>CM068824.1:187606994-189074494 GCA_028554795.2 Sinohyriopsis cumingii | reverse complement strand
ACAAAAACGATCTGAGTACCAAAGCTGGTGCGCTTAGAAGAGAATTTATTTAAATAAATTTTGAACCATCTAGGAGTATAGGCACTCTTACTGCGCCTATTGTTGTTGTTGTTGTTATTATTATTATTATTATTATTATTATTATTATTAAATATATTAGTATTATTACAAAATCACTAAACTCTTCGTCATTACGATTTAATGTTTCTCCCTCAAGTTTTAGATGAATTCAAACTAATTGTACGATACAGTTCTCCCTTTTTTTGAAACTTATTTTTGTCCCTGTTTGATCAAATCCCATTTTCGTAGTTTTCCTTTGTTTGTTGAGTGTTAATGAACCGATGCAGTCCATATCTGACATTATTCCAGCATAAATATGAAGTGATCTTCGTGTCGAAGTTTCCATGATGGTATTGTGACTATAATTCAAAATTTAGGTATCCTTGTGAAAAAAGCAATGAACCAAAACAAAACAAATCAAAAACAATGAAATGCGTGTCATCATTAATAGATTTTTAAAATTTTATATATATATATATATATATATATATATATATATATATATATATATATATATATATATATATATATATATATATACACGTGTTTTAATTGAGATCCTAATTTTTCTTTTTTTCTTTTGAAACAGCGTTCTTAAGAACGTATCGAAAACTTTGGATTGTTCATGTGCCCAAAGTTTCAGTGGTGATATTCTGCCGTATGTAGCTGTGTAGAACACGAATCGGATTCTGATCAGTGCAGACCAAGATCAGTCGGTAGATCAGAGACTGCTCTACTATTTCTATATATCGTTGCCAGCGAGCGACGTAGACCCTAATCTACCTTTGAGTTATGTGCAGGCAGATTTTGGTCACAGTTCTTTAGATATGTGTGCTCTGTACACAGGTGCAAAACTGTTGATGCATTAAAAGTATATATCATTGATATACTGAGTTATGCGACCATTTATTTTTTTCTTCCCATTTTAAATCCTGGCGTCGTTTATATTTTGTGCCTAACACTTCTGATTCCCTTACAAGCACCACAGTAAAAGAAATCCAATGTATGAGTATAAAACGACGAAATCTTTCGTTGGAATGTATGGCAATAACATTTGTATTCAATTACATTTCAATAATATTTAAGTCTTGCACGTGTTAATCGCGTGCGTAACCGATGACTATTTATGAGTGTTTCCCAAAGTACTTGAGTCTGGGAATCCACGGAATTAATTGGAGGCAGGTGGCAAACTTGTACTGTTAACTTGTATGATGGAGCTTGTTACAAAAGAATTAATTGAAATTCGAAATGATATCCCAACAACTATGAAACACCGATTTGTCCAATAATTCAATTACATCGACGGTCTTCAAAATGAATAGACCTTCGTCTAGTTCCCGTTTCCATAGTCTTCGTGATTTCTTTTCCAGTGTTCTCTGCATGCAAATTTTAAAAGCAATAGAGGATGAGGGAAAATGGCATGGAAATAGCTTTTTCCTGCGTTTACAGACTTGCACGCCAAATTAAAGATGGCAAAGTTGGTTGAGCCTCTAGGTTCATTTAGCACAGTCTTGGAATGCGGATTCATGTTAGTGCAATGAAATAATTACTGAAATCAATTCCGCTGGTATGGAAAGCAGGCAAGTGTAATAGTTTCTTGATACAGATGTCTGGAATGAACCTCGAGTGTTGATTAACGTCGACCCCAAAACTTCTTTAAATCAACAGCGTTCATCATCCGGGAGGAGATACTGGAATCAACCCTGTATCGCAGTGCATTATCAGAGAAAATTTAGTATGTAGATTTGGTGTGCAGTAGGGCGAAAGTTGTGTGCAACACACAGTGTAAGCTTGTTAAGAAAATTAGCATTCTTTAGGACAGAAGGATTTCAATGTTAGCTCAAGTCGACATAGAATATAGTGACGAATGCGAGTGAAAATGTATTGGTGACGATGAATGCAGGGCAAAGGAGTGGATTATAAAGTATGTATTCAGTATACCCCAGCCCTGTTCGGCTGTCCAAGTCTGTCTTTGGGAAAGGCACTTAGCTTCCATATCCTCGTTATGATATAGGCAATAATAATAATATTAATAATAATAATAGTGAAAATTAAGTACTTCTGATTCATTCCCTGTATTTGTCTCGATGTCACAAAATTACAATTCAGTGTGGCTGCCGACATCTGACAGATAACATTTGAAGGGGATGGGGTATTTTCCATATCTCATATGTCTAAGATTAATTAAGTAATAACCAAATTAGAATGACGTTTTTGATTTCATGAGTATTGAGAATATTTGCAAGCATACAGGGTTGTTATCACTATCTGACTGGTCATACATATTGTTCGGCATATGACAACGAGGTATGCCCTCCTAGAAGACATTTAGAATGTATGCAAATGTCAAAAATATTTTGTCGTGGAAGAAGGTTGTACAAAGCAAGTAAAGACCTTTAGTTGGTGAAATGGCTGACGATCTTTTCCCGGAGGAATCGAGGCCGTAGACTTCTAAAGCCTGTAATTGGCTATTTCAATTCTCATTATAGGCATATTGAATTTCTGAATCTTTTAAATTAGGGTTTATTGTAGCTGAAAATAATGACCAGGGGCATATCGAGCAATTCCCTTTTTGGAGAAAGACACCGTTGCACCTCTTTCTTTTATTAGAGAAAAGTAGTTTGCCTGTGTTTCTAAAGTCCATTCAAACAGAATATGGGGTGTTATGGAAATACTGATATAAATGCGTACTGGAAATATTGATATAAATGCGTTCGAAATATATTATTATATTTCGAACGCATTTTGTAATACATTATGAATCGTAAACTGATTGGATTAAAGGATTATCTCTACGAAAGGAGATATTTAAAACATATTCAAAGGATGAAAATTATCTTGTGATAATGATGAAAATACTTATTTTAACGCATCAATTGATGAAATATCTGTTATCTTCCATGCAAAAAATTGCAGTTGAATTAAAAACAAGAATTAAGACATTTACATAAAGTCGAGATATTTCGTGTAATACGAATGCTGGTGGGAAATTATTGACAAGTTTCACGCACGTGCTATTGACCTTTTTATTCATAGTGATGTTTATTTGTGGTTTATTTGGTTCTATGCTTTCTGCGGAGAAAATTATCAACAAATAGTTAATTGCCTTTGATTTAAAGAAGTTTTCGTGGACCCGCACTGAGCTACAACAGAATGGAAGAAAAAAAGAAAATTAAAAGCAAAAACACGGAGATTGACACTTTTCGTGTACATGTACACAGGTACCATAGGAGGCAGATTTTTTTTAGCAACGCACCAGAATTAAATATTTGTATTTTTATTTGTACTTTGTATTTTTGTTCGAGCACATTTCGGGTAGGGTAGGCCATGAAATCTACGAAAGAGGTCATTCAATAAATTACACATTGTCTGCGTAATTATTAATTATTAACTGACCGCTTCAGTAGCCTATGTGATTAGAACGTCCGCATTGGATGCGGGAGGTCGCGGTTTCGAACCCCGGCCGAGTCATGCCAAAGACTTATAACAATTGTACTAACATCTGCCTCTCTTGGCGCTCAATATTAAGAGGTTACGTGTTGTCAAGATAATGTGATTGGATGGGACTCTATGCTACGTCTGCGGCATGATGCCCCAGAGCTAGACATCACTATAAACTGCCACACTGCCATCGATATGAATGGAAATTTTTTAAAGTTACGTTAAAAATCAAAATCTGCCTGTCTGTCCGTCTCTCTCTCTCACACACACACACATTAATTATTAACTGGAATTAGCACACCTCATTCGTTAAAAAAACAAACGTGACTTCTCTGCATCTTTCATATGAAAGTGTAATTAACTTTCAAGAACTTCCTCATCCATGCAACTTGAATTCAGTGAAATTATATATATATATATATATATATATATATATATATATATATATATATATATATATATATATATATATATATATATATATAATTAGAGAAAAGAATGACAAATTAAACAAAAATTCTTTCATTGTTTGTTACTTGAATACTGTCTGATTTTGAACGCTTACAATATATTTAAAAAATCTGAAATCCGGGCACTATTATTTACTTCTTTCCAGGTTTGGTTCCAAAACCGACGAGCAAAGTATAGAAAACAAGAGAAACAACTGGCCAAATCATTATCCCCTGTCATCCCTACCTGTAACGGCATGATGCGAAATATCTACCAGACCAGCACCCGGCCTTACGGCGCCTATCCGACCCACGGAAACATGAACACGGCGATGTCCCGGTACCCGCAAATGAACTCCGCCTACAACCCAGTAGCCCAGTTTTCTCCCATGAACACCATGCCTTCCTCCAACGGGATGTCCATGCCGCGTCAGATACAGCAGTTCCCAATGACCTCAGACTACAACCTTGTGAGTGCCAACGGCCCATTTTCTCAGGTTTGTCCATTTACTAATTCTCAGTCATAAAATATTAACATATCTTTCAGATAAATATAGCTTTTACAAAATCAAGTCTGATGAAGTTGATTAATATTACATAATTATGTTATTTTTTAAACGATATAATTCCTTCATACCACACATGCCTGACATTGCATTAATTTTTATGCTGTAAACTTTTTTTTAAAATCAAAGAGCGTTTAAATTTTAAAGTCAGTATTAATTAATGTGAAGTACTGAGTAACGATTATATGATAGAACATTTAATTAAATAAAAAATAATATACAATTATAGTGCTGACATCTTTATATAAAAAAAGTACTGAAAAAAGAATACATTTCTTATACTTCAATAAACTTTTTGTTATCCAGTCTTGATATGTTGGGTTGATTAAGTTAATTAAAAATATTTTCATCGTTGTTTTTTTTTTTTATAGGAAACACATGAGGATGACTGGTATAACAAGAGTCTGACGGCACTTCGCATGAACAACGCCCATCCAGGTCTTGGGAATCACATGTTGCAGTATCAGGCATAGAAGCATTATAGCGAGTTGCTTTACTCATCCATGCATCATGCAACTGTAGTGCTTACTTAAATACTTGCTCATAAGTTTAGTCCAATTGCAAACAACAGACCCTGATCTGCGTTTGCATAATGTACTCTCAGATCATGATCCATCCTGATTGTTCTACTAATTACTCCTAACAAATTGCATACGGCCGAAATCTGCCAGTGCATTACACAAATACAGATTTGGGTCTGTATCGTTTGTGAATAGCTAGACCTATAAGCGAGTATAGACAATGGATTGTCTTGAAAAGTGAATTCCAGGATCGTGGTAATGGTTAAATTATGACAGTGAAGTTTTAATTTTCAGAATAAAAAAACTTTCGCAATTGTTGATATAAAACTCAATAGTTTTGTTTGCAAGATTAATTGTAAACAGGTTATTGAAGTATAATGGTCTCAGGTTTTTGAATATTGCAGAATAAGCTGTGGGTTTAAAATGGCCAGTTGCAAAGAACTCGTATTTGAATCCATTGGATGCAAGACCGTACCCATGCATGGCATTCTTAAAGGTAATTCACTGATGTAGGAGTAGGACGAGAAAAGGATCGGGGTTCTTTGGTTCCATTACCTCCATCATATAGTTCACGCAATGATACAGTTATTGAGTGACAGTATTTTGTCTCTGTATAGTCGATCTGAACGGAATAATTTACTATTTAAATATGTGTATTCTATTTCAGTATAACCTTGTATGTACTGGCCTGCATTCTGTACCACTTTTTCATTTTTAAAAGGTTAAGAAACAAAACAGAAATATGTCACAGCAAATATTTCTATCTCTGATCATACATAGAGCTTGTAGTATAAATATTGTGTAGTTTGCCCTATATACTTTTTCTTGAGATGAATCAAACTGCACAGACCCAGATCTGCCATCACATAATGAGCCATCAGATCTGTTTCTGTGCAGTTTGTTTGGAGCAATCAGTAGAACAAACAAAATAGACCCTGGTCTGCAAGTGCATTATACTACAACAGCTTAGGATCTTTGTTGTTTGCAGTTTGTAAACCCTAAGAATTTTCCAAGTAATTAAATTTATGGTCTTGTATAGTTTCAACTAAAATTTAGAAATGTTTCATTAAAGCAGACATATTTTTTATCAATGATATGATAAACTTGAATTTTATTTTCAAATTTCAAGTCTTATGAATACTTGCTTTATCTGGAGCCAAAAAGCACATCAACAATTTCAATGTCATATTATGCCACTGAAATGGGAGTAAACTGCTTTGTCCACGGACATCCCACATCATCTGACTTGAGCTTATCTGTTTGGGATTTGAATTCATAACCTTTTGGATGCATACAATTTTATTATCAAAGAAGCATATTGTGACAGTAAAAATAGACAAAACTAATCTTTGATGGCGTCGACAAAGTGCTTATAACATTATTTTCAAAACCAGTTTTCAAAATGAATCATTTATAACAATCCCTACTTAAACATTTGTTCTTCATGTAGAAATGTTTGTGGCATCGCTAGACATAAGCCTTAAAGCTCTAGTGTGGTCTCGTCATTCTTTTGAATATAAGATTCCAGAGGGGCTCATACCGAAATTATCAAATATTTTCCAAAATCTAGCATTTGATTTTATAAAATCAGCCCCCCCCCCCCGAATAATTTGAAATTAGTCAATACATGTTTTATTCGTAGAAACAAATGAGCTGACATTAAAGTTGAAGCCTAATTATGTGTAGTCTTTTCTGAATAATTAAGCCCACTGATATTACATTATTTGAGAGTTTTGGTGTATTGTCTTTGGAATGATTATGTTCACTGATACTACACAAATGGAGAATTATATTCTGTTGTCTTTGGAATGATTATGTTCACTATTCCTACATATTGGAAAATGCTTCATTTATTACCTAATAATTACCATAATCATGCAGAAATTGTAAAGTTCATTTTGTACATATTCTGTTCTTTTAACAACTGTCACAAAGTAGTATAATAAATCATGTCATAAGCCCGACATACCAAATACTGTACATATCAACTATACTGTACATATAAGATATACTGTACATATAAATAAGATATTTATTTAGGTTCATGTTTTGTGCTGTTTAATGTGGTGTTCATTGTTTTAAAACAAATATCTGTTCAATGCACAGAACAATAAAGGCTAAATGCATCCTTCTCCTGAGTTATTTTACTTTTAAGTGTAAAATATCAGTAATTTTTTAGTTAATATGTGGATGAAACATAAATTTACTTCAGTGCAACTTGAGTGTAATATCATCTGTTTACATTGGTTCTTTTAGAAACAATGTATTGAAATTTTTCAATGGAAGTCCACAGTACTTTATACCTTAGCTGTGGTGATTTGGATTGAGTTATAGTTTCATTCTCATAGACACTAAGCCATCAACTGCAAGGAGGTCACAACTGAACCACCTAATAGCTGCCATACTATACAACAATGCAATTAAGGAGGTCACAACTGAACCACCTAATAGCTGCCATACTATACAACAGTGCAATTAAGGAGGTCACAACTGAACCACCTAATAGCTGCCATACTATACAACAATGCAATTAAGGAGGTCACAACTGAACCACCTAATAGCTGCCATACTATACAACAATGCAATTAAGGAGGTCACAACTGAGCCACCTAATAGCTGCCATACTATACAACAATGCAGTTAAGGAGGTTGTAACTGAACTAATAGCTGCCATACTATACAACAATGCAATTAAGGTCACAACTGAACCACCTAATAGCTGCCATACTATACAACAATGCAATTAAGGTCACAAATGAACCAGTGAATAGCTGCCATACTATACAACTATGCAATTAAGGTTTACATACAAAGTTTTCACCATTAAAAATTCTAAAATGGAGAGGAAGGTAAAAAGGTGAGAAAACTAAAAATTATAAAAAAAATAACCACATCAAATGTAACTACATGTATTGTTGTGTCTCTCCAGATTTCAATTAAAAATTGATTATTTTCATTGGATTGGACCATGGTGCCACAGATAGCTCAACAATAGATAGGACTTCGTCCAAGTGACAAGAACAGCTATGGTGGCGCTCCACAGTTTCGCATAGGGTTAGAATTTTAAAGAAAAAGAATTTCCCTGGCTTTCCTCATTGGTTATATTGGCTATTTAAAAAATAACTTGTATATCCTATGTATAATTCAAATAACCTTTAATTCCCTTCATTTTGGTGTATGATTGATGGTTGTAATATGGGTTATAGAGTATACAGCTTGACCTTACTCCAGATGTGCACCTTTCAAAAAAGTGCTAGCTCCACTTGGTCATTTTCACTTTCTGAACTTCAGAGGTAAATTGTATAAAAAAAGAGCCAATAACTTTTTTGTACATTTTATATATTTGGTAATTCATTCATTGCACTTTTAGAGGCTGGTATTGTCTAGTCTGGCAAAATTATTTTTCCCCATTTTAATAGCTGCTATGGATAGTGTACTTTAGACTAATTCAGGTTGATTTTTTTAGCACAAGAGAGCAGTAATTTTAGTTAGCATTGTGCTTAGATCATGTACAATTTCGAAAAGTACAATATCCAAAGAAATATCATCGACATTAATGTATGATAGAGTTATGCCCACATTCTCTCCATTGTGCATGTTTTAAATGCAAACAACTTCACTCTCTCAAAAGTACATAATAACTGGAGAGTGCCCCCTATATACTATTCTTCAAAATAATGAACACAGAGATAGGGAGGTTATCCAAGTATTTTGAAATGTGGAACACACAGAGATGGAGGTTATCCAAGTATTTTGAAATGTGGAACACACAGAGATGGAGGTTATCCAAGTATTTTGAAATGTGGAACACAGAGATGGAGGTTATTCAAGTATTCTGAAATGTGGAACAAGGTTTAGAACTGTGCCGCTCTGGCAGAAATTACTAAACTGTTAAAAAGACAAATACTATAGGAACTCGAGCTGTGTTGTAAATTTTAATACAATCTAGTAGTGAGTTTAATATAAAATGATACCTTTGGTGGCAAAATCTTTGAGCATGATAGCTGAGTGATCTGGATTTGGATAATGTACAAAGTGGCCTGCCAAAGAAAGAACAATCATGGCTGTGAACATACACTACAAGGGAAAAATGAATGCACATATTGAAAACTGGAATCTGATATATTCTTCATGCCAATTGTATAAACATATCATCCTTCATGCCAACTGTAATAACATATCATCGTTCATGCCAATTGTATAAACATATCATCATTCATGCCAACTGTAATAACATATCATCGTTCATGCCAATTGTAATAACATATCAACCTTCATGCAAATTGTAATAACAAAACTATCCATTAAACTTGTATTTTATCCACATTGTAATAACCATGTTTTTATGTAGACAGACGTGATTTGTTTGTTCATGGGAAAAAACAAAAAAGAGCGGTCGTTTTCGTTCAAGGGTAAAAGAAGGACAGACTTTGACTTTGTTTCTCCTGAATTTAGTAGAGATAAAAAGGTACAAAGTAGAGATAAGAAGGTACAAAGTAGAAATAATAAGGTACAAAGTAGAAATGAAAAGGTACAAGGTAGAAATAAAAAGGTACAAAGTAGAGATAAAAAGGTAAAAAGTAGAAATAAAAAGGTACAAAGTAGAAATAAAAAAGTACAAAGTAGAAATAAAAAGGAACAAAGAAAACTGATGGAATGTTGTACTTTACTCCATTACATAAATATGTCTTACATTTTACATAACAACAAGAAAATAAAAAATGTAGATGTTGAAAAATGCTAGGAATGCACAATATAAATTATTTTTTTTGTAGTAAATTCCATGTGGAAATAATGTAATGTAAATTTAGCTCTGTAGCTGTATTCATATGTAGCAGGTGGGATGAACAATGCTTATGACATAACCCGACTAGTTCAAGCTGTACACATATGACATAACTTAAAATAACTGCCCTCTGACCTACCATACTTCGTTATTTTTTGGAACAGATTATATAATCAACTGTCATATTAAATATAGAATTCTTGCATTTATAGTTAACTGCATAAGAATTGCCAATTTCTTAATTTCTTGTGCAAGTAATAGGTTCAAGGATTTTTTCAAAGCCTTGTTTGTGAAACACTGGGATTGTGAAAACAAAATATACACAACTATTCATAAACAAATCGGATAGGCAGGTCCAGAGTAAGCGCACTTCAAACTTTTCATAGCCCAACCCCAACTTTAGACTTTTTTCATCATAAGTGTGCTGGACCTTGTCGAGGGAGACATACTGTATAAGTAATGTCAGCATAATACACCAAAATCGACTACCATCTAGATTTGCTTATAATTTGAGTCCAACTGCAAACAGCACAGATCCAGATCAGCTGTTGCATAAAGCATTGGACAATATGGGTGTGTGCAATTTGTCTGGACTAATCAGTAGAACAAACATAGACCCTGATCTACCACCGACTGCTTGAAGCTGGACTTATAAGTATGCAATTCATCTTCTGCAATCACCTATACAATAAAGGCAAAGAAATTTATTCCACACCCTAATAATCTGTTTTAATTAAATGTACACATTTTAAATACAGTTCATAATTCTTTTATAAGAAGTAAAGAGTACTGATTTAAAAAATATATATATAATTTACCTAAATATCATTACAAACTTCTGATTTTGATTTTATGCATCAATTGCTGTTAAATGATTGAATATGACAAAAAAACTGATTAATAGGAAACATAAAAAACCCATCACCAAGAAAAGCTTCTTTTTAAAAAATGAAGATGCATGAGCATTTTAACCTTGTGACATTTCATGATATGATCACGGTTTTTCCATGAATTCCATAATTTCCATACAGAGGACAAGGAGACAAGAAAGCTATAATTTAGTTTGATAATCAAAGAATACAGAGTAAAATACTTTTAAATACTAAACTTGCATTCTGTAAAAATATTGTCCTCATTTACTCACTTTGGTCTTCTATTAGGTAATTCCTTCTAGAAATTTTACAATTCCTAAGACTAATACTTATTTAATTTGCTGAAATGTCCTTTAATTGGTAGAAACCAAGATTATGAGCACAGAACTCAGTATTATTTCAATAAACTGGCAAAAATAAAACTACAATATTAAGGGGCATCAAAATGACCCCATATGATCTCAAATTGCAGGTAAACATACTGGCAAAAATAAAGTTGATCTAAAAATGTATGTTTTATTATCTGTAAAAAAATCATCAAAAAAGTGCACAAAACTACACAAAATCCATCATCAACTTTTTCCCTTTCTTCTAATACAAGAAAAAGTGGAACTGAAGCATACTATAACATGTACAGATAAGCATGATAATGAAATGTACATTTTCTTATTCATATATAGCAAATGGTGAAACTATACTAAAAGATTTTTTGGATATTACTAGATGTACAAAACTTCAGGCACAGGTAAAGATTTATTGGATTTCTTGAACAGCCTGGGTTTCACAGGCAAATTTTAACTTTACATGGTTATCCATGCAAACAGCTGGGAAGCAAGATAGTTCTGCATTCGTAAAACAACTGATCACTGCATGTGTGTGTGTGTGTGCAATTTGGATTTTTAATGTAGCTTTAACTATTTTTCAGTCATATCGCTAAAATATCTGCAGTGTGGCAGTTTATAGGGATGTCTAGCATGAGACATCATGCTGCAGACATGTAGCATGATGTCCCACCCAGTCACATTATCCTGACACCAGGCCGACCAGTCCCAACTCTAACCTCTTAATTCTGAGCGCCAAGTGAGGCAGCTGTTAGTATCATTTTTCGAAGTCTTTGGTATGACTCAGCTGGGTATTGGACCCACGACCACCCGCATCCGAGGCAGACGCCAACTGATCACTGAAAAAATATATTGTACTGAAGATCAAGTTATAGTCCTTTCATGAGCACACGCTCACATGGTTACCACAAGACTTTTTATATACAGTAAAAATCCATACTTAACATCTACAAATATAATAACTGGAATATCAGAAGGAAGATTGATATTTTTTTTACTATTTTGCTTTGACACATTAATTTAGGTTCTTGTATGATATATATATATATATATATATATATATATATATATATATATATATATATATGCACACACATACACACTGAGATGGTGACCACAGAGAAGTGTTACATGTTCTAATGTGCAAGAGACCATTTACATACTTAATTATTAAGTGTAATGGAAAATGTTTAATGTTTGGTTATATGTTTGCTGTTGTTACAGTTTTAGTGCTAACTTTCAATATTACTCTCTCAAAAAATTTAAACAAAAAAGTCCCATGATGTGCTATCCCTCAATATTACTCTCAAACAATTTAAACAAAAGTCCCATGATGTGCTATCCTTCAATATTACTCTCAAACAATTTTTAAAAATGTCCCATGATGTGCTATCCTTCAATATTGCTCTCTCAAACAATTTAAACAAAAGTCCCATGATGTGCTATCCTTCAATATTACTCTCTCAAACAATTTAAACAAAAGTCCCATGATGGAACTGACAATCAACTGGCTGAGACTTTTCCAGCAATTCAAGATAAGACAATTTCTTCCTTTTAACGGTGTAATACTGAAACCATTTCTGGTATTCTTTAGCAAAAACAAGATTTTCTAATTAGCACTGTGGTGGATGTCAGATTGTCTCCACTTTTGTTGAGCAACAGCAAGACAGCATACTAAATCTTCTGATATAAACCCTAATTAACAGACTTTGTGTTTTGAAGGAGTAATGATAATAAGATTTTTAAGGTATACAACATGGTGGCGATACTGGCTATCAAAATTTTAAGATACACGACATGGTGGTGACACTGGCTATCAGATTTTTAAGATACATGACATGGTGGTGATACTGGCTATCAAAATTTTAAGATACACGACATGGTGGTGATACTGGCTATCAGATTTTTAAGATATACGACATGGTGGTGATACTGGCTATCAGATTTTTAAGATACATGACATGGTGGTGATACTGGCTATCAGATTTTTAAGATATACGACATGGTAGTGATATCAGATTCATCTCATTTTCTACTCAGCATTCAGACAACTAGATATGTCAATAATTTTTTTTTTGGTGCAAGCACAATGCTGAAATGACCCACCATCGAAGAAAAGTAGCAAAAGTGAGATTTTCAAGATGAATTGGATGTCTGAGCACCACCAATTTCATTTAGGAACAACTAAAGTCATTCAGTAAAAAATGACCATGAAGAGTAGCAATAACAGGAATTTCATGATGGTCATTAGTAGTTAGACTGGATGTGTCATGATTTTCATTAGGACTAACTAGATATCATAAGAATTCTGTTGAACACTCTATGGAAATATTACTTTTTGTTCAGAAGTAGAGGTGGTAGCAAGATTTTCAAGCTGGCTGCAGTGTATGCCTTACTGGACATTACACTGGCACTATATTCATATAGGACCAACTAAATATCATAAAAAGTAATCTGGCGAAAAAACTCTGAAAGTTGCTTCATGGGTACCATGTATGATTTAGTGGAGAAGTCCTAGACATTTGGAAATATCACTGTCATAGTCTTATCTGCCCTGTCTGATGCTTTGTTAAACACAATAACAAGACTGTTGCTGTTTAATACAGTTTCAGCTATTGAGGAATTTATATCAACATCATCTGATCTTTTTGAAAATCTGAAAAACCTGGACTGACAAAACTCTTCATATGCATGTAGTTTTTTTTAAAAATAACTCCCAAGACTTAGCATTCAATGTTTATCTTTCTTCACCCATCTTCATTAGTTGTTGAAACTTTCTAACTTCTTGGGGTTAAACTTTTAATCCTGACTGCCTCATGCTTAATGATATATGTGATAACTTTGGCAATGTAGTGTCTTAATCTGTAGCCATTTTGCCATGGAGATTTTTGATTGACTATTTTTACTGTCAAACAACCATTTAATAGAGCTGTGACAGTTGTTTTGTTGGCCTGACTGATCTTCATTTTCCTACTGTTCTTTGAGCCATTACTTCTATTTGAAACAAAGCCTTCAGTGGTACTTATTGTTATAGCAATGCTAACATTTTAAAGTGGAGATTCTGTTTCATGCTAGACAGAAAGTACAGCTGTAGATATGTGATCAGTAGTGGTGGATACTTAATGTGCTATGTTGCTGAAAGATTGGATTGGGGTACAATTGGGATGGATGCTGGAGACAGTTCCATGAAGATTACCATTAACATGCTTGACTAATCAGATAAGGGGTTTTCAATGTCTTAATTTAACAGTTAAATATAAGAAAAAGAAAATGATTTATATTTATAACAAAGAATGTCCAACAAAAATATTTTGCAGTAAATCAAAATATTGTTTCCATCAGAAATGTCCAGCATACACAAGGGTTTCCAAAGGCTTCACACACACACACACACACACACACACACACACACACACATATATATATATATATATATATATATATATATATATATATATATATATATATATATATAATAACTATACAAATATTACAAAATTTGGAAGATACATAACAGTGAGCATTGTAAATTGACATTTATACTACTGCATCCATGATGTAAACATACAGCAACTTCATCAAATACTACATAAAATGTAAACAATAAATAAACTTATCTTGAATCTTCATCCCAAAATGCCCATCCTTGCATACAAATGATCAAGTAACAATTAATAATAAATCACCTAAAAAATTGATGCTACAGAAATTGTGTCGGCATACAACACAGAGATGCATTATTGTGATGAGCTTGTGATGGCAAGGTAGAACCAACATCAAAAGAAAATAACCTGATGTCAAAGTACAACCAACAACATCAAAAGAAAATAACCTGATAGCAAGGTACAACAACTAAAGAAATGAAACTTCTTCTGTTCTGTGCATACATTATTTTGTTATAAATGTTCCTTCTGTGAGACTCTTCTGCCTTTGTAATTACTGCTTTAAGTAAATAGACTTTTCTTTTTAATTCAAAACAAAGATTTAGATTGAATAATTTACTCTCAGCTATATTACTAACACTTTAAAAGTTGCTGCCAATGCTAAAGATATAATGATTAAAAGTGTCACCTATGTATCGCACAAGAGGTAAACACTCTCTCTCTCTCTAGAAAACAGAAAGGTAAACAACGATTGGAAATAATAAACCAAATTCTGTTAAGAAACCTTATAACTTATTAGTTGAAGGAATTTCATAATGGTGCATCTCTGGTTGCTGATGTAACAATGTTTAAATATTTCCTTTAACATTCTTGAGTACTTGGAAAAATCAATTAAACATCAATCAATGATAACCCACACTAAAACATCACACACAAATGAATAAATGACAAAAAAGCTTCAATAAGAACAGATTCTTGTCTGAAGATTGATTGTTTGGTAGCAGTGCAGTCTTTTTAGTTCTCCGCCCATTCTCAATTCTCAATTTTTTAAAAGGCCTTATGTAAAATAATTAAAGACTTCTCAGGGTCTATTCTAGGACATGCAATTACATGATTCAAATGAATTCATAAAAAAATAACGCTGAAAAAATCATTAGAATGACCATCATCAAGCATCATAGTTTCAAACCCCACCCCCCCGGATTATTTCTTTGTTAAAATTTTCCAATATTTAGAAAGTTCCCCCCATTTTGTTTTTTTTTAATAAAAAAGGATTTTCTCCATAATATTCAGTTTTAGAACAGATGCCGATTTCTGCAATCTTTCTTATCTGTTCATGTTAAGTAACATTCTTAATTTCCCCTTGCTTTCCTCTGGGCTGCAATGAATTCAACATATTCAATATAGCCATCATTATTAAGGTCATCTTCTTTCAGCACCAAGTCCACTATATTGATTATTTCCTCATCAGTGATGACTTTCTTATTTTCTTTGCTGCTTTGGTCACCATCCTTCTTTTCATCTTCGTCGTCTAAAAGTATAAAAAGTTTCTTGAAAGTATGTATCCCAAATAATGATATGCTATGTTAACATCTGACTTCAAGACTGCTACTAAAATGAAAAGAATTAAATGTGTGTGTGATTTAGATTTTAAATGTGGCTTTAAAAATTCTACTCATATTGCTACGATGTCTGCAGCATGGCAGTTTATAGTGGTCTAACACTGAGGCATCATGCCACAGACATGTAGCATCATGTCCCACCCAGTTACATTATCCTGATGCAAGGCCAACCAGTTCTAACATTAACCTTTTAATTCTGAGTGACAAGTAAGGCTGCTACTAATACCATTTTTAGAAGTTGAAAATGATTAAATCAGTAAAAATTATTTTGTTTATATTTTTAACAATGTTTCCTTGGTATATCTGCATGTACTTCATACCTTCAAAATATGAGACATGTTCACAATGAATATGTGTTATGACTAGATAATGAGTTCTATTCCTCATGAAGGTTTCTTGCAGAAAATTCTAAAGATCTTTATAAAGAACTGATGAAAATTGTTTATGCATTCATGCTGTTCTAAGAACCGTTTCATAAAACATTCAGATTGGTCTGGAGCTAAATTTTAAAATTCTGTTAGAAGTTTGCAGATTTTTCACAACTACTTTATAAACCCACTTCAAAGTCTAGTCCAACTGCACATCATGTGCTAACAGATCTGTGTCTATGCATTTTGTTATGAGTATTCAGTAGAGTACACAACATAAGACCCTTATATACTGATGCATTATACAATGGCACCACAGGATCTATGTCGTTTGCAGTTGGACTTGACTTATAAGCAAATACTTATGGTAAAAGTTAGTAAAGAGCTCTAAACAACTGAGCAACTTTAACGCATTGTGTGATGAGTATGCCTTCTCAGTGATGCATAATGAATGCATTGCATGATGATTATGGTTTCTCACTGATGCATGATCAATGCAGTGTGATGAGTATGCCTTCTCAGTGATGCATGATCAAGACATTGTGTGATGAGTATGCCTTCTCACTGATGCATGATCAAGGCATTGTGTGATGAGTATGCCTTCTCACTGATGCATGATCAATGCAGTGTGATGAGTATGCCTTCTCACTGAGGCATGATCAATGCAGTGTGATGAGTATGCCTTCTCACTGATGCATGATCAATGCAGTGTGATGATTATGCCTTCTCACTGATGCATGATCAAGGCATTGTGTGATGAGTATGCCTTCTCACTGATGCATGATCAATGCAGTGTGATGAGTATGCCTTCTCACTGATGCATGATCAATGCAGTGTGATGATTATGCCTTCTCACTGATGCATGATCAAGGCATTGTGTGATGAGTATGCCTTCTCACTGATGCATGATCAAGGCATTGTGTGATGATTATGCCTTCTCACTGATGCATGATCAAGGCATTGTGTGATGAGTATGCCTTCTCACTGATGCATGATCAAGGCATTGTGTGATGAGTATGCCTTCTCACTGATGCACGATCAAGGAGTTGTGAATTAGTTATTTTGTACCATATATATCCACTTTTCTGGCCATATAGGAATAAACAATATGAAACATAATCATACATTCACTGCCTTCTGCATAGTGTAACAAAGAACAATAGGTATGATTTTAAAAAATATTCCTATTAGGCACATACCTATAAAACCTACACAACTGGTACTCCATTTTTCAGAAATAGCTGACTGACTTAACTGACTGCATCTATCTGAATGTATCTTTATTTCCATTTGTCTGAATTGACCACATCTATCTGAATGTATCTTTATTTCCATTTGTCTGAAATGACCACATCTATCTGAATGTATCTTTATTTCCATTTGTCTGAACTGACCACATCTATCTGAATGTATCTTTATTTCCATTTGTCTGAATTGACCACATCTATCTGAATGTATCTTTATTTCCATTTGTCTGAACTGACCACATCTATCTGAATGTATCTTTATTTCTATTTGTCTGAATTGACCACATCTATCTGAATGTATCTTTATTTCCATTTGTCTGAATTGACCACATCTATCTGAATGTATTTTTATTTCCATTTGTCCGTCAGCTGATTGCTTACCATATGTACTCGCTTATAAGTTAAATCAGACTGTAAACAACAAATATGCTGAACTGTCACAGCATAATGTGCATGTAGACCAGGGTATATGTTGTTTGTTATACTGATTAATCCTAACAAACTTCAGAGACCCAGATTTGCCAGCACATTATGTGATGGCAGATCTGTGTCTGTGCAGTTTGCAGTTTGATTTAATTTATAAGTGAGTACATATGGTATCTGTGTCTATTTATTAATCATCAATACATCTGTCTCTATATGTTGCAAATAATTCATCCACATTCAGTTTTAAGTTCAGCCTGTTTGTTAGACATGTATAGACATACATAAATCAACTACTGACCTAACATGCAAAGAAATGTTGGCCCCCCCCCCCCGAAGATTACTATCTTTATTCATATACCGTATATACTCGTTTATAAGCCCAGTCCACCTGAAACAATGTAGACCTTGATTTTCTGTTTCATAATGTGCTGGCAGATCAGCGTTTGTGTTCAACATATTACTATTAACAAACTGCACACACCAAGATCTGCCATTTGGACCCAACTTATAAATCCACATATAAGTTATCTGTTATGTGTTTAATAATGGATAAAAACAGTCCTACAACAGGCCATCTCTATCTGGCATCAGACCAAGTAGAATTACTGCAACTGGCTTTGTTTTCATGATTTTAGTGAAATGTTTCTTCTCCATAATTGCCAAGTTCAAATTTATAAATTTGTTATTAATCATAAAGCAAGGAAAAAACACCTACAAACATTCCTACCTAATACCAACAATTCTACAGCAGGGTAGGTGGAGAGTAATTTGTTTAAAGATGGACTCATTAATACTTCAGGATGCCTGACTATACTGGTGTACTTAAGGCTGTACACAAGACTTCACATACAAGAGGCTAAATATGGCAAATTATTGATTTCTCTTCATTTAGCAACACAGTCTCTTCTAACCACAATTTGTCGTTGACATAACAAACCCTGATATGAGGGGACCTAGGGGGCCTTGACTCCACCCACCTTGTTAGCTCTCCCCAGGGGGTGTCTTTTAATTATTGAAAGCACAAAACATGTTGGATGTTGGCCAGAATGTGTAACTCCCAAGGGGCCCCTCACTGTAGTCTAGGATGTTCATTATAAACATAATTGTTCACTATTGATAACACTACAGGAATACAAAAATGCTCTTATGAGTGCACTCAATACAAACAAATCTTTGATTAATCAAAGAGAATGAACTGAAATAGAAATTTGGATTTCAATGGAAGTCTGTCAGGAAACAATCAAAATTCAAAAGATTATAACTGTAAATTATTAACATATGCCATCACAGGAAAATAAGTTTTAATATCTCAAAACCAGTCTTCCAATTGCACATCTCTTGACAGTTTTTCTCAAATTTTTTTAATATTATAAAACCTGTCTTCAAATCAAAAAGTCTGAATCTCAATATTTTGCCTTTATCTTGTAGCTGTATTTCCTCAATGAGATCATAGATGTTAAAAACGTTAAAATTAAAATAAAAAACATAAACAAAATGCATTTTTTTCTCAATAAATAAAAAACAAAAAAAACGTTCCAGTAGTTTTTAGGCAACACAAAAATCAATATTTTACTTATTTACATGCTACATACCAGTTTTAAAGTTCCAAAAAAGGGACTGCAAAAGGTTAAACACAGCGTCATCTTCAATGTATACATGCCTGGCTTACACTACCAGATATCAGCACTATGTTGTAGCATGTTTACGTAAAGTATCGTAGGCTAGCATCATAGATTCATTATTGATCAATATTTGTTATCTAGAATATAACAGAGGACTGCCTGTATGGCCGATGATAAAATAAATGGAAGTACCAAATATAAAAAACGTAAAAAAACGCATTTTTTGAGGTAAAATAAAAAATAAAAAAAAGCGTTTTTATCATCTATGAATGAGATAACTTCAAAAAAATGATTAGTGCAAAAACCACTGTTATAAATTCTATGATTCTTGTCAAAAATATTTTGGTACAAGATAAACAGAAAAACCAATCAGATAGGCATAATTGCAGGATGAAATTGGAATAATCTAGCAAAAAGAGGCCAACATGGTACTGTCATAGAATACTCATTTGGCTTACACATATCAAAAAGAGGCCAACATGGTACTGTCATAGAATACTCATTTGGCTTACATATATCAAAAAGAGGCCAACATGGTACTGTCATAGAATACTCATTTGGCTTACATATATCAAAAAGAGGCCAACATGGTACTGTCATAGAATACTCATTTGGCTTACACATATCAAAAAGAGGCCAACATGGTACTGTCATAGAATACTCATTTGGCTTATATATATCAAAAAGAGGCCAACATGGTACTGTCATAGAATACTCATATGGCTTACATATATCAAAAAGAGGCCAACATGGTACTGTCATAGAATACTCATATGGCTTACATATATCAAAAAGAGGCCAACATGGTACTGTCATAGAATACTCATTTGGCTTATATATATCAAAAAGAGGCCAACATGGTACTGTCATAGAATACTCATTTGGCTTACATATATCAAAAAGAGGCCAACATGGTACTGTCATAGAATATTCATTTGGCTTATATATATCAAAAAGAGGCCAACATGGTACTGTCATAGAATACTCATTTGGCTTACATATATCAAAAAGAGGCCAACATGGTACTGTCATAGAATACTCATTTGGCTTACATATATCAAAAAGAGGCCAACATGGTACTGTCATAGAATACTCATTTGGCTTACATATATCAAAAAGAGGCCAACATGGTACTGTCATAGAATACTCATTTGGCTTATATATATCAAAAAGAGGCCAACATGGTACTGTAATAGAATACTCATTTGGCTTACATATATCAAAAAGAGGCCAACATGGTACTGTCATAGAATACTCATTTGGCTTATATATATCAAAAAGAGGCCAACATGGTACTGTCATAGAATACTCATTTGGCTTACATATATCAAAAAGAGGCCAACATGGTACTGTCATAGAATACTCATTTGGCTTACATATATCAAAAAGCCAAAAATGAGCATTTTACCAAGAAATCAGTATTAGCTGTGTTACCAAGAAATCAGTATTAGCTGTGTTACCAAGAAATCAGTATTAGCTGTCTTACCAAGAAATCATTATTAGCTGTGTTACCAAGAAATCAGTATTAGCTGTGTTACAATTTATAAGAATTCTTTTGATTGGTTATGAAAAGAATTGTGCGAAGGTGTCTCTACATTCCCTGTGTCTGTGTCTGTGTGGGCTTGACTCGTGGGCTTGGCCAATATGGGTATTTGAGAAAGCTTGCCAGTAGTTTCCCATGGGTTTCTGATTATACCTGGGGTTTTCTGGGAATTTGAATAGGTTTTTGTACTGACTGAAAGAAATTGCATTGAAAAAATGTCCTGTAGTTGTTAATACCATGACATTAAATTGTTATACCTTTCACTTTATTATTTTTATATTTTATACACCTAGACCATCGTCCTTACTGACTGGGGACTAGGAGCTATTTAATCTTTTAATTGTCCGTCCTACTCCGGTGTTAGTGATAATTCCATAGGGGGGTATGTGACAGATTAACATCAGTTTTGTACAAAACTTGTTATTGTTGTGCTTAATGCCATTTTTCACAAGATAAGCTATACATGGCTGGCAGTATGATTGGTGTAGCAAGAATGCAGAAAAACCCAGGAAGAACCATCTGCCTATGGTAAACTACTGGCAGTCTTTCTCACATACCCACATATACTGAGCCTAAGAGTTGAATCCATATGGACATAAGATGAGATGGCAGTGATCAGTAAAGGTGAGTGCTTTAGTTCACTCAGCCACACAGGATAGCATGTACAAAAATGGATTAATTCCTGCAAGGATGCTCTATGTCAAATTTTGATAAAATCAGTTTAGTGATTTTTAAGAAAGTTGATAGACAATGCATGACCATCAATGAACAATTGATACAGGATAATACCGACAGGTAACTGGTTACAGTAAAATCCTTGAATATGACAGTGATAAATCAGCATATATCGCACTAAACATGGCTCCTATAGGTGCTTCATTATGAGTAAGCTGTGTGTGTGTGTGTGTGTGTGTGTGTGTGTGTGTGTGTGTGTTCCTAATATAAACACCTTATTACATGTATATAGAAATTAACCTTTAAGTTTTAATACACCATCAAAACCATACAAATCATTAATTAAATTGTACCCTCTAGCTGTTTGTACACATAACAATTTAATATTCTCAAAGATATTTTGTCAAACATAAATTTTGTTGGTAAGAATCACCTGAAAATTATTATTAATATTTTACCTATAATTATTTGTATATTCACAATAATAATGACTAAAAAGTGTGCAAAACCTATACATAAAACCTATATGACAATGCCTTTAGTGTGCAAAACCTATACATAAAACCTATATGACAATACCTTTAGTGTGCAAAACCTATACATAAAACCTATATGACAATACGTTTAGTGTGCAAAACCTATATGACAATACCTTTAGTGTGCAAAACCTATACATAAAACCTATATGACAATGCCTTTAGTGTGCAAAACCTATATGACAATGCCTTTAGTGTGCAAAACCTATACATAAAACCTATATGACAATACCTTTAGTGTGCAAAACCTATGCATGAAACCTATATGACAATGCCTTTAGTGTCCAAAACCTATATGACAATGCCTTTAGTGTGCAAAACCTATACATAAAACCTATATGACAATGCCTTTAGTGTGCAAAACCTATACATAAAACCTATATGACAATACCTTTAGTGTGCAAAACCTATACATAAAACCTATATGACAATGCCTTTAGTGTGCAAAACCTATATGGCAATGCCTTTAGTGTGCAAAACCTATACATAAAACTTGTATGACAATGCCTTTAGTGTGCAAAACCTATACATAAAACCTATATGACAATGCCTTTAGTGTGCAAAACCTATACATGAAACCTATATGACAGTGCCTTTAGTGTGCAAAACCTATACATAGTATAAAAAAAATATAAAGAAGCACTAAGAGTTTTTTTTCTCCATGTGTCATAAACAACCATACTGATCTCTCTTATTTAAATCTGCAAACATAAGATGCACGTTGAACATGCTGATCAACTTAGTGTGAATTTTCCTTTGCTACGGTGCTAGTGGGGAATATATAGCTCAGAACAGGTAAAAAATCTATGAACAAAAGAGATCCATGAATGGCATGTGTATTAGTCCTCTCCATAGGCACTGGCAGGGCATGACTGACTGACCAACAGGTCTCAATAACCTGGACCTTTGGTCAATGTACGCAGTCTTCAACTAAACTTGTTGTTCTTACTAGACATAACCTTAATGGCAAAAGTAAATGATTCACCATACACAGCCTATGATACATAACGGTCTTCCCTTTTTAAAAGGTATGTCAGTGGGAGCTTATGCCCATTTATGTGTCTTATTTCCAACAGATTACAGACAGACAAACATACATAGACTTCACATATGTTTATATGCCATTCTCATCCCTGACAAGGTAACAAAAATATTTTTAAACAAACTACTTGTCAGTTGTCAGTGATTTTAATTAAAACTTTTAGGTCATTTCAGACTGAACCATTAAAAACATCCCATTATGGTGCTCTCTTGTAAGGAAAATCTCATCTAGAACAAGTCCAGGTGTGGGAGTGTCAATGAATACCAACAAAATCAATCACATTGTACTTCAGGCCAATGCAAAATAAATGCCGTGGCCAAAGAAACTTGTTTTTGTTAGTGAAGAAGAAAATGTATAACATCCACTCCCTTCTATAAAATAAATAAAGAAATTATGTAAGGTGATAAATCTGCACCCTTGCCATTTCTATCAGCATGTTCAGTCACTGGTTAAATATCACAACATAAAAGAGACAATCCAAATTTGCTTCCCATGTATGATTTAAGTACATTACAGATCATTTAATAGCCACTTCTGCACAGAGCTTCACGTTGACTGGCTAATAGTTCCAGTGTCACACATGGAATAAGCTAAATTATTTTCAGATTCGAATAAAGAAATTATGCAAGGTGAGAAGCTGGTGCAATTTTAAATCTGCACCCTTGCCAATTCTATGTTACTTTTATTTATCCCATCAGCACGTTCAGTCACTGGTTAAATATCACAACATAAAAGAGACAATCCAAATTTCCTTCCCATGTACATTACAGATCATTTAATAACTACTTTTGCACTGAGTTTCTCTGTTGATTGGCTAATAGTTCCAGTATCACATATGGAATAAGCTACATTGTTTTCAGATTTGGTGGTTATTGTTTATCCAGAACTGGAACATACAACAACCACCAAACAAAGTTCAAAATAACAATTTTCACTGTGTGACACACTAGAAGTATGGTCATCAAATTAAACTTGAGGAGACAAGATATGAAGCAACACAACAACATCGCGTAGGAGTAAACTACTTCATTATACATGGGGAAAACATCTGAATGCCTCTTTTATGCTGAAGATACACTTCTGAAGATATATTTAGCATGAAATCAGCTAGGGTGGGGGAGGGGAAGTTATAAACCATGTCACTTTGTGTTAATTTGTAGAAGGAACAAGTGGGTGTTGTCAATCTGTGTTTCTTTTATAAATGACAAAAATATATGCCTGTGCCTGTGACATCTGTATCAGAAATTCCCAATTTAAAGAACAAAAAGGTAAATGACTACTGAATACTAAAGGTACAAGGTATGTTTAATTTGGAATCAATTCTCTTGGATCAATATGTGTAATGGTATTACAAAGAATTGATGCAGTGATATATCAATGAATCATTTCACCCCTAGCTAACATGGCCATGACCTTTGACCTTCAAATCCATAGGTTTCTTTATTACTCTAGGTGCAAGTCGTCCACAATAATTGGTCAACTTACTGAAGAACAAAAGTTATGAATCATAATGACCTTGACCGTTGACATTCTGACCACAAATTCAATAAAACTTTTCACAACTTAAGTACATGTACAAGTTCTCAAAAAGGTATATGGTTTAGAACTGAATTCATTATGCAAAAAAAAACCATCTACTGGTTTTTAGTCAGTTACCTTTATCTTTGACCTTTTGGTCCCAATATCAAGAGACTTCTTATTTACCTAAAGTATAAGTTGTCCACAAACTTTCATAAAGGTCAAAGGTCCAGAACTAAAAAAATTCTTCAGAAACTATTTTTTTTACTTCTTAGTCATACTGATATTGACACCTAAAATTAATAGGCTTCTAAATTACACCAGCCATTCAAAAGTCAGTCAGGGTCTATAATTGCAATAGTTTTTCTTCTTTCAGTCTTTGACCTTTTGACCCCAAATCAACAGGCTTCTTCCTTACCTGAAGTAAAAGTTAGGTAATGGTACATTGTGGAAAACTGGTTATTATGTAGAAACAAAATAGGTAACAGACAGACAGCTGGACAGATGGATATTGTAGAATGCAATGCTCTGTCTTTTGGTGATTGGAAGTAAAAATTGCCATAAAAAAAATGGCTGACCCATCCTTGACCAACCAATCTTGACCTATAATGTAATGCAAATATGCTGTCCTTTCTTTAATGTTGACCAACCAATCTTGATCTATACTGTCCTTCCTCTAATGTAATGCAACTATACTGTCCTTTCTTTAATGTTGACCAACCAATCTTGACCTATACTGTCCTTCCTTTAATGTAATGCAAATATGCTGTCCTTTCTTTAATGTTGACCAACCAATCTTGACCAATACTGTCCTTCCTCTAATGTAATGCAACTACGCTGTCCTTTCTTTAATGTTGACCAACCAATCTTGACCAATACTGTCCTTCCTCTAATGTAATGCAAATATGCTGTCCTTTCTTTAATGCTGACCAACCAAGTCCTTCCTCTAATGTAATGCAACTATGCTGTCCTTTCTTTAATGTTGACCAACCAATCTTGACCAATACTGTCCTTCCTCTAATGTAATGCAACTACGCTGTCCTTTCTTTAAAGTAATACAAATAGTACATAGTTAAAATAAAAGCTGGATGCTGAAATTTGCAAACAATATCTAGAAAATTTAGTAATTTACAGGTCCTTTGCATAAAACAATGTCAGTTACATATCAAGTTTTGCAAGCCATTGGACTAATGAAATAAGGAAAAATACAAGTCCAACAGCAGGGTTCTCAGTAGATTTCCAAACTGAAGAGTCAGTTGACCCCTTGACCCCAAAATCTCAGGAGTCAAAACTAAAATCTCGAGAGTGAATTCTTTTGGACTGTCATGAGAACATAGCTGTAATTCCTCATTATTGGTGGAAACAAATAATGTTTAAGATTTATTTTCTCATGCTGAATAATGAGAAATACTTGTACAGTATTTTGTTAGAAATACAAAATCTCATTTTTTATAAAGGGTTTCTCTTTCTAACTATGTGTTACTGTGTGTATATTTTGTATATAAAACAGAGGATTATTTTATACTTTATTATATTTTCAACTTTTCAACATATTCAAATATCAACTGCTCAAATAATTTTATATGCAAGAATATACCCATACAACTATGAAGGTTATATATTATTCAAATATCAATGATGTACAACGCAGAATCGTCAGTTCACTTTTCCACTTGTCCTTAAATTTTCTAACAAATTTCTGAAACTGACCCTTCTACTCCTTGGAGCTGACACTATCACAGCCAGGTCATTTCCGAGACAGAGACAGAAAAGAAAATATACTTCTTTGCTCCACTGTGATTTAAAAGTTCAGATGTACACACTAATTGTTATGTCTGTTCAATATTTTTTTCTGGTTTTTCAAGAAGCTATATATTCCTGTTTTGTCTAACTCATTATAAGTTAAAGCGCAATCAACAAATACTGACATTTTATCAGAAATGAATTCAGTGAAGTCATAAATGATTCGGAACTTTTAAACATCCCACTGAATGAAGCAACATGCCAAAAAAACAATTAAAGTTGGTCCACTTCTGTTGAAAACTGGCTTTGTAAGCTGCCATAATGATATGCTCCAGTTCTGACCAGTTGACCATAACTTGATGTCCAAACATACCAATGCTGATATTTGATCAAAAGGCAGTCCATTCATAACATAAATGTTTCCTAATGTAAGTCAGTGTTTTCATTAGTTTTTCTTTTCTTTTGTTTTTAGCAACAATGACATTTAATGCAATATTTGTTTTTTCTTGCACACCACACAATGTGCTTTATGTTTGCATCATTTCTCAGCAACTTAATGAAGTCTTTTTCTTGTAGTCAACTATTGCTAAGTGCACACTTTCTGGGAATTTGGTGATGATTGCCTGTTGACAAAAACCTTGTTGCTAATTAACCATTCTTGATAACTGATAACAAGTGGTGAAGTGAACAAGTACTGGTGTTAAATGCAACACGTGAAAGGCACACTAAACACAATGTGAGATTACTTTTCAAGGATTCTGATAATAAAAGAGTGGCTAGTAGTTCATGGAAATAAAAGAATGGCTAGTAGTTCATGGAAATAAAAGAATGGCTAGTAGTTCATGGAAATAAAAGAATGGCTAGTAGTTCATGGAAATAAAAGAATGGCTAGTAGTTCATGGAAATAAAAGAATGGTTAGTAGTTCATGGAAATAAAAGAATGGTTAGTAGTTCATGGAAATAAAAGAATGGCTAGTAGTTCATGGAAATAAAAGAATGGCTAGTAGTTCATGGAAATAAAAGAATGGCTAGTAGTTCATGGAAATAAAAGAATGGTTAGTAGTTCATGGAAATAAAAGAATGGTTAGTAGTTCATGGAAATAAAAGAATGGCTAGTAGTTCATGGAAATAAAAGAATGGCTAGTAGTTCATGGAAATAAAAGAATGGCTAGTAGTTCATGGAAATAAAAGAATGGCTAGTAGTTCATGGAAATAAAAGAATGGTTAGTAGTTCATGGGAATAAAAGAATGGCTAGTAGTTCATGGAAATATCAAAATGTACTTCCAATCCTCATGCAATGTAAAACAAATGACTGAAAAGCTAAATTTTCCATCATACTTTATTTTTATGCAAAATCCCTCAAATTTAAGAAATTTCAATGACCTAGATAAAAATCAATGACTTTCAGGGCTTTTAAATGAGGTGTTCATTTATCAGTAACTTTCCATGACCCTTAAGGAGCATGTGAACATTGTTAGATTAAAATCGGACTCCAACTTAATAGTCACATTTAAGATAAACTCAAAATTTGATCTCAGAATTCAGACACGTTATTAATTTTCTAAAATATCAGGTCACCTGCTTGTGCAAGATGTTTCAAAAGACAATTTACATGACTTATTTTATACTCTGCTGTGAAGATGTTTTAAAAGACATACACAATTTACATGACTTACTTTATACTCTGCTGTCAAGATGTTGTAAAAGACATACATAATTTACATGAATTACTTTATACTCTAGTGTCAACAAGTTTTTTTCCAACAAAGAACAACTGAACTGATTTAATTAGGATTGATGTAAATGCACTGAACACAAGTCTGTGTGGAAATAATTTTTCTTCATTCAGTTGTGACCCTGACTAGCAAGTGGATATGCTTCTTCCTTAAACCAACTGCATGCCATCCACAAAGTTTGTTCAGAAATCTGTCATGTTAAACTAACATTTTCACTGTGCAGACACAATTTTCTTCTTTTAGTAGTTACCTTTATCTTTTTAACCCCAAGTCATTAGGTTTCTTCCTTTCCCCCAAAGTCAAGCAATCCACAAACTTTGGTAACTATGTATGTTGGGGAACTAAAGTTATTGTGAGGAAAAGAAACTGGTAGCTGACAGATGGATAGACAACATCTCCACATTTTGGAACTCCCAAAATATTTATGAAACAAATTAACTAAGGGAGATAATCCTAGGTCTGATTACACCTATTGTATATACTAGTTTACAGGTCCAGTCCAACAGCAAACACCAAACAATATGCCAGCAGATCATCCTAACAAATTACATAGAACCAGATCTGCCAGCACAGTTGGACTCGACTTATAAGCATGTTTATATGGTAACCTAGCAGCAAAAGTGACCATTCTAAAATCAAACTATACCTTTCAAAATAGTAGATGAATAATAAATACAACTTACTATGGAAATGTGTAATGGCCTTTGTAATCTCTGTGCCATCCAGTTTGTTGTTGTTATCATAATCGTGTAGTTTGAAGTAGTGAAATTCCAATTCTTCATCTGTCATCTGCTCTTTTGGTTTATCAACCACTTCCTTTAAATGTTCCTTGATGTGTCTGTAAAAGATGACCAGCCAAGATAACTGAACATGTTTTGGTAGCAATATTTTGTCCATATCTTTTAATGAAAAACTATGGCATTATTCGTCTTTCTTTCTGCAGAAGTCAGCCCCCAATATCCAAAATTTATTTATCTGTTTAGTCCTTATATATCAAGAAAACAAATCTTAATGTCATTGAAATTTTAATCATTTTATTTATCAGTTTATCAAATGTTACTGACAACAGTTACATCCCTTTGTTAACTTTGTTCTCCCCAAATATTTTTTTAATTTTAAAATTTATTTAGGGTTGGCAGGAAAAAATAGGGTTGGTCAGGTAACCAGAACCGTACATGTTTTTATATGCCTTTAACAATAACAAAGAAATTTTCTGAAAATGTACAACAACAGTTCTTGAAACCATGTTCACAATTAAATTGCAAGAATAAAATCAATAAAAAATGTTGTTCTCTCTATTTCAGAAATCAAACATAACTGAATAATACAAAAAGGAAGAAGTATACAAAATGTTGTCAGATCTACTGCTTAAAATGCTTTATGCTGCA
Source organism: Sinohyriopsis cumingii (assembly GCA_028554795.2). Taxonomy (NCBI): domain Eukaryota; kingdom Metazoa; phylum Mollusca; class Bivalvia; order Unionida; family Unionidae; genus Sinohyriopsis; species Sinohyriopsis cumingii. Next base: position 189,044,608 of record CM068824.1, on the reverse strand, counting down.
GTAATCTGGCAAAAAACCTAGTAGATAAAAATGGGGAGTGCTGACACAGCAGCAAATCATGGGAGTTAACCCTGACTACCAAACATTATTTAAGCCATACAGATTACTTCCCTTGCTTCTGCAATTGGCGGTTCCAATAAGGTATAAAATTGCTTCCCCAAAGCAAACCTCTAACAGCTTTCTACAAAAAATAATAACCCAGCTTTTCCTTTCTGTCTAGAGTTTTAAAATGGGCAATTTGTATGTGTTAGTACATCTTAGTACGCTGTCTAGAGTTTTAAAATGGGCAATTTGTATGTGTTAGTACATCTTAGTACGCTGTCTAGAGTTTTAAAATGGGCAATTTGTATGTGTTAGTACATCTTAGTACGCTGTCTAGAGTTTTAAAATGAGCAATTTGTACGTGTTAGTACATCTTAGTACGCTGTCTAGAGTTTTAAAATGGGCAATTTGTACGTGTTAGTACATCTTAGTACGCTGTCACTGAGACCCAGACTGAACCTAAGCAAATAAAAAAAAGTTTTGAAGCAAATTATTCTTCCTTGAATGTACACGTAATATTATTAAGTGTTTGGTTTGGTGTTTTATGGCACATCAACACAAAGAGGTTATTTAGTACTTAGGCAATTGAAGCAAAGTGCCTTGCCCAGCAATGAATTATGATAGCTAACCCAGGCTGATCCAATGGTAGAATTTGAATCAACTCCCATTTGGGTGCCAGTCATGCATGCTACCCACTGTGCCATCATGGTTCATTCTTCCAATGAATGACATGCATGAGATGGCACTGATCCAGTTCTGCATCCCTGGACCTGCATAGGGTTACAATATCATTCAAATTTGAACACACAATCCATTCAATCTTATTAAGTAGTTACTCATAGTAAGTCAAGATGTGTTTCATGTTTATATAATTTCACTGGGAACTGTTCATGTAATTTCAGAATATTTTTCTGTTACATGATCCCATTTTAAATTAACTTATAATAATTAAGGTACAGAACAGCAAGCCATAGACGATCTATAACAATTCAAGTTATAAAATGCTACATTCTACTAAAAGAAAATTTTGTGGCAGAATGGCAAGAACCTTGTTTATCCACAATTTTGTTTATTTAGGAATACAATAAATTTGATGCAATCAAGATAAGAACCTCTGCAATGAAGAACTACTGAGTTTAAAATAAGAAAATGAATGTATTTTGTAATGAATCATGGAAAATTGTCAACATACTCTGCATCATGAAATGTATTTTGTAATGAATCATGGAAAATTGTCAACATACTCTGCATCATGAAATGTATTTTGTAATGAATCATGGAAAATTGTCAACATACTCTGCATCATGAAATGTATTTTGTAATGAATCATGGAAAATTGTCAACATACTCTGCGTCATGAAATGTATTTTGTAATGAATCATGGAAAATTGTCAACGTACTCTGCATCATGAAATTCCTCCTGACCAAACTTATGTACATATTGCCCTTCAACTGTCTGGTGTTGTTGATAACTGCCTTCATGGTGAGGTTGATGCTGACTCCCTCCATGTTGAGGTTGTTGGTAACTGCCCGATGGTGGTTGAGGTACTTGTTGTTGCTGATAGTGACCTGGGTTCACCCCTGGCACCTGCTGATAGGTGGAGGAGATCAAGCTCACATATATACATAGAACACCAACAGCGGTCTTCATCTTGTTGCAGTCTGAAATATTTAAAAAAAACACAATCTGTGGATATATTTGGGAAAAGCTGCTAGTTCATTTAGGTAGTTGCATTAGAGTTTTGTCATCGATGAAGTGACTAATGACACTCATGTTTTTACTGATATTGAGCAATTTTAAAAATTCTTTAAGCTGTGTTTTCGGGAAAATAATTTCATCAAAACTTTTCTTAATGCAGTAAAATGAGTGTGAATGCAGTACCCTCCTGCATTTTCATGTCAAGCTGTCAATAAATTTCTAACATTTCTATGTCAGCCTGTAACTCTTACATTTTCATATTAAACTGTCAATAAATTTCTAACATTTCCATGTCAACCTGTAACTCTTATATTTCCATATTAAGCTGATAATAAATTTCTTACATTTCCATGTCATGCTGTAAATAAATTTCTTACATTTCCAAGTCAAACTGGAAGTAAATCTCATACATTTCCATATTAAGCTGTCAATAAATTTTTTACAATTTATGTCAAGCTATAATTAAATTTCTTATATTGGAATCACATAACAAATAAATCTCTTATATTACCATGCCAAGCTGCTGTAAATAAATCTCTGACATTTTCCTGTCAAGCTGAAAATAAATCTCTTACAATCTTTTGGGATGATTATGTATATCTACTGTTACATGTCAAAGAAAAAGAGACCTTCAAAGGGAATAACACATTACTGAATAAAATGAATTTTCAGTAATTCAAGGTCAGATTACTGTTTTCTCTGAAGTACTTGGCGTTCATAAGTCTCTGATGTTCTTCAGTGATACCAAGATGTTCAAATTAGCTGCTGTGTTGGGCATACTGGACGTCACTGTGTCACTTCCATTCAGGGATAGTAGCGACAGAAACATTTGCACAATAAAGCCATATTGGAGCCATGAGAAGCACCATTTTCACATACCAGGTATCGTCAGAAGTCCACAATTGAAAATCCCATGTTGAGATAGCCATACAGTTGTGAGCAGAAGAGATACCAAGATTCAGCAGCAGCACCAATTCATCGGTATGAATGTGTGTATAAAGTTTTATGACAAATAGTTTAGAAGGATAAGCAATGACAAATTTGTACATGAATGTGGAACAGTATATTTCCATTCTCTGTATTTCATTGTTTACCTATAATTAGCACTCACTTCTTCTGCATTGATAATAATGGGCTGTCTCTTGATCATGCATCATTGGTTACATATATTGAGCAGTACCTACAAAATTGTTGAACAATCTGGCTAGGCTAGGGGATTAGTGACTTGGCTATAATATAATGGAATGAAGATTATAACACTGTATTGCTACTGATTTATACATAGTGAATGTTTTCTGTAATGCATACACCTATAGTACTAAGACAAAAACCAGTTATGAAACTTGAAGCTACTGCTTTTACTGATTGATAATAACAAAAAAGCCAATATAACCAGGAGTTCGGGGCCCTGAGTGGCAGAAAGCACTCTCCATTACGGATCACTGTCATCTCATCTCTGTCTGCGTGGGTTCGAGTCTCGGATTCGGCCAATGTGGGTATGTGAGAAAGCTTGCCAGTAGCTTCTCGAGGATCGGTGGTTCTTTCCAGGGATTTCCTGGGTTCTTCCTCCACCATTAATACTGGCCACCATGTATAGCCTATCATGTACTGAAAAATGGCATTAAACCCTACAACAACAACTAGGAGTTCATTTCTGCTTCCAACTTGGACTGTGAAATAAGAAGGCTTTTGCAGCATTCAGAAAAAACATTGCTAAGTACTAGTTTCTATCAGGCCAAGAGAAAATATTGCATTTATTGAAATAAATCAAATCAAAGTTTCAGTAGACACAAAGTTATTTTTGTCTAAAGCACACAATTTTCAGAGACAAATAAACACAGACCATTATTTAATTTAAAGTATTTACATTTTTAAAAAAGTAAATCCGATTTATTACCATGTCAAACAGTAGCAATATAATATTACCCTGTAAGACAGGTGTAGTTTGAGCCATGGCAAATTGAGCCATGACAAGTGATTTTTATCAAGCCATATACCCAAAGCCTATTTTGGAAAGAATTTTTGTTTATTTGAGCATTGGACCAGCATAGTGATTAGGAACGAGTCTACCCACCCTGTAGATAGGTTAGGACTTTAAAGTCAACAAATCCCATAAACATAAAATATATCTGAATGAAAGTATAACTGATAACAAGATTATATCTAGATATTTATTCCTTATTTATTAACACTTGCAGCAGATGGCAAGCATTCATATACTGATGCAAAATCAAACCAAGGTAAATATGTCAGCATAAATGGCGTCAAATCTTGTTTTGCTGATTCTCATGTGGATATATGTTTACTTCTTGTGTTCAAACTGCTGATTTCCATCTAAGCAAATATAGAACAAATATGATGCATTAGCAATTTCTCTAGTTATCATACCAAAATGCATGACTATGTTAATTACTAGTATCCATCTAGGTGAATATTAAATAAACACCATATATTATCAATATTTTTATCCACTCTTATCCATTGCATCACTGACAGTTAATTGCTGTATCACTCTGTATGAGAGTAGGAAAAGGTAGGGTTTAATATCATATTTCTCAGGTGCAATCAGCTCAGTAAAGGCAGGGTTTAATATATTTCTAAGGTGTAATCAGCTCAGTAAAGGCAGGGTTTAATATCATATTTCTCAGGTGCAATCAGCTCAGTAAAGGCAGGGTTTAATATCATATTTCTCAGGTGCAATCAGCTCAGTAAAGGCAGGGTTTAATATCATATTTCTCAGGTGCAATCAGCTCAGTAAAGGCAGGGTTTAATATCATATTTCTCAGGTGTAATCAGCTCATTAAAGGCAGGGTTTAATATCATATTTCTCAGGTGCAATCAGCTCAGTAAAGGCAGGGTTTAATATCATATTTCTCAGGTGCAATCAGCTCAGTAAAGGCAGGGTTTAATATCATATTTCTCAGGTGCAATCAGCTCAGTAAAGGCAGGGTTTAATATCATATTTCTCAGGTGTAATCAGCTCAGTAAAGGCAGGGTTTAATATCATACTTCTCAGGTGTAATCAGCTCAATATAGCTGTGATGCCATTTGATGCTATGAGGTGATCCTGTACATTACAATGGAGCAGATAACACTAACATGAAGGACAAAACGATGACTCGAGTTAAAATTTACTACCTAGCTAGGGTTGCGTTTTTCATGAAGTCTGATCAGTAATAAAGTTATTAAGTCTATAAAAGGTAAATTATATTTTGTGTGTTTAATGTTTATGGTAACCATGCTTTGTTCCCCATGACAGATAACATGAGATTCTAGCAGTCATTCATTTACAAATAAGGCTTTTTGTACTATATTTGGATAATCTATGATACTGTATGAATAAGTCCAGGATTTTATATATATATGTATATATATACATCCACAAGAGCCAAGAACATTGGATTTGAAGTTTGTGGTTTATATAGAACTCAGACAAATCTTCAGTTTGATATAAATTTACTATAAAATTTGGGACCCTGAGTGACTGAGTGGTCTAAAGCGCTCCAATACGATCACTGCCATCTCACCTCTGCGTGGTTTCGAGTCTAGGATTTGGTCAATGTGGGCATGTGAGAAAGCTTGCCAGTATCTTCTCGTGGGCCAGTGGTTCTTCCTCCACCATTAATATTGGCCACCATGCATAGCCTATCGTGTTCTGAAAAATGGCGTTAAATGCCACAACAACAACAACTATAAAATTTAAATTGATGTTTATCTTTTATAATGTTTGCTCATTAATATTACTGTCTGCTATCAAACATTTCTAAAAAAAAAGTCTAGTTTGTAATTAAACTGTGCTAGTTTAAATTTTGTCTCTTTTGTATTTGTAGCTTGTAGTAATCACTATGATATGGACACTAAAATTCAAATCTATATTGTGCTCCATATTGTGTATTATGAGAGGATGAAGTTATGAATATTTTATTACAGGAATGATATTGATAACAATGATCTATTTGTTCTTATTTTTATAGCTGAATGAGACCTCATCAGTTCTCCTGACTTCTTGGAAGCAGGCATCAGAGTGGATGGGGAGCAACACTTCCTGCTAGCATCTGAATATCAGTTAGGACTTTTGTGAGAAACGAAATGGTGGTACATGGATGGAACATTTAAGGTAAATCATTACAATGTATTCATTAGTTTTTGCTGTATGAGTACCAGTTATTGCTGAACTCCAGATTCTGTCGGTTTTAAATTTATAATAGCACGCAGTAATAGCCTTCAGGCCCATTTGTTTAATAAGTGTGGTTATAACTTCCTGGTCCTTGGTGAGCCATTCAGATAATGGGGTCAGCTCATGTCCATCCATGCCTTCATCAAAAAGGAATGACACACAGAAGCAGTTGCCGCTTGTATTTTGTCTAATGAGTTGAAGACGAAGTCAGACTACCTGGCTGTAAGCTAGTATGTTAAAACTTTCTTTTTACTTACCATTAACTCAATTCAACTTTAGGAATCCTGTTCTAGGAAAGATTTAGTTATTGTCTTTTTCACTACACATACGTTGCATACAAGTGACTCTCATTTTCCAAACATGTATACTATGGGGCACACAAGTCAATGTCAAAATATGACTGGCTCATTAGGTTATACTTAAATAACATCCATGCATCCAAGAACCATTTCACGATGTAGACTATTTGTACCATGGCAAAAACAGGTAATAACATGATCACACCATGTTAGGAATCATTTGAATGTGTAATTAATGAGAGTATACAATAAAGTATAACCTTTTGAGCCAATCATATTTCAGGGTTGATTCTCATTTTCAAAACATGTATACTATGAGGCACACACGTCAAAATATGATTGGCTCAAAAGGTTACACTTTAATGTATACCCTTTTGCATCTACCACTGTTCTGTAATTAAACATGGGATGTATCATGGTATATGTAGCTCCTTTCACCAGTTGTCACATGATCTCAGAGTTGTCCCAGCAGGCAAATTTAGAGAAAATTGCACGTTTCGGAGCCTGTAACCTTAGTTTGGTACAATGCAGAAAAGTCAATGATGGCTTGATGAACAGAAAAATATCTCAGGAGTATAACAAGCCATAGTGTATGGTCATGTGCCTTTAAAGCCTGAAATAGCAGAAGGAAATCGAGGGTTTTGGGTGGAACCAAGTATTTGGAAGTTACATACCTTCTCTCTTATACAGTATGATAGACAGGGTCCTATGTCAGAAAGTGTCATGGGGGTACTCTAAGGTACTTTTCTCACTCTGAATGATTTTGTTTGCATCATACTATTGTTTTTTTCTCTCTCAACATTAAGCTCACTATGAGCACCTGTGGCTTAGCCGTCCAGTGTAATGGCCTAGGATGTGAGAGACGAAGTTACAGATTACAAAATTCATTAAATACACTTTGGGACCAGTACATGCATCACGAAATCAAAACCTCAAAGTTTTTTTTAGCCCATCGGCCAGCTGTATGGTTCCAGAGTTTATGTATAACACTGTAGCAACAACAGTACTATATCCCTGTTATTCTAGGATTGCATCCTATATGGTACTATTAACGTCGACAGTCACTGTATATAATTTTGTTGTGTTGTAAGTTTTTTGTTGAAAAGTGAATATCTAAGTTTGCGTGCTTTTATAGTTTGACGATTATCTGTTGCTGTTGTAGAATTGTTTACTATATTTTGCTGTTACATTTATTTGACAGCCATTATGAGCAATATTGTTGTAGTATTTGATAGATTTTAATATTCATGTATTAGCAATAATTCTTGTTATTATTAGCAAATTTATGAATCTAAAATGGCATTAGTGTTTGTTTGTCTTTTGTTGCTTATGCTAGTTAGATATGATATCTTTTCTTCTATTTCTCTTATACAAACAAAAATCTTTTTTATATATACAAATAACCTCTTAATTCTTTTCCAACTGTGGCTTGAACTTCATTGCAACCACAACACAATAACTGTGCCTACAAGGCACAGAATATAACAAATGTTCATTGAAAACATACATTATAATCAACGCAAATAAACTATGCATACACATGTATTAATGATACTGAATGTATGTGAAACAGGAAGAGTCAGTAGTCTTCGCATCGTTAATGAAATCGTCATTACTTAATTAAGGCAATACCATGACAAAGTTGGCATGCACAAACCACACGTGGATGACACTAACTCGTATTCAGTCTTGATATGTTATAACAAAAATATCACTGATTCGCTTAACTTCCAATGTTTTCTTACACGATTATTTTGTTGCATTCTTTGTTCATTTTACATAGAACATGTAGTAGCGTGTCGCAATTATTTTCATGATCAGTGACTAAGATTGTAACATACTGCACAATGATTCTCCACCACACATTATTTAAAGACATTTCACAGTAAAACAAGGATTTGATATTTACGTATTAGTTACTTTTAGTAGACATGATACTAGTAACTGGTAACTGATACATAAATGGGCATTTTAATAACTAGTCCGTTTTGGTCGTGGACCTTTTTGGTACCGGTCCGTTTTGACCATGATCCCTTTATACAGCTGTTACAGGTATCATTTACCAGCAACAACTACCAAAGAACATTAATCAGTTTGAATGCGTGGATATCTTGCTTACCTTATTTTGGTGAGATACAGATGCAAAAAATTTCAAAATACACGGATATCCTGTACAGTTACGTTTTTGATGAGTTGTCAATACAGATGTTGCCGACTGGATGTGCTCTTCCAAGCTGTATGGAGGCGTGAATTAGAATTTAAAATAAGTTAAGCATCTAACAATCACAGACTTAGTTAACTCTTCCTAGGGGAAAATATGAAACGACTACAACAATAAGCGCCATCTAGACAGAACATGTAAACATTAAAAGTTCCGGTGTTTTTCACTTTAGGAGGTCTGTTCAGAGTGGAATGGATAGTGATATAGAAACGATTGAAAACGAAAGTGTCGGTAGTGAGGAGTTTTCATACCAAGAAAGTAAAGCTGTGCGTGAGCTAAACTGTTTTGACTGGACGGCGAAATCTCTGACAACATGAAATCACCTTATCGCTATCGGTACTACTGTATAATATACACTGCGGTCGGACATTTCTGCGCACCTAAGGTTTTCGTTTCCAATATTGAAGCAAAACGCATACGGAATTCGAGCGATTGACAAAAATAAAATACAGCAATGCTTACCATTTGAAAAGATGCAATGGTCACCAGAATATTCTGTTCAAAATAATATCGATTTTGAACACAGAGGAAACCACCCCTAGTCCTACATGTAAGACATAGCACATTTTGATTTTGTTGAGGTGCTATGTCTTACTGTCCATATAACGGCCATGTATAGTGTGTTCCGATGTCGTTGACATCGGAATGAGTAATCAAAGTTTCAGGAACATCTCACACATTTGGCAGCCTATATCGACATTTTTCCACTAATTTATGTATAATTAATATACTTACTGTGCTGCTTTATCCTGGTGGAATAAAAATATGACACTAGCAAATGGATGCATTTTCACGTTCCGTTGACATACATTTGAATTTGTTGCAATGCGACGGTAGTCGAAGTATGCCGAAGTAAGTTCAAGTAGGTTGATGTTTGGGATATGTTTCTTGAACGAAACGAAACGTTGCTTACAGTTCCAATAGGCATAATATATTTGTTATTCGTTTTGTTAAAAGTAATGTTTCAACTTTATCCGCTTTCAGCATTCTCGGCTTTCATCGCTTTCCAGCCCACTGAAAAGTAGGCCAAAGAAACTTGAAAACGGGTCCATTTCTTTTGTGAGAATTTGAATTTATTAGAGAAAAGGCATCATAGTAAGTAAAGTCTGACTAAAATAATATAACTTTACTTTGTAGAAAAGCGTCATTATTTTAGTTGTCAGTTGTGTGAAATATTCCTGAAAATTTTACTTTCGTAACGATGTTAGTCGGCATCAAAAACACACTACACAGTGCCATTAGTTAGGCTGTAAGACCCTGACGCCCACAACATAAATATCAGCGTCGGGTCTTACAGGTAGGACTAATACCACCCCCTGTTTTCCTGACTCGCGATATGTCGGCCTATTCTGCGCGTAGCTTTGAAAAGATGTCATGTTTATCCATTTGGGCTAAAGAAATGAAATATATTACTTTGGACTGTTTCTGTCAGCGGTTCAGTCGAGTAATTAGGTCAGGTTTATAGCTAGTTTTACAAAATTCAACGTAAAAGTGCCAATAAATGGCAAGAGGTATTAAGCAAACTAAACCGATCTTGTAAAAAAGTCAGTAAAGTTCAACATTTTATGAAAAATAAGCTATTACGTGGAAGAGAAACAGCAATGAATAGGATGTAGTGTGATTACAACGTCTTGTTGATAGGGAAAAATTACTACAGAATTTAGAAACAGACTATACGCCGAGGAATTTGTTGATAATTTATATTATAGCGGCAAGTAGACATGTTGGGTAGTAGATGATTTTGTATGTGTGGGACAACTTCTTGCAAAATTGGAAACTTGGATTAAAATACAGTTTTGTTTTAAGGTACACATTTCCATCTTTTATATAACGTATTTATTTGTATTATTCTAAAAGATGCATAGTAAATCAAATTTTCTGGGTTACAGGTTCAAGGTCATAGAGTGGGTCTACACGTTGCCATTTAGAAATCACATTTTTATGTGCATTTTGAGTCTAAATGTGGGATATTTTGGTACACTTTATGAATATCACTTTTCTTAATTAATATACGATTGTTCTTTCTGGATACAAAATGGATTTTGACCCAAAATAGCACGTGATCCAATGTTTACAGAAATGACGTATCGTTGTGCAGAATTACCCACTGCGCAGAATTGGCCAACATGGCAGTAAATGAAGTGTTCATTTATATTACCGATAAAGTAATTTCATGTTGTCAGAGATTTCACCGTACTTTATTGATAAAACGTCAGACTTCTGTGCTGTTTTGTACGTATTGCTGCTTACAGTCTCCCTAAACACAGTAATGTATGCTAATGGGCAGTTATGGACAGTAATGTAGACGAAAATACTGTAATATAAGAGAAATTACAAGAATGGCGTAAATTAATGGAACTAGTTTTATAAGATTTATATAGAGATAACAGGCCAAATTTAATATTTCATCTCAGGTTAATAAATATGGTATTTTTGAGAAGGTCAAACCATCAGAAATAGCAAATTAGCAAATAAAGTATACTCCTTTTCATGGTTTTTGCTCATAGCAAGTGCAAACAACTTATTTTATTGCCTGCAAATCCAGTAATGGAGAGGATTTTTTGTTAATTAATGAAGCAGTCACTAGAGAATATAACCTGACTGTTCTTGAGGCATAATTTACAAATGTATGTGGTATATAAAAGGACATTTTGGGGAAATGTGCCTTGGCCAATCCAGAATTTGCAGCTTTAATTACTCAGAATTTATAATAACGTATAGTTTAAAAGAAAAGCCAAATGGTTTCCTTTGCACAGGTTATCACCTAAATTGTTCACGCTATTCATGAAAATATCCAAAGTTAAAAGAACGGGAGACCCGTAAAAAGGGGTACCCTTTCTGTACAAAAATAGTTAGATGGTGGCACTCGGACCGACTGAAGCGCCTTCTAGTTACATTATTGCTAATTTATATGCAGAAATTTATTATTAAAAGAAAAAGATTCAGAAAAATATTTACTTTTTGTTCATCATGATTGTTATTTAAAATTTTACATTTTAGACTTCATGAATCACTACTCGTCTTTCGTCCCTCTCATTTAATTCTATGTATGTATGTCAACTGTCTTTGTAATGTTATTTGTTATTGAAGAATAACTGCAGAAGGCATTCTATACTATTTATTAAATACAAGACATAAATACAGCTTGGAAGGTGAGTAAAGACTGCCCTGAGAGTATATTTCCCATGGAACTTAAACCCTAGTGAATGTATAACATAAACCAGCTGTTGGTGTGTATCAGGTCTAGTTCAGTGTGGAATGTCTGATTACTTTTACTGTCAAGTGATATTACAAAGCTAATTAGATTAAGGCTTACACTACATCTCCCTTCCTGAGAAGTTTACATTAAAACGAAACAACCACATTTGTTATTTATGATTTATGTGTTTAAGTCTGTACAATCAAAATTTAATGTACATTGCTATAATTTCTTTTGCAGTATTGTATATTTGTCCCCATTACTATCCATTACTCTCCATTACTGTTCATTACAGCGCATTACTGTGATTAGGGAGACAGGTTTGCCAGACACAAATTTCCACAAGACCAAAATTTTCCTATTTCTAATATTGTCACACAATGTTGCAATAGCTACAGTTTGAATATATATTCAATAAAAAATTAATTACACTTTAACACTATTACTATTACCATAACTGAAATGATAACATTAAAATCCGACTTCAAAGAAACATTGCTGCTGTTCACAAACTTGTAAAAAATATAATACATAGCGGCTTAAACATTCTCATTCAATGCAATAATATGTAATAACTTGTTTTTGTATACATATCTATCATTTCTTTGATTTACCTATGATGGATTGTTCCACTTCCTGATCCTACCTATTCAAATTAGCACAATGGGTTCATCCACTGCAACCTTCAACACATCTCACTAGCTATTGTCAGCCAGTTAATGTGAAACTTTGATTCTATTTTATATTATATTACCTGATCACTTTCCTTTAATTGCCGCTATTTAAACTGCCCAAGGGATATTTTATATCAGTTCCAATTATTAAAGATTACCGTTTGTACATACTACATGTAACAGGCATAGATTGAAAGGTTTTTTATTGTTGTTTTTTTTAAAGATTACTGACAATTTTGTTTTTTTGCAACATAACCTTGTCAGAGGGTTTGAGAGTGCAAAATTTTATTTTTTAGCAAAGCTTCCATTTGACTAAAATGGATGCATATTCCACATAGGACAGTGGTAATCTGATTTAGATTGTGCCTTGTTATAGCATGTATGTCAGCATCTTGAAAGTACATTTACTCATTTCATCAGCGGGGCCCCGAGTGGCCAAGTGGTCTAAAGCGCTCTTCGTTACGGATCACTGCCATTTCACCTCTGTCTGCGGCGGTTCGAGTCTAAGATTCAGCCAATGTGGGCATGTGAGAAAGCTTGCCAGTAGCTTCTCATGGGTCAGTGGTTCTTTCCGGGGTTTTCCGGGTTCTTCCTCCACCATTAATACTGGCCGCCATGTATAGCCTATCGTGTGCTGAAAAATGGCGTTAAACCCCACAACAACAACAACAACATTTCATCAGCGCAATCAAAAGTTTCTTCAGGCAAACCATTTTTTTTTTTCGACAAGCCTGACAGGCACTTCACATGGAATACAGGACAGGCCCAAACTAAAGTTAGAGGGGCCCCGGGCATCGTGTGATCATATTTTTTCACCACTGTGACACCAGGCCAACCAGTCCTAACACTAACCTTTTAATGCTGAGCACCTAGTGAGGCAGCTGTTAGTACCATTTTTACAAGTCTTTGGTATGACTTGGCTGTGGTTTGAACCCGCGACCTCCCACATCCAAGGCAGATGCTCTAAGCACTAGGCCATCAGAGTGGTTCTGATAAGACTAATTATACTGTCATTAATCAGACATGTATGATGTTTTGCAGATTGAATTCACTGTCATTGTTTATTCAGTTTGATGATCAGACAGTTTTAGTAGCATTGATCAGCTGGCCATTCCTTTAAATATGAGGAGCAGAGATAAAACCATCATTCACATTAGGTTCTAATTGTCTTTATTATAAGTACTATGAGTATATTATAAGTACTATGAGTATATTCTAAGTACTGTGAGTATATTATAAGTACTATGAGTATATTATAAGTACTATGAGTATAGTACTATGAGTATATTATAAATACTATGAGTATATTATAAGTACTATGAGTATAACTAATATGAGTATAAGTAATATGAGTATATTATAAGTAATATGAGTATATTATAAGTAATATGAGTATATTATAAGTACTGTGAGTATATTATAAGTAATATGAGTATATTATAAGTACTGAGTATAGTACTATGAGTATAAGTAATACGAGTATATTATAAGTACTATGAGTATATTATAAGTAATATGAGTATATTATAAGTAATATGAGTATATTATAAGTACTATGAGTATAGTACTGAGTATAAGTACTATGAGTATATTATAAGTACTATGAGTATAAGTAATATGAGTATATTATAAGTACTATGAGTATAAGTAATACGAGTATATTATAAGTACTATGAGTATATTATAAGTACTATGAGTATATTATAAGTAATATGAGTATATTATAAGTACTATGAGTATATTATAAGTACTATGAGGTCCACAAGATTAGTAGAATATAGGTGTCTTATTTTGATGCATGATATTTTATTGAATTAAATCATAAATTTCACACACACACAACTTTATTGCATGAGCCCAATTCTTACAATATTTTCACTGTTAGTAATTGTATTTTTTCCAGTAAAAACAAAGTTAACATTTTCAATTTTGCACTCGGGTGAATGAGCTGCTTTAAAAATAGCTTACTGTTAAATTTGCAGTGTGAGATAAATAATACACATAATCCATTATATTATTTGATTTGTATATAAAGCAATGCCATTTCTTATGTAAAATCAGGGTTTTATTTCACTAAATAAAGTTTTGTATTGCTCAGTGCACATGGGAAATAATAGTAATACTGATATATATGCATTTTAAACAGTAGTCACATTTAAATTTAAGAATAGACTTAAAAATATTTCATCTCACATGATGCAAATCAGCCTGTGTATTAGTCTGAATAAGCCTGGCCCAAATCAGCCTGCACTCTAAATTGCCTTCATGCATAAACAAGAGTTATTTTTCATATTGCATGTGATGATTCTGTTGGGATGTTTTGTCCCACTATATCAATGGGAATGGTTCAGCCCACATGGGGGACATTTCAGCATACTTTACTTTAGACAGTATTGTTGTTGTTGTTGGGTTTAACACCATTTTTCAGCACACGATAGGCTATACATGGTGGCCAGTATTAATGGTGGAGGAAGAACCTGGGAAACCCCCCCGGAAAGAATCACCAACCCACAAGAAGCTACTGGTAAGCTTTCTTACTTACCCACATTGGCTGAATCCGAGACTCGAACCCACACAGAGTTAGTATTAAAAAGTGCATTTAGATTCAGTAACGTTTTTAAAGGACATTTGTGATTTATTTTACAGTGAGAATGATGCATTTGTATTTATGGTTTATGTTGTTATAATTTAAATGTTTTGTACAAAGTTTTTAGTGTATGTGTTATTTGCATTTTAAACTTTTCT
Organism: Sinohyriopsis cumingii; assembly: GCA_028554795.2. Taxonomy (NCBI): domain Eukaryota; kingdom Metazoa; phylum Mollusca; class Bivalvia; order Unionida; family Unionidae; genus Sinohyriopsis; species Sinohyriopsis cumingii. Next base: position 189,029,552 of record CM068824.1, on the reverse strand, counting down.
GTTGGTATGTATATCTATATTATGTGTATTATTTTCATAATAATAGATTTTGTAAGGGTCATTTAGTTAATGATAGTTTTTAATGCTAATATATGATCATAGTTTGCACTCTAAAGACAAGTGATATATAGTGTGTAAACCGTTTAATTCATGGGTTTCAGGGTTGACTAGTACTAGTAATCTAGATAAACATCACATCCTCTAATTTAAGGACCAGTCTTGGAAGAGTTTAAATTGAGAGGATTGGTTCATTTATTTAATTTAATCATTTGTTGGAATTATAGTTCTCAAACATTCTTTTAAAGATTCTATGAATATATAATAGCTGTACGGAATTACTGTGAATCATTTAAAGACTGTTTGGATTTATACCTGTACATAATTACTATACATTCATTTAAAGACATTTTGGGATTATTGTTCTTGTTGTTGTTGTGGGGTTTAATGCCATTTTTTAGCACACGATAGGCTATACATAGCGGCCAGTATTAATGGTGGAGGAAGAACCCAGGAAAACCCTGGAAAGAACCACCAATCCACGAGAAGCTACTGGCAAGCTTTCTCACATACCCACATTGGCCGAATCCGAGGCTTGAACCCATGCAGACAGATGAAGTGGCAGTGATCCATAACAGAGAGCACTTTAGACCACTGAGTCACTCATGGCCCCCATTTTGGGATTATAACATAGTGATTGTTCTGTATTGTTGATACATCATTACAATACAGACTGTCATATGAAATACCATTGGAATTAATTCAAATTACTAAACTCTTTTGGAATTGATAGAAAATTTAGTACTTTAGGAATTCATTCACCATACTGTAAGATATTTTCAATTGTTTGACTTTATATTTTAGGGAAATAAGTTATATTTTGAGTTATACAAAAACTAGTTGGCAATTGCTCTTTCTTGTTACTTATTTTAAGACCATAAAGTTGTAACAAGTTTTGTAAAATTCAATGAATGATTTATTTCCTTATAATACAGAGTGAAAATTTTAATAAAAAAACAGCTAATTTTTGTTGTTGCTGTTGTTGTAGGGTTTAACGTCATTTTTGAGCACATCATAGGCTATACATGGTGACCAGTATTAATGGTGGAGGAAGAACCAGGGAAATCCCTGGAAAGAACCACCGACCCTCGAGAAGCTACTGGCAAGCTTTATCACATACCCACATTGACCGAATCCGAGACTTGAACCCATGCAGACAGAGGTGAGATGACAGTGATCCGTAACAGAGAGCACTTTAAACCACTCAGCCACTCAGGGCCCCCACTAATTTTTGTAAATGAAGTCCCAAATCATCCTAAAAGTTCTGTCAGAAGTCCAGATGTATAAAATTCTAAATGAATTCCAGTGGTATTCCAAATAAATTCTGGTACTGAATGTGTTGATGTGCCTGTAGTCATACTAATGGCCTGGAGTGTAGCAATGTGCTAATAATCTTTTGGTGTATCATAATAGTATTATACAAACTATCCTTGTCGGAATTCACAAAAATTCAAAATTAAAGTTTTAATCCAAGAATATTATTGAGCACTTTGTAATTCCATTGAATAGTAATTTGAATAAATAAATCCATCTAGATTAAAAACTCAACAATAAGACTGATTCTGCTTCAAATGTTATAGCTAGAATGAATAATTCCAATGTAAACAAGATTATATACCCATCTACTTGACCTAGGTCACAATGTAAACAAGATTATATACCGCTGTACTTGACCTAGGTCACAGTGTAAACAAGATTAAATAACCTGTCTTTTTGTCCTAGGTCACCATATTTTATAAATCTTCTGTCAACTAATAGGACATTTCCATTCTGGAAGTTTCTAAGGTCTGTATCTTTAAATTAAATTAAAGTAAACATGTTTACTATTAATAATGATCTGAATATTTAATTGACAATGATAGAGAAATAGTAGCTATGTATTATGTTTTTAAAAAAATAAATATCACTTGTCAGGTTCAAAATATGGTTATATACAAAAATAGTCATGTATATATAACATATAACTGGAGAAAAGTCAACAAAGAACACAGACTAAATATACATGACACAATATAATGAAAGAAAATGTACCAGTTATCAGAATAATGATTTTGGTGATACATTCATATGCAAATGGAATACACTCCAGCCCTGTTGATCTATTTTGTGGTGTTCCACAGGGGTCTGTTCTTGGACCTGTTCTTTTCATTATGTACACTCAGCTGCTCTCAAATGTCATAGATCATCATCCAGTGTCTCACCAACTGTATGCAGATGACACCCAAATATACAAATCTAGCCACCGAACTGAAGTTGATGCTACCATCCAAGGTGTAGATAGGTGCATTTCTGATGTGAAATCATAGATGACATGAAACAAGATGCAGATGAATGATGATAAAACTGAGGCCATTCTGATCACAACACAAAGACTTTCTCTTTCACATCCTTTACCTCAAACAATAAATATCAGCAACACCAACATTAAATTCACACAATCAGTACAAAACCTAGGTGTTACTCTGGACAGTACTCTCACATTGCACCAACATGTCATGAACATATGCAAGGCTGCTTATCTTGAGCTGAGACGCATCAGCTCCATTCGCAAATATCTTTCAGTTGAAGCCACTAGAACACTTGTGTGTTCATTAGTACTTTCAAGACTGGACTATTGTAACTCAATTCTGTTTGGTTCATCTCAGTATCTACTCCAGAAACTTCAAAAAGTTCAAAACACATCTGCTTGGATCATACTTAGAGTACCACGATCAGAGCACACATCCCCGCTGCTCTGTACCCTACACTGGCTATCCATTTGATCCAGAATCAAACACAAAATTTGTTCTCTGTGCTACATTTCACTGTCGGACTCTAGTCCAACATTCCTATCCGATCTCACCCATGTGTACACACCGGCAAGATACTTATGCTCCTCTTCTGACAATCGTATACTCATTATTCCCACTATGAAAACAAAGTCATATGGACAGCGTTCTTTTGCATACCAAGGCCCAGCAACATGGAATGAATTGCCCACGGAACTTAGACACAAAGACACAGTGATCACATTCAAGAGGGCTCTCAAAACTCACTTATTTCGACAACAAGAACAAACTTAAAGACCTAATAATATTTCCTACCTGAAATATTCTCAGGATGTTTTTTTATTTTTTAATGTTTTTCTAATTTCATGGTGTTTGTTTTTTGTAATAATATTATTATATGTTTTTTTATATCTTATATGTGTTGTCAAATGTTGTAAAGCATTTAGAGCTTCTAAAGATTAGGCGCTATACAAAGTCCTCATTATTATTATCATTATTATTATTATTCCATTACCTCAATAAGCACTATTCCCTCTCACCCTGATTTTTTGTCACTTCCTTTTTTTCTCTCAAATGTCAAAATAATGATTTTAGGTAATATATTCCATTACCTCAATAATCACTGTTCTGTCACTCTCTGTGTGATTTTGTTGGTCTCTTTCCTTTTTTTCCACATCACCACTTACTTTATTTTATACCATGGTGGATTCTGAAATAGTAGAATTTGTGTTTAGTCCACGAGTCCTTAGTTTTAATAGACTTAAGCACCTAATTTCACTTTTGCAGAAATGCACTCCTTTTGGCATGATTCCTAGCATGCATATCAAATGACATTGTTATATTCCCTTCTCTTTGTGTTTGCTTTCAATGCGATTACATCTTGTTGGAAAGTTACAATATTATGTCACCAGTTTTGATGCACATTTATTGTGGTCATATGATTCAACACCGTTGAGATGTGTGTTGTCTTGAGAACTGAGAGTTTATGACACTGTCAGAACAGGAAGGCTTCAAAATGGGGCAGGACGATATGCCATATATATATATATATATATATATATATATATATATATATATATATATATTTATATTTATATATATATATAATTTACACAGAAATGAAAATATTGTCTTGATCCTTACTTGGACTATTAATGACAGGCACAACATTAGTTGCAGTCTCTTAAGTTGATATCCAAGGGTTCGTTATGTTGTCTATATTCACTTATGAGTCCAACTACACAGACCCAGGTCTGCTGTCACGTAATGCACTGGAAGATCTGGGTCTGAGTAGTTTGTTAGGAGTAAACAGTAGAACAAATGACATAAACCCTGAACTGCAAGTACAATGACAGATCTGGATCTTTGTTGTTTGCAGTTGGACTTGACATATAAGAGATGGAACATTTTCAGTTTAAGTAACGAATCCATTTCTTTTAGTGCAGTCCAATGTTCCTTTTTTTTAAAAAATATTCTGGTGGACTTTTTCAATCCAAATATTTTTCCTGGATATAATTTGAGATTGAAAAAAGTAACCAAATACCAGGACACCATTTATATATATATATATATATATATATATATATATATATATATATATATATATATATATATATATATATATATATATATAATTGAATGTTGTTTAAATTTCAGAAGGAATTGGCCTCCTATTTGCTAGGACCCTCAGTAGATTCCTCAGATGTTCATGATGGTTTTGCACAGTGGTTCAGTGAACTTGTGGAGTCCATGAAAGAAAGTAATGGTAGGGGAGTTTAATTCAATGCTAGCAGCAATTGGCATGCCATTAAAGGCAAACAAGATGTAGGGGTTGCATTAGGTCATTGTTATTACACCTGGTTAAGCTTAGCGTTAACATTATTTGGTTCATTATGATAAAGCCAGATCAAAATGCAGTATACATGTAATGTTAGAAATGGAACATGGTAAATTTTTGGACCTTTATTTCCAAGGTCACATGCATCAACTACACATTTTAAATACATATAAGAAAATTTACAGATAAATAAGCCTTTTTCTTTCACACCTGCCACAAGGTGTAGCATATTGTTATGATGGTGTCTGTCTGTTATTGATCTTTTTTCAGCACAATAACCCTTGAGTAGTTCAGCATTTAGAGTTACCTAACTTTATTGATGAATGCATGCAAAGGTCAGAAGCGAGAGTCATTGTGTCAGAGAAGAAAATTTTGATTTCTGCATAGTAAATTTTGTTAAAAACTGAATACCTCACCCAAAGGTCCATTTCACTGAGACCCATTGGTCAGTAATCTCCAGATTGAACCATTCCCCAGAATTCCTGCATAGAGGACCACTAGACACGGGGTATGTGTATAGGTGTGTGTGTAATGTGCCATTCGCAATTCTATCATTTAAGTCAATCAATTTATATGGGTTTTTTCCCAACTTTTTTTAATAGTTTTTTGTCTTGTATAATGCAGTTATTTGTACTTGGATGTGTATCCAAAATGGTTTAGATGAAGGAATTGCAGAATCTGGGATTAATCTTAAAGTCTATCATCCATTTTATTATCTTGGCTCAGAAAATTCCCTATACCAGCAATACAGGGATGATAGGAAACTCCTGGATGCAGATAAGTCCCTAATTGTCCCTAGGCTGCTAATGATCTTGCGGGAATGTGCCCTGAGCCACAGATGGAATGAGGTCCTCAAAATATTACATGCTGTAGTTAGGGAACCCAAGGATACGTTTGTTGCCCTGTGGAAGGTAAGCCTTTAGCAAAGAGTGTTGGCTCTCTCTCTCTCTCTCTCTCTCTCTCTCTCTCTCCATGAAATTACAAAGCAATAACATAATGTGCTGATAATAATTAAGGATCTGAACATTTTTAAATCTTTAAGAGTGTAACTGATGCAAGGACTATTTATAGCATGCACATAATAAATTATTACCCCATGCACATAAAAAATCATTACCCAGTGCACATAATAAATCATTACCCCATGCACATAACAGATCATTACCCCATGCACATAACAAATGATTACCCCATGCACATAACAAATCATTACCCATTTGAGATTCTGTTAACAGTTTTTACTTTAATGAGAAAAATTAGGAGAGAAAGAAGAAATAATATTTTTGTTCATTCTAACCCAGATACTACACCTTTCATTAGTTGCACATAAAAAATAGTCCATGGCTCTTGTTAAAAAATAGTCCATGGCTCTTGTTAAAAAATAGTCCATGGCTCTAGTTAAAAAATAGTCCATGGCTCTAGTTAAAAAATAGTCCATGGCTCCATTTAAAAAATAGTCCATGGCTCTAGTTAAATTTTTTGTGCCAGTAACATTTGTTAGATTTCTTTGCCAATTATAATTTAAAGAGCAACCATCCTTCTGAATAAATTGAATATTTGACTGAAACAACATAATTTTTCAACATGGCATATCATTGCAAGTTCAGTATGTGAGTTCAGTTAGTGTAACGTTTAACAGTGAAAGTATTCCAGTTTTACTACTTAGCATTCCAATTGTTGGATATTCATTTTGGATGCAGATATTTCAGATTTACAGTAATGTATTTGTGACCTAATATTTGCATTATTCAATTTGGAACAGTAGACTACAGTAGATAAATTTTGTTTAGAGTTGGAATTGCATCACATAGTAAGAAACACGTGAGATATTTTACCACGTAAACATGCTGTAGTTAGATAATATTCTGTCAGCTTAGAGACCGTGTTATGTCTACATTCTTCTGCAAACAGAAGTGAATTTATTTACTCCTGTAAGTTAACATTTAAGCCACTTGTGTATATAGGGTGGATTCCATGATACAGGTATACCACCAACCCCTCTCATCATACTCACTATTGATTGACCAAGTCCCTTAGTTTTATTTACTGTTGTTGTTGTGCTTGTTTGGAGTTTCATGCCCCTTTTCAGCCATTATAATACATGGTTTAACAAGCCCATGTGGGGTAAATTGGCCATATTCCGACAGACATGACATTTTTCCCCCTATTCCCATTGGGTGATTCATTTTGAAAAATAGCAGCCAAAACATTGATAGCAATAGTGATAGTTCAAGCAAAAAGTTCCAGAAGGCAAGGTAAAGAATTTCATGGACTTTTTATTTGGACCAGTCATAATTGCATAAAGTGATATTTTAACGTTATATCAAAAACATGAAACTGAACTACATTTATATGTAAAGTGTTCTGATTATGTGATAAATCATGATAATCCATGTATATTGTAGTCCATTCATCTGGACCTTTTAAGTTTCATAAGTGATGATAGTCCATGGATGAAATAGTCCTTTCATCTGGACCTTTTAAGTTACATAAATGGTGATAGTCCATGGATGGAATATTCCTTTCATCTGGACCTTTTAAGTATCATAAATGAAGATAATCCATTTATGAACATGGTCAATTTTGTTGAAAATGGATAAAAAAAATCTTTTAAGAGATCGAAAGCAGTTGATACATTTTATCCAGACTTGACAGAAGAATCCCAATATCCAGCCCTTTAAAATGTGTGCACATTATGCAGACTGACCATGGCAAGTAAATGATCAATTAATTTCCCATCTCTGCTTCTTGATAATGCTCAAATAATTTTACTCATTTTAATTGAGATCTTTTGTCCATGATTATCTGATGATACAAATATTGGCTTTCGGCCAATGTCAACCAGGTGAGTAGTCATAAGCCTGCTTGGACCTCTGCTTTATAACTATAAAATTAATGCTGATGTGACCTAATTTACTCTGATTACTGCAAATAAATGATCTGACCTAATTTACTATGATTCCTAACCACAAATGAATGCTGCTGTAACCTTATTTACTCCAGTTCATAACTACATATGAGTGCTGATGTGACATAATTTATTCTGGTTCATAACTAGAAGTGAATGTGGCTGTGACCTAATTTACTCTGATTCATGACTACATATAAATGATGTGACCTCATTTACTGATTCTTAACCACAAATTAATGCTGATGTGACCTAATTTAATCTGATTCATAACTAACAATGAATGCTGATGTGACCTAATTTAATGTGGTTCATAGCTACAAATTAATGCTGATGTGACCTAATTTAATCTGGTTCATAACTACAAATGAATGCTGACGTGACCTAATTTATTGTGTATCCTATGTACCTTTATGTTCATTTTTAGATTTTGTCTTAATTTCCCTGGTATGTTCAAAAGAGGTTTTATAGAACTTATTGCATCTATGCTGTTACCAAACAGTAGGTCACTGTGACTAATATCTCATCATTTAATGACTTTGGGTAGTGTAGTTAATTATATTGTACTGGCATAGAGGAAATAAGATTTCATGATATGGAACCTGATCTGTTTCTTAAAGTGAGTTTTACAAATAAGACTTTGAAAAGAAAAATCGTCTGTTATTTGATTACCTACACTTAGCTTTTTGTGCTTTTTTTCAGGTTGGACTGCATCTTCTTTATCTAGATCCCGACGGAAATTCAGCATTGATTGGGCAGCTTGTCAAGTATGTCAGAACAGACAAAGTCATCAAATGTTTTCTGCAGCTGATTGTGCTAATTACCTGAAAGTAAAAAACATAAGGTTTTATTGATACATCTGTGTCTATGCTATATATCTGTTAATGGGTTGATAGGTAGGCATGACAGTATCAATAATTATACCAATTAGTAACATTTTTAAGCTTATGTTATAAGGGCTCAGAATTAGTGTTTTCTTGATGTACTAATCCCACAAATATCAAACAGAAGCCAGTTTAGCTACTAATTCAACAATTTTTATTCATTAAAACTCAGAATAATGGATACTGTATTTTACCAACAGGACTCGGGAATGAAGTACCCCATCCTAAATGTGAAATGATAGACCTCTACCATGTATAAATATGTTCACGATCCACAGACTATGATATAATACATTATCAATACACATATCAACTTTATTGTCTTTTTATCTTTAAAAGGTCTCTGAGTAATAGGGTGGTTTCAAGTTTTATGATTTTGACATATTGATTGTATTTCTTGATTGCAGACAGATGTGGATTTATCGTCTTTTCATATGCCATTTTCGTCCTTGACAAGATAAAAAATGAATACATTCAAACAGACTACCTGTTTATAGGTGTCAGTGATTTTTATTCAACCTTTTAGACCATTTCTGGCAGCTCCATTCAGTTATGTGCAGGGCTCATCTTGGTCACCATGACCTTTGTTTGTATTACATTAATGCTTTTAAAACATTTTATTGCCAATTTCTTGCCTTCACTTAAATTTGGAAGGCATTATGGTGTTAACTGTTATCTTCAAGAAAAGAGGAAACCGTGCAACTTCTTCTTTAAAGAGCCAAGAGTTATCTTCCCTTCTAGGTGGCAGTTGGGCAGAGTGATCTCCCCATGACATCGAGATTGGCAGCAAAACCCATGAATATGTCATTTACTACCTCCACTCATGCCAAGAAGTACGCTCTTAACATTTCAGAAACAACGTTGATACAAGTTGGAGGAGTTCTCACTTCACTAGGAAAGTATACTTAGTCTACATTTCCAACATGTCTCTCTTGTATCTTGACAAAGTTCTGCCTCGACAATTTTGGCCAGACTGTGTCGTCTTTACACACTTACTTGCAAGGGTAGCCTATGCAACTTTACAACTGAATTCGGGATGTACTTTTTTATGCTAATGTGCAAATCCCTGAGACTTATAGAAAACTCTTAATATACATGTAATATAATGTATGTATAATAATATAATGTATGTATAAGTTCACAATGACTGGCTACATACAGGTGAGTTTTCTTCGCTAATGCATGTAGTGTCCAGATGTTATGCTTCATTGCATTTATCTGTACAGGTTGACTTGAACCTGTTACATGTAGAATGGTGAATTGTTTGACAAATTCATCTGTTATTGTCCATATAATGCTACAAGGTATAGCCTTGCATGGACTTTCTGCTCATGTAACAAGGGCTGCCACATGTTTATTTATTCTGCTCAATTTGAAACATGCCATTCTGACACTCATTCTTGAGAAGGAAAGTCTTACAATTTTACCCAAACTCTTGCCATGGCATGAACCAAACCAACTACTTGAAAGTCCATAGGGTTATAAACATAGGAACCAAAGGACTACAACATTGCTCTGTGACCATGAAATGAGAAAAACTACATCACAAAATAATACAGAAATAAAAACCAGAAAGAAGAATACAGATAGTGAACTCTACTTATGAGATACAAGAAAGAAAAAAATTGTGGCTGCCCACAAGGAAATAAAAGAGCTGGAAAAAGTCTTCAAGACAAAGAGGATAGAGACAAGTGAAAGGTCGTTCCTTGAATGTTCATACAAAGCAGGTGCACAAGAACTGGATATGTCAAAAACACCACGAGAAAGGATACCAAAAACATCAACAGTGATGATAGGCAGAGATCTTGGAAACGCTTAATTACGTGTATTTGGATGCCAATTTTTGATCTGGGATGCACAAAATCACTGAGGAGGGAGTTCTTCGTACACATGCAATAGGTGTGCGACAAAATTCAAAGACTTGCCAGTCCTGCTTCAGCCACCTGCTTTGTGGGAAAATGTGTTGATCAGTTAGCTGTGCTGATATTTACATTGACAGAATTCAGTGACTGAAAGACCCCTTGATGTACAAACAGGTTGCCATTATAAGAGTATATAAAAAAGAACATGATGCAATAGCTGGTCAGCCAGTTCAAAGGCTTTGACTGGCAGCCGGGTGGGAAAATGTACTGATATTTACAGTAATTGAATTCAGAGTCAGAAAAACCCAGAGGTGTACATGTGGTCATGTATAAAAGTACATCGAAATAAACAACTTTAGCTTTCGTTATTGTGTTCATTGTGTATCAAAATAAGTAGTGCATGAGAATCAAGACTTGTTGAGACTTCGACAAAATGCCATTCATAAATTTGGATAAGTATTTTGGGGTTAAACGGCAAACTTACGAAGATTTGAACAAGATTCAGAAGAGTGCTAAAGCTGCTAGAATTGATAGTTCGGATAGGACAGTAGCTAAGTGTAAGAAAGTGTGTGATGCCTAGCTTAGTGTTTGGAATAAATCCTTACTTGGATTGACAAAATTCAATATCACTCTGATGGACGAACAAGAGCTATTTAAGAGGTACATTGACTGACCATACTTTTTTTAAAATGCCCCTCGCCTTTGCCCGGTTAGTTCTTGTGTTGTAGTGAAATGTATTCATGAAGACATCAGTAGCTAGGCCTAGTTTTGATACCAATTACGTTGACAAACAAACTTTTGCCCATTCACAAACATTATGTTTTGATAGCTGATTGACCATTAACCCTTTTTCGAGTATGGTAGCAACTATCAATTTCCTGCATGATATCCTTTGATGATAAAACATACAAACATATGTTTTTTAAAGATCAGAATCGGTGATCTGGATATATATTAACTGCCTCTAGTACACTATTTTGTCATAAAATTAGTTTGAAACTGTAAGTGAACCAGTAGGCCTAACGGGAAATAATGGCGTACTTCGCTAAGTCTGGGATGTACCAGTTTATTAGATTGTCTGTTTTTGTACATCATTGGGCAGATGTTTTCAGAAAAATATACAAATCATTGAAAGCAAAGCCAAGGTATTATTTTATTAAAGATTTGACTTTAAACTGCAAATTATGTTGGTCAGAAACTTAGAGGACAATGCTATGTTGTGGAATTCGCGAGATGCGCTTTAAGGTCTTAGCTGTTTTATGACTTGACACGTATTTGCGAAAATACAGGAAAAAACAGCAAATCAGATACTATTTAACTATTGCCTAAAATTACTACAAGGACGTAGACAAATAAATAAACCATACATTTGCAATCCTGTCAATGGACTGTTGTAATGAAGCTATATTAAAGTGAGTGATTACATTACGGAAACCTCTCCGTCTAAAAATAGATGCACTCACGTCTGTGTTGATTCTATAGGAAAGAAGGGACTGCAACTTTTGGTGGTGGGACTCCTATTTTAACCAAACTGGGAGTCCTGTACTCCTTGTTTTAAAATCCTAGTGAGATCTCTGTGATATGTCTAAAGGTTATAAACCCAGAATACTTATGACAAACTTACTCCTTTACAAAATGGGTACAAAGGATTTGTATTACGACCCAGAGGAACCCTGCCAATACTACTATTTGGTGAAATAACCATTTCAGGAGAGACAGTCATAGTAAAAGAGTCTACACCAATCTTAAGGAAAATCAAAAAGCAAACTAGAGAATTACACCTATCTGACATCCCAATGGAAATAACCACTACAAGCAACAGTAGAAAGATTGGGAAAAAAATTTGACATGAAGGTGATAACATCAAGACCAGCAACCATTCCATTATCCACAGTATATAATGGTTGTTGTTGTTGTTGTTGTTGTTGTAGGGTTTAACGCCATTTTTCAGCACAAGATAGGCTATACATGGCGGCCAGTATAATTGGTGGAGGAAGAACCCTGGAAAACCCCGGGAAGAACCACCGACCCACGATAAGCTACTGGCAGGCTTTCTCACGTACCAACGTTAGCCGAGGCTGAGACTCGAACTCACGCAGACAGAGGTGAGATGGCAGTGATCCGTAACGGTGAGCGCTTTAGACCACTCGGCCACTCGGGGCCCCCAGTATATAATGGAATAAGAATACTAGAAATAGAAAAGACTTAGAGAAATGAAAAGAACCTTTTACCTGCATGGATTTTTGACTAAGTCATGATATAAAGGATGTTGTTGCCTAACCATCGGGCTCGATGAAGTCAATCCTGCTCTTCGCTGATGGGCCCTCATGTGGTTGATGAGTCCGATACGAGATGCTCGTGTCCTGAAGCAGTGTGTACACTGGAGGCATGGGTTGGTTCTTGATGTTGAGGCCTTCCTGCATTTCTTGGCATTGGCAACTTTTGTTCTGCAGGCATCTTGAAGGTTTTTCACCCATTACTAACAGCTGCATGCCAGCCAGGTCTATCCTTGGTACAGGACTCGAGGTTTGTCACAGATATTGAGCAGCATCTCAGGCTGCCATTGATTGAATCTTTGAATCTTTTCTTTGGACGACCACGTTTTCTGTGTCTACTAGACAGAGTTCCACACAAAATCTGACGTGGCATTCGAGACTCCTCCATACGGATGGCATGACCCGTCCACAGGAGTTGGGCTTTCATGACCATAACTTCAATATTTTTTAAGCCTGCTCTATCCAGCACTTCTAGGTTCATAACTCTGTCTTGCTATCTGACTCCCATAATCCAGTGCAGGGCTCTTGTGTAGAAGTGCTCAAGTTGCTTCATGTGCTTCTTGTATGTTGTCCAGGTCTCACATCCATATAGGAGGATTCTTATCACTTCTGCTTTATATATCTTTATCTTGGTGGACAGTTTGATATTCCTGAGATTCAGTATGCGAGAGTGAAGATGTCCTAATGACTGACTGGCACTGCTGATGCGTGCTGTTATTTCTTTGTCTAGTGATCCATCGGAAGATATGATGCTTCCAAGGTACTTGAAGTGATCAACAGCTTTCAGTTAGGTGTCTTCAGTAGACACAATCAGTGGGCAAGCTACGGTGCCTGAGACAGGTTGGTGAAGTACCTGTCTTGTTCAGACTGATAGTGAGTCCAAAGAGTCTCAAGGCTTCTGTGAAGTGAGTAATGATGATCTGAAGATCTGCTTCCGTTTGTGCCATGAGAGCACAGTTATCCGCGAAAAGTGCTTCAAGAATAAGTTTCTCCATTGTTTTGGACCGAGCATTCAGTCGGCAGAGGTCGAAGAGAGAGTCATCCAGTCTGTACTTTATGTAAACTCCTTTCTAGGGATTACGTGTAGCATGGTTCAGGACACATGTGAAGAAGAGATTGAATAATACTGGGGCGAGAATGCAAACCTGTTTCACGCCATTAGAAATATTGAATGGCTTGGAGACATCCCTGTTGTAGAGAACGAGTCCTGTCATGCTGTCATGGAAAAGTCGGATCATCTTAATGAACTTCCTAGGCCAACAGAGTTGTGCTAAGATGACCCATAGTGCATCTCTGTTGACCGTATCGAAGGCCTTTGTGATTTCTATGAAGACACCATAGAAGTTCATGTTTTGTTCAACGCACTATTTGTCTCACTGTGAAAATCATGTCGATTGTGCTCTGATCTGGTCTGAAGCCACATTGGGCCTCTGGCATTATGGCTTCCAAAACATTATCAACCAGACAGTTGAGAAAGATTCGTGCCATAATCTTGCCTGCAATTGACAGGAGTGATATGCCTTGATAAAGGATCTATACATCACAGAAAATGCAATAGATGTGGAGAGACAAGGCAAATGTCCTAAAAACCAAGAGGAAACACAAGCAGAGACACCAAAGAACAAAATGATGATAGAAATCTTCTCAAATATAGAGGAAGAACAGATGAAACAACAACAACAAAAAAACAACTGGGAACAAAGCAACAAGAAGAAGAGGAAGAAAGAATGATGGAAATATACTTACTAGATTATGACAAATGCTTAGAATAAAAATAATAAAAAAAACATACAAATTAAAAAATATATACATATACAGTAGTCCCCCTCTTATAAGGCCACCTCTATTGCAGCAGGGAAGTGGCCTTATAATGAGGGTGGCCTTTCTAGAGGGGGATGACAATGTGAATAGAAATACATATGAAGAAAGTCACAAGTACATTTAATTCTGAAAACTGTTTCATCATTTTCAAAAGAATGTTATGAATATCCGTTGATATAGTTTTCAAACTGTCTTTATAACTATGTTACAGATCACATCATCTGTCACTTTTTTGGTAACAGTCTAAAAAACAAACCAGTCTCATCACAATAAAAAATATCCTTGCTGTCATATCCCCTGCATATATCATTTAGTCTTTTGCTCCAATCTTCGACAACTTGATTATTATCATCAGCTGATTCTCCACTAGGACAGAACACTTATTATTGTGTCAGACTTGAAATCCGTGCAACCATCCGTTACTTGCAGTAAAGTCATCATATCCCATTTCAACTGACAAAATTGTTGCTTTTTCTTGGATCATTCAACCGGTATGTGGAATTTTCTTAGCACACGCAGTGCAAAACCATTCAGAAACCTTGTCATTGAAATCAGGATACAAACATCTGGCTTAAACAATTTTTCTTTCTTCGTCCATTCCACCTTCCAACATCTGCAGAATTGTTACCATGTCTTTCACGATATTGTTTATACAAGTCTTTCCGACGTCACAGTTTTCTGCAAGGATTCTTGACCCACCCACCCTTTTTGGTCAGCTGGTTACTTTCACTTTCTCTTCTATACTGAGAATTTTTCTTTTCCTCAATGACACGTTGATCTTTTTGCAGTAAGTTATTCAAGTTGCCAACTACAAGACTGATAAAACAATTTTTTATGCATTTAAACAAATTGACATGTGTTTTTAAAAGAAGTGATCTTTTCATGTGATTTGTTAGTCGTAGTCTGGTACCCTATTGTTTTTATACATTTCTTTACGCTAAGTGAGAGAAGCCAAGACAGCTTCATTATGTACCATTAACATCACGCAGATTGACCTCGCGGCCGTTAGGATTTGTAATCTTGACAATTACTGTCAGTTAAGTAATAGCCACTAATTATCAATGTGAACAAGCTCGACATCTTATTAAGGGCTGTTAAACCATTTTCCTGCTGACTTGGGTATTGTACATCGATACTGCCACTTCTCAGCTGTTACTACTGTTCAATAATTGTAATCTTAACAATTATCAGAGTGACTAAACTGAACACTCATGATAACACAGCAGTAAGGCTAATCGGATTACATGTACTTACCCTTTTGTATGAATTAAAATTTGAGTGTTTCTTGGCTTTATTAATAAATATGGCTTCTCGTGAGGTGTAAATGATATAATATTAACCTTAGTGGTACATGTACTTTAGTGAACACTTCTTTCAGTAATGATAACCTGACATCGGGAAACAGAAATCAGATTACTTAACACACGTTATGAATAAGATACTGGTTCTGGATACATATTAAAATAAAATGTGGCAGCTTATGAGGGGTAAATTTTATATTGTTGCACTAATATGCTGACCGCTGGTCACGTTAGCCGGGTGGCCTATTTTGAGGGGTACTTTTGAACACAAACTTGTCGGTGCTAACGGATTCTGGCTGTAAGGAGCAGGTGTCCGCTTGTCAGGGGGGCCGTTCTAGAGAGAAACTACAGTACAACAATAATGAATCAAAATACATACAAAATTCACAACCAATAACCTTAATGCCATTTGGCAACTATAACAGTAGGGCAGGAGGGCTTCCCTAAATGGTCTGAAAAGATCAACCTGGAGAGAGTAACCCCAAAAATTAAAAATTTGCCTTACAGATTACAAAGCAGAGAAACACATGACTAAGGACATAAACACTATAAGCATTCATGGTAACATTTCTTCTGTGCTGAATATTTTGGTGGATAAGGGAGATAAATCATCTAAGGACTCTCCATTATTAGAGACAGCCCTGACACCTGTGTCAACACACAGGACTCTTTATTGCTGGCTATTCTTTTAGACCTGGCCTCATAAGTGTTCCAACCTACAATTCTTGATGATAAACAACAAGCAAATGAACCAAACAAAGCATCCTTTCACTTCATTGATACATGGATTGATTCCATGGATCAAATATTCTGTAACCCATCCCAACATTCTTACTCAGATGATGTCTTCCCTAGCCTATTTATATTGTGACTGGCCTAGATCTACTACATGGGATTTTCAGGGCCAAAAACCTCAACACAGTAAGTTCCAGGAAATCAGTCTGTCATCCAGTCTGTCAAACCCTCTGATTACAGGTAGACCAGTCCAACCTATATATGGCCTCATTGCACTCTCCATTTATGATGCTGAGTTTAGTACCTCAGCCTCCCACAGATGCCACCTCTTATTTCTCTTAGCCCTTGGTCAGTAGAAGGGACTGTTCAATCGGTCACCATTTGGAAATCACCATCTATTTCAGGGTGCTTTAGTTTTGTCAGTGACAGACCTCAACATTCTTTGCCAGCTTCATCTCAGGCAACTCAAGAGATGTCAGCCTCACATCATACATGTGTGATAATGATGCTTGCTCTCAGACTTCTTCTTCAGTTCTCTATCTCAGTATGTTACAGGAAGGTTCAGCCTTCAAAGCTCCATTGAAGTTTTCCACCTTTTACCTCTAGAGTTCTGCCCTCCTCCTACCTTATCAACCACTCGGGCCTGAGCTCCAGCATCGGTTGATCTTATTATTAAAAGGAAGTATCCAACTTCAAATTACTTTCAAAGTCTGTCAGAATCACAGACATTTTTTTTTAACTGTTTGCATCATCAATTGCAAGACCATCAACTGTCTCTTTTTTTCTACAAAGATGCTTTAATCAACTTTTCATCAATGGTTTACTCTTGCTTTACACTTGTTTTTCATTTTGAAACCCCAATAGTATACATGAACATTGCAGCTTTTGGGGATGACAAAGTTGTACTCAGTATGTATATATCGATAATCTTTCACTGCCACTTTCCCATTATGGCAATTGTGGGCTCTGTGTTGGACTTGGTATTGATGGGTGTCTTCCAACCGATGGAACAGAGCAAATCATAACTTACTTCAAGGTCCATGGTACATGTGTGGGAGTCGGTCTCTAGAATGGTCTGGGTCTTGAACAGAGCTGCTCAGATACCTTAACCAATGCCATCACAGCAGCTGCACATTTTTTACTGGCAGAGTGAGACATACTGCTCATCTCATCCACCTTCTTTAAAAATCATCATACGGCCAAGCTACAATCACAACCATTATCCTGTAAACTTCTTTTTCATGGATGAGTGTGCAAAAAAGCCACTAAGGAGACTTTTCCTGCCCCTAAAGAGCAATGTCGATACAGGGACATTTTGGGAAATTAACAAAAGAATCCAAGGTACACGACTTAAAACCAAAAACTAGGTATGGAATTTCATAATCAAGTAAACAGAGTATGAATCAATCAGGAATGGGCATAAAAAATAAGGACCAAGATTCTCTCTCCACATGGGAATTTCTTTGCCTTCTAGGCTTGCTCAGTGCGGCAGCAGACCTCATCATCCTACATTGCCTCTATATACACCCATTACAAACGATTCTTGTATCTCAGTGGTGTCCAAAAGTTTGCTTGCTGGACCAACCTCTCCCCATCTGCACAAATATGAAGTACCATTTGGAGATACCTAACTTGGCACACAGCAGGAATACTCCTACAAGTACAGCTGCCAGAGATCACATTCTATATGGATGCAAATACAGACAGCTGGGGACACACCTACCACCATCCTTCCGGGAAGCCAGTGGAGTGGGGTCTCCCCAGGACTGGCATCTACATTCAATCTTCTTGAGATGCAGGCTATTTTGAAAGCCCTTCATTGGTGGAGGGATTTTAACTGGAAGTCCTCATTATATTCGACAATTAAATAGTGGTGACTTATCTCAAATGGCAAGGCGGAATTTAGTCCCCAGACCTTGCATACTGGTTTGCGACTTTATGAAGTGGTGTTGTCAACAACAAATCTACGTCCAAATTAGTCATATTCCTGGATGCCTAAACATAATAGCAGATCCCAGAACTATCAGATGAGACGTAATGGTCTCTCCATCCCTGTTTTTACTCTGATGTGACCAGCCTTTTGGTGGACCTGTTTGAGACAAGGTGAAATATCGAGCTCCCATCCTTTGTCTCACTAGTCCCAGATCCCAAGCCTGGGCAGTCAAGGTGCTATCCATAGCTTGGAATGGCCTGGATGCATATGCCAAACCTACAACACCTTTGACTCTAAACTGATACACAAAGCAAGAGAAGTGAAGTGTTGCCTTATGAAAGGCCACCCAGCTAATGCGACCAGATGGAAAAAATAATGGATTAATGACCTCAATCTTGCAAGTGAAATACCTGAAAAATTGCAAATTTTTCTTATCTATTCAAACAACCACAATGGCTGATTTTACACACCCAACTCAGACCTACTGAACCTGCACATCTGGATCATATTAAGTAAGCCCACAGAAAGTAATCTCAACCAGTCATGGAGAAAATCGCTCAAGCGATGGAAACTCTTTATATGGTTTTGTATACAAGAGCGCATTCTACCACTACGGGCATCTATTACCTGAAATACCTAACTTCCTCCTCTGGCTCCAAAATGAGAATTAATTAGCTCAAGCTAGGTTACCTCTTCATGATCACTGACACCTTTTTATCATCATAGAAGACAAGATATAGGACAAAATAAAGACTTATTTGACCTTTTCTCTATCTTTGATTATACAAAAATGTTGTTCTGTGCCCAGATGAAATCTATCAGGGGTACGAACCTGGTTGAACAAGGCACATTTGACATCTTTCAGGGGCATCGTTAGCCCACCTTTCATACAAGACTTGTTTCCGTAATCACATGGGTGATGACAGCCAGAATCAGCGAAATGCATGCATTATCAGGGGACCCAAATTACATGCAGCCCTGACAAGATAGATCAGTTCCACTTATGATGGTTCCCTCTTTCATTGTCAGGAACAGGCTTCTATCCATGGACAATCAGACCTTGGTACTGAAATCATACTGGACACTTCCACTCAAAGCCACCTACACAAAAATGAGCCTTCAAGTGGTACATTAAAAAGACCGAGCCATTGTGTTGAGGGAGATCATACCTCTCAAACAGGGACAGGACGATACAACAACAACACAGACCCTCACATTAAGTATGTACTCTGCATATTGAGAAATAACTCCAATTCAGATGAATATGTATCACATTTCGGCTCACAAGATTTAAGCAGTTGCCAGATGCATTGCCATTTACTGGAACTGTTCAATGCTATCCAAGCTGTGGGATGGAAATCTGAGTCCACATTCTCCAGTGTTTACCTCAGAGATCTTTTATCCCAAAGGGTTCAACTCTGTCTGGTGAGGCCTACAGTCACAGTGCAACAGGCCACCTTCCCAGGTCATTCAACAGCCTCATAAGATGCAATTTCACAACATGCACTGGATTTGTGTAATTGAAAAAGTTTTCTCCATCCGATGTCACTTCCAGACAGATGGAGTCTTCTTCAGTCGGGTTACCTTGAAACTGTCTCACATACCTTAGAGATCTCATCTCCGTGGTAAGGGGATGTACCTCCCTCCATCTCTTACCTTTTCACCTAAGGTATTGTGATTGGGTAATGTATTTAAAGAAAGAACTAATTTTTCATGTAAAACGTTTCTTTGCGAATAATTACCCAGTCATAATACATATACATCTTCCCAGCCACTCTGCAGTTACATACAGATGCTCCAATAGTAACTGAGATATTCATGGATTTTGCTGCCAATCCCTATGTCAAGGGGAGATTACCAAGTCCAACCACCACCTAGGTTGGCAGATAACTTAGTTCTTTTTAGCTAAAACGTTTTATTTGGGACTGCTGGATTTGAAAGGTAGTAGTAGTACTCCCTTAGATACTGTGGTTGGATAGGTATTCATAAAGGAACATATTTTATTGGGGAAAAAAGTAGTTTCCTGGTGCAAGAAAAATGTAGAACAAGTCAGTATATGAGCTGAGATAACTAAATCTTTCACACTCTACTTCCTGTGTATGCAAAACAACTGCAATGAACACAAACACTAGTTTCTGTGAGTGAAAAAGGAAGTTTTTGAAAATGCCAACAACCCTAGCACAAATTAATAAGGTGACTATAACTTGTGGAGTGTGAAATCTGCCACTTTGCCGATTCTGTACTAATTTTGAATTATCCCCTCAGCATGTTCAGTCACTGAATACTTATATCAACATAAAAGCAGACATGCCAGACTTGTTCCCATATGTACGATTTAAGTACTTTACAAATTAATTAGTAGCCACTTTTGCGTGAAATTTTTACTTTCTAGTGGGTATTAAATGATTGGTAAACCATTCACAGCAAATCTGGAATGTCTTCTTTATGTTGATGTTATTGGTGTCTTAGAATACTGATGGGATGAAATATGAAAGGAAACAGGCAGGGCTTAGAATACTGATGGGATGAAATTTGAAAGGAAGCAGGCAGGGCTTAGAATACTGAAGGTATGTAATTTGAAAGGAAGTAGGCAGGGCTTAGAATACTGATGGGATGAAATTTGAAAGGAAGCTTCAGTTAGTCACCTTGTGTTTTTTATTTTTTTGTAGAAGGTGAGTGGGTGTTGTAAATACTTTACTTTGTTATTAACTTAAACAAATGTGTGCCTGTTACCATCATCTCAGAAGAATGATAAATTTAAAGGGAAATGAATACTAATTATTGATGACTGCTTTAGATTAAAGTAATTTGTATAGGACAAGTATTTTGTATCGGTTCTTCATCTCTTGTATCGATATGAGTATCAATATAGCAAAAAATGATCATATATCGAATAATCATTTCACCGCTACCCCATGCATTTTTGTATTTTTTTGAATAATCAGTGCAGAAAGTACATAACATCAAGCCTCTCATGGGCCATTTTCCTAGCATTTTGAGTGCTTTCTTAGACTCAATCATATTTGCATTTGTTCTTTCTACTTTCTTCATCAGCTTTCTGCCCTTTTTTTGGCTGCATATCTTGCAAATATTTACAGATGTTTGCAATTGTTACTGTACAATGCCTTGAGTATTTATCAGCAATGGTATAAATATTAAAATATATTGTTCATTTTAATTCTGGATTATTTGTTGAGTCAATGAATATGATCTTTTCTGATTGGTCAGTATTACCTGAGACACATTTTGTTATCATCAGTAATGAAATTAATGCTTGTGGACCAGGCAAGTTCCACATAACTGAATTACACTAATTTACTGGCTAAGTGGTTTTATGCCTGTACATTTGTGCCACAAGCATTTATTGTACCTTATCAAGTACAGGTAGGTACTCAACTGACAGTACACAGATAAGTTAACCATTGAAGGGAATTCAGATTCAGGACTACTGCTTACATGTTATGACAGCATCTGGCAGTAATTTTCCAACAGAGTTACAGCTGGATTTTAGTCAGCAAGATCACTAACCATGGGATTATGACAGGTGTTAATTGCATGCTCTGTTTTATACACACTGAGCTTACTTAAAAACAACATATTTGCTAAATATCTTAGTGTCTGATAAGCATTTTTGATCATTCTAGAAGCTACTTTTTAAACAAAGTCAACCAAATTTTTTTATTATTACAGTCAGCTGAAGTACCTAAGTGAGTCGAATTGTAAGGAGGTTGTTCTGGAATATGTCTTTCACCTGCTGGACACTGGTGATAAACAGGATGCAAAGCAGGCAATACAGGTCAGTCTTGTATACAGTGGTCTCCTGCTTGAGAGTCCTCTCTCAACAGAAGCCACTAATGATCAGAAGTCACTTTTCCCAACACCAAAGTAGTGTATTTTTGCTCTTGTGACTCCCTAAGTAGAGACCATCACTCTTATAAGGCCAGTTTTTCATTGCAGAGTTTTCAGTCTCATAATGGGTGGGTGGGGGGCTACTGATATTTACCCATCAATGATGTTGACTGGGCTACTGATATTTACTCATCAATTATGTTCACTGGGCTACTGATATTTACCCATCAATGATGTTCACTGGGCTACTGATATTTACCCATCAGTGATGTTCACTGGGCTACTGATATTTACCCATCAATGATGTTCACTGGGCTACTGATATTTACCCATCAATGATATTCACTGGGCTACTGATATTTACCCATCAACTATGTTCACTGGGCTACTGATATTTACCCATCAATGATGTTCACTGCCCTACTGATATTTACCCATCAATGATGTTCACTGGGCTACTGATATTTACCCATCAATATGTTCACTGCAAATTGCTGTTGCCTATGCTACTTGCTTGCAGTTATAAGTAATTTGCACACCAGTTGAGCATGTGCTTGGTATATACAGAATGCTCATCAGAGATCACCTTGGCATTCTGTTCAGTCAGTATAATGACTTTATTGGTAGCAAAACAGGCTAGAATTCGCATATTTTCTTTCAGCCATGTCAATGCCTGTTTGCACATTACTGTTTATCAGAATTCATAGGATTTCCATGACTGAATGCCCTGTCCAAAAAATATTAAGTTCGAACTAAAGTCAAATTAACTTTTTCAGATGTTTTTTACCTCAGAATTATACTTTCCTTTATTTTAATCCAGTTTGGTCACACAAGTTGACCTGCATTTTGTAATATGCTTTTCTGTTTAATCAGCAACCGATCTTCTCTTAAAGGTTAAACCATCTGAAATTTGTAAAGAAATGGGAAATATGTATTGTTTACAAGTTTGTTTACTATGTCCAGGTAACTATCCTGTTCTTTTTCATCTTACATTTTGTTTTCCCAGTTCCCAAAGTGAGGTTCTGGTATGTCGGGATGTAATAGATCTCATATGATTAATGCTGTTGCTGAAAGTATTTATGTATGTGTCACAGGCATTATTGAGAACAGACAGTATTTATGTATGTGTCACAGGCATTATTGAGAACAGACAGTATTTAGGTATGTGTCACAGGCATTATTGAGAACAGACAGTATTTAGGTATGTGTCACAGGCATTGTTGGGAACAGAAAGTATTTAGGTATGTGTCACAGGCATTATTGGGAACAGAAATTATTTAGGTATGTGTCCATAGCATTATTGAGAACAGACAGTATTTAGGTATGTGTCACAGGCATTATTGGGAACAGAAAATATTTATGTATGTGTCACAGGCATTATTGGGAACAGAAAGTATTTATGTATGTGTCACAGGCATTGTTGGGAACATAAATTATTTAGGTATGTGTCACAGGCATTGTTGGGAACAGAAAGTATTTAGGTATGTGTCACAGGCATTGTTGGGAACAGAAAGTATTTAAGGTATGTGTCACAGGCATTATTGAGAACAGACAGTATTTAGATAAGTGTCACAGGCATTATTGAGAACAGACAGTATTTAGGTATGTGTCACAGGCATTGTTGGGAACAGAAATTATTTAGGTATGTGTCACAGGCATTGTTGGGAACAGAACGTATTTAGGTATGTGTCACAGGCATTATTGGGAACAGAAGTTATTTAGGTATGCGTCACAGGCATTATTGAGAAGAGACAGTATTTAGGTATGTGTCACAGGCATTATTGGTCACAACATATTTAGGTATGTGTCACAGGCATTATTGGGAACAGAAAGTATTTAGGTATGTGTCACAGGCATTATTGAGAACAGACAGTATTTAGATAAGTGTCACAGGCATTATTGAGAACAGACAATATTTAGGTATGTGTCACAGGCATTATTGAGAACAGACAGTATTTAGGTATGTGTCACAGGCATTGTTGGGAACAGAAAGTATTTAGGTATGTGTCACAGGCATTGTTGGGAACAGAAAGTATTTAGGTATGTGTCCATAGCATTATTGAGAAGAGACAGTATTTAGGTATGTGTCACAGGCATTATTGGTCACAACATATTTAGGTATGTGTCACAGGCATTATTGGGAGCAGAAAGTATTTATGTATGTGTCACAGGCATTATTGAGAACTGACAGTATTTAGATAAGTGTCACAGGCATTATTGAGAACAGACAGTATTTATGTATGTGTCACAGGCATTATTGAGAACAGACAGTATTTAGGTGTGTGTCACAGGCATTGTTGGGAACAGAAATTATTTAGGTATGTGTCACAGGCATTATTGGGAACAGAAATTATTTAGGTATGTGTCACAGGCATTATTGAGAAGAGACAGTATTTAGGTATGTGTCACAGGCATTATTGGTCACAACATATTTAGGTATGTGTCACAGGCATTATTGGGAGCAGAAAGTATTTAGGTATGTGTCACAGGCATTGTTGGGAACAGAAATTATTTAGGTATGTGTCACAGGCATTGTTGTGAACATACATTATTTAGGTATGTGTCACAGGCATTATTGAGAACAGACATTATTTAGGTATGTGTCACAGGCATTGTTGTGAACAAAAAGTATTTAGGTATGTGTCACAGGCATTATTGGGAACAGAAATTATTTAGGTATGTGTCCATGGCATTATTGAGAACAGACAGTATTTATGTATGTGTCACAGGCATTATTGGGAACAGAAAATGTTTATATATGTATCACAGGCATTATTGGGAACAGAAAGTATTTAGGTATGTGTCACAGGCATTGTTGGGAACATAAATTATTTAGGTATGTGTCACAGGCATTATTGGGAACAAAGTATTTAGGTATGTGTCACAGGCATTGTTGGGAACAGAAAGTATTTAGGTATGTGTCACAGGCATTGTTGGGAACAGAAAGTAGGTATGTGTCACAGGCATTATTGAGAACAGACAGTATTTAGATAAGTGTCTCAGGCATTATTGAGAACAGACAGTATTTAGGTATGTGTCACAGGCATTGTTGGGAACAGAAATTATTTAGGTATGTGTCACAGGCATTGTTGGGAACAGAAAGTATTTAGGTATGTGTCACAGGCATTATTGGGAACAGAAGTTATTTAGGTATGTGTCACAGGCATTATTGAGAAGAGACAGTATTTAGGTATGTGTCACAGGCATTATTGGTCACAACATATTTAGGTATGTATCACAGGCATTATTGGGAACAGAAACTATTTAGGTATGTGTCACAGGCATTATTGAGAACAGACAGTATTTAGATAAGTGTCACAGGCATTATTGAGAACAGACAATATTTAGGTATGTGTCACAGGCATTATTGAGAACAGACAGTATTTAGGTATGTGTCACAGGCATTGTTGGGAACAGAAAGTGTTTAGGTATGTGTCACAGGCATTATTGGGAACAGAAAGTATCTAGGTATGTGTCACAGGCATTGTTGGGAACAGAAAGTATTTAGGTATGTGTCACAGGCATTATTGAGAACTGACAGTATTTTGATAAGTGTCACAGGCATTATTGAGAACAGACAGTATTTAGGTATGTGTCACAGGCATTATTGAGAACAGACAGTATTTAGGTATGTGTCACAGGCATTGTTGGGAACAGAAATTATTTAGGTATGTGTCACAGGCATTGTTGTGAACAGAAAGTATTTAGGTATGTGTCACAGGCATTATTGGGAACAGAAATTATTTAGGTATGTGTCACAGGCATTATTGAGAAGAGACAGTATTTAGGTATGTGTCACAGGCATTATTGGTCACAACATATTTAGGTATGTGTCACAGGCATTATTGGGAACAGAAAGTATTTAGGTATGTGTCACAGGCATTGTTGGGAACAGAAATTATTTAGGTATGTGTCACAGGCATTGTTGTGAACATAAATTATTTAGGTATGTGTCACAGGCATTATTGAGAACATACATTATTTAGGTATGTGTCACAGGAGTTTTTGAGAACAGACATTATTTAGGTATGTGTCACAGGCATTGTTGTGAACATAAATTATTTAGGTATGTATCACAGGCATTATTGAGAACAGACATTATTTAGGTATGTGTCACAGGCATTATTGGTCACAACATACTTAGGTATGTGTCACAGGCATTATTGGGAACAAAGTATTTATGTATGTGTCACATGCATTACTGGGAACAGAAATTATTTAGGTATGTGTCCATGGCATTATTGGGAACAGATAGTATTTAGGTATGTGTCCATGGCATTATTGGGCACAGAAAGTATTTAGTTATGTGTCTACTGCAATAGCGGGCACAGAGGGAATTTAGGTATGTGTCACAGGCATTATTGGGAACAGAAAGTATTTAGGTATGTGTCCATGTCGTTATTGGGGAAAAAAGTATTTAGGTATGTGTCACGGGCATTATTGGGAACAGAAAGTATTTAGGTATGTGTCCATGGCATTATTGGGAACAGAAAGTATTTAGGTATGTGTCCATGGCATTATTGGGAACAGAAAGTATTTAGGTATATGTCACAGGCATTTTTGGGCACTGAGAGTATTTAGGTATGTGTCACAGGTTTGGTATGTGTCGCAAGCATAATTGGTCCCAATTTATTTTGGTATTGATCACAAGCATTGTTGATCACAGATAGTATTTAGATATATGTCTCAGGCATTTTTGGTCACAGAAAGTATTTTGGTATGTGTCACAGTCATCATGGGCCACAGAAAGCATTTTGGTATGTGTCACAGACATTATTGGTCATAGAATCAAAAACTCTTTTAATGATTTGATGTCATAAATGTAACATTAATTGACCAAAATTAGGTAATTGTGGCAGGGCATTGCTGTTGGATATATATATATATATATATATATATATATATATATATATATATATATATATATATATATATATATATATATATTGGTAGTTAACTTAAAGGTTTATTTTGAGAAACATTATATTAGAGTATGTTTTATGTTCCCTTGATATTGGCAATAGTAGTTTGCATCTTTTGTTGCTTTAGGTCTCATGCAGCTGAGATCACTATATGTTTAACATGTAAGAAATTTAAAATTAAAAACTATATACACCTCTCCCTCAATAACTTGCACACAACGGGGTCCACAAACATAGACCGCACTATGAGCGAGTTACCGAGGGACCTCCAAAAATTGAAAAAAATCACTTTGACATCAAGAAAACAGGGGGGAGGGCACGTTAGGGAACTGGGCTGTTTAATGATTGAATCCTCATTTTACAATCACGCCGATAATAATTTTTAATAATGCGCTTCTTCTAATGAAGTTGTTTGTTATTCTGTTTAAATAACATTTTTTTTCCTCAAAATATCCAACATATGAAAGATCGTTCCAACTGGTTTGAACAACCATCACATGTAAGCGAAAAATCTTTGTATTACGTCACTGCTTTTTGTTTTCTTGATGAGTCTGGTTCCCATACTGGTATTTAATGGTATCTTGCCAAATTGGTAGTCCACAATTTGGGAACTTGACACTGTTGATACACCACCAAACAAGATTCCCTTTTTTCAAAAACACACTACATTTATTTCGTGACACGTCTACATCGAAACTCAATTTTGTATTGTTCAATTAGTGCACTGTTAATGTCGTGATTTAATTGGAAGTAATAATGAAACTTCTTATCATCCCTGAGGATATCTCTAAATGCCAGTTCAAGAATTCTCGGAAACTCGCTTGCCCACAATGGTCCGTATCTGTGAAATCAAGCTCTTTATTTTACAAAGTATTCATTTCACTTTGCTGCCTTGTTATCTTTGATCACAGTTATGAAAGAGTCGGTTAATTTAAGGTAGTTTCTATTACATACACAATAACGTTTATTACATTGTTCAATTGATCAAAGGAAGTAATTTCACCAACATATGACCGAGGCCACTCGATTTTAAGTTAGTCTGATTTTTGTGCCTTTTAAATTTTCTTTTTTTCCACCTCCTTTTTTTATTCAAAAGACATAATTAACGTGATAATATAAAGGAGGCCAGCTTTTAATTCAGTGCAACAATACAACAAATACTTCCGCAAGTTAGTTATCAAAACACGGACGGCACTAAATTAGGTTCTCAGAGAAATGCTCGCAGACATAGCTGTTAAGGTAGATTGACACATTATATGTTTAATTACAAGACTTCACATTGCACTTATGATGATTACACTTAAAAGGAACTAAAAGATGGAACTAGAACACAAATTTCAATTGATAAAAAAATTATTTAATTTGTATTTATTTTTTGTATTTATTTATTAAAGTACTGTCTCCACTCGGCGTAAGTGACATTTGCATTGATAGAAATTTCCTTACATATCGTTAATTGCGGTGTACTAGGAATGTCATTTGGAAAGAAAATGTAAAAAATTGTATGACCTATTTTTAAATTTGATGTTTCATAGTGTTGATTAAAATTTCAAGGTCTTATCTAACGTTTTCAACGATAAAATGAGCGAAACATCAAAGTTTCTGTTACCAATTTTGATTGCGATTTTCTTCAAGTGCAACAGATAGGGATACATTTTTGGGGGTATTTTTGGGTTTAAAAAATGGAATCCACGCATGACACCGCATTATAAGCAGGTTTGCGAGTTATCAGGGTGCGAGTTATTGAGAGAGTGGTGTAAATTTCAAAATTTAAAATTAACTATATAAATTTTAAAATTCTTATTCTCTGTAGGATTTTCTGTGACAATGGAAGACTATAAATTTGGTTGTTCAGTACTTGATGTCATTTATGGCCTCATTGTTATGACAAGTCACCACAACAGTCTTAAAAATGTATTATAAACATCTGACCACACACACACACACTGAATGTATTGAGTTTCCTTCAAAATCTTGAGACATTGTGGTGAAAAATTTAGGCATATTTTCTGTTTTAATATTACAATGGCAGCTAGGAAACCACATTGCCATAGCTACAGAGTATCTATATTTGTTTATTTTGTTACAGTGGCTCCTTGAATTTAAGGTTATCACTAGTTAAATTCACTGATTAGATGTACACTTGAAAATACACTGTCAGTGTCAGTTATGATTACATGTACACTTGAAAATACACTGTCAGTGTCAGTTATGATTGCTGTATTTGAAACCTTTTTTGAGTTTTTAATATTTGTTAGGAATCAGAAACTTGAAGTTCATGGTCACATGTGCATTTAACAGTGTAAAGATAAATGCAAGTTTATGTTTATAGTCTAGATGCAGGATGTGGGTGTCCTGGAAGCAGGAACTCCTACTATTTCTGATTGATGTGGGTGTCCTGGAAGTAGGAACTCCTACTATTTCTGATTGATGTGGGTGTCCTGGAAGTAGGAACTCCTACTATTTCTGATTGATGTGGGTGTCCTGGAAGCAGGAACTCCTACTATTTCTGATTGATGTGGGTGTCCTGAAAGCAGGAACTCCTACTATTTCTGATTGATGTGGGTGTCCTGGAAGCAGGAACTCCTACTATTTCTGATTGATGTGGGTGTCCTGGAAGCAGGAACTCCTACTATTTCTGATTGATGTGGGTGTCCTGGAAGTAGGAACTCCTACTATTTCTGATTGATGTGGGTGTCCTGGAAGTAGGAACTCCTACTATTTCTGATTGATGTGGGTGTCCTGGAAGTAGGAACTCCTACTATTTCTGATTGATGTGGGTGTCCTGGAAGCAGGAACTCCTACTATTTCTGATTGATGTGGGTGTCCTGGAAGTAGGAACTCCTACTATTTCTGATTGATGTGGGTGTCCTGGAAGTAGGAACTCCTACTATTTCTGATTGATGTGGGTGTCCTGGAAGCAGGAACTCCTACTATTTCTGATTGATGTGGGTGTCCTGGAAGTAGGAACTCCTACTATTTCTGATTGATGTGGGTGTCCTGGAAGCAGGAACTCCTACTATTTCTGATTGATGTGGGTGTCCTGGAAGCAGGAACTCCTGCTATTTCTGATTGATGTGGGTGTCCTGGAAGCAGGAACTCCTACTATTTCTGATTGATGTGGGTGTCCTGGAAGCAGGAACTCCTACTATTTCTGATTGATGTGGGTGTCCTGGAAGCAGGAACTCCTACTATTTCTGATTGATGTGGGTGTCCTGGAAGCAGGA
This sequence comes from Sinohyriopsis cumingii, assembly GCA_028554795.2. Taxonomy (NCBI): domain Eukaryota; kingdom Metazoa; phylum Mollusca; class Bivalvia; order Unionida; family Unionidae; genus Sinohyriopsis; species Sinohyriopsis cumingii. Next base: position 188,999,172 of record CM068824.1, on the reverse strand, counting down.
ACTCCTACTATTTTTGATTGATGTGGGTGTCCTGGAAGCGGGAACTCCTACTATTTCTGATTGATGTGGGTGTCCTGGAAGCAGGAACTCCTACTATTTCTGATTGATGTGGGTGTCCTGGAAGCAGGAACTCCTACTATTTCTGATTGATGTGGGTGTCCTGGAAGCAGGAACTCCTACTATTTCTGATTGATGTGGGTGTCCTGGAAGCAGGAACTCCTACTATTTCTGATTGATGTGGGTGTCCTGGAAGCAGGAACTCCTACTATTTCTGATTGATGTGGGTGTCCTGGAAGCAGGAACTCCTGCTATTTCTGATTGATGTGATGTATTGTTAACAGTGACTAGTTTGATAGTATTGAAAAATTGCATAACATGTACTTTATCCTTTTTCATTTCTTTGACAGAATATTCCACGTTCACATGTTATAAAATCTTCCCAAGAGCACAAGCAGTACATTGATATGCTTTTGTCTGGCTACACAGGACTGATTTGGTATGTAGAGTGGCTGGACAATCGACACAAATTGGATGGCCAGGACAGACTGGATGCCCAGGGTTTGTTTGCTTTTATATGACAGCTGTAAGACAGAATATATTATGCTGTGATGATCATCTATGTGTTGCCCATTTGTCTGTTCATTTTTGGTTTAACACAAAAACTTTAGTTATAGACCATTGACATTGGTCAAACTTTGTGGATGGCTTGCACTTGGTGTAATGGACAAAGATCTTAAATTTGGAGTCTAAAAGTCAGTTTCTAGGACACAGTGAAATGAGGAAGAATGATTTCTGCACAATTACTTAAGTTCTAGACCACATGCCATAACCTGACTTTGTTGTTAACTTGGACTCAAGGTTAGGAAGAGGCTTATTGAATTGGGTGTCAAAAGCTCAGGTGACAGTGACTGAAAATATGAAGCACCAGTTTCTGAACAATGATGTTGTGTTCTAGACAACAGACCTAGGTCAAGCATTGTGCTTGCTTTGTGTTTGGGGCAGGGCAAGCCTTGATTGGAGGCTTCTGAACAATGATGTGTTCTAGACGACAGACCTAGGTCAAGCAATGTGCTTTGCTATGTGCTTGGGGCAGGGCAAGCCTCAATTTGGGGTGAATGACATGGTGACTCAAAAGAAAAAATGCCTGTATGTTTCATTAAGCTTGCTTCTAGACCACATACCTTGATAAAACTTCTTGGCACAAAAGAAACCTATTGATTTTGGAGAAAAGGTCATAAAGGTCATTGCTCAAAGTCATGTGACAGAAAAAATGTGAACAACAACAAAACACAAAAATCCCACCTTAGTGACATTAAAAAAATAATTGTCAAATCATGCAGTGCACCAAACTGCAAGGATGGTCTGCTGATGTCGAAAGAAATTGAGTTACAGATGTTAAGCACAACAGCTTAAAGCTTTAAGTCACAAAAACCCAAATAAAGAACAAATATTTCTCTATAATAACTCTTCTTTAACTCTCTTTGACCAAAATTTAATGTCTTAAATATTTTGCCATAGGGCAAGGAAGGAACCTATTGCTTTTAGGTTTGAAAGAGCATGGTCAAGGTCACTATGACTAATTGGTTAATGAGTATTCCCCACTTGTGCCTACACACAACACTACTGTATGCAGACTTGATATATAATGTACCATTTGTGGTAGTATTGTTGGTCCATGGGTGGAAATTTCAGAAAATCTTTTTAAAAAATTCTTAGAGCATGAGAGATCATAATATTATTTTGAATTTGTGGTTAATTTATCTAACAAAGTCTGCATGTCATGTTGAATAATTTTAATTTTGGTATTTCTGAACAGAGTTGATAATCTCTACAATTTTGCACTCCTTTTCAGACTTATGATAATTACCATAATAGCATTGAAGCTAATTTCTCTAAAATATTTATTGCCAAATTGTATATAATAAAGTAGGAAGCATCTATTATTTGTTAGAAATGCATGATGCAAATATATTGGATTGACTGTATTTGCTAAAATCTAATATTGTTGTATAACATTTATTGGATTGAGGGAGGTAGACAATCCTTTATCATAACAAATCAGTTTGGTATCTGAGTACATATCTGTCCATCTGTCTCCATATACATTTGTGGTCTGTCTACACCCTAGATTAGGGTAATTGTTCAAGTTTTCTTGATTAAGCTCGCTGTGAAAGGTTTTCTCTTGCAAGTTGAAAGAGGGCAGTCTTGTCAAAATTTGGGAGACATGCACACACACACACACACACACACACACTTGCTTGAGGTCTACTATTGAACTTTAAGTTATTTTTAAATCCCCAAAATGATGTCTTTTCTCTGCCAGGTGTCACATCAGATTCCCTGTCCAGTAACAGAGAATTCCTCGTGAAGATGTGTGCACAGAGAGCAATCTCTCAGTTCAGCAAACTGGAGGAGGAGCCAGGGGTCTGGGATATCTTTATATCAAAACAAGTTCAGGTATTAACCTTTCTTCACACCTTTTAGATGGTATTACTGCATTTTTGTCATGTTTATGATTATTTACCAAAATGCTTAAAAACTTTTGTTGTTTTCCATATGAAATATATCTTTTAAGACTATGCAGAAGTGTCCAACAAAAACTAGCAGATATACTTGCTTAGAAGTCAAGTTTAGTTGCAAATTTAACAGACCCTGATATGCTGTTGGCATACTGTGCTGGAAGATCTTGGTTTATGCAGTTTGTTTGGAGTTCTTAGTGTGGCAAACAACATAGACATGATATAATTTGATGGCAGATCATGGTCTTTGTTGTTTTCTGTTGGACTCATCAGTGAATACCAATGGTACTCTGCATCAGTTCCGCTTAAACTCCACTGAAACAATACAAACTGTATTATTATTTTAAAAAATTTAAAGGGTTAAAGTAAACCCCACCTTTTATATGCAGTTTTGCAGTCTGGCCATCTCAGAACACTGTGTAATGGCTTCTCATGGGTCAGTGGTTTTTTCCGGGGTTTTCCTGTGTTCTTCTTCCACCATTAATACTGGCCACCATGTATAGCCTATCGTGTGCTGAAAAATGGCATTAAAACCTACAACAACAACAACAACACTCAAATGAACACCGATTTTACTTGAATGAACAAGCTGATTTTCATTTACTAGTATCATTTATCATGCTTTCTTAATTTTAAGTAATACTAGTATTTGAATGCCTTGTGCTTTTTCTCGTTTCTCTCTAGTCTTATGTCACAACGTATCAGTTTAAGGCAGTGAGTAGAAATTACTGCTACCAGTTAGTGTACATGTATTTGTGTGTGCATTGAAACAATATAAACTGCATTATAATTGTTTTTTTAAAAGGGTTAAAGTAAAACAAACACACATAAAATGCTAATTTTATCACCAAATTACAGTAATAATGTTGATTTATTAAATAGTTTCTGTTGATCTTTGTCAATTAAACATAGCAAGTAAAGAGGTGGGTGGGTTTTGTCTTCATCATATGTGGTTAATATTTTTTTCTTGGGTCTTCAGATTTGTTGTTCAGGGAAACAGTATAAGCCATGAAAATTTTACCCCATGAAAAATAGTGATACTACATTACATTACATTACAGTATATTACATTACATTGCAGTATATTACATTACATTACTCTGTATATTAGCAACATATGGAACTTTCCAACTGCATGGATCATAGCCATTAATTGAACTTAATTATTCAATTATTCCAGCTTTAAACTGTATAGTTTAGGTTACCAAATTAATTTTACTGTGTGATTATCTTATATTTATAATGAACTTATTAACTTTAATGATGTTATAAGGGATGTGACATGACCACAATATATACCCTGAAACAGGTAACTTTATTAATGTTATAAGAGATGTGACATGACCACAGTATAGACCCTGAGGGGGCGCTCACCAGATAATATGTACTTTTGAGAGAGTGATGTATGTAAGGTGAAGTAGTTCGCATTTAAAACATGCACAATGGAGAGAATGTTGGCATATGTCTGTGCTACATTAATGTAATGTGGATGACATTTCTTTTGGATATTGTACTTTTGGAAATTTTACATGATTTAAGCACACTGCTAACTAAAATGACTGCTCCCTTGTGTTAAAAAATCAGCCTGAATTAGTCTAAAGTACACTATACATAGCAGCTATTAAAATAGGGAAAATGAATTTTGCCAGACTAGACAATACCAGCTTCTGAAAGTGCAATGAATGAATTACCAAATATATAAAATTTAAAAAAAAGTTATCGGCTCTTTTTTATACAATTGACCTCTGAAGTTCAGGAAGTGAAAATGACCAAGTAGAGCTAGCACTTTTTTGAAAGGTGCACATCTGAAGTAAGGCCAAGCTGTATACTCTATAACCCATAGTACACCCATCAATCATACACCAAAATAAAGGGAATTAAAGGTTCTTTGCATTATACCTAAGATACACAAGGTCTTTTTTAAATAGCCAGTATAACCAGTGAGGAAAGCCGGGGAAATTATTTTTCTTTAAAATCCTAACCCTATGCAAAATATGAAACTGTAGAGCGCCACCTAAAACAGGTAACTTTATTAATGTTATAAGGGATGTGACATGACCACAGTATAGACCCTAAAACCTTTAACTGTGCAATTAAATACAAAATGGGATTAAATACAAAATGAATGCAAACAAACTGATTGATATGTTTTGAAGAAAATGGAGAGAAAGACAGATTACAAAGCAATGAATGTTAAACAGAACTGAATAAAGGCAGAATCAGATGTGATCAGTAATGAAAAATAATGAGATCATAGATGAAATACAAATGGGAAATGAATGCAGATGAAATCCTAACGAAATGCAATTGTAGTAAAATTTCACATTCCAGGATCTGTAAACATCAGTCGTGAAATAAATATCAGAATTGATAATTTTTAAATTAATTTACTTGAGAAGTTATATGCTATCTACTTGACTTTCAAGTTTCGGTCTCTAAACTACAGTATGCAAGAATTTGAGGTCTTAAGAAATCCATTACATATAACAGTCATTTTGTGCTGTGAACTAAAAGGTCTAGATTCGTGGTTGGAATCAGCCATCTCACCTCGGTCTGCGTGGGTTCAAGTCTCAGATTCAGCCGATGTGGGTATGTGAGAAAGCTTGCCAGTAGCTTCTCGTGGGTGGGTGGTTCTTCCCGGGGGTTTCCTGCACTCTTCCTCCACCATTAATACTGGCTTTCATGCATAGCCTATCGTGTGCTGAAAAATGGTGTTAAACCCCACAGCAACAACAACATCATGGTTGGAAAAAAATAAAAGTAATTGCTTGTCAATTAATTTAAAATGAAGCAGAAGGTTTTAAAGTGGAACTCTGTTTGTGCCATGATAAAGCAAGAACATGGAAGAGCTCCTCAGGGGATGTAATCATTCATGTTACTGTGATACTTCTGTGAATAATCACTGCCAAATGGCTGTATCAATAAATGCATTGGCCAATAAAGGCATTTCCATTCAATAATTACAGCCTAAAAGCTGTGTCAGGAATTGTATTGGCCAATAAAAGCATTTCCTTAATAGTAATTACTGCCATACAGTTGTATCAGGAAATGCATAGGCCAATAAAGGCATTTCCATTCAATTAATACTGCCAAATGGCTGTATCAGTAAATGCATTGGTCAATAAAGGCATGTCCTTTCAGTAATTACAGCCTAAAGGCTGTGTCAAGAAATGCATTTGCCAGCAAAGGCATTTTCTACTATTATGAGGTGAAACTTCTTTCCAAGCAGGTTTAAAATTCATAGTCACCTTCATGATAGTTGGCAGTTGGTGAACAGACCTGATTTACTAGCTGTTCATTTATGGCAGTTTCATAGCACAGGGCAAACATAATGTCTTTAGCAGCTATTTGTTTATGGTGTTAAGTGAAGAAAGCTAACAGTTGAAGGAAATTTTCTGTAATAAATTCTGGAAAGATGTATTTCTGTGACAGAAAAGGTTTGTTAAAGAAGACTGAGACAGACACTTGGATTTCCTAAATGCAGGATTAATTTATTTAGAATTCAGTACATGTTATTAATTGAGATGTACATTGCTGTTTCTTGATAATATCCATATTGAAAATTATTTAACGGAGAATACCTTACAACAGTCTCTAACTGTATTCCACCTTAACAGTGCTTGGTTGTTCTTACTCCATGCAACTCTTGTTTCCATCTAAACAATAAATGGTTTCTCAGTAATGTTAGGAACATTTTATTATGTTTCCTTTCGAAATATAACATATTAACTGACTGAATTAGAATACTCAGCGAATTTGCACATGCTTGCACTTGAAAACACATTTTTGAAATTTAAGAGATTTTGTCTGTAAATGGATACACAGACATGGACACATCAGTTTCCAGGCATATCTGATGTTTTCCTTTCAGCTGCTTGAGTACAGTGAAAAGTTGGAACAGGCCCAAAGAATACTAAAGACTTATGTGGAGAAAAATCCAGAGAACCCAAATGCTCATAAGTACTTGTACTTCTTCAGGGTCAAGAATGGGGCTGATGAGGAGGAGGAGATCAAACTTCTCAAGGTACATCAAGCAGTGTTTTCATCATTTGGATGTCCTCATCATTTAAAATATGTTTTTATCCCTCTAGTTGACATTGACTAAATTACCATAATCATGGCAGTAATAGGAACATGAATTGTATGCTTTTTGCTTCAGCTGTGAGACAGAGGGGAGAAGTAAGTTTACTTTTTTATTGTGGTGATGGTGGCGTTATTACTGTTGTGGCCATCACTGTTAAATTTTTAATCTGTACTCCTGGTCTTGGAAACTGCTGCCTGTAGACTTGTTATGTATATTTATATTTTTTGTAGCTCCTGGTTTATGATTTTATTTGATTTTTATAATTCTTACTCATATCTGTAATGTGTATAGAATATCTTTGCTATAAATTCTCTACATGACCTGGCTCTGTTTTAAGAACACAAATTGCATAGTGTCTATAAATAGATGTTTATGTAAATGTTGATATTTAGTAATAATAATCATAATAATAAGATTTAAAATGGCACCTATGGCATAGTTTTTCAGGACTGATGGGATATGGATGTTTCATGAATAATTCTGTGGTTTCCCATTGGTTGCATGAGGTCACATGAATATGCTCAGTTCATCAAACTCAATAGTGTATGCATAGCTGCCAACCCTCACGAATTTGGTGTGAATTTCACGACTTTTTCAGCGATTCACGAATTCACGCCGTAAGACAAAAATTCACGAATTTTCCGATCCTCAATTATTTTAAATCTTTAATAAAATAACCGATTTCCCATTAAGCGCTAGTCTTGATATTCACAGTTGCCGAAACGGTCCGGTACCGCTGGTCACGATATTAGTAGATCTACAGCCGATTAGTACAGTTGGCCCGGTCGCAAGCATTTTAGCCTATTTTAATCTATATGTATAAGACTAGTTTTACAAATGCTTTTGAGAGAAACTGGGGCCTAACCGGAAATTTGCTCCGCGCATGCGTCAAAACACTGATTCGAGTTACCGTTCAGCATCGCATGTAAGATTTTGAAAATGTCTTCACCGCCAAGGAAAAAGAAATGTATTACTCAAAAAGTGAAGTTTAATTTGGAATATATCAAAAATTGGCCGTGCATTCTGCCATTAAACATTGATATTCATTCATGCTTTTTGCACTCAGTGTGCCATCGCAGAGACGATGTGAGGAAGAATGTCGTTTGCAAAAAACACACAGAAGTTGGGAAAATTAAGAATTCGCAGATTTCAGCTCTGGAATATTTTAAACCATTGGTGGAAGACCCACAGGCTACCAACGCTTCAGCATTATTTGTGAGTTTTCTTGTGTCGAACACAATCTACCTTAATCAGCTGGAGACCATGCTAAACATTTGTTCTGACATATGTTCCCGGACTCGAAAATCACTTCCAAATTTTCCTGTGGAAGAACCAAAAATGCTGCAGCTCCTGTGCATTCCTCACAGCAACAGTGACAGCGAAAGAGTATTTTCTTTAGTGAGGAAAAATAAGACAGACTTTAAGGCCTCCTTAGCTGCAGAAAATTTGTCAGCAATTTTAGTCTCCAAGATCAACCAGCAGGCAAGAAGTCGGAACTGTTTAGAAAACAAATTTACGATCAAGCAGTTGAGGAAGTTCAAGTCTGCCACAGTATCATGTCTTGATAAATAAATATTTCTGCATATATGTAGTGTTTTATTTTTATTTTGCGAACTTGATATAGTGTAGTATTGACGGTCGGAGTAGTCAGAGTGGACGGAGTTATTGTCATGGTATTATTCACGAATTCGTGTCCAAATTCACGACTTTTTATCCCTATTTTCACTAATTGTGACCCTGGAAGGTTGGCAGCTATGTGTATGCTGTCACATGGGGTCTGTTGCAAAGTACAGTTGCAATATACAGTGTATATAAGGAGGAAATTAAGCATTCAGTTTCATTCTGATATCTGGAGTCAATCACACTTTTTGTGTTCCTGATGTAAGTCTGCAGATATGTTTTATGTTGTACTTCGATATTTTTTGAGAGGAAAAACATTTGTTAGGACTGTTCAGTTGTGATAGAAATTGCTCATTATTTGGACGAAAATATTATTTGGAACTGTTTTAAATTATTCTAAGGAATTCTGGACAATGCCATCTTGACAACATCACGGTTCATGGAGGACCATTACGTTTCTGGTATTGAAATTTGTGAGAGACTTTTCATTCATTTAGGACTTTCATAGACCTTTATAGGGACTAGTTTGGATTCGCTTCATAATACTGTATACTCCTCTCACACTTTTGATTTCTTTGTTAATTAAATTGTTTGTTAAGTTTCACAAAACTTGTTGGTTTTGCTTTTTTCTGTTACCTACGTTTGTGACCCTAGAGTCATAACAGAGTAAAGAAACTTAATAGGTAAGTTCATCTCTAATAGTTACAGTTACCTAAAAGGTTCAAAGATCCATATTTTATGTGCCATGTAAACATTTAGCTTTTGCAGTTAGCATGATTTCTCCAAACTGTTTGTACATTTAGCAAACTTGATAAGTGATTTCTTTACAGTGTTATTATTCAAACACCGTTTAGGAAAAAGATGACAGTGAGTTACTTTTACTATTATGGTGAATATTTGTAATTTTGGATCATGCAGCAGCATAGCAGAATGTTTTGTTGATTTTGTTGTTGTTGTGGGGCTTAACGCCATATTTCAGCACACGATAGGCTATACATGGCGGCCAGTATTAATGGTGGAGGAAGAACCCAGGAAAACCCCGGAAAGAACCACCGACTCACGAGAAGCTACTGGCATGCTTTCTCACATACCCACATTGGCTGAATCCGAGACTCGAACCACCGCAGGCAGTGGTGAGATGGCAATGATCCATAACGGAGAGTGCTTTAGACCACTCAACCATTCAGGGCCCCGCAGAATGTTTTGTATTGCAATCAATTGGAATCTGATTATAATGGAGATATTAGTGGGCTCTTCCTTTCTGTTTGGCTTGTAAAGGTTCATCTTTGTGTATTATTATTAAACTTTAAATCCTGAGGTTTAGTGAAAGTCACAAATTGTCTTTCATTTTTTTTTCTTCTTCTGGTGCCAAGTACATGCAGTCATTTGAAAGGAAATATTAATTTGATTTCAAGACCAGAACATGTAACACGATGTGGTGGACAGCAAAGTTTAATTATGTCATCATTGTGGATAATGTAAAAAAAGCAAGTTAATTGAATATGTGTATGGTAAGTTCATCCATGTGACTGTTATTCATCATGTGACTGTTATTCATCATATGACTGCTATTCATCATGTGACTGTTATTCATCATATGACTGCTATTCATCATGTGACTGTTATTCATCATGTGACTTATTCATCATATGACTGCTATTCATCATGTGACTGCTATTCATCATATGACTGTTATTCATCATGTGACTGTTATTCATCATTTACATTTTTGATTATTTAAACTTAATTATCACATGGATTAAAAAAGAAGCGCTAATCACATGCTGGTAATGAGGGATTAAACATTACAGATTCTAAAAATCATAAAACTCAAGAATCTAAGATTCTGTTTTCACCAGTCACAAATAATGCTACATTTGGAAGTTTGTTTGTGATTGGTAGTGGAAAGCCAGTCTTCTACACAAACTCAGAGTTTTATAATCTTCAGGACAGAAGAAAAATCATAGACCTTAGATGGATGACCATTTACTGTTGTAGATGGAATGAGTGGGGATCCAACTCAGTACATACAGTGGCAAAGAGAGTGCATCAGAGCTCTATTTATTGCTTGTTCATTGGATATTCAGGAGCATATTTTCTTATTTCAGACATTAACAGACTGTGTCGACTCAGATCCTTTGGTCCTTAGGCTCTGCAGCTTGCTACATAAAGGTGAGTGGAAACAGTTACATCCTTTGGTCCTTAGGCTCTGCAGCTTGCTTCATAAAGGTGAGTGGAAACAATTACATCCTTTGGTCCTTTGGCTCCGCAGCTTGCTACATAAAGGTGAGTGGAAACAATTACATCCTTTGGTCCTTTGGCTCTGCAGCTTGCTACATAAAGGTGAGTGGAAACAGTTACATCCTTTGGTCCTTAGGCTCTGCAGCTTGCTACATAAAGGTGAGTGGAAACAATTACATCCTTTGGTCCTTTGGCTCTGCAGCTTGCTACATAAAGGTGAGTGGAAACAGTTACATCCTTTGGTCCTTAGGCTCTGCAGCTTGCTACATAAAGGTGAGTGGAAACAATTACATCCTTTGGTCCTTTGGCTCTGCAGCTTGCTACATAAAGGTGAGTGGAAACAATTACATGGACCATTTTAGGTTATACCATGCCTGGAGGTTATAACAACTTTCTCATGCTGAAACTCAGACTTGGCTCAAGATTTGATTTCAGGTTATACCATGCCTGGAGGGTATAACAACTTTCTCATGCTGAAACTCAGACTTGGCTCAAGATTTGGATGTTTGATTGGCTTACATCCAGTCACCCACCAATCAAATATTAGATTTTGTGAGCCAGTTTTTTAGGCAAGATAGAATTCTGTTTTCTTCTCGATGAGATTGGATAAGCACATTTGGTTTTAGCTTTTCTCGTCATCATTTTCTTGGTTCTTCCTGCATCTGTTTCATAGCATTCAGTGACTTTTAAGAGATTATTCTCATGAGGATATCTAATCAAACTTAAATTAAAAATATCAGATTGGAACATCATCAAGATCAATGTTAAAATTACTTGAATTATATTATACTGGATTGGTGTTTTACTCCTGGGGTACATGATCGCATGATTTGCCCAGAATTTTTACAAATTCATGCACTTGGAATGTGGTGATGCATGAGAACTCCTGCAAATTAATTTCAAGTTGTGCATATGAAAATGTACTCTGCACAGTATACACCTTTATTCAGCCATTCACCCTTAAAGTACTTGTAGAAACAGTAGAATATTGTAGCTTTTGTTTCAGCATTGACACAAATGGTTAAACTATATTTGATTGGCTCATTGGGCCCTCTAACAAGCATTGTATCTTAGTTTGAACCTTGCATCAAGGAAGTTTTTCAAATGTGCATTTATAATATGGGTTGTCTTGAAGACCCAGAATGGCAGATTTCATGGTGATGATTTAGTATGGCAAATACTGGATGATAATGATGGCAATTTATTTTTAAAGTTAGGAAGTATATTAGATTATAGGAGATGGGAAAGTGTTAATGGAGATACCAGTGTGTGATTTTAAACTAAAAATGGTGTTAAGTCTGAATCCGATGTACATGCTGGATGGATGAAAACAGCATGCTGGTCAGCCCGTCATTTCAGCGGTATTTCGAAATGAAATGTAGAAAAGGCAGACAAACGTACCAAATTAAAATACAGACAGTTTAAACATAGAGTGCATTTTTCCTTTCTTTTCTTGTCACAATTTAGCCCTGTGGGATCATGTGCTACAAAGCCAGATAGCCCTAGCATATACGATAAATCTTATCTATATAAAAATGAAATTAAAAAGTAAAGATATATGTTTGATCAAAATACTTCTGTTTGAACAAGTAGACTATGGCAATAATGGACGTAATATCCTCATACAGCATAATGGAATAGTAAATCTGGCACAGTAGTCAGTAGAGGGCCAATTTAAGAAAATTAAACTTGGGCAGAGCTTATGTTAGTGAGAAATCTTATTTTGGAGCAGAATTATCCAAAAGACTATACCTGTGAGCCATGAAAGGGGGTTCTCAGCATAGAACAATATTCATACACAGGTAAGGAACAGATTAAGCTGAGAAATAATGAACAGATTCATGCTTATACAACTAGATGCAACATCTTTTAAAGATTCTGATTTCAGTAGGGGTCTTACAGAGTGGATCAGGAGGAAAGATAGATGTATATTGAAGTGTTATGTAAATATTGAATTATGGTCATTGTCTTCTCTTTCTCATTTTTGTTCTACTCTCTCCTTATTTTTGTGAGCGGGGGGAATTCCCACTTATGATAAAATCCTGGGAGCATCTCTGTGTTTCTTTGGATATAAATTCACTTCATATGGATTTAGATATACCTTATATGAATTTAATTTTCTTGATATTGATATAAATTTACTAGATTTAAATTATGTTTTTATGGATTTAAATTTACTTGCTATTGATTTATACTTACTTGACACAAATTTAATGGTACTTGACATGAATTTAAATTTGCTTGATACATACATACATATATATATATATATATATATATATATATATATATATATATATATATATATAAGGATATGATTTCATTTATGTGCCTACACATGCATCATTATTCATCTGATATGTGATCTCTTTTAGGCTCCCAGTGTTCTGCAATCCCTTACCTCTTCAAGCTGCTGGACTACCCCTGTTGGCAGCTGGAGTTATCTCCCTGGAAAATGTTGGCAGACACATTACAGAGCATTCTTATCAACAGGTTTGTAGCATGAAATAATATATAAATTATCTTTTAGGTCTTGTACAACTGCTAACATCATAGACCTTGATCTGCTCTCACATGATGCTCTGGCAGATCAGGGTCTGTATTGTTCGTTTTATTGATTGCGCTTAACAATCTGCCTCGACCCAGTTTAATCAGTGCATTATGAGATCTGGGTCTCTGCAGTTTGCAGTAGGATTCAGCTTATTAGCAAATTCAGCCTGATGCAGTTTCTCAGCTATATGATTTCTTATATATTTTTCAGTCATTCATGAGTCTAGTGCCATTGTATAAAAATATCACAATAGCTAGAAACGTCTCTCTGTTAAATATATAGCTAGAAATGTTTCTCATATATATATATGTATATGTGTGTGTATATATATATATATATATATATATATATATATATATATATATATATATATATATATATATATATCTATTGGTTGACCATCGGGCTCAATGAAGTCAATCCTGCGCTGCTCTTTGCTGATGGGTCCTCATGTGGCTGATGAATACCACCTTTTACTATCACTTTTATTTGGTAAAGATGACCTGCAGAGAATCTGTTTAATCTTGTACTTAAATTTCAGACCATCCATTTTTTATTTTCAGTGGTATAGAAAGTCAAAATGTATCATATTGTACATGCAGCATCCAGTGAATTTATGCTTATCTTTGCAATTACTGTACCATTCATTATATACATGTTCAGCACATTCATGGTTGGCTCAATCTTTTGGCTACTCATTATAAAGGGTGTACAACTGCTTTGTGCAGAATTGTCCAATTAGCAACTTTCCATCAGGTCTACAACTGCTTTATACAGAGTTGTCCAATTAGCAACTTTCCATCAGGTCTACAACTGCTTTATACAGAATTGTCCAATTAGCAACTTTCCATCAGGTCTACAACTGCTTTATACAGAGTTGTCCAATTAGCAACTTTCCATCAGGTCTACAACTGCTTTGTGCAGAGTTGTCCAATTAGCAACTTTCCATCAGGTTTACAACTGCTTTATACAGAATTGTCCAATTAGTAACTTTCCATCAGGTCTACAACTGCTTTATACAGAGTTGTCTAATTAGCAACTTTCCATCAGGTCTGTGCCTTTTGTTGCCATTTGATGCCTGACATTCTGTTTCATTTTTGTTTGAAGTACAGACAGTAAGTACATGATCTTTTACTCATCTGAGAGCCATGTGGGCATACACCTTCCCTCCATCAGTTTTGATTATGAAGATAATTAAGAAAGGAGTGGTACAGACTGCGTTAGCTCTGAATGTCCCACATAGATGAAATGCCCTGGATCAACATTCTGCTTGATATAGTGACAGATGAGTCAGAGTGACCTCCACTCCACTCAAGCTGTCAAGATCTCAATTTATTCATCATGCCCAAAGAAACTCCTCCACCATTCCTGGCTCCCTTCAGGGATGTCCTAATCAAAAAGAGGTTGGAGCATTTATAGTATAGAGGATCGCAACCCGTTGAAGATATTCCACTTTGAAGATGTACAAGGGAAATCGTGTGTTGTCCATGACTCATGTCACATTAATGACATCACACCACTATCAGCACAAATTGTGTTTCAGTAATGAAACTTTGATTGTTGGATGCATCTCTGTTAGTGCTACACCCATGCAGCCAAGAAGGTCACTGAGACCAACACTTCATGTTTTAATAACATCAGTTAGGTATTTGTGTTTGTGAGCATATGGATTCTTCCATGTTAAATACATCCTGGCCTACTCAGAAGTTTTTTTTGTTGCAACCAATGCATTTGAAGTTTAAAAATAAATATGCTTATTCAATGGTTAAGGACGAGAAGTTATCACAATTATGGGATTCTGTTCCATGATGTCAGACACATTCAGACTTCATGGAAGAGATGATTTTGGCCACAGTAAGGTAATCTCTGACATGTGTCCAATTCTGACCATGCACATTATTCCCAAATGGAATCTTGGTCTAATGACACAACCTGGTTCCTTCCTAAGACCTGTTATGAAGATGTTTCTAAAATTTCTGGGAGGGCTGGATTTGGAGGTAGCATATAAAGTTATTCTTATGTGATCAGGTAAATATTATCAGAAAAATATAATTTGCTGAAAAATTTGCTTTTTCATGGTATATTCTTTTTGAAGTGTTTCATACATATGTACACATTTATGATAATTTTCCGATGCTGATATTTGAATTAAATCACAGAAAAGGATCATTTAGAAATTGATGTCACTAAAAAGGAATAGTACCTCAAGTAGCCACTGTTTTAATGCTGGCATTTAACTATGAACAAGAATTAATTTCTTTCTATTTGCAGTTTATTTCTGTTTGACAGTTGTTGATTATGGGCAAGTTTAATCAATTATAACAGTACAGGTTTACCCCGCTTAATATCAAGGACAAGTACGATGTATGGTGAAAGTACATTTGGTAAAGCAATTATTCCCATATTAATCAGTATATTAGTAGGAAGATGAGTGCACATGGGAAATAAAAGCAACAAAGTTAAACACAGCTAAGTTTTTATATATTTTTAAAAAAATCGGTACATAAACAAAAAACTAGAGTTTAATGATGTGACAATATTTATAAGACCTTTTGTAGACTTAGTACATACAGACCTTACATAATAGTAGAGTCCAGTCATGGATATGTGATCTGAATGCTATGAACACAGAAGACTAGAGTAATGCACTCCTGTAGCAACTAGCAGTGTCAGAGATGTTCAGTAGAGTCGTCTCTTGTGGCTGGCCCCTATTGGTCACAAGTGACGATGTAAAAATGAATCAGGGAAAGCAATAGAGGGTCTAAATTATTTGATGACATAAAAACAAAACATCATTGAGCTAATCGATGTATAGCAGGGTATATCTGTATATACAAGTCGTAGTTCATATATAATGTTATTTTTATTAATTTAATGTTCTGTTCACTAATATATTATGGAATTTCTGGTGCCAAAAAGTACATTTGAATGTATTTTGCTATATTGGTCATTGTTTATTAGTGATGCATTTCCTAAACTAATTGGGTGATTGCCATGAAACTTTACATTCATATCCAAAGGTCTGGATGGTCCTAAGTTAAAATGGTGCTGCTCAGTCATTCAATTTGGCTGCAACAGCAGTGTTTTTGAAAATCTTGTTTTCACTACTTCTGCAGAATCGAAGGTCATATCAGCACAGGGTTTTCACTGAAAGGCTTGATGTGATGTCTAGTTGATCTTCATGTGATGCCTAGTTGAGCTTGATGTGATGTCCTGTTGATCTTCATGTGATGTCTAATTGATCTTCATGTGATGTCTAGTTGATCTTGATGTGATGTCTAGTAGATCTCCATGTGATGTCTAGTTGATCTTGATGTGATGTCTAGTAGATCTTCATGTGATGTCTAGTAGATCTTCATATGATGTCTAGTAGATCTTTATGTGATGCTAGTTGATCTTGATGTGATACCTAGTTGATCTTCATGTGATGTCTAATTGATCTTCATGTGATGTCTAGTAGATCTTCATGTGATACCTAGTTGATCTTGATGTGATGTCTAGTAGATCTTCATGTGATGCTAGTTGACCTTCATGTGATACCTAGTTGATCTTGATGTGATGTCTAGTAGATCTTCATGTTATCTAGTTGATCTTGATGTGATGTCTAGTTGATCTTCATGTGATGTCTAGTATATCTTCATGTGATGCTAGTTGATCTTCATGTGATACCTAGTTGATCTTGATGTGATGTCTAGTTGATCTTCGTGTGATGTCTAGTAGATCTTCATGTGATGCCTAGGTGAGCTTCATGTGATGTCTAGTAGATCTTCATGTGATGTCTAGTAGATCTTCATGTGATGTCTAGGTGATCTTCATGTGATGCCTAGTTGATCTTACGTGAAAATGGTGCCAATCTGACATCTAATAACAATTCACAGCAGCCATCATAAAAATCTGTTATCTTGAACATGTTATAACTTCTCCTGAACTAAAAGTCATTGATATGGGATTTTCATAAAATTTTATGATGTCCAGTTGACATGGGGTCTTCACCATTAATTCATGATGTTTAGTTGGTCTTAAAAGAAAATGGCACTCTTGGTAAAACCAGTATGTCCACCACAGTGGTCATCTTGAAAATCTTGTTATTGCTACTCCCAGAATGGATTGTCAAGTCAACATGGGTTTTCACACATCTGATGTTTTCTTGGTGCTAAATGAAAATGATGCCAATCTCTTGATGGGAAGTCATATCACCATGTGATTTTTACAAGATGGCTTGTTATGATGCAGAGCCTGAAACATCCAAAGTCCAACAACCAGAGCCCCTAAAAATCTAGATTGGGCCCCTCTCATGTTCTAAGTGGGATGCCTAGCCTGTTCCCAAAATAGTGTTTAACCAGTTTATCTGGAGAGAAAAAAACTTGAGCCTGTGATGAAATCCAATATTATTACTATGAAGTTTTTGAAAGATACTTATCTGGAAACCCATCCGTAAGTCCCTCTAGAAACCCATCTTTAAGTCCCTCCATATTATGAAATCATCTGCCTAATTGTATTAAAAGGTGTAAACTTTGTGTGCACAAAGTGAAACATATTACCATTTTTGTTTTCTGTCTTTCATTAGTTACCTATAATTAGCACTCACTTGTACATCATGAATAATGATAAACTGTCCCTTGCTGACACTGACTCTGTAACACATCACTAGTTACATGTATCAAGCAATATTTATGCAGTTGTTTGCTATGTATTAGCAACTTTTAATACAACGTTTTTCACCCTAAAGAAACTGAGATTATTACAATTATAATTTCGTTCAGAGAGTTGGTGGTGCACCTATTTTATTGATATGGAGTTATTATAAATGTGACAAATTCATTGTACTATCACACAAACTAATTACAAAAATTTGAATCTACTGTATTTACTGATTGATATAAAAATGGCTCTCCAACTTCATTTCTGTTTTTAACTTTGATTGAGAAACATTGAGATTTCTGCAGCGTTCAGAAAACAAAACTACTCCAAGGCCACTAAATACTTGTCCTCACAGATTATGATGAAAAAGACTGTATATTGACCTGAGGTGAAAGCAATTTATTCAGAATTCACCACATCAGTGTACAGAAATTGTACAATGTTTGGAAATTTAGTTAGATTTAAACCCCCTCATGAATGAAGGAGGGTTCAGTTTTGTGACCAATATCAGAATTATAAGGCACTGATTATTTAATTTTCTAGAGGGTCTAGAGGGGTGTGTCAGAACAATGGTAAAAAATATGATCATGTGTAAGTGGATTAAGCTAGGGCAATTGATTATTTTTAACTTGCCCTGGGTATGTGCGTGAAAATAATCTTTGAGCTTTGGAGTAATTTGACAATGTTTGACATCTAGACCTGGAGAAAAGCATTGTTTTATGTAAAATATTTTGAAAGGCAAAATAAACATAAGTAATTTTAATATGATTTTGTTTATTTCTTTTCATTTAAGTACAGCAATTTCAACATTATAGCAAAATTAAGAGCATATTATCCGTACACTATATATATCCTAATTTCAGGATGGCAAGTGATGAGGAAATGGAGGTAATCAGGGAATGTTGGAAGGTGCGCCATTCCTGGTGGCCAGTTTTCCATTTTACATCTCACCAGGTTGGGCTGAAGGGTGACCCTAATGGGTCAGAACTAGACTTCCATAAGGCAGTTGTGGCCAACATTTTGTGTGGAGAAGGTAGGCTTATTCTTCTCATTTTGTGTCTTAAATTTTTTTTATATTAAAACTTTTTTATTTTCATTTAAATGTTCAATCTGTTATAACTCAAAATATTAAATCCATTGATTACTTGGGTGTTTCTATGGGGTTGTCTTTATGTTTCTGCTGCTGGTTTCATTGTTACTAAACAAACAAAAAATTCCTCAGGTTAAGATTTTTTATGCATCTGTGACTTGTGAGACATAGGGATGAATCTTCAGGTGCATTGGCATCATTATTGATTATGTTAAGATTCAGTATTAAATATTTTTATTAGGCCATGTATCTATAGACCTTAGTATTTAAATCATACTTTGACGTCAGTTAATTTATTCCCAAATGCTTGTATCTATGAGTTAGTTTTCTTGGCTGTGCAAGACGAAAGCTAAATTATTATCTTGCCTATTTGGAGGGGCTCAGCAGATATTATGTACTTTTCAAAGAGTGATAGGTGGAAGATGAAGTTGTTTGAATTTGCAACGTGCACAATGGAGAGAATGTTGTCATACCTCTATGTTACTTTCATTTACTGTGGATGACATTTCTTTACATATTTTACTTACGGACATTGTTGATGATCTAAGAACACAGTTGACCAAAATGGTTGCCCTCATGTAGTACTTTAAAAATCTGCCTGAATTAGTCTGAAGTATGCTTACTTAAACAGATATTAAAATACTGAAAACCGCTTTGGTGGCCTAGTGGTTAGAGCATCTGCCTCAGATGCGGGAGGCTGTGGGTTAAAACCTCGGCCAAGTCATACCAAAAACTTATAAAAAAATGGTACTAACAGCTGCCTCGCTTGGTGCTTGGCATTAACAGGTTAGTGTTAGGACTGGTTGGCTTGGTGTCAGGATATTGTGACTGGGTGGAACGTCATGCTACATGTCTGTGGCATGATGCCCCTGTGCTAGACATCACTTTAAACTGCCACACTGCAGACTTGCATACTAAAACTACACATAGAACAAACTACACTTGAACTCCTGTTAATTTCTGAATTTTATTGCTGTGTCTCAGGTGGTGGAAACAGTTTCTTCAGACTGAATCATTGTTTTATTTGATTATTAAATTATTGGTAATAGGCAGTCATGAAATCTGCAAAGGTTGATACATAACATTAATAGGTGTTGTTGACACTGTTGGTATATACTAGATATACATAGATTTTATTATCTTCTGAGAGAGAAAGAGCTCAAAAAATTATCTCAATAACTATTAGCCAAATTTCACCAACTAGGAATTTTTTTAAACCTGTGGGTGTCATAACCTGGTTAGATTTTAGTGACCATCACCTTCATTTCAAGGTTAAAGGGCAATATTTTGTAAATGAAGGACATTGTGGAGAGATGTCTTTTTGTGGCTCACAAAAAACTTTGTGTTGATATGTTTACAACATGTAAATAATGTTTTTTACAACTAAGCACTATGTTTCATATAAATTATTTCTTTTTTGTTTATGCTTTATCTTTTGATTGTTCTTTTTCAGATAACCATTTTGTCCTTGAGACTTTGAAGAAACTAGATTTTGAACATGTTCAAGAACTGTCCATACTACAAAGAAAGAAGCAGAAATTTAATCTCACCTGAGATGGAGTAAATAGTTGCACATAAAAAATTGATCTGTTCTGTACTTAGGTACAAGTTAGAACCAAGACTTACCATACATTCTTTCTTATAAGTTGAATCTGGCTGCAAACCACATGGACCCATAGCTGACATAACATAATGCTCTGAAAGATCAGGGTTTCTGCAGGGATAAAAGGTAGAACAAATAATGTAGACCCTGACCTGTTTGTACACTATGTAACAGCAGATGAGGTTCTATGTTGTTAGCAGTTGGGTCTGACTTGCAAGTGAGCTTATACGGTAATGGCTTGATGTGTCAGAGGTTATGGTTGAGTCTGCCAGCAAGGGACTCATGCCTCTGAGTAGCAATGTAGCAGAATACGCTTTTAAAGACAGGAAGCCCAGTTACATCAACAGAGAAGACATTTGCAGTAAATCCACTTGTTAAACTTACCTATGAATATATGCTATTGAGTAATTAATTTTTTTCCGCACAATTTATTGCAGTTTGGAATAATACATGTATGAAGGCACATGTTAAGTACTGTTTTCCTACATTATTATGTGAATTCATCTTTGTAATCTCTGCATCAGCATGCTGGAAATAAGTCACTGTGACCAAACTTTTCATGCATAAATTTCAATGCTTTTTCAGCCCAGATATGTGATATCACAAGTTTTGCACCCCATGCTTAATAGCATTTGCCAAGTCCTAGAAGAAAAATCAGCTCACACGGACCATCCTCACACATATAATGGGTGTTGTTATCAAAGCATTCCATCTGAAGACAATAAAATTCAGATCTAAAGAAATCATTCTTCTTGATAGAGTATCATTCTGTTGTTGTCCCAGTCATGTACAAAGATGTCAGGGTTCAGGACCTGGGTTCTATTCTTTACAAAATTGTTTGTAAAGAGAACAAAAATAAGTCAATGCAAATGAAAGTGGAGGTCAATAAATAAAGATAAGGAAGAACATATGTCTGTTTTCTTTTGTTTTCCAGACGAGAGAGAGAGAGAGAACATGTGCTACATAATTCATTATGAAACTAATCAACCTAGAAGACATGGAATTATGTCCAATTTAAGATGAAAACAATCCAGTTATTAAACTTTAGTTGTATTTTTCATTCCTAGTACAAATAATTAACTCGGGGATTTAAAACAGAATTGTTAAAGAGGGGTAGAAAGTATACATTATTTTCTGGTGGAATGTCATAACAACTTTACATTATATATTTAGTTGTAACTTAAAACAGTTTGCTTTACTGAAACACGTTTATGCAGGGCATCCATTTCATCAGTAGTGTTTCCCCTTTGAAGCACTTAAAAATATCATATCAATTAAATTTTTAATCATGGTGATCTAGTAATCGATAATATCAGTAATTCCTAATGATCAGACAGCCTAGTTGAAAATTTTATGGAATAAGGGAAATATCACCATGTAGTATCTATATGCAAATATGTACTTGTGTACAGAATTTAATTAAATTAGCGTCAAACTGGTATTGGAAAACCTTCATTACCCTGAGAACACGTATTTGTATTACAAATTTGCAAACCTTTTACAATATAAACAAAATCTTTTCATGCCAGGCAAGCATTGGCAGAGTGTGTTTCAGATAATTGTAGAATGCTAAGATAAACTCAGTAATTTTAGAGCATTGTTTTTTAAATAGACCAATTTAATTAATCAAGTGCTTAAAAAAATTAATATGCTTTGGTGAAAACTTAGCTGTGTAGTAGATGTATTATTATTCATATTTGACAATGTTTTGACTGTTCAATCACATACACAAACAGTGGAGGGAAAGCAAATCTGATTCTTTCATCCTCACACTAATGACTTCGTCAGCTGACTGATTTAATCTCTACTGACTACAATCAGTCTGCTGATAAAGTCATTAATGTGAGGATGAAAGCTCCAGATATGCTTTCTCTCAACTGTTTGTGTATGTGATTGAACAGTCAAAACATTGTCAAATATGAATTCATATGCTTATTTGAATTTCATAATCACATGAAATACACAAATTTTGAATCTGTGCATCTTACTGGAAACTTTACCATGTACATTATGTTGTGCTTAACAAAAAACCACAACAGTGATCTATTCAGGATGTTATTAAAGCAAACCTACCGATTCAAAAATGCAGACATAAGCCTAAATAAAACAGTGAATCAAGCCAAAGCAACACACAAGGTAAATTTTATACACAGGTTAAATGAGTAACAGTGCTGAACCAAAAAACAATTTAAACATGAAATTTTCTCTGTTTAGACATTTAAACTATTAAAAAAAACAAAAATAAAATAAAAAGGAGGAAAATATAAACTAAATGCTCAGCTTCATCAACAAAATGTAAATACAGAAACAGTCTAATAATGAAATAATTCCTGATGTTGTTTTGGGTTAAATGCCATTTTTCAGTGAAAGATAGGCTGTAAATGGTGGCCAGTATAACTGGTGGAGGAAGAACCTTTTAAAATCCACTGACCCATGGGAAACTACTGGCAAGCTTTCTCATATACTCACATTGGCTAAGCCTAAGACTAAAACCCATGCAGACAGAGGTGAGCGCTTTAGACCACTTTGCCACCTGGTGCCCCAAGTAATACCTGATTGTAAATATTTGTATATTTGAATCTTCATATTGCAGGATACACATATTAGTGTGCAAACTAATTCTGATTTGTACACTATGCTTTTAGTGAGAATCAATAGAAAACCTATATTATTATTTGTGACAGATGAAGTTATAAAATGTTATAATTGTATATCATGCAGGAATGTAGATATCTGCATGTATATCCATCAAATGAAATGAAGAAAATGAAAGTAAAGAAAAAAATACCAATTAAAAACAAATAGGCTAATTTCATAGTGTCTGGGTTGGGTTCTTGATTGTTGCTGTCAGTCTGTTAGATTGTGCATGTGTTTTCAACATAATCATCTGCAGAGATTTCGGAAACGCTTAATTACGCATATTTGGAAGCCAATTTTTTTATCTGGGATGCAGAAAATCACTGAGGCGGGAGTCCTCCGTACGCATGTAATAGGTTTTTATCTGGGATGCAGAAAATCACTGAGGCGGGAGTCCTCCGTACGCATGTAATAGGTTTGCGGCAAAATTAAAAAACTTGCCAGTCCTGCTTCAGCCCCTGCTTTGTGGGAAAATGTGTTGATCAGTTAGCTGTGCTGATATTTACAATGACAGAATTCAGTGACTGAAAGACCCCATGATGTACATACATGTTGCCATTATAAGAGTACATCAAAAAGAACATGCTGCAATGGCTGGGCGACAAGTTCAAAGGTTTTCACTGGCGGCCGGGTGGGAAAATTTACTGATATTTACAGTGATTGAATTCAGAGTCAGAAAGACCCAGAGATGTACATGTGGTCATTTATAAAAGTACATCAAATAAACAACTTTAGCTTTCGTTATTGTGTTCATTTCCAAATGTATCGAAATAGGTAGTGCACGAGAATGTTGCGACTTAGACAAAATGCCATTCGTAAATTTGGATAAGTATTTTGGGGTTAAACGGCAAACTTACGAACATTGTAACGAGATTCAGAAGAGTGCTAAATCTGCTAGAATTGATAGTTCGGATAGGACAGTAGCTAAGTGTAAGAAAGTGTGTGATACCTAGCTGAGTGTTTGGAATAAGTCTTTACTTGGATTGACACTCTGATGGACGAACAAGAGCTATTTAAGAGGTACATTGACTGACCATACTTTTTTAAAATGCCCATCGCCTTAGCCCGGTTCTAGTGTTGTAGCGAAATGTATTCATCAATACATCAGAAGCTAGGCCTAGTTTTGATATCAATTACGTTGACAAACAAACTCTTACCCATTCACAAGCATTATGTTTTGATAGCTGATTGACCATTAACCCTTTTCCGAGTAAGGTAGCAACTATCAATTTCCTGCATGATATCCTTTGAAGATAAAACTTATAAACATATGTTTTAAGATAAGAATCGGTGATCTGAATATATATTAACTGCCTCTTCTACACTATTTCGTCGTAAAATTAGTCTGAAACTGTTAAGTGAACAAGTAGGCCTAACGGGAAATAATGGCGGACTTCGCTAAGTCTGGGATGTACCAGTTTATTAGATTGTCTTTTTTCGTAAATCATCCGGCAAATATTTTCAGAAAAATATACAAATCATTGAAAGCAAAGCCAAGGTATTGTTTTATTAAAGATTTAACTTTAAAATGCAAATTATGTAGGTCAGAAACGTATGGGACAATGCTATGTTGTGGAATTCGCGAGATGCGCTTTAAGGTCTAAGCTGTTTTCCGACTTGACACGTATTTGCGAAAATACGGGGAAAAAACTGCAAATCAGATACTATGTAACCATTGCCTAAAATTACTACAAGGACGTAGACAAATAAATAAACCATACATTTGCAATCCTGTCAATGGACTGTTGTAATGAAGCTATATTATAGTGAGTGATTACATTATGAAAACCTCTCCATCTGAAAATAGATGCACTCACGTCTGTGTTGATTCTGTAGGAAAGAAGGGACTGCAACTTTTGATGGTGGGACTCCTATTTTTACCAAAATGGGAGTCCTGGACTCCTGGTTTTAAAATCCTAGCGAGACCTCTGCATCTGTGAGATTGTACACAGCATATGTTTTCAGCATAATCATCTGTGAGATTTGTACACAGCTTGTGTTTTCAACATAATTATCTATGAGACTGTACACAGCTTGTGTTTTAACATAATCATCTATGAGATTGTACACAGCTTGTGTTTTCAACATAATCATCTGTGAGATTTGTACACAGCTTGTGTTTTCAACATAATCATCTGTGAGTGTACACAGCTTGTGTTTTAATATAATCATCTTTGAGACTGTACACAGCTTGTATTTTAACATAATCATAATCAAACACCATACATTCCATAAGGAAAGGTCTGACTACTTGTTAAATATTTGTATCTGTGCCAGGCTGACATACAGAATATTAATTTTTAGATTTCTGTCAGCAGTCTGCTTTTCAAAGTTTTCTTTTTCTCAGACAAGTGTGCTTTTTCTCAACTTTTGTTATTAGTTTTTCTTAGTGGACCTTGAACATAGATTTTTGCATTCTTTCTAGTTTGCCAACAGTTTTGAAATGAAACTACTTGTTTGCTTATTCTGATGTGATTTCTGATGTGAAATTGTGTGTCTTTCTAGCCAACTAATCATTTCGTGATTCTTTCATATCATCAGTTCGTTTTTGTCCATTGTAACGAGCATTTGTTTTCTATCAGCAGTGATTTCATTTTCCACACTTGAGGCCTGCCACATATCATAAACTGTAGACTCACATGCCATGGTATGTTCTGCAGTGCCTTACCAACTTCTGTAGTGAGTACATCTCATTAACTGTAGACTCACATGCCATGGTATGTTCTGCAGTGCCTTACCAACTTCTGTAGTGAGTACATCTCATTAACTGTAGACTCACATGCCATGGTATGTTCTGCAGTGCCTTACCAACTTCTGTAGTGAGTACGGCACTGCAGAAGTTGTGAGACACATAAGATTTGCCTTTTTTTGCATTTCCTGACATTGCTTAAACATAATTACACATGTAGATTTTAAACACAATCAGCTGATCAAAACTGCATGTGAAATGGTGCAAAAACCTTTTGATTGCATTAAAATATATTATGCAACAGTAATATCAATTATTGTCTAGCACAATGATAGATATCATATCCAATGTCTGTAACATCATGTTCAAAATAAAGACCTTTGCTTTACACTGATGTCTGACCGCTCTGGTAGCCTAGTGGTTAGAGCGTCCGCCTTGGATACGAGAGGTCGTGGGTTCGATCCCTAGCCAAGTCACACCAAAGACTTACAAAAATGGTACTAACAGCTGCCTCGCTTGGCGCTCAGCATTAAGAGGTTAGTGTTGAGACTGGTAAACCTGGTGTCAGGATAATGTTACTGGGTGGGACATCATGCTACATGTCTGCGGCATGATGCCCCAGTGCTAGACATCACTATAAACTGTCACATTGCATACATCGTAGTGATATGACTGAAAAATTGTTAAAGATACGTTAAAAATCCAAATCACACACACACACACACTGAAGTTTAGCTGCACCAGCTAAACACCACTATTTTAGGTGATGGCAAACCCAAAGTCTGAACTTCATATATGAAGGACTTCTTATTTTCAAGGGACCAGTTCATTACTTTCTTCTATCTGTATTATTATTATTATTAGTTATGCTTTGCCAGCAGATAATTTCATGCATTTACTAATTATATACAGAAATATTACCACAACAAAATTTTCATGATTTTGGTGGCTTGACAAGTAAATTTCAATCACACACACAAAACTCTGTTCTTATCAAATTATTCTCTTAAAGCGCAACTGTACCACACTAAATATAGGTCATTGTGGCATACTATCAGTAACCATGGTGAGTAAATTGTTTTATAAGTAAGAATTCGATTTGCATTCAGTGTTCATCTTTAAGATTTTCACACAATGGTATCAGAATTACATTTTCATGACCTGCTTTCCACAGTTACATTTGTAAACTGGAAACTTCATATAAAATACTTATTAATGAATTGAATTTGAGAAGTACCTGTTTTAGCTCCTAGCATTTGAACTCATGATTTACAGTCAAACATGCATTGTCCCTCATGTGTCAGGTGTCGGTCACCATTTACATTTTTTATATCTTCTCCAAAACTAGTAGCCACTTTTTATCCAACATCGTAGGATTGTTTCTTGCAACGTAATTTGTATTGTATTGTTCTTTAGGTTTCCTATATAACCTTTATGTTTGAACAGCAATCATTTATAACGTGTGGTATCCTCTGCTGAGCTTTCCTCATTTTTCATGGCTACACATCAACAAAAACATATCAAAAACACAAATGTAGCCATCACTTACACATCAGTGAAAGTGCCATTATTACTGATCGATAAATGACTGTTGCATGGAAGCTCATTCAAACAGCATGAAAGGTTGTTTTAAAATGGTTTGTAAAGGTTAATTGTGCATGCAGTGATTGGTTAAGCAGGTTTATGCATGTTAATGAGAAATGAGGAAATCTCTGTAAAGTGGCTGCAGGTAACAAATCCTCCAGATTATTTGAATTCAAAGGAACGGGGGATTTGTGGTCAGTTTCTGCGTGAAACTTAATACCTGGCAAATAGACACAAAATTCTCCATTTTCATTTCATTCAAACCAGAAGCAAGTCTAAACCTGAAAAATCTCCGAATCCACTTTTACCAAGATTCTGGGTTAGAAAATTGAAATTTTTATGGACTTGGTACATGGAATGACGCAATTGCTGGAAGCTGTTATTTTAAAATTAAATCTGAACTGGAATATTCCTTTTGCAAGAATGATTTTCAGTTAGATTATATCCAACTAGTGCCGATAATCCACCGCCTTAGGCAAATCCCACTTCTGACACCATATTGCGTGAGTGTGTAGGAACAAACAACAAAATATTCTCTACACTGCTTTTATTACAATCAAACAAACCTATCAACTAAATGAAATCCCAACACCAACTGAACATCAAAATTGGAGAGTATAACATAAATTATGTACATCACAAACATTCTGTTACTAAATGGACTCTAATTAGACTGACCCTAGGTCTTACCGGCTTTAAGGCTGTCGATCTATATTTGTCTCAAAGTCCAGTTGCACATGACCCTGGCTCATTAACCGGTACTACTGTTCCTTTTTCCCTATACTTTATACATTCATAGAAAATGTGTAATAACGTTTTGGTTAAAGTTTTTCATTTGCCTATATTTTCTAAAGCCACCAAATATATTTTGCTCGTACAATGGTAGAATCAGTATGAAGATAAGACAATTGTGAATATGACCTGATCACTCCCCATTTTGAATTTCTTCTCTTTGATCTTTGAATCGAGATGTAGGGCCTGACCCTTTTCTCCAACAGTTTCCCAAACAAGGATTCTGTTTCTTGATTAACCAAATGGAAACTTTTATTTTTTACATTTCCTTCATCAATAATTGGTCAATTGTTATCGAACTCTTCCTGAATTTTTCATGTAATATGTTGTATCAAAGTTTTTTCTGGTTACTTCTGTAGAAATTGTTCTAGTTTCCATAGCAACCAGGGCAACACACATCTTTTAGATATCCCCAGAACGACTACTATTTTTGATCAAACTTGTTTGGAATGTTTCTTTCGGAATGTTTTGCTTCCTTAGCAACTAGCCAGAAAATGTAATTTTTGTCATCTGAAACAATCTTTAGGCTTTAAGATTAATGTTCCATTTCATTTCAAGAATCCATACATTTTTTTTTCCATTGAAAATAATGTGATGTTAAAAGAAACTGATAATTTGCTGAAAGCATGGCGTATCAGCTTGTTAACAATTGCAACAGCAAGTGGAACATTCAACTACCTGCGGTAACTGAATGGTACTAGTAACCTTCAGGAAAGATTTAGCTATTTATTAGTGACATCGTTTTTTTTTTTTTTCTTCTTCTGTTTGTAAATTCAGCATCTAAATATACGAGAGAGGAGAGTACTTATCCATGAATCCAACAGTAGGCTATTGACCTATACAGATCATGAATCCAACTTTAGGCTATTGACCTATCCAGATCATGAATCCAACAGTAGGCTATTGACAAGAGACCTATACAGATAGCTACTAACAAGGCATGCAGAAGTTTGATCCTGAGGGTTCGCAATCTTCTGCAGGTGCTTCAGTAAATATCTTTATTTATAAATTCAGTATGATCATTATTGTTCTTGTTTAAACATATTTGTTTTGCTCCATTATGCAAACGACGTTGTGCTACAAAATATTGTTACAACTCTATGGTCACAAACTTAAGTAACAGAAAAGAAGCAAAACCAGGTTTTTTAAAACTCAAGAAACAATTTAATTATCAAAGAGATATAAAGTCTGAGAGGATCATACAGTATTATGAAGTCTTTATGGAGGTCAATGAAAGTCCTAAACGAATGAAAAGTCCCTTATAATTTTCAATACCGGAAATGTACTGGTCCGCCAAGAACCGTGACGTTGTCAAGATGGCGTTGTCCAGAATTCTTTCGAATAATTTATAACAGTTCCAGAATTATATTATAGTCCAAATAATTAGCACCTTCTATTCCCACTGAACAGTCCTAGAAAACGTTTTTCCTCTTGAAAAATATCTTAGTACAATATAAAATATGTCTGCAGACTTACAACAGGAAGACAATAAGTAAATGATAAAAAAAAAATTGGAATCAAAATGAATGCTGTATTTTCTCCTTATATGTATCCTATATTGAGATTTTTGCTTGGCAATAGACCCCCACGTGACAACATACGCTATTGCTTTTTGATGAACTAAGCATATTCATGTGACCTCACGCAACCAATGGGAAACCACAGAGTTATTCTCGAAACTTCCATATCCCATCAGTGATGATGAATTACGACATAGGAGCCATTTTAAGTCTTATTATTAAGATTATTTTTGCTAACTATCAACACGTACGAAACATCTATTTACCAATCCTTCGCAATTTGCGTTCTTAATAGATTTAAATCACATACACAATTTATAACAAATAATATTCTATACAGTTTACAACCAAGAATCAAAATTACACAAATTAAATCAATCATTTACCCTGAGTTACGAAAAATACAGATATACATAACATATATTCAGCCTTGCGTGATTATCAGGGTTGAAAATATTTACTCTCAAATGCTTTCAAACTGAAGGCTTTCGAACTTGGTCAGTATTATCCGCAAGAAATTACAGACGTTCAGAAGTCATTGTTTAGTGAACTTAAACTTTCAAAAACCAATATTTACAATCAAAACTTACCATCCAGTTTTCTGCGAAATTAACCGTGGATGGAAAAACAAAGATGTTTTCCAGATTGGCATCAAGTCATTAGAGGCAACAGACTGAGCAACAACAGATGTCCCGTGGTCCTTTGATAACTAACAACGACGAGAAAGAGTCCAAAGGCACACAAGCCTCTCGGGTAGTAATAATGAGAACAATATCATAAACTTTGTGCTATCTGTAGTTCGGAAGTTTTCCATACTTCACAATGATATCATATGTGTTCTCTTTTACAACTTTTTAGATACTCCAAGAGGGTCTTTGTATTCTGTCATAATAATGTTACGTCTTTGTACTCAAATGATATCACATTACGTCCGAATATTTATTCTTGCTCTGATTGTAAATGTTGACCTGTGACGTGATTTGTATTTACATATGTAGTGACGTCGCCTTTTATTGTAGCAGTTATGGTACTCTCATATGCCACCTGTGTGTGGCCTGAAATTTATTTTTATTAATAAAAGTTTTGTTCTGTTCTCTACGTAACATGCATGTGATATACACTGTTGACATAACCGTTTATATAGTCCAGGGCTTATATAGACATGTATGTGATATACACTGCTGAAATAACCGTTTATATCGTACGGGGCTTCTATTGACATGCATGTGATATACACTGCTGACATAACCGTGTATATAGTCCCGAGCTTCTATAGACGTGCATGTGATAAATGCTCCTGACATAACTGTTTATATAGTCCAGGGCTTCGATAGACATGAATGTGATATACATTCCTGACATAACCATTTATATAGTCCAGGGCTTCTATAGACATGCATGTGATAAATGCTCCTGAAATAACCGTTTTTACAGTCCAGGGCTTCTATATATATACGTGTGATATGCACTGCTGGCATACGTGTTTATACAGTCCAGGGCTTCTATATACATGCGTGTGATATGCACTGCTGGCATACGTGTTTAAACAGTCCAGGGCTTCTATATACATGCATGTTATATACATTGCTGACATAACGGTATATACAGTCCAGGACTTCTAATATACATGCATGTGATATACACTGCTGACATAACGGTATATACAGTCCAGGGCTTCTATATACATGCATGACTCAGAATTAAGCTTTGCTGGAGAAAGGGTGAGACATAGTTTCTTGCTACGCCACTGGGGACTAGATACGTTTTCATATGTACTACACACGGTTGTTCTTGTAAAAAAAACCCACTTTATTTTCTCCTATTTGTGACCTTCAGTGAGAAGGCTTAGACAAAAAAGGTTAAAAATCAAGAGCTATTGATTATCTAATAAGAACGCATAGGACTTCAGTTCATCCTTTAAAGAAACTAAGATTTTACAATGAATGGTTTTATATTATTATGAACTGAATCCCTTGATTGCAGCTATTTATAACATAAGTACAGCATGCACAAATGTACCTACAGCAGATTTAAGGCGGCCGACGCAGAGGAAAAATTGGAGAACATAAAGGTGTTTTCTTATAATTATACCATAGTCACTCTTTATAATATCAAATATATCAAGCAGAAAAAGTCGCATAACGGTGTGCACTTTGAAGTATTTACATTGTGGTAACTCTAGAATTCCAAGAAGACCAATCTGTAGCAACTTGCCAGCAGGTGACATTTTTTAACTTACTAAAGCAACAGGTGAAAAAAATGGTTTGGTCATGATAACCTTTGGTCTAGACCACGCACCTTGACTAATGTTAGTGGTGGGTTTTCACTGAAGGTATTCAAGAACTAAATTAATAAATTAATTTTGGGATAACCCCACCCCACCCAAGTGTGTGTGTGTGTGTGTGTGTGTGTGTGTGTGTGTATTGTTCATGAAGATTTAAATAAAATTCAGTCTTATCGCTACGATGTGTACAGTATGGCAGTTTATAGTGATGTCTAGCACTGGGGCATCATGCCGCAGACATGTAGCATGATGTCCCACCCAGTCACATTATTCTGACAACTGACCGACCAATCCTAACACTAACCTCTTAATGCTGAGCGCCAAGCGAGGCAGCTGTTAGTACCATTTTTATAAGTCTTTGGTGTGACTAGGCCAGGGTTCGAACCCGCGACCTCCCGAATCCGAGGCGGACTCTCTAACCACTGGGCCACCGGAGCGATCAAGAGTTGATGTTAGAATTCACGACAACGTATTATTTTGCAGTGCTAGCTTGAAGCACGGGAGAACGTGTTCTGATGAACTGTAAACTCACTCTTCAGCAGACACACACACAAACACACACTTCTTTCCGAAGTTCATCTCAGTTTTTATCACATTCATAGGTTAATCAATAAAAACATAACATCCAGTTAAGAAAACATTCAAGGCAGGTTTCGGATGATCTAATGTATTACAATAAATTACTTTTGACATTTTGTGAAGTATTTTACCATATTCTATGAAAAAGCAACAGAGGCAGGTCCAGGAATATCTAGTGTGTTTGCCTAAACAGGTAGGCAAGGGGTCTGAGGGATGGAATCTCTTGTCAGGCCAAGTCCCTGAAAGGTCCTTCATTCTACGAATTCCGGGTCACAATTGTAAACATCGAACTGTACAAAAACATTATGCTGGAAAACTCGCTGGGTGATTTGTGCTCATTTTCAGTCTATGGGGGTGGGGTGGGGCAGCTACTGCCTCCACCAATTCTGCTCCTGAGCAAGGCATCAGGGATGCAGAAGGCAATTTCGTTGGGGGGGGGGGGGGGGGGGTTGTTGTTGTAATAAAATGGATTTGAATCAGTCCTAAACAACACTGAAAGTAGTTCCTAAAAACAGGTACGAAGGCCTATGTTGGCCATAAGCAATATTTTGTGAAGACACCAACTCGATTCTCCGTGTATTTTGGTAATACTAATAATGATAATAATAATAACATAAAGTTATTCTAAAACATTATGATGTTCTCCGAAATCAAGAGTATGGAATATTTATATTATCTACTCCTATGTCTTTCTGTACATTGTTAAACAATTTGTTTTACCACAATTGGTTAATCATTTTTGTTTTGTCCAGTTCGACACACCGTACAATTTAATGTAGAAAAAGTACATGGACATATGCATCGATACGGTCCATAACGCCATTAAGCTTGTTGCACTATACTTCGTTTCATCCTAATGATTAGTGACAGTCATGACAGCCATAAGAACTGAACTCAGTACCATCTTGTAAAGTATGCATGTGGTGATGTATCTTACATATTCAGTTTGTAACGGTAATACAATTTCTCTTCGTCTTAATTTGATTCACGCTCTTGTTTTGAGGAGAGTGTCTTTTCACATACTGGCGGAAACGTATACCACAACTAGAATTGTTATCATATTTACAATTCAATTTAATATACATCCAAATTTATGCATATATATATATATATATATATATATATATATATATATATATATATATATATATATATATATATATAAGGTCTATTAAGGGTTAGTAGCCAATGGCAAGTATTTTTCATATCTGTCGACGGGTATTAAGAAAGAAAGACCGATGATATAAACATTGGCGCATTAATACAATACTTGCCGTGAAAGATTTGATGAGCATGAGTAAAATGTCAAAAAGCAAAGAAGTCTTTTGATAGTATATATTTTATGAATGTTTTGCAATTATCTATAATATTATCAGTACCTACCATAAATATATGGAAAGTTTTATACACATCAAGTTACAGGTATGCTTTTAATACGAATGTCAGGCAAGGGACCTAGTTAACTGGAGGAAGACCAATATGGCAGCCCCCACTGCTTGGCGTAGTGAGGTTTGCGACGTGCATTATCCAGTGTATATAAAAATGTAACATTCCTTTAATCTTACTTAGTCTTCAAACAACACGAAAATTACAATGTAATAGTTCAATACTATCCAAATGCCGCTTGTGAAATACAATATGATATTTCTATTTTTGCTCAATTTTCCGCAAAAAGGACTGTTTCTGAACATTTAATTGACAGTATTTTTAAAGTTGATAATTTATAACTTTAAACTCGGCACGTGATATTTGACTACACCAATCCCATCCACCATTTCAACCAATTCGTGTTACCAATAGCCTTTAAAACGTGCCACGTCTTGCTGAAATCAAGTGCGCGTGTCTAAAGCGAGAAGCGAGAGCACAAATTTGTGCGGGAAAAAAAAAGGTGTATAGATGTATACTGTACTATTCATGCAGCACGGAGCAGGCGAAGATGCTACGCAAAGCCATTCTAGAAGTGCGGTGTGTGTGTATGTTAGGGTTGATCATGGTTTCTGCCCACGTTGTGGTGGCATTAAAGTAGTCCGATAAATCTGATCCCTAAATCTTTGTTGATACTGATGGATGATTTGTTGGTTTGATCTCACCTGTTCATTAAAATGTGCAATTTTGAACATGCAAATCTTTCCGGAACACTCCAGCGTACAGTTTTGACACTTACCTGTATATGGTCATATTTAGCACGAAATTCAAAATTTCCACAGAACATAGGGTTGTGTTATTCCACGTGGATTTATAAGTCGCCAAATATAGGATTTGATCCGGACATATTCAGGACATGTCGCCAAAATGACCCTTCAATCGACGATTGCCCCAGAGATGCGAGAAATACCGGTAAGTGTCTAGAATGTACACTGACATGTCGCGGACACACTAGTCTGAAAATTTGTCCTTGATGTTCTGAATGAGTGCAGTCAGACCTCAGATAGTCCATCAGTATCAACAGAGGTTTGGGAGGGTGGGGGTCTGATCAATAGACTAGCATTAACGGGGTTCTACTGCATAATTTTTCCATATTTTTCTTTGCTTTCCTTTCCTCTGTTTAATTTGAAATGTCGCAAACATTTTGAAATGAAGCTTGTGTTTAATGAAATAAGGCTGAAAATGGCATTTAAAGACAGACAAATGTGGACATACGTAGAGCTTTCATCATCTACTAAAAAAGCTTGACTACGATACAATAATCAAGTGACAAACTAGAATAGTAATCTAAGGCGTAAACGGTGTGAGAGTGAATGTTGATGCTTTCAACTTAAGATAAGAATTCTTTATTTCAGACTACATAGTCCATACATCTATATTAATATATAGATATAAAGTAAAAGTGTTTTAAACATATTTCAAGTTCTTGCTATTAGATATTCTTGTCATCATTGAGGACATAAACTTTCTCATTACTTCATCAAAACTGAATACGTTATAATTTACAAACCTGTTGGAGGCAATGTTCCTTCTTGGAAGGCTTAATAGAAAACGAAGACTATTATTATAACCACTAGTTTTCTTTTCATACAGTCACTGTTGGTCCACAGAGGAGCACAATACATTGTACAGCAATAAGAGCTGAAGAATCTAATTTAGATATTCATTGAACAATTCTTTAAGAAGCATGTTTATTCGAGTATACAAAAATCTGTAATGTCTCATCATATCTTCATCATCTGACCACAGGAGTTCGTTACGAAGAAAATTAAGAGTATCCGTCCATGAATCAAGGAATGGTTTGGTCTAACCTTTAACAATATAACACAAGGGAAGACAAGAGTCCGCACCCCTCGGTAGTTCCAACCCTGCTAGTTTACATTCGGCTACACTTGGACTTCACCATTGACCGAAAGGAAAGATCCGAAAAACCCGAGTCCGCATTAAATATCTAAAACCAAGCAAACGATAACAAGGAAATAAATGAATAATAAGTATTGACATGTATTTTCAAACAATAAGTCTGTTTCAGGAGTTAACAATGCACTGTGCAACAATATAACCAGCAATCAGCATCAAATTTACCAACATCACTGTTTGTTTTTGCCATCAAAATTAAAACGCATCACAATGTGCATTTTAGATATTTACCGCAGACTCAACTTGTTCAGATCTTACATTTCGGTCAATGGTGAAATCCAGGTGTATCTGAATACACACGGCACAGCCGGACTTGTACTTGTCCAGATGGTAAAATTAGCAAACAATTGCTGCATTTTCTCCAATAGGTCACAAACTAGCAGGATAAACCAGCAGTGTTGGAACTACTGAGGGGTGCGGACTCGTGTCATACCTTGTGTTATATTGTTACAAGTTGGACACCTCCCCCCATATCCCTTGATTATGGACGGATACTCCTAATTTTCTTTGCAACGAACCTCTGTGATCAGACCGATTGAATTGTAAAATATGACCCAAATACGTCATAAGAGCATGGCCGTATAGATGTACAGGGGAGGAGATGGCAATTTGAAAGAAGCTTAGATTCATATTAATGTATGCGATAATAAAACACTATGTACTGCTGCCGCCAGTGGGATGAAGTAGTTTTAACGTAGATTAATGTACTCTCCTTGAAGTGACCATTCCGGTGGCCTAGTGTTAAGAACGTCTGCCTCGGATGTGGGAGGTCGTGGGTTCGGCCAAGTCATACCAAAGACTTACAAAAATTGTACTAACAACTGCCTCCATTGGCGCTCAACATTGAGAGGTTAGTGTTAGGACAATGTGAACGGGTGTGACATTGCTAGACATCACTATAAACTGTCACACTGCAGACATCGTAGCGATATAACTGAAAAATTGTTAAAGCTACGTTAAAAATCCAAATCACACACACACACACACACACACACACACACACACACACGTTATTGCACCTATCCCCTCTATCTGTTTATTAATATGGTACATACATATACTCATTGGAAATTCACTGGGATGCGAGGCAATATAGGAGTTTTAGCATTAACAAGTAAGACATGAATCCACAGATATAAATGGACAAAGTAAATCCAATATACCGCCAACTTAATATCTTTTTTTATAAACGAAAATATTTTGAACACGTCTTAAATCCCTCTCCTTTCTAAAAAACGAAGGGAATTATCAAGCGGTAAAGGAAATATACTTTAAAAGAACCAAGTATGGCTCACTATGCTTAGATTGAAATAAGTGGGGTTTTTTTTATATAAAAAATTCATCTTCAGGTTAAACTTGTATCAGGGAATTAACTCCTGTTTGCATTAAGCTCGAGGATTATTTTGGGGGGTCTGGGAAATATAATCGCGAAGAATAAAAATTTCCAACTTTTAGATAACTTTAAAAGATCTTTCTTAGCTTTGTGGAAATAATACACATTATCTCCAATTATATTGGTTGAAAATAAATTAACAAGCTTGCGGTAATAGAAGACAAATGTTGCTGTCTGAAAATAAATCTAAGGTGACCCCTCCCTAATTGCCAAAATAATTGGTTGGTCCCTTAGCAGACGACCGCTTCGGTGGCCTAGTGGTTAGAGTGTCGAAGCCCGGCCGAGTCAAAGTACATAAAAATGGTACTTGCAGCTGCCTTGCTTGGAGCTAAACATTAAGCGGTTAGTGTTAGGACTGTCCGACCCGGTATCAGGATATTGTGACTAGGCGGGACATGATATAACTGAAATGTTTTTAAAGGTACGTTAAAAATCCAAAACACGCACACAGTTAGCTAACAGTCTCTTGTTCTTTATTCATACGGCCAATGTATAAAATTTAAAATGTATTTTTTTTTTGTTTATTTCTCAAATTTGACTTCAAGCCCCAATACCGCCGTTTATCATAAATGTCACCATTCTTCCAGTCTAACTAAAGTTTGGAAGGATGTGTTGTATTTAATTTAATTGTTTGTTTTCAACAAAACTTATTCCATTATATGCTATTGTAGTCCAAATTTATTTACTGGAATAGAGTTCAGTTCTGACTGATTTTGGTTATTTTTCAAAGTAAACAGCTAATAATATAAAAAATTTGTATCTAATGCTGACATAGTTCCTGACCTTGATTCAGAACCAGTAACAGTTTTTGGTAAACATTTTTGTAAATTTGTTTTTATTCTTTCTCAGAGTAAGAGTCACAAAGTGAAATCAAGGCCATACTTGGAGTACGTGACAAATAACGTGTTTATTGTTACAAACTTTTGGTTTTCCCAGAAGGATGAACTCTTAACCTCCATCCGGGAATCTGTTTTGCGTTGTAGTTAGATTTATTACTAATGTTTTGAGAATGATCGATCATTCGTGCCTTAACACTGGAGACGTCCAGGTGTTTTATATTGTGTTCAGTTTTGGGCTGATTATTTTATTTCTTCAAATTATTTTTTAAAAAATTGATTTCTTTTCCCTGGAATAATACTAATGCTCTTAATTAATTATTGGACAAGGACATTTATCGAAATTTATACAGAATTAAAAACTTGGAATAATATTTTCTGTGATTCAACAAGAGACTGTTGACACTACAACACTTCACAGGTTACAAGAGACGTCATCGTCTTCCATTTTGGATTTCATCGAGATTCGAACTCAGTTTCATGTAGGACTCTTTATTACTACGACTTTTATGTTTTAATTTTGGATTATTTTTTAAATTTTTGGATTATTTTTTTATTTTGAGTTGTAAAACCTTAAGTTCTTTTTTCTCATTTTTGCCTTGTTTTTCTAAGGAAATAAATTATTTTCTAAATTTCATAAAGCTTGTTGTCTTCACTGTTTTCTTGGTACTTTTCTGTAAGAGCCTAAAGACGTAACAGGAAGGAAATGATTTGCTAAAATAGGTATCTGACATAAACCGTTTTGGAATCAAGATGCAAGTTTAAAAGACGCACAAATATTGTTTAGATTTAAGAGGTGCCACACCTTAATTCCGTCTACGCAGTCGCTCATAATTCCGTTGTTTTTCGGGAGTTTTCGAAAAGCAGTCTTGTGATAACAACATCCGACAAGTTCCATTAATGACAAATCTAATAACATTTGCAAATGGCGCACATATCGATTCGAGAGGGGATGAAGAGAGGCAGACCCGCTTTTCTTACGCGAATATGAGAAGAAAAAGCGTGCATTACATAAAAAACAAGACTCCTGTGAATATTGGTGATTAGCGAAAAGTGAAAATTTAAAATTGTAGTGTTGGATAACACAACTCGTAATGGCATCATAAAAAAGTATCATTGAGATGACTGTTACCTTCACTTTGCAGATAGGATCTTGATAGTGGTACAAGACACATCATCTAAAATAAATTTTGTTCATTACTTTAACAACTTCAGAACTACAACCCAACCATGAAAAATATCACTGATCTTTCAAACTGGAATCATGATAATGTTGATCTATGGTCTAAACCTTGGTGAAAATAAATGACATATTCAGAAGTTATAATTTAAACATAAGGTTACTTAACCTTCAACGAACGACTTTACAGTCCTAATATAACAAGGGAGTAAACTTCATGCACGGCTTGGATCATGCTGTTGAATCACGTGATAGGTGTGTGATACAAACTCAAGGTTTGATTTTATAAGGGAAAGCATTTAATTCCATGATCTTGAACAAAGGCTTCTGAGTGAGATTTTGGACACAAATGATTATACTGACCTGAGAACTGAGACCTGGTCTTAGAGACATGTCCAAGAAAATGTTGTGATAACATCAAATCACGATTTATAGGTATTTATGTCTATTATTTGATTTAAAAGTTTGCAAGAGTAATGAAAGTAGAAAATGTTACATTTTTGGGGTTATATATATATATATATATATATATATATATATATATATATATATATATATATATATATATTGAAAAAGTTGTTTATATACCAATTTTGGTTCCGCTACTTCCGTCGGATTCCGAGTGGCAAACAGTACACTAAACGTAACCACGTGACTTGAACCCTTCCAGAACGTTCTTAGCCTTCAGGAGCATTCTAGTTTCAATGTGAACATTTACAAAACATCAATCAGCGAAAAGGTTAGTTTCAGTAAGCCTTCCAAGCAGAATAAAATTTTGGAAGATTTGTAAAAAATTACACAAGTAACCATGCACTCTGATTCCATATTTCTTCAAAAAGCATGTGGACGGTGTCACTTGTACAGTTTTCACACAGGACGATTACTTGTGTAAACATCAAATTCAGTGTAATCTAACGTGAGATAAAGGGGGAAAAAACCCTAGAATTAGATGGAAATCATAAAAATTTTATTATTGTGAGCCAGTGTCAAGTTTTCAACTCAAGGTCACAACCTACGGTCTGTGCTGGACACGTGTCTAATTTTGTTTCCTCGTGTCCTTCAAAATTGTGTCTAGCAATTGGCTTGGGACCTAAACAGCTTCCACGTGATGACCCAAAAACAAGTGTCCTTCCTCATGTATCAGATTTCTTTTCGTGT
Organism: Sinohyriopsis cumingii; assembly: GCA_028554795.2. NCBI lineage: Eukaryota > Metazoa > Mollusca > Bivalvia > Unionida > Unionidae > Sinohyriopsis > Sinohyriopsis cumingii. The sequence continues at coordinate 188,958,826 of CM068824.1, read as the reverse complement.
ACTTCAACCAGTATATGATTAGAAGGTGTGGTTATCAAGCACTTGCAAGGTATGATTGGTGGACGAGGGTATTCACACCCTAAGGGCCAAGACCCACGGTCTATACATGATATTATGGTATATCTAGTTCTATCTCATGTCCTTCAGACCCATATAAGGTTATTGAATGTGGATCTCAACAGTTTCCAAACTGTGACCCTAGAGTAACCATCCCACAGAGGCCAAAGAGTAACCCCAAAACACAATGCATATGTCATAGCCCAACCTTTAGATTTCCACCTACATTACTTCAAATACATCAGAATTTTAAAAAAAAACAATTAAAAAAACCTCCAAAAACAATAACCATCAGAAACATTGGTCCCATCTCAAGAATATAATTGAAAGTTTTAAAGCACTGTTTACATATAAAGACATGTTAAAGCTACGTTAAAAATCCAAATCACACACACACACACACATAGATACATAACACTGGTCAACAGTGAAATCATTACTGACTTGAAAAGGCCCTAATCTGTAGTATTTTGGTGTGCCGAACACGAATATAACCGTGAAAAATTTGTATTGGCTCTCGTTTTGAAGATATTCATATACCTCATTTTCTATGTTTCACTGTGTAAATTTCTCCAGTAGGACTGCAGCAACATCCGGAATAATGATGTAACATTGCATAATACCATCATGCTCACATCATCCACAGCTGACTGCATCATTTTCTGATGCAATGCAATACTAATGCCATGCGGCTGCTGAAGTAAGTTGACGTCAGCAGTGTACTATACATGTGTAGGCCTATTATACTAATGCCAGGCGGCTGCTGAAGCTGACGTAAGCAGTGTACTATATAAAGCCCAATCAGATAGGTTCAGCATTTAAAATATTTTAGACGTTGTGCGAGACAGTTCAAGCTACTGTTACATAAAACTTATTATTTTATCCATTTACGTACAATAAAGAACAGTAATGCCTCGAAAGTGTGTTAATACCGCGGACAATTTTTGCTATATTTGTGGGGAAGTGACATTTGCCAACCAGAAGAAAAGTGTCAATTCTCAAGTGAAGAAGGCATATCATCTTTACTTCGGATGCAAGGTTGGTGACCAAGACAAGCCTTGGGCTCCGCATATATGCTGTGCTACATGTACAACACAGCTTTCACAGTGGTTGAATTGCAAAAGGTCATCAATGCCGTTTGCAGTCCCAGTGGTGTGGAGAGAGCCAAGCAACCACCTAAATGACTGTTACTTCTGCTTGGTTCCTCCTCTTTCCGGCGGAATAACGAAGCGAAAGAAGTCGAGAATAGTCTACCCAAACATTCCGTCTGCATTGAGACCAGTTCCACATGGTGAGGGACTTCCTATTCCAGAACCTCCAGCAGAATATTCTCTTGATTCATCTGACGAAGACAAAGGTGAGTCGACCTGTTCTTCTCCTGGTCCATCAGCATGCAGTGATCCAGATTTTCACTGTGGTGCATCATCAACCCCACACAGAATAACACAGGAAGAACTAAATGACCTGATTCGTGATTTGGACTTATCAAAGAACAAGGCAGAATTGCTAGGATCAAGACTCCAACAATGGAATCTTCTAGAAGAAGATGTCACAATTACTGCATATCGAAAGCGCCACCAGCAATTGGAGCCTTTCTTCAGAAAGGAAAGTAATCTGATATTCTGTTCCGATATTGAGGGCCTCATGAATGCTTTAAAAATCACTCATGACCCATAAGAATGGAGACTATTTGTGGACTCTTCGAAACTGAGTCTCAAGGCTGTGCTTTTGCACAATGGAAACATTCTTCCATCTATTCCAGTAGCGTATGCTGTCCACATGAAAGAGACATACGATAACTTAAGGCAGCTACTGAATTCCATTGAGTATAACAAGTACAGCTGGCACCTCTGTGGTGATTTGAAGGTAGTTGCCCTTTTAATGGGACTGCAGCAAGGATATACAAAATACATGTGTTTCTTATGCGAGTGGGATAGCCGAGCAAGGGAAATGCACTACATGAGGAAGGAATGGACTCACAGGCAGAATGTAGCCATTGGAGAGAAGAATATCCAACACCCAGCTCTGGTTGAGGCTCAGAAAATCTTGCTACCACCCCTTCACATCAAACTAGGTTTGATGAAGAACTTCGTGAAAGCCATTGACCGGACTTTGCCAGCATTCCGATACCTGCATGAAAAATTCCCTCGACTCAGCGAAGCAAAGATTAAAGAGGGAGTTTTTGTGGGTCCTCAGATTCGAGAGCTTTTCAAAGATGACCGGTTCAACAACTTGCTGGAAGGTGACGCGAAACAAGCATGGAATGCTTTTCGCCTAGTTTCTACAAACTTCCTCGGAAATGTTAGGGCAGAAAACTATAAGGAACTAGTAGAAGACATGTTGATGAAGTATAAGAAACTTGGCTGCAATATGTCTCTAAAGATTCACTTCCTTCATTCCCATTTGGATTTCTTTCCTAGCAACTGTGGTATTGTTAGTGATGAACACGGCGAACGTTTTCATCAAGATATCGCAACAATGGAACAAAGATACCAGGGAAAATGGTCCACTACAATGCTGGCTGACTACTGCTGGACACTCCTCAGAGATGCTCCCGAACAGCTGTACAAGAGACAGGCGAAGAAATCTAAGATGTAGTCAATGACTTGATTTTTTATAGGTAGGCTATTACAGTTGACCTTTTACTATTGGAATGCATTTCGTTATGTAAACATTAATTTCTTGCAGATTACAAAAAAACTAGAGCCAATTTTGCAATTTGACTGTCATATTCGTGTTCAGCACATAAAAATTGATAAGAATTGACTAATTTTATTTCAGTAACATGACTTTTGTAAAAATTTGTTGTCCAGTGTAATATATATATATATATATATATATATATATATATATATATATATATATATATATATATATATATATATATATATATATATATATGAATGACTACACTAGTCATATATTCCAAAGTTTTATGTCGGGGTCTTTATTGGTGTAGGAGATGCACTGCAATAATAATGGTGGTACAGACTATCAGACAGGACTATATAATCCCCACCTTTGTAAAAGATGCACGGGGATAAAAGTCAGTTGTTTTTACTTGAACATTGTGAGTGTCAATGATAATTATGAAAAGATTTCAAACAAAATCAAAACTTTAAGAAATCTTTGTTTGGTTGACAACAACGTCCAACTTGCAAGAAACAGCTTTTCATAAAATAAGAAACACAGGACAAATTGTCATACATTTATATTTGATATAATAATAAAACTAATATCACAAAAATTACAAATCAGAAAGAATTTTTTAATTTCAGTATTAAGTATAATTAGTAACACTTGTAAACAACAGAAACTCTAGCTAAAACGTTATTTTCCATCTACCATAAGATGTTCCAATAGACTTTATATTTCTCATAAAATGTACATATTCCATTAAATTGTCATGACTGTAAAAGGAATGGTTATGACTACTACTGCTACTACTATTAATATTATTGTTATTATTATTATTGTTATTATTATTATTGTTATTATTATTATTGTATTATTTCCTCCAGCTTTATAAATGGAAAAGCTTTTAAAAGATTTTTTGTGAAACTGTCTGTAGGTGATTTCATAGCATTTGTGATAGCCGTGTTCTACTAATATTGAAATCGTTATCTATATTGTGGTAATGGACAGCAGAAATGCAAATGTTCATACAACACATCACGTTCCTCTTTCCAAGAACACAAATTTAAATACAAACAGAAAGTTCAACCACTTCTTCGAAAGCACTGTAGGTAAAACAGATCTGATCAGGGTAAACATGTATGTAAAAACCTTCACGATAACAGTCACACTGACGACAGTGTAAGCTAATTACACAATGGTTCTTAATTCTAATGAGAATCACTTCCACGTTTCTGCTGTGCTGACTTTATTGATTATGTTAAAAATGATTATATAGGTCCTTTACATGATATGATTCCTGAAATAAAATACTATGAATCAGGACTATAAGGTATAACGGTACCAATTGCGCAAGTCCAGGTGGGCGGAGCTTAAGGTGTATGGAACATTGTATTCAGAATTAAAGAACAAAACTAGCTGTGATTGGTGCATTATGTAAGACTTGTACTTTCTGTTTGGCTTAAAAAAAAGTTGAGCCTCTTGGCAACATGTGAGTTTGTGTTAATTTCTATCTAGATCATATTTTGTATTTTTTATGATTTTTTTAAAATATGGTACACATGACTGAAAATGTGCTTGTTGTGACTAGATAACTCTTACCCCTGTCTAGTTCCAGTAGAGTTATCTCTCTTAAATGCAATGGAGTACCTGGTTATGTCATTGTCAAATTGACAATCTAGCATTGTTCTATATGACAGCGTGTGACATGCATGCCCAAGTAGGACAGAAAGTATATTTATTTCACAAAACATTAGCATTGAGGTATATGGAAAAACAATTGGTACCGTGATACCTAAAGGAAAGAATAGCCTCACAGTGTTTCCATAGAAACGCATACATGTGGGCGGCATTTATGAACTATACTAGTTTGATGTAGGAAAACAAATGTATGCTGAACACTTTTGGTCAAATATTGAAAGTTCTTTAAGAATAAAATGTATGAAATCTTTAGAAAATAGCACAAGATGGCTTTGGATGGGGACTTTTGATAACTATAGCTATGATAGATATAGACTTGTGTTACCTGATGCCTTTATGTATGTGCTGTTACCTCCTAGATTGGAATGCATGCAACAAAATAAGTTATGTAAACATAATATAGTTGATTTTGGCCAAATATTGGCTATTGTACCTGCAAAAGATGAAAAATCATGTGTACAAAAACAACTATCTTGTTCTTGTAAGGCATGCCATAAACCAGGATAGAGAACATTCTAAGTACACTTGTAGATAGATCACTTGTACCATGTGGGATGTTCTGGCATGAGTAATTTTTAGGTAATTTATTAAGGATTTGGTATTCCTTCCCATTTTGATTTGAATTGTCCTGCTCTAATTGTCCCTTTTTTTTTTACACTCTCCTGCTTTGAAATTGTTCATGTAGTTAGTTCAGTTCTCTTGCATTCCCTTTTGTTGAAGTAGCAGTGAATACCAACAAACAAGAACAGTTTCCTTAAGTCAGCATTTCCCATTGGCACTTGTATAAGCCCAATTATAATCTACTATTGACTTTCAATTAATCCTATTTCTTTCTGTCAAGCTGCTCCTGTGGAATTTCCATGTTTGGTCCAACATTACAGAATGATAACCATTTTAGTCACACAGTGCGTATTCATTCCATTCAAATCCACACTGTTCTTGAAACTTTGCATCCCATCGCAAGAATCCAAATTGGCATGAGATGATATCTGCATGGTTATGGAAGGCTGCACTCTACATGCCGGCATTGTAGAAAATATGAACTATGTGATATGAAAGAGCTGCGTCATCTTAGAAATTAAAATTACATGACTCTTGAGGTCTCCACTAAACATAGGAGTCTAAATGTTAGGTTCTCACTTTGTCAGTAATGTATTTTGAGATAATTTAATTGCAATAAAGTTAATACAGGTTGTTGATGAACTCATCTATATTACATGGATAATGTATTCAAGGTTACCACACCTTATGTATATCATTCAGTTATCTCCCTTACACCAGTCATAACATTTCAAGGAAATAAAATCTCACATTTTTAGTGACTGATTATGAAAATAAAGAGAAGATTTGTGAAGTATTATATTAGCCCTCAATCTTGATGCAAATGTAAGTAGAAGCAATTTGATAATTTCTCACAGTAAAGTTTACAAGTTTAAAAACTGATAAGGTATGTTCTGCTTGGCTCTGAGATAAGTTTCTCTCTATCTTATGCCAATTATTATTAAATTCTTATTTAGAAGAAATATACTTTATATGTATCTATATTATCTAAATTATTCACCCTTTTATATTAGATGGAAATGAACACAACTTCACTTGAAATTTGGGTCCTGTAAGGGATGTTATAGCACAGTTGCCTTTGGGCTGTCCTTGGACCTGTTGGGCCCTGCCCCATATATTTGTCCAAGGTAAGGTCATCAAACTTTCACTTGTCATTTTTCGCATTGCTGATTTTGCCACCTTTAATTCCTTTATCATAAGCTACCTCTCCCTTTTAGATAAACACTTTCCTCCTGTTTTTAACTCCATTTGATGTGCTATACTTAGTGTTTATATTTGGCATTTTTCTGTATTTTATTCCCCTAATTTCACCTCCCAATCCAAACATAACCACTTAGAAGCTGCGATTTACTATATTTGGTGACTGACTGGCTTATTGAAACAATTTTATTCACATTACAAAGGAGGAAAGCTTACTATTTGTGTTACAAAGAGGATGGGTAGGTGGACCTTTGTGTGAGGACTGGTGGTTAGTGACCTCTTGTATCTGTAGATAGTGTAAAGTGGTCAAAGCTTATACTTTATAATAAGATTGGGTCATGTCCACCTGTCTCTGATGTTAAGTTCTGCACCTACCAAACAAATATAAATTCCTTTCTTTTAGGTGAATTGTACATTTTGAAGTAGGACAGGTGCATACTATTTGGTACATTGACCTTTGACCTAGTTATTACATAATATGATATAATGTGATTTATCCCATATCACCTATGTGAAGTTCAATAATTGCTGATATGAATAAGATACAACTCATAGTTGAAAGAATTAATTTTATTTCAAAAGATGATTTTGATGGTGAAGCAAAAGTATGAAAACAATAGTTCAAACAGCTCAATGACATTTCTATACACATTCATATAAGACATAGGTTAGTACCTCATCAAATTGTTTTTCACAAGTGAGACTAAGTATATTTGTTACTTATACAGTCCCGAACTATTTCACAGATTATTGGAAAAATTAAGGTTTGCTATAGGTATAACGGTACCAATTGCGCAAGTCCAGGTGGGCGGAGCTTAAGGTGTATGGAACATTGTATTCAGAATTAAAGAACAAAACTAGCTGTGATTGGTGCATTATGTAAGACTTGTACTTTCTGTTTGGCTTAAAAAAAAGTTGAGCCTCTTGGCAACATGTGAGTTTGTGTTAATTTCTATCTAGATCATATTTTGTATTTTTTATGATTTTTTTAAAATATGGTACACATGACTGAAAATGTGCTTGTTGTGACTAGATAACTCTTACCCCTGTCTAGTTCCAGTAGAGTTATCTCTCTTAAATGCAATGGAGTACCTGGTTATGTCATTGTCAAATTGACAATCTAGCATTGTTCTATATGACAGCGTGTGACATGCATGCCCAAGTAGGACAGAAAGTATATTTATTTCACAAAACATTAGCATTGAGGTATATGGAAAAACAATTGGTACCGTGATACCATAAACGGAAACAAATGTATGAAGTATGATGCCGTGCTGAACGCGTCTGCAGTCCATACAGTGTTCAGCAAAGATATGTTGACCAATGCAAATGAATTATAATACAGCGGTTCTCTAATTTAAGCAATATTAATAACGTAAGAAACCGTTTCTGATTATGTAGATAGCGTGCACTGCAGTCATGCCCTCAGTTAAAGGTCAAATTTAAAAGGATGATAGTATATATTTACGTCTTCACTTTCCGCGTTAATTTCCAGTAAAGATAACCGTATCCATTATATTGAATGCATATCCATGCCACCATCATTAATGTAAAATATCACTGGTATTTAAATTTACTGCAAACATCTAATGGAATTATGGTACCAACTTAATCATTAATAATCCAGCGTTCGTATAATGGTTTCGAGACTACCCTCTTTCTTTTATAACAACTTACTCTAAGCCATGTTCCATATAGTTTGGAAGGGTCTAGCTCCGTTTTATCTTTTTTTATTCTACAGCCTTAAATATTCTTTCTTTGTCTTCTTGGTCAAAATGATCCCGTCTGTATAGGCAGATTTTCCACAAAATGCTTTTCTTCTTCAAAGCTAATGCCAACAAAAGAAGCAAACTTCAGATTACCGGCATCGAATTGCCAGTGAAGGTTAGTGATATTTGCGCGTTTGAGCACAGTGAAAAAAGTAGCGAAGTTTGTGACTTTTAGCGAGTTGGGAAACACCAGGCAACATTCAATAGACCTCATGTTGCTCAATAGCGAAAGTGTTGGAATGACGTGTATAAAGAGCCACTATGTCTGGATAAAAAAGCTAAACCTTCTGGTATGGTATCAAACCAAACACAACGAAAAGAAACACATCTGCCTCTGGCGCCTCCGATTCTTCAGTCTAGCCGACCTACTGGATGCTCACATGAAAGATTGCCGTGGTATAGGCAAGACTGCCGCGGTATAGGCAATAGGCCAAGTATGGCTCCTTGCCGGAACAAGACAAGAATATCTTGGCCTTCCAGAACCACCACCGCCAGATGCGTTTACCGTTCGTTATTCATGCATTCCAAAAGACAGCAACATGCCAAATAAAATCGATTACGAGATCCCATGAAGTATGTTGCTACATAATTGTTCACAGCGACGACGTTTCAAAAGGATCGAGTGTTATACTGCGGATGCTGTTGCCACATTTATTCCGAGCATCGAGTGTGAGTTGGAAGAGATCCGGGAAGAGCTTCATTACACGTCTGAGATTTTAATGGATGCAGAAGACTGCAACTCATTCCAGAAAACCACAAACTGGCATCTGTGGCAGGTAACTAGATAACAGTAGGGTACGAGATCAGACAGTTTCATGACAAGCACAGCGACTATGTGTTTGCCCTGACACTATAAGCATTTCAGAGGATTGACAAAGCAACTATCAGTGTGATTTAGTTAAAGAATTTTTGGATTGGTAAGGGGTAGATTTGCTGACGGTACGAAGCTGGGTACCAGAAAATATCTTATTATTTTAATCCCTTTATTGCAGTAAGGTGACAGCAAGTCTGTGGGGGAAAAAAAACACTGCCATTTTGCACTACTCTTATGTTTATTCTTAGGACAGATTCCTAGAATTAGTTTCTATCCATGGTAGTAGCACGGAACCCAGGTATATAGTTTCTATCCATGGTAGTAGGACGGGACCCAGGTATTTGGAGAGTTTCTGTCCTTGGTAGTAAGACAGGACCCAAATATTTGGATATTTTCTATCCATCTTAGTATGACAGGATCCAAATATTTGGATATTTTCTATCCATCTTAGTATGACAGGACCCAACTATTTGGATATTTTCTATCCATCTTAGTATGACAGGACCCAACTATTTGGATATTTTCTATCCATCTTAGTACGACAGGAAGCAAATATTTCTATAGCTTCTGTCTGTGGTAGTAAGAAAGGATCCGGGTATATGGACAGTTTCTGTCCATGGTAGTAAGATGGGACCCACATATTCGGATAGTTTCTATCTGTGGCAATAAGAAGAGACCCGGTTATATGGATAGTTTCTATCCATGGTAGTAAGACGGGACCCAAATATATGGATAGTTTCTATCCATGGTAGTAAGACGGGACCCAAATATATGGATAGTTTCTATCCATGGTAGTAAGACGGGACCCAAATATATGGATAGTTTCTATCCATGGTAGTAAGACGGGACCCAAATATATGGATAGTTCTATCCATGGCAAAATGCCAGGACACAACTATTTGGATAGTTTCTTTCCATGGTAAAATGTCAGGACACAAATATTTGGATAGTTTCTATCCATGGTAGTATGTCAGGACACGTATTTTGATAGTTTCTATCCATGGTAATATGACGCCCCAGCTGAATATCGACGTTTCGCCACTCATGGCTCTGTGAACCTGATATATTTTTAGTCACTATACCGTATACCTCCGGCTATTAATCGACATAGTGCATTTACAGAAGGTAATGCATGCATGATCCTGTAGCTTAATGTGTTGTTGTTGTTGTAGGGTTTAACGCCATTTTTCAGCACACGATAGGCTATGCATGGCGGCCAGTACTAATGGTGGAGGAAGAACCTGGAAAAACCCCGGGAAGAACCACCGACCCACGAGAAGCTACTAGCAAGCTTTCTCACATACCCACACTGGCCGAATCCGAGACTCGAACCCACGCAGACCTGTAGCTTAATAATTAGCGTCATATTTGTATGCATTTCAGCTTATTTAAAAATGCCTAGTTACGTCAAGTGTTTTACCGCAGCTACAACTAAGCATTTTATCTGTTTTCGTGAATGGTCCATGAATATGCTAATATGTAATAACCAGTTTCTCATTTGTCTGTGTCATAGAATGGTACCAAGTATGGATAGAGAAAAATGTTGAACGGAGTGCTAATATGTAATAACCAGTTTCTCATTTGTCTGTGTCATAGAATGGTACCAAGTATGGATAGAGAAAAATGTTGAACGGAGTGCTAATATGTAATAACCAGTTTCTCATTTGTCTGTGTCATATAATGGTACCAAGTATGGATGGAGAAAAATGTTGAACGGAGTGCTGATATGTGATAACCAGTTTCTCGTTTGTCTCTGTCATAGAATGGTACCAAATATGGATAGAGAAAAATGTTGAACGGAGTGCTAATATGTAATAACCAGTTTCTCGTTTGTCTCTGTCATAGAATGGTACCAAGTATGGATAGAGAAAAATGTTGAACGGAGAGAAACAGTTTCTTTCTTCCAAGGTTTCTGAGTGGTAGAGACATGTCATTAGGAAGGTTCCGTAAATTATGTTTACCGTATGTGCAACTGTATTCATAATAAAACAAGGTAGAGTTAATATGTTCTATAATGTCAACGAGGCATCTATCTGTGTTTATTACAAAATACAAAAATTATTTTATTGTATTATTTTCAACCAGTCCAAACACTCTCTTATCGAGCACACTGTCCATACTCTATGGTATTTCCATTTCAGATTAATTCTTTTTCAAGTTCTCAGAACTGCATTAGATTTGATGTCAAATCAGTATTTTCATCACATGTACTATATTATAGGTTGTGAAGTGTATCATCTAAATGCCCACAGGAAAACTCCTCATTCTTATGGAAAAGAACATTAAATCATTCATGTACACTGCTATATGACAAATACGAGGATTTCTGTTAGAGAAGTGTAGAGATTCAGTGCAGTTTGCTGTCCTCAGAACTAAGCGATAATCTGATAGAAAGTACAGGTGACAAAAATGTGATCACGACGACTAATGCCAAACGAAAAGTTCCATTTTAAGACAACAATAAATCTGAGTCTCTTAACATGCTAAAAATAAAGCAAGACTTTTTTAAAAAAAATACGAATCCCGTGGATAGCAAAAATGGATAAATAATATCCAAACAAAGACATCATGCAGAAGGTAGTGTGGTTTACCTAAACTCCTGCGTGTTCCGTGATGACCCCACTATAAAGCGATCCTGTAAAATTCTTAATTGATCGATGTTACCTACAGAAAGGCGCTTCGGTCAGCTTTGTACCATTAGGAAAATCCTCAGCTCTTTCCGTTGCAAATCGAATAATAACTTCGATCTTCAGAAAGATTCCGAAGTAATCGTAGTGAAACTTACCAAGCTGGAAAGTTTTTAGCGGACGAACAGCCAACTAGAGAGGAAAAATATATCCTAATGATTTAAAAGAAAAACATTGAAATTTCCATTTCACGACGCTTCAACCATCACTGAAATACCTGGACGTTTCAATTTTTTAGGAACTTCCTGTAATGGTTTACCTAAAAAAATGGAGAACTCATTGAACTTTCATAGCCTTAAACTACAGCTTATGTTGGTATGAAGAGCCAAAACAACCGTTTGGTTCTTTTGTGAGGCATAACGCCATTTTCAGTACACGATAGGCCGCACGTTGCGGCTAGTATATTTGTTAGAGGGAGAACCCAAGAAGATTCCAAGAAGAACCACCGAGCTAAGGGAAGCTACTGGCAAGCTTTTTCACATACTTGCTTTGATCAAGCCGAGACTCAGACTCGCGTGGATAGAGGCGAGATGCGAGTTATCTATAAAGGCAAACGCCTACGACTACTCGGTCAGGTAATCCTAAACCCAGACCATCAAGCACCGCCACACCAAGTGGCAATGTTTGGTGCACCTGAAGCAACTAGCAATAGGACCCGACCCAACTGACTACCCCAATAACTTAATTGTATAAGGTTATAATAAGCCCAGACCATCCGGGCCCACCGCACAAGGCGGTAACCAATTTAACTTAAAATATCACCCCACAATAACCGGAAGGAAACTAACAACAACCCTTCAAAAAACCAGGTACTATAAGGTAGTTAAAATCCCAAACCATCAGGCACTATCGCACAATATGACAATGATTGTAATCCTAGAACTAGTAAAACCCTCCTATAGTTATTGATGGCACAGAGTTAGTTTTTTTTTACATCAATTCAAAATTGTCAAAAGCAAATCGACAACATGGATCCCCGGAGTCCTTCACCGTAGCACCTTCTCCTGCCCTTGTAGCAACCAGACATGAAACCCAAGCATGCGGTGTATGCAGAAAAACATCGAGTGGTTGCTCCTGTTTCCCACCCAATGAGTAAATAAGCAATGCGCGGTGCGCACTTTAGAATTCCCCAAATGAGTGTTCATACACTCAGATTAACGGTAAAATCTTTTTGGAGGGTGGTACGTTTCCCATCCCTCTAGTGGACGTACATGGTCGAATGGCCGCACACGTCAAAAATTTAAAATCATCATCATCACTCGGTCACCGAGGGCTCGCAAAAGCCAATGCAATGCACTGGGCCCTAGTTGGCGCCGTCAACGTTGAGAAAGATTAAAATAAATTAGAAAAAATCACACCAATTTTTTTAAAGCAAACAAATATAAAATGTATTACAGTCAAGACGAATTTTGTAACAAATTTATTTGTATAATAACCTAACGTCATTTTAAGGTCATGTGCATTATGACGCGAGTGGCCGAGAGGTCTAAACCGCTCTCCGTTACGGATCACTGCCATCTCACCTCTGTCTGCGTGGGTTCGAGTCTCGGATTCAGCCAATGTGGGTATGTGAGAAAGTTTGCCAGTAGCTTCTCTTGGGTCGGTGGTTCTTTACGGGTTCTTCCTCCACCATTAATACTGACCGCCATGTATAGCTTATCGTGTGCTGAAAAATGGCGTTAAACCCTACAACAACAAAAAAAATAGCATTATGACGTCATAGTCGCGATGATGTTAGTACTTACTAATGTCAATCAAATAACCTTCCCAAGTTTTGGGAAAGCCTCGTTTTGACATTATAAGTAAAAAGTCGCTTGATATCAGACCTTCGTTTGGCGAGATTTATGCAATGTAATTTTTGGGAGCTTTACATGTTGAGATTTCTTTCTGTCTTGTTTATAAAATAATATTTTGCTAGTTACCATATGACAGCCATGACGGAAAATCTGGGTAGGTCAAGTAGTAGTACATGCGCAGAGAGATCTGTATTTCAAATCATTTATTCGTTTTCACACAGAATTGATTATATTTATGTACATATTAACTGAACATTGTTACATGAATAAAGAGAGCTTTGCTGATAGATTCTAATTGTACATGACGAGCTTATATATTTTAACAGAACTCGTCTTGAAACCTAATATTTTTCTTTAATTTAGTCAGGTATTGATGATATTTTGACTTTAGAATATATATATATATATATATATATATATATATATATATATATATATATATATATATATATATATATCGATAAGTATGGTTGTATGCGCATTAATGTCTTGTCTATCTATTTTTTATATTTATAGCTAGACTGTTGTTCAAATTTAAGTTATGTTCAGATGCAAAGGTCAGGTGGATATATGATACTGCGTATTATCGTGTGTATTTACTGAAATTAAACGCGAACCCCTATCCGTAAAGACCATACATTTCAAGAGGTTCCACTGTCCAATAAAATATATTACTAGGAACAACAACAAACCAATTTGGGAATTAAGTAAATCATATATCTGGATTAAATCGTGTTAACAGAGCGGTTTAATATCCAGTCCGATGCACCTCCAATGCAAATTAGTGCCCGTCCATCTTTTGTAGTCAATCTTCCTTAGCACTTTTATTATTGACAAGAATGATAGTTTCAGTTTTTTATGTATCATAAATCGTGACAATTTAATAATATAACTATTTATTTTGTTTATTGTATGGCTTATGCATTTAAGGAAATTATATTTTTAAAGACCAATTGGCCATTTGAGATTCTTTAAATTTTCATTAAATCGATTTCTCCAGTACATTTGGTTATAGGAAAGTGAGCCATGATTGAAAGAGAAATAATCACGAAAGTATACAAGGTCAAATGAAAACTATACAATTTACACGCTTTTCTTGTATTTTTTATGTTACTGCTTTTTATTTCAAATCAGTACCACTTTTTCAGGGTCTCTAAACGTACAGTCAAAAGGTATTGGACACATTTCATATTGATGTCTCTGACTATGGCAGCCATTATAACATACAGCGTACACCAAGAGAACGTGCCGACACCTATCCAGAAAGCAGAGGCTACTCGACAAGTTCTGGAAACAAACGCTCTTTGTCCCAACAATTTATCTCAGTTGTGGAGAGAGATGAATTCTCTAATCAGTGGTAAAGGATTGTTCTCAAGGAACTACGATATAAGCTTGATCAAACAAGCAATCAGATGTGCAACAATCATCGACATCGAAAGACTGAGAGTTCAAAATGCTTACAAATGGCTCGTTACATTGGAAGGTGGACAAAAAGTCCTTTATAAACCACTTCTTTTGTAAGTCCAGACACCATCTATTATGTTATTTTAATGGGTTTATTTTATTCACTACTGAGAATTTCGTGATTATTCATTAATTTACATTTTGAATCTTTAATCCCTTATTTCGATAAATATACATTTTATTTACTATATTGATGAGATTTCCATGAAAATATTCTTCACCAGATGTATGTTTGTGAAACCATGCAAATATTTGAAACTAAAAAAAATTGAATCATGTTTTTGTGTATTAATATCCAAGAATATTGCTTTCGTTAAAAAAGCAAAATCGCCAGAAAAACTACATTCTCTTCCCTGAAAATGAAAAGAGAAAATAAATCTGATGAAATGATAATATTAGTAATGTCGAAGTCCTGTATATCTCACTTAAATTGAGACCGAACGCAAAATTCTGATGTCAAATCCAGTGGAATAATTGAGAAAAAAATTAGGGAGACTAAATTAGCTTTGTTATCAATCGCAGATCTAAAGGTAAGCAAGTTAAGACCTGCAACACAGATTGTGAACACCCAGAGTACGAAGTCACTGCTTTCGTTATGAACAGGTAAGAAGTTTTTCATGTATATAATTTGTTTGAGATAAGTAAAGAAGATTGTTTACTCATGGAGGTCAGGTGCAATCATAATCATGTGGAAACGTAAATTATTGGAGCAACGAATGATACTCAAGTAGGTTTATATAGGATAATCTATATGCGAAAGGAAGCATACGGGGTTAATTACATGTTTTTTGTGCAAACGTAAGATAACACTTTAACACAAAGTGTTCCTTGCAATGCCGTTCTTCAGAAACATCATTTTTCATATACTTTGTAATGGTTATTCGAAAATAACGACTAGCGCTTGAAAACAGCTCAGTATTCGCTTTTATCGGAATTTTGTTGTGTCAAAGTTATGTTGTCTCCATTCATTCACTTCTTTCGTAAAAGAGAATAGAACACAAATTTCACTTGCATGTGTAAAATATTATCAATTATATTATGTTTCATTTTATACATTGCAAACAATTTTGTAAACGTGACAATGCTAATATCTTGTATTTCTTACACAGACTGCTTGGTTTTAATAACATGCCAGTCACAGTTGGCAGACAGATTTCTTGGTTTGACGAAGTTTTTCCCGTTGCATCAAAAAGGTTTGGAAAGGGGATGACAATAAAGAATGGTAAGTATAAATATACATATTGCCCGTATCCTATGTTTTAACTTGAATTTATGATTTACGCGATGCACACCTATAAGTTACATAAATTCGAACGCCCAATGCCGATCGATTGTTCAAAAACTAGGTTGTTGTTAGGTTTTTGGTAGTCCGATGGCTAAATTAGTAAGTAGGAAGATTGAGAAAAATGGACCGAATTTAAGTAATATATCCAGCATATGGGGATAGATGGAAGGAATCACATGAACACTAAACATAGTATAAAGTTAATCATTAAAAAAAAACAGATTGGAGTTACTGGGAACATTACACGTTTGACGATGGCCAATACATTCGAAAATTAGAAAATAAGACTAAACAAAAAAAGATGTGTATCAGCCTATGGCTGAGATTTATACAAACAGTCTTTAGAAAGAAAGATTAACCTCACGACAGAAGCAAATGTGTTGAAATCTGGTCTTGTCTACATGCAATACAAGACAGCGTCCCTATTTCTCTAGAATTGTTGTTAGAAATATATCTGAAATTTTATATGCATATATTTATTATGTAATATAGGTAACACTTCATTCTCTACGAACATTTTATTGGGACCATTTTATTGGGACCATTTCTATATCCATAAATTGAATCACAATTTGAGATATGCAACCATTCCCACAGACTCAAATTTGGCTAAACCAATGACTGAATATTGAGTATCATAGATTAAATTACCTTGCTAAGTTTAGTTTAAACTAATTAACTTACAAGCATTGTGTTAATTAAAAATTGTTTAGATAGATTTGTCATACGATCTAGTCGGTCAGTATTGCATAACAGATAGTGTATAATTTAGGTGTAATGGGCCAATTAGTAAAGTACTGAATTATCTCCGTAAATTAAAACCAAAATAAAGGCCACTTCCAATGTTTGACTTTAATGAATGTTGATTTAATTGCTCAATACTCGACAAGAAAAGTTTACACTAATCTAAAATCACTAAACCTCAGTCATCTTTTAGAGTATCACCATCTCGTATAGGGTTTTGAGAACATTAAAATCAAAGTAACGACTAAAAATAACTGCAAGAGTCACACGAGTCACACAATTAATAAATGTCGTTCTTTAGGATTTTACAGGTAATTAAATGGTGCCTAATATACTGACTTAGAATATTGGAATACACATCCAGAGGTAGATCTATAAACGAGTACATCGGTACTTGCCCATTTATAATGACCAGGGTAATAGAATGTGCCATCTGGTACCCGTTTCTTGTATACAAGTTTTCTACCAGTGCCCGTTTATAATGACCAGGGTAATAGAATGTGCTATCGGGTACCCGTTTCCTATATACAAGTTTTCTACCAGTGCCCGTTTATAATGACCAGGGTAATAGAATGTGCCATCGGGTACCCGTTTCCTGTATACAAGTTTTCTACCAGTGCCTGTTTATAATGACCAGGGTGATATAATGTGCCATCGGGTACCCGTTTCCTGTATACAAGTTTTCTACCAGTGCCCGTTTATAATGACCAGGGTAATAGAATGTGCCATCGGGTACCCGTTTCCTGTATACAAGTTTTCTACCAGTGCACGTTTATAATGACCAGGGCAATAGAATGTGCCATCCGGTACCCGTTTCCTGTATAAAAGATCTCTACCAGTGCACGTTGACTCATAAGCTCTTGGTTTGTAAAGGCAGCATTCACTTTGTTTTAAAGTTGACAATCCTTTTGATCGAGACGCGAATTTAATACATGTACTTGTACAGTGCCAAGAAGTGTTCTGCGTCTGCCTGTAAATGTTAGACCTTAATCTCCAGGCTTATTTTCCCACGTTACAATACTTTGATTGAGTCGCAAGTGATACTTGCTAAGTGCCAAGTTAGAGAGTGTGTTTTTTTATATATATATCTTGCCGCACAAATGACACGTGATCATTTGCAACCGTTAATAGATTCACAAACTATATGATCACAAACTATATGATCAAAGTGTTACTTACACAGCCTAATCTCAGTCTCTACCTAAGCACCCCAATGAGGCCAAGGAAAGGGAGTCGGGCGCTATTTAAGATGACTAGACCACAGCGATTTACTAGACGACGATGGGAATTTCAGAATTTTATCAGAAAATGACGATGAGTTCTTGGACCTTGTACCAGATGACATTAGGTAGTAACATTTATAGAATGCTGTGAATTAGAATTTAAATTTTTAAAAAAAATGTGGACTTGACTTTCATTGTTTATTTTGCAAGATGCGTGGAATTAACATATTACGGGATCGGATCATTCTCAAACATTTTTATACAGCTATGCGACCTGTAACTGAATTCATGATTTATCATATAAAGGGAGTAAAAATGTCAAGCAATGCGGTTTTAGTGGATTTAAATTGAAAGGATTGTAAATTATTAATTTAATTTTGACATATTTCACTCTATAATACAAGTATTTTAAAGACTTTGTTTTCCTGTCCTACAGTTTGAGCTTCATCAATTTTCCAAGATGGAACTGTGAGGACAGGTCACCCCTTCAGACGGATCTGACATGGCAAAATACACCCCAACTTGTACAATTTAACCACTAACAAAATACACCCCGACTTGCAAAATTCAACCACTAACAAAAATAAACTTTTGCATAGCATTCGGGCCAGCGTCAACCTACAACAAAGCAGTTAGGTTTACACACAACCTGTATGTTAGGTACAGTTGTACTATAGGCACATACCTGCACGCAAAAAAAAAGAAGAAAAAAAAAAGGTAAGTTCGGAACAACTCGTTGCTGAAGGCTAGGTGTGTCAGGATAGATTTAGATAAGCAATCGTTTTGAAATATCGGACGACTGTGCCGCTAGCTACATTATAGAAATTAGTGATTTCATTACGCCTGTACGGCCATTTCAAGGAGGATCCATTAACTCCAGAAAATTAATTTCAGACGGAAAAGATGTATCAGAGTTAGGAAAAATGTTGACAAATATTGAAAGGATCCATGTCAGCTGTACAAAACCTCGTGTGGAATTAAACAACAAAGAAAAATATGTCATTCATTACAGAAACGTTAAAATTTATATATAATTGGGTTTAATACTGAAAACATACATGTTTGTGTTTTGTTTGACCGCTGTACAAGACCGACTACAAACCTGAGACGGAAAGCCACGGAAAGCCAAAGATGAGTTCGAAAATTTGTTTTCAGATTGATAAACAATACTGTATTCGGTAAAAAGAACAAAACTCTCAAGAAGAGAATAACAGTTTAAATATGAGCTCATTAAAATGTAAGTTTCAAAAGTCAAAACGATTTATCATTTAAAAGGAGAACGTTTATTAAACATGACCCAGTGTTAGTCAACAAGAAAATATAACTAACCAAACTAATTCATGGAGACTTTACAGTGTTTGATTTATACAGATGCTGTACGAATTGAACTACATTAGGTTGAAACAAAAACATGTGGTGATAAAATGAAACTATTCCTAACTGACCATGCTGTGTACAGGATAAAAACATGACACTAGTGACCACTAAAAGGACAACGTATTTGGTTTACCACTGATAAATAAGAATGTTCATGCATTTTTAAAGGACGAATTGATAGTTGCAAATATGGCTTTTGTGATTTCATTCGCTTTCTGAAATCAATGCTTTCGCCAACATATTGAATGACACAGACCTTGCTTGTCAGCAGATAGATTGTATTATTGGCTTGACATCCTAACTTTTTATTGATCGTGTAGTTAACTCGTGTTGTCGAACTTCAGGAAAAATTTGGTCTCTGGCATATTTTCACAATTTAGGCAACGCTTACTTTTGCAAAAGTATGTGCCTGAATCTGTGGTCTTGTTTGAAATGACTCTGGAACGAATCAAATGGTCCTTGAGATGTTTAGGTCTACGGTACGCAACCATAAGTAGTAAATGGGGTCACCCTAGCGACAATGGGAATTAGCATTACAGAGACCCCTGGGTCACTCTAGCGACAATGGAAATTTAACATGGAGAAAAATCGTGGGTCACTCTGGTGACAAGGGAAATTTAACATAGAGAAAAATCGTGGGTCACTCTGGCGACAAGGGGAATTGAACATGGAGAAAAATCGTGGGTCACTCTAGGGACAAGGGGAATTGAACATGGGGAATAGAGTCTGGGTCTGTCTAGGGACAAGGGGAATTGAATATGGGATTTTTTTTTTTTTAATTTTTTTAAATTTAAATTTAAATTTAAATTTACAAAAAGGGGTAGGCAATGGAAAGGCTATCTCTTTTCGAGAAATATGGCTGGCCCTGAAAAGGGCCTTTGGGTTTTCTTCTTCTTCTTCTGCTTCTAATTTCTTCTTTTTCTCCACCAAGTTCTTATTTTATCTCCAACACTCTTTCTCTTCTTCTCTTTCTTTTTCTCCTGCTCTTCTTTCTTCTTCTTCTCTTCCTCCTCTTCTTTCTTCCTCTTCTCATTTTCTTCTTCTTTTTCAATCTTTTCGTTCCATTTGCTTATTCTTATTCTTTCCTCTTCATCCTCCTTCTCCTCCTTTATCTCTTTCATGACACCACTAATCTTGTCCTTTACCTTTTTTAAGTTATTAATTTCCATCTTTACACGATGGGGACTATAGGAATAATGGTCTTCAACCAGTCTTATTAACATCTGCTCCATCATTCCTAAGTTGTCTAAAACGTCTTGTAATGTTTGTATTTTGTCCATTTGGTTAGAAGCCATCTTCTTTTTTTATTCTTTGCAGAATGGTTTGAACGACGAATACTGTGGGTTCTTATACTTAAAGCGCGTACGTGAAGGAAAACATCCCCCTAAAACGTAAAATTGATCTTACCTAGATCATGACCAAACAACGCGCGAACGTGAAGGAAAACATCCCCCTACTTTTTTCATTTCATATAACAAAACCCAAACTATACTTTCTCATTTCATATAATAAAAACCCAAACTATACTCTCCACATACGCTAAGAAACAATAAACAAAATCCATAATCTACTATCCACACAATCTTACGTGAGCGCTTACAAAACCCAAACTATACTCTTCACATACGCTAAGAACAATAAACAAATCCATAATCTACTATTCACACAATCGTACGTGAGCGGGTACAAACACAAACACACAAACACAAACACACAAACACAAACACACAAACACATACGCTAAGAAACAATAAACAAATCCATAATCTACTATCCACACAATCGTACGTGAGCGGGTACAAACACAAACACACAAACACAAACACACAAACACAAACACACAAACACAAACACACAACCACATACGCTAAGAAACAATAAACAAATCCATAATCTACTATCCACACAATCGTACGTGAGTGGGTACAAACACAAACACACAAACACAAACACACAAACACATACCCTCACACTATCTTAAAAAGAGAGTTAGTGTTTATATTCACACTACTCTACCTACACATTGGCAAATTGATGGTTATTTCTTTTCTAGAGTATTGGGTAGCCCTGAAAAGGGCTGTTTTTTTGGAACTTCATGGACACCTGGTTAATGGTGGCACCTTCCAGGCCTGGCGCCACATACACATCTTATCCCCCAGTTACTTTTTACTTTTTTGGGGGAGAGAGCAGAGGCAGGATATGTCGCTTCAGAATCCCAATTTTCGCTCTCTGGGATTCTGAAATTTATTCTTCTTCTCTTCTTTTCCTTCTCCTCCTCCTCTTCTTTGTTTCTTCTCTCCTCCTCTTTGTATCTTCTTTCCTCTTCTTCTTTATATCTTCTCTCCTCCTTCTTTTTTTCTTCTTTCCTCCTCCTCCTCTCTTATCCTTCCCTCCTCCACAATGGCTTCCGCGGCCAGTTCATTCAACAGGCGCCTGGCATATTCCAGATGCACATGAAGTTCCAACAGTTTAGACAGTCTCGTGTTCATTTTTGGTGTTGATCAATCAACAAGGGTAGCTAGACTGCCCAGCGAGTTTCAATTTATAGTGAAAGCGCGGACGTGAAGGAAAACATCCCCCTAAAAAACATAAAATTGATGTTACCTACATCATGACCAAAAACAACAACGCGCGGACCTAAAAGAAACACTCACTCACTTTTTTATGCTACCCATCACTATTTTAAAATTTTTTATAAATCACTTCATTAGACTATCCACATACGCAAAGCAATCCAATCTAACTCCAAATATACACCTCAAACACCAAAAAAACATGATTTTAATCTACTATCCATACCAACTTACTTAACCACTTACAAACACAAACACACAAACACATACACTCTCACTATCAATAAAGAGTTAGTGTTTATTTTCACACTACTCTACCTACACACATTGGCAAATCGATTGTTATTTCTTTTCTAGAGTATTGGGTAGCCCTGAAAAGGGCTGTTTTTTTTTTGTTTGCTATGGCATTCTTTTTAGTTTCTAAGAATGCGATGTCCTCTGAGGATAGACTTTCTGGCGATAGGTCTGCTTCTTCGGAAAGAGAAGAAGAACTCTTTGGTGTCGATACGACAATCGACAAAGCCTCTGTCAGCTTCAGGTTGCTGCTGATGCTCTTGTTGTTGTTGTTGCTGCTGTCTCTGAAGTCTGTACTTCTCTGTCCATTCTTCTTTTTCCCTGTTCATTTCTTCTCTGAAGAGCTCTTCTATCAGGTCTTCAGTGATTTTTAACATTCTCACATTCTCTATTTCTTCTGGCTTCGGTATCAGACTGTGTCTGACCCTATGCAAATTCACGTAGGCTTCGTTGAGTTTAGCTAGTTTGGAGCACATCTTCTTAGGAGGATGAGTCGACAATGGATGGTTAGACTGGAAACAACCCGGTTCTTAAAGTCAAAGCGCGGACGTGAAGGAAAACATCCCCCACACGGTTTTTGAGTCGCAACGTTTAGTGAGTGTCATGAGAGGGATAGTAAGAAATGAAAGAGCATCAATCCAACATTCTTATAGCTAAACAAAAGACAAAGGCATTTTTTTCAACACACAACATTTTTTATTCAAAAATCACTTAACACTAAACAACAACTCTAACATTTTTAACAATAATCCAACAATATAACATCAAACAACTTTTTTCAAAACACAACATTTTTTATTCAAAAATCACTTAACACTAAACAACAACAACTCTAACATTTTTAACAATAATCCAACACTAAAAGTTTCTCCACTAGGTAAAGAGGGATAACAGTCTTCCATGGTTTCTAGTAATCTAGGATGACTTCTCTCAAACTGTTGATTTCTATGGTATTATCGAATTCTGCATACAGGATGACGTTCACCGTTTCATCAGGGTCTCGGTCTTTAAACTGAATTTCCACACGAATCTGGCCGGATTTTGTAGGGTGGAAATGTCCCTCGTCGCTGCCTTGGTCTGGAGTGAAATCGAAAGCCCACAAAGCGTAGCCTCCTGCATAATCCTCGTACGTAATACCGTGACTGGTATTGGTTCCTAACTGTCCGGTGGCTTCGTACAGGGACAAGTACGATCTCAAGTAATTCTTCTTGGTAAAGTCAGGTTCGAAAGGTCGGGTACACAAGGTCTTGCCATCGCGACTGACTTCGATTTTGGACACGCCAAAGTGTTGAAAGTAGAAAGGATTTTTTTCGGCAGCTCCGTTGAAGGCTGTATTCTCGACGATACCAACGATCAAACGTTTGGGTAACTGTCCTTGGAACAGATGATCTTCGATCATGGATCGCTGTCCCTTGGGAATGGTGAAGGTTTTCACTTCCACGCGTCGTATGGGATACTTGGCAGTCGTTCTGCTCAACGTCTGACTGATGTCGTTTCCCACTTTAGGTAACACTTCCACACGGCGTACGTAGAGTCTGGCTTCTAGGATTTTGGTTTTGTAACCGTCACTATCAGCCATCAAATGGAAAGCGGCACTGCTACGATTCAGTCTCAGGCGGACATCCACCCCGTTCAGCAAATACTTTTCTTGCAACCACATGTCCAAATGCAAACGATCCATCAGTTCTAAACTTGTGTCGGCTCCCGTGATTCTCTTTCTTCGTTCTACAAATCCATCATTGTTGTCTTTCTTTTCATCAGTTTCCAATATTTCAAACTTGGTAGGTTCGTCAGCTTCCCATACCACACAGGCATTGAGATGAGTGTTCTTGGCATCTATTCCGTACGTCAAGAGATTTTCCAGGTAGGCACGATAAGGGTAAGTATCCATGCTGCTACTGACCAGTTTGTTATTCAAGTACAAGTCCACTCCACTGAACAAGGAATGCATGAAATTGTTGACGGGAGCTACTGCTTCATCGTCTATAGCACCTCCAGTCTTATCTAGAATTTTGACTTTCAGGTACAAGTAACTGCTATTCAGATCGATGTAATCTTCGGGCTGTCCTTTGATTTCAAACTCGATGGGAGCGGAATCGGTCAGTGAGGAGACGGGGTGAAATTCCACCCACTGGGATTCTTGCATCGTCATCACGGTGGGGGGCATCGCAAACAGATCCAGTTCCGTCTTGGAACAAGCGCAAGATTCTCGGTGCATCATTTTTTTGTCTCTTTTCTCAATAATCGAAAACGTCTAAGTCTCGAACGGTTCTTCTTTTCTTGGCCTTTCTCGCTTGAAGTCTGGTGAAAGGGTGTTTTCTTCGTCGTCTCTTTCTGCCTTGTCCTTGCTGAATGCCTGACTCGGTAGCGTGCAGGGCATTTATAGGTGTTTCTCGTTGGCCTAAAATGTCTTTGCCCGTTTGCAGCAAGACATTTTTGCCTGCCCTCATGAAAGCTTCTTTAGGGTTTTGTTTGTCGATGATGACATTTTGGAGAAATTCTTTGCCTTGCGTCAGTGCCGCATCTTTCAAGGCGTGCAATCCGCGTGTCACCATCGGTTTCAACACCGGGGCCACCGAACGAAAGGCCGATTTTAACATATCTCCTAAACCGTGTCCTCGCTGTCGAGCAACCCCTCGGTACACTGGATACATGACTTAAGAGTCGTGAGAGAACCGTTTTCGAAAATGGAGTTTCACCGTGACTTTTCCTTTGGTGAATGGAATATTTTGTCCCAGATCTCCTTTTATAGCAATGTTGACCGTGTCCAAATACGACTTACTGACAGGCAAATAGTGAGGATGGACAAATTCGCGGTGGACGTGGTAAGTGTTTCCACCTTCCTCGTCAGCGTTCGTGGCAGAATCCACTTTGAAAGGAATGACACGCAGTAACGGTACGGAGGTGTGTCCCACCACGTTGTACTCCACCACATCGGAATACACGAACATCAAATTCAGTCCTTGGTTCAGTTCTACCGGGGCACGAAATAACTTGCTAAAAGACTCGTTGTCGTAAACGATGGGTAATTCGTTTTTCTTGAGCATGGCCTTTCTCATGTCCATGTCTCTGCCCAACATGTCAAACAATTCAGGACAAAACAAAATGGACATGGTTTTACTTCGTTCAAATTTCATCAAGAAGCGACGAGCTGCTTTGTGGTACTCCATGGTGACACTTTTGTTGACATGCTCCAAAGCTTTCAGAAACACGACATTAAACCTGGAGGCTATGGTGCTGACGAAATGTTGACCACTAAAATAATAGCCTGGGGGAATGAACAAGTGATAGGTGGTGTACTTTTGTGTACGAGTTTTCTTGTCATATTTGACATTGCTATCCATCCACTGTTGCATTTGCTCGTCATGAACTTCCACATCAAAAAAATTTTGATTGGGAAGGACATTGAGGACTTGGGTCGGGTGAATCATTTCTACTAAAGCCACTTCCCAATGGGCTTCGTGATCTAAGGAGATGGCCTGAGGTAATTTGGCCGTGTAACAGCACAACGTGTTCTTGGGAAACACCTCCATGGAACTGTCACTGGGTAAAGTTAAGTAAAATTGGCTTTGGTGACTCATAATTCCAGAGTTCTGTGGCTGTCCTAGGGGTTAGTGGACGTCAGAGGCGTGTCTCCGTCTAAAATGGGGTTCTGGTTGTGGTTGAAGTGGTGACTGGCACTGGCACTGGACACAAGGTTCCCGGGGTTCCCGTTCGAGGTGAATTTCAGGGAGGGATTAGGAAGCAGGTAACCGATGCAACTGCTCAATAAAATGGTCCACAATTGTTTGTCTCCTTGTTGCAAACTCAAATTGGCAATGGCTGCCCCGATGACACAATACACCACGAAGATTTGGCAGAAAAAGACGATTTGCGTTTTAGGCACACGTTCTCCACACCACACCCACAAGGGTTGTTTTTGTAAATCTTGCACAGAAGAACTGGGTGAAGGAGGAGTGGTCGACGTAGCTGCGTCTGTGTGAAAAGGCATGATGGTCACTTCTTTTTATAGTCGATGACTTGCGAAGCGTCGATCCAAGAATCAAAACTGGGCGGATATCCTTTCCAACGTACTTTGACTTCTTTGACACGTCCTTTGCCCACTTTACGGGTTCTGCGTTCGAGAATGCTTTCGATGTCGTACACGTCGTCTTCTTTTTTGGTCACACGTTGTAACTCGGGCAAATAAAACGTTCCTTTGAGCACTTCTCCGTTCATGTCTTCCAATTTATAGACGGCAGGATGACGGCCATGCACTCGTCCAGTGACGCGAAACAGTTCGGTCGTCCAGTTAGGTAAGTAACCTTTGTCAAAAGTGCGTTTGGTTTTGCCAATGCGCACCCAATCTCCTACGGCCAACTCTCCACTTTTCTTGGGGACAGCCCTCGTCGGGGACGTACCAAACAGACGCTCAAACACCAGCACTTCGTTGTCGGGAGTCACTTCTTGCGGGGCACGTCCGATGCTTCGATGGTAAGATTGGTTGTACGCTTGCACCAGGTGCGGTAAGATGTCGATGTACTTCAGAGTGTGGTGATGCGTAAAATATTTCCACATGCGTTCTTTCAAAGTGCGTTGAAAACGTTCCACGATGCTGGCTTTGGTTTCGGGATTCTCGGTGGTAAAAAAATGAATGTCACGTTTCTTTAATTCTTTTTGGAAAGCTTGGTTCAGAAATTCGGTGCCTTTGTCCGTTTGCCATCGAAGAGGGTGACGACCGCTTTGTTTCAACACCCGTTGCAGGGCTCGCACTAACTCGCTGCTCGATTTGGAAGTCAAGGGCACGACCCAGGCAAATTTGGAAAAGACGTCGATGACACAGAACAAATATTTGTAGCCACGATTGTAGCTGGCCAAATGAGAGACATCGGCTAAATCGGCTTGCCATTGATGATCGATGCCTTCCACTCGGGTGCGACTTCTGGCAAACTTGCGTCGAATGGGTTTGTGTAAAGTGTAGGTAGCTTGTTCTTGTAACCATCGTTGCACTTGAGGTAAACGGAGACTTTTCAGTCGCGTTTTGGCAGCACGATACAATTTTTGAACTCCTGCGTAACCTGCAGGATGGGAGGGATCGTAGTAAATGCTGGCTAAGACTTTTTCCATTTTTTTTTGTGTTGGTTGGTGTGTTAATAAGACACCCACTCTTGGAGGATGCTACTCTTTTTCTCTTGGGGTATTTTCTTGGATTGCAATGCTTTGCGTGTGCGGCCAGCAATAGGTGTCGAAGAGGAGAAGGATGTCTGAGCGGGGGATATCGGTTCTTGTTTCACTTCTGTCTTCACTTCTGTCTTCACTTTCTTTTTCTCTTGTGAGGAAGAAGGGGTGGCCATCATCTTTTTAATCCATCCAATTCTGGAGGTAGGTGGTGTTGTTAACTTGCGTACTTTTTCTGGTGGAGTTTGAAACCCTTCCTCTTCTTCTCCTTTCTCTGTCTTGGTCACGGGTACTGGTGGTACTGGTACTGGTACTGGTGCTGGACGTTTCATCAAGGTCTTAAAATCTTTCAGAGTGGGTAGAGCTGTTTCGTCTAAAGCTTTCTGGTGAAAGAGTTGCAGTCGTTGCAAGAGCTGACCGTACTTTTGCGATTTTTCTGTTTCGGACAAATCTTGGCGATCCATCAAGGACTGCAATTCGTGTTGTAACTGGGACATCTCGCTCAAATGGGGATTGGGAGGTAAATGCGGGGTGTGTTGTTCTTGCCACCGATGGTATTCCATCCATCGTTTGTAAGGCACTAAAGCTAGTTTTCGTCCTTCCATGGGGTTGTCAGGGGTCGATTCTGAGATCTTGGAACTTCCGAGGCCTTTTTATCTTGCTCCCATCAGTCCTCCCAACATGGTTCCCAAGACTCCTTTCAGTATGGGGCCTAACAAGAGAGGTAAAATACCTCCACGTTGCACTAACATCTTCTTTTTTTGACGAATGGGAATTTTCTTTTGAACCATTTTCCGAAGAACGTGACGATGTTTGCCTAAGCATTGTTTCTGGTGTTTGGACAAAGGGATCGTGCCTTTCAAAACGTTCAAACAACATTCGCACACGGTATCGATGACCTCTTTGGAGGCTGTTTGAATGAGTTTTTTTCGTAGGGGTGGAGAAGCTTTGGACAGGACAGATAACATGTCCCCATGTTTGGCTAAACGTGGTGGCAGTCCTTTCCTTTTCTTTCCTTGGGGTTTTCTGGAGGGTGACATCTTTGAGTCTTCAGGAGCACCAAAAAACACTGATACCCGACTTGGTCACAGGCCTTTTTTATACTGGAACGCGTCGCCACTGATTGTCTTTACTTCGTATTAGTTTGAGGACAGGCATGACACGTCGTGCAGGGGTACGTAACGGACTAAATCGAGCCAGTTCTTGCTTGGACAAATCCAGTAAACTTTGTAACATGCCCGATCTTTCTTGAACTTTGATTTTGGGAGAAGGTACTTTGTGAGCAGCAGCCACTGCCACTAAATTGGAAGGTCCTGCCACTGGGGAAGTTCTTTTGGGGGTCATCAACGGAGAAGTTCTTGGTGTGATCAACGTCTCCAAGTACTCTTCAGTTCTGGGTGTCATTAACGGAGAAGTGGACAAACGTGAAGCTGCCGGAGACGCAGTCACCGCCGTGGCAGGTCGTGGTTTGCGAGTGTAAGGTTGCGTCCTGGCCGAAGTGCCTCTCTTGCGACTAGTTTTCTGTGGACTTTTCTTTTTCTGGGGGCTTCTTTTCTTTTTCCGGGGTGGTGGTGGTGTCTGGTCAGAGGAGGGTCCTGCCACTGGAGAAGTTCTCCTTGGGGACCTGGTCTTTTTCTTCTTGGGGCTTCGTTGGACTTTTGTCTTGGGTATAACTTTGGGGGCATTAGGATCCCATCTTAAGAGTGAGCGAATGATGACCCCTCCTAGAGTACCGCTCCCTCCAGGTTTCAAAATGATTTGTTTTTTGGTTTGAGTGTCGATGCGGGAATCGGCCAGTTGGACCAAAGCGACTTTGTTTCGATCGAAAAAGCGTTTGGTTTGATGAGGAATCTGAATGATTCCTTGGAGTAATTGACGTGCCGTCACCGTGAACCATCGTAAGACTTCTTTGAGACTAGCTTCTAAGACACGAGCTCGTGTTTGTGGATCTTTTTCTCGACTGATGCCATACAAGGCACGAATCAATTTGACGGGAAGATGCGACTGAAGGGACGTCATGTTCGCACTGAGAGTGAGACAGACGAAAAAGGGTCTGAGGTTTTTATAGATTTTTTATGGGGAGTGAAATGAAGTCGAGGACTGAGACGTGTACAGGACAGGCCCTCCGTCTTGGCACCAGTGGTGAAACAAGTGGGTACGAAATCGCAAATCCTCGGGAGTCGTAGGTTTCAAATCGACGAGTAAATAGGCGTGTGGCGTTTGAGTGGCATCGTCGTACGCCTGAGTCAGCCAAGGCGTTCCTAACTGTTTGGCTAAGACTTGCACTTGCGATTTATCTCGAGGGCTTTTAAACAAGACCACGTAATGCGCATTGAGACTGATGGTGCGATGGGCTTTACTTTGTTGAAACAAATTTTGGGTGATGTAAACGACACTGGCATTACGGTGATGCCCTTTGCGCGTGAACCACAGTTTAATTTCTTCTTCGTCTTCTCCTAACATGTCATCGAAAATGACCAAATGGGTTAGACGGGAGTCAGAGACGATGCCGTCGTCTTCTTTAGGAATGCCTTCCACAAACACGATGGAATCGCCTTGACTTTCTCGCAAGAGGCTGTACGCCGATTGCCACTCTTTGTAACACCACACGATTCGTTGAGGGGGTCGATCGATCAAATGATGTTTATGTTCGATCAAACGTTTGACGAATTCGGTTTTGCCTGAACCGCTAGGTCCAGCAATGAGCATGTTAAAGGGATGGCGAAGATACAAAGCCTCCCAACTGGAACGATCTAAGTGTTCGTCGATGACTTTGACAGTAGAGGAAGAGGGAGCAGAGACAGCAGAGGTAGCCATGGTGTGAGAAATGTCACTTGTGACACGAAAAACAAACAAGACAAGAGTTTATATACTTTTTCAGAACACGTTTATTGAATGTTTCAAACATGAATACGAAAGACAAAAATACATAAAAGCCAAAGGCTTAAGTACAAGAATAAAAGGCACATGATAACCATGAACGTGGAATAAACACAAGTGTCTGTACAACATGTTTTGGGTAAAGTTATAACCAGTTCTATAGTAGGGGTAAGGTCACACAAGTGTCCTCCCGAAAGGGTCTTTCAGGCCTGTCCACGACAGTCCTGTCCTGGGTGACGGGTTCTTCTGGCACCGTCACTAACACAGGTTGAAAAGTAACTTTTTTCCTTGAATAACTCTCGTGCATACTGGGTCGCCTCTTGTGTCCAAGCCTCAAAACCCTGGTCTCGGTGATGTCCAACATTTGACTCCTAACCAATCTGGTTTCTTCTTCGTCAACGACATGGTAAGTTACTTCAATGAACAATGAACTATCGATCTTGCCTAGGGTTCCTTTTTATATACAGACCAATACCGACGTGACCGTACGGTAAGGTGAAGTGATTGGGAAGTCGCACTCGCTTCTGGTATACAATTTGATAGACTTTTTCCAAGGGTCGACTGACGATGTGGTGAGTGGGTAAACGTACAATCTTGTTCGGTTGATAGGTGGTCACTTTAAAGTTTCCATCCTCTCCCGATTGCAAGGCTTCTTTCAATACCCTAAAGTTGACCACTCGACTGGTACGATGATTCAGAGTCAGTCCTTTCACTTTGCACGTCGTGTGCACTTCTCCTTGTTTGTCACGGTATTCGTAGCCGTAATTTTTGGGACCACCACTGACGAAACTTAGAATCTTGTCGTCGGGATGCTCGTCTGTCCAGGCTCCTAAACGGTCTCCTTCGATGTCAGGGTGCTGTTGAATCGGGTGATGGATGTAAATGCAACTGTCCGTGTCAAAGTACAGGACGCGTTCTTCTAACAGTTCTAAAGCTTCGTACAATTTTAATCGAGCATGAGCTGTCACGTAAGCCGCAATGACGACATTTCCAAAAGGGTCGTCTTGTACAAAGTCCAGATCTTCTTCGTAATTGACCAAGATCAAATCCTCTCGAACGACGTCCACGTGTTTCATGTATTTGGTTTTGTCGTGAATCATCTGGAAGTAGCGGGAAGGTTCTGTCAAATATTCCGTCTTGGGTAAACACGGTCGTTGTGCCATTTTACCCCACAAGCAATTTAACATCACTTTGGCAAACGATCGCCTGCCTTCGTTTTTTTCGATGTGGTCTAAAGAGATGCCTTCTTGTGCGTAGTATTTCTCTTTGAATTGTATTTGGTCTTCGGGAGTGTGACACCAGGAAGGATAGCCGCTGGCTTCTTGTTTCAGTTTCAAAAAGGCATCCACGTAGTCGGCGAAAATGCCTTTCTGAGTAGGGTCACCCTTGTGGTACTGTTGTGTCTTGGGAAAGTGGCAAATTTCGTACACTTCTAACAGTTGGTATCCCATGTCCAGAGCTTTGAACAATTCCACGCTGACCCAGGTTCCCGTCAAGGCACGTTCTTCCTGGCTGTGATGGCAAGGTTCGTCCTGGTTGCACGTTTCGGCACAAGTACGGCACAAGGGAAACATCAGTTTGCCTTGACAATGGTGAGGTAAGACGGGATGGTATAGGTTCGTGGGAGGCAAAACTTTACACTTCATCAAGCCTTCGTATTGTCGAATGTTTTTCAGGTCGATGTGTTCCGTGAACAATTGCGGGTGCCCTACAGGAAAGCGACAATATTTGCACACGTAGGGATACAGCGAACACACGTCCAAGTATTTGATTTCTTCTCCTTTCTCTTCGTCGGCTTGGTACAGCAAACAGGTGGCATTGGTCCTTCCTCCGTACAAACTATCCCTCGGGTTCAGCGGGTCCATGAACTGGTAACTTTCCACGAGGCGTTTAAACTCGGGATCGGTTTTCAAACGGTGATCGTACTCGTGTTCCCACATTTCCACCACTTGGTATCCTTGCTGTTCTAACTTTAGGCGTCGCTGACAAGTGTCCTGGTACAAGTCTTCCATG
This sequence comes from Sinohyriopsis cumingii, assembly GCA_028554795.2. Lineage (NCBI taxonomy): Eukaryota > Metazoa > Mollusca > Bivalvia > Unionida > Unionidae > Sinohyriopsis > Sinohyriopsis cumingii. The sequence continues at coordinate 188,926,597 of CM068824.1, read as the reverse complement.
GTTCGTTGCAAAAACTGATTTTTAGTGTCACGGTCAGGGTAACAGACGGGACATCCGTGAAATAAGCAACCGTTAAACTCGTACACGATCTTGGGGTTTTCTAAGTCCCAGCCATCTACCGAATACGTTCCGATGGTCTTTTCGCCTCCTCCGTTGCGGGCATGCTGAATCCATTTGTCTTCCTTGTCGCACAAGTAATGTAACCAACGTAGGGCTTTGACCGAGTATTGACGCTTGACATAGTGGGTCGTTTGAGGACTGATGACAGCCACGGTGTTTTCAGGCATGAATCGTTGTCGGTACACTAAGGAACACGCTTTGGCAATGGTGCAAGCTTCTTTCAAAGGATCGACCCCTCCGTGTTCCATGAACAGTTCTCGAAATTTTCCACAGCAACGTCGTAAAATGTCCACGTCGGAACGACAATACTTTAACATTTCTTCCTGAAAGTCGAAGGGGTCAGAGGCATGAGCCTGGTACCAAGCGTAGAAAGCTTCTCGTTGTTCGGTACGCATGTTGTCGGGGTCGTAATAGTGAGCCTCAGGTAAATGGGGTAGAACGGCATGTTGATTGGCTTCCGTATTGAAAAAGTGTGGAAAGTACCCTTTAGCCATTTCTGTCATTCCAAACGTTTTAGGCATTCGACTCAAAGGCATGGCCAAGTAACTCATCGAATCTTTAAACTGTACTTGTCCCACTTGCATGAAAATGATTTTGGCTCCGTTCAATGTGACTTTAGGACGTTCGGTGCCTTGTTCCGTATAGTATCTGAGAAGAAACTGTCCATCGTATCCGGAGAAATTGTGAGCCATCACCGTGGCATGACGATGACAATCTCCGTAACGTTCGATGTCCTCTTGGCTCCACGTCTTGTCGATGGGGTCTAAGACCCATTGGGCAAAATCGGCTAACGTGTTTGGTCCCCGAAAGATTTTTTCACGTCCTCCAGGAATCTTGCTGCAGTGAGGGCAATGACTGAAGATAGGTTCTTGAATGCACTTCTCGCACGCTCGATGAGCCACGCAGAAATTAGGAATGTGAATGCCAGTCTCTTGCATGCATTCGAAATCGAAAAAGATGAAATTGCCTTTCTTCTTGTGACCGTCCTCTTTCTCTGGTGGGGGTTGGTATTTTTGCACGTAGCATTCGTGTTCCAAGTCCACGATGTGGTGACAAATGTGACATTTTTTCTTTCCTCGACATACGTGTGCCTTGGTACTATTGGTACGTATGCCTTGTCCACAGGTAGGGCACATTCTCAGCAGTTGACAAGCACATTTCTTCTGTGAACCTTGTGTTTTCAAATGTTGTTGGTAACAGGTAGGACTGACAAACGTGCGCAGACAAGTTGAACAAGGCACTGGTTCTTCGCTCAGACAGGGTGGAGAGGCTAAACATCCTGGGCATTTCCATCCACAATGTTTGTGTTGCTCTCGATTGTTATAACCATAGTCACATTTCTCACAATAATAAACATATCCCAGGAATCCGGTGATACTGGTAATGGTATCGAAATGTTCATCGTGATGATAGACATGAATGTATTTTCCGTCCTTAAAATCTTGGCCTCGAAACAACAGAGACCCACGCATTTCTTGAGGGTGCACTTTCAAGGTGTAGCGTGGAGCTAGGGCATCTTGCAATTTTTGCATCTCAGGAATGCCACAGGGTGCGTCTTTGGACAGTCCGGCTTGTTGTAACAGGAGTTCTGCTTCGTTTCGTTGTTTGGCTCGGTCCGATCGTTGAATAGTTTTCCAGGTTCTTTTCCATTCTACCGTGTCGTTCTTGTTGGCATAGGTTCGTCCCACCACGATGGCACGGGCTAAACACATCTGGTCTTGAGGGTTGTGAATTCGGACGAGACTTGTTTTGGTGTTGCGAAGGTCGTCCACCAATAACATCTTTTTGCGTCCTGTCCCTTGAGGAAGAGAGACGTGGGCCATTTTCAGTGTGGCTTTACCATCGGTGATGTCAAACTGGTCATTAGATTGTTGTACGTGTTGAATCTTGTCCATGATTTTGGAAGGGGTTAGTTCTGCGGGTCTGCTAAACTCGATCCAAACAGGGGATTTCAAACCGTCGTGATCTATGGATAGTGTCAAGCGATCGTCTTCTTTGGGTTGACATTGTCGCTTGAGTGCGGTGAGCAAAGAATCCCACATCTCGGTGATAAACCCTTCTGCTTTCTCCAAGGGTACGTCGGCCTTGAAATCTTTAAACTTCACCGTGTAGGTGTAAGCCGTGGTTCTAAATTTTCTAGAGGAGCGCTTTTCCGTCTCTCGAATGGAATAGTACTTTTCAGGGTTGACTAAGGGTGACGAACTTGGTTTAGAGGTTTCAAATTCTGGTTCACTCATGTCCTCTTCAAAATCACTGGCATGAATTTGTGCCAAGATTTCAGCCCTGGTACGAGGCGATAGATCACGTTTCTGTCTCTTACTTTCTTCTTCTTCTTTCTTCTCGAATGAATGGGATCGTTTCATCTTGAGTGCAAAACGTCAAATGACTCAAGTTTAAACACCATAGACTAATTTATAGTCTTGGAAAACCAGCGTATATAAAAAGGGTGTGTGTCTTGTCCTTTCACTATTCATTTCACTCTCAAACCCAGGAGAACGATGGAAGAGACTACCCAGATGGAACGTTTCGTCAGAGCTTTGCGAGGGGTCATTAGAAAATTCTCTTCAGACCAGCCGACGGACTATTCTCCTTCCTTTCGAGATAAAAGTCAAGATACTTGCTATATCTGTCAGAAGAAAGGGCATTGGTCTTCAGAGTGTCCAGACCGTCAAAAAAGAACAAAAACAGGGACTAAAAGAGACAAAAGTCAAGATACCTGTTATTATTGTAAAGAAAAAGGACATTGGTCTCCAGATTGCCCAAAAAAGAAACAAGAGGAGTCAGAAGAAAAGAAGGATTCTTCAGAAGAAGAGAGGGATTCTTCGGAAGAAGAGAGGGATTCTTCAGAGGAAGAAGAGGAAGAAAGAAGACAATTCTATTTACAAGAGGCAAAGAAACAGGAGAAGAAAAGAAGAAGGGAAGAAAATGAGGAGAAAGAAGAGGAAAAGACGGTGAAGAAATTCAAAAAACAGAGAGACTAAATAAGGAGAAAGAAGAAGTCAATGAACTTTTTATTAAAGTGTTGTGTTGTGAATTGTGGATTGGATTGTAAAAAATGGAGAGAAGAATACATGAATGATATAAGGTAAGTGTCTTTGAGTTTTGATTTTAAAATAAGAAGCTACACTCACGCACTCATACACAGACACGTACTATAAGGGTAAAATGGGTGGGGTTTATTTTTGAGTTATTGGCAAATTGAAATTGTATTTCTTTTCGAGAAATGTGGGTGGCCCTGAAAAGGGCCTTTTTTGGTGTAGGGGTGAGTTTAACCAATCAACTTTAACTGCCTTAAGCCTTTGCCACGGCCAAGGCCTACTTCTGATGATTGGGTTGAAATCACTAAGGGTGGTACGATAGGCTTAGTCACAGGGTTGGCGTGTTTAGCTCGGGAAGGTCGTATTCTCTTCGGTCGTGATAAAGAAGTCTGATACATTTGTTTCAGACTCCTTAACTCCGCTAAAATGTCCAACAGTACCGTAGTCGTTTGATTTTCACCCTCTTGTTTCTTTGCTGCTACTTCTTCTTGCTGTTGTTGCTGTTGTTTTTTTCTTACCTCTTCTTGTTGCTGTTGCTGTTGCTGTAGGAGAAAAGCTTGTTCCGCTTCCTTTTGTCGTTGCATAAATTTCTCCAATTCTTCTTTCTGTCTCTGTCTAAAATTCTCCACTTGCGGTAATGAAGAAGGTAACGAAGGTTCCGGAACAAATTCTTGCGAGGTAAGAAAATCCACAAAATCCCAATGTACCTCTTCTGAAAGTAAGTCCGGGTTCCCTTGGGCAGTCTCCCCTGCTGGTGCACCCCAATGGATCGTTTTCTGAGTTTCCGTCATGTTGAATCACTGTCGCATAGATTGACTGCACACAAGCGCTAGCAAATCTATATAGACCACGTGACGTCACAGACTGCTCTCTTCGGATTGGATGCGAGCTGACTGAATTTTGTAACGCGTGTTCGGATTGGTGAATGAATTCAATCCGTTTCAATCCTTCCTGTACCTATAAATAAGCGCAGTTCACTGCATTGATTCACCTATTCTCGTCGCTTCAAGATGTGGACCACAGTTGAGTCATCCACCCTTGTGTCTTCCATGATGTTTAGGACGGACATGCTCATGTATGTCAGGTCCAAGTGGACTGTTGTTGATAGGACAGATACTAGTCAATAGATGAGGAGAGTTTACATAGAAAGACAAGGATGTCTCAAGAGGGTACTTGTGTATGGACCGGCAGTTAGAAGGAGTTTAAGAAGAAGAAGAAGAAGATGTGACAGATGCCATCTATGTTAATATTAACATAAACCCAAAGGCCCTTTTCAGGGCCAGCCATATTTCTCGAAAAGAGATAGCCTTTCCATTGCCTACCCCTTTTTGTAAATTTAAATTTAAATTTAAATTTAAAAAAATTAAAAAAAAAAAAATCCCATATTCAATTCCCCTTGTCCCTAGACAGACCCAGACTCTATTCCCCATGTTCAATTCCCCTTGTCCCTAGAGTGACCCACGATTTTTCTCCATGTTCAATTCCCCTTGTCGCCAGAGTGACCCACGATTTTTCTCTATGTTAAATTTCCCTTGTCGCCAGAGTGACCCACGATTTTTCTCCATGTTAAATTTCCATTGTCGCTAGAGTGACCCAGGGGTCTCTGTAATGCTAATTCCCATTGTCGCTAGGGTGACCCCATTTACTACTACCATAGGAACTTCTTGAAATACACATTGTGGTGTGTAGGTCTTAGTACGCAACCATAGGAACCTCTTGAAATATACATTGTGGTGTGTAGGTCTTAGTACGCAACCATAGGAACTTCTTGAAATATACATTGTGGTGTGTAGGTCTTAGTACGCAACCATAGGAACTTCTTGAAATATACATTGTGGTGTGTAGGTCTTAGTACGCAACCATAGGAACCTCTTGAAATATACATTGTGGTGTGTAGGTCTTAGTACGCAACCATAGGAACTTCTTGAAATATACATTGTGGTGTGTAGGTCTTAGTACGCAACCATAGGAACTTCTTGAAATATACATTGAGGTGTTTAGGTCTACGGTACGCAACCATATGAACTTCTTGAAATATACATTGTGGTGTGTAGGTCTTAGTACGCAACCATAGGAACCTCTTGAAATATACATTGTGGTGTGTATGTCTTAGTACGCAACCATAGGAACTTCTTGAAATATACATTGTGGTGTGTAGGTCTTAGTACGCAACCATAGGAACTTCTTGAAATATACCTTGAGGTGTTTAGGTCTACGGTACGCAACCATAGGAACCTCTTGAAATATACATTGTGGTGTGTAGGTCTTAGTACGCAACCATAGGAACCTCTTGAAATATACATTGAGGTGTTTAGGTCTACGGTACACAACCATAGGAACTTCTTGAAATATACATTGAGGTGTTTAGGTCTACGGTACGCAACCATGGGAACCTCTTGAATATACATTGAGGTGTTTAGGTCTACGGTACACAACCATAGGAACTTCTTGAAATATACATTGAGGTGTTTAGGTCTACGGTACGCAACCATGGGAACCTCTTGAAATATACATTGAGGTGTTTAGGTCTACGGTACACAACCATGGGAACTTCTTGAAATATACATTGAGGTGTTTAGGTCTACGGTACGCAACCATGGGAACTTCTTGAAATATACATTGAGGTGTTTAGGTCTACGGTACGCAACCATAGGAACTTTTTGAAATATGCCTTGAGACGTTCAGGCGATTCAAAATAGTGCCTTTGCTTGCGTACACTCCGTTGTAGGGGTGAAATGAAGGACACACTCTTGTAGTTTTATATTTCAGGAGTGTTATTCTGTCCAGGAGTCTACTTTTATTGATATCCTCCTCAACGTAGCTCCTTTGGTATCCTCTCCTAAGATTCTATGGTGCTCTTTGATCTCTCCGAATCTCTTTACAAAGGTGGCAGTATTAGAACATATGTTCACCTCCAGAAGGGTAGATTAAGTATCTAAAAAGACGCTGGACCTATTTGATGACTCCGACGTAAATTTAATCTTAGACGATCGATATCTGTATCTCGATTTTGATTATTTCATTATTCCCCGTGGTCTAGTGGTTAGAGCGTCCGCCTCGGATGCTGGAGGTCGTGGGTTCGATCCCCGGTCGAGTCATACCAAAGACTTACAAAAATGGTACTAACAGCTGCCTCGCTTGGCGCTCAGCATTAAGAGGTTAGTGTAAGGACTGGTCGGCCTGGTGTCAGAATAATGTGACTGGGTGGGACATCACGCTACATGTCTGCGGCATGATGCTCCAGTGCTAGACATCACTATAAACTGCCACATTGCATACATCGTAGCGATTTGACTGAAAAAAGTGTTAAAGCTACGTTAAAAATCCAAATCACACAACACTTCACATCGTTATTCACATTCTCCTTCAGAGCAGTTTTTCTTGAACTTGCTGTTCAAAGTGGTAACTACATCTCGGCGATTTAAATACTCGTTACGTCTATGACATTTTTATTCCGGTTTCTCGTTTCTCAATAAGTTTTTTTCTTTGTTGTATATGTAAATATGTTGCAACTTATTGCATCTCTGGTGTAAGCTGTTTTGCGAGGAACACCAGGTTCTTCGGCACGTTATTATTCTGGAAAGCGTGGCCTCAAGCGGTATTTGTATCACTTATGTAATATACGTTCAGTTATGACATGCAAAATTGAAGTTCAGCGTAAATTGTATCTGCATAACTTCACAAGGTGAAAAGGTGTACTGGATTTTACTTCATACTTGTGATTTAATAACCTTTCCCAACTCACCCGAGTTTGGTTAATTGTTTAGTTTGTTTGTAGGATAAGGTGTATGGTTGTGTTAAAATGCGAATAAGTAAACCATTATATTCAGAAAAAATGCACAGTGATTTTATACACGTTATTTTATTGAAATTTGTTGTTGTAATGTCCTTATGATTTAATGAGCATTTTTTTGATTTCGTTACCTCTGGTTGTTTACAGATTCTCATAGATTAGGTTAAAGTCTTGTACATTTAGTATATTTTTCATCCATTTTGTGTAAAACTCCTTCCCTATTTTTCATCTTTTTTGTGTAAAACTCCTTTTCCTATTTTTCATCCTTTTTGTGTAAAACTCCTTTCCTATTTTTCATCTTTTTTGTGTAAAACTCCTTTTCCTATTTTTCATCCTTTTTGTGTAGAACTCCTTTCCTATTCTTCATCCTTTTTGTGTAAAACTCCTTTTCCTATTTTTCATCCTTTTTGTGTAAAACTCCTTTCCTATTTTTCATCCTTTGTTTTTTAAACTCCTTTCCTATTTTTCATCCGTTTTGTGCAAAACTCCTTTCCTATTTTTCATCCTTTTTGTGTAACACTCCTTTCCTATTTTTCATCCTTTTTGTGTAAAACTCCTTTTCCTATTTTTCATCCTTTTTGTGTAAAACTCCTTTCCTATTTTTTTTATCCTTTTTTGTGTAACACTTCTTTCTTATTTTTCATCCTTTTTGTGTAAAACTCCTTTCCTATTTTTCATCCTTTTTGTGTAAAACTCCTTTCCTATTTTTCATCCTTTTTGTGTAAAACTCCTTTCCTATTTTTCATCCTTTTTGTGTAACACTCCTTTCCTATTTTTCATCTTTTTTTGTGTAAAACTCCTTTCCTATTTTCATCCTTTTTGTGTAAAACTCCTTTGCTATTGTTCATCCTTTCTGTGTAACACTCCTTTCCTATTTTTCATCCTTTTTGTGTAAAACTCCTTTCCTATTTTTTATCCTTTTTTGTGTAAAACTCCTTTCCTATTTTTTTTATATCCTTTTTTGTGTAACACTCCTTTCCTATTTTTCATCCTTTTTGTGTAAAACTCCTTTCCTATTTTTCATCCTTTTTGTGTAAAACTTTTTCCTATTGTTCATCCTTTTTGTGTAACACTCCTTTCCTATTTTTCATCCTTTTTGTGTAAAACTCCTTTCCTATTTTTCATCCTTTTTGTGTAAAACTCCTTTCCTATTTTTTTTCCTTTTTTTGTGTAAAACTCCTTTCTTATTTTTCATCCTTTTTGTGTAAAACTTCTTTCCTATTTTTCATCCTTTTTGTGTAAAACTCCTTTTTTATTCGACATGTATTCATGAGTTTTCTGCCATCCTTCAACACAGCTTTGATCACACCTTTATCCCGCCCAAACTTGTGAACAAATAGGCATCACTTTTTGACATTGTAACTTTTATGTTAAGCTCGTGAGATGTAAAATCTTTCTGAAAATTCAAATTCAACACAATTTAGCTTTGTACCATTGTTAATGGTATGTAGTAATTATTTGTTGTAACGTGGAGTGATTATTTTGCACACACTTTACTATCTGTCGTTGTATTCGAACTGCCGTCGTCAAGTATAATTCACATGGCCCAGTTCATATTGAGGTTAATGTTCTCGTATCTATACCAGATAGCGACACAGATAAATATGACTTGTCCAGATAAATATGACTTGTGCAGCTAGTTTTGAGTACTCTCCATATTAGGCACCGCTGGTGGTTTTGTAATAAGTCATTCAGTTAACAAAAGTAGGAGAAGCCCCAATTCCTGTTGTGATTTACAGTTTTTAAAAAAATTTACAAATAGATCCAGCGTTTACAAAATGTAAACTACTATGATCACTCGTGTACATAGCGCCATTTATATTTTCTCTTACGCCAGGGACCGATGTATGTTTCGAATGGCGCTGTCCATCTACAAAAGTTTCCAGAGAATTCTGTTTCCACAATGGGATTATCTTGGGCTCAGCAACAATCTGGCTTAACAAAGCAATCCACATCGTTTATCCGCATGGCAAAGAAAATGAGAAGTATCAGTACCATGACTTTCATTTTTATGCCAAGGCCAAAGAGTAAGTCACAATGTGATTCATTTTATAAGCAAAGAAAAAAGAAAAAGTTACTATGGGATTAATTTGCATCGGTTTTTCAGTTCTGCTACGTCATAAGTAATACTCATAGTTCAAAAGCCCCAGGAAGACGTGGGCATGGTTTAAAAAAAAACTTAATTTCCGTTAGCGTATGGTTTTGTTCATGTGCATCGTGTTGTTTAGCTTTAATTCGTTTGGTATCTTGCATGTCTTTATTCACTTTCCTGAACTGACGTTCAAATGTCTCTATCAAATTGTTTCCACAAATTCTTCTTTACACACACACACCACTAAAATAGACACTAACAAATCATTTGGTCTAGATAGAATTCACATGAAACGTCTGAAAATGTCGGTTTTTTCAATATATGCGTCATAGAAAATAGTAATGAACTATAGCGTCACTTCCTGTTAATTTCCAGAATTTTCAAACTATATTGAAAAACATGTAAAGAAGCATATTTTTGGATATCTTAACATGTCCTCCATAAATCATGTCCTCCATAAATCACACTCAGGATTCAGACATAGTTCTGCACTTCATTCATATTTTAAATTCCTTGAAGCCACTGAAAATAAATTTCAAATCGACATCAACAATATGTCCGTTTGGTGTCAGCAAAACATCAGAAACGAAATGAATTACAAATGGTACTAGGCACCGCCTATCCTGTAAAATGGGTTTACTTTTGACTCAAGAATGGCTTAGATAAATGTTAAGAATAAAAACAAACTTCTATCTACATTAATCAACATCTCAGCTGGAATACACGTTTCTCACCCATGCGACAGAGAAATCTAGCTGTGTTACTAACCTTACTTTTCTCGTCTCAGTCTAGTCATCTCAGACCAGTCGTCTCAGGCGAGGTGTCCACGCGCTCAGAACTACTTTTAAAAAATGAAACCCTTGTTGTATTCTGCTGTGCCCGACGTAGTTGTTCTAAAATAAAACAACAACAATAACAACAACAACAACAACAACAAATATATAACAAAAGCATAATAACTTAAGGTAAACCCATCTTTGAGAACACACTATACAAAAACACTTCGAGAGAGACAGAGACACACGCATGCGATTTCGAGCTTTTTGGTATTATGCTTGTTCGTTCCACACAGCACGGTCAATTCTGTCCTATATGCAGGCCTAGCTCAGTACATTGTCAGGTCAGCGTCATTAAATGTAGCTAAAGCTACGTAACTAGTTTTAAATACTTCGTGTGAAACGAATTATATACTGTTAGCTACATTTAATGACGCTGACTTGAAAAATGATGGCTTCAGATAGGATAACATTATCAATGCTGTGTGAAATGAACTATGACAGAAAACACTGATCCATGCACATAGGCTATAGACCTATACACTTCATAGCCTCACAAGTATCTGAACAACTACAGAAAACAGGCAGAAATGTGTTAGGTCAAACATGCTGCTTTAATCTAATTTTGTTAAGCATCTCCATTGTGCCCCAGTTGAATCAAAAATATACCTAAATATTTAATGACAAATAATGCACTTACCAGAGAGAAGGAATAATTTATCCGTCAACACATTTATCCATAAGCAAATTTCACGGAAGCACTTGCCATATTTCCAAGCGGAAAAATAAATTTTCAAAGAATCCGTGAACTTGAAAGTTTAGCACATAGTTAGCCCGCTAGAGTCCGTATTTGGAGGGTATTTTATACAGTGGGGTTATTTTACATTCAATATTAAGGACAACAACAAGTATGTCACAAACAGTTTCACCTCCTCCACAGAAAAGGAGAGTTATATACGATAGCGACACAGATCACTAATTACCCATGAATAACCCAAGCACGGACACTCATGCTACATGTAACATTTCGTTATAATAACAGCCTATACACTACAACAGTGTCGTGGACCCAGTATCGTTTCATTATTTACAATATAACTTTCTAAATTGGAACTGTTGAAAATGAAACGTTTTCTTGTAATAAATATTAACTATTTATTGTTAATATCATATAACATCGATATATTAAATGTGATAATACCTCATTACTATGCAACGTTTTATGTTATTTTTTGGGCTCACGCATGAAAACTGTGTACTTCGGATAACACAGTCACGCCACAGTCTTCATTAACATATTTGTATTAATACACCGCTGGTAAACATTGGTGCGTGAACTATATTGCACAACGGAGAAGTTCCTTCTTACTTTAAAGGAAATTATTGGGTGAGAAAAAGAATCTATGTTGAAGTTTGGACCGAGACAAGGAAATCCCAGTCGCGGGGTTACATTATGTCTCCCCCTCTTCAAGCCTTGTGGGGAGACAAATGTTACCCCTTGACTGGGATTTCCTTGTCTCGGTCCAAACCCCAACATAGATTATATATATATATATATATATATATATATATATATATATATATATATATATATATATATATATATATATATATCACACATGGACAATGGTCGTTAAAAATAACTCTTAAAATAACTGTTGAAATTTCTACCCACAGTCTCGTTAACTTTATTCTTCAGGATATATAATACCACGTATAGATTATGGATGTACCCTATGTGGAAACACATCCAATTATCATCTATTCGGAACTGACAAACTCCAGAAAAGGGCCGCCTGAATAATTCCTATTACGACTCCCTCGAATGTTTGGTGTTCTTGTCTACATGACTACCTATTCAAACAAGACACTTTTTACTATTAAGGAATCATGACATGTACTTTCTAACGATCTTTCTCCAGAGTCTGTATCTAACCTAAATGAACTAAAATTACCATGTACTCGGGCTAATCTCTGGTCAGCAACTAACAAAGAACTGCAGAATCAGAGTTCGAGCACCAACCATTTCGAAAGCTCTTTTACTGTATCACCACTTAACGTTTGGAATTCCTTACCACTGAGGGTACGTAATTCAAATTCCCTTTCTTAGTTTAAAACCTCATTAAAGAAAGTCTTTCTTGATCATCTGCATGATATATTAAGACCTACCAATACAAAATTGCATCATTTTGTCAAGAAATAGTATGTTCATGTTTTATTCTATGTATGTATATACGACTTCTGACATGCTGAAATGCGTAACGTTTGTATAGTATATTGTTCTTCATATCTGTACATATTGACCACTATAGTTGCATATATTTAATTTTAAATCTGTGCAAGTACGTGTGCCAGCATAGCGTAGTGTGTAACTGACTCTTTTATAATAAATAACACGACCTGTTACAAAACTGAGGACCACGCGGCAGATGGGGACCAGTAATTTTCCTGCAAATGTATCAAATGTCACATTTGCAATGTTTATTCATTTGCGGGCACGTGTACTTTAGATGAAGTCGTACGATCATTGCAAGCACGAGACGTGGATTTTACCAACATGCTTGTTTTAACAATAGTACTATGAAAATAAATATAAATGGAACAGGAATTAATTCTTGTTTTTAATCGTGTTTTCCGCCCAAGTTCCGTGTTGTCATAAACTTAGATTCGACCATGTTTCAACACAGTTTTACCTCAGATCTGTGTAGACTTTAAATATTGGACGTAAATTTGAGAAAGGCGTACTTTGGTAGACAGCAGATGAATTCTTCTAGATTGGCTTGAATAACCTCTATCAATCGCTATAAATTAATTCTTCACTCCATGTTTAGATTTTTCAGACTTCCAATTGGAGTTGATAGATTTTGCCACGAGTTCAGAACGAGGCCTCCGTACAATGATGATAGAATGTTTTACCACGTGATTGACATGGCAGCCATCGACTACCTTCTGAACAATGTCGACCAAAGACACACCTACATCACTGGAGATGACGGTTTAACAATAACAAATGTGATGATCGACTTTGGTCAGTCGTAAGTTTTGTCCAATTGTTTGCAGGGGTGGGTCCAGTAAGAGGGTATAGGTAGGTGGTGGTGCTTTGCTGGCGGCCCCCTCCCGTCCCGAAAATAAAAATTGAGCACAATACAATCGGAACGCTTTTATAGATTAAATTTCCTCTACAGTGAGATGGTTCAAATGATATCTTGGAAACGTTTAAGATGCAGGAGCTTCCGGAGGATTCTTCACTTGTTTACGCATCCCATCGCCATATTTATAAATTCGCCCCTACTCCACATTTATTTTGATAAAAGCCAGATTTGCACTGGGGTAATTAAATTTTGTTCTGCACTCCACCCCCACCCCCACCCCCAATAAAATGAAAATTACGTCATTATAAAATTCTGCTAACAGTAGGTAAGCAGATTCGGGTCTTTAATCAATCACACTCGATTTGTCTCCTGACTGTAAAAAGGGGTTAAGGTAGCTATAGTTTTTTCTCTCTCCAGTAATCTACAAAAATATTGGTTCCTATGGACGTATTCGGTATGTAAGTCAGACATTTCACCAACAGGCCATCAACACCAACAGTCTTTTGTTTCTACATAAATCATCAGTAATGTTTGGTATTTGAAAGTTGTTGTTGTTGTTGTAGGGCTTAACGCCATTTTTCAGCACAAGATAGGCTATACATGGCGGCCAGTATTAATGGTGGAGGAAGAACCCAGAAAACCCCCGGAAAGAACCACCGACCCACGAGAAGCTACTGGCAAGCTTTCTCACATAACCACATTAGCCGAATCCGAGACGGTATTTGAAAGTAAGCCTCTTGTTACGCATGTTCAGACTCCGGTTGTGACCAATTAAAGTACTTGCCTATAAATAACCCAATACCTCAGTAGAAATCATTGAAACTAAAGCCATTAGCTACTATCCCATCAAAAGTAACAAGTTTAGTACAAGAATGTAGTTTCGATGAAGTTAGATAACATTTAATTTGTTCCACATTTAAGTCGATTTGTTTGACGACTGTTTCATCTAAATAATTTATTTATACTTTGTTAATTTTGCACGTTCTTTTTCTTGCTTTATCATGTAGCAAATGCCTGGTATGCATAGACTATAAAATATAATTAGTCCACTTATCACAATATCATCTGATTCTACGTTCTTGGCATGGTAAATTCTGTTTAATTATAGGAAATAATAAGTCATTAAAAGCTAACCTTACATTTATATATTCTTGTATCTTAATTGTGTGCCAAGGAACTTGCTTAATATCTTCCTTAAATTTTAGTCCATCAAGGGTTTTGAAATCGCGTTTTATTTATATTTAGACGAGTGTTGCGCCGATTTTTGTTCGACTCTTTTACGTGTAACAGAGTGCTAATGTGTGGCAGTAATACTGAATAAAAACAGGCTTGATCTTTCATAAAATTAAAGATCTGGATATCTTGAGGTAATGGCCGGATGTGCTAGTTTTAAACTTTTACCGAGAAACATTAAATTGAAATAGAACAGAAATAGGCTTCTAGATGCTCCGAACATGTCCCATACGATGCGAAAACACATTGCTTCTTGAAGCCCTGAACATGTGCCATACCATACAACGTATGCATTGCTTCTCGAAGTCCTGAACATTTGCTCTGTCATACAACATATGCATTGATCCTCAAAAACCGAAAACAAACATGTTTTATAAACTTCAATAAACAATTTATTGTCCTAGAAAAAAAAGTGAAAAATGTGAAAAGAACTTGCAGCATTGCGAAATAAATATTAGTTGATCCCAGAATTTCTAACACAAGTCCTAATTACTAAAGTTCTGAATACATTTTAGTGGTATTCCAAAATAAATCCAGCGCTGGAAGTCTTGATTGCCTGTGTCGTAGTGATGTGCCACAAATCTTTTGTTGAATCACAATAATACATTACAAGAATATCTACTTCTTTAATATTGACTATAAATCCAAATCTCTATTTCCAAAAATATTATTTTTGAGCAATTTGTATATTGCCAAAGAAGAATATCTTAAAATAAATAATTATAATAAATTCAAGCCCAAATGAAATACTGGACACAACAATAACACAACTGATTCTGCTCAGATCTTACAGCACGAATGAATAATTTCGTGATAAACAAGATTATATACTCCCCTACTTGACCTCAGGCCATAATTAGCATTTTCAAAAAAAAAATACATATGATCTATGGAAGATTTCATTTTGAGAAGTTCGAAATGTTTTACAAGGTAAAAGGTCTGCTACAAAAATTATAATATGTGGTAATCGACAGGTGGACCTGGTATTTCATGGGTTATTTCCAATGTTCTGGACTCTGATTGACATAAACATATTGTTTACAAAACCAAACTCAATGATTCGGGTCAGGTAGAAAATGAACTTGATTTTAAACAAGGTCAAGTCCAAAATACAATTAACCATAGTATATAATGAATAAAAAACATAACAATGCAAATTCAACATACATAACATAACTAAAATCTCAACAAAAAGAATTTCCACAAGTTATATTCACGCTAGAATTGTCCAACTATACGATTATATGCATCGCTGTTAGTAGCACAGCTTTGGAACAAAAGGTTACTTTGACTTCACATTTTGTTAGCTTAGGTTAAAATTTGCATCTAGCCCATGACCAAATAGCTTTTCCTACCTAGTATAATTACTGTTATGCATAGATAGATGAAACTTGAGTGGTTCGTCTTGAAGAGCACTACAACCTCATTGCAAAAATAGGTAACTGTGGTCAATACTTAACGCTTGACTGACTTGTTTAATAAAACTTTCTCAAATTCTTTTTATGCTAGAATCATCAAACTTGACATTTCTGCTTATCCTGATTAGTACAAAACCCTTACAAAAAAAAGGTCACGGTAAACTACATTTCAGATTTTATTGGCTCCGGTCAAGTTTTGGGGCTGAGCTCATGACCAAATGGTTTTATTCCACTCTATGATACATATAATTCTGAAACGTAATGGTGACGTTGGTGCTTGGTGGTGCATGTTGATGAAAATTCCATCCTAATTGTAAGAATAAGCCAGTATTTCATGCTGCAGTACCACTGCTTCCACCCATATTGAAAATTAATTGAATTTGCATTTTACAGTCTATTTGAGGCGGTAAAACTAGGACGGTTACAAGAGATATCAGTATACTCCTTAAAGGAAAGGGGGTTAAATATGATTCAGTTGTAATTATTTGTATGTTATTTAAAAGTTTTTCTGGATTAAGCGTCTTAATATAATGACAAGAATGTGTTTCTGATCACTTATTTGACATTTTTTGGAGGTAATTGTATAAATCCATTACAATAGATTTTGGTGTGATGTTTTTATTGAACTTTTTCGCTATGCTGAAATTAACCATCTGTTCGAGAACGTTTGTGCTGGACTAATTCAACATCATTGTACTGCATAAAGATCACTATTCAAGTTTAACACAATAAAATACGCCCACCCCCAAACTAATAATTTTATTCAGTACATTGTTCTTATCTCAAAGATATCAGCTCATTGGGAACGGAAAATTCGAAATGTGTCGAAAATATAAACAGTTTTCATATAGTTTTTAGGGTAAGAGACAAATGATAAACATGACATTTGATCCAGGCAGCGAGTGTGTAGTTGGTTCAGATTAACTTTGTACATAGATACCAAACGAATTAAAATCGACTAAGGCTTTTTTTGGGTTAACTTTGTACAAAGATACCAAACGGATTAGCTTGCTAATTACATATCCCTGCAATAGATTCCACCATGTCTGTTGTTCATGAACAACAGAAATGGTGGAACCTATTATAAGGATACAAAACAATTGAAAGCTTTTATGATGATATAGGGAAATTATATAAAATTCTGACAAGTGAATGTTATGTAAGTGACCATATTTCACACCTCATTAATTTGGTTAAATTTGGATTTACTTTAAAGCATAAATCACTCAACAAGTGTGATTTTATACAGCACCAACATACTTACAGGTCAGTGTGACCCACATTTTGTACCTGGCTGTCTTAGTTTAGTATTTACGTTCAGCTCGTGACCATATTTTGCACTACATACATACATGCACACATACATACATACATGCATACATACATATATACATACATACATACATACGTACGTACATGCATGCATGCATGCATGCACTGTGCACCTAGATTTATTAAATTTAGTACAAAAATTTATCTTGGTGAGTACAAGACCCTAGTCTAAGGAAAAGTCCATTTAGTACGGATGCATGGAGAAGGTTTTTTTTTTTTGAAAACCCAAATGCAAACACTTGCGTATGGAGGGTGGTCTACAGATAATGTACGTACGCATAGGGAACGTGGGGGTGGGTGGTGAAACCTCGATAATAATTTGACTAATACGTAACCTTTCGACTGGGTTCAGTTGACGTTGGAATTTTAACGGTCACTAGATAAGCTGTTTAAAGTTACGCAGCTTATTTCTTTGATGCAGCCAGATGTTCAAGGTCGGTGGACTATGTTTATTAAGCACGTTAATATTATTAATCTTTGATCGTTTCTTCGTGAATTAAATATAAGCCGTTCTATAGAATTCGGGTGTGTGTGTGTGTGGGGGGGGGGGGGGGGTTCGTCAAGCGTACGTACGCAGGTGGGGTGTGTGTAAAATAGTACGCATGTGTACGGGGGGTGGGAGGGAGGGGTCAAGCTTTGCCAGATTTTTGCGTACGTACTAAAGGATGGCCCTTTATTTGAACTTTAAAGGTTTTGTTTCGAAGTTTATTTTTCGATCTCTGGTAATGCTAGAATGACTGATCTCTGTTTTAGTACAGTACTGTTGCATCAAAGCATCAAATAAAGGTCATGGTGAACTACATTTCATAATTTATTGGCTTAGGTGAAGGTTTTTCGTTTAGGTTTTTGCACCCTGTATACCTAAAATCATGAAACTTGATCGGAGGATGCATTTTGACGAATTATACACTCTCATAAAACGATATGCCACCAACCCATATTTCAGGCATCACTGACTTTGGTTACATTTTATGGTTTCACTGTTCATTCTTGAATCATTAAACTATATTATACACATCTCTTATTACTACGGCACCCATACGGAATTTTCAGTGTGACTTACATCTCTTATTACGGCACCAATTTCAATGTGACTTACATTTGTTTCACATTTTACTGGCTTAGTTTAAGTTTTTGCATTTGTATTAGGTGCTCTCCTGCCTTCTATGTTACCATTTATGTATTTAGACCGCTCCGGTGGCCAAAGTGGTTAGAGCGTCCGCCTCGGATGCGGGAGGTAGCGGGTTCGAAATGGTATTGTTAGCTTCCTCGCTTGGCACTCGGCATTAAGAGGTTAGTGTAACGACTGGTCGGCCTGGTGTCAGGGTAATGTGACTGGGTGGGACAATATACTACGTGCCTGCGGCGTGATGCCCGAGTGCTAGACATCACTACAAACTGCAGCACACTACAGACATCGAAGCGTTATGACTTAAACTTTTTTAAAGCTCCTTTAAATCCCAGATCTCACACATACACACACTGAGTGTTAGGTATTTATATCTACACGTATCATTTACTGTATATTTCCAGATTTTGCCTTCGATCCGTGATACTCTTGGGTGCTCCCATTTACCAGTGTTGTAGGTAAGAGAAAGTATTCTCTCTCTCTCTCTCTTTCTCTCTCTCCCTCCCTCTCTCTCTCTCTCTCTCTCTCTCTCTCTCTCTCTCTTAACATAATCGATTACATAAAGTGAAAAGTTTTATTTTCCTTTAACAGCTTTTCATATAGTTGTTTACCTGAAGAATATAAAAGCTTCACATTAGGACTATTTCACTGCATGTTAAAATCTTTGAGTGTACACATTTACTTGGTACAAAATACAGTTTGTTAGACGATTTATGATGGACGTAAAATAGTTTGTTATGCCTTATCCACCCCCACCCCATTATTATGTACTCAGTAGATATGTATATTTTCAGTATACACATGCATTAAACCTACGTGTATCACTTTAAAAAATATTTCTCAAATTTATTCACAATAATTCATCATCTACCACCACCTGACATTTTCAGTATTCGAAGATCTACATTTGATGCTCTCTATCGACTGAAGAACACGTTAACGGAGGAGTTTGACAACGAGTCCAGGGATGACCCTATCTATCCCTTACTATTACCTCAGCTGTTCCAACAAATGCAGGCACGATTGAGAGAACTCGTCAGCTTTCTGGATTTCTGTATTGCACACAAAGGACTGGAAAACGTGGTTTTTGATTAATCAATCACATAATACTAATTAAAAAAGACAGTAAGAAAGGAGAAAATTGTAACACATTTAGACTTTTAGATTTGCATTGGACGTGTCAGTGTTGCTGCTGAACTTTCTTTTATAGGATTACAAATGTCGGGGATGGGTGGTTATCTTATTACCTGATTTTTGTCTAGTGTTCCTGCTTTGCAGTTGGATATGTGGTTCGAATCATCTTTCACATTAAAGTTCATCAATGCTGCTAAATACGCACACTTTATGTAAGTGTGGATTTCCAGAGAACACACCAATTGAAAAATACTCAAGAATGCAAATAATGTGACATTGTTGGGTTTTACGCACACTGCTCCACTTGTCTAAAGAAAATTTCCTAAGTAAAACATGTACCTTCGTGATGGATTGTGATTTGTCTTGCACACAATTTGTATCGTTAAGACCCACATGGGACTAGAATTACACAGGTTTGGTATCAAAGTTCTTTCGGTACCTAGGTCTGACTTCCTCCTGTTATGTTAAAGAGATCCCAAGTTACTGTACTAGCACATGTGATCGAATGCCCATTAAAGTAACAGCAGTATATCCATCATCTGGATATTTACCCGCCTCTTAGTATTCACAGAAGAAGCTGCCATTTTGGTGTTGTGATTGAGGGTGTGTTTGTGTTTATAATTCTTATTCCGAAAGAAAGTGTTAAAAGTCACCTCAGATTGCATCAACGGAGAGTTCAGTCTCCACTCTACATATTGGTATGTTTTTCTTAAAAATAATTTGTGTTCGAAAATGAATCTTAGCTATAAATCAAATTGTTTCAAAATTGTCCCCAGATTTGAGTTGTTACATTCGTTAAAAATGAAGAAAAATATAGTGAAGAAGAACTCGAATACAAGTAACTTCACTGCATTTTCATGACTGTCGAAAATAACATTACAAGTTCCATTCATCTATTATTGATACAAAAGGAAAAAGTGGTTTTCAAATAATAAACCGGTGATTGATAAGCAAACATTTTAATCAATGCAGAGGTTTAACTTTCATAGCACATTTTCATTACAGCTAGCAAAGTCAAAATAAGTTACATCAGATCATCTCCATATATTTTACGATCATTGTTACAAAATAATTAAAGACTCAATGTGCTGTACTAATCAGGATCTGTAAACTAATGAGTCAAGTACCTGAAAACTCGGATTGCACGACAGAGGTACACAAAATGATGTATTCCTGTCAATTTCTTGTCCAATAAGTCACTGTTCTGTTCCCTGTTTAAAACAGGGTCACTGGAAATCCCAACAACCAGGAATACAAGGTTTTACATGATCAGGCTGGTTATTATTCAATTGGTTTGTTGAATGAATAAAACATTACAAGGGTCATAATATAGCCCTTGGTGTTCTGGTTACAAGGGTCATAATATAGCCCTTGGTGTTCTGGTTACAAGGGTATTAATATAACCCTTGGTGTTCTGGTTACAAGGGTCATAATATAGCCCTTTGTGTTCTGGCTACAAGGGTCATAATATAGCCCTTGGTGTTCTGATCATAAGCGCCGTAATTCACTCTGGATTCTTCTGGTCACAAGCGCCAAAACACGTCCCTGGTTGGAGACAGGGTTTTTGTGTTAAACACCCTTTTGCACGTGTTTGGTATATAATTTATGCACTAAGTAATTGTTCAAGAGAAATAAGTATCATATACGACATGCTGTATGCAAATTATTACCAGAGCAATCTAATTAAACTGAACCCTTGGGCTCAACTATATTCTTGTGTTTGCACTAATTATCATCACCATACTGTTTTAAATGGCAGATTACATTTTAAATGAAATGCAGAGAAGCTTAAGGTTTATATTCAAATTCATATATCTTCACTATCTTTGATTAGATAATTACAGACACATACAAACCATAGTTGTAGAAAGAAAAAAATATATTGCCAAATTCTTAAATATTCGACAATGATCAAATATACAAATTAAACATGCTTTCATAGGGTAGTCGGGCCAAAACACCGTTATATTTTAAAGAGAAAAAACCATTAATGGTTTGGGCAGTTATTACACACCCGTTTAGCATTGGGCAGTTGTTACACACCCGTTTAGCATATGCTCTTTGATCATCCATATATGTACGTGTCAGCAAAAGCGACTTCAAATTAAATATTCTTTACCAAAGTACTGGTTCGCCTGAGGCGGATTTTTGTTCAAGTCAGTAGATACACATCTGCTTCAAGAGAGTAAAGAACTCAGGAAGATCCCAATACCTTGTTAACTTCCGCGCAGTGAGCCCTTGCCTTATAGGGCTCAGGTACTTCGAGTTCATAAAAGGCGTTTCATTTGCACATGAACGTTCCATTTCAATAATCCTCAAAGTAAATCCAAAGAGTAAAGCCTCAAGATCTTCAGGCCAAGGTTATAAAGTTATGTCAATTTATGCTCTCGCCTTCAAAAACAAAAAGCAGAGGTCATAAAATTCATGTTTCTGCGCATCCTTTCGTGACACTTTTTTTCAAGGTTTTCGATCCGAGGAAAATGATACTGTGTGGCTTGCTCGCTTTTCTAAAGAAAGCTAACATGGCATCATCCTTTTTACTTTAAGCCATTCGAGATTAGGGGATGAAACTATATACTTACATATCATCGCATACCACGTTCGGGTGGTGGTGTCATTATTTCAAGGTCAAGGTCACGCGCAATAAATTATGTTTTCATCACTTTCTCTTCCTCTTCGTAACGTTATACCGTTTTAGATTAAGAAGTAGAACTCATTGCACATCGTCACTAGGTGTGTCGCCTACTACATTAAGGGTGGGGCTACTACCTTAATGTTTCTGGTCACAGCTTAGTATTGCAAAATTTTCCCAGACCCTATCTCTTGTGCTCCATAACTTTAAAGCCATTTCAGATTAAGGGATGAAAGTTGGTTTTTTGCTGGTACGTGTGTTGTGTATAACACTTAGGGTCCAATGTCCAAGTCTTTGTTTTCTATCGCCACTCCCTTCTGCTCTTTACTTTAAAGCCTTAAAGAATAAAGTGATTAAGTTTGGTACACGTATCAAGGTTACTGTTTCATATTTGTTCTTTCTTCTCTCCATCCACAGTATAATTTGATAACCTTCTGTGATTAAGAGCAGTTGGGAAAACCTAATTAGAAGGCTACTTAATCCAAATTTTACCCCCTTTTCCGATTTTAAGTAATATTATAAAACTCTTAACAAAGACAGTTTAACATGAATTTGCATTAAAACTGTGGCCGTTTTAATTGTAGCTATTTTAACTGTGGCCGTTTTAACTGTGCCTATTTTGTGAGACTTTTAAGTAATTACAATCGCCATTTTTAGATTTATTTTTAAAAAAATTAAAAAAAACCCCAACGTTTTAGAATTAAATGTTAAAAATTTGTACCTAATATGTATGGGATTTAGGTTGACACTCGTAAAATCTTCGTGCTAGGCCAGCGACTAAATTTTTGACCCATTCTAGTATTTCTTTCTAGGTTGGCTATGAAAAAAAGTTGTCAAAAATATTAACATTACTTTTCGACTAAGACTACAGTTCTTGAATTTACCCCAAATTCTTAACGCTTTACAGTGTTTTCCAAAATTATTAAATTTGATTAAAAGCTCCATTTGAAAGGATTTACCGACTTTCTAATTTTGAATGTTTACATCTCAACCATTCGATTGTTACAACAACAAAAACCTAAATTTTATTAAAAATCTGAGCCAGTAGTCACCTGGGCAATTGGCCGCCAAAATGATATTAAAATGCCTGGGTTACTGGTGGCCAAAAGTTTACGAGAAAACTATCCTGTGGCATTCGTGTGAGGCCACTGGCCTTTTAAACTTTACAAATCTTGCAGTCACTGCACTTCAAAAACCACTGGATCAGACAACCTTCCTTTTATAACAGGGTCACCCAAATCAAAAAAAAAATAAAAAAAAAATGGCAGTGCTTATCTCCGGTTTTAAAAGAAATTCAATTATGGAATCCAGATTTTAGAAGACAGACAAATTACCCTTGTCATGCAGCAAGTTTCAGTGCACCAGCTGATATTGGAATATCATATCCATATAAAGTGATAATGATATATTATGCACAAAAGGCCTTTTTAAATATAGGCCGGTATATCTTTTTTGAAAATATTCGTTAACATTGTATGATGATGATGATACATGTGTACTTTGAAAACATATACAGCACTCTATTGTACAAGATTTGAGCAAAAGCAGTTAAAGGTCACCGGCCATGCTCTAACATTTTTCTTTTTACATCTATATTTGCATTACATGACTACATGTAGTTATACTCGCACAAAAAGAATAAAAAAATTATCAAGTGTAAAGAAGAAATAATTATTCAATTACTCGCAATTGAAAGTATACAACGCTGTTGCTTCCCCGTAGCTACGATGTAGAGGACGCCAACAGGAAATGGCGTACATTTATCCCCACAAGACGAAGTACATGCTTCTTGTTGTCGAAAAATAAAACACTATAAACAATGGGAAGGGAACATTTTGATAAAACTATTGAAAACTAATTTAGCGTTCAGCCTTACATCGATATGCTTGCACGACGCACTAAATTGTCTCTTTCAAAACTGTTCCAATTTATTTTCAAATTGCCGTTAATACAGGTAAAAAGGAATCAATGCTGGCTTCCCTATGTCGGCCGACTTTGTAAGAAGAAAAAAACCCACATAAATTCGGCACACTTAAAAAGAATCAAAAAGAACCAAAGTTGGCTTCCTTATGTCGGCCATTTCATGAAGAAAAAAAATCGGCACACAAAGAATCCAAAGTCAGTTTCCGGGGTTGGCTTACTTTGTAATTAAATAATCTTTGTATCTGATATCCTGTCAGTAAGTTTAAGTAATGAGTTTATTGCTCGCTGCCAGATTATTCATCATCTGGGCTTCTATTTGATTGCCATATGTGATCATAATTGATACAAACGTTCATTGATATTCAAAGGGTAAGTAGTATACACAGCAATAACTTGCTCTAATAATACTTTTGTAACCCATGCTAGCGAAAAGATTATCATTTGCACTCAGAGTGAATGCATTTTCAAATAATGATTTTTATTTGCGAGATACCGTCATATAGTTAACCTTGAAACAACACTATCTTGGTCATTTTGCATTTTATAACGTATCGTGCGTGAATGACGGGTGCCTTCAAGCAATCAGGTGATATTCACGTCTCATTTGCGATTTTGTTATGACATAAGCGATACAAACTACAGTAAGGATGCATAAGCCTGCCGGCATCTGCTACATATAAGGAGTTCGTGGATGCATGTATCTTCTTTAATAAATTTTTCATGACGAAAAAGGGAATAAATGATAACAATGCAAGGTTAGTTTCTTTCATTTTATTTTCAAATAAGTTTTATCTATTTTATTGTACCGTGCAGTGGGGGGGGGGGGGGGGGGGAGGGGGGCACAAATTGGACACAAAATTATTTCGTTTCTTAGGCCTTGAGATATATACCTTGATAAAGAAAACAAAAAACGTTTCACCATAAATTCTAGGACAGGAAAAGAAATTATTTTAACGTGTCCCGATATATACGGTAAATAAGATATATGTATATATTACTGATTCTACAGACCTGTACACCCCGAGTAATACCTCGGATTGCTTTTTAAAAAATCCTTTTTAGTTCATATTGGTAATAATAATGTTAAACAGTTTGACCAAAGTCTACTCTCTGCACGTTACTGTACTGTAATCCTTTATTTGATATATTTTACTTACGCTCTTCCTATCTCTTATCATATGCATCATATAGCTTTCTACGGGATTTACGACTTTCCCATCCCTCGTCCTTTTCGATACCACAGCCTCAATCCACATTTTTGTGGTAAACGGGGTCTTTTGAGTCCAATCATCACTCTTTTGGTTACATCCATATTCAACACAGTGCACCATATTTGCTGTACAAACGCACGATCGAAATATGTCACACAGACATTTACGTGGGGAAATGAAACACTTTAATGGCTAGGTTGAATAGAAGGGATCAATGTACGTCATGTCCATTCTTCGAACACGGAAACTACAGATTGTTTACGGAGAATGCAGAATGTTTTTTTAAATTTAAAACGGATTTTTAAGTCTAAAACATTTTTATGTTGTGCATATAATGACTATAATATATGTATAATACAGGTGGCTAGTGACCTTTAAACTGGGCAGTATGGTGTACAAAAGCAGGATGTGAAATACGTTATATGAATTTATATCTTGGAACGGCTTAATAATATCAATAAACAAGTTTCACGTCTACTTTGAGATAAGAAAACTGCTTCCTGACTGCTACATATTACCATTTGACAAGCCACTTTATCCATAAAACAAAGATATAGATCTAGAAAAATTTTAATTAATTTGTAATACCTATAATATCCCACATCATTGATTAGAGCTATTAAAGAGAAAATAATTCAGCTGTTGTTTCAACTACACAGTTAAAACGATGCTAGTCCAAACAAAGGTGAGGTTGAAAAAATGTTTACAAATAATGACTTAGGGTTGAATAGGTGTTGATTGATAGGGTTGATGGTTGAGTAGGGGATGGTTCGCGCAGCCCGATTATGAGTTTAGAACTAAATTAATACAAGGAACAGGTTGGATATACTTTTATAGAGGGTAGCAGCGGGAAAACATAATTTGATCATTTATTTCAGGTTACCAAATATAAAACAAAAGACCGTAAAATATATCCCAATATTGAATTTCAGGTGAAGAAGATTCTGACAGACGAAAACGTCGCACTAAGATTTCAACAGTGTTAAACTTCTTATTAAAATTGCCAAGTTTAGGCCAAATGATTTTGCTATTAATGCCAATAGCTGCAGAAACAGCGAGAATTGTCAACCTTCCTTTGAACAGCTGCTTTAGCGTTCTACCAAGCATTCCCACTGACCGAAACTAATTGACAATTTTAGTATGTTTTTTTTTTTTTTTGTTTCAGTATTTTTGTAGGGTATTTGAAAGAAAAAAATTCATGTATAATATTTCAACTTATCTTTTTATTTACTGAAAATATACTTTTATTGTAGTGTTTTTCATTTTCTGTGCTGTCTTTTTGAAAGTAAGTCTTTGTAACCCTCTTCTGGTTTAATAGAATCTACATCGGGGTTTGCACCTAGACAAGGAAATCCCAGTTTATATTATTTGTCCCCTGATGGGCATACTGCTGAGTAGGAGGACAATTTAATGCAATCCTGCGATTGGGATTTACTTGTTTAGTTACAAACACCTAAACCCATTTTTCTTGCCCAAATGAGTTCAATTCAAATGAAAGAAATCATGCACTTTTGAAGTATAATTAGTAAATTCAAGATTTACAGTATTCATCAGGTACTATTAACTGATAATTTTTATACAGGTCATCCAGTATTATACTGTTGTATGAAATTCCAAATATTTATCTCGGTAGAATCTGCCATTCTTAGACACACACGGTTGACACCCCCCACCCCCACGACTGCTTATAGCAAACGAGGGGTCATCTTGATTCTTGGCGATTCTGTTGCGAGAATGAGGCTGATCCAAGATTTCTCATTTAAGTGGAGCAATCAGGATGAGAAGACACTCATTTGCTTCATGTATCACCTTCAGAACCTGAGGTGCTCGAGACGTGTATACATTTTTTATATACATCAATATAAAAAACATCCATTGTCCAGGCATTTTGGATCCGGGACTGGCGAGACAAAGGTTGGGATTTTGACAGTACACTTCATCGCCAATTGTTCCATCATAGGACAGTCCCATTGAGCATCCGTCGAGTGAAAAACTAGGGATGAACAAACCATTCTTTTATGTATTATTTCGTTCTTACACTAGAGGCCTCAAAGTCATTAGCCAACCAAGGATATGTCGAACTTGGATTTGAAAACACCATTCTAGAAAACCCAAAACAAGAATCTGGAAAATTGGTTCTGCTTCGTTGTTTCAGATCAATCACCACCGTTGCGTTGTTGGGCACAATAACTTCATTCCCATGTAGGTTCTCCAGAGACCAATGAAAAGCTTTCAAAACGGTTTTCATCTCAAGAATATTAAAATATAAATAACAATGCTGAGGGCGTGCTCCACCAGTCTCGTGTTCGCATCCGAATCGAATGCAATTGCCGGAGGATGTATTTGCAAAGGTATCCTCGAAGTGGAGAGAGTGGTTGGCAAAACGATCGAAATCTCTTTGCACTTTGTTTATTAGAGCTGTGGTTTTTGAAGGTTGTAAATTCGGTAGGTTTGCTTCCCAGTGGCCTCTGCTTTAAGGAAATCTGAGACATTTTGTTGGTTGCCTTGCAAATTCTTCTGCTTTATCCGAGACTGTGGGAGACGGAAATAATTACCCCTTGTTGTCTAGTTGCGGATTCAATCTGATCACTGAAAAGGTTAAATGAATAAGGTTGCGAACACAGCTTGGCCAATGATGGTCTCTCAGAAAAGTTAGAGGGCATTAGATCCTGTTCCACCTGTTGTAAATTCATAGCTGCTATTACGGCCATGGCCACAGTATAGTGGACCTCTATCTTTACAAAGTGGACCATTCTATAAACATGCTCCCAGGTAAGCATGGTGAGATCTGGGTTGGGAAACGTTAAGCTGTATTCCTATTACTGAAATAGATATTTGGATGCAACGTTGAGCCCTTGGTCATGATGTTAAGAAATCAACTGATGGGTATCCAGCAGAACACTGAGACTGTGGAAGCAACTGAAAGTATATCCTTCCTTAGACCATGAACTGGGGCCCCGAGTGGACCAGTGGTCTAAAGTGCTCTCCGTTACGGATCACTGCCATCTCACCTCTGTCTGCGGATTCGGCCAATGTGGGTATGTGAGAAAGCTTGCCAGTAGCTTCTCGTGGGTCGGTGGTTCTTTCCGGGTTCTTCCTCCACCATTAATACTGGCCGCCATGCATAGCATATCGTGTGCTGAAAAATGGCGTTAAACCCTACAAGAACAACAACAACACCACCACCACCATGATCATCTGATGTTGGAACTGTAGACGAGGCATATGATGTAGAAAAAAGAAGAAATAACTCTGATGGTAGTGGGCGGAAAACTTATTGAGTCAAAGCCTGCAAGGCAGAGTCTCACTCAGTATAGTAAGATCTACTAACAAGGGAACTTGAGAGCCAGTTTTTGGATTAAGGTAGTGGAGCCAATGTCTCTTATGCTAACTGCAAAGTAGTTGGAGAATAATGTCAAGGAATTTGGATCCATACACTTGCAGCACACGATGAGTTAGATCCCATTATGTCCAATGTGTTGCCAAGTAGAGGCTCCCTTTGGGTGCCAAATGCTTGAGTGTTAGTGAAGAGACATCTCTTGGAAACTGAGGCACCATGATGGACAACATATGCCACGAGTGTCTATAGGCACAATATGAGTTAGATTCATCCATGTCTATATACACTGGACACTGTCTGTGGGAAAACTCTAGTAGCACTATGCATGTTAGACTGATCAACGAGTGTGCTTGTATAGACTAGATGTCATCTACAGGAAGTGCCTAGCAGCATTACACAGGTTAGATCAATGAATATATAACTGGGTTCTTGGATATAGGATGCACTAAGCTGGGCACTGTATGCAGGAAGTGCCAGCGACACTATGCAAGTCGTGGACTATACAAGGTCATTTGTCTGGGGACTGATGCTGTATGATCAATTGTGGTTGTGGCCCAGACTGGTCTCGCCCATGATCTAAATCTGTAATACAAATAGAGCAGACAATATATACAAGTAGTGTTGTGCACATCCTGCTTATTAGCTTAGGAGAGTCTGAGCAGAGTTGCACACTATACCTGTTAAATGGTACACATGACCTGTACAAGTAGAGATTTAGTGTTGCTATTAATACAAACAAAGTGAAAAATAACCAATTCTAGTAATAGGTAACCTGTAGTAGGCCAGTTTTTACTGCCTATACAGGTAAAATCACAAATGTTGCTTATAATAAACACTTGCACAAACTGGATGCCAAATAACCAATTCTAGTGATACTTCATCTGTAGGAAGGCCAATATCCTACAGCCTATATTGGTAAAAATCACTGAAGCATCCATTATAGTAATGTAGGAGCTGGATGTTAGGAGTCAATGTTGTATAGAAAACTTACCTGTACATATCCAATGTTGTAGGGAAAACTTATCTGTACATATCCAGTGTTGTATAGAAAACTTACCTGTACATATCCAACCATGGAGGTAACTATACAGTAATATGAGTTTTTTTATAGTGCACATAACAAAGCACAGAAGTGTCATGATTGATACTTACAAAGTAGATGTTACAATATCCATTATGAGACAATGTTACTTGTACAAAATGCCCCAGGATGTTGTATACAGGTGAAACCTGTAAAGCGTCATGCATGTAACTATGAAGTGGATGCTAAGACAAAATAGAAAACGTACCTGCATGTATCTAGTGAAAGTTAACTCTGTCATCAATGACATAAAGAACAAAAAAGTTGGAAATTTATAGATGGAGTATACTTCCCTTTCAAAGATGAAAACACTTCCAAGTTGTTTCAGGGCAGAAAACTTCCAAACTGCTTTTATGGAATTTGCGAGGCATGATACTTGGCATGAGTGGAAGTAATAACTGGGGATTTCACGAGATTTGGCACCAATTCTTGTATCAAGGGTAGATCACTATTTGTCACGTAGATGGTCTGATAACTTTCAACTTTTTAACTAAAATGTTTTAGCCTACAAGTGCTTGATTTGTGAGGTAGTAGTAGTTCTTCTAAGGTGTTGTTATCGGGTAATGTATATGAATAAGAAATCTCCCTACTACACGTTTCTGTGTTCTTCATCCCCTCCCCATTCCCCAAAGTGCAACAAATTAAACCATAGTCTTTAATAAAGTTAAAATGGTTTATCAGGGCCCAAAAGAGAGGATTATGAACGTCTGATAAAGTGGCAGTTGTTTACATCTGTAATATGCACAATGGAAGGAATGTTGGTATATCAATGTTACTTTCATGTATTGTGGCTAAAATTTCTCTGGATATTGTACTTGTGGAAATTGTATATGATCTAAGCACACAAAACTAAAATGACTGCTCACTTGTGCTAAAAAAATCAGCCTGAATTAGTCTATAGCACACTATCTTTAGAAGTTATTAACATAGGAAAACAAATTTTGCCAGACTAGACAATAACAGTTTCTGAAAGTGCAATGAATGAATTACCAAATATATAAAATATTAAAAAAGTTATTACCTTTAAAAAAAATACTATTTATCTTTCAAGTCCTGAAGTGAAAATGACCAAGAGGAGCTAGCAGTTTTTTGAAAGGTGCACATCTCAAGTAAGACCAAGCTTTATACATTGCAACCCATATCATACACGTCAATCATACAACAAAATAATGGAAATTAAATGTTTCTTAAACAAAATCTAAGATATACAATGTCTCTTTAAAATAGCCATTATAACAAGTGAGGGAAACTGAGGAACCCATTTTTGAAAGGTGCACATCTCAAGTAAGACCAAGCTATACTCTGTAACCCATATCATACACATCAATCATATAAAAAAATAATGGGAATTAAATGGTCATTGAACAATATCTAAGATCCACAATGTCTCTTTAAAATAGCCATTATGACAAGTGATGGAAACTGATGAAATTCTATTTCTTTGAAAATGTAACCCTATGCAAAATATGAAACTGTACAGCACTATCTCAAAACAGTTTATTCATGTAATCAGCACTGATGGCCTCCGCAGTTTGGGTTTCATTTATGAGCTCAAATAGCTAGACTGTGCATGTATTTGTGTGTGTGTGTGTGTGTGTGTGTGTGCATGTGCATGTGTGTTGGTCTCTCTCAAAATTGGTTGGCAGATAACTTTTAGAACTGTAGAAATGTTATCTATACCAACCTGAATGACATTAGAACTGGAAAACCAAGAAGGCTTCAATAGTCATAGTTAAACCGTTTTATCCTTATTACGACCAGATACTGTATACTACACATGTACATAGTTTGGTAGATGAACACATTGACTGACATATGAAAAAACAAGTTCTACCTTTGATATATGGTTAAATAAAAGAACATGATTTATGTAAGTTAACAAAGATGAAAAACAAGAGAAGTTACCATGTCAAACAGATTTAATGTTAACACTGTGGCATTTATCTTACAGAAATCTTCAAAGACAACAATGAAACCAAGTTTTACATTAACCTGTACCAGCCTTCTACAGCACAATCTTGGTTCAAAAGGGCATTCTGATTCTAAAATGGAGATTTCACAGAATGCCTTTCAAGCATAATTTCATGAATTCATTCATTTAAAATCATTTTCTTCCCCATAAACAATAACTCCACTAAAAGGTTTCATGTCAAGCTAACATTTTGCATTTGAAACAGTCAGCCATTATATTTTCATCATTATGAACATCATCAGCTAGTAATATTTTATAAACGTACATTTTAGTGTACAGGGGATAGTGTTATTTTAGTGTACAGGGGATAGATTTATTTTATGTTTCAGTAAAATTTAGCATGTTATTATCTCAAGGTAATGATTCAAAGAAAATAAATGTGAAGTCTCTCTCTCTCTCCTCAGCTCCTGTGAATGAGTGATATGGACCCGAGTTCACAAAATTCAATCGAAAGTTTTTAGTACTGAACATCCTCTACAATTTTATGTTTCTCCACTGCTGCTCCTGCCTGCTTCATCACTACCATTATGAGAAGTCCTTTCAATATTTCCAGACCTTGCTATCGATGGGCAGCCATTATGGCGGCAACACCTGATAATAAAAAAAGATGTCCATTTTGATAAAGATTAAATGTAAAATTCCTTGAACTACAAAGTTAAGAGACAGCACAAGCAAAACTCAGAATATAAAAGCTGTCATATACAATATAGTAATTACCTGCCAGGACCACTTAAATATAACAGTTAACCAAAGCCAATGAAGTAAGAAAGATAGGTCAGTGAGACAGGATAGCATTGTACTCACCAAAACACAGCCATAAAAGAAGCTGCACAAAACTAAAACCAGCAATGTATGGAAAACTGACTAAAACTAGAGAGTTAAATGAATCAATGAAGTATGAAATACAAGTCACAAAGACCTATTAATGGTGGAAGGGTGTAGCAAAATTGTATGACATTTTAACTAAAGTGCATGATAAAACAACCTAAATGTTAGGTGTTAACATACAGTGGGAGGAGGTGAGTGGGTACTATATGCCCCTTCCGCAACGAAGGACAATCATAGAAACTCAGAGCACCTTCCCCGGATTTTCTATCAAAGCTGGAGGGACAATCTTTAAGCTACATTACAACAACATATGTCCATATGACAAAGAAGCACCTGCCAATATGATGCCACAAAGTTCAAAATCAAACAGGGGCCGTAACTACATTAAAAGTTGACAGAAAATGGTTAAAATAAAATCTAATATTTATTCTTCTTAAAATAAAGTCTCATACAGAGTTCTGAAATCAGTTTAAAATTAGTGAGTGGAATGAAAATGCACAAGTGCTAAGCCAAACAGGGGCCATAATTCCATTATCATGAAATGGTTAAAAATTAAATTTGACCAATATATTCTTAATGAATAGGCTTCTGTCACATTTTGTTTCAGTCCAGATCCTAAAAAGTCATGGGACAAAACTGGACTGCAAATTTCAAAGTGAATGGGGGATGGAATGTAATTCTGTAAAATCTTGCAGAAAAAGGACATAAACTGAACTATAACTATCTTCCAATGTAAAGCTCCGTACCAAATTTGATGTCATATGTGATGAGACATGATGTGACAGATGAACATGGGTAACACATTTAGATTAAAAAGTCTGTATTTTCATGTTTTATCACTGTTTCATTTTCAAAATTGCAGACCAAAGTAAACAATGTAGAATTGGTACATGAAAACTGTACAAAAGATTCAATATCAACCTTTATCAGAGATGTTTAAGTCCACTACGAAAACTTATCTGACCTAATGATCATCCACCAAAAGCTGATGATGTGAACAAAATGCACTATAATACTTAGGACAGGAACATGGGGGTGGATTGAAAAAATATCAAGCAATTCAGTGTGTGAATATGCTCCCCTTCTGATTTCAATAATGCTGCCTGAAACCTAAATTTCACTTTTTCATAGTACAAATGTCTGAAGCCATTAAAATCTAATAATTCAAAATCATCTGTGAATTACCTCCCTTGGTACATACACTTCTCTTTTGATCTATTTTGTTAATTCCCTATATCAATAAATGTTTAATAACAGATTTATGTAGTCATGCCTGTCATTATTGTTCTTTTAGGCTTTTAATTTGCTTTCTTACATTTATGAACAGAAAATAAGGTAATTTTATAACACCTTCACACCAACTTTAGTATTTACTATCTACTATGAATATCATCAGTTATGCAAAGGACGAAAAAGTGCTTATACAAGAAAAATAGACCTACTGTCAAAAGTAATTTTTTCTGTGATATTTTTGGTCTTGATGTTTTCCTCCTGATTTGTAATGAACACAGTTTCATCATCTATCAACTTCCAGCCATACTTGTTAATCCACTGCTTGACCTGAGAATCTGCAATTAATACAACATTTTGTTACTAAGTAATATCAAATTAAACACTATTAGCTAAAAGGAAAATCATTTACAATTAACCATATATGAAAACAATATCCACTGACAACAAACTGTACTGAAATATGAATTTATAAATATGTATAATGGGACCCATGAGAGGATTCATTCAATGGTGCTGGTTACAGAATTTTTAAAATTCTTTCCTAAACTTTGGCAAAGAAATATTTGGATTTCTTATTTATAAAAAATCTGTTTTAGAAATAGTTCCAACTGTACCAAGAAATGCAGTTCTTTTGCCTGTGAAATCTTATCCAAGAGCTGCAATGAAAACTTAATACGTCATCATAGTTTTATACAAAATTTAACCCCATACAAAATCCTATGTCATCTTGCTTTCACTGTAGAGACAATTTTTCCAAAAGAATATTTTCACATCTTCAAATCCTAGTGAATGCAGTCTGTTCTCTTTTAGATAACTAGATGGTCTCTTTGTAACAACGACGATTCTTTGAAACCAAGACAACTCTTTGCCTTCATCTTTGTAACAATGACGATTCCTTGAAGCCAAGACAACTCTTTGCCTTCATCTTTGTAAGAATGACGATTCCTTGAAACCAAGACAATTCTTTGCCTTCATCCTGCTAATTCCTGTTTTAACATGTGCCCATAACAAACTATTTGTATGAGCCAAATCAGACTGGTTACGTTGTAAACTACTGAAATATAATATAACAAGAAAGAAAACAAACCACAGTAAAAACATAATATAACAAGAAAGAAAACAAACCACAGTAAAAACATAATATAACATGAAAGAAAACAAACCACAGTAACATATATACAACTTGTTAATCCTGGTAGTGCTATGCTGTCTTGCATGACCTTAATACCAATGCTCATTTGTTCCTAACTGTCCTTGAGCTATGCGATTTATTCCTCGGCACTATATAACATACTTGTGCTGATGTACCATGAAAACAAACCAAATTAAAAATTTTGGAATTTTATAACAAAATAATTTTAAAAAAGTTTGGATTATTCTCTCCCAAACTTATGCTCCACACAAGATTAGTGTACCGTGCTCCATCCTACAAATTATGTCATCAATGACTCTTAAAAAATCACTGAACTTAGCTTCTTTTGTATACCATGACAAAAGTCATTAAGTGTGCAACTAATAGCTTACATCAATTTACAGATAAGTGTTTAAATACTAAATAACATCTGACCCTAATGAAAAGGGATGCAACTTGAATCTATCTTCAATGATAAACTGTTTGTATTAGAGATATCTTTACTTCATGTACAAACAGACGGAGATATCAAACTATACCTGCTACCATTTCTGCCATGACTAAATTTCCCAGAATCCAGCAAATAAACTGCGTCAGTCCACTCCTCGATGATAAAAGCAGCCTCACTATCAAAACTGAGTTACACTAACAAAGTGACTGGGAAAAGTGTAATAAATAAATATGTATGCATATTGATTCACATGCCTTTTGACTGAAAAGTACTGACGTGATAAAGAAACTATTACTTTGGCAGGAAACACCATGGAAAGAGGTGACCATACTATGTACAACATTTATAGAGGAAATATACCCTGGGAGAAATCAGAATAGCCACTGAGATGAGGTGGCCACTATATAAAGTGACTGGACAGGTTTTACTGTATTATGTTTTGTGTAAACTCAAATAGTACCTGGTATTCCGCCTAGTAGTTGTATTAATGTGTCTTTAGGAATTGTCTGGTATGTAGCCGCAACAACATGACATACAACTGAAAGCAGATAAAATACAGTGCTTAGAACAGCTAATTGTGAAATTCATACAGTCAACACATTCTTGTACCGGAAAGAATTTACCTGCTAAAGCAATTTGTTGTACCCTTAAACAAGGAACGTGCTCCTGCAATATGAATTCCAAAAGAAGCTGCCTCAAAACTGACCTAAACAAAAAATATAACATTAAGGATTGATATGCAAAACCCACATGTTCTTTTAACACATTTATGGAAGGGCACATAAAAAAGAATCTGTAAGTTCTAAAACAGGTCAGGGGATGAAAATTTCTGAGCCTTGAAGCCCCAGGCCAGTCAATGTATGTGGTGGGTTGGTACTGATTTTAAAGATATGCACAGTGAGCAAGAACATTTTTTTCTGGCAAGATAGTCAGCACTGACATGTGTCTGGTCTGACACCAAAATCCATGCTGACAAGATAGTCGGCACTGACATATATCTGGTCTGACACCAAAATCCATTCTGACAAGATAATCAGCACTGACATGTATCTAGTTGACACCAAAATCCATTCTGACAAGACAGTCAGCACTGACATGTATCTGGTCTGACACCAAAATCCATGCTGACAAGACAGCCAGCACTGACATGTATCTGGTCTGACACCAAAATCCATGCTGACAAGACAGTCAGCACTGACATGTATCTGGTCTGACACCAAAATCCATTCTGACAAGTCAGCACTGACATGTATCTGGTTGACACCAAAATCCATGCTGACAAGATAGTCGGCACTGACATATATCTGGTCTGACACCAAAATCCATTCTGACAAGATAATCAGCACTGACATGTATCTAGTTGACACCAAAATCCATTCTGACAAGACAGTCAGCACTGACATGTATCTGGTCTGACACCAAAATCCATGCTGACAAAACAGCCAGCACTGACATGTATCTGGTCTGACACCAAAATCCATGCTGACAAGACAGTCAGCACTGACATGTATCTGGTCTGACACCAAAATCCATTCTGACAAGACAGTCAGCACTGACATGTATCTGGTCTGACATCAAAATCAAAGCTAATACTATTCAATGTGCCACAATACCACTCCAAGAAAATTTAAAAAATGCAGATACATAGCTCTGCTGCTCAGCACATTGTAGTCCAGGTTACAAGTCCTATATATAAACATTTTAGCTGACAAAAGCATAAAAGTCCTTAAAAAATTTGTATCAATGTTTTCTTGTCCTTAAAAATACGTAAAGGTCCTTATTGATAAAAATTTTGGAAAAAAATTCCTGATAATATACTTCAGAAAGTATTCAGCCCATCCGATTTTTTAATAAATTTTTTTATCCCTTCTTTGTTTTTATTATTGTTAATTTGTCAAAAACTATCAATTAAAATCATGACATTAAATTTATCACATTTAGTTTATTACATAAGAAGTCTGAAACAACCATGATGCTAGGAATGACAGTCGTCAGTATATACCTTACAGTATTCCACAAAGAAGAGATTGATGTTGTACTGCCACAATGAATTTCCAGGAATCCATAAGACCCTTTCTTTGTAGTAATGGTGGAGTGTTAAAACCATCTCTAATATTCTTGAGCACTAAAATGATTTTCAAGATGGCCACCACATCAGCCATACTGGATATAAGCACTATTTTCATTTAGGATGAAGATGAAATTACAAGTCTTTTGGTGAAACCCAATGTAGGGACATTATAATAAGTCTTTTGGTGAAACCCTATATAGATACAGCCATCCTTCAAGGTGTAGCAATAAGAATATTTTGAAAATGATCACTGCCCTGTGGTCATAAAAGTTTGCTTGGCACCATTATAATTATGACCAACTAGACACCATAACAAGTCTTCTCATGAAAATTTAAGTTAATATATCTGTCTCTGAATATCATTTATAACAGGATTTTCAAGATGCCTGTCATAGAGACCATACCAGTCAAGAGAATGGCCATACCAGTCAAGAGAATGGCCATGTCATAATGGATGCCCAAATGCTACCCTTTTCATTTTGTGTGTATGTGTGATTTGGATTTTTAACGTAGCTTTAACAATTTTTCAGTCATATCGCTATGATGTCTGCAATGTGGCAGTTTATACTGATGTCTAGCACTGCGGCATCATGCTGCAAACATGTAGCATGATGTCCCACCCAGTCACATTATTCTGACACCAGGCCGACCAGTCCTAACACTAACCTCTTAATGCTGAGCGCCAAGCAAGGCAAGCTGTTAGTACCATTTAAGTCTTTGGTATGACTCAGTCGGGGATCAAACCCACGACCTCCTGCATCTGAGGCGGACGCTCTAACCACTAGGCCACTGGAGCGGTCCTTTTCATTTTGATCAACTAGATACCAAAAGTCTTGAAGTGAATACGTCTTGTCAATAGGACATTCTGTTCAAAAAGAATAGCAACATAAAGATGTTCAAGATGGCCACATTGGGCATCTGTACATTGCCATTTCATTTTGGATGAACTAGACATAAAAAGCAGTCACGCAGTAAAAGTCACATGTCAATATTTTCTGCTCAAAGAGTAGTGATTACAAAGGATTTTCAAAATGGCCGTCACAGCAGCACCATGCTGATACAAGCATTTCTTCATGAGAAGTGGAGATAAGATGGGTACCACTGATGAGACTAATCGCAAATCTTCAAGTCAATGTCTACATGACCAGCTGTACAGGATAAATAACATTTTCAAGATGGCAACCATCTTTGGCACG
This sequence comes from Sinohyriopsis cumingii, assembly GCA_028554795.2. NCBI lineage: Eukaryota > Metazoa > Mollusca > Bivalvia > Unionida > Unionidae > Sinohyriopsis > Sinohyriopsis cumingii. Next base: position 188,888,370 of record CM068824.1, on the reverse strand, counting down.
GTGAAGGTCTGACCAGCATCATTTCCATTCAGGACCAAATACATATCATGTAAGTTTTTTAAACTGTAAAAGCCTATACTGACTATAACATTTTAGATAACAACCTGCTATAGGTTAAGATACAATGGATTTTCTATAATATTTGCATTCCTGGTTTTTGGGTCACAATGTATAAAGTCTCCTCATGCCCCACCCTCAATTTAAACTTCAATGGAGACTTTTTGACACCGACATGTGTCAGTTCATTTAAATGATGGGCTGCAGTGATTTTCGAAGATTTGGTTCTGGAAGACGAAGAAGAAGAAGAAAAAAGAAGATTGTCGGAATCTATAAATTCTTGCAGGTGGGTGCTTACACTTCCTTATGTGATCTTCAAATCCCATAATGCCCATAGTCAGATCAGGATCATTCCTTAGATCAATCTGGATGGGGAAAAAAATACATAAAAAGATAATAATTTACATACATTAATGCATTATCTTTCATTGTAGATGTAGATATGCATTGTTTCATCTCTATGTACAAATAACTATAGGTAAAAGATGGTAATGATACTTTTCAGTTTGATCCTGTTTACAATTTTCAGTCAGTCATTGGATTAAACACGACTGCTTTATTAGTTCCTCTTTTACTTGTCTATTGGTGTCTTGATCTGTCCATTTAGTTCAGCCAGAGATAAAAATTAAAAAAAATGACTTTTACCGGTATTATAAAATTTATTATTTATCTGACTGTATCAATTAGTCTTAAAATGTGCTGCATGGAAGCTTATATGGTGCATACATATATTGTGCCTTAATGTCAATAAAAGATACAATGATGTAATTTTGTGACAAGGCTGTAGTACTCGAAAAATTGCATGCTCTCACAAAATTTAATAAATTTTGATACAACTGTATAAAACAGAAAACCAAACAGTAATGAGCTAAATGCAGAAAGAAAACCAAATATACTTAAAATTTAATGTCAGTCAAGCATGAATATGAAATAGTGATGTACTTTTGTGACGATGGTGCAGTACTCACATTTAATCCCTCATCAAATTTTAGTAATCTAGGTATAACAGCAAATGGGAGTCAAAGTGACCTCCTTTTGTAGTTAGATTATGGTAGCAAAAGAGATGCATTCAATCAATCTTTTTAGAATCAGACAAATTTATTTTTAAAACTATACAGGAATCATTATGAAAAAATTAAAATAACCAAACGATTTGAATGGAAGATTTCTAGACTTATAAATTTACTGGACTCACCTCAAAGCATTGTTGTAATCACAGGTTACTCTATATACCAGAGTGGTCCAACTACAGACCTGTTGTTGCCCGAGTTCATATAAAAAAATAAGTTCTCAGTGTATCCCCCAGGAGTGTAAAATTGAGGGTAGAAAAAAAAACCTTGGTGTCAGAACTTGGGGGTCAAATAAAAAATGTGGGGGTAAAAAATGTACTGACAAATTTTCATCTGACTTGTAATTTTTCAGCTTGAAATAGGCTACTGCAACTTGCACAACATACTCTATCTCTCTCTCTCTCTAAACATACAAATAAACCAACATGCACAATTAACAAACAAATGCATTGTCTATTCAAAGAATAGTTTTTTTTTTAGTTCATTTCTCTTTTAATTTAAAGTCATACTTTTAAGTCTCCTTATAATCTTTTTGTAACAATATTATAGACCAATACATTATATATAAGCTAATACAAAAAGCCAAATAAATCTTTTTAACCAAATGGCAGTTAATTTACTGCCCGTCATAAAATGTGTATGATCACCGGTTTCATTGTACTTCGTCCCAGAACAACATTTATCTAAAAATTAAGGAGGCAAATGATTCATCTTCTTTCTAACAAGTTACACTTGAACTTTTAAGATCTTTCTTTTATTGCAGCAAAGTTAAAAACCAACAAAATCTGCAATAACCCCCTGACAGGGTTCATATGGTCTTTGATAGTCTGGGAAAAATGAGGTAGCATTTTCAAGGCCTTGAATGTTTGGGAAAATCGAGCAAATTACCCTGAGGTCTTTAAAAATCTTTGAAAATAAAAAAAAAACATTTTAATTTCTTTCCATAATCACAAATAAAATGGTCCAAGGTTGTTAGATTCAGATGTAGTTGAGTTTTCCTGATTTCTTTATTCTGATGACCCATTCAGTTTCATTTCTTCATCAAACACTATTGTTGTATTTTACATTCATTGTTTTAACAAATAACATAACTTGTATACTAAATGTTAGCAAAAATAGGTCTTGGAAATCTATGTTTGTGGTCTTTGAAAGTCTGGTTAAAGTCTTTGAATTTATCATTCAGAATTCTGTATGAACCCTGCCTGACTCTGTAATCCAAAGAACGCATTTGTCTTGGCAAGTTTACTGATTTCTTTGTTGTGAAAGAATGTTTTGGGTTATAATGTGTACTCCAGATATCTTGAGGCAATTGAGGTCAGATTTTTTAAATTCTTAAACCCTATCATGAAAGGATTATTCACTTTTGCAGTTTTCGCAATCACGCGATCAGAAGTCACACTGGTAATCCTAATGGATGTGCCATATTCCAGTCAAAGGACTTGTTTTCTCCAAATTTCATTAAAGTTAGATCCACAGTTACTCTTCTGTGTTTTGCTTCTTTCACTTTCTTTGCTAATGATTCTTAATGCACGACATTTTAATCTCGAGATCACTTTCTAGTGCAACAAGCATTGAGGTTAAACATCTAGATGACACCTTGACGAGCTTGATGGAAACTGTGTGAGAGCTTGCAAGATTAGGGGAAGCTACTCCATCATAACATAGCCTATGCTAGTCTGGTTCCCTGTTTCTTATACTCCCTGCGTTGCACTCAGCTATACGAATAGAGGAGTGCAATGCAGGGCGCAAACAAAGCAGGGAACCAGTCTATGCCTATGTTCGAACTATACACGATGCCATCCCTCATCCAAAGCAATGGATATTTTAAAAAATCATGATCGCATTATGCGAATCCTTTGCATAAAAAAAATGCATGACAACAAAACGTGTATGCCAATTTTCTCCACCGTGCGTCACCTATGCACAAATGTGCATAAAGGGAAACACTGAGTTCTATAATTGAAGTATAATTAATACAATATACATGTGTATGGCCCACTAACTTTACATTTTTGGTCCATGTGGCCCATGGTGTTTAAGATTGTTGGACATTATAATGAAATGGTGAAGTGTCAGGGGCAGACAAGAAATTTGCAACAATACCCAGAAGTCCTGGAACTGACACATCTCTAGTCTGTTTGCCAGTTTCATAACATTCTTGGTTGGTAACTCCTCCTGCTGTAAACACTGGTTAAGGTAAACATATTTAAGAATATATATATAGGTCATGATCACTGCACATCTCTGGCAGTCAAAATTATTATACCTAGTTCTGACAAATGGTGGGGTGGGCTGTCAATTATATAAACTTGTTTTTCATGTTGTATCGTATAAATTTGCTTATAAAATGAGTCAAACTGCAAATGGCACAGACCCAGATCTGCCATTGCATAATGTGCCAGCAGATCAGGTTTTGTGCAGTTTTTGTTAGGAGTAATCAGTAGAACAAACAACACAGACCCTGATCTGCCATAGCGCAATGCACCTGCAGATCAGTATATTTGCTGTCTGCAGTTTGTCTTGACTTATAAACAAGTATGTACATTATAATTTTTCTGCTTCCATGATCATACAAACCAATAATCGAGTCATCTTTCACGTTTTAGTGTAAAGTACAACAGACATAAACTATATGAAGCTGAAACTTAGGCTACACACAATGAAGCCAACAGCAAAGTACCCAAGGCATCATGGCACATGCTTTCTCTCTCCGATGTCCTATGTTTGAATTGACCATTCCCTATACTCGACCAATCTTCTACCAGCTGTCATTCAGTTCTAATTTATTCAAAATTCCAAAGGACTACTAGTCAATCTTGTTTGTGACAATGTTTCTCTCTTACTTATGACACCTACAGTGCTTTGCTTGTCTGACAAAGAGAACATATGTGGCCCAAACTGTCGGACACCTGGGCATTTTGCACTATTAACATGAATAAATTCCTTGTTTAATCATTTCATTATTATTTTTTCATCAAAACTGCAATTATCTGTTGTACAACCTTCACTACATCTTGATGCCTTAAATATTGTGCAGTTAATCTGTGCGGTCTTATGTGATAAATCACTATGCCTTCTTTTAACTGTGTGGTCTTATGTGATAAATCACTATGCCTTCTTTTAAACTGTGTGGTGTTATGTGATAAATCACTGTGTGGTGTTATGTGATAAAACACTGTTTGGTGTTATGTGATAAATCACTATGCCTTCTTTGGTGCCTAGGTCTTTGAAATTACTAACAGAAGTTGTTCTACTGACCAAATTTTTTTACAACAATCCCAACAATATAATGTCTTGAAATTGTATCCATTGATACTTACATCGATGAATATTCTGGCAAGGCTAAAAATTAATATCACAATCTAACATATATAGCAGATGATTTGATGAATATGTTTGCTTGTAGCAATTAACTAAAATGACTATGTGCTGAAACAGCTAACCACCATGACTACCTGCCTTCTACCATATGCAAAATACTCAGCATCAGCAACTGAAAGTGCCTGGCAGTCCAAAGATAGCATTTTTAAGTGCAGGCAAGTAGCTTCATATGGAATTTTACAATTTGGTTTGACAGGTTTTAAAGATTAACTGGAATTATAGGTCAGCATTCCCACACATGAAGGATACACGGACAGTATCGATAAGACATTTGCACAGTGTGAAGTCCGAGTGTGGAAGATTGGTAAGGGCTTTCAACAAAATCTGGGCTGTAACATTGGTCTGGTAATACCCTGGGTTAAACTGGTACCTGGAAATATATAAGAGAATAACATAAGCTAATTTATCACTGTTCTGGTTTGTTTTTAATTTTGTGATGTGTTATACTCATTAACATACATACGAAACCCAAGGCAGGTATAAGCACAATTATCACAAACAAGAGGCCAAAAACAGGATAGTTTGGGTGTATAAGTGTACTCTACACATTACATACAACAATTGGAGCACATATGGAAAAGATACATTTTCACTACTAACCTGGTTTTGCAGCTGGTCAAAATTCTTATTACAAAGGGCAAAATCTAGAACCAGAATACAAGCTCAAAATATAGTGAAAAATAATTTATATTCAGCACTCACTTCATGTGTAGATGTGCAACTTTCGCTGAAAGATTGTGAACTGGAATTCTGCAGTGATCATGGTCAGGTGTTCAGTTTGCTGTATTACATTACTCTCATATTTCTCTTTGAAAGTTTATATTTGTGTTGATACTTATTGTTGATCTGACATGTTTTGAAGTTTGAAAAGATCCATCTACATTCTCCATGATAACAAGTTTGAAAAGATCCATCTACATTCTCCATGATAACAAGTTTGAAAAGATCCATCTACATTCTCCATGATAACAAGTTTGAAAAGATCCATCTACATTCTCCATGATAACAAGTTTGAAAAGATCCATCTACATTCTCCATGATAACAAGTTTGAAAAGATCCATCTACATTCTCCATGATAACAAGTTTGAAAAGATCCATCTACATTCTCCATGATAACAAGTTTGAAAAGATCCGTCTACATTCTCCATGATAACAAGTTTGAAAAGATCCGTCTACATTCTCAAGTTTGAAAAGATCCGTCTACATTCTCCATGATAACAAGTTTGAAAAGATCCGTCTACATTCTCCATGATAACAAGTTTGAAAAGATCCACCTACATTCTCCATGATAACAAGTTTGAAAAAGCATATTTACGCCATAATGACATTTCTTTCCAGCTTTACAAGCAGTACATGTACTATTTACGTGTATGAATAGCTATTCCTGATGAAGCTTGTCATCCATTCACCATTTTGCTTAACATCTGACACCATTTTCTTTAAAAGTATAGACTGGATCATTAACTAGCTAGCTTACAGGCAAAGTTCACATCTGAAGAAACGGGTTTGTTTTTCAGAAATGGGCCATATAGATTTGCTATAAACTGCAAAAAAGGCAAGTACCCTCATGCTACCTTATCCAGCAGTCACCTTTTTAAGACTGTTCTCATATTTATAAGAGCGAAATAAAAGGAATGATAATAAAATGACAAAAACAACTTTGCACTGCTTTATTTTAATTTTATTTCCTAATGTAAAGTGTAATTCATAAACAGGCTAGCCTAATATGTAGTGATTACACCAAGAGCATAATGGCTGGCATGTATGCATTAATATGAGATACACTGAAATGTGATGATTACACCAAGAGCATAATGACTGGCATGTATGCATTAATATGAGATACACTGAAATGTAATGATTACACCAAGGGCATAATGGTTGGCATGTATGCATTAATATGAAATACACTGAAATGTGATGATTACACCAAGAGCATAATGACTGGCATGTATGCATTAATTTGAGATACATTGAAATATAATGATTACACCAAGAGCATAATGGTTGGCATGTATGCAATAATATGAGATACACTGAAATGTAATGATTACACCAAGAGCATAATGGTTGGCATGTATGCATTAATTTGAGATACATTGAAATGTAATGATTACACCAAGAGCATAATGGCTGGCATGTATGCATTAATATGAGATACACTGAAATGTAATGATTACACCAAGAGCATAATGGTTGGCATGTATGCAAATAATATGAGATACACTGAAATGTAATGATTACATCAAGAGCATAATGGTTGGATTGTATGCATTAATTTGAGATACACTGAAATGTAATGATTACACCAAGAGCATAATGGTTGGCATGTATGCAATAATATGAGATACACTGAAATGTAATGATTACACCAAGAGCATAATGGTTGGCATGTATGCAATAATATGAGATACACTGAAATGTAATGATTACACCAAGAGCATAATGGTTGGCATGTATGCAATAATATGAGATACACTGAAATGAAAAGGTGCATGGATGGTATAAGGATTTTCAACTTTTGATATCGAACTGTTGACAAATTATTGAAGAATAAAAAATTTCAACAATGGTGATCCAGAGTAAACAATAATATTAAATTTAATGGAGTTACAAAGTTGCTATAAAAACTAGCAGAAATTACATACAGTTTTAAAACAGCAAGGTTTGCCTCAAGATCATATGTGTTTTCTCTGGCCTGCATGTCCACATATCTCTCCAAAGTACTGAGATTTTCTGGATTGTATCTGAAATGATAATGTGTATATATATATATATATATATATATATATATATATATATATATATAAAAATATATGTCATTCCATGTCAAGCGGGCCAGGGGTGACAATACGACCCCCTCAACAACAACAAAATCTGTAACAAATATATTTTGAAGTACATGTCGAGGGATGAAGACCTACAGAATATTAGGCTCATAGCTCAAAAATTGACTAAGATATGGCTTTCTGAAAATTGAGTGCCACTATTAACTTGCAAAAGCATATAGCTCAGGTTGATTTTCACAAAACTTTTTTCCACATTTCTAATTGGGCTAGACAGCTCAAAATCAGAAGTCCTACATAACTTTTAGCGTAGATCATGGATCAGAAATCATCCTGAAGCTATCTTGCATGGTTGGCAGGTTATATGGCCACAAAACCCCTATCCCAACCAATGTACTAATTTTTTTCAGGATTTTGCTGCAGTCCAGCTTCCACACGCAAACAGATAGCGATGAAATATTGGGCATGTAGTGAGGCAATGGATGATACTCTGTGACTAATCTGTAAAAAGACATATCTTCATTAGATTTTCAGATTTTGTGCCTTAAAGTTGTTTCCAGAGCAAAAACCTTTTATATGACTCCTAAAAATCTGAAACTTATGGGATTTAGACTTCATTTCAATGCCTCCAACACAGCAAAGAATTTTTCTTGGTTCTAATCATCTTGATATATTTTTGATTTTTCAAAATTTATGGTGTATCCATAAAATGTCTTTAGTCAGTTTTTGGGTAAATCAATCTGGGTAACTCAGATACTCATTCTAATGTGAAAGTTGGATTATGTGACCCTAAAAACCATATAAATAATATATTACAACCCTGTGTGAGGTAATTCAATATATATAATGAAAGGAATTGTTTTATTTATTCCTCTTCCCTGTACAAAACTTTCCTCCATATGAAAAGGGCAAGTATGGGTACATTAAGAATTACAGAACCTGGTTAAATATGATGAATCTGGTGAAATTGTCAGATATAAAACCAACCAAGCTTCAACATTATGTACAATTTTAATCTATTTTCAGATAATTATATAGGAACTAAATGCATATCGCATACCATTTATGCCCACTTATAAGTTGAGCCCAACTGCAAACACAGATCCTGCTCTACTATCACATAATGCACCAGCAGGGTCTATGTTGCTGGTAACTGGTCGTTTCATACCCAAATGTGTCGTTTTGATTCCAAAGCAATGGTCATTTTGTACCCAAGGTGCTGGTCGTTTTGTACCCAATGCTATAGTTTTCATTTCATCAGAATAAACTATTTCTATGTTGCTTTTTTTTACCTCTGTGATAGATAGATAGATAGATAGATAGATAGATACAATATTACAAAGGTAATTACACGAACGATCAATGCTAAAATGAATCTACATGTTAGTGAAGCAACGGCTATATATAAATTGATAATAATAATAATGATAATAGGAACATAATTAAGGGATATTATATTATATGAATACTACATGACCTTGTATACTTTAATGGGAAGCATAATTGAAATGTTAAGTTATCAAATGTTAAAATCCATGGATATCTAGTAAGTTGAAGCTTTCAAGCTTAATTCAATTTTACGCGTGTTTGATTATTTATTTGTTTTGTTTTACTCTGAAATAATTACATGAGGTCTCTGTTTTTCTGCAGTCTTTTGATTCTGAGAAATCTTAATAAATTCCATGCCAAGAATTATTTGACAATAACTCATTTGGCCCCACGAGGTTTTTGTCGTTTTCATCTGAAATGTGAGTAGGAATGACATTTTGGAGGCTATTTCTGAATCCATCGGCTTTCAAAAGATTTTCCATGAGACTAATACCTAGCTGTATTAGAAACATCATTTTCCATTGGTTATTTTGCTTGCGCATGAGCAGAAGGGTAAAAGTTGGAGTTCTTTTTCTTTTGCTTAATGGACCCATCATTTTCATATGGAGACCTCTCTTCATTTCAAATGCCCACTGTATCCTAGTTTTTGCAAAGATTCACCTGTCTGTGTGCAGTTCAGACCGGTCTGCCTTAGATCTGAGGCCAAAAGATCTAAAATCCAGACATAAAATTGCATTCCGACCACAAGTGAATTTTGGGTGAAAAAAAAAAAAAAAACGTGCCAAAAAATTAGGTTTGCGATAAAAATTGAAATTAACACCAGTATTGGTCCTTGGAGAAGACAAACTTAATCAAGCAACACTGTTTTATCTGCATTCAGCCCCACTTAAAAAAGATCGCAGAATTTCAAGTTCTGGTCCATTTGCAGAAATGTTCATTAGCATTTGTAAACTCTTTTGGTTTAAGGAATTCCTTAAAGAAGTCTTCTCCGAATTGCCGTTATTACCCCTTCCTTTTTTTTTTTTTGGGGAGGGGGGAGGCACCAGACAGATGCCCCCCCTCCAAAAAAAAGAAAAAGGTGCTTTATATCTGTGTGTACCCCATCAGATATGCTGTGTGTTGCTGTTTAGTTACAGAATTTTACAGATTTTTTTATCAAAAATTTATTTTGAAATCTTTGATGGGGTATTTTATTTCCCTTCCTTGCGAAAATAATTTAGCAAACTCATTTTATCCACAGAGTAAATATCAGCTTGCTTGACAACTACTTATAAAGTGATCATAACATCAATTTTCTCTTTTAAATACGAACTGAAACAGCTCATTAATTAGCGTAATTGTTTCTCTTCAAACACAATATCACACGTGGAAGTTAATCATCTGTATAATCAATTATAAATTAAAGAATCATTACTGTAATTTAATCAGTTCATAAAGGAAACCAACACTGATGTCGGTAAAGTACCTTTCATTAATTTAATTACACTGACTCGCTGGATTAAAATCATAGTGAGCAGCTCGTTATGATCTAGATTGAGTAAACTCATTGCAACAAAACCGTTTACAACACTACAGTCAAGCCTTAACAGGATGTAAATGTATACCGTATTTTCGCGTATATTAGACGCATCCAATTATAAGACGCACCCATATATAAGACGCGGGGTTTGGCGATTTGTGTAAAAAATATTTTAAATAAGATGCCCTCGAATATAAGACGCACTCAGCTTCGCGATCTGCTTAACTGAGCAAACCCTATATTGACTCCAGATGACATAGCGTTGATTTTTTTAAAATAACTTATAAGTTACTTACGGTATTGATCTTATCTAATATTATTTTCTTAACTACTATTACATTATTGTTCCAATAAAGTTTAATCAAATCCTTTGAATAATTGTGTGTGTTGTTTTGTTCAAATCTGTACCAGTAAAAATCCGTTTTCAAACCACGTGCATCCAAGTGGCTACCGGTACTTTCCTTTGTCATAAACGCAAATATCTCTAATGTTTCGATCACTCACCTGATGTAAACAAGGCTTTATTGACCGTTTTGGCTGGAGTTCAAATAATTGTTTGAGGCAGGGCCGCAACGGTTATCGTTTGATCTTATCTTCCTGTAGGCGCTAGGCCTAGGCTTCAGCGGCTTGGGTTAGTATATACCGGTATATTCCAGTATATAGGGTATACGTGGGATCAGTCTCTTGTTATAAATAAATGAGTGATCAACCTCTTCAGCATTTATAAAATTTTCACGATGACAAAGCGAAAATCATATACGGCCGATTTTAAATTAGACGTCATCAAGTTTGCCAAGGAGCATGGCAACAGAGCTGCACACCTTCACACCAGCTGGTCGACAACATCGTGCAACGTACGTAGAGGTGTGTAATTGGGTTTTCCGGGCATTGGAGAAAGTGAAAACAACAACAATCGTCAATGGCTTCAGAAAGTGTCGGATAATTCCAGAACCGGCTGCCGATATCAGTTCTTCGGACAACGAATCGGCTGCATCCGATACCACTGACGCCAATGAGGATCAATTATCAGCGGCTATGGAGGTATTCGGTGAGAGAGAATTTGATGAAAGTTTTGATGGATTTAAAGCCGAAACTGATAACGATGAAGATGAAGATGAATAGATTTGTGTAAAAAAATAATTAGATAAGACGCCCACGAATATAAGACGCACTTAGGGTGCGGGGTAAGTAAAATTTAATATAAGACGCGCCTTATATACGCGAAAATACGGTACACGAAGAGGGGTAGAATCAAGTATTCAGTATACCCGGAGGGCATGGTTGACAAAATAAAGGTAGACATAGTGATTAAACCACAAAAATAAGGACTAGCCCAGCTTTTTTTTAAAGCACTTGTCCCGGACTAGCGACCTGGAAAATTTTACTTGCCCGACTTCAAAAATTACTAGTCCGGGACGTCGGGCTATGGGATTTGCTCAGTCATGCACATATATGCTATTATACAGTGAAAACAATACAATTACTGTAATTATTTGTGTTTGGTTAATTTTTTAGCCCAGATATGCTTTGCTCATGCAATGTTTAAGGTAGGAAAAAGATTAGGTCTAGTGAGGGAGCGATAAATATGACAATAATGTATATTTGACCTTGTAAATTAATGGGAATGAAATGACCACCACTTTGGGTACGAACTAACCAGCACATCCGGTACGAAACGACCAGCACCTCGGGTACGAAAAGACTAGCACCTTGGGTACAAAACGACTTGGGTACAGAATGACCATGAGCCATGTTGTTTGTTCTACTGATCACTCGTAATAAACTACACAGATGAATATCTAATGGTGCATTATGCAATGTCATATCTGAGTTTATGCAGTGTGCAGTTGGGTTCAACATGTATACGTGTACAGAATGGTAAATAATATTCAAAAATAGACCTCATGTTGGACTCCAAGTCCAATTATGTTTTCATAAAGCTGCTTCAAGTTATTTCCCTTGCTTGAGCATACGTTCAATATGGGTTGCCAAATGTGTGAGCTAATCCTGACAACGTGGCCTGTTTCAGTTGACAGGGGAACACGCTACACAAAGCAGTTTATTTTGGAGTAAAGACGTAGACCCAAAGAACATAAATATCAGGGCAGACGTCTTACACTGCAGTACTAACAGCTGCCAAGTTTCTTAGACCGAGCTTTTTCCAAAATCACAACACCCGGCTTCTTCTTTTATCAATAATACAACTTTTCAAGGACCTGCTATAAACTATATTAGGTATTAAATTATAAATCTTAATTTTAGCTTGATAAGAGTAGTTCAATCACCTGTCAATCCCCTTAAGAAGATTGGCAACATTTGCTCGCATAGCCTCTGCCATATTGCCGCATGTAAGTGACCGACATGCCGTAAAATAACAGTAAAATATGATTTAATTACATTAGAAAAGTTTGTGAAATTCTATCGAGCAATAGATTTATATGTAAATCCTGCTAATTTGTCAATATTTACTATATAAATATATATTGGATATTGTTGTTCTTAATTACGGCAACCATAAATCGTCTATAACTAATATTAGCCTGGTTCCCATGACCAATGAAACTAAATCGCTACCATCAAATGTATGATAGGTTATTAAATATACAAAAATGACGAGGAACCAATCTACAACAAACCCTGGATTCAATCGGAAGTGTCGTTGTTTATTTTGGTTTGTTTTTAGCAGCAGATGGGGTGAAAAGACCTTTTGGTAGAACGTCATTTTTGGAAAAATAAGACTTCCTACGAAAATGAAAATATAATGTCAATAACGCCAAACCAAAGCTTCTAAATGACCGAGAGTTTCTCTAATTGGGTTAGGTTTTGTTGCTACTTTAGAAGTTTATTGTTGTCGTTAGTGTTTTTATTTTAAAATATATGCGCGTTTGTTATCCCATTAGTGACGCTTCATTGAGGTCGCACCACCTCTGCTGCTGTAATTAAATCAGTCTCTCAACCACAGATTTCATCTAGATCATGTAAATTTATTGTTATAAATCTGTGTGGGGTTGACTCTGTTCACAAAAAGAAATTTTTAAATTTAATTATATCCATGTCTCCGCTACACCAAGTCTCATGAATATTTCGCAGAGTATGTGTATCAGCTCCATTAAATACAACTAAAATATTACAGTTATCTCTAACCACTTTAGGTATTTGTGTATATGGCTGAGTAACATAAATCATATCCGTGTTTTTGTGTCTTCCTCTGGAAAATATTCTATAGTCTGACTCTACATCCCCTTTTGTTTGTACCCCCCTACCGATTTCAAAAAGGAGAACGTTTAAGTGATAAAAAGCGCACAGAACTAAGTCAATTGAATCATTGCTTTATAATTTTTAACCTGACTTTGACCAGAATAACAATGCTAGCATCCCCTGCACCATTTCATGCTTAACGGACTTTCCATAATAACACGGTGCCATATTGCGTACAATATAGGCTAGTTTATTTTCATCAGACAACATAATGAAGTAGTTCAACTGCCGGATAATTCCGTAAATTACATAACGTTGAGAGTTTGGAATTATATCCCTTTGCATATATGAACACAGACATTAAACCGCTCTTAAATCCACATGAAAAGCAAATTTGTGTTTGTCATCATTTTCCTTTGCTTGATTCGACAGTGTCAATATCGGAAGCAGACGACTTATTTATGTACATCTGTAGTCGTCGTACGGCGTCGGCACAACACGAGAAGTAGCAGTTTACCGGTTCTAAGTCAAAGCTCGATTGGCGTAGAGCTTGGCGCCAGAGGTTACTTCTGACGGTGGGAGAGATCACCAGGTCTCACTGGACAGCTACCACCCGCCTCAAGCTGGGCAGCCCCCAGTCAGTAAGGTGCTGCCCGCAAAGGCCTGCCTGCTTCACTGGGTGCGTGGAGCTTAGAGAACCATCTCGACAAGTGGGCCACAAAACTCCGCACCAGGAAAGACTAAAAAAAGAAATAAGAAGACTCCAACTCTTCGTTTTGCAACCTGGAACATCAGGACCATGTGTCCTGGATTGACCGCTGACATACAGCAGATCGACGATGCACGAAAGACTGCCGTCATTGACAGAGAACTCTCCCGACTGAACATCGACATTGCCTGCCTACAGGAGACCTGACTGGCTGACAGTGGTACCATCAGGGAAGCCAATTACGCTTTTTTTTTGGCAGGGGAAGCCATCGGATGAACCTAGGCAGCATGGTGTAGGCTTTGCCGTAAAGAACACGCTAATCGCCTTCATTGAACCTCCATCATCAGGTGCTGAGAGAATCCTTGCCCTCCGGCTGTCAACATCCTTAGGCCAGGTCAACATCTTCAGCGTGTACGCCCCAACCATCTGCTCCACCCACGAGGAGAAAGACAAGTTTTGTGAGGCTCTGGATCAGGCAATATCCAGTATCCCCAACAATGAAAGCCTTTACTTACTAGGAGACTTCAATGCTAGAGTGGGAGCTGACCATGAGGCCTGGTCCACCTGTCTCGGCTTTTACGGAAGGGGCAAGATCAACGAGAATGGTCAGCGACTGCTGGAGATGTGCTGCTCCCACAGCCTATGTGTGACCAACACTTTCTTCAAATGCAAGGAAATCCACCCGGTTTCGTGGAGACGCCCACGTTTACGCCACTGGCACCAGCTAGACCTCGTCATCACCAGGCGCGCAGAACTGGCCAGTGTCCTCCTCACTCGGAGTTACCACAGTGCCGATTGCGACACGGACCACTCCCTCGTGGCCAGCAAGGTGCGAATATTACCCAAGAAGCTGCATCACGCCAAGAAGAAGGATCACTCACGCATGAACACCTGCTGTGCAAGGAACCCAGAGTAAACTCAGCAGTTCATCAGCAAACTGAAGGAAGCCCTCACCAAAGTGACACGTGATGACACCATTGACTCCAAGTGGTCCCATATCCGTGACTCTGTGTACAATTCAGCCATCACAGCTTACGGGAAGAGGGAGCGAAAGAATGTCGATTGGTATGAGGCAAACTGTGAGGAGATGGAGCCCGTGACTGAGGCAAAGAGGAAAGCCCTCCTGGCATACAAGGCTGCACCAAGCCCCAGAACACTACTAGCCCTCAGGATTGCAAGGAACAACGCCCAGAAGACTGCCCGCCGTTGTGCCAACACCTACTGGCTGAACTTTTGCAACTGTATACAGACAGCTGCCGACACCGGGGATGCAAGAGGAATGTACGAGGGTATCAAAAAAGGCGACAGGCACCCCTCAAGTCCAAGACGGGCGAAGTCATCACAGACCAGGGGAAACAGCTGCAGCGATGGGTTGAGCACTATCTCGATCTATATGCAACCCAAAACAATGTCACCGGAACTGCCCTTGACGACATTCCAGACCTGCCTGTCATGGAGGAGCTAGACACACAGCCCACCCTGGAAGAGCTCGGAAAAGCCATCGATTGCCTTGCCTATGGGAAGGCTCCTGGAAGCGACGGTATTCCGCCTGAAGTCCTTAAGAGCGGAAAACCAGCACTGCTCCAGCCCCTACACACACTCCTCTGCCTTTGCTGTGAACAGGGATACATCCCACAGGACATGCGTGACACCAACATCGTCACTTTGTACAAAAACAAGAGACCGTAGCGACTGAAACAACTACCGGGGCATCTCCCTCCTCAGCATCGTCGGAAAGGCTTTCTCCCGTGTTGCCTTGGCGCGCTTGCAGATCCTAGCCTCCCGCGTCTACCCAGAATCCCAGTGTGGATTTCGAGCTGGCAGGTCAACTGTAGACATGATCTTCTCACTACGTCAGCTGCAGGAGAAGTGTCGCGAGCAGCAGATACCCCTCTACATTGCCTTCATAGACCTGACGAAGGCGTTTGACCTGGTTAATCGGAGTAGAGTCTTCAGACTTCTGCAGAAGATTGGCTGCCCCCCACGTTTGCTTGCTATCATCATGTCATTCCACGAGAACATGCACAGCACAGTGTGCTTCAGTGGTGCAACATCCGAAGCATTCCCAGTCATCAGCGGAGTCAAACAAGGCTGTGTCCTTGCTCCGACGCTCTTTGCCATCTTCTTCTCCATGCTTCTCCAGTACGCATTCAAGGACTGCAGCGAGGGAGTGTACATCCATGCCAAGGCTGACGGCAAGCTGTTCAACAACGCTCGTCTAAGTGCTAAGACTAAAGTCACAGAGGTACTCATCCGTGAATTGCTCTTCGCCGATGATACAGCCTTGACATCACACACGGAAGATGGACTTTAGCAGCTGGTATTCCGCCTCTCCCATGCTTGTAAGGAATTTGGACTGACCATCAGTTTGAAGAAAACGAACGTCATGGCGCAGGACGCAGACTCCCCTCCCTCTGTCACCATCGATGGGTAAAACTTGGAAGTTGTCGAGAACTTCACATATCTCGGATCTAACATCTCCACCTCACTCTCCATTGATGCTGAGGTGAACGGCAGGATTGCCAAGGCAGCAGCAGTGATGGCCAGACTTAACCAGAGAGTCTGGAACAACCCCAACCTCACCGAGAAGACCAAACTGCGTGTCTGCCAAGCCTGCGTGCTCAGGTCACTTCTCTACAGCAGCGAAACATGGACCGCCTATGCAAGACACGAGAAGAAACTCAACAGCTTCCACCTGAGATGTCTTCGGCGCATTCTGCACATCCAGTGGCAGGACAAAGTGCCCAATACAGAGGTTCTAGATATGTGATACAAAAATATAAATTTATTTCCCTGACAAATCAGGCGGTGATATTTCCGCTTCGCTAGGAAAATTGCCAGGAACACCATGGTCCAAATACTCAGGAGAAAAACATCTTCCTGGATATGATTACTGTGGTCCTGGAACCAGACTTGATATTCGACTTGATAAACAAAGTGAACCAAGACCTGGAGAATGTCCAATAAACGCTATTGATAAAGCATGTCATATTCATGATGTAGCTTAGAAAAGTAAAGATCTTCAGCAACGAGATAAGTTAATTCACTCGTTAAATTCTAAAAACAAATTAAAAAAATCTTTCAGAGAATCATTAGCTAACGTTTTAATAAAGTCTGCGATGAAAGGTAAATTATTATTCGAAGCCTGTAATTAATCAACCGATTATTCAAATAATGGAATCGATTTATTATAGCCCAAGAGGATATTTGAAGGGTAGAGCAGCGATTAGTAAACTCGCTGATGCAGCAAATGTTATATGTTATAATGCTGCAAATTGGTTAGTCCGACATGCGGTATGGCCAACAATTATTTACCACCACCTAAAAAAATTCAGCATGCCCATTTTGAAGTCAGCGTTCCAAATGAAGTTCATCAAGCAGATATTTTGCTTTTACCACACGATACCGTAGACGTCAATTAACATACAAATACGCGCTGACTGTCTTGGGCGTTGCAAGTAGGTATGAATAGACAGAGCAGTTATCATCTAAAACAACAGCCGAAGTTGTATCTGCGCTTGAACTAATTTATCAACGAGGATCTGGACCACAAGGTGGTTTACGATGGCCACAACTATTGCAAGTTGACCCTGGCAAAGAATTTCTTGGTGCAGTATCGTCCTTGATGAAAAAACATAACGTCACAATTAGACGAGGACATACTGCAATTCACCGTCTAAGGCAATTGTTGAACGATTTGATCGAACACTTGATGAGCGGTCATTTGGATATCAATATGCGAAGGAAATAATTTATAAAGACAAGAGATCTCGTGAATGGGTTGCAAGATTACCAAGTGTGATAGCTGCGTTAAATAATGAAATTACTCGAACAACTGCCATGAAATCTATTAATGCGATTACAAAAGAAAAACGCATACCAATACAACGACATGAATTTTCAAAACAACCAGTGCTAGGTAATGTGACTGTCAGGTATTTATATGAACCCGGTGAACTTGAAGGTGGTAAAAAACGAACGACTGATCCTACATGGAGTATTACGATACATACAATTTCTAGCGTGGTAAGACCCACGGGTAGACAGGCAATCTACAGATTAGATTCAGCTGCTCCTCAACATTTATTTGTACGCGAACAATTACAAGTAATTCCTGAAGATACACAATTACCACCGCGATCACTTTTGTAAACTAATGCCAGGGGTGCTAGCGCCTCTACGTCGATTGCATTCAAAACAGGTGAGCATTGTATTTTCTCGTGTATGACCAAGCCTGCTATTAATTCTACTATTAATTCTGTCTAGGTTAAATTGTCTTGGATTATTACTTGAGTATCGCCACAAAAATACTGTGTTAAACCTCACAATGATTATTTTGTTTCAATGTCATGATAAATTCAGCATCGAGATAAAAGTTGCGTTTCTTTTTTGGTCACACTGTTTATAACTATTTTTTTTCTTGCTATATCATCGTTAGTTTCCTGAGTTTGATTATTATTTTCTGTGAAGTCTATGACAATTCTCCGCAGCGGAGATATTCTTCTGACTCGAGATATTGCGAGATAAGCTACATTTGACCATTCGATACGATTATCGACGATCCAAACTCGCGTTTCAGAAATAGTTAATCCTTGTAATGGTAATGAAAGAATTGTCACTGCGTATCATAGAGTCCATGGAGTTTTATCCCAGACTCTGTCAGGAGTTAACGCGCTCTCAACAACACTGACAGGAACTAAAACAATATCATTTAATACAAGATATTGTTTCTCTGACGATCCCGGTATATCAAGTTCGATATATTGTCGTCGCGTATCTGCATGTCGATAACACAATGCTACGTGTAGATTTGAAAGTTTTTCTTTATCTAATAGAAATAACCGCTGTTGAAGTGTATCACAAACTATCTTTCTACTTGCAACTAGCAAGTCATTTGGTCTCCACACCTGCATAATCATTCATAGAAGTTTCTAAACTGAAGTGACTTGCCACCAAAATAACTCATAATTGTACCTAATTTAGTTCCATTTGGTAAGAAAACTATTTCTCGACTTATTTCGTTGTATCAGCAATTATAAAATCTAACTCAGCATCATCTATAATTAATCTTGTACAACGTCCTTTATGATCATATGATCCTCCTCGGGTGCATTTACCGCTTATTTTTCTATCAAAATATTTTGCGATTTTATTCTCAAAATCAGTCATATCAGAATATAGCTTTTGTGGCGGTAGCCAAACTTCTTTCTGCGGACCATACGATATAATTGCTTCACTTACAGTCAACGATATCAATATTTTTACATCGAGCATGTATCGCAATAAAACTATTGGTACCCATCGTTTTTCTGAAAAGTGTTTACCAAACCAGACATAACAATTTGGACGAAGACCTTTAGCAAACTCGAATGACTCGATACAGGCGAATCCAGTAAAGTCAAGATCTAAAGGTCCATTATCGCAACTCTGGCCATTTCGTGTGTTGGATGTCCAAATATCTTAAAATACTCAGAACACTCTTCCATACCAAGAAAACTTTCCGGATAAAATGCAACCATATCAACCGAGATAGCATCTTTAGAATCGTATTTACTATTCCGCAATCCACCATGTCCATATTCTATACAACTACGTTGTATTTCTTCAAGAAAATCAAATCGTGTTGGTTTCAAGAATTTTTCTTATGAGCAAAATGAGCCACGATTGGCGGAACTGTAAAACAGGTAATCAGTAATCGTTCAGCATTGTCATAGGTATATTCGGCGATAAATATCGCCGCGCAAGATTTTTTTTCTGGCGAGATTCTTTACGATATATTTCACCATTAGGTCTTACAAACTGATCAAACTTTATTTTTCTTTGATACAGATACTTCCGTCTGGTCTAATCAATTCATCGTCGTTTTCAGAACTCGGAAATAACCATACTGATACAGGATCGTTCATAATTATTTCGTTAATAAAATCGAATATATCTCCCTGATAAAATTTAACAGTTCGATTTCGTGGAAATATTGTTACTGCATTAGTCCACGCATGCGCATTATGATCAATAATTTCAATTGAAGCTTCTTCGATTTATACTTTGATTCGTACAAAATCTAGCCGGTTATCATTTTTACCATTATTGTGAACTTAATTTCTTTCCTAATTGAGCAACATCATTTTATTGTAGCTTTGGTATTCTTGACTGATTCAGCACATTTGTTTATTTTTTCACATCGCTAACCCGTTCAACTATTCCACGTATCGCTTTTATAAAATGTTCCGTTACTCGTTCGGCTACACAATGTATTTTTGATAATTTCATCGGGGCAAGATCATCAACGCTGGGTTTATCATTCAGCGGATAAATTCCATAAATAGACGCGGTTACATGATAAGCTCATTCATAATACGGTTTGTCAAGACCAGTCAACATTCCTGGTCTGGAATTTTTACTTAATACGGCGATCTTTTCTTTATGAAGGACAGGGTCACGTTTGTCACGGATAATCCAAGTATTATTGTCTGTTTCTGCTAATAAATAAACTTTACTCTGAAATATTTTGATCGTCGAGTTAACTAATAATCGTTTTCGTTCGAACATTGTTGATTGTAGCATCGATAGCACCTTTCGTGTCGCGCATGATTTTAAATGGTGACCACACGTGAGTTGCGTCATCGTTGCGAGATTCTTTTTTAGCATTTGGAATACTATTAATCAGAGTTTTCGTCGAATCAACCAATGCTCGCATCGGTAAGTCAGGGGATTGCTATGTAGGTGGCTAATGATAGGCTCTACGAGTCCCTGTAACAAAGTCTGTGTAAACGAATTCTGTGGATACCATTTACAAAGCGTGTGTCTTAGACAATTAAAAGATTTTTAGAAACGCTGAAGACTATCTAGCTAGATTTGCAAAATTATCATTTAGACAAATAATATATAGAAATGGCGCAAAAAGAATTCGTGAGACATCCTATCATCAAGAATTATGAAGCATCACGTGATGGTATCATCGACACTGTCGACTAAAGAAAACAGTTGGTAATGTCACTAATACTGGTTGTTTTACTGCTGGGGAAGAAAATTATCTTTCTCATAAATTTATTTACCAGTGTTATCACGGAATAATCGAAGTCGGTCTTGTGATCGATCATATCAACGGCAGTAAACTCGATAATTCCTTGAGTACTTTACGAGCTTTTACAGAGTCAGAATATCAAATTTGGTGGTAATGGAAAATATAATAAATTTCCTAGGGTCGTTAAGTTCGTAAATACAGAGACTGGTGAATAAATGATATTTCAATCAATGAATGCAGCTGGCAAATATTTTGATATTTGCATGCCTTCGGTACAATCTGTCGCCAATAGTATTACTAAATCTGCGTATTCAAAAGAGTGTAAACAAAAAATATTATTTCATTGTCTCCATGCTGTCTTAGATAACTCTGTCAATGATACTTACAGCGGTTAAAGATTCATCTCGACTATATTGCTAAATATTTATTTAAATATTTCGTGTCATCATAATTATTGTTAGAATAGTTATCATAAAACAGTTATTTTATCATTCTGATGTTGAAGGGAGATAGCTCCGTCAAGCTAAAATTCTTTCCGGTAGATTAATTAAGTAGTTATCTCGCTTGTTACTGCGTAATTATTTTTTATGTCATTATAGCTATGTGCGATTATACATTTTAACTGTCGACGTGATAATTAACAGAACACATTCAAGAAAATGTTTCCCTTACCTCTGTTCACTGCACTTCAGTCTGACTGGGATAGAGAAATTCTCCGTCTTTTTTAGTCATGCACACTCCTACACAGAATTTTCCAGAAATTATGGGTATTCCAGAATGACTCATTGCGTACTTTCTAGAACATTTGCCCAAGTAAAATGACAGGGATTTCCAGACGGGATTTCCAGAAGGACTCAATTCACGTGATTTACTGGAAAATTCATTGCATGCGTATGCATGACTATAAAAGACGGAACATTTCTTTATACCAGTCTAACTGAAATGCAGTGAACAGAGGTAAGTGAAACATTTTATTTAGTAATGTAGAGTTGTTTTTTTTTTACACATTTACATTATATCGTCATGGTTGAGGAATATAATTAAAAAATATATTTATTATATAATGAACTATGAAAATATCAATGATATTGTTTCTGAAATTAACAAATTAAAACTTGATGGTATACAAATATCTGATGAACTAAGTCCTGAAAAAATTATTTGTGATTTTGAATCACTACAAGAACGTAAATTTGAAGATAGATATATACTAGCAGCAGAGTACAAATTCATGAAGCTCATTCAGCAAGCTATGTTCCAATCCTTTGACTGCAGTCAAGGAAACAGAAGTTGACAAATTCACCTCGCTTTCACGCGCTATCGAGAGAATTAGTTCAGATTTGTCTCACGAATACGAAAAAAGATTTATGAAAACGAGCGCGACAATTAAGAAAGATTATATGAGAAAACGAAAGCTCTGTTAATAATGAAAATCAAAATTCTGTCAATGACTGTATTGATGAAAATAAAAGTTAGGGTCCCTGTCGTACCTAGTGATCGTGAAAGTGAAAATAAAAGTACATTTTATTCAGATTTTTTTTAAAATTCAGATTATAATATTTTTTTAATGTTAATTGTCTTAGAAAAATCCGAGCTTTTAGTGAAATTTAGTGAAAATTCATTGTTTAATCATGTTAGTCGATTTGTCAGTTTTAAAAAAATCAGGTAAATTGCAGATGTTAGAAGGCTCAAACTTCACGCAGTTCTCTAAATGATTTTAGGATTTATTGAGAAATTTTCATGAAACAGTCCAAAGAAATGTTTTTTATTTTTACTGAATTATGTCTTATTTAGATTGTTTTTTGAGCAGAAATAGAGAATTTATCGAGAAATCCTAAAATCATTTAGAAAACTGAATGAGGTTTGACCCATCAAATTGATGAAAAATCAGTCAAGGATTATTATGTAATTTTTTTCTTCTGTTTCTGATGAGATGATACTTTCATTCAGAATTAAACAATATTTTTTAAATCTGATCTAATTCAGTACAATAATGTGCATAATTCTGTACCTGATCTCTATCACAATTATTTATACCAATATGTTCTCGCTGCAGTTCATTTAATTGTTCCTGCGTCAACAAATATTTTTCATTGCCGTATTCATCAATAATTATATTAACACTAAATTGTTCTGTACTGACTTAGGGCGTTGTCATTATTGTTCTGATGGCATTTTCAAGTACCTCTTTGTCGTGTATAAAAACTGTCATATGTTGGTACAGTATATAATACCTACTAATTAAATAATTAATTTGTAAAACACATTTTATATTTATAAATCGTTATGATCTTACATATAAATTTATCCTCAGAATTCCATTTCTTAAATCAATCAAGTGTCCAGTCTGGTCAGCTAGTTTGAAATGTATCCTTGATAATAGCAGATTATGACATCGTAAATAAACCGGATTGATCGGTTCTTGCACAATCAAATATCCGGGAGGGACTTGCTGAGCCTGATGTGATTTATCAAGATCTGTTTGATATCGATTACATCAAATACAAGATTGAATGCAATAGTTGAAGTTATATTTACTATTCCTCGCGAAATTTGACGACCGCCACCGTATCTAGCATTGTTATATCGGAGAATACTTGCCGGTAGATTTATTTTTTCAACTCTTCAAGTATTTTAGGAAAATATTCATCGATGATATCGTTGACTGATTTCTTTAATTCGGCAACGTTAAATCTAGGAAAATTAAAAATCGGTAGGTCTACTTCTGCTATCGAATATTTGTTCATGGAATGTTGCTTAAGTTTGTTTTCTGTCTTAATTACAACTTGCATAACGCTCTGATATACAAATTCGAGATCAAATACAATCTGGTTTAAAAATTCTATTTGTTTAAAGATTTCCTTTTTTGTAGACGACATATATCAAAAAGATACTTGTCAAAAAACTGACGTAATTTTTCTCGTTGTTGTTCTATTCTTGATTAATATTATCAAAAACGTGTGTGATGTCTTTCTCATCAAACACACGCTCAGGTCTACACTGTTCTCCATACGAGCACCGGATGGATAAAAATTCAACATTGTCCCGGGTATTACTTTTTATGGGTTTGAATGTCCAGTAGTCTCCATAATAATATGGTTTTCTCAAACACGAGCGTTCATCTGAGGTAAAATCAGATCGCGTTGGCTCAGGTATTGCTGTAGGCAACGGTGATGCTATTTCGGGCCATCCTAATACGGATCTCACCGACGAAGAATAAATATCAATGGGTAATCAGGCGAATATATTCATATTGCAGCTGATAAAGTTGGTTCGTGAACTATTATAGCTATTTTTATTCTCTTTCTGTTATAGATGTTATTCTGCGTTGAAATTCATCATGATTTCCTGTCAATCAGGAGTTTCATCATCGAGATTTTTATTTGCAAATACAAGCGAATTATTTGCTGGTAATCCACTAAATGATTTTGATCTAATATTTGGCCAACTGTAATATATTCGTAATTGTGCAAGAGCTATTTCTTTCACTGGAATTGCAGGTGGAGATTTAACGCTGAATTCATAATTGGTTGAGCTTACTATATCATCGTGGTTTTCAGTTGTGTTGTATTCGTGGCGATCTGTTGAAGTAACTCGGTCGTTATTATTTAAATCTCGATTATCTAAATCAATCACAGTCATTGCTTCTTTGTATATTTTAATCATCTCCGTGAACTCAGAATCTGATATTTTCCCGTCGTTAAGGCTTGTTGATAATAAGGAAAATAATTTAGAGTAAGCTAGCGTTGCTGTATGTAATTTTATTACATAATCACGTAATTTTTTTTATTTATACACGTAGATATTTTTTTCGCGTTGATATTAAAAACATCAGCAGCTGTTGTTGCGTTTGAAACACAAATTGTTACAACTGCTAGCGATGGTGTTATTTTTGATAATAATACGCCAGTTCCAGCAATAACAGCAGATGCCGAATACACAATTACGTAGCAGCAGAGGGGGCAAATCCCACAACTTTTAGAAGCCTCCAAACGCCGAAATAAGCCTTTTAAAAAAACGCGTTGACACGATGACGAAGTCATCACTGTAAACGTAATTGTCGCCGTTGTTGCTGCGTTTTGTTGTCGTCGTCCCCAGAAGGGGCTGAATACCACAACTTTTTAGAAGCCTCCAAATGTCGAAATGGAGGGCTCTAACCCTACGCCGTTGTAAACGCAATTGTCGCCGTTGTTGCTGCGTTTTGTTGTCGTCGCCCCCTCTGCTGCTCTCTATCCAAAAATCGTATCTAACCCAACTCGATACCGTGTTCGAGGATCATGTAAATTTATCGTTACAAACCCATGTGGTTTTGCCTGAGCACGACTAAAGAAATGTTTAAACTTATTTATATCCGTATCGCCGCTGCACCAAGTCTGATGTATATTTCGTAACGTGTGTGTGTCAACGCCGTTGAACAGCGCAAGAATGTTACAGTTGTCCCTGATCACTTTCGGGATTTGTGTATATCGTTGAGTTACATAAATCACATCCACGTTTTTATGTCTGCCGCGTGAGAATATCCTGGCAGGATTTGATTGTTTGTCCAACATTACATCGTCGTACACGACTAAATTGTTAATTCTCCCATCAATACCATCGATACTTGGTGATTCATCAATACTAGTAATAAATTCAACAACATTATCACCGTCGTTTAATGATTTTGCACTTTCATTAAAATCTTTTAACACGCTGTAGCATCGCTGATCGTCCACAGATGGAGCTACCAAATACAACTTATCCCACTTCATCCACTTCATTATTAAATTAAGTAACAACTGCGTCTTACCACTCCCAGATGGGCCTATAATTATCATTGGAATTGAATTTGGTTGCACTGAGTTATGCTTAACTGGTTCTCGTTTCCTTGTAGCAGAAAAGTCCGTGATCTCCATTAGATATATTATAAAAGAATATGGATTTATATTGTGTGAAATGTAGAGCACGCACTCCAACAGGTGATTTGACAACTATTACAACAAAAAATAACCGATCTGCGGTTACAGGCAAGAGTGAACGATGTGGTACAAAGAAATTTAAATTTATCTCCCCCCCCCCCCAAAAAAAGGAGATGATATCGCAGCCAAGTTAGGAAAATTACCAGGGGCTCCGTGGGCTAAATATCCCGGAGAAAAACATCTTCCAGGATATAATTACTGTGGTCCTGGAACCCGACTTGATATCAGACTTGATGCCTTAGATCAGCCCAATCCAGGCGAGTATCCGATAAATGCTATCGACAAAGCATGTCATGTTCATGATATAGCTTACCGACGTAAGGATTTGCAACAGCGCCATCTCGCGGATGTCAAATTAATTCACGCGTTAAATGCCATCACTGATAAATCTTTCAAAGAAAAGTTAGCTAGCTGGTTAATAAAATCTGCAATGAAATCTAAGCTTGTATTAGGCGCTGGTAATTAATTATAATGGAGTCAATTTATTATTCCCCAAGAGGATACTGGAGAGGTAGCGCAGCAATTAGTAAACTTGCCAGTGCAGCAAAAGTCACACGTGATACTGCAGCACATTGGTTATCCAAACACGCAATATGGCAAATTTACCAACCATCGCCTAAACAAATTCACTTTGCACATTTTAATGTTAGTGTGCCAAATGAAGTTCATCAGGCTGATATATTATTTTTGCCACATGATACCGTTCGTCGCAAAACATACAAGTACGCGTTAACTGTAGTTGATGTTGCAAGTAGATTCAAAGATGCGGAACCGTTAGCGACTAAAACAGCATCTGAGGTTGCTTCTGCGTTTGAACGAATTTATCAACGAGGACATCTGCGATGGCCAAATCTATTGCAAGTTGATCCTGGCAAAGAATTTCAGGGTGCAGTATCATCGCTGATGAAACAACATAACGTCACCATCAGACAAGGACATACTGCAATTCATCGTGATCAGGCAATTGTTGAGCGATTTAATCGAACACTTGCTGAGCGGTTATTTGGATATCAATACGCGAAGGAATTCATTCAGGACAAGAGATCGCGCGAATGGGTTGCAAGATTACCAAGCGTGATAGCTGCATTAAATAATGAAATTACTCGAACAACCAACATGAAACCTGCCATCGCGGTCACTAAAAAACATATACATGTACAACGACGTGGTTTTTCAGTACAGCCAATACTGGGTAATGTCAGTGTGAGATATTTATATGAACCAGGTGAACTTGAAGGTGGTAAAAAAAGAGCGACTGATCCCATTTGGAGTATTACTACACATAAGATATCTAACATAACTAGATCTACTGGTAGACCAGCAATCTACAGGCTGGATTCGACTGCTCCTCAACGTGGATTCACACGTGAACAACTACAGGTAATTCCCGAGGACACACAATTACCGCCTAGATCACTTAACTAGCACCCAAGGCGCTGGCGCCTCTACGTCGATTACACTCAAGACAGGCAGCATCACATTTTGTCGTGTATGACCAAGATTGTTATCTTTTCTGTCTACGGTAAATTGTTTTGGGTGTTTACTCGAATACTGCCACAACATTATACAATTACAGCTCGCACAGTGATTATTCTGCTGTTGTTTTAACGCGTTAGTAAATTCAACATCAAGGTCGAAATCGCGATTATTTTTTTTGCCACTCTGTTTGTAACCGGCTAATTTTTTTCTTATTGTATCATTGTTGTTTTCATTATTAATTTCTTCAGCCATTGACTCATCCAAGACAATTCTCCGCAGCTGAGATATTCTTCTTACTCTGGACACAGCCAAGTAAACTAAATTTGACCACTCGATTCGATCATCAACGATCCAGACAGTTGTATCACTGATAGTTAGTCCTTGAGATGAATGTATCGTCATTGCGTATCCTAGCGTCCACGGGGATTTGTTCATTTTTAGTGCATCTTCAACAACATTGATATCAACTGCAACAACATCATGCAATACTAAATTCTGTTTCTCGGTCTGTCCTGGTATATCAACATCTATATTCTGTAACCGCGTATCAGCTGGTCTATAACACAGCGGCGTTGGCAGCATTGGAAAGTTTTCTCGTTGTAATTGAAATAACTGCTGTTGAAGTGTGTCTCTATCTTTCTACTTGCCACTATCAAATCGTCTGGTTTCCATGTTTTCCAAAAGTCGCTCATTGAAGTTTCAGGAATCATCTCGCGCATGATTTCACATTGAATTTTATTCGGTTGTAATCTAATTAATGTTTTAAATTCCTTCAACGTTGCATCAAGTGTTCTATGATCATCAGACACTTCTTCATAATAATCAACAAAATCTTTTAACCACAAATGCGGAGATGGACCAACAAAAGGTGGTGACTGACCGTGATCGCCGCACATTATCACAGCTGTATTTTTTGTTAGCAGCCAATCCAGGAACAATTTTAATATATCTAACGACACTGTGTCTATTTCGTCCCAGATTACTTTCTCAGGAATATATTTTGTTCCTATTCGATCTGAAGTCCATACACCGCCGCTGTACTTAAAAAAGCCGTGATAAGTGCAAGAATTAACTCCTCGTTGTTTCATCTCCCTGGCGAGTCTGTGTGTAGGTGTTAGCACAATCATATCTGAATTTCGAAATAATTCAATCGCTCGAGTTGTCTTACCAGAACCACCCGGTCCGTTCAAATAAACAGTTTTGTATCTGGTGATTGGATCATACACAGATGGTGCGTTCGACATTTCTGATAATTCTGATTTGCAATAATCATCCTTAATTTCAACATCAGCGGATTCACAATAACAATGTAACATTTCCTTTTTTATTCTCCACGAACTCCATGATTCATCGTTGCTTGTAAAACGAGCCAGTGATTCTGAATATCTTTTATTGATATAAAATGAATCCGTTGCAACTCTAACTGCAGTGTCGGGAAATCGATTTATCATTGATAGCAAGTTTATAGAAACATAAGCCAGCATCGAAGATCTTAAATGTGTGTATTGAGGTGATTCTCCATTAATATATCGTACAATTGTGCCTAACTTTTCCCCGTCGGACAAGAAAGCGTCCTCCCGGTTACAAAATATATTTCTCGCAGCGGCATCAGCAATTATAAAATTTAATTCAGCGTCATCGATAATCAACCGTGAATGATGTAGTTTATGATCATATG
Source organism: Sinohyriopsis cumingii (assembly GCA_028554795.2). Classification (NCBI taxonomy): domain Eukaryota; kingdom Metazoa; phylum Mollusca; class Bivalvia; order Unionida; family Unionidae; genus Sinohyriopsis; species Sinohyriopsis cumingii. Next base: position 188,859,181 of record CM068824.1, on the reverse strand, counting down.
TACCACCTTAAGTAAATTTACCGATTATTCTTCTCCCGAGATCCTTTGCTGTTTTTTCACTCTTGCTGAGTTTAATCTTAAGAACTTGAGGAGCCTCACCGACAATGGCATCCATGGGAGTATTTGGACTCTCTCGTGCATATTCTTCAATGACTTCATCGAGACTGATACGTTCCGGTGTTGGTAACCAAACTAAAGTCTGCGGTCGATATGATATAATTGCTTCACTGACTGTCAACGATACCAGTATTCGGCTGTCAAGCATTTATCCCAATAACACTATTGGTGCCCAACGCTTTTCACTAAAGTGTCTGCCAACCAAACATAACAAACTGGATGAAACTCTTTAGCAAATTCAAATGACGTCACACGAGCAAATCCTGTCAGGGAAAAATCGGGTAAAGGATCGTTTATAGCAACTCGTGTCATCGAGTTCGTGGGATGTCCAAATTTTTTAAAGTATTCGTTACACTCGCCCATTCCGAGTAAGCTTCCTGGAAAACACGCAATCATGTCTACGGAAATAATCTCGCTGTGGTCATACTCGGTATTCCACAAACCGCCGTGTCCATACTCGACACAACTCAATTGTATATCCTCGAGAAACTCACTTCGGGTTGGCCTCCACAAATTTCTTTCTGGCGGTGTGAGCGGCAACACTCGGAACTGTAAAACAATTAATTAATAACTGCTCAGTGTTTTTAAAATCTTCGATTTTCATATATTTCTCTGCGAGTTTTTTCATTTGTTGTTACAGAGATTCCGTCCGGTATAATTCACCGCTGGGTCTTACAAACTGATCATACTCGCCATCTTCGGAACTTTTAAACAACCACATCGACACAGGGTCATTTTTACTTATCTGTTTAATAAAATCAAATATATTTCCCGAATAATATTTCACAACACGATCCCGCGTAAATATCGTAACTGCATTAGTCCAAGCGTGAGCGTTATGATCAATGATATTTATTGGAGCTCCGTATCGATTATATTTCGATTTGTATATTACTTCTTCTGTTATCGTTGTTACGGTTATGGGAAATCTTAATGCTTTTTCTAGCTCGGCGACATCGTTTATTGACGCTCCTGTATCCTTGACCTTTTCAGCCCACGCTGCTATCTTGGAACGTCTTAGATCAGTTAGACCGTTTCCGCGCATCGCATTTTTAAAATGTTCCATTACTCGCTCGGCTACACAATTCAGCCTTGACAATCTCATTGGGGTGAGTTTATTGATTTTTGGATTTTTTTATCGGATAGATTCCATAAATGACCGCGTTCACAGGATATGCTCGAGCGTAATATGGTTTATCAATCCCAGTCAGCATTCCTGGTTTGGAATCTTTACTTAACAGAATGGTTTTTCCATTAGCAAGGACAGGGTCATTTTTGTCACGGATAATCCACGTATCGGAATCTGCTTGCACAATAAATTTTATTCTGAAAAAATATTTCTGACTACCTTGATGAATATCAAGGTAATCAATAATTGTTTTCGCTCGTGCATCATTCATTGTAGCGTCCTTGACAGAGTTAGTGTCGCGTATAATTTTAAATGTGGACCATACGTGAGATGCACCGTCGTTACGAAATTCTTTTTTGGCATTCCTGATAATATCCAACAGATCAGTCAGGGCCCGTCTCCGCGAGTCAGGGGTTAGTCTGTCAAGATCGAATCTCCCGGTGCCAGTGGCAGATAATCTTTCAAACTCCTCCATATTATATTTAAGACAAACATTTAAATAAGAAATATTATATATAATGAATAAATGCAAGTGGCTTCAAGTTGGATCCGTAATTCCTTGTAATAAATCCTGCAGAAAAGAATTCTGCGGGACACATTCCCAAAGCGTCCGAAGGGGAAGTTTAGGGCCAATACCCTGCCTGCGATGTGGTGCTGGGGTCAGGGGTAAAACACAGTTACGTGCAAGTTGCGAAGGAAAGAGATATCGTGAACTTAAAAGATACTATAACAAAAACAATAACGATGTTGCGTTAAAATGTGAGCGCGATTATTTAACTAAGTTTTCAGACAAATTATAAATTAGACAAATATATTATTATATAAATGAGCCAAGAATTTGTCTCACATCCTATCTTTAAGAATTACGAAGCGAATTGTGAGGAAATAGTTAGGCACCATAGATTGAAAAAAACAGTTGGCGCTGTTAATAATTCTGGTTATCTAAGATTCAATACTGGGAATAAAAACTATTATAATCACAGGGTCGTGTTCGAGTGTTTCTTTGGAGAGATCAAAGACGATCTTGTAGTTGATCATATTAACAACAATAAACTTGATAATAGATTATCTAATCTACAAGCCATCACGTAGAGTGAGAATTCTGCATGAGGAGGTACCGGTAAATTTAAGAGCGTTGCAAGAAGAGGTGTCAGATCTTTTAACATAAGCACCCGTGAAGAGAAAATATTTCAGTCGATGATCTCAGTTGCCAAGTATTTCGGTATTAACCCGCGTTCGGTTCAACGTGTTGCAGAAAATATAATCAAATCATCATTTTCATACAAGCTTGATAGCTGGATCATATTTTCTTATGCAGATGGAGATAACTCTACAGCGACTGTGTAAAAGTCAATGATACAATTATTTCCCCCTGCGCAACAGGTAAACAATTTTCCGTGTACAGGTAACACGGAAGTAAAACATCTTCAATTACTCCCCCCTTGACTTTGTCAAGGCGACTTTATGAAATACTATCACACGGGCGAGTGTACAATAAAAAATATTTTTTTTCACAGATAAAATCCTTATTTTATTAAATTCATTTGGTTTTCTGGTTCATCTGTATTTTTTCTGCGATTATATTTAAGAAAACAAGTAAAAAAAACCGAGTGAGCCATTTTTGAACTTCCAAGTATCAGTCAGTTTATATACTATATCGTCCGAATTATATACGGGGTTTCGAAACCCAACAAAGTTGCAAAACTTTCGGCGTTATCACCCTGACGGGGTGACATTTTACACTCTGCGGGATTGATTTTGGGGGAGGGTGTGCAACTTTGTTGAGCGTAGAATATAACTCCGTATCTGTCTGTGCCGTCCTTAGTTACTATACTATGTCAGCAGCAGGGAAGTTTAACAGACCATTTTTTCCAAGCAAAATAAACGCTCCTACGAGAACTTTCTCCGTAGAAGCCTCAGAAATCAAAAATAAAGCCTTCCACTAGAGCTAATTTTCGCACATTTCAGACTTGGTGCATCGGGTAGGTATGCCGAGTGTGTGATAAAACATAATACCCGAGGCAGAAATAAACGAGATGGGATATTTTTTGTGTTATTGTTTTTTGTTGTCACTTGGGGCTGCTTTGGTCCATTTTACGTCACATTAAAATAATATAATTAAAAATAATATGAGTCCGAGAACTAGCGTAATTGGAGAACCACATTCTGCTAGATTAGCGCGAGAACAATTAGCGGCAATAAGGAAACTTATTCCCACTAAAGAATTATTCAAGAAAAATGTACGTGAATACGAGGACGCAGAGCAGGGATTTACCGAATTATCGTCGAAATTATTAAAGCCAGTTACCGAATCAACCGAACGAGTCTTACTTGGTGATGTGAAAGATCCGGATATCAGAAAACGCGGAATTCTTCCCGTGTTGAGAGACATTGAGGAACAAATTCGAATATTACCAGATCGGATAGTACAAGCGCCACAAGAACAACAACAAGCAGAAGGATTGGAAGAAGAAGAAGAAGAGGGGAAAAAAGAAGAGGAGAAGGAAGAAGAAGAAGGTCAAGAAAAAGATCCTCGCAGTAAATTTACTGCCGGAGGTTTGGCTACGTTGGAAGATAAATTCATGAAAGTTGAACATGATATTAAAGCATTTGGAGAATTTGCGGAAGATTCTTTTGATGGTAGGAGAATTTATTTAACGGAGGAAGGACTAAAAAAAATTAGATCGCGAAATATTTGGTATAATACGCTATTTCGAATTAAATTTGGTTTATCCCAGGCGAGGAATTCTGACCCGGATTATATTCGTTTTATGGGATCCGCATATGATAGAAAGGAATATAAAGAGGGAAAATTATTGAAAAAATCTTCGAGGAAACCACAAAAAGAAATTCAACCTCTGGAAATAGGGGTAAAACAAAAAATAAAATCCATCGATACATCTCCGGTATCTTCTCCTGCAAGGGGAAAAACCAATATCGCAGGAACTATGCCTTTCGCACATTTTACTGCAAATGCCATCAAGTATTTTGATGATGACGAAGATAATCTAATGAACGCTGCCAAATTTGGCTTCAATGAGAGAGGCAAATATTTGTCTTCTAGATTTTTCGATAAATATACCGAAGATGGTTGGATCCCCGCGGTATATTTTGCTTCAAAGAGAAAACCCGTCAATCTTGATGATCCGGGTTGCAAACATTTTCTGGAAAAAATAGAAGAACCGGAAGAGGAGGAATACGAAGACGTAATATCAACGTTACACGGAGAACTATTTCCGGAACCAAAAACAGGAAGCGGATATACCATTTGTCCTGACAGTGTCGTCAACGACGTATCTCGCCTTGAAATATTAATCGGGGGAAAACGAGCTGGAAATAACTCCACCGAAATAATCAACGAAGCTTCCGATATTTGTCAGCGATTATTTCGCGGCGGTGTTATTAATTCCTACATTTACAAAGAGCTCGTTGACGAACTCGTCGATTAAAACAATCACATTTAGATAACATGATAGTTCACAAACATCAACGCAGGCCTAGACAGGTCTGCGTGGCTAATTCTCGATTGCCAGTATACAAATACATCCACGGCAATGGATTAGGCGACATTGTTAAAAGTTTCGTCACAAGAGTGGTACCTAAAATCGGACCTGCAGCTAAGCAAATTGCATCAAAAGCAATAGGGAAGATTGGCGAAACTGTTATTTCTGGCGTTGGTAATTTGGCCAGTAAAGGCTTCGATGTCGTCAAAAGCAAAATATCAAACTTAATGAGTAAAAAAATGCAGCCCGTCAAATTACCTAGCACCAGCGAAATGCCCACCGATGTCAGTAAGGTTATAAACGACGCAGCAAATAAAAAAATAAATGACCTAGCAAAGGAAGTTGCAAATACAAGTTTCATATCGGGTAGCGGTCTTCGTTTTAGATGATAATTCTTAATAATAAATGTTCGCACAAGTGTCAAACGAAGTATTTGACATGGACGAGCCTGTAGGTAGAGACACATCCGTGCGTGATTTCCAGTATTTCTCGTACGACACGGTGACACCAAATGCAACTAATCGCGTTGAAATTCAAGTTCACGATACAACAAGATATTTTCTTCCGTCTGAGGCATATATCGAATTTGCTGGTAAAATTTCGAAAAACGATGGTAGTGCCCATGCAGCAAATTCTAAAATTGGATTTGTTAATAACGGAATCATGGCATTATTCAAGAGCGCCACTTACGTGATCGATGGAAGAGAAATTGAATCAATCACGGGTAACGTTGATATAGCAACGACGATAATAGGCCTAGCCAGATACTCGGATGATTTTACCAGATCAGCCGGTCCTAGCATGATGTTTGCCAAAGATAATTCTGATTACGCTGATTATGACCAGTTTGAAGTTAGGAAACCGAAAAATCTCGCTGGTACTGCTCCTGTTGATTTTGGCGCCGGTGGCATCGAAGACATGATAATTAAAACCAATGACAATTACAACCTTGGATTTACCACGCGAAGCCACATGTTAAAAGGAAATGAACGAAGATTCTCCTGTGCAATTCCGCTATCTCACATTTTTGGATTTTGCAGACATTTCAGGAAGGTTATCTACGGAGCAAAACACACAATTTCCTTCGTTCGAGACGACACAGGTAATGACAGAGCTATTTGGCGAACAGGAGGTGATCCAGGTAAGGTGTTTCTAACTAAATTTACTTTGTGGATGCCAGCGATAGTTCCATCGATAATTGAGGAAGAAAAATTATTGTCATTCATGAATCAAGGTTGTAAGTCTGTTATGTCCTGGCTAACAACAACAACCGACTCTTTCGACGTTAATATCAACGGAATATTTACCTGGCGAATTGCATCACAGCAGGGCGTCTCGGCGCCGAGACATATATTTGTGGTTCTTCAAAACGCAAACAGATACGATCAAACTCACAGCCACATGATATTCGACAAATTCGATGCAACAAACGTATCACTGAGGATAAACGGGCAACAAGAACCATCCGAGGAAATATCAATTGATTTTGCCAACTATTTCACCGCCCGCGCATATCATCGATTATTGTGTTTTACGGGTCCCGATCAAAATATCGATACAGGATTACAAATATCACAGCTGGATTTTAATACTCTTTATCCTATCTACTATTTTTCCCTGGAGCATCTTGATCTGGTAAAACAATCCGTCGTTGATATCCATTTCAAGGCCAAAATTAACACAGGTGGAGCAGCTAGAGCAATTGCGATAATTCTCAGCGATAGAACAATGATCCTGGAAGGCATCAGCGGCAGAATGAGAGTCATCGACGCGCCTGTTGAGAAAATGTAACAATCGAAGATTGTAAAATTGAAAATCGAAGATTTTTAAGATTTCTAAATTTAGATTAAAACGATATTAATATGCTATACGAACACGTCAGCGTAACTCTGACCTCGGGTCAGATGAAAAAACTTCAGTCAGCGATAGCAAAGCGATGCGGTGTGAAATTAACCCTGAAAAATGATCAAATTCAGGGCGGGCCTAACAAACTATCGCTAACTAAAAATCAACATGGACGTTTTACCAAAGACAAATCAGCAAATTCTGGTGTTCATGTAAATCTTAGTATAGGTGCCATCAGAGATATGGTCAAAACAGGTGGATTTTTCCCTCTGTTAGCTGCCATTCCTGGATTATTAGCCGCAATTGTTCCGATAGCAACCGGTCTAGCATCAAGCGCGGCTGGATACGCAGGTAAAAAACTACTAGAAAAAATAGGAGGGCGATACGGTAAAAAAAGGGAAACAGCCTTTATCTAAGACGACCCCAGTACGGATCCGGCCTGAGATTAACGCGACCCCTCCGTACGGATCCGGCCTAAGATTAGCACGCCCTATTCAATTTAGATTTATTCAGCGAAGCAAAAAATAAAAAAATAAAATTTTTCAGAGGCGTATTTATGCGGGATCAACTACCAGAAAAACCAAATTCCACCGAGACAGGAATAATAAATCTCGATTCAAATACCGGCCCTGGCACACATTGGGTCGCCTACGCGATTAATCCTCGCGAAGTTGTTTATTTTGACTCGTACGGACTAGCGCCACCAAACGAATTTATCAATTACGTGTCAAAGTTAAATATTCCAATTTGGTATTCGACACTTCCGACGCAGACACTAATGGATCCACCGATATGCGGCCCTGAATCAATTAACGTCCTCGATGCAATTTCAAAATCATCCGGTCCATATCATAGAATCGTATTTGAATATGCCGTAAATAAGTATCATGGTTGATATTTACGGAAGATTCCTCTATAGGAAGAAGGAAATAGCCGACGTCGATTTATCGAAGTTCGCCACGAGGGAGGATATTAATAATCTTCTGTCATTGTCAGAGATAGATCCTGATGAGGTTGCTATTTTTCAGGACAGGGAAGGAAGATTACAAACAAGTAACTTGAAAATAACCGATATAATCAGGCGGGACGAATATAACGATCGCATTAATCAATTTACTCACCTATCAGAATCAGTGTCAAAATCCATCGCTGATATCGCCGATCTTGCAGCGAAGTTACCCCTGAAGGCCGATATCGCGGATGTGGAAAAAAAAGACAACGAATTATCAGCAACGTTGCTTCTGAAGACCGATAAAACATTACACGACGATCTTCAGGACAGAGTGACAAAAAGACTTAACAGGCTAAATAACGATCTTAAAAAACTCGACGATGCCTTAGCTAAATTTAGTAAAAAATTTGACGAGGACATAAAAACATCCGGCGATAATTTCTCCGCCGCGCATGAGCTAGCAAAGAAAAAAGTCGATCAAGAATCGCACGATGATCTTAGCGAGAAGGTAGGAAAAATCAGAAAGGATATTACTAACATTTTCGCCGATATTACCGAAATAAATACCGTAATGAGTCAGAAAAGCGATAAAACATCGTACCATTACCTTGACGAGAAAACAATAAAAATCAACGAGGATATTATCAAAATTAACGAGGAAATTAACGTGATACGTGATTTGGCGCGTCAAAAGGTTGATATGTCGTTGTACGACGGAGAAATTCGAGATTTGAACACGAAACTTCTCGACGCAGCTACAAAAATTAACGATATTAACACAAAAATATCATCAGCGAATCTTGAAAAAATAGCGCGTTTTATTATACCATCGGAAGTAGAAAAAGTAAAAAATCTTAATTGTTATGTGCCATTTGTGGTACAAACACAAAATAGAACATGGACACCCGAGATAAATTTTACTGGTTTTACCGCGCCAATTACTGGCGTATATCGAATATATTTTATCTCCAGGATAAAATTCAAGGTAACAGCCGACAATCATGAAATTTATGAATTTTATCCTGGATTTTTAATTACTTCTATGAGTGAAAATGCCACGGAAACATTTAGGCTAGAACCACCAGATAGAACCACTACAGGACCAACTGTGTATTATGCGATTTTCGAATATTTATCCGGATGGAATTCAGTTCCGTGACAAACCCGATCGATTATTATGCAATTTTCGAATATTTATCCGGACATCCACAATCAATTGATTAGGTAGAATATAATTAATAAATGACCGCATCGGATTACCGATACAATCAGGCGCGTTCATGGCAGGATTCGTTAAAAAAACTCCTCGACGAGTGTCAGATAAAAATAAAAAAATATCAGCGTAGATTAGTTACCATCGATGTTGCCGTGTACGCGGTAAGCGCAATTATCGCCGGTGCACAAATAATCTTATCCGCGGTAACAACAATCGCGCCGATCGTAGCAACGATAATAATATCATCAACAACAACAATCGCGGGTGTTCTCAATATTATCGCAAAAAAAATATCCTCATGCACGAGTGAAAAATTATACCTGTACACGAGCAAACTATCCCAGGTCAACGAAACGTATTCGAAATTGTCATCGCTGCTTTCTGAAAGTCTCAACGACGGAGTTATATCCGATCTTGAATTTTCCATGATGGTAAATATCTATTCTGAGATTGAACGAATGAATATCAATAATGTCGGAACTAGCTCAAATCGTGACAAACACAACACCGCCGATAACAACGCTGATATCGGTAAGCTCAACCAGGCCAGAATTTAGTATCGATTTTCCAATACCAATTAGCGTCAAGGAAATTGCGTTATCGCAGTTACGTGTCTATAATAGCTGGCCCAATATTAGATCGAAATCATTCGGTAGATTATTGTCAAACAATTCGCTTGTTTTTGCCAATAAAAACAACCTCGATGGAAATCCCGATTGGATCGTCGTTGGCATACCAACAGGCAGTTACGAAATTGAGCAAATCGACAAGGAACTTACTGGTAGAATATCTAATATAACCGGCGATGCTACGCCAGGAATAAAAATATCTGCGCACGAACCAACGCTGTCGTCGATGATCGAAGTAAAATCACCATATATCGTCGATATTTACCAATCATCAATTAGGACAGTGCTAGGTTGGCCTGAAAACGCACCTCCGACAAAACCAAAAAAAACCAGATTTTATTATTCCAGGTTGGCACGAGGAAGCTCCTCCAGAGCCACCTGAACCAAAAAAATCCGATTTTATTACCGATCAAGGATATTACGAAACCGCTATCAGACATAAATCTCTAATCGAAGATGCCATCATTCTCATGAACAAACACAAATCTAACTCGGTATTTTTTGCTTTCACTTTTAAGGATAAAAAAATTCTCTCGTGGTTGCCTCTTCCTAAAGTCTCTCCGGATGCCGAAATCGTCGATGTTTCCAAAATTAACAGGATAATAACTCCTATAAACGGTACATTCATAAGAAAAACCATTGACGATTTTAATCAGGAACATAAACTACAATTAAATTTACTAAAAAAATATTTTCATGAATGTATCTTAGATGAATCAGACTCATGTAGCAAAATTATTATCGAACGTGTGAAGATTTTAAACCAACTCGCGTATGATACTGAATATTATCACGGTATGTTCATTCGGGCGATAATTGATGATATATCAATTGCCGATTATGTTCTTCCTGTTAGCAGCTTCAAGTTGATCAGAAATTCAGGAGAAAAACAAAAATTTATGACATTATTCGGATTAACCGAGGAAACATTGCCAAATTTCAAATTTCCTGATTATGACGTTGATAAAATGAGAAAATCCGTCACTGATACCATCGATGATTTATTTCCGAAATTACATGCCGCGTGGTTGACTAAAAAATACAATCAGAATTAATTCTTCAACACAATAACGATCCAACCGGGCAGGGGCGGAATATCTCGCCGGGTATCGTTAATATAACGGAAGTTATCGCGATTAATCTTCACGCGGATGTCGTCGAAGATAGCTACAACGCAGATTCGTCTATGTCAAAACAGGCACAGCAGGGATTTATCTTATATTCGTTTTCACCTAGCGCCTCTCCGGGATTTTTGATAATAAAAGAGCCAGTAAATCCGTTTTATCTGCGATGTCACAATCGACTATTGTCGAGGATAAATTTCAAACTGACGGATCAAAATGGAAATTTACTTGATATACGCGGAGAAACGCTAAGTATAAATTTGCTGGTGAGATCGTAAAAATCTTCGATTTTTTAAGTTCTACCCCGCAGAACAAAATGGCAAAAAAATAAATAAAAATCGGGAAAATTAATAAAAATTAGTAAATTTTTTAATTTTTGTTTTTTTTGTGGCAGAAATTTCAATTTTTACTTTCATCGACTAGCTTTTTTAGCTGCCTAACACGCGAGCTAGTAATTTTTCTTGATTCATATTCGTCGGATAAACTCGACCTTACTTTTTCTACCAATATCGATAATTTAACAAAATCCTCGATTTGATCATCGCTGACAGACGCAAGTGATTGATACATTCCAATTTGGATTTTCTTTATAAATTTGTATTCGGATGGTAGCGTGTACCTGTATTCGAGTTTTCCTTGGACGATCGTCTCAAATTCGGACCGAATTTTATCTGCGTCCAAATCCGAAGATAAATTTATATTTTTATTTTTCAAATTCTCGATGGCTTCGATGATGTTGTTTACGTTTTCCTCGTTCATATAATAATTTTGTAGTATTTAATTAAATTTCTGATTCGGATATTATTGGAATATAATAAAATTCGATCCATGCGCCAATTTTATAAGAAAATGTTGCGTTGATTATTTTTTCTGCCACTCTCCACACCGAGGCTTGATTAATACTGAAATATTTTGCAGCGGCCGTCATCGACGTGAATACAATTTCCTTGCTTGTTTCTCGATTTATCGATTTAACCGCTTTGGAATATTTTGAAGATCTACCAACGTTACTACTACGAAGTAAATTTTCACTTGGAGTAATTGCCTGAAGATTAGATAATTTATTATTTAACTTATTTCCGTCAACGTGATCAATTACCAATTTATTTTTGATAGATCCGTAGAAACATTCAAATATAAATCTGTGATTGGAATAACCTTTTACTCTCTTATCCTCGAAAAAAATTAAACATAAGATAACCCGAATTACTAACTCTACCGACATGTTTCTTTGTTCTAATATTCCTGACAACACCATCCGATGACGCCTCGTATCCGGTAATCGTGGGATGAGTTTTAAACTCGGAAATCATTTTCTCTGGAATTATTGATTCTGGAATCACTGATTTTGGATTCATATAGAATATTCTATTTGTCTAAATCGTTATTAGCTTGAAATCGATTGATATAATCTTCTTCGCATGTTATAACGGACGAAGATTTTTTTTCATAATATCGCCTTAATTCCCGATAATTTTTCCCTCCACACGCCAGACACAATCGAGTTTTCCCTCGCGTGCCAACTTGACAAACTAGGCATCGTTGTGGTCCTTTACTACCACGCCGAATCGCATGTATATGAGCGCCGTAATAATCTCCTCTGCAGGATTTATCACAAAAATTTGTTGAACCGATTAATAGCCATTTGCAATGCATATTATTTAGATATTTGTCTAAAATATAATCAATGGATGCATTTGATCTTGATGAAGCAGAATATATTATTCCTGAGGTTGACCGAGCTAAGAAAGAATTTTTCGACGATGGAGCGGTTCACACTTGGTCGACTTGGAAAACAAATTCCATCGATGCCACGATGAACTTGGAGCGAGCTAAGAAAATAATCGAGCACATAAAAACCGAACATCCCGAGAAGCGATTTATTTTTGGATAAAATTTATCGCACAAATGCCTGACGATACTTGGATTATTCGCGATAAGCGAGATCCAGTGCGTGGCGGCAAGAAAAATGTTATTCTCGATAAAAATTCTAAACCAGGATTGTTATTGGGAATGGATGGTCCTTATTATGCTAGGTCGTATCCAGCCAGCGTTGTTGTTTATGGAATTTATCGGCTAAATAACAATCCGGATATATAAACCTACCTGCGATGAAAGAATCATCGGTGATAAACTGCGTAGCTGAGCGCGTAATCGAACACATGAAAAACGCTCGACGTGGATCTGGTTTAACTCAATTGAGGTTGGATAAAATTAATGCGTGGGCAAGAACCGTCGCTAATGGTGCATCGGTGGACGACGTGGCTGTGTTGAGTAAAAAACTAAAATTTCCTATCACGGTGAAAACGTTATCAGGGGAAATATTATACTCGTCGCCGTATAGATCCCGAGGAGCACCAATCGAGATTATCGATCATAACTCCCACGCGTGGTGGCATTCGGTAATGATATTTCCGCGGGATCGTGTGGTTAAATTTTATCCTGTGGAATTTTCCACGGCAGAGAATAATAATTCCGATGCCATGTTCAGATTTATCAAAAAATTAAGTGTATCGGATCCGATATCGATATGGTTATTCTCGAGCGAGGAAAGATACGATCAATTTATTCTGCCATGTGGCGATATTTACAGAAACGAAATATTACATGAATCGATGAGAAAACTCGCGGTGAAATATTCGTCGAATCCCGATCAGTTACTAACGAATTGCTTTACAATTTCGTCCGTCGCCACTCATGCCGCTAGAGAGAAAAACTCGTGGAGACCAACAAGAAACGAATATCTTGCTGATATTCAACGTAGCTGTATCGAATACGGCCATGGCGGACTATGGAATACCAGGTACGATTTCGAGGATATGATTTCCGTTGACATGAGCGCGTGTTATCCTGGAAGTTTTCTTGGATATGGCGATTGTGCCGAGTATTTTGCTAAATTCGGTCATCCTACCAGCGAAATGACAAGAGTGGCAATTAACGGACCGTTACCTAATTTTGTCATGACAGGATTCGCTTGTGTTACGTCATTCGAGTTTGCTGAAAATTTGCATAAAATTTGTTATGTTTGGTTTGGCAGACATTTCTCTCAGCGTCGTTGGGTTCCTACGGTATTGTTGAGATATATGCTAGATTCATCGATGTTAGTGTCGTTGACGGTAAGTGAGGCGATTATATCGTATAGGAAACAAACAGATGTGTGGTTGCCAACAGATTGCGATAACGCGAAAGATATAGGAAGAAAGATAATTGGTAAATTTACTCAGGGTGGATCCGTTGATCACAAGCATCGACACGCTAGATTGTTTATCAACGATGCTGAGATGGATTTTATAATCGCCGATACAGCGTCACAAGGAATATTTTGTAACAGGGAAAATATTATCGTTGGAGCAAAGTTAGGTACCGTGATTAGCTATCTTGATGGAGAATCGGCGCAATATACGCATTTACGATCGTCGATGCTCGCTTATGTGAGTATAAATTTACTCTCGATGATAAACAAATTTTCCGATATCGCAGTAAGGGTCGCGACGGATTCGTTCTATATCGATAAAAAATACCAGGATAGGTTGGAAAATTTAATTACCGACGGTAGCTCATGGGGAACTTGGAGAATAAAAAACGAGGATATTCTAGATTATTGCGAAGACGCCGACGTTGAAGATTGCGATGAATTTCACCGAGGTAGATTTGGAGAATCTTCGATAGAATCTTCGATTCTGGAATCTTCGGTGGCCGCATCTGCATTCGACCCAATTTCACGCAGTAAATTCGTTTACCTGAATGGACCTGGCGGTAGCGGTAAAACAACGCGAGTAATAAATTTATTTGCAAATTCCGATATGATCGTGTTGACTCCGACACATAGATTAGCGCGAGAAATAAGGCAGCGCGGCGTTAATTCTTGCACGTACCATAGCTATTTCAAGTACAGTGGCGGATCATGGGACTCGGTGCGCATGGGCGATAAATATGTCAACAAGATTATAATCTTCGACGAGATTTGCACGGTGAGTTTAGATATATTAAAATCGATCTTGACTTGGCTGGGGGGAAAAAATACCGCCGTGATAATGTGCGGCGATCATGGCCAACCTAATCCTATCGATGGCGAATCGCCTCACGAGTGGCTCAGAAGCTTCGTTGATTATTATGAGGAAATTGACGCTGATCACAGATCGACGGATATTTTGTTGACCGAATTCAAAAAATTGATTCGATTACAACCGAATAAGATTCAATGTAACGTCATGAGAAAAATAATCGATGAGACTCCGATGAGCGATTTTCTAAATTTATGGCGTCCTGATCATTTGATCGTCGCTAGCAGAAAAATTATTCGCGATATTATCCAGGAAATGTTATTCAAGTTACATTGTGAGAAATTTCCCACGTTACAGGTACCGTTGTGTTATAGGCCCGCTAATACTCGACAACAAAATATCAGCGTTACTTTGCAGTGCGGAAAGGAAAAAAACTTGGTCCTGAACGATATTATCTTTGTTGATATTAATCTTGTTAATGACGCGCTAAATGCAGAAAAATCACCGTGGAAATTAGGTTACGCAACAACGATACATTCGTCGCAAGGATTGACCGTCGATGGCCAAGTTTGGATCGTCGATGATAGAATATCTTGGTCAAATTTAGTATATTTGGCCGTGTCGAGAGTAAGAAAACTATCTCAGCTAGGACGAATTCGAGTAAACTACGTTAGTGACGCTGGCGGTAATTGAGTATCTTCGGGTACTATTTGTAATTCTTCTTTGGTAAATCCGCGTTGTGGCGCTAACGAATCTAGAATATAAATTGCCGGTCTTCCTGACGATCTTGTTACGGCGGATATTTTGTGTGTGGTGACGCTCCAAGTTGGGTCGGTTGCTCTTTTTCTTCCTCCTTCGGCCTCACCTTCTTTGTACAAATATCTGACTGTGACGCTACCTAGTACAGGCTGAATTGTGGAATCTCGTTTTAGGGGTATATTTAATTTTGTAGTTGCAATCGCGGGTTTCATTGATATTGTTCGAGTTGTCTCGTTATTTAGCGCGCTGATTACCTGAGGTAATCTTGATACCCAATCGTGAGATCGATTATCTTGAATAAATTCACGCGCGTATTGATATCCGAATAATCGTTCTGCGAGCGTTTTGTTGAATCTTTCGACGATAGCTTGATTGCGATGAACACCTACAATACCGCGACGGATTTTGACGTTATTCTTTTTCATCAATGAAGTAACCGCGCCAAGGAATTCTCGACCTGGATCAATCTGGAGAAGATTCGGCCATGTTAATGGAGATCGGGAATAAATTTCGTTAAATGCCTTAGCAATTTCCGTTGATGTTTTATTCGATAATTGTTCTGCTTCCTTATACCTGCTAGCGATATCAACGATGGTCAGAACGTACTTGTATGTGACCCCGTCAACGGTATCGTGAGGAAGAAACATCAGATCCGCTTGATGAACCTCATTGGGGACGCTGACGGTGAAACTCGCGTATGGTATTTTTTTAGGAGGAGGGAGGTATATCTGCCAAATTGCCTGTTTTGATAACCACGATTCAGCGACGGATCTTTTTACCGATGCGGCCTTGGCGAGTTTGGCAATCGCTGATTTTCCTCGCCAGAATCCTCGCGGAGAATAATATATCTGTTCCATATTATTTACCAGCGCCGAATACTAATTTGCCTTTCATCGCGCCTTTGATCAACCAGGATGCCAATTTCTCTTTGAAATTTTTATTGGGAATCGCGTTTAATGCGTGAATTAGCTTGATATCAGCAAGATGCCTTTGTTGTATATCTCCGCTGTAATACGCGAGGTCGTGGTCGTAACAAGCTCCATCGATGGCGTTTACCGGATTTTCGCCTTGCTTTGGTAGTTTATTATTGTTAAGTCTGATATCGAGCCTCGTTCCGGGTCCGCAGTAATTATATCCTGGTAGATGCTTCTCTCCGGGATATTTCGCCCAGGGTAATCCAGGTAGATTTTTCAAGGAGGCTGCGATGTCTCCTCCGGTTCTAGTTTTTTTTTTACAAATCTAAATTTACGTGTCTTGCAAACTTCGCATTCTCCTGCGATGGCGTTCCTGTTATTGCGTGTGACGATTTCGGTTGGATTTATCGTAGCTGTGTGCGTGCGACACTTAACACAATATAGATCCATGTATTTTAGTAACATGAATGTAATTGATTTTTCAGCCACGAAACAACGCGAGCAAGTAAAACATCATGCGGCATTACCGAATTCGATTAGAATGATAATCATTGGCCCGTCAGGATCAGGTAAGACACAATTGTTGTTAAATCTGATCATGAGATGGCTAAAATGGGACAAGTTGTACTTGGTTGCACCATCCGTCGATGATCAGCGTTGTTATCAAATTTTGAAGGATTTTAGTGACAATACCGATGAAGGCACAATCGAATTCATCACAGATATCAACGAAGCTCCTTCCGTGGAGAATTTGGACGGTGATACTAATAATCTTGTTGTTTTCGATGATGTTATGCTGGACAAGCAGACCAACCCGGCTAGAATATTCTCGCGTGGTAGACACAAGAACACCGATGTTATTTACGTGACACAGAGATATACGCAAATTCCAAAGGTGATCAGGGACAATTGTAATATTTTATCGGTATTCAATGGCGTAGATACGCACACGCTGAGAAATATCCATCAGACCTGGTGCAATGGTGACATGGATATAAATAAATTTAGAAATTTGTTCAGCCACGCTCAGATGACGCCGCATGGTTTCATCACGATAAATCTGCATGATCCACGTAGTCGGTATCGTATCGGTCTTGATCAAATTTATTCATGAGAATGCAGCCCCCCCCCCCCAGTGACAACAAAAAACAATAACACAAAAAAATATCCCATCTCGTTTATTTCTGCCTCGGGTATTATGTTTTATCACACACTCGGTATACCTACCCGATGCACCAAGTCTGAAATGTGCGAAAATTAGCTCTCGTGGAAGGCTTTATTTTTGATTTCTGAGGCTTCTACGGAGAAAGTTCTCGTAGGAGCGTTTATTTTGCTTGGAAAAAATGGTCTGTTAAACTTCCCTGCTGCTCTATGTCCTACTGTAAATACATGTAAATACTATGTGTAATAGTGTAAATACTATGTCCTACCGTAAACGTGCTAAAATGCGGTGGCACTTTAGGAATTTACAAATGTAAATAGATGTAAATAGTATATGTTGTACTGTCCTACTGTAAGCTTGCTAAGATGCGGTGGCACTTTAGAAGCTTTACAAAACTATATGTTGTACTGTCCCTATATGAACCTGCTAGCATATCATTTGGGCAAGCTATGGGTTCAACATGGGGAATGTTTCGTCTTTGCAAACACGCCCTCTGGGCTCTCTAGACTGTTATTTGACAGGTTAAGGGCTCACATGGGGGTTGTGTTTTCGCTCCTGAGTTTGGTAGCCTATCATTTGATAAGCTAGAGACTCAAGGAGATGTGGTGTGCATTTTTTTCTTTTAAATATATAATATTATATATATGAATTACGAAAATATCAATGATGTGATTGCTGATATTAAAAATTTAGAAGAGCGCGGATTTAACATATCACTAAATCCTGAAACAATTATGTCTGATTTTGAATCACTACGTGAAGCTAAATGCGCAGGGCGTTATATTCTGCCTGCTCAGTACCGATTTATAAAGACGATCCAGGCCAAAATGTATAAATCACTGGCTACAGTAGAAGAAGCTCAAATAAATGAATTTGTTTCATTGTCTTGTGCAGTTGAAAAGATTAGGTTGGAATTAGCTCAAGAATATGAAGCAAGGAAGATAATAAATACTCGTGTAAGAAGATTAAAGAATTGTATATTCTCTGAAATCAAGGCTGGCGAAATCAAGGCTGACGAAATCAAGGAAGTAAATATCTCACTTTGACAAAGTCAAGGATTTGATCATCAAGGAAGTAAATACCTCACCTTGATGAAGTCACCTTGATGAAATCAAGGACTTGGAAGTGAAATTGAAAGTACAAAAAAATGATATATTTTTTTACTTGCATCAATCTGAGTTAGATAATATTTCCCTTAGTCGGTGGGGCTTAACGCAAGAGTGAGCGTAATTGAGAATTTGATCTCTGTCGCATACAATTGAAATAATATGCTCGCGTCTGAGACTATCTAACTGTTGCTGTGTTAGTAAGAAGTCTTCGTCTCCGTATTCGTCAATAATGAATTTAACGTTAATTTCTTCTTGTGCAAATGCAGCCCTAACTGCTTGCTCGAGCGCTTGTTTGTCATACACGAAAACATCTATCTGGTGGTACATATTTGAGATTTATAAATCTAATCTAAGATCTAAATACGCGTATATTTTCTAAAATTTGATGTATACCGCAGTGCGCGATCACAATATGATCTTTTTTAGTCGCTGTAGTTGCGTATCAGTCAGTATAAAATCGTCGTTGCCGTATTCATCAACAATTATTTTTTCCGGGGTAACTTTTCCCCGCTGACAGCTTCATCAAGAAGTTCTTTGTTATGTTTGAAACATTTTACACGGTGATACATTATATAATACTTGCTTGATTAATTGTGAAAAAAAATCTGCAGATTTCAATATTTGTTTACTTTTTTACTGAAAAACGTTGAATTTCTGTGATTTTTACTAGTAAATACCCTATCAAAATTAGCAAATCGGACGATTTCTGTGATTTTTACTAGTAATTACCCTATCAAAATTAGCAAATCGGACGGTGTGCACAAAATATATATAAAATAAAATATTTTTACTGTTTTTAGGATTTCACTAGCAGACTAATATGTAGTGTTTCATATTGGTCTGTCAGCGCGAAATTTATTCTGGTCAGCCACGGATTATGACATCGTAGATGGACCGGATTGATCGGCTCTTGCACAATCAGAAATCCAGGTGGTACATCTTTCGGAGTAAATGAATAAAGAACAAATCCTTACTGGGCTTGATTTGATACTGTCGTGTCCGTGCTGTAACTGCCATCAGTGACATCACACACAAGATTGACCGCGACCACTTCAGTTATATTTACGATGCCTTGAGATAAATGCCGGCCATCGCTGATTTGACTGTTATTGTGTCTGAGGATAGTTGGTTCCGGTAGTGTTCGCCTGTGTTGTGCAAGTGTATGTCGTCGAAGTATTCGTTGATGATATCATCGACGAATTTTTTATTTTCAGCTGAAGAAATATATCCGGGAAATTTAAATGCTGGAATATCTTCTACGCGTATTTTATAGTTATCTGCAAACTCGGTTCTAACAGAGCCCTCTGTGGCGCCTAATACATCTTGAATAAATCGTATATTAATATATTCCATGTCGGCTGCAAGTTGATTTAATATTTCTACGCGCATGATGATTTCGCTGCGTGAACTTGTTATATCAGAAAGATGTTCTTTGAAGCGCTGCCGTAATTGCTCAAGTTGTTGTATATAACCTTGATTAATTTTATCAAGCATTGCATTGCAACGGGTATGTAACGTGTATCCCACATTATGTCAGCAACATCAAGAATCAGGCGTTGCATAAGAGACTGATCGTGATATGATTGTTTGTCAGTGACATGATCAGACTTTGGCGTTGGTGGTGTTGGTCGTGTCGGTGGAGCAACTTCAGGCCATCCTAACACTGTTCTGATCGAACTATTGTATATATCCACGGCATAGTCTGGGGTGTTTATTTCGATGGCAGAAGACAGCGTTGGCTCATGAACAGTTATTGCTATTTTGGATTCCTTTGTTGTGATATTTTTATTCGATGTTGTAATTCCTCATTGATTTCTTCGATTTGATAAGACCCGGTTGGTAACCCAATGACGTTCCAGTCGGGAGTGCCATCGGGTTTATTTTTATATGCAAACACAAACGAATTATTTGCTGGTAATCCACCAAACGATTTTGATCTGATATTGGGCCAGCTGTGATATACTCGCAATTGTGCTAACACGATCTCGTTTATTGGAATCTCAGTTGGAAAATTAATATTGAATTCTGGCTTAGTTGAGGTTACTGTTATCATTGAAGTTCGCACCGGGCTTGTATTTTCGACTATGTGTTGAAGTAATTCCATCGATGTCGCTGACATTGTTATTTATCTTTTGTCGTTTCAAATCGAAGTACTTTGTACTTTGGTTGTAGTCTTCATACATCTTTGCCATTTGCGTGAATTCGGAATCTGATATTGTTGTATCATCGAGACTGGATGATATCAGCGACGACAATTTCGAGTAGGTGCTCGTGGCCGCGCTGTTTAACTTTTCATATTCGTGCAATTTTGTTAGCGCGCACGAGGATATTTTTTCGCAATAATATTAGCAACTCCTGCAATTGTCGTTGATGTTGAAACTGTAATTGTGACCGCGTTTGCAGTTGTCACTGTGTTAACGCTGATAATAATACTCCCGTAGATGCAACTAACGCGGACACTGAATCCACTATTGTGTCTAACATGATCACACGCCGTTTGTATTTTTTTACCTTTGCTGTGCATTTGTTGATGGTATTTTTTAACTCTGACTGCCATTCGCGTACTTGATCATATCTGTATTGTTGTACATCCAGTGTAGTCGTTGATGCTGCCATTGTTGACTTCATCAATGCCATTTTATTATTTTACGCAGTAACCAATTGAGGTGTTTCAGCTACAAATTCCAAACACCACCAGTAAGATGTTGCGGTTAATTTCTTGTCGGCGGATTCCAGTATAAATGTTTCTTCGGTCCCCTTGTTTAATATGATAGTCACAACCCCGAAATACTTGTCAGTGGAATATCTCCAGGGATATGTTGTGAAGATTTCATATTTAGCAGCACTGAACACAGACAGTCTATACACTCCAGTGACTGTTGCTGTATATCTGATAGCATTATTTTGTTTAGACCATGTTGCAAATCCAGATGATATCGTGTATACTATGTTGGCAATATGCCCGGGAGTAACTCCAGTGGGGACTTTAATCAAACTGGTTTTGTTAACGATATCAGGAATCCCCGCTACGAGATCTTGCTGTGTTTGTTTGATCGTGTCAGTGTTGTTCTTGATATCAGAAAGCTTCATATCGATGACGGGAGGAGTTCCAAAGAACTTATCTGTGGTCTCATCGGTTTTTATAAAGTTTCTACGGAGATTTGTAAACGCGTTTACATGAACATCATACTCGGCTCGCAACGTGGATAATTTACCGTCAATGGCGTCAACATAAGTTTTTGTCGCGGCATCTTCCGGGGATGTTGGATCTCTTAACATAGTTATTTTGTTACCGTTCATGCTAAGTTCACCTGTCATTGTATCACCGGTCTTTTTTACTGCAACTTTCTACATATCATCTCGAAGCGCCGCAATTGATATCAGCGAATCTCTGATTGTTCCGCTGTCAGTGAACACAGGGATGTTACCCGGAGTAGCTCCAATAACCCTACGAATTATTTAATGCCATTTGAAATCTCTGGTTTTTAGTTTTCCGTGTCGGTCCTGAAAAATAACAACCTCATCTGGGTCTATCCCGGTCAGACTTAAAAGATTATCGATTTCATCTATGGTCGCATATTTTGATAAGTCTATGTCGGTGCGCTTCACTTTTCTGTTGAGAAGAGATCTTCCGTAAATATCAACGATTATTTAATAGGAAATTGTTTAAATCGACCCGTGGTATACTCGTGCACAACTTTGTGGGGTGGTTTGGTTGACGCTGATATCGCATCGAGAACATTCAATATTTGTTGACCACATATTGGAGGATCGGTTAGTGTTTGTGTTGGTAGCGTTGAGTACCAGACTTCTGTCTTTGACCCTGTCAAGGACGCGGGGACGTCTTTTGTATATTTGAGAAATTCAACTGGCGGTGCTAACCCATGCGAATCGAAATAGATAATTCCACGTGGATCGATCGCGTAAGCAACCCAGTGAGTTCCTGGACCATCGCCGTTATCAAGATTAATAATTCCTGTTTCTGGATTATTCGGTTGTTGTGGTAACTGATCTCGCATAAAGACGCCTCTGAAATTTTTTATATTTAATTGTTTAACAGCATCGAGCAAATCAAAATTGGATATCGGAGTGAAAACACTTTGTGTTTTCAAAACCGTTTTGGGTACCATGATGGTGGAGTTCCTGGAAGTCTTAGCCCGCGTCCCTTTTTTTGTATCCTTTCCCTGTCGCTTTCTTTAGTGCCATTCCAGCAGCGGTTGCAACAGCTCCTAACGCGGCGGCCTTAGCGACGGCTGGGGCAGCAGCGGCAATCAGTGCTGGTATCGCTGCGAGAAAAGGAAATATACCACCGGTTTTAATCATGTCTTTGACCGCGGATGGAGAAAAATCAAGCTGGGCCACAGTCTTCGCTTGCTTTGCTTTATTAAAATGGTTAAGTTGTGTTTTAGTCAACGATAACTTGTTTGGACCTCCAGTAATTTGATCGTGTTTTAAAGTTATTTTTGCCCCACATGTGCTCGCGTTTTTCGATTGTAATTTCTTAGCCTGACCAGGAGTCAGAGTGACATTAACGTGACTGTATGACATTTTATTTAGATTGGATTGATCTAATTGTTTACACGCTGTAAAACAATGTTACTTGTTTTCTACTGGTGCATCAACGATTCTCATTCGGTCACTAATACCTTGAAGCAACATTGCCTTATCGGAAAGTATGACTGCGATTGCTCTGTAGGGACCGTGAACAGCTGGCGGACCAACTACGAGTACTGATGGGGTGCCGACACGAGCTCGGAAGTGAATATCAACGACAGCTTGTTTGGATAAATCAAGATGTTCCAGCGAAAAGTAATAGATCGGATACAAATTTGTAAAATCAAACTGCGATATTTGCGTCCCAGTATCTATATTTGTGTTACACGACAAGAATGTCAGCCAGCGATGATATGCACGCGCCACATGATTATTTGCAAAACTTAATGATATATCTTCGGATGGTTCTTGTTGGCCGTTTATTCTCAACGAAACCTCAGTAACGTCAATTTTGTCAAATATCATATGAGACCATTCCTGATTACCCATCCCACGCATATCTTGCAGCGCAATAAAAATATGTCGTGGCGCAGAAACACCCTGCTGTGATGCTATATGCCAAGTAAAAACATCTTTGACTTGACTTTGGACGGCGTCTGTGGTTACTGTAAGCCACGATAGCAATGATTTACCGCCTTGATTCATAAAAGAGAGCAGTCGCGGTTCTTCTGTGACCGATGGGGTTAATACCGGCATCCACAATGAGAGTTTCATTATGTTTACTTTACCAGCATGGCCAACTCTTCGCCAAATCGCATCATTGTCGTTGGGTTTTCTATGAAGCACAACTGTGTGTTTAGCTCCAAAGATAACCTTTCTAACGTCTCTGCAAAATCCAAAAATGTGATTTAGTGGAATCGCGCATGAAAAACTTGTATTATCTCCTGACAATATCGCTCGGCGTGTTGCAAATCCTAAGTTGTAAGTCGCGCTAGCCTCTTTTATAATATCAAAATCAGCACTTGGTCTAGCTTCATGTTCAAAATCAATTGGTTGTGGATTAACTACGGTATTTTGTGGTATTCGCAATTTAATATACTGAAGATGGTCGGCGTTGTCGGTAATATCTTTAGCAAACATCATTGATGGACCAGCCGATCTTGTAAAGTCGTCAGAATATCTTGCTAGACCAATTGTTGTTGTAGCAACATCGACATCATTCTGAATCGATTCTATATTTTTTCCATCAATCATGTATACGGCGCTATCAAACAATGCCATGACATCGTTGTTGACAAAACCAACTCGGTCATTGACACCGTAGTTATTATTATCCGCCCTCACAAGTTCACCTTCTACTTCAAAAAACGCCTCAGATGGCAAGAAATATCTACTTGTATCGTGAACTTGAAGTTCAATACGCCCTCGCTGATTTGGCTCTCGTGCATCGTAGGAATAAAATTGATAATCACGCACCGATTTGTCTCTGGGAACCGGCGCATCTATATCAAATGCTATATCGGATATCGGTTTAAACATTTTATACTACTGCGTGTGATTTCAAATGGATGACAGCCCGCTTCCTGCTATTAAATTTGCTGTGATATTTCTTTGCGCGTCAGATTCCAGCGCCGCTAGTTTTTGATTTGCGGCTTGATTTATTATTTTACTGACTTCCGCGGACATGGTTTCGGTGGTTGGTAATTTCACCGGTTAGCCGCGCTAGTCTTTCTTTGATTGCCGAGAGTGCCTTGCCAGCAGCGTTAACAATTGCCCCAGGAGCTTTTTCACCAACAATATTAATGGCTTTCATTGATAATTGTTTTGCAAGAGGGCCCAACTTTGGTGCTAAACCCGCAAATAATTTTTGAGCGGTATGGCCAAGTCCGTCTCCGTAAGTTGCGCTATAAATCGGTAATCGTGAATTTACTGCTCTGACCCGCACAGGTGCATAGTGACTGTTGTTCATAACCATATTATGTTTATTGTCATGTATCTAATCGCTTTAGTCACTATCAACAAGCTCATCAACGAGTTCTTGATATATATGAGCATCCATTACACCACCTTGAAGTAATCGGCGACAAATATCAGCGGCCTCATTAATTATTTCCCGGGATTTGTTTCCGGCACGTCTTCCTCCGATAAGAACTTCTAGCCGGGACACATCATTGAAAATATTATCAGGGCAAGGAATTCCAAAACCGCTGCCAGTAGAAGTAAGAATGGGTTGAGATTTTTTACCCGGTAATTGAATTCTTCTAGGCTGTGGCGGAGGAGAAGCAGGAGTAGCTGGGGGGATGATAATGTTTGTTGCGGACCAAACAATAAATTATAAGTTGGCGACGAAGATGTTTCAGGCGCGCGTTCCAGATCGGAGGAGGGAATAAACCAATTAGAAGTTGCTGGCGGCGAAGATGGATCAGCTACATCTACGTGTGGTACAACTACTGTTTTTTCTGGCGCTTTTTTGGGTCTTCCTCGTTTTTTTTTCTCTGTTTGTTGCAACGGCGCAGGAAGTGAAAGGTCTTCTTGTCGCAACGAAGAAGGTTGACGTTTCTTTCCTTGTTGTTTTCTCTCTTGTTTTTCTTGTTCCTTTTGCTCTTGTGCTAACTTTTTATCTTCTTCCCTTTTCTTTTTCTTTTGCTCTCGTATTATGTTTTTGTTTTTCTTGTTTTTACGCCAGTTGCTGCTGACGCGCTGTTTCTTGTTCTGTATTGTAGTCTGTTGCCCCACGAGTAAAACTGGATAATCAATATCTTCTCTATCTATGGTATAATCGTTTGTAGCTATTTTATACAACCAGTCCCCCCAAGTATCTTTCTTTACGCCCTTGGCATACTCGGGTTTTAAATATTGAGCTTTATTCTGATAATTTTCAGCAGCAAACCTACCAAAATCATACCTACTGTGGGCATCTGTTAATTTAAATTCCTCAATTTTTTTTATACCCTCGGGGGTAAATCTTGATTTGAGATCAATCATTTTTCGTCTAACAGGTTGCAGCGCGGATTCTTCTCGCGGATTCTTCTCGCAATATTTGAGTAAGACTTCTTGTTTCTTCGGGATCCCTAATAGCAGTTAAAACCTTTTCAGTGGCCGCAGTGACGGGTTGAAATAACTCCTTTGCTTCAGCTGCATACTCAACTTGTGCTTGTTGCTGTAATTGCACATCTTTTTTAAACTTTTCCTTCACCGGGATATACTTTTTAAGTGCTTCTGCTCGCTCCCTAGACAGCCTGGCTGTGTAAGATTCTGAGTGTACCATTATTTGGTATAAGTAATTTTTAATTTATATCCTCGGTTGGGTTAGATACGATTTGTGGATAGAGAGCAGCAGAGGAGGCGACGTCAACAAAACGCAGCAACAACGGCGACAATTGCGTTTACAACGGCATAGGGTTAGAGCCCTCCATTTCGACATTTGGAGGCTTCTAAAAAGTTGTGGGATTCAGCCCCTTCTGGGGAAGACGACAACAAAACGCAGCAACAACGGCGACAATTACGTTTACAGTGATGACTTTTTTTAAAAGGCTTATTTCGGCGTTTGAAGGCTTCTAAAAGTTGTGGGATTCGCCCCCTCTGCTGCTTACGTCAACGACAACTATACATCTACGATATTTTTTATACTTTTACTGTCAGCGATATTTTTTAGTTTTGTTTGCCATTCACGTGCTTGATTGTACCTACAGTTATGAACATTTATCTACCATTATACTTTAGAATCTATTTAAATCTTCTAATTGTGTAATCGTGCAAGACTTTATGAGGTGGTAATGTTGATGAAGATATAGCGTCGAGTACAGCAATTGCTTCATGTCCGCATATTGGCGGATCGGTTATTGTCTGCGTTGGTAATGTTGAATACCAGACTGGAGTTTTTAATGTGTTTACGTAATTTAAAACTTATTTCGGTGGAGCCAATCCATACGAATCAAAATAAAAAATTCCACGTGGATCTGTTGCGTATGCCACCCAATGAGTTCCACGACTAGTACTATTATCGAGATTGATAATGCCTGTTTCAATATTATTTGGTTTGAAAGGTAACTGATGGCGGATAAAAAACACCTCTGAAAGTTTTGAAATTTAATTTCTTAGCAGCATCAAGTAAATCAAAAGTTGATATTGGAAAGACTAACGAACTGTTCCTGGAAGTCTCAGACCCTTTCCGTATCGCTAAGGAGTTCCTGGTAATCTTAGGCCGCTTCTGTAATTAACATCAGGACCTGGATTTACGCGAGCTAGAAAATGGACATCAACAACAGACTGTCTACTTAAATCAAGATGTTCCACAAAGAAGTAATAGATCGGATACCAATTTATAAATCCATCTGTGATATTTGCAAACCAGTATCTACATTTTGATCACGTTCCATAAATGCAATCAAACGATGATATGCACGTGCTACATAATTATTTTTAAAATTTAATAATATATCCTCAGATCGTTCTTGATGTACGTTTATTTTTAATGAAACCTCGCTAACTCCAAGATCGTCAAATATCATATGCCTATGATTCTGTGAGTTTAATCGCTCAGAATTCTGAAAAGCAATAAAGATAATCATTAATATTACTCTGAACACTATCTGTTGTTACTGTTAACCATGATAACAATGATTTACCACCTGAATCCATAAAAGAAAGTAATTTTTGTTCTTCAGCAATTGATGGAGTCATTATTGGCATCCACAATGTAAGTTTTGTCAATATTACTTTACCAGCATATCCTGGAGCTCGACAGATAGCATAATTATCATCACCTTTTCTAACAAGTACATCTGTATGTTTAGCCCCGAAGATAACGTTTCTAACGTTTCTGCAAAATCCAAAGATACGTGACAGTGGAATTGCTCATGGAAATCTTCTATGATGAACCTTCAACGCAAATCGAAGTTAGGAGAAACAATCGTAGTTTCTACATCAAAAGGTGCGTTTTTAGAGAAGTTTCTTGGTCGTGCTAATATAAATTGATTATAATCAGGGTCATTAGAATCATCTTTTGCGGACATTATTGACGGCCCGGCTGATCTTGTATAATCATCAGAATGTATTGCTAAATCTATTATCGTCGTAGCAACATCAACGTCTTTCTGAATCGTTTCAGTATTTCTTCCATCGATCATATACGTAGCACGTCAAATAACGCCATAATACCACTCTTGACTAAATCGATACTGTAATCAGCATCGTATACAGTATCATCTGTTTTTATAACTTCACCCTCTACTTCAATAAAAGCCTCGGCTGGTAGAAAGTATCTACTTGTATCTTGAACTTATAATTCAATTCTTCCACGCTGATTTTGTTGCCGTGTATCATAGGAATAAAATTGATAATCTCGTACCGATTCATCCTTAAGGACTGGTGCGTCCATATCAAACGCTGGATCGGATATACGCTTAAACATCTTTATTATATTTATTATCGTCTAAAACGAAGACGACCTCCCGAAATAAAACTTGTATTCATTTTTTTTTCTCTTTCCTTGGTGTGGGTATTCTTGCTTCCTCTGTCATCTCTGCTAGTTTTTGATTTGCAGCTTGATTTATTATTTTACTGACATTCGCAGGCATAACTTGAGTGCTGGGTAATTTTACTGGTTGTGGTTTTCGTCGTATTAATCGTGCTAGTCTTTCTTTGATTGCCGAGAACGCTTTACCGGCAACATCACAAATCGCTCCAGGAATTTTTTTCACGAACAAAATGAATATATTTCATTCCTAGTTGTTTTGCAATCGGTATTGCTTCCGGGGCTATCCTTCTGAATAAACTTTGAACAACATCGCCGAGCCCATCGCCGTAAGTTGCTTTATAAGTAGGTAATCGCAAATTTATCACCCTGACCATTACAGGTCCACGTTGAGCATTATGTACGATCATCTTATTTATTATTTATTTAAACACTGTGATAATCATCAACGATTTCATCGATGAGAGACTGAGAAACATCGATGTCCGTGATACCGCCTGTAAAAAATCTTCGACAAATATCAGCTGCTTCATTAATAATTTCTAGGGAATTATTTCCAGCACATTTCCCTCCAATGAGGATTTCTAGTGGTTCTACGTCAGAAAAAACATTGTTAGGACAAGCAATAAGACCACTTCCCTTTGTAGTTAGGGAAGAAAAATCACTTCCGGTAGCGCCAAAAGAATCATGGCCAGAATCTCTTTCTTCACTTACTGTTTCTTCTGCTTTTCCTTACTTAATGAAGAACGCAATTTCTCCCGTCGTCTAGTTTCTTTAAATCTCAATTATTCTTCTCTTAGTTTCCTTTCTTCTTCTCTTTGCTTGATTTCTTTTTCTCCCTGTTTCCTTTCTTCTCTAGATTGTTCAAGTTTCAACAACATCTCTTGCTGCGGTGAAGAATATTGTTGTCGTTCTTGCTTTTGTTGTGACGGAGAAAATTGAAAGGACTGTTTTTGTTGAAAATGTTATGGTTGTTTTTCTTGAGGAAATTAAATTTTTTATGGAAGAATTGGAATGGAAATTTTGTCTGAGAAAATTGTGTTTGTCGTTCTATTTATTGCCTAGGTGGAGAAAGTTGATAGGAAGGTTCATTCTGGGGGTGGGGGGTGGAAGAGGTTTTTTGTTGTTGTTGAGGAATTTGTTTTAGTGCCTCGTTATAAAGTTTATTTATGTCCTCAACAAGTTTCATGTATCTTAGAACATCATATCTCTCTTGTTTTTTGTTGTGAAATACGCGATATAGGGCCTATCCATTTAATAAAATTATCATCATTTACATTTTCGTAACCGGGTTTTAAAATACTAGACTTATTAAATATGCTATTTAATATTTTTTTCAGGTAATTTATCTTCTTTAGTATTTTAAAGTTCTTTGATAAAATCATCTCTACATTTATTAACCAGTTAAATATTTTCTTTTCTTACTTTAGGTTTTGGTGCAATATTTTTTTTTTTACATCGGCTATTTCAGTACGAACTTTGCCAGTACCTTCAAATATTTCTTCACCTACAGGCGGAGGTTGTGCGGCAGCTATCTAAGTTGGAAGATCTCGTAAAATCTTTTTTGTTTGTTTAGTTCTTTATGTTATTTTTCAGTAGGCTATGCAACTCTTTCAGTAACGTTTGTAATTGGTCTATCTAACTGTTCTAAACCTTCTGGAAATTCAACCTGAGATTCTTGACGTTCTTGTAGTTTGCACCTGACAGAATCACGAACAGAAAGAATTTTTTTGATTGCTTCTAATCTCTCTCGAGCTAATCTAGCTGTTTAAGACTCCATAGCTGGTGCAATTATTGATATAACAATGATTTAATTACAGCAACAGAGGAGGTGCGACCTCACTGAAACGTACGGTGGGTAAACAAATGCGCATACTTTAAAGAAAACCCCACTAACGACAACAATAAAGTAACAAACAAAAATAAAAATAACCCAATTAGGGAGTTAGAGGCATTGGTTTGGCGTTATCGACCTTATATTTTCATTTTCATAGGAAGCCTTATTTTTTCCCAAAAATGACGTTCACCCCCTCTGCTCTTTTTTTATATATATTTTCTCTTGCCTCTGTAATATGCTATATGGATAGTGCCACGATTGTTTTATTTTTATTAACTTTTTGTACATCATTTTGTTTAAAGAAGATATATAAAAAAATTATGGCACTATCCAGTCACCTTAGAAGCTAGTAACAAGACAAGTGGGCGCTCTGCAGATATGAACTTCTGAGAGAGTGGTGGGTGTGGCTGAAATTTCTTTGGATATTGTACTTTGGAAACTGCACATGATCTAATATAAGTACACTAACTTGAGCAGTTAGTAAACTAGGGATACACGTTTCGCCATACTAGACCATACCATCTTTTGAAAGTGCAATGATGCAATGAATGGATTACCAAATATATACAATGTACGAAACAATTAAGAAAAAATGACAGGATGCACATCTAACGTAATGCCAAACTGTATATAGAATAGCCCAAATTACACACATCAATCATACACCAAAATAAAGGGAATTAAAAGTTCTTTGAACAATACTTAAGATATACAAGGTCATTTTTAAATGACCAGTATAGCCAGTGAGGAAAACCGAGGTAATCTTTTTCTTTAAAAACATGCAAAAATACAAAACTTTAGAGCGCCACCTAAATAAAAAGTACTTGACCGTTACCCGATACTAACTAAGCATCGCAAAATGGAATCGGGTCACAATTAGTACTGCCAGTTCAGTACCCGAATGTAGTTCTATTCTTTTTTTAGAAAAAAAATTCCTCTCTCATTTTTGGTGGTGATAGAAGAGTTATATTTATGCATGTTTGGTAGGGATTTAAAGGTAATTGTTTATTCTTGAGAATATGAGCTCAAGGTGTGGTGTTCAGTGTGTATTTCGGCGACAGTGCACAGTGAGTAATAAGGCCTTGGTGATGATCCGGAAGTGAAATATGTGTTCTGTTTAAATGTTGCTCTATTGATAGTCTAACCTCTCAAAAAAATGCAAGTCAACCTTTGAAAAGAACTTCACCGTGAAGTCATCTTTGAAGGTATTCTAAATTAACATATGATTTGAATTGATTATCACACATTGGAAAGGTCAATATTGAGAAACAAATGTAGAGAACATATAGTAAAATTAATTGTGTTCTATGTTCAAATAGAATGTTCAAACAGGGAACCAGTACTGAAAGGAACGAGATATTCCGAATGTACATAACTGCATTAGAAACTTCCCGGTCCAACTACTGTATTTACCGGAACAAACTGAAAATTCCGGACCAAACCAAAAATACCGGAACAAAAAATAGATAAATAGTCGAGAAAAAGAATCACCATTTTACCGTTTTTTGATATATTTGTTAATTATAATTTAATCTCAAATTAGTATTATGGAAATTCAATTACGTTATGATTATAATAAAAATTTCATAGTTACGAACTTTGTTTATAGCACAAGTCACATGGGTCACGAATGTGCATTTACTCATTTTAAATTAAATATATTTTTTTTTTTAAATGAAAATAATTTAACACTAATTTTCTTTAGCCAAAGTCTATTCAATCCTGATTTTTTAATGATCTGCACCTTAAATGTCATCAAGAAACTTCCCAACGAAAATTATCGATCTCTACGGTCATTTTACAATGGTGGCCATGTACTTAACTTGGGTCAAAATAAGAGCGCGTCGAGTGGAATCGTCGCAATAGAGGGTTGTACGAATTTGTTTATCAATATACGTAGCTTTCATCGTGACATCACAGAGCGCGACATTCAATCCAGGTTGCACTGGGTCGCACCTTTAGGTTCATTTCGTCCAAAAATGTCTACGTACTTTAACATTGATTTTGCCGTAAACACCTCTCGGGGCGTCTAAATAATGACATTTCAAAGAATATGGATGTATTCGAATCCAAATAAGTGAATACTTGCCACTTAAAGGTATGTATAATCAAATTCCAAAAAATGACACCCTTTACTGAAATAGTCCGTGTTGAATGCCTACACGACCTATGTGACTTGTACTATAGTCGGTGCACGCTCTCATTGTACGGTATACCTATCCCAGTCTCTTTGCACGAATTTAAGAATCTCTCTCTCTCTCTCTCTCTCTCTCTGTTATAACAGAAACTGAAAATCTAATAAGTAGGAGCCATCCGATCATGGAATAGGAATAGGAATCATCCGATCCGAGCCATACGATCATGGAATAGGAATAGGAATCATCCGATCCGAGCCATACGATCAGTGTTCAGGCAAAATGCCCTATCTTATTTTGTACACTGATGAACAGATGGCGGACTGTGCTGTACAGGACATATCTTTCTTGGTGTAGACAAAACATTTAATCTATGCACGTGGCTGTGACTTGTTATAGCAGTTGATCGTGACCAGGAGCAGTATGTAACTACGAGCTTTGCCCTACTGGCCATCTTTGTGGACCTTTCCACCAGTCACCATCTCTACCCGTATGACTATTTAGCCCCAATGTGAGCGTTGTCTGTTCGCCCTCTTTGAGGGTTTTCCGCCTGGATCACACGCATGACGTGTGTGCTTGCGTGTGTGAGGTCAAAATTAAAAGTAAACAACCCACAACGCTCACGTAGGGGATAAACTGTCATGCTGGGTTGAGACTGACACAAGGAAAGCTCCATTTTTTTAAAATTTATTTATGACAATAGTGACTCTGAATCTTATTCAGATTTCTACTCATCTTAAAGTTAACCTGACTGATGTTGACACAACTGATTTAGTGATCAGAAGTGACGACGTAAAAACAATGGTGAAGGCCATAAAAGTCGCATTTCCAAACGCCACTAGTCATTTACGAGAAAGAAAATGCAAAACATAAAACATATAATAGATGATTCAGTTAACAAGTTAGAGACGGATTCTGAACAACATGTATGGGGACGAAGGACTTGTAAATGCATACGACATAATCTGTTTTGACGTTATGACGGATGAAAATTAAACACGTTTATGATAAATTTCGAAACTATTTTGATCAAATTCTCATAGATCAAGTTAAATCTTCCTACGGATCATATTTTCGGTTATGCATCGGGGGCGCTCACTAGTAATTTATGTACTATTGAGAGTGACGTGCGTAAGAGTTGAAGTTGTTTGCATTTGAAACATGGACAGTGGAGAGAATGTTGGCATAAATCTATGCTACTTTGATGTGATGTGGCTGACATTTATTACATGATCTAAGCAGACTGCTAATTAAAATGACTGCTCCCTTGTACTAAAAAATATCTGCCTGAATTTAGTCTTAAGTACACTATCTTTAGCAACGGTTAAAATATGGAAAATTAATTTTGCCCAACTAGACAATGCCAGCTTCTAATAGTGCAATGGATGAATTACCAAATATATAAAATGTAAGAACAGTTATCGTCTCTCTCTCTTTTTTTTTCCACAGGTGCTCGACGCGAGCTTGATGTTAAAAAAACCCCCAAAAACCCCCAATAATCTAAAGGAAAAAAATCATACAGAGTGACAAAAATACCTTAGATGACCCCGATGACCCGTTCTGACATAGGACCCTCTCTATCATAATATATATCTTATATAAGAATATATCTTATATATTATGATAGAGAGGGTCCTATGTCAGAACGGGTCATCGGGGTAATCTAAGGCATTTTTGTCACTCTGTATGATCTTTTTCCTTTAGATTATTGTTGTTTTTTTTCCTAACATTAAGCTCGCGTCGAGCACCTGTGTTTTTTTTTCCCGAAACAATACCTTAGAAGTCCAGGAAGTGACAATGACCAAGTGGAGCTAGCACTTTTTTGAAAGATGCACATCATGAGTAAGGCCAAGCTGTATACTCTATAACCCACATTACACCCATCAATCATACACCAACATAAAGGGAATTAAAGGTTCTTTGAACAACCTAAGATATACAAGATCTTTTTATATATAGCCAGTATAACCAGTGAAGACACTAGGAGCAATTCTTTTTCTTTAAAATTTTAGAATGCAAGTACGAGAGTGTAGAGCGCCACCAGAAACAGACAAGGCCTATCCGAATGAACATAGCTTCCCCAAGTTATAATTTCGCAGAAAATTACTTTTTAACTTCGAAATAATTCTACCATGGAGAGTGATGTCAGAACAAGCGATCTGGAGCTTTTTGAAAAAGCACAAGAGTACAAATCAGAGGGAAATGACTTTTATAAAGAGAAACAATACAGGCAAGCGATTAAAAAGTATCATCGTGCGTTGCTACATTTGAGAGGCATTGGACAGATGAAAAGCTCAGGTCTAACTTCTTTTGCACCCGAGGAAAGCATCCAGCAACTTGGATTTAGTAAAGAACTTCCCCCAGAAACTCAAAGGGAAGTTATCAGCCTGCAAGCTGATTGTTACAACAACTTAGCTGGTAAGGGTGCTAGTAATTCACTAAGTAAATATGAAAGAGGAATTGTAACGTTTTGTGTAAACCATATACCTCTGTAAAATTCTTTCATAGTTACCATCCCAGGCAATTAAGTATCGCTACACATCTCTGCCAGTATAGTTCTGATTATGAGCAGAGTCATACCAAAGACTTACAAAAATGGTACCAACAACTGTCTCGCTTGTTGCTCAGCATTAAGAGGTTAGTGTTGGGAATGGTCAGTCTTGTGTCAGGATACTGTGACTGGGTGGGACATCATGCTACATGTCTGTGGCATGAGGCCCCAGTGCTAGACATTATTATAAAATGCCACACTGCAGACATCGTAGCGATATGACTGAAAAATTGTTAAAGCTACATTAAAAATCCAAATCACACACACACACACACACACACACACACACACACACACACACTGATTATGAGCATGTCTGACTGGAGAAAGACAATACAAATGGTGGCAATGCAAGCACATTTTTTTATTCCTTTATACTCCAACAAGTAGTTCTCCACTTTTTTTCTGACATTTCTGGTAGCGGCGACAAACGTTGCGTGGAACTATATGTTTGAGTTTAGTCAGAAAGTTAGAATGATAAGCACTCAGCTCTTTGTTCTTATTACATGTTTAGAATTAGAAGTATCTTTTATAAATTTTATAATATAATGATTTTGAAGAGCTTAAATTGGCCAACATTTGACTGCTATTTAGAGAAACTGAATTATTGATTTGTCACTTTAGTTTTGTATATAGGTTACTGTGCACATTGTAATTTGTTGTATTTTACTGCAAAGCTAATGCAAGTATGTAGCTTACTGTGTACATAATGCATGTATGTTGTGATAAAAAGACTCGAAAATGAGAAGTTAAAAAGGGCAGCATTCCATTATTGAATTTAAAAGTAAACTAGCAAGAATATAATTGGGATAAGAAATTATGTTGTTTGCTCCCTAATGACAAGAGTATTTGTTAGTATTGTGTTGGAATTTAGTATTCTTAAATAGGTTATTTCATTTTTCATTTTCAGCTTGCTTAATTCAAGTAGATTCTCCAAATTACAAGAAGATCGTCGAGTATTGTGACAGGGTGTTGGAACTCTCCCCAGGAAGTGTGAAAGCATTGTATAGAAAGGGAATGAGTTTGTACAATTTACAGAAATATGAGAAGGCATTGGAAACATTAGAACAAGCTAAATGTACAGAAAAAGGTGGTAATGGTAAGTTTTTGTCACCCATATTAGAAGTCAAAAGCAGTGTTTCAAGATGTGGGTGCCTAAGAGAGGTATATTTCTACAAAAATGTAGTGTGTAATACCATTAAAACACTGAGAAATTAATAAGAGTGATTGTGAAGGTATTTTTGATTCTAATGGTTACTCATATTTTTCTTGCAACTTGGGATTTTATATGCCTCAGTACAAAATATAGAGGGGAGCATACTGAGCTGTCCTTGTGTCATTTTGAGCATCTATCCAACACACCTTGGTTACATGTTTTATGTTTAGGTCAGTATGATGGGGTAGTTATTGTTTTCCATGAACACAGTTCTATTTATATGTTTATGTCTAGTCTGTCACAATGGTGATACCATAACTTTATTAGTGGATACATGATGCAACATGTCCCATCATGCAACATTAAGTGGACAGTGTCTGATGTGCCACTTTCAGCCATAACTTTGTCATTGACACAGTACAGCACAGTGATTGACCTTCCCATGATATTCAGTATCAGACACGAAAGTCAACATGTTCCATCATGGAACCATTAAGTGGACAGTGTCTGATGTGCCACTTTCAGCCATAACTTTGTCATTGACATAGCACAGCACAGTGATTGACCTTCCCATGATATTCAGTATCAGATTTGAAAGTCAACATGTCCCATCATGGAACCATTAAGTGGACAGTGTCTGATGTGCCACTTTCAGCCATAACTTTGTCATTGACACAGCACAGCACAGTGATTGACCTTCCCATGATATTCAGTATCAGACACGAAAGTCAACATGGACCATCATTGGCCATTCCATTTTGTGTCCAGCTCATGAACTGTACTGGTTACATTGATTTTAGTTTACCAGCTATATAGTATAAATTTCAGACTATTGACAGTGTTCTGAGTCAATGCTTGTTATTGTCTTGCAACATTAGTGGACTTCCAACTTAGTGGACTTCTTCTACAACTTTCTTTCATGATTTAGTCTTCAGCACCATCACAGGGGACTTCTCTTTTATCCCAAACACCGAAAATTAAAGATGGACCAAGCCCCATCTCCTCAGCTGGATCTACTTATGTCCATTGAAGATTTGATATTGATAAAAGAAGTCTTCTGGTTATAGTCACCAGAGGTCCGTACTACTTTTCTTTGTTCATCACTGTCTTATAGACTTCTCATATCAAAGTTTACCAAGAACAGTCTCCCTTCATACAATTACTAGAATCTGGTTGCAACACTGCATTGAGAAACAAGTACAAGACCTGAACATCAACATTTTTTCACAATGACGACTCCCATCTAACTTTACCATTTTTCCAAACGAAGGTCCCAGCTATAGATGCAATACTCTGATCCTTTTTTGTTATGTATTTTATGTATTTACAGTGTTGACAGCTTATTGTTTACAATGCAATACATGGCATGCTGTACAAGGCATTGATTGATTACATGGTTTGTAATGACTTAAGTGATTAATTGAACTGTGTTATGTGAAGTCCAGTGGAGGTTTTAAATAAGGGTGTTTTGTCATTGCTGATCACACAACTGATGAGTACAATTGTCTAATGGCTAATTTTTTTCCTTGTTTGAAATCTCTGTTAATAACAAAGACAGAATCTTATCCATTACAGCATCCAGAACAAATGTCAATGTAACATATTTTGTCAGAACCATTTGTTCTCACTAAAATTACTGAACACTTGGCTGATATTGATGACGTTATTGTAGAAATAATGTGATATCACATCCAAAACTTTCTTATGTTTTTTCACGTAGGTTAACAAAGCCAATTGGAGAGAAAAAAAAGCTATGGGAGAATGTGGTATTTGCTATATTGTAGGTTAACAAAGCCAATTGGAGAGAAAAAAAGGTATGGGAGAATGTGGTATTTGCTATATTGTAGGTTAACAAAGCCAATTGGAGAGAAAAAAAGGTATGGCAGAATATGGTTTTTGCTATATTGTAGGTTAACAAAGCCAATTGGAGAGAAAAAAGGTATGGGAGAATATGGTTTTTGATATATTGTAGGTTATTGGCCTGCACCATTTTTACCTGAATTTCATTCTTTTATAATCATTGGCATTATGAAATTATATTTTCTTTTTGACTTTGCTTTTCAGATCCAGCAATAAAAAAGTACATGCACATGTGCAAGCAAGAACTTGATAGACAAGAAAAAGAACTTAAGAAGGCATACAAATCAATGTTCAGCCATGGTACAGCAGAGGAGTCGGCTAAGACAGCAGCATGACACCAGAGATACTTAGGCAATAATTCATTCCTTTGAAATTAGTCCATCTTCAACACCGATAGTCACAAAATGCTTCTAATGGCTTCACAATTTCTGTATTGGTCACTTGTGTGGTATTATTTGTGCCTGTCATTGATTTATTAAAGGTGGTCATAGCACAAATATAACTTGAAAACATTGATATTACTTAGGTACAAGGAACTCATACAGCTACTGTCAAGTATTTGAGAGATGGGGTGCAGTGTTAAACTCTGCTGGAAAATTTCCATGGATGCTCTTCCAAGCATATCAGTATTATCATTTGTTACCTGACCAGAGTTAATGTTTTGACTTTCACATGGAGTAAAGAGAATTATTGAATATTTTCAAGATTAAACTCTGCATGCCCTTCACTAAAATTCAAAAGCCTCTATATATTTCTTGTTACTCATATCACTCCTTTAGTTTTGTTGACAGCAGTGGCAGTGGCAACATTTTGTTAAGGTTTTAGTTCAAGCTTTTTATTTGCGTAGGTTTCCTATACCCCTTAATGGATTTTCTTTATACTTGGAATAAATCATTATGAAGCTATGATAATTCATTTGGTGACTCTTTCCCCTTTAATATCAGGGTCATGGTCACAATCACAGAAAATTTGCATGAGGGTTTTGGTGAAAGATTTTCATTGGTTTATATTTCCTAAACCCCTCAATGTATTGTCTTCATACAGGGGATGAAAACTTATGAAGCTATGACAATTCATTATGAAAAAAGCACTCATTCCACTTTCACCTTAGACTCATTGGTCACAATTATAGAAAATATTTAATTATGGTTTTAGTTAAATTTTGTCATTATTTACTAAAACCCATGATCGGATTTCTTCATTCTTGGGATGAATAATTTTGAAGCTGAGACAACTTTTTTTCTGCGTCTCTTATTTTTCGGTCAAGGTCAAGGCCATAGAAAATATGTATTACGTTTTTTTGTTAATATTATTTCATCTGCTTATATTTCTTAAACCCCATGATGAATTTTCTTGATGCTGTGTATGAATCACTACGAAACTAAGCAAATTTATTATGCATTGTGCATGTTTGCCCTTTGATATTTGAGTCAAGGTTGGTCATAGAAACTTGTGTCAACATTTTGGTTGAAGTTTTTCATTTGCATAATTTTTCTAAACTACTTAATGGATTCATTCATACACTGAATGAATAATCATGAAGTTAAGAAATTTAATTCAGCAACAACCTTGCTCAGCCATTTGACCTTTGTGACAAAGTCACATAGTACAGCAATCATATGTTCAACAGGTTTGCACAGGCCTTCATGTTAAATTGCTTTAAACTGACCCAGAATGGTGACTTGTTCAAAACTTGGGTGAATATCATACAGATTTAAGGGACTATTTCAGATGATTTCAGTATGCTGTGAATAATGTTTAACAGTGCTAATCATTTAGAAAATGGTTCCTATGTATTCCATATATCAACTTAATTCTTTTATACCTGAATTCTTTCACTTTACTTTGAAGATTAATTTTAAGCCAGATACAGTCAAACCTGTCAGTAATGACAACCATGAGAAAAGGCCAAACTGCCCTTTGTACACACATGACCTCTCTACACCTGCTCACCTTTTAAAATTGATTTTTGAACATATACCATTCGCTGAATATCAGTATTATTATTATTATTAATATTATTCAGTGCTTACAGAATTTTTTTCAGACACAGGCTGTGGGGTGACAACTTTAAAAAATCACCATGCCTGTTTCAGATTTCACAAGCCCTGACTCCAGTTTCATGTGCCTAAAAGGGCCCCGTTTTTTTTGTAGTATTATTTGTCACACAGTGTTGTAACGGCTGTACTTTAAATATGAAAATAAATAAACAAAATCATATTGACTCTTTTGTTTATTCAGATTTCAAAATATTTTGTGTCAAGCAGTGTTTCTTCCCTCCATGTCCAGCTAAAAATCATTCTCCAACTGTGTAGCTCCGAGTGGCCTAAAGCTCTCACCATTACAGATCACTGCCATCTCACCTTGTCTGTGGGTTCGAGTCTCTGGCTTGGCCAATGTGGGTACATGAGAAAGCTTGCTGGTAGCTTCTCGTGGGTCGGTGGTTCTTTCCAGGGGTTTTCCTCTACCATTTATACTGGCCGCCATGTATAGCCTATTTTGTGCTGAAAAATGGTGTTAAACCCTGTAACTATTCTCCAATTTCTTTATCATTGTGTTCCTTTCTCACTGGATCAGCAGTGTTGATGTTCATTAACGTCTGAAGCTTGCATTTTAGTTATCTTTACATTCTTGATATTGCTCATTGGAGCCTTTTAATATGTTTAACTAGTTTACATTACCTAAGTGTTTCTGCTGACATCATTTTTGGTTGGTATTTTCCTTTTCATCTCAGCTACACCAAAGGATGGCCAATTTATCAGAGACTCGAAAGCTATCATAACTACATTTGATCCCTTTAATGCTTATAACACCTCAAAAACCGTTCTTAATTTGGCCTAAACTCTCCATATTACAAAATAAGGTAATTGATTAATAATGTGCTGTGTACACATGTTAGTCTTAATCTTTTTACTCAAACACATCATTGCACTGGTTGGAACAATTTTGGTCCCTAGTAGAATAGGTTTGGTTGGTTTCTGTAATGCATGGATAGAATGCAAAAAACATGACAGGTTTTTTCTTTCTTTTTTAAAATTAAAAAACACTGGTTAATATTTAAAAGCAGTACATTTATGTCACCTTTAACATGGTATTGTAGAAGATGGCATTAGAAATGGTATTATTGTCCTACTGTTGATATAATCGTATGTATGTTAAAGCCATGTTAGCACTAATTATAGGCAACCCAGGCAATCGGTTCCCCATTCACAGGTCACATTTTACTTTCTACACAAAGTTTACAGCTTTTGATAGAAGTACAGTAAGTAGACAATCTTCATACAGATATGGGGCATACGTGGAGATAAATATTAATTATTTTCAAGTCTTTCAACAATTTCAAAATAATATTCTGCATCTCATCAGCAAAGTTGAAGTTTTCTTGGGAAAATTAACAGAATTTTTGAGCCCTGTTATTACTAGATTATCCAAGGAAAAGGGATGCAACTCCTAGTTCTTCTCAGAGAGAAACTTTTCATCAGAGAGAGCTATAACTTGCATGCAAATTGATGAAGATATTGAAGTATACCTGTCACACTAGCACAAAAGGCCATTTCCATTCCTATTGTAATAATATGATTACTTTTCCCACCATCAAGCAAAAGAACTGCACCAACCCTCAACCCTGTCTTTTAAAATTTTACATACGGACACTTTGGCGTTGTAATGCCAAAGCAAGGGCAATACAGAGTACATGTGAAATAAATGTTTTTTTACATGGCATACCTTTATTTGAACAATGCCTTCCTCGTGAAGCAAAATTGAGTTTACAGACACTGTGTGGTCACTGTAGATATGTGGTAGTGACATCTTCAGGCAGGGAGAAAACATTGGTTAGGAGACACCTGGCTACTGACTTTTAAAGGCATGTGACCATTACATACAGGACATTTATATAGGAAATTTGCTGGAGAGATTAAAATGGCTGATATGAATAGGTGACTGCTGAGTAAATGTGTCTGTTAGGACAGGTTTTACTATACTGTAATACTCAGTAGAATAAATTCCCGAGTCAGTATCAGTGTTGATAATAAATACTTTTTAGTTAAATCTGTGTAACTGAATATTGGAAATATACAACTATTATTAAAATGGAATAAAACAATAGGAAATACTTAAAGAATGTTGGTAAAGATAATCTTGGATGACTGATTGCATCAAGTTCTGTTGTTAGAAATTTTGACAATTTAAGCCGAATCCAGGGACTTGCATAATGCTTTATCTGGGATACCTTGTGTTGAATTCGGTTGCCCACCATATTACATGTTGTAGCTTGTTGTACAGTTTGAAAAAGATAATTGTAAAATATTTTAAAATATTTAATAAAAAAAATCAGTGATAAATGGCTACTACATGGAGAAAAAAAGGAGTCTTGAGCTAAGCATTTCATACATCATAATGTACTGGATTACTGAATTGAAACTGGGCCACCTGGATCTTTTTCCAGTAGCCCATCTGATTTTGAAGTTCAATAAATCTTGGTTTATCTACAATGCATGCTTTAATGAAGGTCATCATGAGCTTGTGATTTAATATTCTCTTTGAATTTGGCAGTCATAAACATTTCAACAAGCACCATATGTTTAACTTATCCAATTTTGCTAGACTTTCCTTGATTTTTGGTTTGTCAAAATCAAATTGATCATCCCTGCAGAAAGAGTGTGTGTGCATGTGAGAGAGCAAGATCAACGCTTTAGCATGTCTCTAGTGTCAATAATATGCACTTAAACACATGTGATGACCTGTGCCAGGAACATAAGTTTCTGTTTGTGAACAGTGAGCTGTTCCATGTAAATTTAGCAGGGATGGGTGGAATGCTGGTTGTGTACCAATGATACATACTGAATTGTTCATTCAGTTTAGAAAACCTAATACATTACTATTATCTTAAAGGCTCTAGCAAACCAAAAAGAGGAATTTTGTTGTCTCAGAACTACATAACTTTAATTATTGTTTTCAACCATTTGTTGATAAATTCATTGTATGACTTCTTGATAAAGATGTATTTAGAATGCAGCATAATCACCGTATTGACATACGTCAAATGGTCAAAATGTAAACACATGCAGCTTAAATAACTGTACTTACGTGCCCAATAGTCAAATGTACAAGCATGCATCATAAATAACTGTACTGACTTGTGCCCAATAGTCAAATGTACCAGCATGTAACATAAATAACTGTACTGACATGTGTCTAATAGTCAAATGAAAAAGCATGTAGCATAAATAACTGTACAGACGTGTCTAATAGTCAAATGTATCAGCATGTAGCATAAATAACTGTACTGACATGTGTCTAACAGTCAAATGTACCAGCATGTAGCATAAATAACTGTACTGACATGTGTCTAATGGTCAAATATATCAGCATGTAGCATAAATAACTGTACTGACATGTGCCTAATAGTCAAATGTACCAGCATGTAGCATAAATAACTACTGATGTGTGTCTAATAGTCAAATGTACCAGCATCCAGCATGTAGCATAAATAACTGTACTGACATGTGTCTAATAGTCAAATGAAAAAGCATTATGCTGAGAAATCTGGGTTAGTATAATGCTGTCGAAATTCTGACAATTGAAGTATTTGCATCCTCTACCGTTTATTATACAGGCGTTTTATATCCATGATGATCCATGTTGACTGATGATTGAAGTATTTGCATCCTCTACCGTTTATTATACAGGAGTTTTGTATCCATGATGATCCATGTTGACTGATGATTGAAGTATTTGCATACCCTACTGTTTATTATACAGGAATTTTGTATCCATGTTGACTGATGATTGAAGTATTTGCCTACCCTACTGTTTATTATACAGGAATTTTGTATCCATGTTGACTGATAATTTAAGTATTTGCATACTCTACCGTTTATAATACAGAGTTTTGTATCCATGATGATCGATGTTGACTGATGATTGAAGTACATGTATTTGCATACCCTACTGTTGATTATACAGGAATTTTGTATCCATGTTGACTGACGATTAAAGTATTTGCATACCCTACCGTTTATTATACAGGAATTTTGTATCCATGTTGACTGATGATTTAAGTATTTGCATACTACCCTACCGTTTATTATACAGGAGTTTTGTATATGATGATCGATGTTGACTGATAATTAATGGAAGTGAAGATGTTGGTTCCATATGTCTACTTTTGGTATGTGATGTACTCCTCAGGATGTATATGTAAATCAAGGGTTAGAATATTGCACACAAGAATGTTTGTGCAAATGAACTAAATACAAAATCAGTGCAGCCACTTGAGTGTTAAAAAAGTGGTCTTAGTGACCTACTTTTTGGTGCAATGATGTAGACTTTGTTATTGATCAAAGTTTCAAGACTGCAAAAGAACAGTGTTAGAGAAGCTGATTTACACATGCAAGGTGTCAATAGGACATGAAGAATAGTTATTACATGCTTGTTGTCAGTCAAGTGATGGATCTCTTACTAGAATATGCACAAATTTATATTTCATGACTGCAAAACTTACAGTGTCC
Organism: Sinohyriopsis cumingii; assembly: GCA_028554795.2. Lineage (NCBI taxonomy): Eukaryota > Metazoa > Mollusca > Bivalvia > Unionida > Unionidae > Sinohyriopsis > Sinohyriopsis cumingii. The sequence goes on along the minus strand of CM068824.1, from coordinate 188,814,697 downwards.
ATAAAACTTGTAAAAAGAGGTGTACTTTATCACTGAGGAATTAAAAGTAGGGTGTTACGAGTTCAAAAGCATGATGTCTGAGACTCTGATGTAAACATACAAATTATATTTGAAAAGATTAACAACAAATATGTTAGTCAATACATTCAGGGGTACAGCATTACTAGCAGCAGAGGGGGCGAATCGGACATTTTGTCCAATCGTTATTTTGCTTAATTATTACTTTCTGCACTCAGCGGATCCGGTGTAGTCAGCGCTGGTAAAAAAAAACGACGTCGGTCCATCCTACACGATGGTGACGTCATTTGGTTTAATTAACACCTTCTGCGCGCCGATCCCCAGCGTCGTCAGCGTCCGGTAAGCACGTCGACGACCGCGTCGATGTCATTGCCCCCTCTGCTGCTAAGTGGTTATTTACAATGAAGATCTTTATGATCTTACAAACAGAGTGATCACTAACTCCTCCTCCTGTAGATCAATTAGGTTATTTGACTGATCGGTGAGTTTAAAATTAATTCTCGTTAAAAACCGATCATGGCATCGCATATAGACCGGATTAATCGGATTCTCAATGATTAAGTATCCGGGAGGGGCTGTTGGTGAAAACGAATAAAGGATATATCCCTGTTGAGCTTGATTTGATTGCTTGGTATCTACCTGGTAACTCCCTTCGATAACATCACACACTAGATTAATCGCTATCACCGATGCAATATTTACGTTGTATGGAGCAATATGCCTGCCATCATCTCCGTTATCGTGTCTGAGGACAGTTGATGGGGGGGCGTCCGCGGGTGGATTTTCAGGCCATCCTAGTATGGTTCTTATTGAACTGTTATAAATATCAACCATATACCCCGGTGTGCTTATTTCAATCGTCGACGATAACGTCGGTTCATGAACCGTAATAGCGATTTTTGATTCCTTTCCTGTGATCGATTTTATCCTGCGTTGAAATTCTTTATTGATTTGTTCTATTTGGTATGACCCAGTTGGTATTGTAACCTCCTCCCAGTCTGGGGATCCATCGGGTTTATTTGTCCGTGCAAAAACCAGCGAGTTATTAGGTTGTTGTCCGTTAAATGCGTCCGCTCGAATATTAGGCCAACTGTGATATACTCGCAATTTTGCCAGCGCTATTTCCTTCACTGGAACCGGCGATGGGAAGTTCACACTGAATTCGGGTTTTGTTGACGTTATTGATATCATATTTGTTTGTACCGGAGTGGTGTTCTCCGCGATCCGCTGAAGTAATTGAACCCCTTCGGGGTTCAGCGACATTATTATTATTCGTTGTCTTTAGTGTCTAATTTCAATAACCAGGTGGTTCCGGCTTCCAGTTGAAAATCCTCGATTTTTGACATCGCGGAGCTATACAACTGGACCATCGTGGAGAATTCAACATCGGATACGAACAAATTATCAATCGACAACGAGATCAACCCGGATAATTTCGAGTACGCGTCGGATACTATTTGATGTTTTACTGTATACTCGTTGAGTTTTTTCTGAAAACACGATGATATCTTCCTAGTGATTGCGTTGGCAACTCCAGCAACTGTTGTCATTGCGGAGACAGCGATTGGAACAGCGATCGGGGTTATCGTGGTCACCGTGGATAAAATAACACCGGCGCCAGCTACTATACCCGATACCGAGTACACGACCGCGTCGATGGCGGTTATTTTTCTGCGGTATTTTTTTATTTTTGCACGGTATTGTTCGGAAAGCGTTTTCAAGTTCGCGGAAAATTCTTTTGCGGTATCGAATCGATATTGATGTGACGTCGGTGATACCTCTGATTCAATTTCCTTGGTGGTCATTTTTATTTTAAAAGAGCTAGTGTTTTTAATTACTTAGATTCGCTACAAATTCCACGTACCATGTAATGTTTGCCCCGGCTAGATTTCTATCAACGGCATAAATTGTGAACGGTTCAGTTGCGTCCTTGTCTATAATTGTTGATATTGTATTGTTAAACCCGGATGAACTCGACGATAATATATTAAACTGCATCATTGAAACCAGTGTCAATCGATAAATGCCCTTAACAGTTGCGGTGATATTTACTATATTCTGTGTAGGAGTCCAAGCGAATGATCCATGCCGAATCGTGTATACTGTGTTGACGGTGTTCTCGTGAGGGATTTTTATTTTTTCGAGTTGCTTTGTCATTTTAGGTAGTCTGTCTTTAATCGCCGCAACATCAGTTTTAATCGTTCCTATTTCCTGTATATGCGTGTCCACATCTTTTTTGTTCGCTGCAACCCTAGTAATGAGTGTATTTATTTCCTGTATATGCGTGTCTATACTTTTTTTGTTCGCTATAACATTAATTTTGAGTACTTCTATTTCCCCTTCATGCACGTCTATACTTTTTTTGCTCGCTATAGCATTAACGTTGATTGTTTCTATTCTCTGTCCATGCGCGTCCACATTATTTATGATCGTTGTAACATTAGTAATGAGTGTATTTATTTCCCGTTCATGCACGTCTATACTCCTTTTGTTCGTTGCAACATTAGTGTTGATTGTTTTTATTTCCTGTCCATACGCAGTGATATCATTTATAGTTATTGTAATCTCATCCGGTTTGACATTTTTTTTACCAAAGAATTTATCAACGGCGTTATCGATCCTGTTAACATTTTTTCGTAACGAGGTAAATTGGCCCGACAGCGTCGTAAACTCCAAAATAGTATTTTTTATTGTTGCAAGATTCGGTTCGGTTACCGTCGGGGTTCCAAAAAAACTAGCGGTAGTGAGTTGTATATCGGTCACCGATCTATCTAACCTTGTAAAACCGTCTTGGACTAATGTTACCCTATCCGTCACCGTCGACAGATGTTCACCCGGTTTGAGTCGTCCGTCGACGGTATACAACGCGATAGTGCCCTCGCCGGCATCACGCTGTCGTGTTAAAACATCATTCAGTGACACATTACCGGATTTCAATTTACCCTGGCGGTCTTGAAATACAACTATTTCGCCCGGGTCAACACTTGTTAGGTTCAACATATCAGCGATTTCATCCTCAATTAGTTTTTTTATGTCGGCGGCGGTCGTTTCCGTGGATTCTTTCAGCGCCGAAACCGGTCGCCCCCAGATATCAATCATTATTATTGTAAATGTTATTCTCTAAAATCCGTTGAGCTTCTACGACCCCACTAGTGTATTCGTTTACAACCACATGAGGTGGTTTTCGCGATGATGAAATCGCCGCAAGTACGTTCAATACCTCACGGCCACATATCGGTGGGTCACTTAATCGCTGTGTTGGCAGCGTGGAATAAAAAACCCGGGCTGAACACGCCCGGATATACCGCATGAACTCTTTCGGCGGGGCTAACCCGTATGAATCAAAATAGACGATCGCACGCGGATCAATCGCGTACGCAACCCAATGAGTTCCCGCTCCGGAGGACCCATCGAGGTTAATTATGCCGGTTTCAATATTTCCTGGTGCCGCCGGTAATTGATCTCTCATAAAAACACCTCTGAAGTTTTTTATCGCTAGCGCGTTTGCGGCGTCTATTAAATCAAAATTAGACATTGGAGTCAATGACTCTCGAGTCATTAAACGGTTCCCGGTAGTCTTAGACCCTTTCCCGAATACCATGAATACGGGGTTCCCGGTAGTCTTAGACCCTTTCCGGCCACGGGTCGTTTTTTTTTGTAGCCTTTCCCGGTTGCCTTCTTCAATGCCATCCCCGCCGCGGTACCAACGGCTCCTAACGCCGCCGCCTTAGCCACTGCTGGTGCGGCCGCGGCAATCAACGCTGGAATCGCAGCTAACAGCGGAAATATCCCACCGGTCTTTTCCATGTTTTTAATTGCTGCGGCTGAAAAATCTATTTGAACACCCTTTTTATTCTTCATCGCATCATTGAAATGTTTTATTTGACGCGCCGTCAACGATATCTTATGATTACCACCCGCCATCTGTGACGGCTTCAGCGTTATTGTGGTCCCGCATTGTTTAGCCGACTTTGATCGTAATTTCTTGACTTGACCATCAGTCAACTCTACACTGACGACACTATACGACATTTTATTGTAAACGCGTTTTGTGTTTTCAATTACATGTTTTCCACTGGCGCATCAACGATTCTCATTCGTCCACCAACGCCTTCTAGCAGCATTGATTTATCGCTGAGAATGACAGCAACCGCTCTATAATTAACACCACCCGGGGCTATACGAGCTCTGAAGTGTATATCAACGACGGATTGTCTCGTTAAATCAAGATGTTCCAACGAAAAATAATAAATCGGATACAGGTTTTTAAAATCAAGTTGTGATATTTGCAAACCAGTGTCGACGTTTTGATCACGACCCATATATGACAGCAATCGATGGTACACACGTGCGATATGGTTATCGCCGTAATTAAGCTGTATATCCTCGGATGGTTCCTGTTGTCCGTTTATTCTCAGCGAAACATCCCTGACTCCTAATTGATCAAATATCATATGGCTGCGTTCTTGACTACCCAATCGTTCCCTATTCTGCAGCGCTATGAATATATGACGCGGGGCTGAAACACCCTGTTTTGACGCCAGGTGCCATGTAAACGTATCGGCGACGTTATCCTCTTTAGCATCAGTTGTTACCGCTAGCCAACTCAACAACGATTTCCCTCCCTGTTCCATAAATGCTAACAATCGTGCTTCCGTGGTAACTGATGGAGTCAGCACCGGCATCCACAATGCCATTTTAGTTAAAACGACTTTACCGGCAGCGACACCAGCAGCACGCCATATTGCATTGTTATCATCGCCCCTTCGCGTCAGCGCGATTGTATGCTTAGCCCCATAGACAACTTTTCTGACATTTCTGCAGAATCCAAATATGTGATGGAGTGGAATCGCGCATGAAAACTGTCGGCGTGGTCCTTGCAACATTCCTACTCGTGCTGCGAATCCTAGATTGTAATCATTGTTGGTGCTTTTTATAATATTGAAATTAGCGCCTGGTCTTGCTCTGCGGTCTGGATTGGCTGCTTCAGCCTGTGGGTCAACTGCGGTATCTCTTTCCACCAGCACGTTGATGTACTGAAGATGGTCAGCGTTATTGGTGGTGTCCTTCGAAAACATCATAGATGGGCCCGCCGATCTTGTATAATCATCCGAGTATCTCGCCAACCCAATTATCGTTGTTGCAACATCAACCTCGCGTTCTATTGATTCAATTTCTCGCCCGTCAATAAGATATCTGGCGCTCTCAAATAACGCCATGATACCGTTGTTGACGAAGCCAACTCGAACACGATGGTCATCTGCGTATGGTGCATTATCGGCGGCATTTGTCACGAGTTCTCCCTCGATTTCGATAAACGCTTCACACGGCAAAAAATATTTACTGGTATCTTGGACTTGAAGTTCAATTCGCGATCGTAGGTCGGGTTGCGCTGCATAATAAGAATAAAATTGATAATCACGGACAGAATCATCCCTGCGCACTGGGGCGTCCATATCAAACGCGGGATCAGCGGTTCGCGCAAACATTCTATTATTTATCATGTTGATGTTTTCAATTGAAATCCATCAACGTCGTTTTCGTCGTAAATTCTTTGAATTTAAACCACTCCCCGCTATCGCGTTCATGAGCGCGTTGGTTGCCGCATCGGCGGATGGCGAAGTCGCCAACGACTGAGTCGTCGCCAACGACTCTAGTTTTTCTTCCACGGCGTTATTTATTACTTTACTGACATTTGCAGGCATCACTGTCGTTGATGGCATTACCGGTGGTTTCTGTTTTTTTCTCTTGGATTTCACCAATGACATTAGTTTGTCCCGCGCGGCTGAAAGCGCCTTTCCGGCAACATCTCCAATGGCACTAATACCCTTATCACGAATAACATCAATAGCCTTCATTCCTAATTGTTTGGCTAACGGCGCTACTTTTGGAGCCATTCTTGTAAATAACCCCGCAATGGTGCTACCGAGACCATCTCCATAGTACGCGCGGTAAATAGGCAATCGCGAGTTTACCACGTAGACGAGTACTGGTTTATCGTGGTTGTAGTGTATGATCATCCTTATTAAAAACACCAGTTTTCCAATTAATCATCCACGAGCTCGTCTATGAGCGTTCGATATGCATTAATGTCCATAATACCGCCTGCAAATAACCGCTTGCAAATATCAGCGGCCTCATTGATTATTTCCGGAGAGTTATTTCCGGCTCGTTTTCCTCCGATTAGTACTTCCAGCCGTGATATATCACTGAGAACACTATTAGGACAGGTAACGCCGTAGGATTCTTTACCAACAGAGTATCCTTTTCCTTTTTTTGGTGTTATACTCTTAACTTCCTTGTGGAATGCGTCGTAATCGGATTTACTACGATGTGGTAATGCATCTTTATGTTTACTCGCTAAATACACTATTCTTGCCCAGTCCTTTAACGACTTTATATTTTTCTCGTAACCGCTATTGATATGCTTCTTATCTCGTATGCTCTTAGCAAAATTGTTGGCAGCAAAATTAATTAATTCTTCCCTGCTGCTGAAGCCTCTAATTTCATCTATTGTGCTCTTCTTGAGTACAATACGGGGTATATTCCCCTCTTTTTCTTCCGGTATTTCTTCTTCTGGTATTTCCTCTTCTGGTATTTCTTCTTCCGGTTCTTTCGCAGTAGCACCTAGTTCTTCTTCATCGGCCATTGTAACATAGGGTTCTTGTGGTTCGGTTATAGCGAGTGGTGGCGGCCTCCGTGTTGTAGCAGCCGCTATTTTTGCAGGAAGTGTTTCTAAAGACCTTTTTGTTTGTTCGGTCTGAGCCGCTATCTTTTCAAGCGCACCAAGAACGGGTACAGTTGCCGCCGTAACATCTTTGGTCGCTTTAGTTACCGGGGCAAAGAGTTGTTCGCTTCCAACAGTAAAATCGGTTTGTAGTTGCTGCCGCGTTTGAAGTTGTTCTCGGACCCTGTCTCGTAACGGTATAAACTTTTTAAGCGCTGCTAGCCGCTCTCTGGCTAGCCGAGTAGTAAGTGATTCGCCTACCATTATTGCAATTGCGAAGCAATTTCTAATTTCTCGCCGGAGTTTTCGTCTATAATCCTTCTAATGTTTTTGATCTTACTAGAAATCTCCCGGCGTCGTTCATAAACACGTCCGAGTTTTTTTCGTATTATTTCAACGGCAGTAAATAGTCCAATGAATGCATTTGCGTCATTGTGGTACAAGTTTTCATTAATCGTATGTTGTAATCGTTTTATAAAAAAGTACTCGCGGGCCAGGGTAAAACGCCCCCGTTTCGACTGTTCGTTAATAATCTCATAATCGGATAATATTTTTTCACTGTCGAGACCATCAGATAATTCAATTCCTTGATTTTTTAATTTTGAAATCTCGGCTAATATATTATTGATGTCTTCGATATTCATTATTCTTATAAAACATCTTGTTTTTAAATAAAAAAAAATGAAAACCCCGTGTATCAATTCCGAGGTGTTCATACTTTGTTTTCTTCCGGAACGGACAATTTATTGTCAGCGCCGGTGGCCTTGTCAGCGCCATAGGCGCCGGTGACTTCGTCACTCGCTGATATTTACATATGAAAATCGAATTCTGTGTCCGGTCCTTTTTGAGATCGCTGTTTGATATACTCGTTCTGCAACAAATCGTACTGAGGCCCTACAAATGTCGAAATATTTTCCTGCCGCATGCATGGAGTGAAATGTTTTTTCCTCGTGCGTTGATGTATTAAACGATTTGACACCTCTTGCTTGATTTGAACACTTACCAGTTTGGCCTTTTTTAATATTTTCGCTCTGAGAGATAGCTTGCAGATTACACAGTCTGTTATCTTGACAATTAGAATTAATGTGATCAATAACGAGGCCATCTTTGATCAATCCGTTAAACGCTTCATATACCACCCTGTGAACAAAATACGTCTTCTTTCCAGCACTAAATTGCAAATACCCCCGATTATTCACGGTACCAACCGGCTTCTTCAGTTTGCGGTTTCTAACAATGCCGTCGCGAGATGCCTCGTAACTGACGAGCACAGGATGCGGCTGAAATTCTTGGTCCATTTGTATAATAATACTATTTGTCTAATTTATTATTTGGTTTAATTATAAATCTTTCAACGTAGTCTTGGGGGGTTTTGATGACGAAGTCTGCGGTAGGGTCAATGACGGCGTTTTTAATTCGCTTGTCATAATAGCGTTTTAGTTCCCTGTATCGCTTTCCGCCACAATTAATACATAACTGTGATTTTCCTCTTACACCGACGTGGCAAACCAAGCACGGGAGGGGGCCAAGAGAACCATTACGAACGCTTTGTAAATGATACCCGCAGAATTCACCTCTACATGATTTATTGCACGGGGTTGTCGACCCAATCATCAACCATTTGCAGTGATTCATTATACTATATTCTTTCATTTAAATACTTGTTTTAATTATATGGATGAGTTTGAGAGATTGGCAGCAATTAAGCCCCGGAAAAATATTAAATTCAATCTCGATAGAGTCCTCAAGGACACACCAAAAGCGTTAATAAACGATAAAACCCTGTTGAGTAAAATACGCGATTGTATCAATGAATTCAAGCGTGATGGCGCATCTCACAGTTGGTCAACATTTCGAATTGATGGCATTGTTGATGCTACCATGAACGACAACCGCGCAGCAATGATAATATCACAACTTGACGGTAAAAGGTATTTCTTCAGAGTAAAATTCATTGTCCGGGTGGAATCAGGCGATTGGATCATGCGTGATAAATTTGAACCAGTTCTCAGCGACAAGAAAACAGTCATTGTCAGCCGCGACTCCAAGCCGGGGTTGTTAACCGGAATTGACAGACCATACTATGAACGAGCGTATCCTGAAACAGCAGTTGTTTATGGAATATACCCGTTAAATAAGAAACCTGATATCGGAAAACTGAAACCGATGAAACAGTCAACCGGGATAAATTGTGTAGCAGAACGAATAATAGAGCATTTTACAAATGCGTGTCGAGGAAACAAATTGACTGATTTACGACGTAGCAAAATCAACCAGTGGGAACTAACCGTAAAAGAGCGTGGAGCGACCATCAGCGACATAGCGAGATTAGAAACATCGCTGAGATTTCCAATAACCGTTACAACGATAACCGGTGAAGTATTATACGAATCAAAGTATAAATCGAAGGGAGCCCCAATCAAAATTATTGATCATAACGAACACGCATGGACGCCCGCGATCACAATATTTCCACGGGATAGAACAGTAAAGTATATACCCGAAGAATTCCTGGGAGAACAATTCTCCAAGGACGGTTTTCTCGCGGAGAGGAAACTATTTGATGCTATTGCCTACTTGTGTAAAAACGACCCTGTATCAGTGTGGTTACTTCGCAGCGCTGAAAACGATGCGGATACCTTTGATCAGTTTGTAAGACCAAACGGCGAATTATATCGTACTGAAGCATTTCACAACAGGATGAAAAAAACCGCCATGGAATTTGAAGAGCATGATGAACAACTGCTAACAAATTGTTTTACGATTCCATCGGTTGTAGCTCATGTTGCAGCAAGGAAAAATGCGTGGAGACCAACGCGCAAGGAATTTTTACCAGATGTACAATCCAGTTGTTTGGAATACTATCACGGTGGACTATGGAACACTGAATACAACCGCGACGCTATGATTTCCGTTGATATGGTTGCCTGTTATCCAGCGAGTTTTCTCGGGTATGGATCCGCCGCTGAGTATTTCAAACGATTTGGACACCCCAGACATGAAATGACTCGTGTTGCTATTAATGGACCACTGCCTGATTTTGATTTAACCGGATTCGCTCGCATAGTATCATTTGAATTCGCGGCAGGACTCCATCGCTGTTGCTATATTTGGATCGGTAGACACATAGCTGAAAAGGAGTGGTTGCCAATAGCGCTGCTACGGTATATGATTGATTGTAGCATGCTAGTTTCGTTGATTGTCAGTGACGCGATTATATCATACCGGGCGCAGACTGAAGTCTGGTTACCAGAACCAGAGCGTCTAGATAGCATAATTGATGAATCCAGAAAACACATTGATGCCGACGAGGAATATATCATCGAATGGTCCAGGAGGATATTCAACCAACGAAACCACGAGGCAAAAGATCTCGGTAGAAGAATAATTGGTAAGTTTACACAAGGTGGAAAAAACTGCGATTACAAACGATATTGCTCACGGCTGATTATAGATGACGCAGAATATGATTTCGTAATCAAGGACGCAGTGGCGAAAAATAGATACGTGAACTGCAAAACAGCTTTCTTGTCCAATGGAACAAGGTTGGGTACAGTTGTTTCCTACAGCGATGGAGACAGCCCCGCGTATCCACATTTGAGGGCGTCTATGCTGGGTTACGCCGCTATCAATTTATTCTCGATGATAAATAGATTTCCCGATACCGCGGTTAGAGTAGCCGTTGATTCATTTTATATTGACGTAAAGTATAAGAAAAACGTAACCGAGTTTACTAGTCCGGACGAGAGTTGGGGTACATGGAGAATTAAAGAAGAAATACGACGCGATTATTCCCCGTCAGCAAATGTCATCGTTGAGAACAATTACCTACGCGGTGATAAATTGTCAGAATGGTCTAATGCACCACCGTGTTCTGATCCAATTTGTAGACACAAGACGGTTTATTTAAGCGGCTGTGGCGGGTCAGGAAAGACGACTCGGGCAATTGAATTATTTCGAACGCGGGCAAGTATAATCGTGCTTACACCGACCCATAGACTAGCGCGAGAGATAAAACAACGAAATGTTGACGCCGTTACTTATCACAGCTTTTTTCGATACAGCGGCGGTGAGTGGACTCCTGATCGAATGGGTGAAAAATTTATTCCTGAAGTTATCATCTGGGATGAGATATGTACTGTTTCGTTAGATACTTTACGAATGTTTCTTGATTGGTTGCTGCTCGCGAATACAGCGGTAATCATGTGTGGCGACCATGGCCAACCACCACCATTTGTCGGCGAGGGTCCACATGATTGGTTGAGCGGGTTCGTGGACTATTATGAAGAAACCGATACTGATTACCGAGCACTTGATGAACAACTGCGCGAGGTTAAAAAACTAATCAGATTACAGCCGGATAGAATTCAATGTGAAATAATCCGCGAGGTGATTCCGGAAACGCCGTTAAATGAATTCTGGGAAACATGGAGACCAAACGATTTAATTGTAGCGAGCAGAAAGATAGTCAGAGACACACTTCAGCGGAGGTTGTTTGCGTTGCATAAGGAAAAGTTTCCAACGCGCCCAGTGCCGTTGTGTTATAGACCCGCTGACACACGGCGGCAGAACATTGAAGTTGAAATCCCGGGCCGGACAGAAAAACAAATTCTCGTGCTGAATGATATCGTGCTCGTTGATATCGGTGTCGTCGAGGACGCGCTACGTGCTGATAAATCCCCGTGGACGCTAGGATACGCAACAACAATACATTCCTCGCAGGGACTAACCATCACGGACACAATTGTTTGGATGGTTGATAATCGCATCGAATGGTCGAATCTAGTCTATCTTGCAGTGTCCCGAGTACGAAGGATAAATCAGCTTCGAAGAATTGTTGTTGACGGAGCCGGTGACGGAGTCACTGACGAAGCCGGCGACAAAGTCACCATCGATGCAAGCGTCATTGATAGAAAACTCTCGGGTTACCGCCAACAGGATAAAAAAAAACAGCGGCGTTTTGATATTGATGCCGAATTAATAATCTCGCTACGACAACAACAGAATAATCACTGCGCGAGTTGCAATTGTATAATGAGTTGGCGTTATTCGGATAAAGACACTCGCCAATTTACCGTGGATAGGATCGATAACAGTCTCGGTCATGTCAAAAACAATGTGAGGTTGACCTGTCTTGAGTGCAATAGACGCAACGGCGCTAGTTAAGACCACGTGGGGGCAATTGAGTATCGTTAGGTATCACTTGTAGTTGCTCGCGTGTAAATCCGCGCTGAGGAGCAGTTGAATCCAGTCTATAGATCGGTGGTCTACCAGTTGATCGTGTTATCGTTGATATGTTATGTGTGGTAACACTCCAAATAGGATCAGTAGCTCTTTTTTTACCGCCTTCAAGCTCTCCTGGTTCATATAGATATCTAACAGTGACATCGCCAAGAATCGACTTGGAAACGCTATTTATTTTTGATTTTCCGGGTATATACTCGTATTTAATCGCGTCGCTGGGCTTCATGTTGATTGCTCGGGTAATCTCGTTATTTAACGCTGCAATTACACCTGGCAACCTTTTGACCCATTCTCGAGATCGTTTTTCTTGGATGAATTCCTTCGCGTATTGATATCCAAATAACCGTTCAGCAAGAGTCCGATTGAATCGTTCAACAATTGCTTGATCACGATGTAGCGCAGTATGACCTCGTCGTATCGCGACGCTATGATGTTTCAGCGTTGATAAAACAGCGCCGCGAAATTCACTACCGGGATCAACTTGTAATAGATTTGGCCAGCGCAGAGGGCCTCTTCGATAAATTCTTTCAAACGCAGCGGCTACTTCAGTTGCTGACTTTGTTTTTAACGGCTCCGCTTGTTTGTATCGACTCGCAACATCAACTACGGTTAGCGCGTATTTGTAACCGTTGTCATGCGGCAAAAATAGTATATCAGCCTGATGAACTTCATTGGGTACGCTGACATCAAAGCGCGAGAAGTTGATTTGTTTAGGCGGTGGTAGATAAATTTGCCATATAGCCTGTTTGGATAACCAATTAACCGCAGTGGCCTTTGTTACCTTTGCAGCGCTTGCGAGTTTACCAATTGCGGCCTTCCCCTTCCAGTATCCTCTCGGGGAATAATAGATGGAATCCATGTTGTTATTATAAACGCTAGCGTTTTCAATTACCAGCGCGAGAAGCTCCGCTTCCAATCATTAATTTACCTTTCATAGCCGATTTTACCAACCATGAAGCCAATTTTTCTTTGACGGATTTATCAGGAATAGCATTTAACGCGTGAATTAATTTTACGTCCGCGATATGACGCTGTTGCAGATCGCTACTTTTGTAAGCAACATCATGAGCATGACACGCCTTATCGATAGCGTTTATTGGATACTCACCGGGTTTGGGCTGATTTTGATCATCGAGTCTAATATCTAATCGTGTTCCGGGGCCACAGTAGTTATATCCTGGGAGGTGTTTTTCTCCTGGATACTTTGCCCACGGGGTTCCGGGGAGTTTTGATAACTTGGCTGCGATGTCACCACCTCGCTTTTTTTTAAAACATCTCCGGGTCTAATAGAAATAAATCTAAATTTCTTTGTACCGCATTGTACACACTTGCCAGTAAGGGCCGATCTGTTATTTCTTGTTGTAGCGGTTGTCATATCATTTGTGCCAGTACGTACTCTACACTTCACACAATATAGATCCATAATTTATGTATAGAGATATGAATATAATTGATTTTTCGGCGACTAAAACAAGAGAACCAGTTAAGCATGTTGCAGCGTTACCAAACTCGATCCGGATGATTATCATCGGACCATCTGGATCCGGCAAGACGCAATTGTTACTCAATTTAATAATGAGATGGATGAAGTGGGATAAGTTGTATTTGGTTGCTCCTAGCGTAGATGATCAACGATGCTACGAGGTGTTGAAAGATTTCAACGAGAATGCATCAGCGATCGCTAAAAAAAATGTTATTGAGTTTATTACGGATATCAATGATGCACCGGGTATTGATGATATTGATGGCGACGTTAACAATCTAGTCGTGTACGATGATGTTATGTTAGACAATCAAAAAAACCCAGCTAGGATATTTTCCAGAGGCAGGCATAAAAACACTGACGTGATATATGTCACTCAACGATACACTCAGATTCCAAAAGTAATTAGAGACAACTGTAATATTCTTGCTGTGTTCAACGGCGTTGATACACACACGCTACGAAATATTTGGCAGACATGGTGCGGCGGTGACATGGACTTTAATGTTTTTCGAAACTTTTTTAGTCATGCTCAGTCGACCCCACATGGATTCGTAACGATAAATTTACATGATCCTCGGACACGATATCGTATCGGACTTGACCAAATATTCGGTTAGTTGTAAATAATTTTCATTGTAAATAACCACTTAGCAGCAGAGGGGGCAATGACATCGACGCGGTCGTCGATGTGCTTACCGGACGCTGACGACGCTGGGGATCGGCGCGCAGAAGGTGTTAATTAAACCAAATGACGACGCGTCGACCCCCCAACGACGTCGTCGTTTTTTTTTTACCAGGCGCTGACGACACTAGATCGTTGAGTGCAGAAAGTAATAATTAAGCAAAATAACGATTGGACAAAATGTCCGATTCGCCCCCTCTGCTGCTTTACTAATGCAGGCAAGCTAAAAACAAAGTCACTAACTTGTGCTTCCAAGTGGTATGTATTTATTTTAAAGTTCAGAAACAAGAGGAGGGCCACTTAGAAAAGGCAGTATCGATGATTTGTCTATGCTTTGTAGGGAACAAGTACCATAAAGTTACCATATCAATTTTTATTTTTTATCTTTATAGTTTTGGAATACAGTTGCATGTGGAATGTTTTCATAACAAGCTTTTGAAAAATACTTTCTAGCAGACTGCAAAACTACAAACGTTCGAAACATTCTTTTAACTTATTGTACCCGAGACCATCTTTAATGTAATATTTACCTTTGCAGAATTCATAAGGATAATAAAATTGTAATTTTAATCAGGACAAGAACAGTTGAAGATTTCCAAAGTTTAAAAAATAGTTTGGTATCAGGAAAAATTTAGAAATTTAGTAGCCACAAATAAAAATAGGCATACAATCTTAGGATGGTCATGAGAAGATTGAACAGTGTTATAGATATGTTACTAATACATTGTGTGATCCAAAATGTAAAGCCTGGGATATAAAAAATAACAATTGGTCACAGAGTTTCCTTTCTCAAGACCTTAATCTGAGTTGGGGTCATAACTGTGATATATATATTGGTCAAGTTTCACCAAAATATTTTCTTAAGCAAAAAAAAAGAAAGAGTTAAGATCACACATTTTACTTGCTGTGACCTTGTAATTCCTGTATTCATTCACATGCACAATACACAGTTAATCTGTTACGGTTTACCAATTAAAAAATTCAATGGATAGTCTATAATATGTAAAGCTTACTAATAAATGAACCGATTTATCTCTTCCAAATGCACTGATCAGGAAGGGTCTCATGTGTATTTTGGGATGTATGGGAGAATCCATGTGGTAATGAGCTAAACACGAATGGTAAATTCCTATTAGTCAAGCATAAAATGCAGGTCACAGTGACCTTCATTGGCTTTCAGGGTGTGGGTTTACCAGAATTGCATTTAATTATCAAACTGACTGGTTCAAACATAAACAGCACACAATAAATAAACTTAAATACAAAATTTAAACAAAGTCTTGGAAATATGAAATATATATTGCAAAAAGTGAGGATTCATAACCTTGCCAAAGACAATATGCATTCAGCAATAGTACAATGGCTCCTCTCTGTTTCATAGAGGCAAGCTGAAAACTTGTTAGTAAATTAGATCACACTTAAAATGTCAGGGAAAGCTATATCAAGTATTCAGTGTTTACTAGATACCTATTATCAGATGCAACTGAACTGGTATATCACCGTTTCAAAGATGAAGGTCTTCAGTTCAAAGTGAAGTGGGAATCACCCCCCTCATGAAGAAAAAAAAAACGAGGTTCAACCTGTAAATATTCGAATGAAATGAGATTAAACAAAACAACCCATTTATTATTTTTCATTATGTTTTTATTATTTACCAGTAGTGGTATAACAAAATATGATTTTCTGGATGCCAACCTCTCCTTGCACAGTTACATAATACATGCAAGGAACATATAAAATGGTCAATAACCTACATGTATAATAAATAGTTTCTTAATCTTAATTAAATTTACTATGGATAAAATCTGGACTACTACACCCAGCATGCATGTTTCAAATCTGAATTGAAATCATTTACAGAAATCTCCTTGTGATGGGCTTGTATAGATTTATAATAAATTCCTTTTAAAGGGCCCCATATATGACCAAATTAAACATAGCATTTGTTTCGCAAGAGTAATATTAAGATAATAAGCCCATGAAATTGTCTTGGTGACCCCTTAAATTTCCAAATGGCCCATCAGGAGGAAGATTTTTGTATTAATAAATAGATGTAAATTACTTGGTTTCATCAGTTATTGTGAAATGGTTTTAAGTTAACTTCTGCTTTCTGTAAAGTAGCGTAACGAGATAAATATATTGTACATGGAAAAATTCATGCAGAATTTAGCAAAACAGAAAAAAATGGCACTAGAATCAATCCCTTGGTATCTGATGTGACATAGTACAAGTAGTACAAGTCAGTCTTCAGGGTCTATTACAGAACCTCCACCCCCATTTGAAACAATGGAGGGTTTTCTAAATGCAGGAGGTGATTTAACGAGGAAACAAATATAAGGACTGCAGATATGACAATTTTCACAACAAAAAAAATCATGCATCCGGTTGATTTTTCACTACGACGTTTTGAAGAAAGATGTGTAAATCCTTCAACTGCATGTCCTACGGTAGACCCTGAGTGCTATTTCCAGAGTACAACTAATTCACGTAAGATTGAAACATAATGCATTTTTGCAAATCACTGAAAATATAAATTTTACAAAATCATCAAGATAAAGATAATAATGATACATCAATGTGAAGAAAATAAATTGATCATGTATAATGACAACATTTTGATAAAACATGCATTTATAAAATTACTCAAATTTTGAACAGAAGCAAATAACAAGTTATAGAGCTGTACATATTGCACAAGCAAAGTCATAAAAGTACTTAACTGCAGTCACATTTGTGTACATTACAAATGTTAGTCTTTACAAACATGCTCTATCTACACGTTCTTTTCCTTCTTTTTTAACATGCAAAATCTTAAAAATTCTATCTGTATACTACTGCAAATGAAAGGTTACTGTCAGTAGACCAAACAAGTTTATCATTCAAAGTCAATCAAAATTCCTTAAAACATTCAGCACCTGATAAAGTACTACACAGTAATTACCACAGATTCAATTCTGGCCTGGGTCAGCAGCCTCCGTGTCCTTGGAAAAGCCACTCAACTCTCATTTCCTCAGCAAGATATTGCAGTTAAAGCCAATAAACAAACATTTTTTATTCGATCTGTTACCATTTTAAATCACTGCTGGATATGCAACACTTTCCATATGATTCAAATCTGTTTACAGATTGTTCTTGCTATTCAGTTTTATAAATGAGGTTCAAGTACATTTTGCATATTTTGTATCAGGGCAACTATTTAAAAAATGTACCATTATAACTGAACATAGCATGCATGGCTGACCTGATGACAAATATGCTCTTATTTACATTTTTTTTGCAGAAAACTAGATTTATAATGTACATACTTTTGAATAAATTAATACAATTTACCCCTATTTTGCCTTAACATTCATTGGTATGGCTATTTTGTTAGGGTATTTTTCATACATGGTGAGTAGGGATTTCATTATTTTTTTTATTTTGATCTTGGTTTCAGTACAGTAATTTGCATTATTCAGCAATATAGAGCTGAATTCCTAATATGTACAATAAATTAAATCCACAATTTGTTTACAATGTGATTAGCATTTGCAAAAATGCTGTTTGATTTGCAATATATTGTGAATTTTTTTCTTTCTTCTCTAATAGGGACTTATCGAGTCGAGATCAGTGCAGAATAGCACATGAGAAGTAAAGCCTTGAATTGTGCTTAGTTATGATAATGTTCTTGCTTGAAACCTTACCACTGGTAATGTAGTTCAATAGAAAAAGTCACTTTTTATTTGATTATTCCACTTGAAATGTTAGACATGGTCTAAAGATTTTGCAAAAAAAAATGTGCATATTTGTTATCTGTTCAATGATGCAAGTTCTATTCTTTTTCAAGAAGATGGCAGTAATTGTCCTAAGCAAACTCTGTCACTGCCACAACTGTATCATAACAAATAAAAAAGCTATTGCACAAAAATGTGCAAACGCACTGCAACAGTTTACAACTTAATTAAAGAGTTTTAACACTCTACAGTTAAAAAAATGAACCCTTTCCTTTTAAATCAAGGTATTACTGGTATGGATAAATTCAATGCTAAGTGAACATGAATTCTATTGTAAGGAATCATCTGCTTTGAGCTGAATATAAGAAATCAATATTTTACAATCAACATGAAAACAGTAAGAAAAAGTGTCATCCACTGCATTTCTAGATTATGCACTGGGATTAGACGTGGTAGCATCACAATCTTAAATACACTGCAGACAAATTTTTGCAATGGTAACAGAGTCAATCTGATACATCTAGGATAAATTGCACTTATGGTGAAGAAATGACAATCTCCTGTTTATGAGCAAATATATAGTCAAATACTTTTATTTCTTGTTCACACTGAGACCAGGGTAAAATCTGAGTACATTTGGCATACCAAGGATGAACAAAACTTTATAATTGAGGTGAAAGGAACTTAAGCCACAACACTGCCTTCTGTTCTAAGCATATATTAAAACATGCATTCCTGAGATACAACAACAAAGGCATGGGTGACAATAAAGGCAAGTAATACTGTATGCAATACTGACTATTCTTTGAAATCCAGACAAGCTATATCTGAAGGAAGCTGTAAGCTTACAACAAAAAAAGAGCTAACTAGATAATACACAATTCTCTTTAATGCCATCATTTACAAGCTTAAATGTGAAAAGAAAATTACAGTAACTTAAAAAATAACTATTTAATTGTTTTTCTTCTCATATTATGCACAAAAACTTTGTCTACCATTTTGAACTCGGGGGGGGCTGATCCATTAAAATATACATGGGATCCAGGGAAGTCAATTTTATAGTCGGGTACTCACCCATAGATGCAATTTAGACATTTCTTATCATTTTAATATGAACTCTGTGAAATCAAAGTATCCTGTCATATATTTTTTTTAAACTGCCTTCCCTGGGCAGCATGTATGTTTGAATGGAACAGCCCTCAGCTTGGATAATTAAGTGCAAAAGTATTACAATAAGCCACCTAAAAGAGTGTTTAAGATCATTTCATTTTGCTTTTTTTTATACCTTCAAAGCTGTCAGAAACATTTCTCTCGCAAAATAAGGATGCAGATGAACTGGATGAATGTTTGCTTTGATTTGGTTACAATTTTAATGCAATCTGCTGATTAAACACAAAGACTTGTGCAGTATTTTGTCCACCATTTTGAATTGCCCTAGTTATAACAGGCCATCATTGTTTACAATACTACCGTGGCAGATATTATGGTAACCAAAATGTGTTATTAAAAAGAATGGGAATTTTGTCTTCCTCCACCACCATAGCGTATGTATAAATTTCATGACTTTACAAGTGAGTTGTGCCATTTGTTGTCTTTAATTTTTGTACACAGCAAAACTGGTCTTTAATGTTTACTACTCTGTAACTGTAACTATCTTACAGACTACAAATAGCTGATTATCATGACAATGCATAGTGAAGTACCTAAACACTATTATTCTACCACTAACTGTCACAAATTGTAATAGTTGTCACAAATCACCAAGAAAGTACTTACATATTACAAAGATGTGACTTAAAAATATGTGTGCAAAACTAAATCTAACTCAGATTAAATATGAGTATTTTATCTCTAGCATATTAGATATTTAATCATCTTTATTTAAGATGACAAACTGATAGGACAGCTACATTAAATGGTTAGATACATTTCAAAACCTTGGATGACATGAAACATATTACAGGTACCACATAATAGGTCATGGTGTGGTTTTAAAATGCCTGCCTTATACACACCTGAAAAAACTCTGCAACAGATTATAGATTCTATGCAGGAATTTAGGTCACTTAGGGCATGTGGGTATGTTAACTTACAGCCAACTTGTCTCAAAAAACCATGGCATGCAGAGTAATACAAGTGTAGGGTGTATGCAAAGAAACCTTTATGCAGCTGAACAATAATGGTTGATTGCAGAAAAATTGTAGAAATTATTCCACAGTATCCAAGTTTCTAAACTGTGTTCAAATATATGTGAAAAGCAGCAGGAAGACTGGCATGGTTTCAGGGTGACAAGAGTCATTTTGAGTGCTGTGAAGACAAATAACAGAAGTTAGAAAAATGTGACAATAATTATTACAAATTCATTATTTCCAGTCCAACTTTCAGTTTGAACCATTCTGAGAAGTTTTAATTATTCTGGCTAAAACAAAAGACAAGATAGAAAGAGACCATCTTCCTGTCAATAGGAAGAAGAAATTAAACTCGTATCAAGGTAGACTAGCATCTACAGTTGATTTCTGTTGGAGAAAAAGTTATATTTTCTATGAGGTCAAGGTCTTTATTGGACAAGGATTTGCATGTGTTAGGTTTGAAGAACGAGTGATGAAGTCTGGAGACATGAATAATGACGAGTACATCATTGATGGAAAATATCAATTATGTTTTGGGGTTTCATTTTCTATGATGGATTTGCAACATTTGTCAACATTGACAGAAACATAAGTTGGAAAAGTATATTGTAACACAATAAAATAACTTGTGGCCTCCTACTTTCAAAACTGTTCTGCAAGGAGATTAGATTTTCAAGATAAAAACATACCCTGCCATGAAGCTATCATGTGGTCAGGTAGAAATAAAAAAATAATATCCTTTGTTTGAACTGGCAATCACAGTCTCCAGACTGTAAAGTAATTAGAAAAGGATAACATCAATAAAAACTGCCTGACCAGTTGGTCCAGGAATTTAAGTCTATTTGGTCTAGTCCAAGTCAGATCTACATTAGAAGCTTGAAGATGTCAAGACCTAGGCATCTGAAGCATGCTTTAATCTCCAAAGGATATTATCATGCAGTACTTAAATTTCAGGTAGGTGTGGTACATTTCTACAAAGTTTTTAACATGTTATGGTGGGCACCAACATTTTTTTCCCATCATGACATCATCAAAGGTTCTGAAATATATCTGGTTGCATTGCACATATCTATTATAATATCATTATAACCCACCATCTTTGACAGCCAAGGTTCCGATATGATAACCCCCTCTACACCTTGGCATATCAAGCAGATATTTCTGTGCTTCGGGTCTGTGAATTTCATTGGATACAGTGGCAAGCCACTGCTTCCAATCAAAATTAAGTTGTACAAATTTAAACACAGTTCCTGCATGATGCAGACAAGGGAAGCACAGGACTTGAATGGAATGATAAGTAACTTTCCACTGCTGCTCTGTGTTTGTACAAATACTTTTTACTCAAATACACCTGTAATGGCTTCCCTCTAGCATGTTGTCATACTTTCAATGTTAAACTTACAAAGCACCTTTTTAAGTCAATTGCCTCCACCATTTTCAGCCCAAGTACGCTATTGGTTAGTTGGCACTATATACTAAGGGAGGCAAATCTATTAGATGTTGCTGGGACAAAGCATTACAAATATCTGTTAAGGTGTAGATAGGGTTATCATATCAGAACCTTGGCTAGCGATGTACAAACCCCTTTCTCATTATTTTTTGTTCAGCAAGATAAAAAAAAATAGTGAAATACATGTTTGATTGTACAATAATATTTTATAAATAGATTTTATATAATTTGCTTAGTAATGGAAGTATGTGAGTTTATTTTGCAGAAGAAGGGCTTTGTGACAATGTTTGGTATACATGTAGTAAATGACGAGCTACATTTGTAAAGGAAGCCACTCACTGATTGCATAGAGTGTGTGTGATTGGGATTTTTAACATAGCTTTAACAATTTTTCAGTCCTATCGCTACGATGTCTGCAGTGTGACAGTTTATAGTGATGTCTAGCACTGGGGCATCATGCCGCAAACATGTAGCATGATGTCCCACCCACTCACATTATCCTGACACAAGGCTGACCAGTCCTAACACTCACCTCTTAATGCTGTGCACCAAGCGAGGCAGCTGTTCATACCATTTTTGTAAGTCTTTGGTATGACTCGGCTGGGGATTGAACCCACGACCTCCCGCTTCTGAGGCGGACGCTCTAACCACTAGGCCACTGGAGTGGTCCTGATGGCATAGAATACTCACAGCTGAACCCATGTGGTGTCTCATCATTAGAAAACTGAATATAAAATTTGTTTGAAATAATAAGTTGTTCAGAGATGACAACTCTCCCTGGTCGCACAGTGATGTCAAGCCTTCTACTGAATGTATCAAAAGTCCAGTTCTCTCTATATTTATTCTAATTATGCTAGTACCATATGGTACACCACTCTTTAATTTATATACTATTTATGTTACATTGTGTTTTCATGGTAACATAAACTAGATCTGTATTTGTAAAACTAGTATGCCACCATGGCAGACTGGAAATGGTCAAATTAAAAAATATAAAAATTTTTTTTTATATAAAAGTGCTCTAATGGTCTTCATAATTACTGGCAGGTCATACATACCAGCACACAATTTCATTTGTCTATCTAAGCTGATTCAAGTATGTCAAATTATGTACAGAAAATTGCAAAATTACTATAATGGGCTGAAAATGTAATGAGGTCATCTACATATGAATACAAATATTCCCACCTCAGGTGGGCGGGTATTGCTTAATTGTACTAAAAAGGTTTTTGTCATAAAAGTTCAAAAATGTGCAAAAATGAATTCTAAAATTGCTATAATGGCCTGACAGTATAATCTGGTCATTTACATATGTATACAAAAAAGCTAGCTTAAGTTTATTTGTCTAGGCTGAGTGATTCTTGTGCAGTCTTGCTAACAAGCATTTTGGGATGGACAGGACCAAATCAAGATGCTTCCTGTGTGTGCAGTGATGGCGTAATAAAAGAATTAAATGAAGAAAATTATAATTCTAAATATGAAAAGAACCTCTATGCTATTTGCTTGACATGTATATCCAGTTTGGCTGAAATTTATTCTTCGAACAGAAAATGTTTATGAACAGAATGACTGACAGATGAATTTGAAAGTTACAGTGCTGAAACAAAAGTATATTAAAATGCTGCATCTCCATTAGAAAGCTGACAAGATTCTGCTGAAGCTGTATTAAATCCAATTAAAATTAAGGAAGTCATTGTGTGGGAAACAAGAGTGGGTAGGTCTTTTAATTTGGGGCCATAACTCTGCCAAATGATGAAGTACAGTGCTTGAAAAGAAACTTGTCACGGCTGGTTCTATTCTAGAACTTACAATTAAGAGGGGGAGTCCTCCTCCCCCCCACCAAAAAAAGTGGTCATATTTACATATGCAGTAGATCTGCATTAGCTAATACTAAACTTTCTGGAGGACTAGCACAGTTCCAATTTGCAATCAGGTAAGTAAGCAAACCTTAGGCTAAGTAAGTATCAAACTGTCTGCAAATTTTAAGTGAAATCCAATAATGGTAACATAAGTTATGGTGTGGAAATAAGAGTCAAGGGCTAAAACTCCACTTAACAAGGATACAAAAATGCCAATAATCTAACTTAGCCAAGGTCTTGTCAAGCTGCACACAAAATTGGTTGAAATGCAGCTGTTATGTGGACATGAAAGTGGGATGGATAAATGGAAAGACTGAATGATAGACAGGCCAAATTAAATGCCTGCATTTTCTGTGGAAAGCTGTGGACAAAAATGTAATTAGCCATACTGTTCACTACTTAAAAACATTGCTATATACAGATACTACATATTGTGCATACACAAGCAATCTGGCAATTCTTTGTAGCACAAACTATGCACTGGACTGAAAATCAGAAGACAAAACAGTAAAAAAAAAAGTACATAATGAAGTCCCCAAAATGAAATATTTGAAATGTGGGCCGAGAAGACAAATATTGTTTTCAATATAATATTTAATTGAGAAAATTGCATCAAAATATAAATATTTACATATTTAATCCATATGGACAAATTAAACACATACCAATAAATTACAATTGCACCAAAAATTCCAAAGTAATAAAAAGTACAGTCTTGCAGCATTACCATGTATACTCACTTATAGGTTGAATCCAAATTCAAACTGCACAGACCCAGGTCTGCCATTGCATAATGTGCTGGCAAATCTGGGTCTATGTAGCCTGCTAGGAGTAATCAGTAGACCGAACAACACAGTCCTTTATCTGCCAGTGCATTATGCTATGACAGATCAGGGTCTATGATGTTTGCAGCTAGACTCAACTCAAACAGATGTACATAAGGTAATTTGTTGAGCCACAACAAATTTTGTAATCTGAACCTGTAGATGCAATCCAGCTCTTAGAAACAAAAGTATATCTTCCATCAAAATATTTCAACACTTTTAGTTTTTGTACTGTTTGTGTACTGAACAATTGACCTCCATCTTCTGGAACTGTACAAAACACTCCATCAAAATCTATACTACTACGGGAAGCCATCCTTGACAATGACTCAATAAACTACCAGGCATGTAATTCACTGCATCATGCCTATGTTTTTCATTTACATGGTGGGACTTCCAGGGGGAGTAACAACTTCACGTGGAATCCTGGATGCAGAAGATTTCCTCTTTGATAGTCTTCGTCTTAAAAATGACTCAGATGTGTGACTTGATTTATCTGGAGTACCAACATCACTTCCTAGAAAATAAATAGCATATATAAGACAAAAACCAGACTGGAGGTTATACAAATATTCTAATGGTTCAACTCAGAATCAACTATAAATATTGTATAGATTGACTGACTTGTGACTGAGCATTGGCCAATCACAAATTAGAACTTTTAGCTGAGTTTGAGCACAAGGTTTTACAACCTTGGACCCAATCTTGGTATTCTTACCTCTATCTCCACCCAGATTCTCTAGAATTATAAACATCTGTCCACAACATCTATGTTCTTCCTGAATAGTATTATTAATGACAATGTTAGTGATGTGGGTGTTCATGCATCATTGCTAGCTAAAGGTCACTGTTCCATTACATTCTATCAAAGAATACAGATGACCATTGGTTAACAAAGATTAAGTTCTTTAAATCACCCTGCAAAACAACAACATTAATATTCAGCATGACTGTGTGCCCGAGCCCCAGAAGATCTTTTACAGTGCTTTGGCATGCATATATAGCACAACGCACTTTACATCCAATTACACTAATATTATTTGTGCAGGATTTTTGTCCACTTTGCTATCTCCCTGTTTCAGTCAAAATCGGTAGCCAGTTTTTTAAGCAATGTATTTTGCCATTCTAATGCAATTCTAAACTGCATGGATAACCAGTGCAAACTTTTCTTCAAAATAAAACATTTCTGACAAGCATAAATTCAAAACTTCAATGTCATGTAAGGGGCCTCGGAATTGTTTTTAATCATTTTTAGGAATTTAGTCAAAATTCCTTTATTCCTTTAGTAAATAATCAGCAATCATCTGCTCTAAAAAATATCAAATACAGATATTGCCCCTTCTTGCACTGACTAAAAACATTTTAAAATTCTTGTAATGTCAGGCTAGTTACAGTAAACAATGATTCCAAAAGTTGTTTTTGTTCTCTCTTCCATGGCACAAGTTTTTTTTAATGAATTTGGCCTGATTTGACATCATTAATTAGCAGCTGTTGAAGTGCTGATGACTATCCTCCAAGCAAACATTGTATAAATGGCAGCTTGAATCTTTTAAAACTGATCCATCAGTGGTGAATCTTGCTGTCTGAACACAAGTTTCTAACACTGGCAGTTTATCACATACATAGCCAAAATATATTGGACTACAAATGTTACTTGCCAAAACTTCCTTCAAATTGTGCAGAAAATAATCAACATCTATATTTTCCAGCATATTACAGATTCAAACTAGTTCCTTATTTGCAATTAAAGTACTAATATTGTGGTAACGAAATGCTAAACACATTTGTTTTTCTGTGATTCTATATTTCATATGGTAACTCAAAAACAAAACAACCTGATTCACAATGTAATGCACATAACAGTCATCCAACTAATTTTTAACCTCACCATCTGTATGTGGTCAAATACCCCAACCCATAAGCACAAATAAAAGTCCCTCCAACAGAATGATGTTCTAATGTCCAAAAAGAATTTCCAGGATTTCAAAAGAACACCATTTCTTCCTTTTAACTGCTGAGTGTATAAACCATCTTGGATAAAGATATTCAAATCAGGCACTGTGCCAGCCATCTTGGATAAAGATATTCAAATCAGGCACTGTGCCAGCCATCTTGGATAAAGATATTCAAATCAGGCACTGTGCCAGCCATCTTGAATATACTATTAGCACCAATTTAATTAAGGCCAAACTAAGACACCATAAGAGGACTTTTGTTGAGAACTCTATGCCATGATTTTCAATATGTTCATTGTGGCAATTTCAATTAGTACCAACTGGACATGATAACGAGTCGTCTGATGAAAACCCAATGTTGAAATATCTTTTCATCTACATTGATCAGCAATAAGATTTTGAAGATGGTGGCTGCAGTGGCCATATTGAGTGTCAGATCAGCACAATTTTTATTAAAGACCATCTAGATGCCAATAGAAATGTTCTGCTGAAAACCCAATGTGGAAATGACTTTCTGTTCAGGAGGAGTAGCAATTTCAAGTCTTCAAGAAGGCTGCTGGTGGCCATATTGGATTTCAGATCTGCACCATTTTCATTTGGGACAGCTAGACATAAAAAAAAGTATTTTAGTGAATACTCGATAATGATATAACCGTCCCAATCAAGTGGAGTATAGATAAGATGTTCGGGTGACACCATTTTTAAAGAAGTCTTCTGGTGACAACCCCATGTTGATTGGAACAGCAGCAATAATACGATTTTCAGTGTGGCTGCCATACTGGACATCAGGTCCAAAAATTGAGAGAGGGGGAGAAATGTCTGTATTCTATTTGTAATGCTTATGTTCTGCATGCATTATGCCCTTCATCTCACCACAGTACATGTAAATATCAGCACATTCATCTATTACATAACTCGCAACAATTTCTTTCAATGATGTCATTTCCATCTTGTCAATGACAAGGTCATACATTTTCTCACACTGACTTGATAATGTGGATATTTACAATTTAAAGCAAGTTCTGACAAATAAGGGATATTTATATTTAACAGTATCAGTTACATTTTAATTGTAATATCTGTACAGGTCCTAACCTGGTATATGGCAGTTTGAAGGTGTTAACAGCTAATAATTAATTCATGACATCAATTAGACAAGTGTGTTTGGAAATACAAGGCACTAGTCTATGATAGTTAAGCACTATGAAGATTTAGTTCTGAAAATTTAGCACCCACAATGGTGTTTACCCATGGGCTTTAATTTCCTCCATACAGACTGATCTAGTCCAGATCTGAGCCCCATGGGACTCGGTGATGGATACCTTACTAACTGCACTGGGAGGGACCATATAGATCTTTTGAGTCTCCAAAGATATTGATCCAGTCCTGCTCTGAGTCCTGAGGGGCTCAGTGATGGATCCTTTGCAGCTTACCGACTTGGGAGGGGCCCTACTGACCTTATTAGCCTCCAAAGGACCAATAGGTCTCAGCGATGGAAAAAACTAAATTCTAAAGAAGAGGGTAACTTTTTTCTCCACTTGTATGTATGTCTGTGTTCAGTGAGGTCCCAGACTTGTCTGACTGACCATAGAGAACAAAACTGGCAGCCATCTGTCCTTACTAACTGGTACATGCCATGTAGGCAGGGTGCAAATCTCCTAGGGCTCTTAAACTGGCAGCCATCTGTCCTTACTAACTGGTACATGCCATGCAGGCCAGGTGCAAATCCCCTAGAACTTTTTCTGCCAAACATTTACCAAACACTTTGTTTCTCAGACACTGCTGTAAAGAAAAACTCTACAAACTAGAACAAATCTTGCATAACAAAAATAATATATACGAATTTGCATGGAAACTAGACTAAATATAAATTAAACAGCAATACTTCACCTTCCCAGTCAGTCCAGATTTAACGTGAATGAAAACAACAACAAAGATGACAGTAATACTTAACTATCTGAGCACTGGAGACGAAGGAAAAAATGTAAAAAAAATAAAAACAAAGTTAAAATTGGAATTAAAATGAAATACCATCCTTTAAATTACCATACAAAAATAAGAGGTATGTGAATACTAAATACAATATAATATGCAAGCTGGTGTGAGGCCTCCTTCCATGAGTAGAACTCTGCAACAATGAATAGAATGTGAAATTTTGGAGATCAGTACCTCAACAAAATAAAGGCAAGGGAGGAAACAAACCAGACATGTAGGGATAGCGAGACTAATAATACCTATTCAAAGAACTGAAAGCAAAGATAATCAGATGAATTTAATTGGAAAATACAAAAGGTTACCCCAATGCCTGGTGGGGCAGGGATAACCTAACAGCAAGGTTAAGAAAAACTATAACTGAAAATGACAAGAACTCTCAAGACAGTCTCAATTTTATGCTATGCAAAACACTTCGACTGAGGTATGATACATGTAATAAAAATGCCCGATTTGCACTAGAAGACGCAAAGCAAAAGCAAATCTTTTGCAGAGCATAAATTTTCCAACCATAAACTGGCAAACATTCAGAGCAAAGATGATGACTACTGGGCATACATTGAATCATAGGGCAATCTCCTTGGGAGGATGCATTCTCGGATCTTTTCCTGGTAAATCCTCATTCCATATTTGGTGTAAATCCATCAAGTTCTTCAAGTTATTGAGAGGAAAATAAATACATGATGGAAAGGACAGGACGGACAGAGTTGGACACCATGACTCGTACAGCAGGACATAAAAACTGGTGACTAAAACATTTAATTCAACCTATAATATATTTCTGCTGTAGTACTCATTCATCTATATCATTCATACAGAAAGTCCATGACAAACTTCAGCAATTTCTAATACTTTGGTTACCTAAGGCAATCCACCATATGCAAAACTAATGAAGAATTTAAAAAATTTCAGTCCTGATATTTTCCTTTATAAAATCTTGTCACATCTTAGTCACTTGGATACAAATCTAAGAGATTGTGTGAACTCATTCAGTCATCTAAAGTTCTGTATAAAAAATTGAAGACTAATGGAATAACATTTTTACATGAATACCATCTGAATCAGTCAGAGTCAAATGGTCCTATAGTACAACAGTATAAAAAAAGAACTGGGGCTGATAAATATGGAACATAATTCCGCAAGAAGAAATAAGCAAACACTGAAACAATAATTTCAGAAAAGTGGCAAAAGGTACGGTAGCTGGCACATAAAAAATAAAAATTAAAAAACCCCATGATATATGGATTGTTTTAGATCCAGGCAGAAGTTTTGTCAAAAAGAAATATAAACACCAAACAAATAGCCACATATGGCATATAAACATATTGTAACACCCCATGTGTTATAAAAGACCAGAGTTCAAGACTTAAAACTGCTTTTTATAAATAATAAAGGTGAGATAGAACATGCCTTTCAATATTGCAAAGTGACTTCACATCAACAGTGTTTGTCACAACAATATCAACTTCTGATAATATAGAGCAGCCTTGTGCGTCTAAATACCAAAAAGACAACATTTAATACACCATATTATGGTGAAATTAATTATATTATTAAATTCATGCGCATGTTAACAGCTAAATTTATTAGATTCTGACACAGTAGTGTAATCTCAGTGAAAAAAAGTAATTTTGTACTAGTGTGGTAGGAGATAGCAGCGGCTTCATAAAGAATTACAATATAATAAGGCATTTAAATTCAATAGCAATCATGTAACAAATCTACTTAAAATTTCTAATAACAATTTGATTCAGTTTTAGGATTTTTAAGGTGCCAAAGTTAATATCAGTTTGTTTAAAAATATATAACTGATGATTTTAGAATACATGGTTGAAATTCTTTTCTACTTGGATGTTCATACTTTGCCGCTCTGACAGCTATCTGCCAGTGCACTGTCTGCACTCATATTCATAGACTCCTATTCACATCACTTGACCTTAGTTAGCCAATCAATGTTTGTCCTTCTCAGGGCTAGCCATGGGGTTACCAAGTCAAATGTTCAACCTGCATGGCAAAATCCCTCTGAACACAAAAATTTAGACAGAATTAAGTTGTTCTCTCAATGTCCATTTTTACTTTTCATCTAATTTATATATTCATACCTATGATTACATAGAACTGAACATAATGGACAAATGAATTTCAATGCGAATTGAGCAAGAGTACAATGTACTGATGATGCAATGAGTTGTAATATGGTTAGAAATAGCCCCTATCAAATGCCTACTATTTTGCACACTAAAGTAAAATAACAAGTTCTAAATAACCAAGAACTTATAATAATGAACAGTAAAATTAGTTCTAACTTAATGTTCAACAAAAGTCAGACAAGAGAAATGTGATTCTTTGGCTGGGCACATTGATTCCATCACTATCCTGCATCTCTGCTGTTTCGGTAACAAAACTCCACTGAATGGTTGAAGTCACTAACTTCTTGACTAACTTCATGTTTCTGGCTTTGATATTCCAAAATCATGGAAGGTAATATAATTCATTTCCTAAACTATTCATGTGAAATTCCAGCACAATACATGCATGGTCCAGCATGGAAATGAATAGGACACAAAAACTGCTAACATGTTAACTTCTTTCCACTTAATGTTGATGTCCCAGGGCTTGATGTCTTTAGATGAACTCCTTGACAAATTCATTATATACTCATGACTACCGAGTGACATTACGGGACCACAGCAAGGTTTTATACTCACATTTAGTATAAGACTCAGAATACACATTTATAATAGATACAGACGGCGAATGGAAGAAGTAATTCACATGTGGTAGATGTTTTCAGTGACAGATAAAAATGACATGATCAAATATCTCAATGTTTAACATCAAATAATCTTCACACATTAAATGGAAAATGTTTGCGCATGCAAAACTCCATTCACAATACCATTAAGGTATATTACAATATAGTGAACTGCCTCATGTTTTTCTGACTTTGTTTCATGTTTTTTCATTATTAGTATTATTATTGGAAAAGGAATGTAGTTCTTATTAGTGCCTAGTATTTTGGTTTGTTGAGTTAGGTATTACAATATAGAGCTGACATATCAGATGGAATTAAATTACACTATATGATAGTTACATGATATCCATAGAAGAAATACACATATCATTGTATCAAACATCATTACAATCTGTTTTATGACTGCATCTATATGATAGTATAGAAACTGAATAAACCCTAATAAGGCCGATTATTCTATGTAAAGGTAGTTTACAAATCAAAAGACATAACAATATGTAGAGTGGTTCCTGAGCAGGGCTGGTTACAAGTCATTGTACTATGAAGAATTTATTCATTCAAAGAGCCTTACCTCCTTCCCTCAAAAGAGGCTCTGTTATATGTTTACACTGACATATCTGCATATACTGATATGCTTACAAGCTAAACTGAATAACAATATGCACTATGATTGCTCAACTCTTGATGGCAAGTAACTGCCCATATTGAGCTAAAAGTATCAAATAAATGAGTTCATCAAAATGGATGAAAAATGAATGAAAACCTTAAAAGACACTGTGTCATGAGAGGGTCAGTCTGAAGTGAGATGGCATGAAAATATGACTGAGGGTTAATGGTTATGACTATGCTAATAAAAGGTGTGGACATGAGGACCAATGGACAGACAGTGGATAATGTGATGATTATAGAGGATTCACATCTCTGGAAGCAGAAATGGTGAGGTTATGACAATCGGTCAGCAAAAACTTCTTCAGACAAGTCAGTCATATTATTTCCTTTGCAGCAGTGTACCCTTTTTTTTCTTATTTAATTGCAGTGTGTACCATCTGCAAACATTCTTAATTGGTGATTTTTAGTTGCTGTGTACTGAAACAATCTTAAGATATTTTAAAGAAACTCTAAAATACCAATTTGATAAAAACTGAAGTACAAGTTGCATTGGTTATGTAGGTGTTCAGTAGTGACTATTTCTGCAATGGGTGTGATTTCTTAAAATTTGATTAAACATACCTTGGTGATTATTCACTTTATTTCAATCCACATAAATATTCCTTGGAAAGTTATTATATACACACTCTAAGAAATATGTATAGCACATCCAATGTTAAAGTATGTGGACATATTTTAACAAGGTCAACCTAAAGGTGTGATGCAGTATGAACCAGATTGAATGTCCTAATGAATGCCGGCATTTTTGAGAAAATTTAAATACCCTGTGATTTGTTATGATTAGACCCAACATCTTTTTTTCTGATCCAGTTTAATACCTGGCAACCATTACAAAAGTCCACAGTGATCAATAATTTTCATTTTGAAGTTTTTTGATGACAGTTAAGGTGCCGAGCATTCAACAATCAGGATTGAAAAGACTAAAAAAAAAACCATATTAATATTATCTTTTAGAACATTAATTATAATATTTAAGATGTCCCTACATGACTGCACTGACACTTTTGAAATGTGTTTGCTAACAAAGATGGGTTACCTTAGTCCCGGAAATAACCTAAATGCATGATTTGACAAATGAGATGATCAGAAAAAATGAACAGGTTGACAAAGGTAACATGCTTTGGTGGGATAAAAGAATTTTTTTTCACTTTTCAACTAAACAAAAACCTTTACCTTTAGTACAAAAATCTTTGTTATGGCCTTTTACCTTAAACCTAATATCATGGATAGAAGATCATTAACTACTCTCATATGCTGTCATACCTACAGGACAAGCTTGGTTAAATCCATGCTGAATATTATTTTTACTTACTATTTTCATAGTCTTTTATAGTTTTAAAAAAACCCAAGATAATGAACTGGCCTGATTTGAGGTATTCTTGAGAAATATCCACAAACTGATAAAAAACCATTCATACTTGTTTGTGCATCATACTCATAAACCATTACAGAAAAAAGCCCAGGTCAAGAGCTTGGACCTTCTAACCAATATCAGCCTGCTGACTATAACTTGTGAATGAAAAACAACTAAATAACTGTGTATGTGATTTAGATCTTTATCGTAACTTTAACAATTTTCCAGTCATATCACTACAATGTCTGCTGTTTGGCAGTTATAGTGATGTCTAGCACTGGGGCATAATGCTGCAGACACCTAGTCACATTATCCTGATACCAGGCTGACCAGCCCCAACACAAACCTCTTAATGCTGAGCACCAAGCAAGGCAGCTGCTAGTACCATTTTTATGTCTCTGGTATGAATCAGCCGGGGTTTGAACCCACAACCTCCTGCATCTGAGGCATTTGCTCTAACCACTTAGGTCACCAGAGTGGTCAACTAAATAAGTCTGGTCCAAATTCATTTTTATATGTACATTTTACTGTGTTCATAAGCTCATTTAAGTACAAAAATGCAAGTGGTGACACCTAGGTCTGATTTACAAACTCATTCACAAGTGGCAATAAAAAAATTTCAAGATGGGCACCATGACTGCCATGTTGGAGGTCAGATTGGCACTGCTTTCATTTAGAATCATCTATATATCATAAAAACATTTTCATTTTAGTCAAAACTTCATGTCAGCAGCAACATTATCTCAAACTTCTAAGCTGTCTGTATTCAAGGATATATGGCCATGATGGAAGCCCAGACATGCCTATCCCAGAAAATGTTTTTGAGGGATGCCACCACCAAAAAATGAGGGACAGAGCATGAAAATGAGGAACGTAAGTATGTTAGTGCGAATGAACATAATAAATTCTCTCAAAACATCATTAAATGCCAGTAATGCATATTTATAGTAAATATTTATGCATAAAACCCAGTACCCACCTATTTACAATATATATGAATATACAAAATTCAAGTTCAGGACTACACAATTCATCCAATGGGACCTATAGTAAGCACTTTTCAGGGGCTGCAGCTCATTTTCTGTGTAGATCCTGTCTTGTAGCCGACCCTGTCTACATTTTGAAATTAAAAGTGCCTCTACAGTCTCTGCACTCAATTTGCTCCTGAACTCTGATTTGTTTCTCACAAGGGAAAACAACTTGCTCATAGTGGTCAGATGAATGTGGTATTGTCATTATTGAAAGCATTATTTTTGGCAATATTTTGAAGACTGCTGTTACATCTTCCTTCTACTGGCTGATAGCAACCCAAGTTTCATTGAATCTTTTTCTCAGACATGACTGAATATCTGTAGACTGATATTGTGCCATTTCCAATTTCACATCTGCTGCAGTCACTTCCTCAGGTAATAATGCTGAAAATCTTTTAAAGAAATAATCCAAAAATGCCATTTTAGTTTCTATTGCAATTCTGGATCCAAAATTTCAGCATGCTTTAATAAATCGTCTTTAAGGGGCAACTTGTCTCTAATTTATTTTCCTGATGTTTCAAAAAACTTTCTTGCCCCATCATAAAAATCTTGCAGCCTCTTCTCTCAGGTGGACCTCATCTTTTCTAGCAGTAAAGTATGTTGCAGGCTGTCCAATCAAAATATCTTCATCCTCTTTCTGATGGTACTTAACTTCAAACTGAACTTCTGTTACAGACTGACAAAGCAATGCTGAAGACTTCACAAACATCAAAAGAATGGTTTGAAGAAGCTTTTCAAGATGTGTATTAATGTAGCACATGTATTAATCGTGCATCACACTGTTGCTCTGTATTCACATCATGAAATGGTTTTCGAGCATCTACCAAGAAAAGACACACAGGGCAATTAGTTGGAGAAGAGAAGGTGTTTCTCAGCTTACAAAAGATATGGATGATGCTGACTGCTCTTGCTCTTTGAAAAATTCATGAAGAGGGTCCTAGTTGTTCAGAAGTCTTTGTAAGCACCTGCTGATGCTTAGCAATTTAGTTGAAAAACATGTTTTAGAATTTTATTTGCTTTTGTATCATGTAGAATCTGCATATCTTTGAACACTACTTGCTGTTTACTGCTTTTGTCCAAATAATAATATACATCAATCAAAAGCTGATCAACATTAAGTGGCAGACATGCAGCACCCTTTTCTGCTGCTATATGTATCAGGTGACACACACAGCCTGAAAGATATAAACTGGGTTGCTCTTTAATCTTAAACTCGTAGACTCCTCTGTCCTTCCTAACCATCACAGGGGCACTGTCAGACTGAACAGCCAAGCAATTCTTCCAAGGAAAGTCATGATTGAATATTTCTTCACCTGCTGCAAAGCCTTCACAAACAGGGATTGAGAGAATGTCTGATGTTACTGATGATGATACTGTATCAAAAGTTCTAATAACAAAAGGAAAGATCTTGAAGTTTCCTTGATCATTGCTTCCATCTGTAGAAACAGTGAATGGGCAATTCCGCATTCTTACAGCTAATTTTAATGTAGTATTGGCTGCTATTTCTTTAACAATAGCAGTTCCTTTTGATCTACCACAATGAAATTGTTTAGCAATGTCAGAATCACTAAGCATAATTTTAAAAGTCTTCGAAATTTTTTTGTCAAGTGTGCTCATAGGCAGGTTGAGTTCAGTAATAATATCTACCAACTTCACCTTAACTTCAGCTCTTAATTACATCGGGCTTAGGCATAGAAGATGAAGTCGTATTAGATTCGGCCGATAATGAGAAAAATCCAACAATTTTCTTAGAACGTTTAACTTCTTTTTTCTAGGTTGGAATGCCTTTTTCCTGAAAAGTGTCTGCGAATATCAACCATTCCTCCAGTCTTTATTGAAAATTCACAATTACAGATGTTGCAGAAAGCATCTGTGTCTGCATTATTCCCTGGCTTTATGAATTCATAGTCCTTTTAATATACGTTTTGAATCACTTTCATTGATATTCAATTGCTTTTTAGAAGCCATGAATGTTTTTGTTCAGAATAAAAAATAATTCATTGTAAGCAGAATGTAAAAGAATCTGTGAATGTAGATTTTTGTATTAGAACTGCCTAAGAACACACATGTTTGCATTGGCTATTTTAAACCATTGCGCATGCACAGATTTGATAACTTCCTGTTCTGGTCAGTGATAGCATATTTTATGACATGCAGATTTTTTATTCCCACTTTTTCAGATTTTCAACACTAAATGTGTATTTGCGGAGCACAAAGGCAAATTTGGGCATTTTGCAGGACTAATACACAAAATGCGGGATGGTAGGCATGTCTGAGAGCCTCTGATTTCACTTAATACACACTGAAATATCAGAGGATTGGTTGAAGATTTCTTAAAAAGGCAAGATCCAATATTATTTTTATGTGGGGTTCAGATATCCAAACTTGTGATTTGGGAACATAGAATTTCACAGTATTGTGAAGATTGAATTTTGCTGCTTCTAGATTAAACTGAATTTGTATGCAAACAAGTTGAATCAAATTTGGTTTCTGAGCGTGGAAGTTTGGTATTGGAGCCAAAAGAGGACATCGTATGCAGGATTAGATGGATCAATGATAGTTTTGGCAGTACATGTATATTGAAAAAAGCCAATTTTGTTCATCTGAGAAAAAGTGATTTACCTCAACATAGAGGCTTTCTGAAGGGGAAAGTTCTAAGTGATCCCAGACAACATCCATGTCCCTGATGGTGTATTAGATCAAGTATCTGTAGGTTAAGATTTCAAATAGATTTGCACACAATCCAGCTAATGTTAAGTTTAGCTCTTTTTAATTTCCTGTATAACCAGAGTAAGACCTTCTGTTCTGTATTATAATTTGTTACTGACCTTACCTGTATTAAATTCAAAGATTTTTGACATTTGTCCCTGAGGTATCTAATATCAGCATGGAGAGTTTATGGAAAAAAGGAAGCATTACAAATTTGGTCTTCGCCATAAAATAGTTTTGGATGATCTTGAATTGTATGTAATTGGCAACTCATAGAGTTTGACCATTTCTGAACTCTTTTCAATATCATGCATACTTTCTGATCTAAAGAAGGTCAAAAATGTGTGGACATATAATGAGCAGCCAGTTACTGGGTTAAGGCATTTCACACTATTGTTAATTCTGAAGTTGAAAAAAGTGACTTACAATATTCTTCCTTGAGGTACACCAAAATTCTGGGGCATAGCTTTCAGAATGGTTGTATCTACCTAAAATTCTTGAGTTTTTATCTTTCCAAGAATTGGCCATAGAGATAATACCTCTCTCTCATCCAGGGAATTCCCATCATATTTCAAAACTGCCATTGTAAAGCCTTTGCTGAAGAAACCAACACTCGACCATAAAGATTTAAAGAATTACCCCCCAGTTTCTAATCTCCCATTCATATAAAAAATCTTAGAAAAGACTGTTCTATCCCAGCTTGTATCTCATCTGAATTCAAACAGTCTTTTTAGCCATGTACAATCTGCATATCACCCTTGCCACAGTACTGAAACTACTCTTCTAAAAGTAGTTAATGACATTCTCTCTGCTTTGGATAGCGGAAACATTACAGTCTTCACCCTCCTTGATCTGTCTGCAGCATTTGACACAACAGCCCATGATATATTACTTCACCGTCTCCAGCATGTATTTGGCATTCATGATAAAGCCTTACTGTGGTTCAAGTCCTACTTGGTCAACAGGACACAGATTGTGTCTGCAAATGGAATACACTCCAGCCCAGTTATTCTATGTTGTGGTGTTCAACAGGGGTCTGTTCTTGGACCTGTTCTCTTCATTCTATACACTCAGCCGCTCTCAAGTGTCATAGATCATCATCCAGTGTCTCACCAATTGTACGCTGATGACACCCAAATATACAAATCTAGCCACCCAACTAAAGTTGATGCTACCATCCAAGGTGAAGAAAGGTGCATTTCTGATGTGAAATCATGGATGACATGTAACAAGCCGCAGATAAATGATGAAAAAACTGAGGCCATTCTGATCACAACACAAAGACTTTCTCAGTCACATCCTTTACCTCAAACAATAAATATCAGTAACACCAACATTAAATTCATACAGTCAGTATGAAACTCATGTCATGAACATATGCAAGGCTTCATATCTTGAGCTGAGACGCATCAGCTCCATTCGCAAATATCTTTCAGTTGATGCCACTAAAACACGTGTGTTCATTAGTACTTTCAAGACTGGACTACTGTAACTCAATTCTGTCTGGTTCATCGCAGTATCTACTTCAGAAACTTCAAAAGTTTAAAACACAGCTGCTCAGATCATACTTAGAGTACCACGATCAGAGCACACCATTCAATCTAGAATCAAACACAAAATATGTTCTCTGTGCTATGTTTCACTGATGGACTCCAGTCCAACATACCTATCTGACCTCACCCATGTGTACACACCAGCAAGATACTTACACTCCTCTTCTGACAATCATATACTCATTATTCCCACTATGAAAACGAAGCCATATGGACAACTTTCTTTTGCATACCAGAGCCCAGCAACATGGAATGAATTATTCCATTGAACTTAGACACAAAGACACAGCAATCCCATTAAAGAGTGCTCTTAAAATTCACTTATTTCAACTGCAAGAAAAAACTTAAAGACCTAATAATGTTTCCTACCTTAAATATTTTCAGCATGTTGTTTATGTTTTTTTTTTAATTTCATGGTGTTTGTTTTTTTGTAATAATATCATTGTATGTTTTTTTATGTTACAGGTGTTGTCTACTTTTGCAAAGCACTTAGAGCTTCTAAAGATTAGGCGCTATACAAAGTCCTCATTATTATTATTATAGCCAGGCAGCACCATAGACCTAGGTTGAATAGGTCATTTGTTATGCTGTACTTACATGTGATGTCATAAGGTTTCTCCGAGACAAGATGGCTGCTTTTTTTCCCTTCTTTATGAAAGGTTATGTAATAAATGTTTCAAGTCTGACTCGATATTAATTTTGTGCTTCTCTGGAATCAGGTTCTCTCTGGGGCTGAGAGGAACAATGTACTAAAATTGGTTGAATTCTGTTACAGAAC
Organism: Sinohyriopsis cumingii; assembly: GCA_028554795.2. NCBI lineage: Eukaryota > Metazoa > Mollusca > Bivalvia > Unionida > Unionidae > Sinohyriopsis > Sinohyriopsis cumingii. Next base: position 188,775,769 of record CM068824.1, on the reverse strand, counting down.
TATATTAAAAGTCAGGAACGAAATGAACCAGCAATATCTATTTTTGGCACCAGTGCCATTAAGCTTGCTATAGACCTAAACAAACTGTAGGGTTAAGGGAATACATGTATCAAAATCTGCTCCTTAGAAATTCAGTAATCTACTGGAAATGAAGAAAGGATGCCCACCAGCCAGCCCATCCACCCACATGGATGGTGTAAACTATAATCCCCACCAATATAAGTTGTGTGGTGTAAAAACAACTCTTAACAGCAAAATTACTACAATTTTAATGATATTTTAAACAATTATCCCTGTAATCATTACCTTAACATAAAGTACCTGGTAAAATATGAAAGTATCTTGGATGAAAGGTTAAATGAAGATTTCTTTCTACCTTGACTGAAACTGGATAATGAAAATGATACTCCTTTACTTCATAAATATGATTCCAAAACTTTTCATGCTTTTCCCCTAATATATGATAATCATCAAAATATCTTTACTGATTCTCATTAGCATAGTTAGAAAACAAATTAGTGAAATAGAGTATGAGAAACTATCATATGATCAGGCTTCAAACCAACGTTTCATGCTGATGAATGAAAGAAAATAGATACAACTGAATGTGCATTACCTTGGATGATACTAAAAGTAACTGGGATGCAATATAAAGAGCTTCATTCCAGAACAAAGTTAAAAATACAACAAGAACATAACAAAATAACTATCATGCTTATACCTTGAAGATTTCATGCTCAAAAAACACAAGAATATTTTACACGCATAGAAACAGAAATTTTATTATAAAGTTATCAAGAAGCTTTACTGCATGACGCCTTGACAAATATTGTTGGATTTTGTATACATATGATATGCATTGGATGGAATCATGAGATGACTATTTGAAGAGTTCATAAGAACTTTTAGGGACTACACACGCTATATATAGATCCATTTTACAATATCTGGATCATCCTGTACTCTTTATATCACTGTCTTAAAATGTGCAAAATTGTATGTAAAAAGAAAGAAGAAAAAAATACTCCATTTTTCTCTTCTACATTTTCAATTAAAAAGCCTTGTGATTGAGTATGATGCAGAAATGAGTTTTAATTCATGTATATGTCACAAAGGTGATGATAATGACAATGATGGTACTTAATAATTCAACATGTGATGGACAAATGCAGCGTAAGTGACAATAAAATCTCTGTAAATATACCAAATCAACTTTGATCCATTGCCTTGCACTTGTATCAGAGACTGTATAAAGATTTATATCTATACAAATAAACCATAATGTGAAAGCAAGCCTGACACCAATAGTCAACTTGAGCTTTAATTCAGCAAAGTTAAAGGAACTCAAAGAAGCAAAACCGTCAACAAATGGAAGATTTTAGTCTACCATATGATACAGAAATCATAAATTAAATCTGGTGTATATTAAGTGACAATGCCATACAAGTACATGAAATCAGGTTTCTAAATTGATTATCATCGGTAGGAGACACAATATGAAATAAACATATTCAATGATTAAATGACAGCCTGAATAACAAGTATTTTTAAATTAGTGTTTCAGAAGCCATGTTTATTACTAAAATTATAAAGAAGTGACAAGCCATGGCCTGCATACTGAGAATGCCCTCAAGCTATATTCCAGATCTGAAGTGGGTGGTAAAAAATGTTAGAGATAAAAATGAGGACCAAAACCCTTTAAAAACGAGATTAATCTTCAGAGTGGACTGATGTTAAGCAAAATATATGGGCAGTTGATCACCAGGGTGGGCTTGAGAAAATATATAAATATTATATTTACTCACAGGCCCTGATGAACCAGTTCACACTGCATCAAAAAATCGAGGTCTATGCAGTTTTCATTTATATCTGACTTACACATGAATATATACAGTTCTAATAATGCTTTCTGATGCAACTATAATAAGATGAAGATTACACACTACATACAAGGTTATATTTTGAAAGGGTGACAGACTGATATACCAATTCTGTTTTGTTTATAGACTGCAAGATAGTGTAATTTTAAGGCAAGTAAAATAACCTGATAGGCTTATATATAAAGGAGGTAATTTGTTTTATTCAAGAATACACAGGACATATTATAATATGCCAATTACCCCCCTGCTTTCATAACTATACAGGCAAGTTCGATTTAATTCTATCACTGCAGCATGTAGTCCAAAATCAAAGCTAGTTATCAGATTACTTAAACAAACCCTAATGCTTCATACTGCAGATAAGTAGTATAGAATTCTTGCCCTAACTTTAATGTTATATGACAAATTATTCATCAACTGCACAGATATATGCTTATCATTATCATATTTTCTTTTAATTTGATATTTCCATATGCAATTTCTAATGTATCCGCTTTCCTCCTTTCCTTCTTTCTTTTTGCATTTTACTAAATCATATCCACTCTGATGAAACATCCTCAATGTCTGGCAGAGAATAATGCAGTCAGAGTAACTTAATACTAATTTAGTTCCTAATTCTTTTAAAAACTAAAAACAGCTCTGGTATTCCTAAAAATTTCAGCATAAAAATTATGTCAAACAGTTAAAAATGCCTATGCAAATATAAAAATTATGTCAAACAGTTAAAAATGCATATGCAAATATAAAAAGGCAGATGTACAGAAGATCCTTAAGATACATGCAAGACTTTTATTGTACTCCATTCCATTCCTTTCCTTGCTCATGGGAAATCCTGATTTTTATAATAAACATTAAGCATTTACAAGTGTTGCAGCTTTAGAGAAATGTGTGGAAATAAGACATGCTTCCTAACATTGCATTTGTCAAGGTTCATAACAAGGATGGAAACACTGACTTTCCTAAGATTAATATGTGCTAATAACATGAAAGCAAGGTGAAATGTAAACGGAACAAAAATGACAACATATAAATCAACTGAAAAACATTCAAAATATAGTCATACACAGACTTACCATCTCCCTCATCCAATCTTGAACAAGTCTGTGAAAACTAATGTTTTGAAAAAAAAAGAAGAATCGCATCTTACTTAAGTCTCGAAGTATTTAACTTTCAGCAATATTGAGAAGACAATAAAACTATAAAGAATATTCAGGAAGGTTGGGTCCGAACCATTTAAACCAAAGAGCATTATGATACAGGTACTAAGATAATAACCTCTATCCTATACCATGTAACATTTAACACTGCATGCATTTATCTGAATTTGTCTACATACATGTATGCAGAAGTTGTATTTCAAGTATGCGTGTAATTAAAAGCTATCTAGAATTCTAAACAATTGCATGATAGCCCATACACAGTGAACCTTCCATAAATCCCAGCCACTCAGTCTGTATTTGTCCTCCTACCTCTGAACACTGGCAATCTCTTATAAAACCCCAGCAAACACTTTTCTGTATTCCAACAGTGCCCTGTTTAGAAAAGTTTCACTGTGTAATCCATCTGTTATCTTCATAAACCACCTGTTTGCTGGAAAGCATTCATTAGCACTCTTTCTCTGTGATTTGGACCCCATGGTCAAAAACAAGAGTGTCACAGAATTATTTGTCTTAACTTCATAATGATTCACCCTAATTAAGAACAAAATCAAGGGTTTTAGGAAACATAAGAAAATAAAAACTTTAATCCAAATCACAACAAACTGTTGCTGGCGATACAAGTGCTGGAAAAGTGAAGGCTATATCTCACTTTCTACTAACGTGGGTCAACAAGATGCAAATTCTGGACATTGTTTTGGCTAAAAATTAAACATTTTGGAACTCTTTTTTTAAAATTCTCCTAACAAGTTCCATCAAATGCTTGTAATAAACAAAAAGTTAACAAATGGATTAAGAAAAGTTAGCCTACAGATTCTAGTTCTCTGCTTTTCCAATCTATGTTGCTGATGTAATGAAAACAATGCAATTAAATCGCAAAACAAATAGTAAAGAGAAAATAGCATTCTGTGATTTGATGTGAAGTCATTACAAAATAAATGTTAGTGCCTATATCAGTACCCCTACTTCGTGGACAAGCAACTAACATGAGCCTATGCATATCATACACACATTAAGAAATTAAATATTCCTCTTATTTAATACAGGAAATGCTGCATATCATTGTTGAAATATGTTTCAAATATGGTGTAACTTCTTTATATGATTTTTTTTCTTTTGAACTGTCTGCCATATTAGTTCAACTGATAACTATTTCCATTTTCAGCCTCATTTTTGTGTGTGCTATATACAAGGACATTGTTGCCTTATTTGGAAACGTAAACAGATCATAGTAATAAGGTACACATTGAATCAAAGAATATCCAAATATGGCAAAGCAAGCCTTATTTTGACAGTTTCATGACTAGCACGCCAGCAACTGTAATCATACTGCCATGGTAGTTCAGTTCAGTTAGTGGGTTCAACTAACTGTTAAGGGATGCAAAAATGGCAATGGAAGCACAGCTTAACCATACAGCAAAGCCCAGTAAGGAGAGCTAAATATTACACAAAAATCCCAATAATATCCAACTATACTCATGAACTTTAGAAAGTCATAATGAACAGGAGTCCCATGTGTGCCTATTATCACCAATTTATCTTACATCAGACTAAAACCCCATGCAAAAATTCTCCTTAGAGAATTTTTAAAAGAGGTCATGCTGTCCCATGAATATTCAGGACTGCGGCTGTAACTAAAGAGACATCAGAATAAGTTCCGAACATGTGCAATGTCTTGGCACTGCAAGGTTCCCTGTCAAATTGCTCTAAATTGGTTATGTGAAACGAGATTCCAAGTTTCAAAGCAAATGCTATATATTTGATGGCACATTGGTTTCATTTGTGTACAAAGTCAAAAAAGACCAACATTTCCAGTGCCTCATTCATGGGCCTATCTATGAATTATTCACTAAATGTAAAATGATGATATAAATATATCTTTGTCATTGTTATGCCACGAGGCTGCATATTAAAATTTAATGCAAAAAAAAGAAATAAAATTAATATGTTCCACCTTACAGGTAAACATAAAATTGGTTCAAGTTTCATTGAAAAATTAAAGCTGTTGTCAAGTTTGCATTAAAAGTAAACAAATATATAAAAAAAGTCCCCAAAGCATGTGCGAGTTGAATCATTTTTTTCTGCAAGACATGTAGTCACTTCACCAACCGAGCTAGTGTCCATCCTGAAGCTCCTGGTTCAATGAAATCTACATAACTTTTACAATGTAGCTTGCCTTCGAGGAAACTCCACTTCCACTGACAGTACCTTACATTTCTAAAAATTAATACTGTAACAATACATATCATGAAATGTTTTTACCTATACCTCAATTTTATAGCCAATAGATATTTAGTAGTTTATTTCAGGAGTCATAAATATCCCCCATGGATACGGATGGAAGAGACTTGCCAATTTGAGAATAAATTAATTCAATCTTTATTATATATTTTGGGAAACTAATCAAATATCTACTCATCTTTAGTTACAGTCTCATTTATGTGCTAGGATAGTAATATTTAGTTTGCTGAACACCAAAATCTGATGAAACCTTCCATTACCTTTCAAATCCCCAGTGGTGCCCCTCTAAAAAAATAAAGGTATACTAGAGCAAGGCTGCATAACACATAAAAGGAAATAAAAAAGGTGAATATAATTTCTTCAAACTTATTTCTTTTCAGTAATTTTAAATGCAATACAGCTAGGAAAAAAAAAATATGCAAGCAACTGCAATTCATTTTCTTTACGCATAGTGGTTCTCCAGCTCCGATTTGGATATGATTCAACAGTAACAAAATACAAATGCTACAAAGTATATTTTTGAAATATTTAAGTTTTAGGATACCTGTGCAACCTTGCTCCACCATATTTTGAATACAAGTGTCTTTGCAATAGGTATAATGTTAGAGTAATTAGTTGCCACATTATCAGGCCTAACAAATTATCAGTGTTTCTGTTTTCATGCTAAGAAACTTGTATTGGTTTATTGGAATACAATTTTTTAAAAACATTTTACCCCTTCATTTCCTGGAAATGAACCATGGTTGCATGACCCAATTTTGTTCCTTTGAGAAAAGACACTGCCATTATTACTAAAAAGCATGATGTTTTACACAGATATATACTCTCTGTATAATTACTATCCCTAATGGTAAAATGAACATGAAAAATAATTTGCATTTATTACATATAATTTGCTGTAAATCTGACAACAATCAGCAAATGGCATACAAATGTAACCATTATTGCACCATTCTTTTCAGTCTACATCCAATAGGTGTGAAAATACTGAGAAATGAACATTATCTTGAATATTGTTACCTATGAACAAAATGAAATGTAGTTAGGTCACATCATTCAGAAATCTGAAATTTGTTAGTATTTTCTTAAAATTCTGCTTTATCATTGGAAGTTTTCTAGGGTTGACATCTAGAAAACTGGAGGATCTGTATATTCATGTTAATAATGGTAATTAGATTTTTAGTGGTTCTGGTGAAAAGCATATCTGGATATTGCTTTTTAAAAACTATTATTAAAAATACCAAATATAAATCTAAAATATTGCACAACTAATAACATTTAGTATATGAAATACCATAAAATAACGAAAATACATGTAATAACCAAAAATGTATATTCCTCTTGCTATCTTTAACAGTATGATGAGTTTTAGCTCAGTATATACAGCATTTATTCAGATTTTCAGTTGTTGGATTGGAATTAAAATGTTAAGGACCGCTTTCCGTTCCAGATTGTTTGTCATATGCACTGCATGCCCAACCATATAAAAGTGTCATCTTCAGCAAGGTGAAGAGCCTGCAGTCCACTGGGGAACTTTGTCAGTGGACAGTTGTCCACAATGTACGACATGGTCTGTAGAGCACCACAGCTACATGAATAGTCAGTTGCCTGGCCCCATCGGACAAGGCTGACAGCACAAAATTCCATGATAGCATTATTATATGCATCATCAAACCATAGTTTGTTGACACATTTAGAAATTACTGAAGTTTCTGGTACTGTATCCCCAGAAATATTCTGGAGTATCTTGTAAATACAGTGGAACCCCGCTATAACGCGATGATCGGGGTCCATAAAATCGGATCGCGTTAAAAGCGGGGTCGCGTTAATGCGGGGTTTTACAATATTTAACTTTTTTCCGAGAACATATATGTGTATACATGTACAATGATCAAAAGTCGGCTTATCATCAGATGAATATTAACTGGAATGCATTAATTAAGATATATTCAAAATAATCGATGGCTAATATATTTATAGGTTATTACTGTGCATTAAAAACATTTACTAATTTTTATTTGTTTGAACGATAATACAGATTGACCGATAATACCAGACTATCGCTATATCATGAAAAGTGTATCAACACCGTATGCTACCGTGCCGTCGTGGCATGCAGTTCATCCATAATGGATGTAATTTCATTGAAAATCGTACAGATTTAAAATATTCAATAATTTTGTAATAGTCTGAATTCGTCGTGTAAAATATAGGATGAACAAAATATTGAAACCATTTACTTGCCGTCTGATATCGTACGGTCATTGCATGCAGCTATTCCCGGGTCTACATACGGTGTCTGTACAAATTTCATACCGCTAAAATTTTATCATATGCGACAACTGCAAGAATAATTAACAATCAACGCATGATTTCAGCGTGCAAATAACTTTTATTTCAGATTTTGCGAACATCAAAAGAAACATGTGAAAACTGCTAAATTAATCGTTGCGCAAAGTGCAAAGTCAGTGTGGTTCCAAATTTAAATTTCATCATTTCTTGAAAAATATATCCAATGACGTTTGCTTCTTTGCCGCGAACTGTTGGGTCCTAGCAAAGTCAAGAATGTTTCTTAATTGAAGGACTTTGACGCTGTCAACATCTTGTGTTTCCAGCCACCTTAAACTTGCTTCTAAATGTACTACTGCTTCAGACACTTTTGGTGGGGGAGTTGGGGTGCCATCGTCATCGTAATCATTATCGTCACTGGTTTCAGGTTCTGATTGTGCAGCTTCATTCTTCCTGCTGACATTTGTAACAATTTCGTCATCTGATATGTGTTCGTATATAGGGCAGATGTCATCTACTGAATACCAGTTAAGGATATCATGATGACTGTGCTCGTATTTTTTGATAAATTTCAGAAGCCAAGCGTTGTACACACTATTTCTCGTACGTTATATATATCGTATTATTTTAGAATTCATACACGATCACTTCTCCAAAATCACTTAAAGAACCTGGATAAATTGTTAAGTTCCGATCGTTTATTATTAAAAGTCATACGCGAATTCTTCCACCAAATTATAATAAACGTTTTACACACTATTTCTCGTACGTTAAACAAATATTTTCACGGTCCGATAAAAATACACGTAAATGAATTTCAAATTTCAGGAACCATGCCACGATCATATTATTTTAAAAGTCACAACTAATCTCATGCCCAAAATGAAGTTAATTTCTTGTTTTGTTTTTTTTACTTTTCTCCAATTTTTTTTTCTCCATGTGTGAATGAATATACGAAATTTCGGGAGCCATGCTACGACCGCGTTATATCCGAATTCGTGTTATGGCGGGGCGCGTTATAGCGGGGTTCCACTGTATAAGTATTGGATCCATGATGTTGTTAAAATGATCAACTGACAAATGTAACTCCGCCCTAGCCCTTGAGGTTTGGGAATATACCACCTAATGTATACTGGAAAGCAGTTAAGCCACTGAGATCATCACCAACTTCTTTTGAATAGTCAAGTAAATAAATCATATGGATTGCAGATAGTCAGATTTAAGGATGAGTAGGATAATGGGGCAGGATGCAGGTAGTCATATAACTTGTCATTGCAAAGGCAAAGATTGTCTTTTGAAACAAAGTCTTATATTTTATTCCCTTGCTCATACTAATCTTTACAGCCAAGAGCAAATGATGCAAAATAAAGGTGTTGGTAAATGTTCAATATGAAGGTATAGATCAGATTGATTGATTAGATTTCCTGGAGGGAGACTGTGCAAAATCTAAGAGTATGGACACATCTCTATAACCTGTGGAGCAGTATTGAGAATAATTGGGCTGTGAGGACTTTTTTTATTGATGATGGGCACTCTTCCATTAGCGCTATCAGTATTTCTTGAAATGTCATTGGTTATGATATTTTGAAAATCAACTGTTTCCCAAAGGCATAAATTAATGGCTCATGTTCTTCAAGGACTAATTTCATGAATATTTTGCCTTTAAAGCTCATCAATTCCATAGAATTGTGGTGGCAGAGGTATTTTAATGAAAATACTGTAAGTAAAGGGCTGTTGTGTTTGTTCCCTGGCGTTGTATGAGGGGACTCTACATTGTCCATACTCTGTAGACTTATGAACTTATTAATGGTATGACAGGATTGTCAAATTTGTTCAGGGGTCCAGCAGATTCTTTGATTCTCTCTTTATTCAGTCTGAAGCGCATACTTCCACTAGTGCTAGTGGTCTGCTGCTCTGCTGGTGAGTTGGATCTAACCAGTTTCTCACTTGTGGAGCTTGTTTTCATGTGACACACTACTGCTATGACCACTGAAGTAAAAAATTTGCTGCTTTTTTATGGACTTGATTTTATTGGTCTTTCATTAGCAGTGTTGAGTTTCTTATTGGTAATTGCTGTTCAACTAGCCAACTGCCTATTTGACTTCCCTCTTATTTGGGTGTTTGCTAGAACAAGTTTTACAGGTGCCAAGACTGTAAACTTGGCTTGGTCTTGCTGTGTGGCCAAGTAATGCCAGTCTTGGTAAAGACAGAATTTACGTGGGGTTTTTTCCCCACCTTAGCAAAGCTGGCATAGGATTTACCAGCAATAATTGTGGAGTTGTGACTTCCATACATTTTCTGGCCTCAGGGAAGCTCAGGTTTTCTCATGCATCATCTGTACCATTTCCTTCTCTTCTTCCACTTACGGCAGTCTAAGTAGTCCCCCTAGCAATTTTCTCATGATTTCCTTTGTTTAGGATGAGCCATTGTGACCCTCCTCTCCACATCTGGAGAAGATTGATTTCCTCTTGCAGACATCTCTGTGGTGGAATTATTTCTGTTGGTTAAAACACCACAGAGGGACAGAGTGAACCCTGCTTTGATTGATACAAGCAAAGAAGTTCAGCTGAACAACAGAAATGAAGTGTTTGTGGGAATCAACTTTCTGTTAAAGTGATTACTGATCTGAATCACTTGGGAGATGTACTGAGATTTTCAAGGATCAGAATCTGAATCAGAAATATGGGGCTCCAGAGGGGTACCAAGCAATTGTTGACTGATAGATGATGAACAATGCACAAAGATTACAGGGCTGTACCATAGGCTCACTTGGCCCTATGGTCTGGTGAATTAAAAATTAAGCGAGCATTATTTTAAAGAAAAAGTCACTCAAAGCTATTTCTTATTTTAAGGGACATTGTTATAGCGAATCAGCATCACTGGATCGCAAGTTCCCCAATTAGAAACATTATATTGTCCTGCTCTGAAAACAAAAGGATAAAAGAAGCATGACCATGCTGGAAAGGGGAAAATGACCAAGATGTCATGCATGCATCCTGTATGTGTTCTATGTGCAATCTCTGCATATTTCAGGAATGTCTGATACAAAAAGGAGCAAAATAGTCTTAAATAAATTCAATTATTCATCTTATTGTTACACAAATAACATCATTAATATAAATCACTGGACATTAAAAAAAGAATTACTATTTCTCAGTCTAGATAATTTAAGTTCTAATGAAAATTATCATTTATCCTTAATATCTCGTCCAGAAAATTAATATTTCTATTGTCTGGCTTGTCTATTGATGAACTGGGCAAGATCAACATTGGCTGGAAGAAGGATAATTAGTCATCCTTACCTGCCAATCAAGAAAACTCACAAGAGAATGTTTCAGTTGTTTTATTTCACAACCAAAGAAATTTTTGAACCTCGGTGTTTTACCCTATTTTTGTGTGCAAAAACTAAGTTCATGTACATACACTGCCATCAGATCTATGTGTACTGTCACAGTACCCATAGAACCCAGTGACTGGTCTGATAGAAGAAATGGATCTCTAACCTTGACTGTGATCCTCTTTATAAATGTATGCAACAGGTGACTGTAGAGAGTTCTAATATTGAAAATGTTACACAACATAAAGATTGTCTGCAACAAAAGAATGAACTGTCAAAATGATATATATCTATTCGAATTATATATCTGCAACATATAATTATATTTAATATACTGCTTGAAATACCATTAAGACACTGCTTATTAAGCTTTACACAGTCTGATCAATTCATCTGCTATAGCTATCAAACCGTCACATTCCCCTGACCAAGATGCAGAAAATCCAAATGACAAAACCGGCACAGACTAATCCTGACAAGGCATATCATGAGTGTCATTATGATATTTACAACAGTATGAAAATAGTACACTTTAATGAAAGACAAACTTTTATCATCCAATCAATACACTATATCACAAATATCTAGGAACAAACACCACTCATCCAGAAATAGTTTTGATTTCAATTTAGTGTAACTAATAGTGCACAGGGTCATGCAAGATTAATAACCGGTATGGAAATAAGAATAACAAACCATACACACTGCATTTCCTCTGAAACCTACACATCATACACATTATTCTGTATAATTTGCTGAAAGGTAACATGCAACAATTGTGATCCAACTTTACAATAAGGTATATTTCAAGACCTTTGCTTTCATTGAGTGGCTGAAGCAAACTGTTTAGATAAATCATCGTATTGGCCTTTTATATACCGAAGAATGTGTCTTTTACAAGAACTGTAAGGAAAATCAACATTCAAACTTTTGAACTGAAGCCAGTGTAAAGCAGTATACTGATCTGAATGCAAATTATTCCTGGCCCCATATAACAAAAGCTACCATAACATGAATGCAAATTATTCCTGGGCCCATGTAACAGAAGTTACCATAACATTAAGTTTAATAAATGAGTTCTGATGGATTTAGGAAAAATGGATGTTTTTACACAAGAAAGTTCCTATACCTATAAAAACTGATTTAAAACCCACACATGAATATTTGCCAATTTTCTTGCCTCCTAATTGTTATTACTAAAATTGTTCAGTCATATCACTATGATATCTGCAGTGCGGCAGTTTACAGTGACGTCTAGCGCTGGGGCCTGATGCCACAGATATGTAGCATGATGTCCCATCCAGTCACATTATCCTGACACCAGGCTGACCAGTCCTAACACTAACCTCTTAATGCTGAGCACCAAGCGAGGCAGCTGTTAGCACCATTTTTATGTCTCTGGTATGACTTGGCCGCTTTCAAAAGATTTTAAAAAAATTCAAAGATTTGTTTACACATAGCTGCAAAAGCAAAGAACCTGACCTGCTGTAGCATAATGTGTCTTGGCAGATCGGAGACTGTGTTATTACTGTCAATAATCAGAAGTGGTTCATTTTATGTGTGTATCACTTCATTGTTGAAAAGGTGTAAGACAAAAAAAGTAATATTTATAATATTTGTTTGAAGGTTCAATTCCCCTTTTTCCAACCTTACACTGGCTCAGTTCCTAGGATTTCTTCAGCATGAAAGACTGCAGATTAGCTATATCTTTTGGATTCCATTTAAAGTTAACAATCTTGGTAAAATGTAAATTTCCAAAGAAAAGGTCCTGATTTCTTGATACACTCCAAAAATATATGAACTTAATTTTTTGTGTTGGTTTAAAAAATCTTACTATACTATACATAGTCTGTGTCCGAATGACCGTCAAACCCATGGATACAGAGTCTGTGTCCGAATGACTGTCAAACTCATGGATACATAGTCTGTGTCCGAATGACCATCAAACACATGGATACAGACTGTATGGTATAACAGAACAATGTGTAGGAAACTACTTCTTCATTTCTTATGCTATGAAGGAAAACATGACATGAGAAGGCCTGAAATCTATCACAAAGACATGATCTCAGTCATGCATGGTGAGCTTACATTTAGATCAACATAGTAAACTGACATGCCATGTGATGGTTGTTGTGTGCATTATATACCTGCTTAGAGAGTGGTGGAGGGAGGGTTTTGATACTCTGATGCAGGAGTGTAACTACTGTCGCTTCCTGTGATACTTTGAAGCCGACGCAGGCTTGGGGTCCAGAAAAAGGGACCAGTGGAACTGTGGGTTTGGACTAGAACCACAGAGTGGAAAGTACATTAACAGATAAGAGACATAATTGCAAAGAATGAACCATTTAATTAAGGTGACAATGGATCTTACAATTTGTAATATAGGCTACTTCAAAGAAGCAATTTTCAGAGAATTCAGAAAAAGAACAAAAGCCAAAGTCCCTTGAAGAGACTGATGCTCTACTAATTGAGAAGAATCTCCAGAAATCCACAATAAAACCATTTTTTTCTATTTGACAGCTGAGTCTTGAAACCAACTCTGATACTGAGCAATTAGAGTTTCAAACATGCTGCTGTGGCAGTAATATTGGATGTATGATTGGCACTAATTTCATTCAGGACCAGTGCATATCAATATGACCATTCAGTCATAAGGAGTCGCAATAACAAGATTTTCAAGATGACTACTGAGGCGGTCATATTAGATGCAAGATTGGTAAAATTTGCATTAAGGACCAACTTCACATCACAAGAATTCTTTTGGTGAAAGTCCATTGTTGACATGATTATCAATCCAGGTGGAATAGTGATAACAGGATTTTCAGGATGGCTCCATGGTGTCCATATTCGATATATGATTGTCATAAGTTTCATTTAGGACCAACCAGACACCATGAGAAGTCTTCCGAAGAAAACCTCATGTCGATATAACCTTCTGTTTAGGAGGGGTAGAGATAAGATTTTCAACATGGCTGCCATGGTGGCTATAATGGTTGTTATATTGGCATACTTTTTATTTATTAAACATCACAAAATGTCTTTCTGATGAAATCCTCATGCTAATATGACTCTTCATTTAGGATGAGTAGAAATAACAAGATTTCCAAGATGGCTGCCATTGTGGAAATATTGTAATGTTAGATTGGTATCATTTTCATTAGGTACCATCTACACTTTTTTTGTGTGGTGAAAACCCCTTGTCATCATGACCATCCGTGAAAAAGAAGTAATGATAACAAGATGGCCACCAAGGTGGTCATAGTGGAGGTCAGACTGGCAATACTATGACCAACACATCATGTCACATCTTATGGTGAAAACACCATATCCATAAGAATTTTCTTTTACAAGGAGTAGTGATGATAGTATTTTTAAGATGGACATTCTAGCACACAAGTGATCCTTTGTGATTTTACTGTGTGGAAAAAGTGTGCAAAATAAATTGTCAGCATCATTAGCAACCAAAAAAGGAAGGTTCCTTACTAAAAGAAATTAAGTAAAATGAACGTCTGATCGAATTACATTAAGGTTGTCTCTGGTATTTAGAAATATTGTTAAGTTCAGGCTGTGCTGTTGATGGTGAAACAGCAAGCTGATGTTCATTAGCTTTTTCATGCTGTTTTATGTCATAGGCACCTCCATTCTCAATAGCGAAATCGCAATTACACAAGTTGCAAAAGGTGTTTTCCTTTAATAGATGGTTTCACAAATTTAAACATGATGGCAGAATTGTCCTTCCAGTTCTGTTTTCTTCTCTTTGCTGGAGAAAACTCTGAATTATCTGCTTTCCATTTTGACATAATGATGAAGAGATACACTGATAGTGGCACATGTTTTGCACAATCCGTTATGGTTGTTAAAACTGGCCTGGTAGCCTCAATTTTGAATGAACCAATCATATTTAAGAATTATACATCTCTATATGCATGCAATACATTTACTCTAATAATGGAAGCAGGTGCCGGTTCTAAACAGAAAATTGAAAGGAAATGTTTAAGATTTTTATTATAATAAAAAAATTGTATTTTTAACACGATGAGGCAAATATGGGAAAAATGGAACACTTGGCAGTTATGCTATGAGTGCCAATTCTGGAATTTAAAGTTCACTGCAAACTTTGAACTTACTTCTCTATAATGAGCTTTATCTGTGAAATGAAACTTTTCATACACCAAGTACTCCTATTGCTTGCTTCCCTTGCTAATTAGTAGGATAAACCATTGATTAATGCTATATACTTTAATCATGTATTCTACATAGTAATATTAATAACAGTTTGCAACTGGTTCACTGAAATGAATTGACCTGACATATTATCGTGACAGCTAGTTCCTACACAGGTTGGATTTGCATTCCCTTTAACCATTTTTTGTGTATTATTATTCCATCCTCTTTATTTTATTTGATACAAAAGACACAGTTATTGTGATAAGACAAAGCAGATAACATTTAACTGTAATGAATTAACAGTACAACAAACACTTCCACAAACTGGAGATCAAAACAGTCTGAGGTTATCAGAAAACTCACAACCATAGTTCTGATGGTACATTAACAATTTTGAAGTCTGAATCAAAGACGGTATAGAATGCTTATGACAATTACACTGTAACTGAATTAAGAGATGGAATTAAAACAAAAGTTTAACTTGATGAAACATTTTTAATTGGTATTTTTTTCTTAAAGTGCAGCCACCAGTAGGCATTACTGACATTTTCACGGATCGAAGTATCATTGAACAATGTCATCTACAGTGTACTGAATTTTTCTGTTGTAAAGATAACTTTACATAATACATGATTTCTTACTAAAAGTTGAGAAATTCATGATGGTGAATCAAATTTAGGGGCACTAAATACAGTGTTTCATAATAAAACAAGCTTCATATCAAGGTTGCATTTATTAGTTTTGATCACAATTTTGTTCACATTCAACACATGTGGACAGATTCTTATGGTACTTTGTAGAGGAAAAAAAAGTTATCCTTATCTACCTCTTGATGCCGCTATTTAATCGCTCCCAGGTCTTACACACTGATTATGATGTCACCCCTAGGATGAACACAAAAAATGGATGGCATGAAAGAGTACAAATTTATTGTGAAATCCTTTCCAAGTTGGGTGTAAACTTCAATTTCAGTTTGGTTTTAGAGTTATAAGTAGGTTTGTGTTTTATCTGGGCAAGAGTTATCGAGTGAGAGGTGTAGTTTTGATGAGTGGTGATAGCAAACTTGTGCTAAAGGTCTAACAGACAACAGCCAACAGCCAACAGGTCATCCCATAAACTCTTTCGGTCTATAACCAACTGAGCTAAAAAAAAAATACAGCACAGTTCCTTTGTTGGATCTTGAGTTACTTAATATCAGTTGCAGGAATTGTAAAAGAGAAGAATGATTCTGTACATACTGACCACTAATAATGCTAACTGTAATATTTAACTCATCCAGTGTAGAAATGAAAACACAAATAAGAATGTTTTCTTTGATCTTAACAACATCATTTGTTTTGGAAAGTATGATAGAAAGAATGCCTTATTTGTCACTTGCAAACAAATGAAAACTGTTTGAAAAATGAATACAATTTTTCATTAGAGACTTATAATCACAAGATCTCATAGCTGTCTAATATTGGCAAATTCACATCTTGGTTAAACTGGAACTTGAGAAATGTAACTGAATGGAAAATTTAATAGATACATTTTTATGGCTTATTTATGACATCTTTTTGTAGCTATTTCTTATTACTTTTAAACAAATATGTAACCTTAAATTGGTCCAAATTTTTCTTCTCGTCTATTTCAATTTATTGCTTCAGATGCATACGTGGCATGGTTGGGGAACAATTGAAAACTGGACTTACTGTTCAGAAAAAATCATTTCTATATTGTAAACTGGAACATCAATAATAGTTCATCAAATCAGCTTCAACTACTGAGACTTAAAAGTTCACAACAAATGAAAAAAAAAACAAATGAAAGAAGGGACGAATTCTGGCACCTACTTGTCATTTAAAAAAATCTTCAACCAAAATTAATAATTACATATTTCAGTTTTTTATTATATATATATATATATATATATATATATATATATATATATATATATATATATATATATATATATATATATACACATGCACACACACACATATACATACATAGATTATGCATTGTCTGAATCAAAAAATATTTTTCTTCCTTTTCTCACTCTATCTTACATATATTTGGACATAATATATTGATAAAAGCCTGATTCATTAAATAATTAATAAATAAAACAACCTTTCTATTCACATATTCATTTAACAATTTATTGTTGTATGAAGAAATGTAGTAGTAAACATTGACCTTTGACTGAAAAAAAAACATTCTGAAGGCATCTTGATTATCCTTACCTCGACTCTGCCTTGTTGATGGTGGTGACACTGATGGCTGTGACTGTTGATCGACCTGCTTATTTATCTCCACCAAAGATGTGGAACTCTGTGTGGAAAGATTGCTGTCAGAGGGTGATTCAAGAACTGAAACATTGGAGATAATCTAACTTACAAACAAAATAATGATAATTATAACTACTGTTATATTTGTTGGCAGATAAAGCAGAATAATATACTCATGCTATACATCAGATGAGCACTTGCTTTAACCAAAGAGTAAATTGTTTTTCATTGATATAAATTAGGATACATTCAAATCTGTCATGTAATACTGAAAAAAACTTCAATATATTATGCTGACTACGGGTGAAACGATTCAATGATGTATCAATGCATCAATACTTTTGCTGTACCAATATACATATTGAAACAAGTGGTGAAAAATCTATATAAAATGATGATTACTGTATGCAATTTATTTTAATCCTCAGCAGTTGTCAAATATTGTGTTAGTCATTTGCCTTGTTATTCTTTAAAATGAGAATTCATCTAAGACAGCTGTTGTAGGCACAGAAATTCATTTTTCCTAGTTAAAGTGAAAAAGACTTGACAACACTCACTTGCCATCTACAAAGTAACACCAAGGGACATGGTTAACAATACTGCCCCCCACCCACCTGCAAATTTGATGGTAAATATTTTATTGCAATAGCTTGTTTGAAATAAAGTAGATAAGAGTTTCCTCTGACTCTTGCCACCCCATTTGTGAAATTTGGACATTTATGTGGGGGTTTAGGTTAAGATGCAATTGCCTATCGAAAAGTTGGAATTTGCCAACAACGTACAGTGTCAGCATAGGGTAGCTGCTTACTAGCCAGCCTAGTAAACTTAAATGCTCTTAAGTCAGGCCATACTTTCATGAAATTGATTGGAATATGATTTATTTTCTCAGAAATTGTTAGTGTAACATCTGTTCACAGAGGAGATGAAACTACAGTGTCGATAAAATTTGCCTTGCTAGTCACATGACATAAATGGTTCTTCAACTAAATTTTCTTTGGCACACTGTGCCCTAGTAAAAGCATTATGTTGTAGCTTGAACTTACATCAAAGAAATTTTACAAATGCTTTTTTAAAATACCTGCTATCTAGAACACCCAAAACGGCCAATTCCCAGTCTGGTTCATCTTCAGATGCCGATTTCATTTGGCAAATACAGACTGATGGTAGTTATGATAACAATAATTTCTGAAGTTATGAAATATATCAAATTACTGGAGCTGGGAAATTGTTAACAGAGATACCAGTGGGTGATTTTGAGCCCAAAAATGGTGTTAAATATGAGTCCGATGTACATGCTGGGTGGAAAAAAATCAGCAAATGCAGAAAAGGCAGTACACCAAGCCAAATTAAATTACAGAAAATTTAAATGTAGAATGCAATTTTCATTTCTTTTATCAAACATTTTAGACCTGTGGGATCTTGTACTACAAAACTATATTTCCCGATTGGGGTTAAGATAAACTAAATAACTATGAAAAAAAAATAAAACAAGATATTTTAAATACTTGTCAGGTGGCTAGAGTGAGTAATGCAGCTGATCAAATGGAGCCGACCTACAGGGCTTAAAATGTTTAATACAATTCACTGACAACTAACAGATAGTCTTTTTGAAAGTAATTTTGCTATCTTCTCATTGAAAAGAAGGGCATATAAATATATCTAAGTATATGTCTGTCTGTAATCTGCATACTGGAAATACAACCATTAAACCACATAAAGGGGCACCTCCTACCACTGACAGACCTTCTAAGACCATCAAGTTACTATGTGTCACAATAATGTAGCATGTCGTAGGCCGTGAGTTGTATTGATGCACAGCACTGATGTATTGTTTCACCCCTAATTCTCACATTACCAGAAACTCTGAATAGGTTATGGTTTTAATTAGACACATGACGTTATAACTTTTCTTTTGTCATTCATGCAACTTTCTTTTTGGATGATGCTGACCAGTGGCAGAAATTACATATTCTACTGGAAGAATGTTTTAGAATTTTAGGTTTAGTTTTATAGGCCACTCAGTGAGATGTGGTCGATGCTGAGAAGGTTTGCTATTTAAGTGGGAGAATTTTTTAAATGCAATAGATCAATGCATGAGGGATTAGATTTTCCATATGATTACAAATGTCAGCCTTTAAAGGTAAAGTTTAGTAATTGTGCACTTCAAAATTCTCCCAGTCACACAGAGAGTTCAACCACTTCTTTCACCTGTACAATTCTTACCAGCAATGTTGGAAATGGCAGAGAACAAACTTCTTAGCTTGAATCATATCCATTACTTCATAAATGCACTTAAAATAACATTAAAAACTTGCATTTTAGAGAAATACTTAACAATGCATCTGTGTCTCACTGCTGAATTTGTTAGGTTAAGTGCTCTCTATTATCTCCAGATGTGGCTATTTTTTTTAGAGCTGACTAGATTTATTTTAGAGATTTATGATGCCCAAACATATATACCATTAAACACCATTACTATTTGATGTCTGTGCCAAATATTTTTCAATTAAAATGAGACAAAATCATTACATAGAATTTTAGCAGTGTGGATGGGAATATTCCAAACTTATTTTATCTTTTACAACCAAGTCTAAGTGAAATGGAATCAAACAAGTAAACTTTTTGTTCATCATGCTAAAACACGCCATAACTAATAATCCCAATGCTATTTGAATAAAAGATGTTATCCTGCCCATCTAATATGCATGCATTTGGTTAGTAATATTGTTCAATAATATGATCCGTAATGGTAATCGCTTTAGACCACTCAGTACCCCCTGTATACATGTAATGGGTATGGAAAGATATATTCATATATGCAACTGGCATTTGCCTCCAAGTCTATTCTTACCCATGATAACTTCGTTCCTTGGTCATGACTTGGAAACAATAGCGATCCCAATCCCATAACTATAGATACACTTTAGATCAAACATGCTGCTAAATTTGGCCACTGGGTATGTTCCATTATATTCTGGCAGGGTGGGGTGGGGAGAGAGAGGCTGTGGCTGTAGAACATGAAAGTTGCGTAACTAATAGAACAATATCCAGTGTCCCCTTTAAAAGTTATTCCATGAGCTGCCAAGTGACCTGTGTTCATACTCTTTACAGAACAACTTTTATCAGTTCAAGTTTTAACACATTAAAGTTAATATAAATGAATGAGTATTTTTTACATAGGTAAATGTGAGACCTAAATCCAGCAAAGGCAATGCACATCTCTGGTACTGGGTTTAATCCATACAAAGTTAAATTGCTGACCATCTACAGTTGGTGATTTACTCCAGGTTTCCAATTTCCTTTTTGATCAAAGCTCACCAAAATCTGTGCTGCCAAGAACTACTTCATAAAAATTATAAAAGCTTTCTGTGCAATTTACTTAAAATGTCTACACTATAATATATCCATTTTAAAGTCAGCATTGTGTGAATTAGTATTAAAATATCATAGCACAAATAAAAACAACTGAAGTAAATGCATTTCAGGAAACAGACTAAACACTGTACTACACAATTATAAAAAAGGATAGACAAGAACATAATGTACCGCTGACTTGTACACTGCATGAATTAGTCAATAACAATAAATCAGAGTGCCAAGATTTTGTTTCAACTAAATTTTTCTAAATATAACTGAAGAAAGTACCATATCTGTTATAATAACTATTTGATTGCAGTACATGTATCTGTAAATGGGGGTCATTCAAGTTAAAAAATTCAAGTTAGTAAGGGTTAATTAAAACTACATGCAAAACTTGTTTGGTGCATAGTGGATGGATGAATGGATGAGTGGATAAATGTATGCCATTATGTAATATTCTCCAAAATGGATGCAGGGAGAAAGTCAGTACTGAGAGCAAAATTAATGGGATATTTTGTATTTTCAAGCTGTAGACTATGGTTTACAGCATAAATGCAATACTGCTTGGTTCCCATGTATATGACTACTTTGAACTGGATATAATGGCCAGTGGCAAATGTGGCAACTGAGGGAATTAGTCTCAGTATCCAGCATAAAGGACACACACTCACATAGAGGGCCAAATTATATTCCCATCATGCAAGGGTGCGGTCACAATACTATTCAGATACAGCATTGAAGCAGTCAAGATAATAAACTCTTGGAGTTTCCACCCAAATACTATTGTTACTGCTGCAGAACTGATTGATGTAATGAAATACTGTCTGGTGATGCAACAGTCAAAGACATGAGGGAAATAACTGACTGGCATTAGACCATCATGAATTTATAGTCAGCTTCTGATCAGATGTGAATGAAGTTTGTACTTTATAACTCTGTGATGTCGCACTCAGTGACATCAGTTCCTACAAACAGCCACCAACCCATTTTTAGACAAGGTGATGCAGTGTAATGGTGACCAGTGGTCTTTTCTGCATTATTGTTCATACTGAAAATTATGTACCAGGTGCGAAATTATCAGCATAATAACTTGTCCAGACTGAAGTATTTGTATGTTCCCTAGACTATGATCGTTAAATAAATTTATTGTATCGTGTATTTTGTTATTTGGAATTTCAAAGCTGTTTTGTGTGCAAAGTGTTGTAAATAACATTGAACAGAACTGTCACTTTATCTTTCCTGTCTGCAATATGTTTTATGTCTACATGCATCTTACAAACAAGAAATTCTTTAAATTAAAGATACTGACACGTGTGATTTGTAACTGTATTTTTGTATTTTGTTTTCTAATGTTTGAAACAATAAAGCACCACATAAAAACCCACCATCACATTGATATTCAAATTTACACCATGTACAACTTAGTATTATTAATATTGTTATTGTTGTTTTGTTCTGGTGCTAGTATTGTCCTTTCAGTAGTGATATTAATATCAAAACTAATCCCCATATTTTTTTATAATTGCATGGGGATGTAAGAAATGAAAGTTATTGTTTTAGGTTTTTGATGTTTATTTTTGCTTTTGTTATTCTTCTTATTGTAAATATTATCTTTCTGGTATATTCAATCACCTGCACATGAACCATAACAACAATGCATAGTGGTCACCATAATATATGTTTAATATTCCAAAAGGTTATAAATTTGTTTACAAGTTTCAAAAAGCTACCATCATTCATGTTACTATATGATGCTGGATACTTTGTCTGAAAATAATATGGTGGTAGCTGGGCACAATGACCTCAAAGTCTACTGTAAGGACAAGTCGGATTTCAGTACAAATGCCATAGTACCCCACCTTTAATCTCTCAAATCATACCTTACTCCATCCAAGCCAATTTTGTGATTTGGAAAAATACAGATGTCCCAATGATAAATCCATGCTATTTGTGGCCAATTGTACATGATGGGGTGTAATGCAGACTCTCATGCATGTAAAAAATAAGTCAGCAGAAAATATATACAATCATGCAAATATACCTACTGCTATAACAGGTTCTGTAATTCATATTTTTTTAAAGATAGAGCTGATCTATAGAAGCCATAATTAATATCTGTACAGAGAAGTTGGTTCAGTGATTGAACATTTTTGATTTTGAAAAAGAAGCCTAAAATCTACAGATCAGAGTATATGAGTACTGATACATTCATACCAATATTATACAAAAATCTATTCTATGATTCACTTAGATTTTCTGTTACTATTTTTATGTATCTTTGCATTCAGATTTTCTCTCAAATAGTGTAAAAAATGTACTAGCTATTTTAAATATAATTAAATCTAATGTACATTAAACTGAAATTACTATAATAATTGAGGCATTTTATATGTCACAATCAACAAGTACAGATCTTTTCTATCATACCTGTTACAGTGTGGACAAATATTAATAACACTTCAAGTCCTGAGATTTGCAAATCTCTATAAGTCATAATAAAATATTCCCCATTATTAGAAGTTGGTTAGAACTTTTTTCACAATGATGTGATAATTCTGTTCACAAGAGCTTTGTGTTACAGAAGTCAATACCTCTTTATCATGAAACAATGGCAGAAACACTAAGGACTTAATGAACAAGGTTACCTATATGTTTCATATGAATGGTGATGTTACAGTACAAGTCTGAAAAGTTTGTGTGATTATTCCTGGCAACAATCAGCTTCTGCAATTCCAGGGTTCTAGCATTAAACAGGTTAAATTATCTTCTCTAAAGAGCCCAGAATATATCTCACCTTATTCCAGGTGTAACTCTTGAAATTACCAGTTTGCTAATCTACATATTTATTTAGAATTAGTGTTTTCTTTTCTTCCAAATAATCACTGTGATGGCATCAATTGATACTGACCACTGTTGACTTGGGCTGAACCAGAAGCCATGAAACCAGAATTTCATTTAAATTCCGACAACAATTGAGACCTGTCTTACTTGTATATTATACATATTGTGTGTATGTGTGATTTGGAATTTTAATGTAGCTTTAACAATTTTTCAGTCATATCGTTACGATGCAGTGTGGCAGTTTATAGTGATGTCCAGCACTGGGGCATCATGCTGCAGACATGTAGCATGATGTCCCACCCAGTCACATTATCCTCACGCCAGGCCAACCAGTCCTAACACTCACCTCTTAATGCTGAGCACCAAGTGAGGCAGCTGCTAGTACCACTTTTATAAGTCTTTAGTATGACTTCCAGGTGACTGAATTCTTAAGACACAAGCCTACTAAAAAGTGAATGACATTTAAAGAATCACTTAAGTGATTTTTTTTAGATTGTTGCTGAAATACCAACTCATTCATTCAACCATGCAAGTTGTCACTGTTGTATCTGCATAATTATCTACAGCCAATAAAACCGGGGTTAGTATGGTATATCGAGAAAAATGGAATGCAGAAGGGCTGAAATCTCTCTTTTACTTGGGCATATTTTATATGTATTATGGGATGTAAGAATAAAAATGTGACAATGAAATGCCAATGTCCATGTCTTACTTATCCACTTTTGAATGTGTAAACAAATTCAAACACAATGTACTAGTGCATGCTGCCTTTGTGTGATTATGTCCAAAGCATATGAATTTAGTATTGATGAAATTTTGTAGATATTTTGGAGACCCTTTCAATGTTGGGTCCTTCATTTTTTTACCAATTCTTTTTCTTGTACAAAAAATTGCAACATATATTGAAATATTAAAATAATGGGAAATTAAATCACAGTGACAAAAAATTTTCTGAAACATAAAAATGGACCCCTATCCAAGCATGCTTTACATGTGATAAATGGAGGCATTACTGAAGCCAGAAGCTGAGTATTTATTAATTGGCATTTTCACTCAGGTGCTTGCTCGAGATGTGCTCTTTAAAGAAAAACAAAACCATGTGACACAGTCTTAAAAAACATGCTTTACACCCTCCACGAGTCATATTAGATCCTGTTTTAGTTTGTGATAATACGTCATAATATGGCAGGTTGGGAACATAACGCTAGAAGGGTACATACAAGCTCAGCCTCATGCTTACTCTATTAATTCTGTTGAAACAGCACTTCAAACTAGCGTGGATTCATCTGTCTGGAGGAAAATTTCAAATGGTTCTGGTCTGATAATTTAAAAAAATTTTTTTTTCAGACATACATTTTAACACCACCTTACTATTTCTGACAGGATTATATGCACATCACAGTCCTGGTATCATGTAAGACCGAGAACTTGTCTCTTTCTAAATGGGGATAATACACCGGCCTTTCTTAATTTGCTTGAAAAGCATCAGCAACCAAAAAATGACGCTGACTGGCAACATGTACATCTTTTACTTTTCCATCAATAAGGAATAAAAAATAATAATGTAATTAACTTAGATGAGATAACGGTGAGATTTCTCTGATTAATAATAAGCCCTAGAGATACTATCTTTTCCAGGATTAAATTTGTATTTTCTAAGAAAAATATGGAGCATCTGGTCATGTTGATGCAGTCATCATTATAGTAAGAGCAACAAATAGCCAGTTTTTATTCATTAGTTCCAAAACGTAAGAAAACTTTCTTATTTTAAATGCTTGAAAAAAATCATTCAGTGCCTTTGAATTTACAACTGACCTGAATTTCAAATCAAGTCAAGGTACA
Source organism: Sinohyriopsis cumingii (assembly GCA_028554795.2). Taxonomy (NCBI): domain Eukaryota; kingdom Metazoa; phylum Mollusca; class Bivalvia; order Unionida; family Unionidae; genus Sinohyriopsis; species Sinohyriopsis cumingii. Next base: position 188,750,382 of record CM068824.1, on the reverse strand, counting down.
ATGTGTGAATGTGTGTGTGTGTGTGGAGTTTGCATTTTTAGCTTGAATGATTTTTCACTCATATTACTATGATGTAGTAAGGCAGTTTATTGTGATGTCTAGAACTGGGGTATCATGCCATAAACACGTAGTATGATGTCCCACCCAGTCACATTATCCGGACACCAGGCTGACCAGTTCTAGCACTAACCTTTCAATGCTGAGTGCCTAGTGAGGCAGATGTTAATACTATATTTTAAAGTCGTCTGCATGATTCGGCTGGGGTTTGAACCTGTGACCTCCCACATCTGAGGCAGAAGCTCCAACCACTAGGCCACCAGAGCAGTCCAAGGTACAATGAACAGATTTCAAATATAATTTCAGTTCTCATGAAAAGAATGTACAATAGCTTCTTTCCTTAACATTTCCTCTACTTCATTTTGCACCAGTTAAGCAGAATAGTTGATGTCATGCCATGTGGTAGTCGGTTTTTATATGGAATTTTGTAAAATACTATTTTGTAATGATTAACTGTTTGTAAAATCCACATGTCAGATGTCAACAGCTTCCATTCTCTGAGACATTTAATTATTTTTCCTATACATTTATTTACCTGTCAGTTATGTTGATTGTCTCCCCTCCTGTGTTGTCTGGTACTCCCTTCTCTATAGTAGTAGTTCCTACCTCTACCATTGAAACTAAAAGTATGATCATCTCACTTGAGATAAAGTCCAGCCTCACGTGTCATCATTTCTTGTGCCACATTGCCACAAAGAAAGCAGACAGGGGTGTTCAGATTGTACAGACTGCTTCTTCAAGTGGGTCCTTAATATATATATATATATATATATATATATATATATATATATATATATATATATATATATATATATATATATATATATATATATTGCCTGTGGAGTGAAATGCTATACTCAATGTGGTCTATTAGGGTAATTGCATCCAAAATGCAGCCATTAATCTTAGAAGTAATAGACATTTGTGCTTTTTTTTTCCAGAAGCAAATTCAGCTATGGGCATCATGTCAGCTTCAACCAAAAGTTGTCTCTCTTGAAAATTCTTGTCAATGGACTGCAATTCTGTTCCAATTCTCCCCCAGCCTCTGGGGTAACTTTAGGGGGTCACATTTTGTTGCAGTTTTGTGGAATTTGTATTTGTCCACAATTTTATCAGCTACACACTGTGATGTTGCTGCAGTGTTAATCAGCTGTGCAAGAGACTTTGAAATTGTATCCCTCTACCAACAGCTTTAGGCAACTCTCATGCATAATCAGTTTGACTAAATTCTGCCCTAAAGACCTTTTTTGAGTTGCAAACCCCATGTTGTCAGTGAACAGGCTATCCATAATGCATTCCTTGGAAAAATTATCTCCCTTTAAGCATGTTTTTGCCAGTTTTACAATAATGGATTTTCTTTCAGATGAGTGTTTTGCCTTTATTTGGCACTGGATTTGTCTCTTTCCCAGTTTTGGGGAGTTTTCTTTTCCTTCATCATTGATGATACTTCCACGGTTCCAATATCATTAATAGCGGTATCATTAAGAGTCTGACATCATTAGTCAGATAGGGTGAGTTACAGGAAAATGCCCATGTCTGAAGCCATAAATCCATGTTAGATTTGTAAAGTTTGGGCAATTTGACCTCATTTAAGGTAGGTTACTTAATACATCCATATATATATTATTTTAGCATGTGCTAATTTCATTTTCGAAAACACTATAAAATACAAGTTTGTTGCAATATCAGTCTATAAACTTACAACCTCTTATTTTGCGCAAAGCAAAAAAATGACTTGTGGAGGATGACTAGCTGGTTTTATATGACTGATTTTTTTTCTCTTTAAAAAGCACTGATCAAGCAAGTATATGTGTGAGAATGATAATTTATGCATGTGAAGTAAAAGACTTATAAAAATAATAGCCTGTATTTCATTTTTTTAAAAATATGTTTCTACTATATACCAAACATTCCACAATAATGGTCTTTATTAGTTGATTAAAAACTGTAGTTAAGCATCAGCAGTTTGAATATAACTGAAATATGAATTTTTAAAAACTTATAAAGACACTTTTGTTCAGACTGCATTAATGAGGAAAGTTTGACATGGAATTAAGAAATATGAAAAATATGTACTCTACTTAACAGGACATTTCTACAATTCGAAGAATTTTGTCATCTCCCTTCAACTGCAGCCATTATAGTTGTAGGTACATGTATCTTGCACGGTGTATTTAGTATGAAATGATCTTTGTTTTACTTACTCTGTGTCATACAGTTACAGTTCATCATGTACACTATACTGTACCTAAATATAGCATGGATTCAGCATTGCATGCACCACTTATGTCTATATTTTCCCAAAGTACAAAAGTATGCAATCATGGAGCAACCAATGGTTGAAAATGTTCAAGGTATAAAAGAGAATTAATATTTTTAAAATAGACTGTAATTGTGTTGGCAAATACTTGAGGTACTTTTGGTGATAGGCGAGTTATGGTTCATACTGGATCTGAAGCAGACCATAATGAAGTTTATCAAATGACATAACATTTTTTACTTAAACTTTTTAATTTCACTGACACAGAAAAATGTCACCATAGCCTTGGTAATACATTACCAAATGCCCCTTATCATTGGATTTTCACCCCCGTTGAAACCTTAGCCTTCGGACTTGCATAACCTTAAAGACATTCATGTCCCACAGTAAATTTCTGTGGAATTTTTGATGAAAATGTATCTATGAAAACAGAAGACAAAGTCCAGCAACTTTAATCAGTTCTCCCAACCTAAAGCTTTTAGCCCCATACTTTAACAGGGAATGCTGTGATACCTTCCATCTGTCTGTCTGTCCATCCATCCATTCATCCATCTGCCCATTACCTCATCTCCTAATAAAGGTTTCGTGGAAATTCAAAAAAAACATTGTACTTATGTTGCTCTTGATATTAAAAAGATTTTGTACTATGACCACTAGATAAATGTCTTGGGGATGGCTGGGTTGGGTTGGGTGAGTAAAGGAGGTGGGGTATCTAATGGGGTGGTGATGGTAGTGGATTAATAAGTAAAAAAGGATGGAGATTTGTGATGGTGAGCCATTGTAGTTGCTCTAGCTACAATTACCACCTGTGACCATAACCTTTGACCTTTGCTGACTTCCACCTCGAGGAATTTTCTTCATCCTTGATGCAGCTGTGGGCAAAGTCTGCTGTTGATCCACTAATACAAACAGGAGATATTACAATTAAAATCTGTTAACCCAAGGTTGACTTCCAACTGATGGACAGGCAAGCCTTGTAGCTGCAATACCTCCTCTTTTGTGACATTCATTACAGGCAAGACAAAAAGCAACTGCACAGTCAAAGTAAAAGACGTATTTTTTTTGTATACTGTATACCAAGACTTGTTCAACATATTTAAGTTCCACCAGTTTCATGATAAATACATTATTTGCAAATGTAAGCTGTGAGGGTTCCTAATTCCCAATGTCACATTATCTGCCTAGTTATGCAAACACTATAGAATGTTCTCAAGAAAGCCACCTCTGAATAAACCTACCAGTTAGTTAGTACATTTCCCAGAAAGGCTGTACCCAGCTCAAATGTCATGGTTATGTAGCTGCATTTATTCAGATTAAATATTCAATGCTCAAAAATGTATTACTAATACAATAAAGCCAAAGTCCACTCAATCTTGATGAATATTCTGCACCTAAATTGTGATAAAAACTTCCAGACAAAAAATAATGATTGCTATGAACTTGTACATTGGTGGCCAGGTAGTAAACTGGGTCAAGAAAAGAGATATCAGGTATATCATAACAAACACCAGCGTAGTATAAATTTATTTTTCAACATGTGCAGCTTGCATTGTGACCACACAGCATGGAACATTCAATTTCATTTGTCCTGGATTACATCTCCAGTCTGACCGTGTCCAAATATGTCCATTTACTTTAACATATACTTATGATACACATGTTTCTCGGGATGTATATAATGACCTTCCAATGGAGCATGGATTTATGATCTAAAAAATGTTAATACTCACCATTTAAAGTTAAGTGTATTTAATTTTAAAAAATGACAAATCAGTTTGACAAACACTGGGAAATAATGTTCATTTCAAATAAAGCTTTCATCTGAAGTGAGTATTGCTTTGAAATGGAAAGATCTGTGACACTGTACAGCTATCATGACAATGGGTAGAACAAATAAAATATGAAGATAGATTTTTTTCGTCTTTCATTCACACATAATTACTACTTTTTTTGTATCATAAATCTCTCTTTGGGGTAGTGGGTATTGGGTAGGGAGCTTTTCTTATAAGCATAGGAACATGTATATTTTATATGTGCCACACAAAATTAATACCCATGGGGGCAAAACAGTGCCCACTGCAGCTAGCACCCACACCTGTCAAAAAAAGTATATCTATGGTAAGAATGATATATAATCCGGTTAAAAATATTTACTTTTTTAAAACCTTGATTCATAAAATGAAACTATAAAATAATATGCTTTTAATTTATGCAAATTTGGATTCAATGGAGTCATTAGTTTTTACTATACACCACTGGAAAGACTGAAGTAGTGAGAAACAACCATTTTTTCTAAGTACACAGCCACATGACTGAAAATGGAAGCACTCCTGTATGTTCAAGTGTGATATAGTGTATATGGCAATTAACAACATGATCACCTGTGGCCAATGATCATGAAATCAATTACAATACACTCCAAACAAGTATCAAGAATACACCATTGAACTATCATATTTACATCAACACAGAAAAACTGGCTTAATTGGTGGGGGTGTGTGTTATCAGATTAACTGTCAACTTTATCTTTGAGAGAGATAATAAAAGAATCTATTTGAGGTTTGCGCAGAGACTAGGAAATCCCAGTAAATGGGTTACATTATTTGTCTCCCCCCAAGGCTCTTGAAGGGGTGGGTGGGTAAAAATGTAACCAAGTGACTGGGATTTCATTGTCTTGGTACAAACAGCAACAGATTATTTTTCTCACCCAATGTTTTCCAATTAAATTAAAATAACCATGCACTTTTGCAATTTAGTTAACATATTTAAAACAAAGTATTATTAATCAGGTATTATTATTGCTTCTTACTCTTTAAAAATCATGTGGTCTTGTACCTTTTTATTTTTGAAAATCTGAATAAATATCTAAGTAGAATCTAGCTACATATGTTGCTCTTAGAAAAGGGGAAAAGAATCAAGAAAAAAGGTTGTAATTGCTAGGTGTTGGAAGTATTGTGCAACAAGCGTCTTGAGCCACGTGCTATTGTTGTTCAAATAAAGTCCTGTGCATTTATAAGAGTATATTAATGACAGCAATGGGGCAACCTGTCTATCCTAAGTAAACAAGTTCTATGCATGAGAAAAAGGAACATACAACTTTTACTATCTTTTCACATTTAATGAATGGTTGTCATATGAAAATAACAATAAGTAATTAACATCTTTATAAGGATAACTTTTAACTTTCACCAGTTCTAATTTGGAAAATATTCTATGCCAGAAAATGGTATGATGCATTACAATACTGGATACAGACTACAGTAGATCAGATCTGATTTCAGAATCATGATATTATTGGGAATCAACATTTTCTTTTGTGGAAATATAACAAGTATTGCTATTACTAGTGCAATAAATGATATGCTACATTGAAATCTTGTGGAATAGCATGTGGGCTCATGAATGAACCACTGATTGGTAACTGCAGGAATGTTCATTTCTATACAATGTTTGATACAACTGGTGTTGTCTCGGGGGGGTGGGGTGTTTGCCAAAGTATGAAGAACGCAGGTAGGATAACACGTTTCTAGTTGTTGTGGTCATTGCGGTAGCTCTCTCTTGATTTTTTCATTTTTTTTTAGTCAATGATGTCTGTTGTCTCTGTGCCTGGAACAGTATTTTCTGTCATAGTTCATTCCATACAGCATTGCAAATTTGATCCTATCTGTAACTCAGTAAATTTTCAGGCCAGCGTCAATAGATGTAGCTAACATTATCTAATCCATTTCACTATTTTAAACTATTTAGGTACTTCTAGCCATCTTTAATGATGCTGACCTGAACATTTACAGAGTTTAGCCTACAGACAGGATAAAATACACCATGATGTTGTTGTTGTTGTTGTGGGGTTTAACGCCATTTTTCAGCACGATAGGCTATACATGGCGGCCAGTATTAATGGTGGAGGAAGAACCCGGAAAAACCCGGAAAGAACCACTGACCCACGAGAAGCTACTGGCAAGCTTTCTCACATGCCCACATTGGCTGAATCTTAGACTCGAACCGCCGCAGACAGAGGTGAGATGGCAGTGATCCGTAACGAAGAGCGCTTTAGACCACTCGGCCACTCGGGGCCCCACACCATGATGTATGGAATGAACTATAGTTTCAGGCACAATACCAAGTATCTCAACTTCTTGTGACTTCTCACATGTATAGGTGAGAATAATTACATCTCTGGAGCATTTTTAGAATTTGAAATTATGTAACCATTATAATTATTAACGTAGAATCCATTGGAAGTACATGGGCAAAGACAATAATTATTAACGTAGCATCCATTGGAAGTACATGGGCAAAGACATTAATTATTAACGTAGAATCCATTGGAGGTACATAGGCAAAGACAATAACTATTAACATAGAATCCATTGGAAGTACATGGGCAAAGACAATAATTATTAACGTAGAATCCATTGGAAGTACATGAGCAAAGACAATAATTATTAACGTAGAATCCATTGGAAGTATATGGGCAAACACAATAATTATTAATGTAGAATCCATTGGAAGTACATGGGCAAAGACAATACCACAATTTTCAATGAGATCATTTTCACTTGTATAAAATGAATTGAATATATTTGCAGAAATTTAATGACACATTTTTTTTACACTTAACATTACCAACTAATTATGCTAAACTTTTCAAAACCTGGCAAATTTATCAGTTAGATTACTTTTTGCTGAAACAGAAGTCCCTCAAAGGGACTGACATTCTAATTTCTAGGCATCCAAGACAAGACTTTTCTTCTTGTTAAGTATTATATTTTGGTATGTGTAGCAATTGCACTTCAAATTTTTTTTCTTCTTCTTATTTTCAGAAAATGGTAGATTTTTTACATAAGAGCACTACAAAAGCTGTTTCCAAACTGATCAGATTAAGGGTACCAAGCCTGCCTTCATATCATATTCGTCATGAAATATTAATATGTCCAACTGAACTAAATTCTTTACCAGCCTTATTAAAGAATTAAAAAATGCTTACCAACCTCAGTAGTTTTGTTCTTTGATTGCTAATGTTATTAAACTCATTTCATTTAAAATCACCATGTAGCTGTTTATTATGAGATTTGATTAGAAATACAAGTACATATGTCAGACTGCTAACTTGTTATTCTACTCTATTATGTTTACTTTGAGAAAATGCAAAGTATCACACAACAAAAATGATAATGTATCTAAAAATATTCAATATTCAATACCTGCTGTTCATCATTTATGATTTTCTTAAATTCATGGCTGAACTGAAATATAATATTTAGAACTGAAGCAGTATTAATGTTCTCATCAAAAGAACATTTAGGGGACACCTTTTCTGTGACGAGTATACTATGGAAATGCTGGCACATAATGTAAAACAAAAGAATACGTTACTGAATGAAATTGCCAAATATTCCTACAGGATGTGTTAGATCTATTGGGTTCCTTTACGATGTGGGATATCTGCAAATTGTCACAGAGGAGTAGTAGCGAAAAGCATTTCCACCTCTTATGCTTGTATGTAAGTACATGCAACTGGACAATTATGGTTAGTCTTATTCTTACGTTCTAGTTGTAACATCAGTCTTTAGACGTATTTAATGTTGTATAGATATCATCTGAGAGTAAACACTTGCGTAGATTATTCAGTGGAACTACAAAGTGCTCACTGGATTTTTTATTCGGAGACTACTGTGAATTATTAAAAGCAGTTCTGGACCAGGCTATTTTGATACAGCATGACTGTTGGCAGACCTGTACAGTCAAGGATATGAATCTCATTCGGAACATTAGAATCTTTTGGACTTGAACAGAGCTTTGTTAGGATTATTTTGGATTCAATTCATAATGTTATAAGTTCATCTTACATTTTCATTTTATAACACTGATAATCAAATTATTTAAAAAACTTAGTTTTAATTCTTTCTGTGATTTAGTTTATGACTACAGAATCAAACAGCCGACTCAGTGGTCTTTTCAAGGTAATCGGTAGTAGCTAAAGCTTTGATGTGCTAAACATAATTACACTGTCAAGGTAAATTTGCAATTTATTTACTTTTCTTCAAAAATAGATTAAGTTCTTTGTTTTATTTCTCATCTTCAATTACTGTTTGTTACAATTCAGTGATAAATATTTAACTGACTACTTGTGGTGTTTTCAAAGGTAACGATCACTGGCCTAACCTCTGATATGCCAAACGTCATGATTATCCTGTGTTTGATCTTGAAACAGAAATAAGATAGACAAGGACAATATGTGCCATCTTAAAAACTCGTACACTGCGAATAGACAAAGACAATATGGGCCATCTTAAAAACTCGTACACTGCGAATGACAAGCTATTCATCATCGGAAGCACATCATAACAGAGTCGCTGGGAAGGGGTTCATTGTTGGTTGTTTTCAAAACAAATTACTGTTTTAATGCACTTTTAACAAATTATTGATTACATCATGCCAGGTAAATGGGAGAGTATTCTGCTAGGGAGTGGAGAAGAATGGCTGATGAGGACATACAATAACTTTTCAATGACAATGAAGAGGAATTTGAGAGATCTGATGCAACAGATGGAATTCTATCAACAAGGTAAACCTTAAAATGGTCTTTTAAGGGTCAACTAAACAACTGGAAAGATATACTTTTAATGCTGCCACTTTAATGCATTTTTATTTTATTTTATGATAAATTAGAAAGTTGTTGGGCATAATTAGGTGCTGCATACTAACAGAAAAGAGGGAGAGAGTCAAATAAAGATTTATTTGAACTCAAACATCATGTAACATATGATCATGGTGCTATCAAAAAGACTGACTACTGTTGCACTATGAAACAATGTAATTATCATGATTTTAACATGTATTATATCATATGTGTGTTATATGGCAGAAGTGTCTTTTTTTAATAAAAAACCTCATTCTGGGTCGAAAATATGGTAATAAGTGTTAAAATTATCTCTGATAGTACTGTAAAGATTTACAAGCTGGCCACTGTAGCGGCCTTAATCGATGGAAGATTGGTGCTATTTTAATTTAGCACAAACCAGATATAATAAGAACTCTTCAGGTGATTATCAATTTAGAATGAGTAGTGCTAGAAATTTAAAAGTGGCCATTTTGGATGTATGCTGGCCACTCTGGATGTCATTTCGGCATAATTTTTATTTAAGACCAATCAGACACCATAAGAGTCCTCTGGCAAAACCCCATGTTGATACGACTTTCTGTTTCGTAGAAGTAGACATTATGGTTGCCATACTGACCATACTGTATTCATTTATGATGAATTAGACATCATACGAAGTCGAAAACTCAGTGTCAATATAACTATCCATCTACAAAAAGTTGGAATTAACAAGATTTTCAAAATGGCTGATATGTTAGTCACAATGGAGGTTAAATTAGCACCATTTTCAACTAAGATTAACAAAACTTCAAGGCATCATGTCAATTCATTTCTATATTATTAAATTTAAAAAAAAAATAAGTGTGCACTCAAGTAGTGTCATGAATATGGGGCCTGGTAATTTTGCCTACTAAATACAATACTGGAAAAGTGTGTGTGTGATGTGGATTTTTAAGGTAGCTTTAAACTTTTTATCAATTATATTGCTACAACTGCACTGTGACAGTTTAAAGAGATGTCTTCCACTGGGGAATCATGCTGTAGACATGTAGCATCATGTCGTGTTCAGCCACATTATCCTGACACCAGGCTGACCAGTCCTAACACTAACCTCTTAATATGGAGCACCAAGCGAGGAAGCTGTTAATAATAATAATAGTGATAATAATAATAATAATAATAATAATAATAATAATAAGGACTTTGCATAGTACCTAATCTTTAAGAGCTCTAAGCACTTTACAACATTTCTTGTAAGTTTCTGGTATGACTCTGCTGGGGTTCAAACCCACAACCTCATGCATCCAAGGCAGATACTCAGACCACTTAGGCCACTGGAGCAGTTTGCTGGGAAAGTGAATATTGATGGCAGAAATTTATAAATCCATAATGCAAATGCCTTTGATAATGATATACAGTGGTCACCCTTATGAATGCCCCCTCCCCCAAACAAGAGGCCACCTGCTCCTAACTGCCAGAATTCCTTGGCACCAATGAGTCTGTGTTCAAAAGTACATTCAAGAATGGCCACCCCTCTAATGTAACCAGCATATTAGTACAAAAATGTAAAATGTTCCCCTCACAAAGTGGCCACTTTTTATTTCAAATGTGTCCAAAACCAATTCTTATCGTAAGGTAAGTACCAGGTTATCTCTACCATCAATACCTGCCTCCCAATATCAGGTTTCCATTACTGAAAGAAGTGTTGGCTAAAGTACATTAATATTATGTCATTATCTATAAAAGCCAACGTTTACAGGAAATGAGAACAACAATGTTGTGATAGAGTTTTGAGCTTCACACCTCTGTCGAGTTCTTCTCTTTGATCATTAAAACTGGTCGTAATTGTTAAGATGATAACACGGTCAGCATAGGCTAAATATAGAGTTTGTGGATTAACACACACAGAGAAATTAACCTTGAACAAAACAGGGTACCAGACAAAGACCGAAAAATCACGTGACAATACATGTATCACTTCCTTTATGAAGAAGGCGTTTTGTCCACTCTACAAAAGTTTCATCCACATAATTAAATCACATACAGTTAGCAACATCCGAATAAATCATTACCAAACATTAACATGTCATCACGTAAACAGAGACATATTACTTTAGAAGAAAGTTGGTTATTCTACTCGACAACATGGGGGGTGGGGGGGTGAGAGTGGGACTTGCCGAACAAAATTATGTAGAAGGAGATTTGATTAAAACAATTTAATGCAGAAGAGATTTGAATAAACAATGTTGTAATCGATAAGATTTTTCAGCAGCAGTGGGAAAATGGAACAAATTGAAAGAGAATTATGTATGTACCAAGATTTAGATGATGTTTTTGAATGGTTTTGCGATGTGCATGACAACAATACCCACTCACACATAACGCTCATGTCAAGAATAAGAACTATTAATGTATATTCATTTGAAATAAGTCTATTCTTAAGAAAGAAGAACCTTTTAACAATTAATGTTACTTTTAAACGAAGATACTAAATGCTGTGAAGTATGTAGCTTTCATACCAAATACAATACATATACTTCTCACAAAAAATTTAGTCCTCCTCTGGAAAGGCCACCTGTTTTAATATAGCCACTTTCCAGGTTCAGAAGGGGTGGCCATATAAGAGGAGGACTACTGTATGTTTGAATTTCTTCAATGATGAAGATAGAGGTAAGGGTATTTGTGTACGTTTTAAAAAAAATACTAAATAATCCCACATTTTAAACTGGCAGGAGCAACTAGGCCCAATTTCTTCCATTTCTGGTATATGCACTTTAGTGGTCTAGGTAGGTACTAGTAAGGTGTAGTTGACTCCAGAGATAGCTGACCAATGGGTCTCATTGACCAGGCACTTGGTGGCAATATTGGATGTCAGATCAGAACCATTTTCATTAGCCTTTCAGTGAAAATCCCATGCTGATATGACTATCCATTCAGGAGAAGCAGCGATAACAAGATTTTCAAGATGGCTGCTATGGGATGGAAAAAGTTTGTTTCCTAGATGAATCAGACCACCAAGCTGATGTGATTCTGACTTTTGTTTGACATGTACAAGTGTTTAGGTATGCTTTAAAAAAAACCCTATAATTGGACATTACATGTGTTTGAGTGATTTAGATATACCATTACTTAAGTCATGGTTCTCCTATATCAAATTTTACTGGACTAGAATATTAGACTTATAGAAGAAACTGTAACTGGAAAATCTGAGGTTTTAAGTAGGAATGATTCTGATAAAACTGGAAATGTTGACATCTCTGTAAATAAGTTGAGCACATGCTTTACCAACAATAATTAATTTGTGATACAAGAATCTTCAAATTTCAAACATATTCTTAATCAATACTTATCAAACACCTGTTTATCAGATGAAAACATACTGACATTTATGGGATGCACATTCTGGATTGTCAATGGAGTTTAACCTATACACTATTTTATATATAATGGTACATAAGCAAAAGAAATACCAGGCAGACTGAAGATTAAGGCTATTCATAATGACACTTACTTGCAGAATTTGGAGGCAGAACTGGAGCAAAGACCTGTGCTGAAAATTCTTCAAACATAGTACTCTCTACATGTTGTTGTATAACTGCATCTAAACATCTGGCCCGTTCCTCATAGCTAAATTGGAGTGAAGAAGAAACAATTGCCGGAAATTTTCTTTGAATATTTAGTTTAAGAATCACTCTTTGGCACTGGGAATAAAAGTACCAAGTGAAATACTCAATAGAATTCCTTGTTTGACTTGCTTAATGCACTGTGCAAAATGATTGATAAACTGTGAGATAACTATACATAATTACAAGTTCACATTAAAATAAACAATGAAGAGTTCTGTGTGTATACTTTATGAATTAAGTTTTGTCTAATGATTTTTAAAAAAAATACAAAAACTATGGTTGGTCAAAACATGTAAATCATGATGTACCAATTCACTGCATTTGTTGGTAACTGTACTTTTATATACTATTATTTTCATCATCAAAGTAAATTCTTGAGAAGGATACTAAGAGTGGTAGTATTTGTTGAGAGAGCGAATCATTCTGCTGGCATTAATTGCAGTTGCTCGGACAAGACCTGGAAGAACCTTCTGGTCCACTATTGCACCATCAAAGAGAGGTCCAAAAAACTCAACCTGCAAACAAAAACAATTAGTGATATGATCCTGTGAGTAAAATTATTATCATCAATAATATGATACCTATTCAGCATCAAACAGTTTTTGTGCCGTAATAGAAAAAGTACTTTGACACTCCAAGGTCCCAACTACAATCTTAATGCAAAGGTAGGCAGCTCTGTATTCCATAGTCAGCTTTCGGTTATGTACCAGTTTCTTAAACATCAAAAACACTCTTCATCATCAGTTATCTGTCAGGGTACCTCATATTAAATACAGAAAACTATGTTTTTCAAACAATGGTCCTCATACCATACATATGGATATCCGGTTTCTGTTTATTTTTGTATAGAAGTTCAAAGTCTCTTGCCGTATAAACAACCTTGTTATAAATCACACAGCAAAATACCTGCTGCATTACACTAATAGGTTATGTTTCTGAACCAGTCATTGTTATAAAACAAATAATAATGAAATAATTGGTCTCATAATCGGTATCGGCAATTTTAATAATCGGCCATACGTGGTATCGGCATAATCGGCAAAATTGTGACATCGGTACAGCTTTATTAACAATACTCAACAATCTCTCACTGTCAGCATTAGAATGGTAAAGACCCAAAATTCCTTTCATAACCTGACCAAGATGAGGAAATTTATGTCTTCCAGTGGTTGGGTCTTTAAGCTAGGAAATAAGGTGCCATGGCACATCAACTCTGTCTGCATGATGTACACTGTCAGGTAGAATGCCAACTTGATACTTCAAGAATTCTCCTTTCATATGATCCAAGGTAGACAAGAGTGGAAATAGAAATGGACAGACAAGGGTGGCAACAGAAGGGATATCTCTTGACAAAGACTCTAACACTTTTAGAATCTTACACTTTTAAAGCTTTTTGACTGTCTCTCTTTTATATCAGCAACTGAAACATTTAAAAGTACTTCATCTCTATATGTACATTTATGGAGCATGTAATCACAGGCTGTAGCACAATAATCTCTAACCTTTCACCTTCACAGCAAGAGTAGAATTATGTTCTATGAACTCTCTTGCTTCTGCACCAATAACTAGATCTTCATTACCTTTCTGGTTTGTTCTGTCATTAAAGTCTATATCAGTTAAAAGCTTGGCTTATGTAATGATGTCTGGCCTAATAAATATTATTAGCAAATTTGACAACTGGTTTGACAGAATCTTGTGCATAATATGAATGCATGGTTCTTTCTGTAAGACAATATTTGCTGCATCAAACAATGGAATGGCACTCTTTATAAACACGCAATAAAAGCTTTGTAACTGAACCATCTCACACTTTGATTTTTCCAAACAGTAAACAGATTCTGTTTTTTTTCTGTGACATCTTAGTATCCACGTTACTAGTTCTGGCCTTAGAAGAATGTGAAGATCCTGTATGCATCTTACTAACTACATTTGTAAAAAACTTATTCTCTGAAGAACCAGATCCAATTGGTTGATTTAGTTTACTAGAATGGGATGGAGTTTTCTGTCACAGCATTTATCTTTCACAATGTTAGACTGAGCCTGGATGGATATAGGCTTCTCAAATAAAAACTCCATGGATTTAAATTTCTTCCTTTCTGATAACCCATCCTCTTTATTATTAGAATTTCTACCTATACTTTCATCTCTTTGGACTTCTAACAGCAGACTGCTTTAGTGCTACTCTTCTTCATTCTTTTTTCCCCATTTCTCTCCACAGATTCACTTTCAGTTTGAAACAAAGCTTGTAGCTGTCCACAGTTTAAGTAAACCATCAAGTACACACATGCTTTATACCTTTATAGTCTTCAAAGTCAAACTCATCTTGCAACAACTTTTGAGCTTGTTTCCTTTTATTACTTTTCACCAAATAATAGCAGCTGTCAATTAGCAAATGACCAATATCTACTAATAATTTATCAGCAGCCTTTCCCACAGCAAGGTGCATCAAATGACAGAGGCAACCTGTTATTTACATTGATAGGGACATTTTCAAAATATACAATGCAACTGCTTTATGTATTCCAGTCATCACTGATGCAATATCAGCTGAAAACCCCATACAGTTCTGCCAACTTAAGTTAAACAAGTCAAAAATATTTTTTTCTGTGGAATCTACAGTTAATTCTAGTAATGAAAGAAGAACACTCATGACTTTGATCTTTTTGTTGTCAAAGTATCTGACACAAATGAGGTACAACCTTTTGGTGTCATAATCACTACTCCTGTCAAAGGCAATACTTAACAGCTCAATTTTCATGTCTTCTGCTATTTAAAGTGAAGTATCTTCAGCTAAATACTGAACAATATTAGATAATTTTGTTCTTGCACATGCATACTTTTCTGCTATTTTGGAATCAATAAATATCTGTTTGAACAAAGGACCAATGTTGTCTGTTGCCACTAGGGATAGTCCATGTTCTATTAAGAGCTCTGTAAATAACACCTCTGCATTTATAACATTTGTATCTGCACTCAAGTTCTGCTGTAAGAAAGAAGTTACCTTAGTATTTGAGTTAGTGAGATGATCTAATCTGCTATGTTTCTTTGTTTTCAAGTGTTTTCCACGTCACATTTACCACCATAACCAATATTAAAATCCTTTCCACACAGACTCAATGGGCGTGATGCTGCCCTAGAATGGAATGCTGTACTATATCATTCATGTATTCCTCTAAGAATCTCTGGAGAAATCATTTTTTGTCTTTATCTGATCCGTGATATTATTTGTAAAACATTTTTGCTCTGAAACACATATTGACTAGAATCCATTTGAACTGACTTTTAGTGCCCAATATTCAAATCCTTTTCACACTGCTCTAGAATGGAATGCTTTATTATGTTATTCATGTATTCATCTTTGGAGGATTGTTTTTTTTTCTTTTTCTAATCCATCTGTGAAATTTTTTAAAAAACATTATTGCTCTAAAACATGCATCTATAATTCATCTGACTTTACTTTTAGTGTCAATTAACTTGAGACTGGTTCTGTACCAAATATGAATCTGATTAATGAATCTGAGAACAAAGATTCAAAATTAGAAACCAGTCTGTTTTTTTTTCTGAACTATGCCATTCAGCTGCTGTTAATAGAATATAATGATAGTGTCAGGACAGTACAAGCCAGTCTATTGTACTCTTGTACAAAAGCCATTAGACATGCATAACTGTCAACTTGTATGGGTTACCCCTAATTTATGTGGTTCTTTTTCCATTTTCGTCAATGTACGGCCATACAACTGTCTTTTTTAAAATACATTTTTTATGTTCTCTTCTTATTAAAATTCATGTTTATTAAAAAAAAGAAGAAATTTTTGGTTTGCAAATCCAAGGAGTCGGGACATAATTAAAAATAAACAAATCAAGCATGATCCAGAATCTTTTTTAGCTACGTGCAAGCAATGTGAGAATAACTCTAATGTGCTTTGGAAAGCGATGGAAGCCGGGAATGCCGAAGTCAGGTTAAGTTGAAGTGTCCTTCTTTAATGAAATGAATCAAAATATATTAATACTGAAAAAAGTGTTAAGATAGCTTCGTTTCGTTCAAGATTCTTATGATCCTTTTAACCGATTTCGGTATTCCTAGCTTCCATCACATTCCAGGCAACTGAAATGTAGACAGCGGAAATTGAAAACATGTCCATTTACTTGTGTGGGAATTTGAACATATTAGGAAAAAGACATCAGTGTCAGTAAAGTCTGACTAAAACATTTAACTTTAATTTATAGAAAAGTGCCGATATAGGATGCGAGATATTTCTAAAATTTGACTTATCATTCTGATGTTAATTGACATCGGAACATGCTACCCAGTGCCATTATTGGGCAGTAAGACCTCGACACCTCCCCAAAAAATATATATCAGGTTGAGGTCTTACACTGTAGGACTAAGGGTTTAGGGGGGTAAAATATAAATATGTAATAATGAGACCATGATAAATCCAAAGAAGTTAATACTACACGTTGAAAATTTGTTTTTCAAAATAACCATGCATATATTTTTGTTATACTAGTAGCGACACTTTCGTTTTTGATTTGATCCACACCTGGATCATAAAGCACTTAAAGATGAGTTTGAGGATTATTGCAGGCTGCCTGATGAGTGTGTGACTGTATTAACAGATGATGGCCAGAAAAGGAGCTTTTGTAACTACTAGCTGGATATTATCAGCCAGACAATTAGTACTAGTGGCATCCACTTCCCAAATCTGAGTTCAGAGATGTAAATAATTATGTAAATGTGTGTCAAATTAGTTTGTTTATGGCATTTGTTGTTTAAAAGCTGTAGATCTTATGTAATATATGAATACATTTTTTTGTGTAAGGTTCGTTTGGTCTTTGTATGGTTTTTATTGGTCTGGCATACAGGTTTTCATCTCATGGGGTTGACAGGTATGGACATGACCTATAGCACACTATAGAGTGGTTCTCTAACAAACATGAATCATAACAATGAATCTGAGGCCAAAGTTCTGTAAGTATAAACCAGCATGTTTCTTGAAAAATAGGACAGCTGCTATAAATAGAACATATTAATAATGTTAGGAAAGTGCATGCAAGTTTATGAACAAGTGTACCCTTATGTTGCAGTTATGCAGAAGCTGTCTTTTGTATAATATGATCTGTGGGACTAATCGGATGTTAATAAAAAGGAGAAAACTTATTGTTTTTTTTTTTGGGGGGGGGAGGGGGATATACCGAAAAAGTGTCATTCATATACGGACAAGCTTCAGTAGTAATTTAGTGACAGTAATGATTATGCCAAAAGCGTAATGGATGGCATGTATGCCAGCATCAATCATTTGCACCCCAAGAACTTAATTCTGTCCATTAAGCTGATACCTGTAATTGGGACTGCAAAACAATGGCATACACAGGTGAAATCATTGAAGTGTTGCATTGTCCTTAGACTAAGATTGGCACCATTTTCAGTTAGGAACAGGAAGATATATCTTAATAAGTCTTCTAGTGAAAACCCACATGATGATACAACTTTTCACTTTGGAAAAGTAGAAACAACTCCTGTCATATTGGCCATATTGGATGTCATAATACCACAAGTTTGATTTAATACTAATATATCACAAGAATTCTGGTGAATAAAACATGCTAAAAAGATTTTCCATTCATGATTTCCAAGTAAGCTGCTGTGGTGACCGTGCTGGATGTTGGATTGGCACCATTTTTATTTAGGACCAACTAGGCATCCTAAAATGTCTTTTAGTAGAAATCCTTTGTTTACATGAACATCCATTTAGGAATAGCCAAAAATATTTTTTTTTAAAATGGCCAGTGTAGGGGACATTCTGATGTCCATGCAGCAGCATATTCATTTCAGATCAACATGTAAGAAGTCTTCTGGTGAAAACCCCATGTCAATTGAAATTTCCATTCAGAAGTATTAATAACAATATATTCACAGCGTCTGCCATGGTGGCCATTTTGGGCATCAAGTTGGTACTGTTTTCATTTACGACCATCAAAACATTATATGGAGTCTCATAGTGAAAATGCCATGTTGATATCACAGTCTATTCAGGAAGAGTAACATTTTCAATATGATCACTCTGGTGGTCTTCTTGGATGTCCAAGTGGCACCATTCATTTAGAATGAATAAGATCAGAGGATGTGTGCATGTGTGTGTGTGTGTGTGCGAGTGTGAGTGTCAAATGGAATCCTCCAAGTAGTTTAGGATGAGTAGCGGAAATAAACTTCTGGTAATGGATGGACAGACAGACGATAAAAAACAGGCCATCCCATAAGTTCTCCTTGGGTTTAATCATTACAGAAAGAAATGGGTAATTCATTTTCTCATACAGCACTTCCCTATGTATATAATTTCATGTGGTAAAAATGCATGACCCTCCATCATTATTTCTCATATGCAGGAGGAATGAACAATTTGTGCAAAACACTCAAGCAAGTGGCATAGATGGAACACTATTTGATAAATTAATATAACATACCTCTGGTTTTCTGTTGATCTGTATCCTGAATAGACCATTGTTTAGTGGATAAATAATGATAATGACATCTCCAAAGTCTGTAGGAATAATGCCACGTCTGTAATCTCGTGTGTGTTCTGACCACACAATGTGCACTTCATCATTTCCCAGGTGCCTCATCTAAGGAAACGGGTGGTTATACATATTAGAAAAGAATGGTCTATTAACTGGCACTCTTATAATAATATAATCTCTTGGACACACAAACACGCACTCACACATTACCACACAGAGGATTTTCAAGATGGCCATCATATTGGATATCAGACCATTTTAATTTAGAGTAACAAGATATCATAAGCTGTCTTCTGTTGAAGACACTATGTTGATATAATTTTCTTTTCAGAAGGATCAGCAACAAAAAGTTTTTCAAGACGGGTGCTGTGGAGGAATAATTGGATGCCATGTCAGTATCATTTTCATTGAGACTCAACTAGACATCATAGGAAGTCTCCTGATGAAAACCCGCATGTCAAAATGACTTTTAGTTCAGATGGAGAAGCAATAACAAGATTTTCAAGAGGGTCATCATATGAGATTTTGGTATGAAGGAATTGTTGTTGTTGTTGTTGTTGGTGTAGGGTTTAACGCCATTTTTCAGCACACAATAGGCTATACATGGCGGCCAGTATTAATGGTGGAGGAAGAACCCGGGAAAACCCCGGAAAGAACCACCGACCCTTGAGAAGCTCCTGGCAAGCTTTCTCACATACCCACATTGGCTGAATCCGAGACTTGAACCCACGCAGCAGAGGTGAGATGGCAGTGATCCATAATGGAGTGCGCATTAGACCACTCGGCCACAGGTATGAAGGAATAACATTCAATATGGTTGACATGGTGGCCATAATAATGTGGTTAGATAGGCATTTCTTTCTTTTAAAACCAATCAGACATCATAAAAGATATATTAAACAAGATATCCCAACACTTTTAATGAAAAGCCCATCTTGACATAACCATCTGTTCACAAAGGGAAGCAAGAACAAGATTTTTTTCAAGACAGACACTAAGGTCTCCATGCTGGAAGTTAGAATGACACCTGTTAGATATCATAATAGGTTTTTTAATGAAAACTTCATATCAATATATCCATCTAGAGAGTGAGAACAAAATTTTCAAACTGACCACCATGGTGGCCATATCGGGTGTCTGTCCAGAAAAATGTCATTTTTGATCAATCAGACATCTTATGAAGTCTTTTAGTCAAAACCCTATGTTGATATGATCATCTTTTCTGGTGGAGTCATTTAAGATGGACATATTCTGACCACAAATATACATGATCAATGCATATCATCTGTATAAACAGCAAACAATCCTGCTTTGAGCCGATGTAAAATTCCAAGGACAGTTTCTACAGCTGATATTTACGGAGTCAATTAAAAGGTAAGGTGTTCAGAGATAAACCACCAGTATTTCACAGATTACTGAACTGGCTGAGAATAAATGGGATGATACCATGTAAGTCCTTTGAACACTGCTGTGGGAGAGCCCATCAAGCTAAACTGCACTGGTTAAGTACACTAAGTGGCACAACCCCATTCGTTTCAGCCAGGAACAATTACTGAATGTATGTTGAAGAACAAAAGTTATTATATATCAATGTCTAGAATGAAAATGTTTAACCAATCATTAGTGAAGATTATATGCAAGTTTGTGATCAGAAGGGACATCTCTTATAAGTTGGAATTTACTGTATATATAAAGTGCAAAACAAGAAGATTATTTTGGCAGTCAGAATAGTGTACATGTCCTTCATTTTTTAAACAAAATGTTAAAATGCAGTCCTAATTTAGAAAAAGATCAGCCATACGCAAATTGAGTGAAGCCCAGCAACAAGAGTATCTATTTCTTTGCACATACTGTAAACACCATATTGACATTAGTCATTCTGAAGTGTACAGCATCCATTGACATAGCAACACCATGCAGCAAGTTTGCCACTCCCTCTGAACAATGCAGATGCAAAAAGATCATTTTCTGAGATCACAAAAATTCAACAAGATCTTTGGTGAACTCTGAACAGTACCATCCAGTCTCAAATGAGTACCAATATCAACATGATTGAGGTTTTGTATTACCTTCAACTCTCCCCCAATTTAGAGCCGCAAAGACTGCATCTACGAAAATATTCCACTGTCCAATGGATTTTAAAGACAGAAATTTTTTTAATATTTAATGTCTATTAAACTATTTTTGGTTTGTAGGTATATTAAATGTTCCAAAGAAAAAGTGCTATCTTTTATATCAAAACTTTTTTATGGGCTTGAATAAAAAGATAACTTATTGCCAGCTGGATATCACTTTTTTAGGTCACATGCAGTGAGCCCCTTAGGGACCTTAAAACATACTCTTGAGTCTACAAAACCATGCAACACCATTTGGGAATACGGCGGGTATCTTAAGTCCATGTTGTTTATATTTGTAAACACAAGCCGCATGTTGCACTGTTCCGGAACACAATATATGGATTTAAAAAAATGAACAATTATTGACCGAAGAGAAAAATTATAAAGGAAAAATTTTAGTAAATTATTTTTTCTGAAAATACTTATTCAGTCACACTAACATCAAGAAATTACTCTGCTACCTCTGAATCAAGCCCTTCCAGAATGATAAAAACACTAAGTCTTTTCATCCATACAGCATATCTCTCTCTCTCTCTCTCTCTCTCTCTCTATATATATATATATATATATATATATATATATATATATATATATATATATATATGAATGAATGAAAGGAACTCTTGTAGATTAATTCCCCTCATTTCTGCTGTGTGGCCACTTGTATCCCAGATGTTTACTAGTTTAAGCTTGAACAAAACCTGTAATATGATGTTCACATTTTCAGGAATAGGGTGGAAGGGATAGATAGCATTGTGATCAGGTAAGAGGAACATAATTAAATATACAATTTCTTTTCTCCATCATGCATATTACCCAATTGCATTAACATTAGGATAACAGGTAAGAAGAGGAGAAAATGCTTAGGCATCCAGTCTCTATCCATGTCACCCTGTAGGAACAAGATGACTACTGTGCTGAAAGAATCAACATCTCCTAATGTGATGTTCATACAACCCAAGATTACGTGTTTACACATTCTGTTGTGGGGTTTAAGGCCATTTTTCAGCACAAGATAGGCTATACATGGCAGCCATTATTAATGGTGGAGGAAGAACCAGAGAAAACCCCATAAAGAACCACCAACCAACAAGAAACTAATGGCAAGCTTTCTCACATACCTACATAGGCCGAACCCAAGACTTGAACCTGTTTACAGATGTGCATGAGCGATCACTGTGGTATCCAGACCTGACTCTTGCCTAACAGTCAAACTTTAACCAGGCAAATCCAGCATAAGCTTTATGCTCCTGGGGTTTAACAGGCCATGGTAACTGTCTGGGCAGCTACCATTATTCCAAAAGAATCAGTTCTCTCCTATATAAGATCATGCAAAGAAAAGCTGAAGAAAGGAGACTGAGTGTGCTAGCCAAATGACTCCTCTAACTGTTTTGAATAAAGACATATTCAAAGTTTAAGTTCATGGATAACACTCAAATTCAGTGAGTTGAAACCTTCGTGAGTCATATCTGATCCTGTGATATTTCAGACTATGTCAATAAAAAATCCACATTATTCATGCGGCCAGCACTTGGGGGGTTATTTCTTTCCTCATTTAAATGGCAGGAAGAGCCTTTGACAACTACAGTAAACATTCACCTTATGCCTCTGACAACACCTGAAGGCACATAACAGGTCATGCAGTTTCACCATTATCCTTCATATGGCAAAGTAGTGGACCATCTAGGTGTTGGAATCCTCTCCACAATCGAAAAGCACAACTCTTCATGCAGGGCATCCCTGACAAGAGTCAGGCATGAAGGAGTTTCTCCAGACACAGAAGGAATAAATGTAACCTCAGATACTTGAGCAGCTGTGGGCGTGCTATGAATTTCCTTGGTTTGACAATCTCCTGATTCAGCAGATCATTGATCCATAAGTCCCATCAGAGGGGCAATCACAACTATTTTGCAAAGCCTGCCCCTCATTTACTGGACTGGTTTTTATATGAGATCTGTTGGACAGAAGGTGAATGCCCATATTCTCTCCAAGCTGATTGACAAGGACTCTATGTCCTATGCCTCTAGGTCTGGGAATGGAGAGAAGGTGTGTAGTTTGTTGTTCTACCTCCTCACAAATAGGTCTAGCATTAGTTGGCCCCATAGGGTGCAGACTCTATGGAAGATGGACCTATGGGGAGACAACTCTGTATGAAGCTATTGGCATTGCCTTGATAATGAGTGATCTAGGATACAGAGCCTGCCAAGATGTGTTAAATTCGAATGTATATATGATATTGGACACACCAACTAAGGTACTCCCATGCCATAAGGTAATGGTCCAATGATTTCATCCCTCCTTGTTTGACTGAACTGTACAATAATATCAGAACCATCTCTGCATGAATTCCACCCTTGCATGGGAAGCATTCAAAATGACCATCATTTCCATAAAATTTATGTGAAAAGCCTTCTTTTGTAGTGTCAACTTGCTGCTGACCATCATAAAGTCAAGTAGCAAATTTGTCCCTCATCCCAACAACTGGTGTCTGTACAGATGGTGAATATGGTTTTGGGGTTTCTAAAGGAATTCCTGCTGCTAGCTACTCTCTGTCTTCCCAGTGAAAAAGACAATTTGATTTTGATTTAGATTGTAGTCTGGTGATTAAAATGACACAAAATCATACACTAATGTGCTAGAATCTGCAGAGGGCAAATGAAATAGATGCCAAGTTATAACAGCTTGATCTCCATATTAAGACAGCTAAGGAGTTAATACAAGTTAGAACCTCCATACATAATCAAAATTCTGAGATGGGAGGACAAGATCTGACTCATCATGCCTTGGTTACAAGCGTTCATTAAGGTGTTTACAATAATGTTATGAGCAGCCTAACCTTCGAAATATGGAACACCAATCCACAGGCATGGTCACTTCTGGCCTTTTTGACAAGAGATGCCATGTCAAGCAGGAAGTCACCATGTCATTCATTACTAACTTTAATGTGGAGCAGACAAGATGGTGGCAATAACATCTTTGTCAAAGCTAGGTAAATCCAAATGATTAACATTGGGATGTCACTTTTATGAGTGTGGTGAGAAGGTTTCAGGCATTTAATTCAACAAAAAGAAAGCCCTCAAATTCTATCTATTATCTGCACTCACTGAGAACTGTAGTAAAATTCTGAAGGATTGAATTTTGTTATTTTCATCAATGTCCACAGAGGCCTTGCCCTTTTATGCAGTATTGACTGGAAGTGGATAACGGCATTCTGACATAGCCATTTTTTAAATATCTCTTCAATTTCATCATAAAATTGAATCTCATCCTTTCCATGGTTGGATCAGAATGTTCTGCAAAGTTCATGTCACTACCCTCATAGACCATGGGCTTGTCCGTTTGTCCTCCCCCTGTACACTATGTATACAGCATTCTGTACAGCAGCGATGATGCCATTTCATCAACATGCATTAAAAAGTTTCCACCTGTCAGACACATGCATGTTAGTAGGGCTGGCTGAGTCATGTCCATCAGTGTGGTCCGGCAGGATAATGCCCCTCCAGCATGTTCAGTTGGGCAAGGTCAATGACTTGACAGACAGTTTCAATAGCGATGATGGTTTGACATGTACTGGAATCATGGATATGGTTGGTCTGCCAGTAAGGACAGTATAGTGGGCATATGACACCATCAGTGTAGGAACTGTCTAATAATGTGCTGTTCTCCATTCAAAGATGACACAATTTTAATGAAACTGCACATTGATTGTTTGGATGGCTGGACCTACTGTTCAATGGTCAGGATGGTGAATGGCAAATGATATGCATTGTGCTGGCCAGTCCAGCCAGCAAAGTTGAAGGGTAATTCTTCAAGCCTGACTTCAACATTCCTAAGTCCATGCTTCAGTGGGAATATAGGCTTGTACTCAGTGGGCTGCCAAAATGAGTTAAACATAGTCCTAGTTTCATTTAACTAGCTCAATGACGTTTCAGACAACAGAGCATGCATATCGTAAGGATTAGAATATGGCTTGAGTGAACCGATTGGTGTGGCTTTGAGAGGATCTGATGCGATCTTTATTGTGGGCCCTACTATTGGTATTTTTAGTCAGAGTGTGGGTTCAGCACCTCTACATCTCCAATTAAATTGGTCAACAATTCGAAATTTGGATGAACACTTAATACTTCATGTTTAGAAGACTTAGAACGTGCTATTTTGTTATGACTCTTCTGCTGCTATTTCAAGATGGGTGTGAAGAACATTATGTGCAGGTAAGGCAGATGTTGTGATTGTCCTCCACAACTTTTATGTGCCTGCACTTCTTGCAATTGAATGACATCTCTGTAATGAAGGTGAGAAGAACAAACAAACAAGCTCATACAACAAATATAAAATTTGTTTAAACAGGCAAGCTTGCATTTTTGGTATGATGAAAGAAGTGTGAATGAAACCAAAACTGATCAGCCCAATACAATAACATCATTGAAAACTGGAGTGTAACCTACCAATATCATATGGACAAAAATCAGCAGTAAAAAAGAATGCATAAATACAAAAACAAAATCACCAGGAAAAACACAAATGTTGTGAGTGTGATTTGGATTTAAATGCAGCTTTAACAACACATGTTGTATACAACAGGTACATCAAATTTTCACTCACTATATCGCTGAAAATAAATGTTTGGGGGTTGGGTGGGGAACAAGTATAAAATGCAGTCGATACTTTGGCAGTAATGTTCACAGTTGCAAGTGAAAGTTTAAACTAATAAATAGATGGGATACCAGTTGCCACCTTGTGCGAAATGTTAAGAGTTATATCGGTTCATTTAGATGATGTATAGACAGGAAGACATTTTTTCATCTTTCTAGTGGACTTGATTCTGAGATAGAAGAGAGGAGAGTAATTTCCTAAAGTTAATGTGATCAGGTAATGCATTTGAAAGAAATATGTATGTTTTATTACAATCTGCAAGATATTTTTAATGTATCACTGCAAAGTTTAAAGAACAACTCACAAATCTGCTAAAAGCAAAAGTTAAAGAGTCGTTTACAGTAGGTGATTTAAACAGGATATAATGCTGATCTACACCTATACGTACTTGTCATGATGGAACCTGTCATATATTGTAATTGGCTGTAGACAAATATGGTAATTAGCTTGTTTCATCATCTCAAATGACCATTAAATTCTCAACACCTGTCAAATTAGTTCAGCTCAGCCACTGGGTAAGCACATAATTAGGTTCTTGTGGAAATGCTAGCCGGTAATGAGATGACTGAATAAAAGAAGGCATGTCACAGTTATGCTGTACACATTAAAACCCAGTTAAAATAAAATTAGAACAAGATTTTCACTTAACAAGGCTTCTTTAAACGGTACTTATTTTATACAGTTACCATCAGCAGGCATTTACCAACATTTTCACTGATTGTCATTTTGTTGTAGATCTTATTTTATTGAAAAAAATTCCTTAATTTATGATGATTCCGAATTTCCATGCAAAGATTGCCATTTTTATGACAAAGTAAGTTATATCCCAAATGGTCATTTACCAATTTCGATTGCAATTGGTTTAATGTTACAGAAACAAAACCTTATGTTTTTCCTTTTCTAATAGGATAAAAACATTGGTAAAAACACTTGCTTCCACTTTATATGTAGGTTGAATGTAATCATGGTGCAGTAAAATAAGGGAGTGGTGTACTTGGGGGAACATGATTTGCGACAGCAAAATCACTTTCAATGGTTAATGATCACTTAATACAGGATTATTATTGCAATGTTTGCACACAGCCACTAATTCATCTCTCACCTTTATATGCCTGGACTCCTCATTGCCGGATGGTATCCTTGTAGACACGTGATACAGAATCTCATATGTGGACTTTGCATAGTATGGTGCTGTGTCTCCAGTGCTTCTGTTCTGCTGTAAACCACCAAGAAAACCCTTATGGCACTCTAGATCCACCTGCAGCAAATAAAAAAACCTGCATTAATTATGAGTTACATTATGGGAAAAAAGCACCATAATTAGATTTGTGGGCTGCAGAAGGGAAGAAAAATGGGTGGGGTGTACTCACTGTTGCTATGTTCTTGAATGGATCAATTTGCTTCACTCCTTGAGAATACAATTCATCAGTACCAATCAATCATTTCTGCAAGATCTTGACCACACATGTGCTTATATTCAAACACAAATTCTACCTTGTTGTTGTTATAGTGTTAACGCCATTTGTCAGCACAAGATAGGCTATACATGGCGGCCAGTATAAATGGTGGAGGAAGAACCCGGAAAACCCCTGTAAAGATCCACTGACCCACAAGAAGCTACTGGCAAGCTTTCTCATGTAACCATACTGGCCAAGCCCAAGTATCGAAATCACGCAGACAGAGGTGAGATGGCAGTGATCCATAATGATGAGCGCTTTAGACCACTCCAACACTTGGGACCACTCAAATTCTGCAAAAGCACTGCAGACTGAGATCACCGACAAAAAGACAGATAGATGATGATCTGATACACCTTTACTTGAATTTTTACATGTGCATTGGGCATAACAATCATGTAGGTAATTTGCATGATCTTTTCAACATTGGTTTTAAAAGTGATTCTCTATTGTTTTTTGAGAAACCCAACATCCTGTGACCTGGAATCAATCTCTGCATGTCTTTTTGCCTCAAAAATGAATGCATCTGTTCTGTTTGCAAAATGCCTTTTTCCCCCTTCTTTTCTTTTTGAGAAGACATGGTGGTTCAGTGGTTAGCATACCAGACCTGTGACCAAAATAGTGTGGATTCAAATTCTACAATTGGATCAGGTATTAGAAGATACTATAGTGTGTCTCCAGGTAAAGCACCTGACTCCAACTGCTTGGCATTAACTAAGCAACCTATTGTGCTGTAAAACACCAAACCAAATGGAACAAAAACAAGAGTCCCTTAAAAAGACTGATGCTCTACTAGGATAAAAGAACTTCCAGGAATTTAAGATAAGACTGTGTCTGATAGTCTTCCGAGAACACAAGATTTTCAAATTAGCTGCTGTGGTAGTCATATTGGAAACCAGATTGGCGCCATTTTCATTTACGCCCAAGTAAACATCATACAAAATCTTTGTGTAAAACCTCATGTCAATATGGTCATTCATTCAAGGGGAGTAATAACAGCAAGAATCATAAGAAGTTCACTGGTGAAAACCAGATGTCGATACAATCATCCATTTGGAAGCAGTAGAAATAACAATGTTCTGAAGGTGGCCATATTAAGAGTCAATTTACATCATTTTCATTTAAGTCCAACAAGAAACAAGAAGAACTTTTCTGATGAAAATCCTATGTCAAAATGACTTTCCATATAAAAAAAGCAGTGATAAAAAAGTTTTTAAGATCACCACAACACCAGATCAACACCGTTTTAATTCATGACCAACAAGATCTGAGAAGTCTTCTGGTGAAAACCCCATGTTGATATGACTCTGTTTTGGAGTAGTAACAGCAACAACATTTTTAGGATGGCTACCATCATGGCTATACTGGCTATCGGATCCACAATATTTAAATTTAGGCCTGACTAGACATCTCAAGAAATCTTCTGGTGAAAGCACAATGCTGATATGACCAACCATCTAGGCATACATGTGACAGAACCAGAATTTCAAACTAAGATATTTGCAAATTTTGAACAGTAGATTGGCTTCTAAACCAATAGGTATTTTATTGCCATACATTTTACTTTCTTTAAGGGGACTGAAGACAACACAAATGCATTATTTCACCATAATCATTCTCATCATAGTATAATCACACAGCAAATCAGATTCAGATTCTGATGACAATTTGGGGAGGCATTTCACCACTATGGAGTTGTCAGACATAATCATGATTCACTGCCTGCAGATTCCATCCATTAGACCAGAAAGGCACTTACGATAGCTTTCATATAGAGGTTGATTTGAAAAGGCAGTTACCTGATCCATGTTTGTTTTTTTAAACTATATTTGAACAAGTAGGCTCTCCAATCTTATGTACTGGCATCTCTGTAAATATAACCACTTCTGGTTGGGGCTTCTCCTGAGGAATTCTGTTGTGACCCCACCCTACTTGTTCCAATGACACAGGAGTAATTGTACCCGATTAGTTATACTGATGTTTTGATTGAATGAGCTGGAAAAGGGTTCCATTGGACCAGCAAATTCATTTGTAACAGATGCATATAAAGGCAACCAAGCAGGATCAAATCTGCTGCCATATTGAATAACTTGAGGAGCTGCAAGTAACTTTCTCACTTAAATTCCGTCCTGTTGGAAACAACTATGAATCTGGCAATCTGTATGATGCAGACACACACGATTGAGATTAGCTATAACCTCCAGACATTGGTGGAAAAAACAATGAGATAGTTTAAGGTTGGATTTTTCCTCAATTCAGGAGAAAACAGATGATTCAAATGGGACAAGAGACTGTTTCTGCCTCTGAGGAGAACAGAACTTACCATATGCTTTTGGAGTAGATTGTCCAGATATGCCACCATTGTCCTAAAGGAAGTTGTCTGCAACAAGGTGATGATGCAATCCATAATTTGGTAAAGACTTGGGAGTTGATATTTAGACTCAATCAATATTTCTCAAAATTGGTAAACTTGTTGCAGTAAGCAAACCAAAGAAACTTTTGCAATGTCGGGTGAATAGGGACATGAAAGTAGGCATCTGAGAGCTTGAGACAGCATACTTATTCCTTTGGATGGAGAGATGTACAGACCTTGTCGTCTTTATCTTGAACCTCAAAAGAAGAATGAATTCGCTGAGCTGACTGGTCTGTGATTGCTCTCAACTTGCTTTGGCCTTTGTGGTACAGAGCAACTGTAACCAGAACATGGAGATTGTGGTTTTCATACAATCTTCACTGCTTACCTGTCAGAGAGCAAATGAATCTCCTCCTCTGTCCTCCCCCAAATCTAATCACACATCTATTATAAGGGGACAGGAAGAAAGATGAGGGGTGGAATAAGTGAAATCTGAATAACATCCAAAATGGCTTGGATCACCCCTTCATTTTGTGGCAATAGATGGATACAGTGTGATCGGAATCACAGGAGTTTGGTGCCCTTCTGTGGGTGGTGACAGTGTTTAAGTCAGCTGTGGGAGACAAGAAGATTGTTGATGGATAAACCTGGTTTCTAACCTACCCTGTAAGGGTGCCTCCTAGATTGGTTTGGTTCCTGTCTGCTGACATTAGGTTGAGATATGAAAAGCACTTGGAAGATAACAGATCCCTTTGCTTGGCTTGCCTATCTCTTGGCAGGGATGGCTGGTTTCTAAAACATCATGGGTGAAGTGGCAAGTTGGAGGGATGGTTCTACCTCCAGATTTATTCAAATTTTTGTTGCCCCCAACCAGCATTGGCAAGCAAAATAGTCATCATTAAAGCTAGAGTGTATGTGGTTTTAAAAAAAAGTGTTGTGTGCAAATATATGTTACAACATGTCCAGCTAAGATTGGCAGTGGCAATCAACATATTCGCAATCAAATGGTGAGTTGCTCTGTTAATGACCCAAGCAATTCAGGCCATCAACTCCCAGGCATGTTGGTTGGTAGAGTTTTTCTCCCCTCAAAAAGGCACCAATGAGGCCAAATCTATCATCGAAGACATTGTGACAATATTCCAAACTCACTTAGATGTGGCATGAGTTTTATTTTTAAAAATCCACTTTACAAAAAGTGGGGGCAGCCAAGTTAACTACTTCTAAATTTGTTACCTAATGCTGGGAGTTCAGTATGATAGGCAGTATAATGTGTCTTGTACGAGACTGCTTCCAATTTGGGAAAAACCTTTTCCTGTGGCAACAAATCTGTAATACCATTGCCACTATACAAGTCACTGATAATACCCTGCAGGTAAACCTCGATTAAAAAAGACGGCTATGTTGAACAATTTTGTTGTACTGGTATAGGTAGCTGGTTTATAGTGAGTATGGCCAGCAAGGTTACTGGTCATGCAGATGGCAGTCTGATTGATGCTGGTATCCACCTTACTGTGGGAAGACTGGATGAATGGAACTATCACTAAAATCCCTTTCCTAATGTGCTTGGATGCCTTATGCCAGGCAAGATATCATTATTAAGATCTCAGTAATTGTAACTGTAGGCATGTTAGGACAGGCAAATCTATCATCAAGATCACCATAGTTGCAGAGATATGAAGCCGCTGACCTGGCAAGATGAATGGATGTATCACTAAGATCCCTGTAATTGTAACTCTATATAGCCATATGCACGTTAGTATAGAAAATCTATCATTAAGATCTCTGTACGTGTAGAAAGATGAAGATGGAGACCTGGTGAGACAGTTTGCTCTATCAGTACAATCCCTGTAATTGTGACTGTATACAGCCATTGGCATGTTATGATGGAAAATCTATCATTAAGATCTCAGTAACTGTTGAAAGATGAGTGTGTGTTCTTGCTGCTGTTAGGTTTAATGCCATTTTCAGCACACGATAGGCTATGCATGGCAGCCAGTATTAATGGTGGAGGAAGAACCCGGGAAAACCCTGGGAAGAACCACCAACCCACGAGAAGCTACTGGCAAGTTTTCTCACATACCCACATTGGCCAAATCCTAGACTCGACCCCACACAGAGGTGAGATGGCAGTGATCCATAATGGAGAGCACTTTAGACCACTCAGGGCCCCTCATCTCCTTGAGTGTGTGTGTGTGTGTGTGTGTGTGATTAGGATTTTTAACATAGCTTTAAACAATTTTCAGTCATATCGCTATGATGTCTGCAGTGTGGCAGTTTATAGTGATGTCTAGCACTGGGGCATCATGCCGCAGACATGTAGCATGATGTCCCACCCAGTCACATTATCCTCACACCAGGCCAACCAGTCCTAACACTAACCTCTTAATGCTGAGCCCCTAGCGATGCAGCTGTTAGTACCATTTTTGTAAGTCTTTGGTACGGCTTGGCCGGGGTTAGAACCCATGACCTCCCGCTTCCGAAATGGATGCTCTAACCACTATCTATCATTAAGATCTCTGTAAGTGATGAAAGATGAAGCCATACACCTTGTGACAAGGATGGATCTTTCAGTAAGATCACCCGATTGAGATGACTGTACTGGCTGACTAATTCTATGTCTTTGGTCGAGTATATAGTAATGGATAGATCCTTTAGGTCTGTTACAAATTCTATGCACCTGGATTTGCAGGCCTGAAAATCATGCTTGGACATATAAGGGTGAGATGGGGTTACTCTAGCCATGATGGGCTGCCTAAAAATGGGTGTATACTCCCCAAATGTATTACTGTTATATCTAGGGGCTTAAAGTACGTAACATGACAAGCAAAAACCCCAAAAGCTTTTAAATTTTCAAGATATAAATTCATTTACCTAAAAAATAAAATCAAAGTGAAAGATTAAAAAATAACTTACAATATTTATGAATTCCTAGAATATTATCCTATATGTGATATTAATTTTACAGTATTCCAGGAACGATCCAAAGGTATTCTGAATGTAGGTTCTAATGTGCTTTTGTCCTAGCACCAATGAAGAACTATGGTTCTATTATCCAAAAGATTTTACTTAAGGTAAATTCCATGAAAGTAGAATATCACTAAAAAATCCTTGAAGGTTTTATATAATCCAACTGAATTATCTAAATATCCAAGTCATAGAATAATTTCACTACATAATTCACTAATGTCTATTAGAATGAACATTTTCTAATCTGCAGTTTCAAGTAATAAATTAGAGAAAAATATCAAATTTGCACTCAACTCTTACAAAAGCTGAATATAGCTGAAGAATCCTAATGTGGTGCTTTTAGTCATCAAATGCATATCAAATAACAAATTCTGAATCACTAGAAATGGTTCCCAAACATTTAAATAATTTTCTCCTTACTAAATTCCAAGGTCTTCTACAACAATTTATTTTCTTATTATTATCCAATCAGTGGCTAGGGCAGTCATGACATAACTACACTACAAATGTATGCCCTATATACTGTCATGACCTCCATTTAAATAATGACTTGACAGAATTTATTGTCGATATGAAAACATGGAAATCAACCTTGATTCATGAGTGGAAATTTCACAACATACATGTACTTTTACTGCAATACAGGCCAGCCACTGAATTAAAGAATAAAGAAATAAATGTCATATTCCCAAATAACTTAAATATAACTATAATATAAAATAATATATGATACAGATATCCATAACAATCACATTTGTAAGAATTTAAAAATTTGCATCATCACCCTCCTTCTTTTAACTTGATCAATTTTTGCAAAACCCTAATGTGATTGGGGAATGTATCTAAAGGAGAAACAGAACTTCTTGATTTTTCTCAAGGTACCATTTTTTACTGTTTGTTAATAAAACTTTTCTTAAGCCAAACTAGGCAGATGTATATTTTCACCTCCCATCCAAGACCTGCTACAAATTCTTCAAACGCTGCACTCCCTCCTTCATTGGACAAAATCGAGTTTTTATCCTCTTGTCCCTCAGCTACGTAGATCACAGCAAACTTGTGGGTTTCACGACTGAAATGAAATGTTTGGTTTATTGTACAAATGTCAGAATATACAAGTATGCATTCAACCTAACAACAAGGAATCAATATATCAAATTAGGGCAATTTTTGTTTTAGAGGCTGTCTAAGACACTCCAAAAAATGAGTACAGCTGACTTAAAATTTTCTGAAAAACTAAATAAAGAGGCACTGAGGAAATTTTAAGACAGATAAGAAAGGAAAACTTTATTGTAAGAGACATGAGCAAAACGAGATGCACAATATTTCTTTTAGTCATTTTGTATACTGCAATTGAGGGAGTAAATAAATGTTTGTTCAACCATAAGAGATCCTCAAAACTGATAAAAAGAATTAGAATTAGAATGATTTGCAGTCAGTGAAACTAAGAATAGATACCTTACTGCAGGATAAAAGATTATGACTCCTTAGCTTTTGACTTTATCACAAGGCCTTCATCACAGGAATGAATTCTGGACAGAAGTCACATGATCAATTAAATGCTGACCATGAGGCAAAACCCTTATGTATAATGGTGGAAGTTCCAATCCAGAATCATGGTTCAACACTGACTCCCCTTCAATTTCAATAGCTTCTCTTAATTTCTGAGTACTTATTCAAAAGAGTTTGGTCTTCAGGATGTACCAAGATTAATCCACAAACCCTAAAACAGCATTTACTCAACCTTGGTACATCCCAAGACCAAACTCCTTTGAATAAGAAGTACTCAGTCATCTATAAACTCCAGTGTGATAATTGTGGAAAAGACTGCATTTGGGAAACCTCTAGAATGCTTGAAACAAGAGTTGTACACTAACAGAAAATCCCTGACAGCAGTTGGTGGACACTGCAAATAATCAGGGCATATTATTTATTGGGATATCATCAGAGTACTCGGTAAAGAGAACAATACCCTGAAGAGGAAAATAAGCTACTGAAATCATGGAGGGGAGCTGAACCGTAATTCCAAACAGAATTGTCTTGTCATGTTGTTAATATTTAGTTGATTACATTTAGTCATTACTCTGATAAAAGCCTTGTCAAAAGCTAAGGAGTCATAAACTATTATGCTACAGAAAGGTACTGATTCTTAGTTTCATTGACTGCAAATGGCTGCAGCAGGTAACAATAGTCATTCTAGAATAATATGGTTGATTTAACTCAACTTTAAGATTAAATACTGCAATTATTGGTATTATGTAGTCAGCCTTATCAATCTGAACCAAAATATCATTATTTGTTCTTCAGTTATAATCCATTTTGTTAGTGGATAAATAACTGGTACAAAAAAGTGACATTTTAATGAGTGGCAAAGTCAGGAGTTGCAATATGCTGCTTATTGTACCACAAAATGAAATATATTGAGTATTCAACATTAAGAGAATTTTCTTTTCTTATGTACCAAGCTTGCTCTCATATTAAATGTCAAACGATGAAACTCACTCTTCATCAAACACACACGCACACTCACACACATTCACAAGTTCAATTCAATATAAATTGTAATCACTGGATATCATAAAAACAGCAGCCATTTAAGTGAATGGTAGCTTTGGGATGGCCTAATTTGTTCCAATTAATTATATTTATGACCTTTTGTAAGCTATTTCACCCAATCTGACCATAAAGCATGTCTAATTAAGCGATGCAGAACACTGGATTTTTACGTGTTGACAATGTAGTATAGTAAGGGACAAGGTTTGGTTTTGTAGGGTTTAATATTTTTCAGCACATAACAGGCTATACATGGTGGCCAATATATTTAGTGGAGGATGAACCTAAAAAAGAACCACCAACCCATTGGAAGCTACTGGTAAGCTTTCACACATACCCACATTCCCTAAGCTAAGACACAAACCCAAGCTGAGAGAGGTGAAATGTCTGATCTGTAAAGGCAAGTGAATTTGTTGCCTTAGACAACTCAGCCATCTGAAGCTCCTTAGTGGCAGACAAACCTTGTAGATAATCAAATACTGGCAGCTCAAATGTCCTTGGCAACATGTTACATGTTTAGGCTCAAATAAACAGCAACACAAGAAAGAGTAAAAACAAGCTTTGAAAAGATTAACAAATTATTTCCCTGGAAAGATAACGTAAAAATGAAAAAATAAGAACAGTTTTAAGAATCAAATCCAAAAATAATCCATGGATAAAATTTTAGAAGTCCTAGTATTGAAATGTTCTAATGAATTCAAGTTCGAGTACCAACGAATAATCCAAGATGGAAGGCAATGACATATGCTGTATCCTGTACTGTGTTGAAGTCTACAGCTCCTTGTAGAAACACAAGAAATAATCCGGTGCTTGCATTAATAAAATTTCTTTGTTCAAGAATTCTGCATGAGCACTCAAAATATTTCCAGAGAAACAAATTATTCTTTTCGAATCCAAATAATTCAAATAAACATTAAAATTAATTCCCAAAATGACACAACAAAAGAAACACCTTTACGTCCCAGTGTTTAGAAGCCTGACTGAGATCTCTCTCTCTAAGCAATGGTTTAAAACTTGAATATTGCGCAAAACAGATGCCCAGATAAGGGTCACGTGATCATGTTTACATCACATACTCTCAGCATGGCCCTCACAAGAACCAATCATTTTACTCAAAAGAATAAAATAAACAAATTTGTTTACTTCAATAAAACTATTTACAAGCCTAAGGTCACATATTCAACACTTCCTTGATCTCACTCTTATTATTCCCACAATAAAAAAAAATTAAAAAATACCTGTTCATGTGACTGTTACTAATTTTGAATTATGGTCGGGAAATAGGTCAGCTTTATGTGTTTACAAAATGAACAGTCAAGGTCAAACTATTTTCTGGAAAAGTATCGAGTTCCTAGTAAACAAAACTACATTATTTTGACATATAATGAAATTAAAAAATATTTAAAAAAAAAACTTACAAACAATTCAATCAGATATAAATTAAATCAAATATACAGAACAAACAACACAATTTTTACGCATGAAAGATAATGCAGTTTCTATTTATAGCTCTATCTCATTAAATCTGTTTTTCTTCTTGCATTTGTAACTTCTGAAGGTGCACACAATTAAGCAACATATGGCATGGTGGACAATCTTGTTTTATATACTTAGGATGAATTTTAGTGTAAATCTCTCTCTCTCATTCACACACACACACAACACTTTAAATCATATTCATTGGATGATTATAACAGCAGCAGCAGCTATTTAAGAATGATAGGTGTGGGATGGCCTGATTGGTTGCAATAAATTACATTTTTGACATTCTGTAAACTATTTTACTCAATTGGACCACATGAAGTATGCCTGATTTTGTAACACTGATGAAGATGCAATATATATAGTGGGGGATATAAATTTTTTGAGAAACAAACAGTAGCAGGTCAATTATCTTTAGGAAAAGAAAAGTTATATGCCTGAAAGGTAATGCAGTTTCCATTTATTGCTTTAGTTCAGAAATGCTATTTATTTGTGTAAAGAAAAACTTCTGTAGGCAATCAAGTATATCAGGAAATGATGGTAAATCTTGCATTTTCATGAATAAAATACAGAAAAGGAAACAAAAATGAAAACTATTTCCTATCACTTTCTATTTTCTATACTGCACACTTATGTTTGTGTTTGTGCATTTGTGTTTTAGTATAATTGTGAGGACATTACTTGAACTGCACACCAACATCTCGAAGATGTAACTGCATTTTTGAGGATTTACATACCAGCCTTTGAAATGTTTGTTAGGAAACTGATTCATAACAATCATCAGAGGTGGCCCATGTAATACTGTACACACAACTTGCAGCCATATCTTGGTGTGACCAGTCTGTGTGTAAATGTCAATCAGTGGATATGAGACTAATGATCACCTGTCAGCCAATCAGAATTTCACTACTTTACACGATGTCTTTGTAATGTATACTATTAGACATAAAGATAATCATGAATCATGTCCGTGTGCCGTGGGATGGGTGGATGTGCTACATTTAAGGAATGTATGGAGGCAGAAGAAACATCAGCTTCTTTGGAAGATTTGTTTAAGAGTTCACATTAAATTAAACTTGAATACCTTTGTCATTTGTTATGGATGAGATCAAGATTTAATAACATTCTGTACTCATAATAAATTGCAAAAAAAAGCAGTCTTTCTGGAAATTGATATCTTGTCTTACAGGTGTTTGCTTTACATTAGATACTGTATATGGTGGTCTATAAGACGATACTTTTTGACCAGAAAATTTGGGGATCAGAAAATTAAACGTCAAAATTAAAGTGACTGAAATTAGAAAATTGTTGTTTGTCTAATATAATAATTTTAAGTTCTAAACCATGTACCTTTGTCTGCAGGCTGTGAAAGTCTGGGTCACTGTGTTGCAAAGAAATATTGGTTTTGCAGAAAAACGTTTATTCCAGTTAAATGTTTCATGACCAAACTTTGTGGAGGGCTTGCAATTGGGACATAGTCATTGTTAAAACTAGTAAGAAAATAATGGTTTCTGCACACTAAGTTTTGCTCAAGACCACATATATGGACTAAAAGTGTAGATCATTCAGACCATTTGGTCAGTAATCTTGAGGTCATCCATACTAGTGTGTATGGAAAGGACTAATAAAAAGTGTTGGTGAATAATGTGCTGTTCATGGGACTCCTGATCAAATAGTTCAAATTTTAAAAACTTTTGGACTTTTAATATTTGGTCTGAATTGGGGCATACACAGGTCTAATTAAGTTTATGATCTGATAGGACTGAACTTATGCATGTATATATGGTAGCCAAGACCTTTTAGCAAATCTTCAAAATTAAATCTTCCTGATGGGATGGGGTTTAACTTGCTGTGCTCTCATAGGCTGGGCACATATGCACAAGATATCTGAAAGTGACTAAATGTAATAGTTTGCACATAAGCAATCTGCATAATGATTTTGATGATCAACTTGGAGTATATGCTTGAATCTAGTTTTTAAATATATGAAATAATTGTGGGCCAAATGTTCTGAAATTTATTAAAAAATTGTCTAGATACTATAATAAAAAAACCTACTATTGTATCCCTTTAATTTGAGACTCTCCTCTCTTCCTTTTTCTTTCTCTAATATAACTGTCACATTTGTAAATCACATCAATAATCGCTATTACAGTTCCTCAATGTTATGAATAACAATGACAATTCATCCATCTCACTTAGGAAACCAATAACACTTTCTGACTTTGAAAACTAAGTCCTTATAGGTATATCTTCTGCTTGTTATTGAAACAGTAAATGCAATTTTGCTTCAGTCATATGCTAAATTAAAAAACAAAAACAAAACTAAAGTTTTTGATTGGTGAATTAACAAATTAGATAGGTTTGATATTCTTAAATTTCACTTTGCACTTCACTGCACAGATATTAAGGTTTCACTGATTATTATATTTCTCAATTCTCAACTACTTGGCGATCATTTCCACACAAATAATTCCTTATAATAATCGTACAGTTAGAAAGGTCAATAAGTTGTCAAACAGTGGCTGAAATTGTGTATCTGTCTGTCATTAGCTTTAACTAAGGGTAAATTAGTTCCTAAGCTTTCAGATCAAAGTGTTTTCATGTTGTTGCAAGCTTTTAATAAAGAATAGAAGAAAAAGACAGTTCAGGTGTTTGGGCTGGTGTACTCTTTTAATGTGTGTAAATGGTTCTCATAACAGTAGTACAGTATCAGTAGTCCTCTTTAAGTCACACAGGAAAAAAGACAGCGATATACATATAGCCCAATTGCACTTATGCCAATATTAAATTTTCTAACCTATACTTTCATTTCTGCTTTTGGTCTTTGAAATATAGTCATATGTCAAGGTCCTCATAGTTTTATGAATACAAATGTGTGTGTGTGTGTTTGTGTGTATGTGTTGTCCTTGACCAAAATATCCATACACTATAAAATAATCACTCTTCTTTCTGTTCAGATAATTAAAATTAATGAATATTATCAATTTTCCTACATACTGTCTACAAGAAATAATATCTTTATTGTCATAATTATGTATCGTTGTGCATGACAAGTACACTGTCTAGGAAGGTAGACCAGGTTGCATTACAGCCTCACTTGCCAATAGCAAACACTTACATGACAGTGTTTCAATTTTGTTTCATAAATACAAAATTCTGGTTGCATTTCTAGTGTTTGTTCATTGGGTACATGTACTGCTTTTGGTGTCAAGTCTTGCTAGAAAACTTGTCCATTAAAATGAAAAAGTTCTACTATCTATATTGCTTCATAAATTAAAATTGACTTAAGCATTATCCTACCTTTGAAAACCTGAAAGAATATCCATATTTTCCTTCAAAATCACTTGCAGCTATCTTGAAACTAAAACTCCAAATTAGTGATCACTGCTCTAAATATCCAATGGAACCAAATTAGTGATCACTGCTCTAAATATCCAATGGAACCAAATTAGAGATCACTGCTCTAAATATCCAATGGAACCAAATAAGTGATCACTGCTCTAAATATCCAAGGAAACCAAATTAGTGATCACTGCTCTAAATATCCAATGGAACCAAAGTACTTAGACTGGTTAAGGAAATTGATGTGGAATACCATTATTTGCACTCAGATTCTATTTAAGCACTTATATCACACCAGTTAATCCACTGTAGTGAGAAGAGGAACTGATATGCATGATTTTTGTCTCCACTTGTATGCTCTCTCTGGTGGTCAATATAACAAGAGTTTGCAATAACATGTCAACTTGATGTAATGCTAATGGACATTGATTTATCAAAGTGATTCATCCAATAATATTACTATGTGTCTAGAGGAAATATTGTTTTTCCATTGTCATCTTCAACAAGCTTGCTGCTCACATTCTTTAAGGAACTTCCTGATCATGAGCATGTAAGCTTTTATGGTTTCTTTTCTATCAATTGACAACACCTTTAGTTAGTCCATACATCTGAGGTAATTAAAGCAGTTTCATAACCAGACATTTGACTTCAATCAACAGTTTTTCAATAAAGGTGATTTTTAAAAAAATTCCAACTTGAAGCTTCTACTTTTCATCATCTTTAAAAACAAAATGTTATAATATATTTTGAAAATATTGTGTCCAGAACACTGGAGGGTACAACTATTTGGGTTAGCCAATGCAAATCCCCTTGCCTTTTCTGTACATTCCAATCATTCCACCATACCTTTGCAACCCTCTCCCTTATGAAAATGATAAAGGTTTATGATGGATAATCTTTTATGCCAATTGAAATTTTCATACATCTTATCTTTGACCCATTTCCATGGGCCCCAGGTTTAGGAGCCAAGGATGCTCCCCTTGTACAGATGTTTACTCCTAGGGCAACGTAGTTATAAAGTTTATGAATTTCAACCCATGAATATGGTGCAGATGTGGCAACATTCAGACGAACAGACAGGTGGATAGATTGATGGATGGACAGACCAACAGTGGATATCACCATAAACCCTGTTCATACGTGGGAATAATAAATTTAAAAGTCTGATTGAAAAACATGCAAGAGCAGGTACTACTGAATCATATTTACCATTTCTGCATATCCAAGTTTTTCAACTCCCTCAACAGTTTGTCAGTCTTTTTCAGAAGGTCAAAGTGACATCTACAAAAAACAACAAAGAATAATTTAACCATTAACTTTTCCCAGAACTGACTTGTATTCAAAATACACATGTTAAGCATGAATTGGAATACAGATATTGAGAGAAGGTGCCACATTCAGGTATTGTAGAAAGTCAAGATCAATGGCATAGAACCATTATCTTATTCTTCTGCATGCCATCCTCAAAGGCCCAGAATAAAAATTTACATTCTATCTGTATTTGAAAATTATGCAGCAGTTCCTGAAAAGGAAGAATTTTAGTACTGAACACTTGCTTCCTATGCATGCAAACTGCTGCTTGATCTTTCCCAAATACCATTTTAAATTTAATACTTTACTGAAACACATGAATGTAACACACTTTCTGATTCTCGATATCTGCTTCAGTAAAATCCATAAAATACTGTCAGACATTTTAACAACATGTGATGTCATGACTCTATAATTTTGAGCAAAGAAGAATTACATTCTTTGCTTTTTTTCAACAATTTGTCTAAAAATGGGAAAAAAACAATTTGTGATACACAATGTATTTCTTTAATATTGCTTACTGAATCATAACACAGCTGGAGTTATTCCACTGCCTCAGAAAGTTAGCCCTCCAGTGCGAAGAGAGACAGCAAGAGACATTAACCACATCTTTTGGCTTGTTTTGTCACCAAAATTGCTAAAATGTTGAATGCTTACATAGACACAAGATAATGGGTGTGGTCTCCCCTTGGATGGAGGAATTGATGTTATTCATCAATTACTCTGAAGCAGAAGTACATGCTCTAACAGTGATGCAATTGTGGAGATCACTTAAGAGTGGGAAGCTGTATTTTAATCAGGTATTAATTATTATAAACAGATTTTCCATTAATGACTGTTCTTTGCAATTAAACTGGTGCAGTTATGAAAGAAACCAAACTACTGCAGTGGAACTTCTGAAAATTGTGTCAACCTATAAGGCATTAATTTCACTGATTTTACCAGATGGGATTAAAGCGACTAGGATGGTCTTCCATGAAAGGTGATTCAACAAGCCTTGGATAGTAGTTTCTTTCGTTTTGATTTTAAGACCATTTTTTCAGCACAAGATAGGCTATACATTGCGGCCAGTATATCTGGTGGAGGAAGGACCCTTAGGAAAACCTGGGAAGAACCAGTGACCCAGGAGAAGCTACTGGCAAACTTTCTCATATGCCCATGTTGGCCAAGCCCAAGACTCAAACCCATGCAGACAGAGGTGGGACATAAGTGATAGATAAACG
Source organism: Sinohyriopsis cumingii (assembly GCA_028554795.2). Lineage (NCBI taxonomy): Eukaryota > Metazoa > Mollusca > Bivalvia > Unionida > Unionidae > Sinohyriopsis > Sinohyriopsis cumingii. Next base: position 188,707,858 of record CM068824.1, on the reverse strand, counting down.
CAAGTGCCACAGACAACATATTTACTTGTATATCTGCCTCTCTTTCTTCCTGCTCCACTCTGTTAGGGTTCTATTAAAGTGAAAATCTTCAAACAATGTCCTATCTTGTTGTATAAGCATCAAGGTGTTTTTGTTTCTCAACTTAATCTGTTCCTAAGCTGTATGTGAATATTGTTCTGTGTTGAGAACCCCCCTTCAAAATCTGCTGTCTAAAGGGTTTGTGTGTGATTTGGATATTTTAACATGGCTTTAACAATTTTCCAGTCATATTGCTACGATGTCTGCACTGTGGTAGTTTATTGTGATGTCTAGCACTGGGGCATCATGTTGCACCCAGTCACATAATCCTGACACCCGGCTGACCAGTCCTAACCTCCTAATGCTGAGCACCAAGACAGGCAGTTGCTTGTACCATATTTATGTCTTTCGTATGACTCAGTCAGGGTTCGAAACCCACGACCATCTGCGAGGAGGATGCTCTAACCACTTAGGCAGCCAGAGCAGTTGCTGTCTGAAGAAGCAAATGCATAGCCAGCTCAGCCAGTTTCAACAAGTTGGGAAATTGTTCTTTATGGTTGTTATTTACTATTTACCATGCCTCAAAGGTACTGTCTCTTGGATATCTCTACTCCAAACTAAGATTTTTCACTACCAAGAACTCACCCGGAGCCTTACTTTCTTAAGTCAGTACTTTGCTGACTATTGTTCCAGCTATCTTATATACTCCATAATGCTGGACTTAGCCTTTAATGTCTGTATATGATCATGATTATGTGACTATGCATTTCATGTAAGAGTTGACGTCTAAAAGTTCAAACAGCTAATATGTGATGTAAAAGGGTTACTTTAACCACAACTTCTGCAAATATCATTGAACATATCTCCTTTCTTAGAGTTGTGAGATAACCATTTGTAATCCACAACCAAGAATTGTAAAACTTTACTGCACATTTTGGTTTCTTGTTTGGTGGTACATCTAACTCATCATCTGACGTTGCTGTTAAAGTATTGTCCTCTGCTTCACAAGAAAATCCACTACTTTCTTCATTCTCCTGTTAACTTTCCACATTCCCACCACCACAAATTTGACAATGAAAATAATCAGCAATTTTACATCCCACCATGGTTGATTTCACTTTCTGGAAATGGACTATAGTTTGTGCATGTGCATATGAAAGGAAAGGGTATCAATTACAGAACCCCTCTAGGACACCCATGTTTCACTTACAAATAATTAGTGGGATTACATCTAAAGACTTTGGAACTGAAGAGAACGGTGATAAAAACATCCATACGATATTTACCATATATACTGGGACATGACAAAATAATAAAACATTTTCTTGTCCAGGAACTTATGATGAAACTTTTTTCACCTAGGTCACATGTCCCAAGACTTAAGAAACAAAATAAATTTGTATTGAATTTGCATCCCCCCTTCATGTTGCAATATAATAGATAAAATGCTTGTTTGATAATAAAAAGAAACTAGCCTTGTATTGTTATCATTTGTTCCATTTTTTCATCATGAGCATTAAAGAGTAAAATATATCCATGAACTCCATATATGTAGTATAGTCTTCCATACTGTAGCATGTATCGCTTATGTCCGATAACACGACACATTGTTCATTGACATGAACACTGAGAAACAAATCATGCTTGGTGGTACTCATAGGTTTGAATATGTGATTTGACTAAAAACTGGATCCAACAAAATCGCAAACAAGAGAGAAATAATAAAGCAATTGCTTGAAGACAACTGCGGATCATGCTTGATACGGTGTTAGGTGCAAAATAACCAAGATTAAATTATATCCAGTTCAACTTTATGACAATGTCTCACAAATAAAAATCATTATTTGAAAATATATTCACTTGAGTGCAAGTGACAATCTTTTTGCTAGTATGGATTACAGAAGGTATCATTTATCAGCGTGCTATAAATAGAACACCTGTTACCTATTCGACTCCATACGCATAGGACTGCCTGTTAACTGTTAAGCAATGTAGTGCATGTTACGTTTAACAGCAATTTTAATCATTTTACATTTTTGGTACACATCTATTACATGCGGAAAAATTTAAGAGTAAAGTCCAATTGTTATAGCTGTGTAATTAATTTTTCACAGAATTTTTTATGTGCTTAAAAAATCTTGAGAGAACTCGATCACCATCAAGTCAGTGAGATCGCATGACCAACCGTAGCCGCCATTTCTCATACTCAAAGTTTACAAGTTTTTTTGTCCGTGTCTACATCACTAAGTCATCTGAATTTAATAATTTATAAAAACTAATTGCTGCCTACATCAATATCAGAGCCTTTACCTAAGTTATTGAAACTTTCATAGCTGTGATTCTAATCGTGAAAACCTTGTAAGTACTGAATGAAATCCACGACCTCCATTTCAGAGAGTGGAGATTACGAACCAGTTACTTTAAATAGCAGATATCTTCCAGAACACAAACAGTGACCACGTGATCTGACGTAATTGTCATTCGCAGAATGAATGTAGTATTTAATGTTTTTTTCCCCAAAGGTGGCGCTATGAAAACTGGCTTAAAATGGCTGATGTTTACAGCAGACGTCAAGAGGCACTTCCATGTGAAAGGATTAGAGACGTCAAAAGGCGCCTCCATGCGAATGGAGTAGAGGTGTCCAAAGGTGCTTGCTTGAGGTAAAGGGTTAAAGCAAGTTATTGCTGTGTATACTTTTTACCTGCCAACACCAATGTCCATTTGCATTAATTATAACTAGAGATGCCAAACAAACAGAGGCCTGGGTGGATAATAAACACAACTGGCAGTCAGCAGTTTAAACTTACCAACTCCAAAGACAAAGGTTATTTTCATTACAAAGCAAGCCGACCTCAGAAGCCAACTTTGAAGCTGTTTTTTTCTGTCTTTTTTGTAAAGGATATCAATACAAAGGTTATTTTATTAATTTTATTACAATGCAAGCTGACCTTAGATTCTTTTAAGTGTGCCAAAAAAATTTTAATATACAAAGACAGCAGAAATATGGAAGCTAACATTGGTTCCTTTCACCAGTATTCACTGGAATTTTGAAAATAAATTGAAACAATGGAACAAATTTTAAATTGACACAATATAGTGCTTCGTCATGGTCATCACCGACTCAGTGAAGGCTAGAAGATTTGGAGAAAATAAATCATTTGATTTGATTTGATTTGATGAATTCGTGAAGGCCAGAAGAAAAGAAGATGATTTCACTGACAAGTTGATCGTTAACATGGATGAAATACTAGTGTACTTTGATCTCATTCCTGGATGGACTGATGATAAAATGGGGGTCAAAAGTGTGAGAATCAGCACGACTGGAGCAGATTTTAAAAAATCTGACTTTAGTCCTTGCCGTTTCTGCTTCAGATGATGTGCATCCTCTAACAACAATATTTCATGGCATGAGAAAGCTCAAAAAAGGTATTCATGTACCGAAAGAATGGACTGTACGTGTGCAGGAGACGGGTTGTTTTGAAGGCATGATGTTGCAGTGAATTAAAGAGTTTTATTTCAAGTACAGTTTTATTTTTTTAAATAAAATTTCAGTTGGAGTGCAATTTCCGATGTATGTTTCAAATAATTTTAAAGGTTTCCCACAACTTATGACTTTAAAAAAAGATGTATCCCAGAACATACAGTGCACAAAAAATTACTTTCAACATTATAGTGCCCCAAATTATATGGTAAATACAGTACATGTACTTAGAATTTATTTTTAGATTCTTATTTGTTTAATTTATCTAATAGAAATAAAATCTGAATCCTGCCATGCTGAATACATTTTTAAAATGCAATACTCTGAACTAATTAGTAGGAGTTCTCATGCATCACCACTTTCCAAGTGCACAAAATCGTAAAAAAATTTTGTATGAATCGTGCGATTACACACCCTGGGAGCATCACTCTACATGTGATGGACCCAGTATTTTAAACCTGCATATTTCCAAATTCTGGTCAGTAGATTGGCTTCTAAACCAGTAGATTGTTTACGAACAAATGTTACATGTTTCATAGGTCTGAAAACAAAAAAGTGCATTTTTGGCTATAATATTTATTCTCTTCATACTACAAGTTGTGAAGAGAAAGCAGATTCAGACTGATTGAAAATCTTATAATTATATTTTTAATATAAGTCATTATATTGTAAATTGAATGAAAAAGGAACAGTTGCATATCTTTTGGTTCACTGCAAATTTTTAAAAAGGTTTTAAAATAAAATCTGGAGGTATTTTCAGTATCCTTCACAAGATCACTATCAGGTGACCACTGATGATATTAATGAGATTATTAAGCTCCATACTTAACAGGCTATCTAAAGTTTTCTGTTCCAGATTTCTTCTAAACAATAAATAAATAATATGAACATTTAAAAAGATTACATACAAATGTGGTTCATTTTGGAATCTAAAGATCATTTCACTTGTGCATATGCTGCATGCTGGAATATCAAAGACTGTTAGAAATACTCTTTGATCATACACACAAACTAGAGCATTCAATAATTGACCATTCCATTGATCATCTGATTTACCAATCATAACAATGAACCTGAGACTCATACACAAATTGTAAACTTTTCTGTTTGGTTTGGAGGTGGTGAATGTGGCAAGGGGCCGAGTCACAATGTATGTTATCTTGTATATTGGCATGAAAATTTTGATTCCATCTCAGAGTCTGAACCAGGTAAATAAAATGATCTGCTACAACGAATGGTAAATTGTGCTCTGCCAGAAAATCACCAAGTTCTCAGCAAGTGCCACTTTATCCACTTTTGGTCCAGTCTCAAATAAGTCCTTCAAAGTCAGTGTGCTTGTTACAAAACACTCATTGCTCCTATGCAATGGTGTCTGCATATGCTTGGCAATATCATTTCTTTATCCATATACTATCATAAAATCCACTTTGCATGAAACATAATGTAAACTCCAAACCTTTGCTACTTGCCTTCACATACTTAAACTCGGATATTCAAGCATAGCTGAACTTGTGCTATTATTTAGTAGCTTTTAGCACTGGGTGAAAGCATACATTTTTTACATGAATTAAACAATACAGAAGCTGTCCTTATATATTCCTGCTGAAACATCTTTTTGGCAGCAATGGCCTTTCATAGTTGGCCAATCTTTATCAAATGACAGAAACCATCATGGCCCGCTTTTAACCCCTTTATTCTTACAACACCTCAAAAAACTTTCCTGATTTGACCTTAAACTCTTCAAATTATGTGTGTGTGTGTGATTTGGATTTTTAACGTATCTTTAACAATTTTTCAGTCATATCGCTACGATCTCTGCAATGTGGCAGTTTATAGTGATGTCTCGCACTGGGGCATCATGCCACAGACATGTAGTATGATGTCCCACCCTGTCACATTATCCTGACACCAGGCCAACCAGTCCTAGCACTAACCTCTTAATGCTGAGCGCCAAGCGAGGCAGCTGTTAGTACCATTTTTGAAAGTCTTTGGTATGACTTGGCCAGGGATCAAACCCACAACCTCCCACATCAAAGGCGGGTGCTCTAACCAGTAGGCCACAGGAGCAGTCTTCAAATTATAACAATAAGGTAACAAATATCAGCTTGCTGTGCTCACATTAGCTGTTCTTTAACAATTTTAATCTGATTACTCAGCCACTCATCTTTGCACTAGGAACTGTGCTGGTGCAACATTTCCAGGCCCCAGTAGATTAGTTCTGGCTGAATTCACTAACATATTTACAAAACGAGTAAATATACCCTTTTTTTTTCAAATTTTCAAAAGCAGATTTCAGCTATAAAACTGTACATGCATTGACAGCATTTAAACTTATAGTTCTGGCCTACTGCCAGTAAAATCATATGTATGGCGGAATAGTAGCTTTTTATTGTGATTGATGCCAACTATATCGTGAAAAATCAGAGGAAGTCAGCAAGCTGTAGTATGTGGCTTGTAAAAATGTGATGTTTCGCTGCTTGCATTTGGAAGGAAATGCTCTGTTTCTCCACATATGCTTAACTTTCTTGCCCAAGGAATTTTGTCCACTCCTCCACAGAAATATTTGTCTGAGGATTTATTTACTATGAGCATGGCACAAAGGTTATTATTTTATACTGGGATGTAAAATGTAATGTGCAGTTTCAGCAGGCAGGCAGATGGCAGGAGTTTCATGAGAATCCTCACAACTTGACTCAGGAGGTTTGGTATACAAGATTGTACCACTTAAGAGAGCAATCAAGATTTATTCATTGAGGTAGTTCCAGTTCCATAAAAGGGAGTACACTGCCCTGGCTTTCAGATCTGGGACTGGAGAGACAAAGATGGGAGCTTGGGCTTCCACCTTAACACAAAGAGGTCCACCAGAGGCTGACTAGAACAGGCACAAATTTGATTGATGATTGAGCATAGAATGGACCATTCTGTGCGAACTGGTTGATTCAGTCTGAACAGCAAGACCACTAGAACACGGTCTGTTCTTCCTATTTCCTTGGTCCCATTTTGAAAAAAAAAAGAGATGGAGCTCTGGGATACAGAGCCTGCATGGTACCTTCTTGGCAGTTTGTTTCCAGATCATCCACGTAGCCATGAAATATGTGACCAGAAGACAAAGTGGCCATTAAATGATCATTAAAGTTCTTAAATTGAATATTTCCTTTATCTATATACATGGTAAAAGTAAATGAATACATCAACAGTATAAGAAAATTAGCACCTTGTGTTAATTGCTGACATTAGAGAACCTGTTGAAAAAAATATGAAGTTTTGATACTGAAACCTATAATTTTCTACCTCACAAATGATATATTAAGCAGGGAACAAGCGAGTAGGATGCCAACACCTGGGCAAGATATTTATCAGAAAGGCCCATTAGGCCATTAAATATACTTACTCAACAAAAAAAAAAATATTAGTGGGCTTGAGAAATCACTTATAGTTCAGTTAACAAGTGGGCTCCAGAAAATCATAGGATGATTTGTAGTCTTACAAATGACTACATATACTTAACACATTCACATAAGCTAGTAAGGAACTAAAACATTACGTTTTTTGTTTGTTTTTTACCTGAAATGTTCCTGAAAGTTGGATTTTAGCTGTATCTGTTTCACAACAATTCATTTTGCCGCCACATTAGCATTCATGACAAGTGTCAAAGATGTGATGAAAGGATCATAAATATAATTATATGTCACCATTAATAGGTGGCAGTTACAACCAATGTGTAAAAATAAGATACATTTTAAAAACTATTTTATTATGAATATCATTAGCGTCGTAACAAGATTCATCTAGAATTTCCTTATGACAGAAACTAACAATGTACCAATATAGTGAAAAAGTACTGTAGTATGTATCATTGGAGATATATAAAATATTCCAAGATGAAATGATTGCAATATTTTAAAAAGAACTATGAATAAAGAACAAAATGCATGTATATTAATTGTGAGTCTTTTATTTTCTTAAGCCCTTTTGAATTCTGACAATGAAAACTTGTCACCTTACACAAACCTCCTGTAACGGACGAATTGTTCTGAGAGACTGCAATTTGTTGGTGGAAGAGGTGGTCTCTCAAGACAGGCTTTACTTTAGTTTTGTTGGAAATAACAGTATGGTCTCTACCCTTTCTTTTGTTATGGATGGCAAACAGTGTGTATAAAAAGCTACCAACAAGTGTGCAAAAAAGCTACACAAACTACCCACTGATGTAGCCTACCATCTGAAAAGTCCCTCCAATTTGCATAACATAAGCATATAAATTATAAATTAAAAAAATCAAAACAAACTTGTTTGCAACTGGCTGCTATGAAAGACATACAAGTTGATAATATAGATACTGGGAGAGTAACTGGAACTGATTTTCAGGAAGTATTTATTTCATAATTCTTCAAAGGTGGAATTACAACAATGTAAAGTTCAAATGGTCAACATGAAACATGATTATTGTCATACACTATTCTCTCTACTAGCTCTTAAAGTCAAATTTTCTTACAAGTCTAAATACTGTAGCTTGATATAAAGCATCTGTAATAGTCAGAAAAAACACATTCCTTCTCTGCAGGCTAATAAAATTACACATATGTATCTTTTGAGATACTCCACAATTTAGTACACCTTCATTCTCTGTTCTGTTATACTCAAAGAAATCTTCAAAACTGAAGTAAATCCTACCGTTTTTCCCAGGATAAAAGCCCTAATTGATCCAATAACATTCGACAAATCTGGAATGGTGAGACAGGTTCCTTAATCTCTGTTGGCATCTGAGGTTTGGCAAGCATACTGCAAAAAGCACAACAGAATGTAAACAATTTCAATGCATGTAAACTGAAAAATAATATGTTCTATACATTTACACTGTTTGCATCTCATTAAAAAAAATGTATCGTATTTTAGCAGAAATCTTTCAAATTTAGTCATAACTGTTTTGATCTGGAGCTATGGTGTCTTTCCTCTAAGAAAATACAACATATGTATTGCATACAACTTCTGGCAGTAAGATTGGACCTCTAACTTGTAGAGCTCAAAGATTGCTTTTATGTAATTCCTGAAATAACTGTAAGTCAAGAAATAAATGACTAAAATAATTTCTAATGTTTCGCTTGATGCCACACAAAAACCAATGTTTATACAAAAACAAAATCTCAGACAATAAGGCTGTTTCACAATGACGAACCATTAAATAAACTAAAACAGATGAAGGCATACAATATTAAAAACTAAAAATACAAATATTTAAAAGAAATTAAATGACCTATTTATGAGCTTTAGGCATGCACAATTACATGTAATTTCCTTTCCAATTATTACAAGTAAAAATATAAGTCATCAGATAAAAAAAGTTTTACTGTGAATTCACTACTTTTCATGGGGTACCAATTTTCATGGATGTCTTAGGTCCAACAAGCCATGAATTTAAAGACCCCATGAATGGCAATCCTTGTAAACTAATGGACTCCTTCCCCAATGCATGAATTCAACTGGTGACAAAAATGTAACATTTTGCGCATCCATGAAAACTGATACCTGAAAAAATAAATAGACCCACTGCGTTTAAATGCATTCAACTAAGATTTAAAAAAAAATCTTTTCAAAAAGATATTCAGATATACCAGACAAAATTAACATGAAAAACCTTACCACAAGAATAGGTGTTGTGAAAAAAGTTTAAAATACAGCACAACTCATGTGATTCTTTTTCTCCATGCATCATTGTGGGTGTGGAGAGAGCTTTGAAAGGAATAAGTAAAGTCCCTCTCCCATCTCTCAGCATGGCATAATGGACTTGCTGCAGCTTCTCATGAAGAATATCTCTGCACACCATGCTTTCTCGCAAAGTTGCATCTGACCACCACTGCTGAGTGGACATGATTGTTTATGACTACTGCAAGCATGCACTAAAGAGTTTCATTCAGAGAGGAGGAGAGGAAGCACTGTTGGGAACTCAGATATTTATGTTATTGCCCTCATAAATTAAGAGACGCATTCCTTTCTTTATAATTTCTCCAAATCAAATTTTACACAACATCAAATATTGGCTCAATGCCAAATGAAAATATGATGTACTTAAAAACTGATGTGTGTGTGTGTGTGTGTGTGTCAGAGAGAGAGAGATGAGAGAGAGAGAGAGAGAGAGAGATTCTCACTACTTTTGAAGACGTGAATCTGTACTCATATTTTCATGACACATGCACTCCTTCTCCCACCAACAAATGCTGTATGTCTGATAAGTTTCATAAATAGTTGCATTAAAAAATAAAAAGTGTGATCAGACTGCAATGTTTCCATTAGGACTGCACTACTACTGGTACCTCATACCAGCAATGATGGAAAAAGTAGGTATAAGACCAAATTAAATAGTACAAATGCTAATCAACCAATCTCATCAATTCATGGTTTATCGCTTGCATAATGTTGTAAACAATACTTTAGAGTAAGAAAATTAATGAGTTTCTGACACTGACAGGAGCTGCATTTATAATGGACAGCATCACAAGTCAACACCACAACACTATAGTTCATTCCACTAAGCATTGTAAATTATCAGGTCAGTGTCATCAAATGTAGCTAAAAGTAACAAATTTCTTTCACACAAAGTATTTAAAAGGAATGAAGTACTTTTAACTACATTTAATGACAATGTCCTAAACATTGAGTGAGTTACAGATAGGATAAAATTCACAATGCTGTCTGGAATAAAACGAAGTGTGATCTCATTCCAATATCACCAATGTCAGTCACCAACTTAATCCACACACAATTATCAACTTCGGTTCAGTTTTCACTCATAAAGTAAATAGTTAAAGTGTTTCCATGTACAGCATAGAATTTTTAGTTTTATTGACTTGGTGTGAGTGAAAGCTTTCAACTTCAGCAAGGCTAGATCACATAACTTACAGTCAATTATAAATACAAACTGGCAAAATCCAAAACCAAGCTCGTCCCTCAGCAAACAAATACATGGTTATTAATTTGTTTTGAACAAAATAAATAAAAGCACCAATGGTATACAAAAGAGTAAACTCCATAACACAAAAGTATCTCAAAATTCAAGATTTTTCAATGCAAAGGGAATGAAGCATAAAGTGTCTGCCTAGATTAATGTCTATAAAACAGAAACGAGTGCTTTAAATTGTCTACAGACTCTGATGTTGAGATGTTTAACTTTCAGTACTTAAAACAAAATGATTTCATTTTCAGATGAAAAATTTATCTCTGAATTACTGTTTATGAAATCTTCAAATTTATTTGTGTGAAAGAGACAGAAGAAAAACACATATGCAGAACTGCAGATGACAGGCAACTAAATGATAGCATTTATTAAATAAAACTGGATAAAAAGGTACAAAAAAGCAATTCAGGATGTTGGTGTGTGTGTGTGATTTGGATTTTTAATGTAGCTTTATAAAAAATTGGGTCATATGGCAACGATGTCTGCAGTGAGGCAGCATATAGTGATGTCAAGCACTGGATTGTCTTTTGTTTGCTTAACGAATCAACAGTAGGTCTGGTATTCAAGTCCCACCCCCTTCTTGAAAAAGCCAAAAATTTCAGGTGCGGACGTAATCAGTGATGGTTCGCCTACTATGCAAAAGGCACTCCATGTATTTCTCTGTATTTGAATCATGAACAAATTTAAATTTAATATAATTTTTTTTCAAAGTATGGCAGTCAATATACCTAAACATATTTTCTGTAAATAAGTAAACTAAATAAACTGGATTTACTGAGAGAGAGATTTGGGATAATGACATCAGTGAGATCTGGTAGTCTCGAACATCATATAATTTATGTCGAAACATGACACTGCCAACAAGCAAACTTTAACTGAAGGTGTGGGTATTTCTCCTTTGTTGGAAATAAAATCTGAAAAATTATGATTACAACTACCAAAGTGAGGAAGTGAGGGATTAATCTTAGAATCATAAATTTTCCCACAACACTGTTCATTTCAGCAATAAATTTAATTCAGTTTAATTGTGGAAAAAACTAACAGACTTCTGCTATTAATTGCTTTTTGTAATTGGCGCTGTTAAAGATGATGCTCCAAGTCAATGGCTTTGTGATATATAAATGGCAAGCCAAAGCAGACATATTTCACTGATGCTAATTCTTATCAATTTTTATGACAGTGTAGACAATAGCTACTGATTTGATTTCTCTTCAAGACAGACCATTTCATTTGCAAAATGGAGATAAAGATTAGGATTCTTTTTGAAAAGCTTGAAAGGAATTGTCTTGCTCTGATCTTGCAAAAGGAAAGAACTTAACTCACACCAAATTTCAGTTGGAAAAACAATCTGTAATGAAAGTGTTATGTATATGTAATTTAATTATTAGTTTGTTAGTTTTCAATGTTTTAAAATTCTATTACATGCTATTGTAATGTACTATTGTTTACTAGGTTTGTCCAGTAGTTCAGTTCTGTTTGACCTTTTTTCTTTTTATCTCACTGATAAACACCTAACAATAGAAATACTGTACCTAGTTTCTGACTTTGATTCAGAACCAGTGACAGTTTTGGTAAACAACTTTAAAAAAAAATATTTTGAAACATTCTTTCTCAGAGTAAGAATTGTTAAGTTAAGTCAAGGGCATAACTGGATGACATGATATTTATCATATAACAAACTTCTATTCCTTCTGGAAGGATGAACTCTTCACCCCCATCTGGGAATCTGTTTTGCATTTTAGTCTTATAACTTATGCTATGATAAGAATTCATTCACTTGTGCCTTAACACTTGAAAAGTCAAGTTGTTTTATGTTGTGTCCAGTTTGGGCGAATTATTTTATTTTCTTCAAATTATCTGAATTTCAAGTGATTCTTTTCCCTGGAATACATGAGTGCTCCTACAAAATTCTTGGACAAAGACATTCACTGAAATTTATACGGAATTCAAAACTGGAATAATATGTTCTGTGATTCTACAAGAAACTGTTGACATAACAGCACTTTGCAGGTTACAACAGATGACATCATCTTCCATTTTGGATTTCATCGGGATTCCAAGTCAGTTTCATTAAAGACTTTTTATTCCTAGGACTTCTATTTTTTAATTCTTTGATTATTTTCAGATTTGATTCATAAACCGTAAGTTCTTTTTTCTCATTTTTCACATGATATTCGTGGGAAATAAATTGTTCAATTTTACAAAGCTTGTTGTCTTCGCTCTTTTTTGTTACTTATTTTACGAGCAGAGACTCGCAACAAAAGAATTTTTTAAAATTCTGGTTGGAATGAAAATCCCAACCCCTGTGAACACTCCTCAAAAATCAAGTAGATGATCCCTTATCATGACACTACTGCATCATAATACAGTTGGCTCATTCAAGTTGTGGATATGCAACCTTGTGAACTTCACTTGTGCTGTTGCTGACAGTGTATAAAGCCATTAATACTCAGGGAGTAAGCATATGGTTTGCATTTCTGTGTAAATTTAATTCTGTTCTTTTCTTTTCTTTTAAATAGCAGTGGTTATCAGTTGGAATTTAACTGTCCATATCACAAAGGATTACTTTTCCTTTCTAACGATAGGATAAATTTAAGCTGTTCATGGAAAACCAAAAGATGTACCTCTTGTCAAGTCAGCTGGTAAGCTTGATCAAATTTTTTGAATAAAATAAAAATTTACAATTCAAAGAAGTATCAGTGATCTACTTTCCAATTATCATTATGTAAACTTCTTGAGCTACATTGATTAAGCTGAAACTGGGACCACATATAAGTAATGGGCACTGGCAGTGACTGCAAAAAGAAGTATATTTGAAGCTAATAAACTATTTCTAAACACAAATGTACTGAACATACAAGACTTTTTTTATTGTAAATCACTCTTATGTCTCAGATTTTCCATGGGTGGTCTTCATGCTCTGGCTATTCAAATATGAACCAGTAATGTTGACCATGCCCTCTATGGTGATGAAGCACAAGACATGTCTGCTGAGTTGTAGTGGTGATTTGTAGTGGTGTTTTGCAGGTATCTACCCCTCCACTGTAAAATTCACAGCAGAGAGAGCCAAATGGTGATTAACTACTCCACCATAACATGTAGAGAAATTACAAATCACGTGAGATATACTGTACTTTGCAAATTATTCTTAATGCAAAATTAAATATTTCCCGGCTTTCTTGTTTATGCTCAATGAAATCTTTTCTTTGCAGCAAATTCATGACATGAGGTGTTCAATTTCAAAAGCTCTATCAGGTAGATATTACTAGCTTGGTGACAAACAAATGCTACTTAATTCACCTGATTTGAAAATGGTGCTATTTGCTACAGACTGAACTACAAACAATGCCAGGTCAAAAGTGAGTAGCCACTGGAGTCAAAATGTTATTTAGCACAAGACAATTTCAAATGGTCACTGGATGATTAAGAATTATTCTTCAACTATGACTTCATCTGAGTACATTGATAAACATTTAAATAAACTCTGAAAATGCAATTTTATAGTGGCTTCTATTTTAGACCCTCATGGTTGCATAAATATAACAGGGTGCTGTGCAGTAAGGAATTGATAGACTGATAGAAGCAAATGACAATTCAGTTAGGAAAGAAAGATTTTAATGACAGAAAATATCTGAAATTATAAAGACACCACAGCCTTCAATTTAGAAATGTCTATAAAGGATTTAGATATTGGGGTCAACAGAAAATGATGGTTCAGTGTTGTGACACGACAAAATTTTATGTTAAACTATCTTTTTATTCCTTATCTTTAGGCAATATGCAAATAACAACGATTCTTCATATAAAAGTCATATAATTCATTCAGTTTCCACATTTTTATCCTTTGAAATAAATTGAGTTGTTAGCAAATTCAAGGAGTTTCTCAATATATTCAAAACGTTTTCAAGGATAGCCTGAATGTCTTGTTTTTTAATGCAAGGAGATTTTAAGGCAATGCCTCCGATTCAGGGATATTTCAAGGTTACATAAACTATCATAACAAGAACCTAGTGGGAGAGACCTGAAATCATAAACTAAAGTGGTCATCCTGCACTTTCTCATCTTGTTCATCACAATCATTGGCAATCTTTGCTGGACCTTATCTAAAGTACAAACCTTCTACAAACTTTAGTCAAGGTTATGTGGTCTTGAACTGAAGATATTAAGCAGAAACCACTTTTCTACTTTCAATCTGTGCTTTGATCTCCAGCTCAATAGGCTTATTCTTTACCAAAATGTGTCAGTCATCCACAAACTGTGGTTGAGAACTAAAATATTTGTTCAGAAACTATTGTTCAGTCCTACTGAGCATGGCCTTTGACCTGTTTGACCTGTTAACCCCCAAATCAACCGACTTCTTCCTTACTCCAAGTGCAAGCTATCCACAATGCTTGGTCCAGATCTATGATATAAAACAAATGTTATTGTGTAGAAAAATAATTCTTCTTTCAGTTACAGTGACATTTACCCATGACAAAAAAATGTATAGGTGTCTTTTTTATGAGCCATACTAAACCTGATCTTTGACCTACAACTCAAATGGCTTCTTCCTTGCTCCAAGTGAAATTTATCCACAATGTTTTGTCCAAATCTATGTATAAAGCAAATGTTACTGTGCTGAAAAAAGTTTTCTTCTTTCATTCAAAGTGTCATTTACCTATGACACAAAAACTGATAGGCTTCTTCCTTACACCATATACAAGTGGGCCCTGGGTAGATGAGTGGTCTAAGGTACTTGCCTTAACAGATCACAGACATCTCACAACTGTCTGTGTGAGTTTGAGTCTTATCTCTGCCAACATGGATATGTGAGAAAGCTTGCCAGAAGCCTTGTGTGCATTGGAGGCTCCTGGTGTTTTTCATGAGTTCTTCCTCCACCTGTTATACTGGCCACCATGAATAGCGATCATGTTCTGAAAAATGGCATTAAGCCCACAACAACAATGACATACAAGCTATTTACAAAGTTTGGTACTGATAAATGGTAGGAAAGTCATTACCATGGAGAAACATAATATGAAACAAACTGATGGATGGATAGACAGAAGGATGAACATCATAACATGTCACACTCTGCCTATGGTGGACATTTAAAAAAAAACATTAAATCAAATCAAGGGCCTATCTCATTCATTTTGTTCTGACATTTGAGGTTTTCTCAATCTTGCAGGATTACTCACCCAAGTGATTACATGTTATAAGAACGAATAGCTCCATCATAAATTATTAAATGCAAAAGTACCATTTTCTTTCACAATTTTATCACCAGATGATACAATATAGCAATGGCATTAGCTTTCTTCCTGTGACATCAATTTAAGTGGTCTACTCATTTTTTGACCTAATGCTGTATTTAAATGGCAGCACTTTCAAACTGGATATATCTAGCTGGAGAGCTGGACTTCCTTCATCATGACACAAAAGGAATAACAAGATGAAGAACTGAATTTGATTCAAATAATGAAAGAATTAAAAAGCCCAAAAAATGTACAAATTAAAAACTTGAATGGAGTTGAGCCAAAAAATCAACTATGTTTGCAATTTTTGAAAGCTCCTATAATTTTTATCAATCTGATTCTGCACCTGCTATCACTGAATAGCCAATATAACTGTTAACTCTCAAGTAACTTTGGATCCTGATGGAATTGGAATATTTTTAATGCAAAAACAGTTTATGATGAATTTTCTATTATATTATTTCTGGAGAATACCAAACTGTTAGTTTTAGGTCTGCATTAAGCTCAGTAGTGAAACAAAACAGTGGTATTAAAAAAAATATGACGAAAGGCTCATTTGTTCAATTAATCAAGATGTTTCTAAGCTAACTTATGTTGTTGCTTCTTAAGAGGTCCAAATCTCTGATAAACTTTATGACAACTGAATTTTCATAATCCGCTCATTGATAAATGAACTGCATGTTAAATTATCAACCAGGTGAAATAACATATCCTCCATTAGATTCTAAGCAAAAAAAGTTTGTTGCTTATAAATGATCACTTATAAGTCTATGTTTTATTTACTGAAATTTGATTCAAACAGAACAGGGGTTGCATTATACCTAGCAGTAATATTTGAATCTCTGGATGTTAACAGGATATATATAAACTGTCCTTGGAAATATTTCAATGTTTTCATGCCATTGTTCCCATTCAGAAATGCATGTATAGTATGCACTGGGTTGATCAGTTTCATTATGATATTCATTACACAACAGTTGTATATACAGTTATTTAAATTTTAATAATTTTAAAATATTACTGGAAAATTAAATTTTACTTACTGCAAAGTCAATTGTCCCTCAATGTTGTTTACCATTGCCTACTAGTAATTGTATTGCTTCCAGTTTTGTTAATGTCTGAGCAACCTTTATTTTGTTTTATATTGTTTTGTTGTATTAACACCGTGTTTGATACAATAAAAGTTTTGATTTGATTTATATTCTCCATTCCATAATTCAGATGTAATTACCAAGTGATCTGCCATTTCACAGGGGCAGATAAATCCTAGGCTTGTAAAGGTAGTATTGAACTTGTTTTCAACTTGACAATCCTTTTGATTGAACCACGATCATGATACTTGTTCAGGTCGAGTCCTACAGCTCCCTGTGTGTGCTGGACCATAATACCTGAGCACCCTCATTGTTTTTCCACATGACAACCCTTTGATTGTGCCATGAATGAGATACCTGTTCAATTGCATCCTTTAATTGATTTTAACAACTGCATGATTGAAATATCATCTAGAGAGCAAAAGCTCAGTCTTGACATAAGCAGCCTTAATTAACTGTAAAGGCAAGCAATCAGAATCAGATGATATCTATGATGACTAGACTGTGATGGAGGATTTCAGAACCATATTTGGTCACTCAGATGATGAGGATGAATTCTTGGGCTTTATACTAGATGAATTAGACAGTGGCATTTATAGGATACTGCTAGTCTAAAACGTGTGAACTTGACTATTATTTGTAAGACATGTGGAATTAACATATTAAATGATATTGTTAATCAGACTATTCTGGGCTACTATTATTTTATCAGTATGTAACATATAATGGAATTCATGCATGTATTATAGTTATAAATAGATTTAAAATGTAAATCAGTATGGATTTCAATTGATTAATGTCACAAAGATGAAAATGTAAGTTAATAATTTATTTGTGACATATTTCACTCAATAATATAATTGTATTTTACATTGGTTTTGTCTTTATATTTCATATCGATCTATTCACTTTGGTTGTTCATTTAAGTGCAATTCTGACTCACTGATAACATGTCATCTCTTCAGGCAGATCTGACTTGCAAAATACACCTGGATTTATAGGAGGGTCAAAGAAAAAATTGCTTTTTTGCAGCCCTAAAAAGTGGGTTGACTTATAGTCAAGCCAACATAAAATTGAGTATATACAGTAATTAGAAGGTAGCAAAATTTCACACAAATACAGTGAAAAGTGATACTTTCTGATATCCATATTAGTATCATTCTATGAAGGAAGCACCCTGTCCTGATTAGCAATTAACATATTTGTATACATATAGAAATGACAAGAAATCACAGCAATGTACACAATCATGAAGCTCACAAAATTATGGTTAGTGTTAAAAATTTCAATTGAGAAAGATTTTATCTAAGCGACAAAGGATACACAATTTAAAAAGGTTGAGAGAAAGAATTAGAAAGAAATGTAAATACAAACAGAAATGTATTTTTCTATTTGGTGACATGAGATCACTTACAAATAAAAGTGAAGTGCTGATTGAAATGTCATTTATTTTTTTGGGGAGTGGGGGTGAGGGAGGGGATGCTAATTTTAATAGCATAATACTCATCACTATTGCCTTGCTTACTGTATAGCTAGAAACCTGGTATAGAGGTAACCATGAACCAGTCTGACTACCACATAATTGGCCTAAATGGGATAACCTTACTCAGTGACTTAATCCAAACAATGATTAGACCATCAAACTGGAGTGGGAAGATGGAATCTTGCAAAAGTGACAGGTAAGTAATACATTATTAAAATCCGTTTCCCTTTTCCCCCAAATACATTTTAATATAAGTAATAGAATATCTATCACTATTGCTTAGCTAAATTTGACAGTTTAGAGGGAGGTTAATGGCCTTTAAAAAATGGTATAAAATTAATATACTCACCTTTATGGAAAGGGTGTCCACTATTATATGTTGACAGCAGACTGGACCATGTTTTGTGTCATAACTATTGGGCCCAAGGGAAAAAACAATGCCTTTGCTTTGGTACATCCAAGACCGAAGGTAAAAGAAGGATAAAATAGCGTGTGACCACCAAAACACAGCTCTCATAACATCCTTCAATGGTGAATGATAAAAAGGCCCCAAAAGTAAGAATAGTCCTGACTTTATGGGCTTTAGTTCTCACAAATGAAAGGCCCCTCTCTGTGAAGGACTGTTAAGCTTTCTTGAAAGTGAGGATAATCCAATTGGAAATGAATGATGCTGAGATATAAGCTGAACTCTTCATAGGTAGAAAGATATGCTATCTATTCTTACTTCAACTTTCTGACACAGCCAAACAAAACCATAATACCATAACTGAGCAGAAAATAGGATGCAGGGCTACCCAAATAAGCTGGGTTTTTGCACACACCCCTCATCCCTGTTGACAAAGAAATATATTCATGAACTGCAAACAACCATTTTCTATTATCATGAAGCTTTATGGGTAAAGTTTTAAAAGGAAGCTTCATATATTGGTCCATAAAGAGGAATTTGACAAAGCTTACAACATGCATGAGCGATTCCATTTAGGCATTAATGAATAAGATACTGGTGTTTGCAGTTCAATATACTTTACAATATTGGAAAGATGAGCCTACAAACCAACAGCTGAATCCTTAAAGAACTTAAGTGTGTTGGACAGTACTGCCCTATAACCCATAATAGTAGAAACTGATAATTTTCTGTCTTGGAACAGGAAAAGAGTCTGCCTGGGCACTCATAGAGAGACGGCCAGAATAAATCTCCTTCCAGTGGAACATGAACTAATCCATGGTTGGTGAGATATTCATCCCCATGTAAATGAAATACTGAGATGGGATTAGCTCAGATTTTTCTCTGTTTGGAATGAGTCGTACCCATTCACTGCAGACCAGCAGCAAGCCACTGTGAATCAACCAGAATCCTCAGGTAAGAAGCACCTACTCGTATCACCCAGGAAAAGGATCTGAAAGCAGAGGCTAGGTTGAATGTTACAGCCTGAAATTATAAAACCTCCCAGTGCAGGCAATTATGGAGGCATTGCCTATGGGATGTGAAAGTATGCATCCTGAAGGTCTGTGGACAGCCCAGTCACCAGTCACAATGGTCGAACAAGGAAGTAAAATGTGATTTGGTTATGATGCAGCCCCAAAGAGTCTCTCCAAACTGGAGAGAATTTTTCTTGACATCCATGCCTTAAGATACAAATCCTGGAGGTGGAGGAGAAGACAATATTTTTACTGACTTATCAAAGATATACATTTTCCTCCTTTACTTGAACCATCAGGTGGGAACAGGAAGGGGACCCAATGGGATAAGGAAGGACTGTAGTGTGAACTCATTTAAGTGCAGCAAAAACTACAGGACATCATTATCCTGTTCTTGCTCCTAGGGCATGATGGGGTGGGGTGGGGAGAGAGATGAAGACGAGACAGAACTTCCTAAACCAGTGTCTCTCTGATAAGAGGGAGAACTGAGGAGCAGCAGTATCCTCATTGCACAACTCATGAGGAGTAGCTGGACTGCACATAGTCTTTCTAGGAGAATGGGAAAGCAAACGTTTTTAGTAATCATGTTTCTCCTATAATACTTACCTGACCACATTACACATGGATAACTTTCTTTTCTACCTCCAAATCCAGCCCTCCCGGAAAGACAGAAAACATCTTTTGTGCGTGTGTGCGTGCATGTATATATATAGTACACATATCAAGAGAGAGGGGAGAGATAGAGAAAGGGAAGCAATTCTTACAGGTTAACTCCCCTTTACACTGACTTTGTGGCATCCAATTTAAACCAGTTGTTTACTTGATCGACACCTTATAGGATGATCACATTGCGGGACAGGGTGGGAGGGATTATTTATAATGTGATATGTTACGTTTTATAGGAGAAATATAATTTTGTCAAAAATTTGCTTTCTTTGGCAATTACATCACCTGAACACATTGCATTTGGACGATCGATAAGAGGAGGAAGAAATGCTGAGCATCCTACCTCTACCTGTGTCACCCAGCAGAAACATGATTGCTCTACTAAAAGAACGAACTTCAACTCTTAGTTCAGGACAACAAGAGACAATTGGTTAATACATGTGCACAGGAGGTCCACAAGGTATTGCAAACTTGATTAACTTCTCAAATGTTTAGGGCGAATCCAGCAAAAGTGGCGTATTTATGTTTGAGTTAAAGGTTGTGTTTTCATCAATAGGCAGCGGTCACTATCTGTGCAGCTACCACTAATGAGGTTCTTTCCTTAGTGAGGCCATCCGACATAAACAGAAGCTAGATAAGGCAGACTGTGCATGCCAGCCAGCTGCCTCTACTATGTCCCAAATTAAGATGTTACATCCCAGCCATGCCTATGGAAGCATAAATGTGAAACTCCTGCAGGGGAGGGGGGTTTCTCTCCTGTATTTAGAGGTATCTCTCATCCCTCCTATCACTCAATGAAATCTCCTGCTTATGCAAAATTATTAGTAAAATTTTTAATTTTTTCCATTTTTTTGATCTGATTCCAGTGTAGTATATTTACGTTTATACCACTGGTGATCATGTTACTAAACTGGCTTAAGCAGGGCATGATCATATAGCTGCTAATTTCACCCTATGAACCTGCTGGCATGGTCAGCTGGCTTCATTATTTGAAGTTTATTGTGGTGGAATATGCTACAGAAGTACTTCAGAATGGACTCAAGAAGGTAACTGATTACTGTTGGTTTATTAAGAGCCCAATCAGTACAAACAAATAAACATTACTTTGAATCTCTCCACAAGGTGGAGCTGGGTACCACTAAATATTTTGTACTGCAGTATTTCTGAACATACAGTGATGTTTACCTTGGTACACTGCAATTATATTATTAAAGTTGAAACAAGATTGTTTTTAGAATTTCCATACATTACTTGCTGACAGACACTACCAATGTACCCGTCGAGAAAAATGTACCATGGTAAACCAGTATATTGGTAATAATGTGCACTTCTACCAAAAGCTATGTTCTGCTTTGATGCTTAAAGTTGTATAACTGGATTAGAGTCTATACTGTATATCATCAAAATCAATTTGGACAGGATTAAAGATGCTAACTGATTATAGCTGGATAACTCAAAAACTCCAGCGGTATAGCATGAGGTCAGTTTGTCTTTGGTGCTTAAAGACTGTCCGAATGTCTAAGTGCGCCAATGTCAAAACACCAAAATCCAAGCAATTGCAATATCACAAAATCCAATGATGGTTGGAAACATAAATTTCTGTGGCTGCAATCACGTTCAAAGGAACATGCATACGCATTTTGCTCTTCCTGTAAAACTGATTCGAAAGTCTGTTACAGTGGCAAGAATGACATCATGCATCATGCTGAATTCTGATCTCATAAAGGCATATTAACAACAACAACAAATACGCCATCTGTGAAATCCATGTCCATGGAATATGCATCAATTATGGATAAAAGTATAAGTTTGAGATACTATTCGCCAACTTTATAGTTGAACATAATCTCTTGTAAGTGACCATCTGGACAACATGACCAGCAATTAAGATGTTTTGGGTAAAATATGCATTCGATACTACAATGAATGAATGCATCAAAAAAATGACAAAGAACATGATTTAAGCCTTTTTAAACTGTAATGTAAACTGGATTAATGTACTTGTCAATGTCATTGTAATCCATAATGCCTGTGATGAATGGGGTATTTGTCTCAGTTTATAATATAGTAGGTGATGTTTTTTTCAGCTTTGACTGTCAGTGATAAAGATTGGTGACAGTGTTGATCATGATAATAACAAAGGTGCCTGCAAATTAGGCTCAAGTCACAAGGGGGAGCTGTGTGTGATGGTATAGTGTATGTGTTTGTGCTTCATGTGAAGAATCTTAATGACATTAAAACATTAGAATTAGACCCAGACTGTACCAATCTTGAGCAGTTCTGGCTCGAAGTAAGCAATCTGAATCTACCCACAGGATGGAATTATTAAATATTCTTGGTGGAATCAGTAGTTTTACTGATGTTGCCACATTCCAATGCAGACACTAAAAAGGCCATTTTCCATTCTGAGGAACAATTCAGGCTGACTCCAGAGGAAACCTGGATCAAGTAACAGTACATCATCTCCCAAGTATCAAGAACAATGATGAGGACTGCCACCTATATAATCCAGCCATGATCTAAGAAATGCTAAACATAAAAGAAGAGTATTGCGAAATTACTAAATTGATAAGATGGAAATTTATTCAACAGTTGTAATTTTTGTACAGCTGCATGATAAAAACTGAGCTGAATAAAATCCTCCCTCCTTTGAGGTGAAAACTCCTGATCAAACTTTGGAAATCACCTGATCTGTCCTATTCTAACCTGTCTTTTTTATAACAAGTGTGCATAGACAGTTGTAATACTTACTTTTGGCAAAGTTTTAATCAAGAACTGCTGAAGCAAATGCTAAAATATATTCTGAAACTACTAGAGAAATTACCTTAACACCAGCTAAAGGAAAGCAGAAATGAGATGAGCAGTGCAATAATTTCCCCATTAGTATCAAGAGAGCTAGCATTACTATCAAATAATGCAAGGACTGAGGGGATAATCACTCAATAAAAATGGAATATTATAATAATTTGCTGAAAAATGTATTTAAATACATAAATAAGGCAATTTACTGAGAGTGAATTGAACATGTCTTAGCATTACAAGTGACTGAGGAAAAGTGAAAGAGTATCCTTAATCAGCTGATGATGTGGTAGTAAGACTGGATCTGGATTCATTCTGTTCTAGGCTTCTACATTGTTCCATATAATGAGAGGTTGGAATTATGAACTCGGATGAAGGGAAATAGAATACCGGAAGGCAAGCAAGGCAACAGGGACAGGTTATGTATTACTGTTAATAAACTGGGTAATGTTTTATGATCTATTCAGAATCCAGCAAATCCTTACTTGTTAGATCTGGCTACATATTTCCAAGTACAGCACAGTGGGGCCAAAATTGACTGCTGCATGAACATTTTATGACAAAACAGGTGAATGATAAAATAAATAAATGAAGAGTAAAACATAATGAATTCCTTTCTTTATACATTAGTGGTGTCTGATGTTACACAAGTCATACCAATTTCTAACTCTGACCATGGCCATTCACCCCCCCCCCCCCAATGAAATTGTTTCACTGCCTTTAAAAGTTAACATCTAACATTTTATCATGAAAATTATTCTATAAAGAAAAATCCCTTAGGTCAATGGTAATTATGCAAAGGTTCAAGCATCTCAAGTATGGACCTAGGAAGTTAATATAGCACTAAATATAAGTTCAATGATATTAAGACATGAAACCAGTTAGTCATCAGTGAAAAAAAACAACTGATATGATGAAAGTATTCTTGATAGTTTGCATAAGAAAGAAACAATTTAATTTAGAAAGCTAAACTATAGTTGATTTCAGAAACTGGTATTAAACTTTCTCTGCTGAGCAAAACTGGATCTTCCCAACTTTCATGGTTACAATTTTGAAGACAAATGTTATTTACTATGAAAAGGATTTCAATAAAGAATGAAGCTGTAGTTATTAAGTACTGTGTAGGGCTATTTAATTAATAAAAAAAATCATACTGAATGCCTGCAAATTTAAAAACAAGAACTGGTTCATGGAACAAGAATGCCCAACAACAGTACCTGAAATGACTTAAATGCAAAACTTATTATGAAGGTGTGATGGATACATGTATGGACAAGTTTAACAACACTACATGCTGCTACCAGTGCTATTGTCAGGCATTAAAAAATGATATCAAAATAAAGTTTTACAACCCCTCCTTAGCCATAAGGCTATCAAAAAACATTCTCACTCTCAAATTCATATTTGAATAAAATTCTGGCATCTGACTGATAAGAAATTTAGTATTAACCAACCAGATGTCAGCAATTTGAATCAAGTCCAGGTGTCAGCATGAAAATGTCTTTTACCTAAAGAAATATGACTACTGTCTCTTAAAATGGTGACTATGTTGACTTCTATAATGCATCAAATGTCTAATGATTTAGTCCATCTGAAGAAGAAAGGAAGCTTTAGTAATTTTCATTATTGCACCAATCCATAATTTTGTAAGCTTTAAGCCAGTGATATTATTACATAAAATGCATACTCTGATTAACTCTACACACTTACTGGTCATCCTCCATTCGTCTGAACAGGGCATAAAATAAAAATCTGGTTATTCCAGTGTGTATGTTCTGCATTGTTTTAAAACAGTATTTCTGATTAATTTTTACTACCAACAATAATATGTAAGCAATGAAGTATTTTAACACATGCATAACATTGTTAGATGCATTCTGACATGTGCAATTAGAACTGGAATTTCTACAATAAACAAGTTAAACATTGACAATACAAACATCTTTAAAAAGCTTTAAAAGCACAGGTAAATTCTAAAATAATATAATCAACTTAAATATTGGTTACTAATTTTTAAAAATCCATAGAGGTTACAACTATAACAAATATAGTCTAAAATTTTTTTAATCCTTAGATAAGCCAACAAGTATCATGATGGTGTGTGGTAGAAACACCTATGAATGTACAAATTAGTTCCAAGATATTGTACATCTTTTACAGTACAGGCAATGTGTGACAGTTTGCATGAAAACTGTTTTTTATTAAGTGTTTCTGAGATATATGTCGATCATTTTAGATACTGTGTAGTTTTTCAAATATTCTCATGAATAGTCACATTAACTTTTACTTTGAGAAGAAATTCGTATGATGAATATTTTCCAGTAAACAAATACTGCCAGCATTATGCAATTCAGCATATTTATACAATACATTCAATGCATGTCTCAAACAAATTATACAGTGGGTGAATACACAACATAAATGCATTCATGTATTTGTATAATGAAGATGCATTCAAGTTTTACATGTTTAAGTAAACTGGTATTTTTGTCATACATGGGTTTTATATATAATCTACATATCCACCTTACATTTATTTGTCTTTGCACCCAACACCAGGTTTGGAAGCTATGCAGGGCTGTACATATTGGATAGCCCAATGCCTGGGACTAACAGATTTTCTGTCAGACAAGTGCCTGATGTCAAGAGTTTTTTTAAATAAAAAGTCAAAATTATTTTTTCAGGACTGATTCACATCCATTTTCTTGTATTTTACTCTTCTGGATCAGTATGTTTTCTTAAATAGGGTGCTAAACTAGTTTGCACCACAGCAATGACTTTTAAGAAGTGCCAATAAGTTGCAAAAACGAGACTTTCCAAACTTGACAAACGACACACTGTCATGTATTTATAGAAGCAAAATGGCTTTATTTATTGACATCTGAATAAAAGTCAGCAAATAATAGGTGGTATGTATCCAGGGTTTGACTTTTTTTTATAAGATTCATGTTGCACATCTGATTGGTAATTAGTTGATTTGCTTCAAGTAGTCATTAACACCATCTAAAAAAATCTCAACAAACTGAAATATTTTTGTACCCAACTTATTATTACATTAAAATCCATTTTTTGCATTATTTTATGTGTGTTAATTTTGAGTTTTCCTACTGAATATGACTACCAAAGGCGACATAAACCATTGCCTGCTCGTGATACTGTGTATACAAACAATACAGACTTAAATGAAGTAGCACCAGGAGTAATGGCCTTGAATCTTCTATAATTCAGTAAGATTTTGCGAGAAAATAAAACCAGATTTATCACGTATCATAAGGTGAATTTTTTTAAACAGCTGGATATGTCTTCTGAGGCAAAATTAAGTGTCCTTTTAGAAGTTCATGTACTAGGTGCCATTTCGTTTAAGAAAGAACTTACACAAAGCATGAAATACAAGAAACATTATTTTGTATTGGATAATTTGAAAGATTTTTTTTTTAGCTACTTATATTTACAAATAGGCAACTAAAATGGAAAACAATGAACATGTATATTCCCCCTAAAAACAAACACTTGTAAGTAATAAATACCCAGAAAAATATCACATTCAGAAAGGTGAACACATTATGTTACAGTATATAAACCGGTGTCTAAAATGATTATATTACAACACATATACTAGTGCATAATAATTAAGTTTTCCCTTTTCTGATTCTGGCCTGAACATTCGATAATGGAAAATGATGACAATTATCAAGATGAAACATGGGATAAAAAAAAAAAAAGACTAGCTTTGGACAAGTCACTGTTCCAATGTAATTTGTCCTGGGCATGGGTTTGGGAAAACAATTTGTACAGCCTTGCTTAGAATCTGAACTTGTTTACATCTGTGCATGAAGTTTTATACTGTTTTGCAAATATAAAGGAAAGGCAAATGGCAGAGTATACCTGGCATCTGCTTTGTGCTTGTTATAGTATTCCAGCTCTGCCTCCTTTTGCAGGAGTACCATGTTCTGCATCATGGATTCTGCCGTTTCATTAAGGTCTTCTGGGACTGGTGCTTCGATATTCAGGGGCACTCCAGGTATAAGCAAGCATTCAGGACTTGTTTGGCCAACATAACCAAGAAGCTGTCCAAAGAGATAATACAGATGTACAGCTTTTCAGAAAATGTCTTTAAAATTTATTAAGTGACATTTTTCTTTGTCAACAGTACAGTATTCATTACGAAAAAGAAAATATTTGTAATCCCAAGAAATCTAAAAAGCATAGGCCACACTAACAGATTTTGTACCAACAAGCTGTCCTTAAATAATAATCAATAATAGTAACAAACATATGTATTATATTCACACCAAATACAACCATTCTAACTTTGCAGTCAATTTAAAACAGAAAAAAGTGACATCATCTAATTGAAAGTAACTTAGAATTTGAATATAAGCCTTCAGAAAATAATTCGCATCAAATTTTAAAAAAAAGAAAAGAACATGCTTTCTATGTAGAATTTAATAAATTTGTAATCATAAAACACAGACACTGAATTAAATTACCAATCATGAAGTTCTCTTTAAAATCCATTGTACAGTTCAATATATCTTTAAAAGATGCAGTGTTTTGCTGCTCTCAATAGTTCAGTAAAGGGTCTGAAGTTAATGCAAGTGTCATTTGTTATAAAACATAGTTTTGCTGGGCTCTGCTCACTTTCAAGGTGGCTAATTCTTCCCTAAATCACAGCTGCATTTAAATGTTTGCCATAATAATAAAAAAAACATGGATTACACTGTACACTATTCCAGTTACTGAAATAATGTTCTGCATTTCATACATGTAAGATCAGCAACATTTTCATTTAGGACAAACCAGGCACAAAAATAGAGGACTTTTTGTAAAAAATGATTTTTTCCACCCAGTAAAATGTGTTTTGTCACAAATACTTGCACAATTACAATACCTTATGAAAACTACTACTACTACTACCACACAAATCCATCCACCCAGATAAAACTCTTGACTAAAAATAGCTAAAAGTTATCTGCCAACCTAGGTGATCATGCAGAGTGATCTCCCCTTGACCTGATATAGGGGTTGTGGCAAAACCTATGAATATCTTGGTTACTACTGGAGCATATGGTCTGCTCTCTATATGGATGTAGCTGTGAGGAGGTATGGAGGGTGCATGTGTATTACCGTATTTACTGTATATGTTGGGATATGATAAAATTATTATTTTTTTCCTGTCTCAGAACTTATGGTGAAACATTTTTTCACTTTGGTCATATGTCCCAAAGACATGAGAAATTAAATAAATTTGTATTGCATTTGTGCTTACCCCCCCCCCCACACGCTGCAATAAAATAGATAAATAAAATGCTTAATTGATAATAAAAAGAAAGAAACTAACCTTGTTTTGTTATCATTTATTTCTTTTTCAACATGAGCATTAAAGAATAAAATATATCCATGAAATCTGTATAAGTAGTGTAGGCTTCCATACTGTAGCATGTATCAGTTATGTCTGATATCACACACTACACTGTTCACTGACATGAACATTGAGAAACAAATTGTGTGTGGTTGTGCTCAAAGGTTTGAACATGTTATCCGACTGAAAACTGGATCCAACAAAATCGCAAACAAGGGGGAAATAATCAACCGATATAATGAAGACACCATTCAAATATAGTACAGTGTTAGGTGCAAAATAATCTGAATTATATCCAGGTCTACTGTATGACAGCATCTTGCAAATAAAAATCATCACTTGAAAACATATGCACTTTTCACCAGCTCGGGTTACAAAAGTATCCTTACTATTTAACCACGGACATGAATGCTCGTTTGTAATAATTGTAACTACAGACACCAAGCACATAGAAGCCCTGGAGGTGAATAAACACGACTGGCAGCAAGCAGTTAACTCCTTCTTTGAACCTACTGACAGGACATCAAAGACAAAAGATTAATTTTATTACAAAGCAAGCCGATAGTAATAGAAATGTTATTTTATTGTAAAGCAAGCCGACATCGGAAGCAGACTATGGATTCTTTGAAGTGAGCTGATTTTTTAAAATATACAAAGACAGCAGAAATATGGAAGCAAACTTTGCTTCCTTTTCACTGGTATTTACAGGAATTTTGAAAATAAACTGAAAAAATAATACAAATTTTAAAGTGACACAATACAGTGCTTCGTGCATGGACGTCGCTGACCCAGCATCGCCCAGAATATTTGGAGAAAAAAATCATGTGATGAATTTGTTAAGGCCAGAAGAGAAGCAAATGATTTTGCAAACGGGAGGGAAATATCAACCGATATATTACTGAAGACAACTGCCATTCATGTTTGACATGGCGTTAGGTGCAAAATAACCAAGACTGAATTATGTCCAGGTCTACTGCATGACAATATCTCGCAAATAAAAATCATTATTTCAAAACACATTCACTTGAGTGCAGCTGACAATCTTTTCGCCAGCACGGGTTACAAAAGTATCATTACTATTTACCCACAGATATTTGTGCTCCTTTGTATTAATTATAACTAAAGATGCCAAGCACACAAAAGCCCTGCTGGTGAATAAAAACAACTGGCTGCCAGCAGCAAACTTCTTCTTTGAATTTACCAACAAGACATCAAAGACAAAGGTTATTTTTATCACAAAGCAAGCCAACCTTAGAAGCCGACTTTGGACTCTGAAGTCGGATTTTTTTAAAGGATATCAATACAAATGTTATTTTATTGCAAAGCAAGCTGACCTCGAAAGCCGACAATGGATTCTTTTAAGTGTGCCGATTTTTGTTGTTGTGGAATTTACAAAGAGAGCCAACACATGGAAGCTAACTTTGGCTCCTTTTCACCGGTATTCACAGAAATTTTGAAAATAAATTGAAACAATGGAAGTTTTTAAAATGACACAATATAATGCTTCATGCGTGAACACTGATGACCCAGCGTTGCCCAGAAGATTTGGAGAAAATAAAATCATGTGATGAATTTGTGAAGGCCAGAAGAGAAACATGATTTTGCCAACAATATCATCATTAACATGGATGAAAATCTAATGTACTTTGATTGCATTCCTGGACGGACTGACAATAAGATGGGGGTCAAAGGTGTGATAATCAGCAAAACTAGTGCACATTTGAAAAAAAATCAGACTTTTGTCCTAGTAGTTTCCACTCAAGTAATGTGTTGCCTCTAACAATTTTTCATGCTATGAGAAAGCTAAAAAAAAATGTGCCAAAAGAATTGATCACACATGTGCAGGAGAAGGGTTGTGTTGATGAGATGCTGCTGCAGTGGATTAAAGAATTTTATCTCCAGTACACAGTTTTATATTTTTAAAAATACAATTTCAGTTGGAATGCATTTTCTGACATGTAATTTTCAAATGATTCAAAAGGTGTCCCACAACTTACAACTCGAAAAAAACGTTGTGTCCTAGAACACAGTGCACACAAAATTACTTTTAAAATTAATTTATGGTGTAACAACAAATACAGTGTCCCAACATATATGGTAAATAGGGTATGATCGAGCAAGTATTCGAAAAGAAACATTTTACTTTAAAAAAAATAGTTTCTTCTTTAAATATGTTACCCAATCATAATACCTTAAGAGAATAGGTAAGAGGCGGAGGGAGGTACATACCCTTACCCCGGAGATGTGATCTCCGTCCCCTAATGTATGTGATATATATTCTGGGTAACCCACTGATGAAGACTCCATTTGTTGGGGAGTGGCTTCAGAAAGGGCAAATTTTCCCTCCCCCAATTCCAGCAGGGGTCATAGAGCCTTTTCTTATGAAGCAGTCGAGCGACCTTGAAAGGTGACCCATTGTGATATGGCTATAGGTTCCACCAGATCAAGTTGAACCCTTTGGGATAAGAGATCTCTGAGATAAAAACTGGAGAATGTGGACTCAGATCTCTATCCCACAATATGGATAATATCAATTTAGAGAACGGTTCTGGTCAAAGGTGCTGTTTGTCACAACTGCTCTAACATCGGGAGCCAATATGCGTAACAAATTCATCTGAATTGGAGTTATTTCTCAATAGGCAAAGTGAATAACCCACTTAATCCAGGACATAAGGTCTGTGCTGTTATACTGTCCTGCCTTGTTTGAGAGGTAAAAACAGATATGATCTCCCTCGATGCAATGACTCTGTCTTTTAAGATGCCACTTCAAGGCTTGTATTGGATCATGTAGGTAGCCATAAGTGGAAGTGTCCAGAGTAGACAATGATTTCAGTACAAAAATCTGGTTGCCCATGGATGGAAGCCTGTTCTTGGCAATGAAAGAGGGAATTGTCATAAGTGAAACTGACCTGTAATGATGGAATAGTACGTAATCTGGGTCCCCTGATAGTGCATTGTTTCGCTAATTCTGCCTGCCATTGCTAATGTGACAAGGAAGCAGGTCTTGTATGAAAAGTGAGTCAAAGATGCCCTTGAAAGTAGTTCAAATGGTGTTCAGTTCAATCCAAGTCAGTACCCATGACAGGTTCCATTTTGGTCACAAAGCTAATGTTTTCAGCCATGTATAATCAAATTTGGAGAGGTTGTCGGATAAGTCTGTTTTGTCCAATATCCTCTCTTCCATGATGATGAAAGATCTTGGCAATCATGGAGTGGTAACCTTTGATTGTGTTTGGTGCTAACTTTATCTAGTCCAAAAGCCAGAGAGGAAGTTAGCTATTTCAGGTATAGATGCCTGCAGTGGTAGAAAATGTTCTTTGGTACACCAATGTGTAAAAATTTTCCACTTGCCTTTGTATGCTTTCAGAGTGAAAGGCTTTCTTGCCGGAGTGATTTTTTTCCATGACTGGCTGTGAGAACTATTTATTTCCGAGGGCCTGTTTAATATGATCCAGATGTGCAGGTTCACTAGCTCTGGATAGGGTGAAACGGCTGATCTCATAGCTGTTTGAGTTGAAGAGGGAAATTTGCTGCTTTCCAGGAATTTCCATTACGAGATTAAGGAGATCGTTTACTCCCATCTGAGTGGTGCAATGAGGATGAGGTGACACTTATATTTTCTTGCTTCTTGCATCACCTTTGGAATCAGAGCTTTCTGATTGGTCAAAATTTTATACTTGCCCAATGAATCATTGTGTAACGGAAACTGATGGGAATGAGCATGCTTGATGAACATGGTGATTCAAATTTTTGAGCGGGATACGAGATTGAATAGCAATTTGAAAAATGTGCGGCAATCAGAAAAGCTTGAATGCAAAGTCAATGGGAACGTAATTGGACAATCTGTATAAAAACTGAACACCAGGACTAGCATTTTGCTTTTTGTGCCATAAAGAGCTTTACAGTAGCGGCTAACGTGCTAAATAGGACAAGGAATTGAACCAGGATGATTTTGAAGTTATATAACTCAAAAACTGATTAACTTCTTGAA
Source organism: Sinohyriopsis cumingii (assembly GCA_028554795.2). NCBI lineage: Eukaryota > Metazoa > Mollusca > Bivalvia > Unionida > Unionidae > Sinohyriopsis > Sinohyriopsis cumingii. Next base: position 188,675,362 of record CM068824.1, on the reverse strand, counting down.
TGAATTTAAGGAAGGACAACATATGGATCACTGGTGAGAATTGTTGCCAAATACCCATGTCTATCAAACATAGTGATATCTTTGCAGAATTTTCTTGGCCCACATGTACAATCATCTTTCAATATCGTGAGGAATTATTGTGTATATTATCAAAATATTTTATATGTGTGTTAGAATTCAGTGTCAAATAAGAGTAATTATATCATGATAAATGTTTGTGATGGCTGCTTATGGAATAAGGACTAATTCAAGAAACCACAAAATCATCACAGTTTGTACATTAATAAAAAAAATCAAGTCTGCAGTACAAGTGACATAAGGCAGGCTCCTTGCATTTCTTCTTTTCATAATCAATGTCTCAAATGGATGCTTTTCTGTAATTTCGCATTATTTTCACAGTTGAATTTTTCAATGCAGATTAATATTTTACATTTTATGTATGTTTATGTGTTCACAGATGCCTGTTCCAGGCTTGATACTTTGATTTTTAAAATCAATTATTTAGTGTCAAGCCAGATTCTTCACATCATGTTGTATATATTGTACATAACAGATAGAAAGCCTCAAGGTAGATTAGTTATGTAACTAATTGAGTTACCTTCTCTAAATAAAGTTATTATTATCTCTTGCCTTGGATGTCATATAATTACAACATCTGTATATTTGTTTTCATGCACACTTAATATCACCTTGGTTAATAAAGTCCTGTTTAATTGATATCATATTAATTTGAAACCTTCTGAAATGTCTCAAAAACAACTGAAAATTCAGTAAACTACTATATAATGATCAAAAATTTAGTGAAATCTCAAGTTTTAGTCAAATTTTTTGTCAATTTTGTGAGATCTCACCACAATGTCGATGAAAGTTTTGGTCGAAATATTTGTGAAATCTCACCAAACTTTTTAGTAAAAAGTGATGTCATCATGAATTAGGTTTTGTATGCAAGAAAGAAAACGAGGACAAGAAAAACCTAAATCTTATTTGATAATGTCTGTCAAAATAATCCATTTTAAAAATTATTGTGGATATTTAACATTGATTCCCAATAATGTCTAAGAATCATTAGGTAGTTTAATACAAATCTGAAGCAGATTTTTTATGGATTAGGCAGAAAGCGCTTAAAAAACCTGTCTGAAATCCACTTTAAGTACACCTGGAAAATTTCATACAGGATGGACTATTACCAAATTCCATATGAACTATTTACAAATTCCATATGGACTATTGCCAAATTCCATAGGGATTTTTGCCAAATTCCAGATGGAGTTTTAATTTTATTCCATATGGACTACCTACAGATCTCATGGACTAATTTGCATATTTCGTGGGATTTTCCATATGGAGTACAGTAGGAATCCATAACATTTCCATATGGATACACTGAAATCCATAAGAGTGGTTCAGCTATAGAATAAAAATGTCCATATGGATATTTCTATAAAAGTACGTATGGATTCCATATCCAATCCACGTGGAAAAAAATGAATGAACTGATTGAGGGCGCTTAAATCGATGACAGGGCATATAGTGCTGTACGTATCTGGGATCAAGAAAAGTCGGGATTAAAATCCAGGGTAATTCATACTATGAATGATTTCTACCACAATTTTCTGAAGGTCATTTATTTCTTGCTAAAGGTGGTAGCTTTGAATGTTGAAATTCTTGTAGCTGATTGGACTCTGGACATAGGAGGTGGTGTTTTAAAAGTGATGCAGAGTCCCTTGGAACCAATGACTTTCGTGGCCAATCTTGTTTCATTCTGTATCAAAGAATTGGTGCCTTCCTCCTACCGTGATCTGTGGAAGTGTGGTGTGGAGACGATGTCATTTGTTGAGAGATGAAGGAGGTCATGTAGAGAAACTTTTGTGCAGCCAATCACTACTTCTCTGTCTTTTGACCACTTTGGTTTGCAAGAACCATGGTTTTCGATGCAAGGAACCATGATAGGACAACTTATCAGAGGTTTGTGTTCGAGTTGTGTCCTTTGGTTACTTTTGTTGGTTTCCCAAAATGTCCCTGTATTCGTGTTGTGTTTGAGGGGCTGAAAAAATTATCTCCTTTGCAGACCTGCCAGCACTGATGAGTCCGTCTCAGTAAGGCAGTTGATTTTTTTTACCTGTTTTCAATAAAGTGTAACAAAATATCATAAACTGATATTATAAAGCTAGAAAACGTAATTAAAAGTTCTGTATTCGAGACATGCAGCGAAGATAAACATTATGTTCAACTGACAAGTTTGTAAAGTACGCATAGACTTTATTTACCACGAGTACAGTTACACAAACTCTTGTTCCAAACCCTATCCAGCTCAATGGCTTGCTGCTATCTCTCAACATGACATAATTCTTGTAAATTCTTTTTTCCATTTCACATGACGACGGCAATCATATCTCCTGCCACGAGTTATACTCAAATTGGCATGTGATGTCAAATAAACATAAAAGTGTCCCTTCCAGCTGTTATTCACAAGAATCTGAATATTCCTTTTCATTCTTCTGTGTTGATTATTAGCACTTTTCAAGAGGCTTATTTTCCCTTTCGTCTTAAACATGCATCACTTGCTGGAAGCTATTTTTAATTTTTTTTAATTTAATCAACAGTTTGATCATGCAGATGCTTTGCATGAACAAATAGGTGCAGTTTAAAGCATCTGAGGTGCTGATGTAAAGTTTGCCTGGTTTCACTAATATTAATATTTAACCTGGATCCAAATCAACACACAGATGAACAAATTTTCTGGATTGTTTTGGCAATGATCATTTTTCCGTAGTTTTTGCTTTTATGCTCTAAGTCCATATTTAAAGGGTACTTTTCATACGACTTACAGCAAAATTGTATGGATTGGCAGGTCTGTCAGTGGCTTGTTTGCATCCTTCCCCAATCTGGCCATTAAAAAGCAGATTAGAGGATGACGGTTGTGATCACAGCCTGGCCTTATGATGATCCTTAATGAAGGTGGAGGTCGAGAGCATGTTGAGCAGCTCTGTTCAAGATACCGGCTGTTCTGGAGACACTCTCATGCATGTACCATGGAATTTGAAGTAAGAAATGGTAAGCTCTGTTCCATCTGTAGGAAAATAGCCATTGATACCAAATCAAACAAAGAGCCCAATGCTACCACAACGAGGACCAATTGTTGTGTGTCACTGAAAGATGTTCAATCCATATGAATAGAGTATGGTTTTGTCATCCTCAAATCCGAGATGTCCTGGTCAACTGGTGGGGGTTCGAATGAAAAGCTGGTGTATGGTAAAACCACCAATGAAAAGTTGATGGAAGGCATTTTTGTGAGAAAAAGAGATGGTTGATGTTGGGGTCTTGTAATTGATGATGTAAACAATTCATAATGTTTGCGATTCTGCCAGACTGTGGAAGTAATTTGAAATTAGATTCATCCTATTTTGTGATAAGATCAACAGATGCTGAAGCTCTATTCCAAGTGTTTGATAGGGAGGAGGAGAAAATAATTCCTGAGGTAAAAGGCACAACATAACATGGTAAAATCGAGAAGTCAAGAAGGAGCCTGAGAATCTCTGCTTGCATGTGGTGAGTCAGATGTCTCTTGAGTTGCTTGATATGGAGCTAATGAAGATGTCAAGGTCTGCTGCTAACAAAACTTGTGGAGTGCCCTGAAGTAGAAATGGTGATTTCCAATCGATCACCAATTCAAGAGTCCTTTCTATTGACCAAGGGTTGAGAGAAATGAGGTAGCAGACAAGTGTCCAGGTAAAACCTAAATAATTCACCATGCTACCTGTGGGAGGCTCAAGGCCCCATGGAGGTAGATGCAATAGAGCATGTCATCCAGACACTAAATATATTAGCAGAGAATACTCACCTGTATGTAGCCAGTCATTGTGTAATTACATATATTACAAGTTTTCTAAAGTCTCAGGGAAATGAACATTAACATAATTAAAAGACCAGCCGAACTTATTTGTTACGTCGCATAGGCTACCCATGCAAGTACCTAAGTACAACTAAATGTGTAAAGGTGACAAAGTGTGAGTAAAATTGTAAAGGCAGAACTTTGTCAACCCAGAAGGAAAGACAAGTTGGTTATATAGATGGAGTATACATTCCTTGTGAAGTTAGAGCTCCTCCAACTTGTATCAATGTTGCTTCTGTCTTTTACGAGGTCTCTTGTGGTGAGAGCATTTTTCTTTGCATGAGCACAAGTAGTAACTGAGATATTCATGGATTTTGCTGCCAATCCCAATATCAAGGGGAGATAACTGCCTGACTGCAACCTAGTTGGGTAGAAAACTTTAGCTCTTTTTAACTCAATGTTTTTTTCTGGGAGGACTGGATTTGCGAGGTAGTAGTAGTTCTCCTAAGGTATTATGATTGGATAATGTATTAAATGAAACACCACATGTTCATATGGCCATCCAGTTGAGAAAACAAGTGACAAGTTTTTCAACACGTTCCTTGTGGCTGTCATATTTGAGGTCAGATCAGCACTATTTTAATTAGGATCAGTCAGATATCATAATCAGTCTTCTGGTGAAAACCGATATGACTTTCCATGTTGGAGTACTAGCAATAACATACATTTCAAGCTGGCTTGCATGGAGGCCCAACTGGATTTCTGATCAGCACCAGTTTTATTTGGTACCACTAAGACGAGTATGAAATATTCTGGTGAAAACCTTTTTTTGACAGAACTTACCGTCTAGGAGAAACAGTTATAAAATTCTCAACACGGACACTCACAGCCATATTGGATATCAAATCAACACAATTTTTATTTAAGTCTTTCAATCACAATAACAAATCTTCCAGTGACAACACAATGCCGATATGATTGTTTAATTCAGTAGGAGAAGCAATAACAAGATTTTCAAGATTGCTACCATGGCAGCTGTATTGGATATCAGATGGGCAATATTTTCTTTAAGAGATACTGGACATCCTAATTCAAGTGAATCTCTGTTACTAATATGACCATCCAATGAGTAGTGAGCGATCACAATATTTTCAAGTAAGCCAATTTGGGGGCCATATTGCATTTCCAAGCATAACCATTTTCTTTAAAGACCAACCAGACTTCATAAGAAGTCTTCTAGTGAAAACTTAATGTCGATTTGACTTTTTTTCAAGAGAAGTAGTGATAAAATTTTCAAGATGAATGACATGGTGGCTAATCTGGATGTCAGATCAGCACGATTTTCCCTGTAATCCTACATCATACAAATCTTTTAGTGAAAGCATACTGCTGACGTAACGATTCATTTAGTAGAGCAACAAAAAAAGATTTTCAAGGCTGCTGTGGTTGTCATATTGTATATGTGAGCAGCTCCATTTTTAGACATGACTTTGGTTCTGTTGAAGAAAATAAAAGTGAAGGGGGTCTGGGGTCGTACCACCTGTGGGCTCTGAACAAAATAAATTTTAAAATAACACATGCTTGTTTAGTTTACTTTTGCTTATGTGTCAGTGCACCATTTACATGTGCCCTCCTTAAATTAATCCACCAGTTTGATCATCATAAAAATGAGCAAACTTGGATCTCACAATATTCCATATTATTTAAACAAATTTTATCAAAACACTCCTTTTTATATCATTACATTTGCTCCTAGGATTTTAGTTTTTAAAAATAATTTATGGAGTTTTCAAATAAAAATAGCTAAATTACACAATTCAAGCAGTTTTCATGGACCAAGCCCACAATTCAAGGCGTTTTCAATAACTGCAAACCTTGAATCATATTCAAGATTACCACCTTAATATCCGTACATCTAGCTCATTATCAAACCTGCCGAAGATTGGAAACAAGTTTAGCCAATCACATGAAAGATTATCTCAATAATTTATTATTGAACCCATCCAAGAATTTGATGATGTAAGCCCAAAATTCAAGTTTGATCAAATTCAGAGCAGAAATATAGCTTCCTGGTGGAAAAGGTCACTTAATTAGTAACTGACACATCTAAAATTTTAATGATACAAGTATATATTCCAAGTCTGATCGAATCAGATCAGAAATGCAGTAAATGCGTAGTTGTAACAAGCTCTGCCAATCAGATGCAAGATCATCTCATTACTATGCAATGATCGAGCCCATTATCAAACTTGTGTGAGATTTATGATATAAACCCATATTGAAAATTTTGATTGAAACCAGATCAGAAATATGGATTCCAGAGCATTACCAAGCAATTCCTGATGGATGGACAACATATAATAAACACAAAGCCCTACAATAAGCACATTAGACAAGACCACCTCTTTAGAATGCATCGATCTCACTCATTATCACACTCATTTAAGATTTTGATGATTTAAATCCATACTCCAAGTCTGACTGAAATTAGATCCAAAATATGGATTACACTGTTAACAAACAATTGTTGATGGACAATATCTAACTGAAAACATATGATGCATGCAGAACCTTATCATAAGCTCACTTAGCCTTTTGGCCAGCTGTGTTTACAAACAGGCTGTATTTACTTTATAGTGTTAACCATTTGGACTTGGCAGTTATGACTTACATCAAACAAATTATCTGAGCCTTCCTGTTCTTTGTTTGGATCAAAGAAGGGAATTTCTTGATAGGACCTTGGAGTCTGTGGTGCAATTGGCCGTGGAAGATCGGAGTCTTCCTGTATTATCAATGGCTCAAGATCCCCATCTGCAGACAGTCGGTGCAGTTTTCTGGCTTCTATTGTTGGATAATTGAAGCAAAACTTGTATAAAAACAGTGTGAATTTGTAAAAATGAATAAAACATTAACTTTGTATCTTCAAGAATATACAGTAATTTTACAATGCTCAACTTTGTGACTAAGTATATGCAAAGAGAGAAAAATGTTCAACTAAAAAGCTTTTTAAAAGTTCACTCTGGCTTTAATGATCTCCAGTTCAGTTACAGAAACTGCTGTTCCAAATCCTATCAAAGACCTGCCAAACCTAACAAGACCTACTCAGTAAGGCAGTCAATAGTTTTTGACAAGTCAGACCAATTTTCAATAAAGTGTAACAATTTGTCATGTACTACTAATTGGAAACCTGCATCTGAAAAGTATGATCAGTGAAGGCAGCATTTGTTTGTTCAACTAAAAAAGTTAATAAGTACACTTAGACTTTAGTTACTTCTAGTTCAGTTTCAGAAACTTCAGTTCCAAACCCCATGGAAGTCAATGGCTTCTTGCTAGATCTCTCAAGGATGACATAATCTTTGTAGATTTTTTTTTCTTCTTCAAATTTCATATGGCAGGTGTAATCATCACTATCACTAAGAGGAATAATTTAATCAACATGTCACATTTCATGTGGCAGGTGTAATCATCACTATCACTATGAGGAATAACTGAATCAACATGTCAAAAAGACATATCTCAGATAATTGTTGTCTTTTCTGTCTCTTTTCCAATAATCAGACTATTCCTTTCATTTATTTTGAAAGTTTGAACATTTTATGAGGTCAATTGTCCCTTTTTCCATCAACATATTTTTGTATGTTAGCTAACATTTCTAGATACAGGCAAAAGCTTGATCATGCAGGTGTTCCACATAAAAAACATGGGCAGACGAAAGCATCTAAGGTATGACTGTAAAGCTAGTCTGGTTCCCTGACCAATTCCACTGACTCTAATATGAAAAACCTGGATCCAGACCAAAGTTGAAAAAGCCAATATCTGAATTTGACCACAATGAACATATTTTCAAAACTTCTGCTTTCATTTCACAAGTCCATAATTTAAGGGTAATTTGTGGTCAAATTGAAAGGGTTGGCAGGTCTGCTATGGCAGTCATGGACTTCATGCTAATCTCTCAACCTGATGCAACAATCTTAATGATTATGCTAGGACAACCATTTTTCCTGCCATAAGCAATATTCAAATTAAAAGTACATTATGTATGATAAAATTAAATGCTGATTTTCCTTTCTTCCCTTTGGAGCAAAGTATCCAAAAAAAATTATTTTTAATACTTCTGTTCCGACTTTATGGGGCTTTTATCAGAAGCTATTAATACCTTTCATAATCAATGTTTTTTTATTTGCTGGATGACATTTAAAGACTATACATACAAAAATTTGATCATAAATAAACATGGGTGTATTAAAATATCTGAGGTACATCGAGTCTAAAAAACCCAGATCCAGGTTAAACCCAAATAAGCCAATATCCAGGTTTGACTGTAATATTGATATTTTCTTGATTTTGCAATTCTTCTGCAAATTCGGTAATGTAAATTTTAAAAAATTCTGCATCTCAAAGATCTGTATGCACATAAATAATATCACTTTCAGGGTCTCAACACTGATACACAAAAAAATGTCCAGACAGAATTGGCATGATCATCATGTCATACAGCAGTGACCAGCTTTTGTTCAATAACCATGTTGTTAAACTATTATAAACTACAATATGATCCCGCTATAGCACGCTCCATTATAACACAGATTCAGATAAAACACTGTTGTGGTGTGGTTCCAGAAATTCCGTATAAATGTATTTTTCTCATACACGAAAAAAAAAGTCTTTATAAAAAGTTTATTATCATTTTGGGGAAGAGATTGCATATGAATAATACAAGATGATCGTGGCATGGCTCCTGACATTTCAGATATATTTTTCATGTACATGTAAATGTAGTTTTTTCTTCTTATTCTGAGATTGCATAGGGCTTCAACAATGTCGCAAACCTGGATTTTTTTCCTTACTGGAGGCAAAATATACCATCTGGCAATTTTTTTTATATTGGTGACATTGTTTGCTGTTTGAACTTGTATATACAACCTTTGGTTTTGAGTGGAGAAATTCAGAGGCCCCATGAAAGGAAGTCGCAAACTGGATATAAAATACACTGAAATTTATCTATTGTTACATAAACAAATTCTGTCCATATTGACAAACAATCGAACTAAACAGTGCAGTGTTAAATCATAATCCGCTTATCTTAACATCTAGCACGAGTAATGTATATTGTGAGATATCCGCTTTTTTATTGTTGATGACATTTCTGGTAACAGAGATCAACCAGACGAGGTATTGTCTCGTACTCTTTCGTTGGATTTTGGGCTACTCACTAGTAATTAATATATTTACAATGACTGACATTTGTATGTGGATGATAAGTAAAATTCAACCTCTTTTCATTCAAAATTAAATCATCAGAACTCTCACATTTTCTGTAATAATCCCTGTCATCAGACCAAAACACCTGCGTCTCTATCGTCCATTGACCCTTTGTTAAATTTCTGATGCATGAGTGAAAAGCAACATCACGCTGCTAACACAAATGTACCAAAAAAGAAGAAAAGAAAAAACACATCTTACTTATTGGTTTATTCAACTGTTGTTGTTGTTGTTGTGGGGTTTAACGCCATTTTTCAGCACACGATAGGCTATACATGGCGGCCAGTATTAATGGTGGAGGAAGAACCCGGGAAAACCCCGGAAAGAACCACCGACCCACGAGAAGCTACTGTACCCAGATAAAATAGTTTGCTGAAATTTCAAAGGAAACACATTACCTTTGAAGCACCGTTACGAAAATGTACTCAGCAAATGGAAAAAAAATCAGTCTCAATCATGCAATACAATTATTGGATGTTGCCACCACAATAAGAAATGGGCATTTGTTTGGTTCTCCAAAGCTGTTCATTAGCGGTGACTTCAGATATGCATGCACCCTTCATCAAAGAAAGCCGACTACAATCTTCAATAAAAACCAGGAACTTTTCTTCAAAGGAAGTCGGCACCAAACTTCAAAGTAATGGAATCTGATGGATTTTTTCATTTTCCGTGGTGACTGGAACTGTACCATGAAAGTTTCCTTTTTGCAGGGAAAAAGTTTATGCTTATGAATGCTACCAACATCAGCTTAAAATGTAAACTAACTTTTACTGACCTAGGATGTACTTAAAAGTAAATGTGCTTCATCATTCGTTATGTGATTGTGCTATGTTTATCCACTGAATTCAGGCCAATATGACCTGTGACAAAATTACTGAATATTTTAAATCTGTGTGTGTGCATATTTTCGATGGAATCGCTTGTATTGTGGATTCAATGTATATGATGAGATTCGCGGGACAGTACACGGTGTTGATACTCTATTCATGCTATACATTAGACATGTATATATAAAGAGTATACACGTATATGTACCAATTCGTGGTTCTCTTAATAAAGTAAACTATTATACGTCTTCTCTGTTTTCACTACAGGTGTATTTCTCATTTAATATGCATTGATTTAAGAGGTAACTGTGCTGATGAAATACATATTTTACCACCCGCATTTATTACCTACCCCCCACTCACCCCCGCAAAATGTTTTGGGTACATGCATCATTTTCTTCAGCTGACTGACCTGGTTGCTTATAACATGGATCGGTCTATAACATGGTTGGGTACTATGACTCCCAACTACTGTGTTATAGCAGGGTCACACTGTACCATGTTTTTACATTATTACTTTGCATGTGCATATTTCCAAATTATCCAACAGGAAATAAAATAAAGGCAAGTAAAGACTCCATAATTCACATGCAGCTTAAAGTTTACCCAGAGATCTTTACTATAGTGTGCAGTACTTGCACATTGCAAATGTCACTTCTGTCCTTGTTTATTCTCATTGGTGCCTATTATTTGAAATTAAGGTATGTACTTCATTCAGTGCAAGTCTTCAATGTAAATGAGGTGAAGCAATGCTGTAAACAAGCTCGACAAATATAAATGATGAACCAAACACTATTTTACTTGTTTTATTGTATTCACATTGTAATGATTTAGGCATTTAGATTTTCTTGGCAAAAAATGTAATTACTGGTGACTTTTGACAATTTTAATGCAAGAATGTATAAAATGATAATAGTACACCTGAGCAAAAAAAGGGAGGAGTTACTTTTAATATGCTAAAAGCATTGTCTTATCAAATTATACATATCTGAATTAGGTAGAAATTATAAAACAGAGGAAACTTAAATATATTTATCAACTTTTCAAACAATTACATTAACCTATAACATTTCCATCCAATGATGATAGTTCTGAAACCATTAACTCATTATTTTTATTTTAAAAACATGCCTAAGGGGTTCTGAGACTAAACATACCTGAACAAATTTATTTAATTTCCTGTCCAAACTTTACTGGTCATAACAAAATAACTTTTGAAAACAGCTAATGGTATCCTAAGACTTGCCATCATTTGGATGGAAGCAAGTAGTGCTATACTATTCATAACTTGTATCCAAATATAATTCTATTGAAACATAAATCTCCATGAATTACAATGCATCATTTCACTAGATCTACTAGCTGCATGTTGTTTTCATTTTGGTGTGTAACTGTGAAAAGAGAGACCAAATGAGAATAAACAATAAACTAAATATTTATAATCAGTAATTTGTGTAACTCCAAAATACTTACACAACCAATGCAAAACTGACTGTCAAATTTCATAATAAATTAAATTTTAAATGTCAAGAAGGTATAATTCTCTTGAATAAAGCTTTGTCTCAAATATAATGAAATTGCTATCGATGAAGTATTTATAAACTTTAAAATTTATATTTGTGAGCTGTGATACTAAATACATACCAATACATAGCTGGCTGTTCAACTTTTCAGAAATATTAATGGTGTCACTGACAGATTGAGGTTCAGCATCACCTAATTGCCAGGGGCATACTTATGCAATAATTAAAAAAATGATAAAACTGCAAAATTTTCTTTTTCTAAAGTTGAATATTTTCTTTCTTCCAGTTTTGCAAATAGTTTAGTAACATGTGAAGTCAATGAAGAAGTTTAACAACCATTAATTTAGAAATGAGTACATGAACAGTATATAAACAATGATTCAGCCAATGATTCTTCCTATCAAAATAATGTAAATTTAACATGGATTATTTCCCAGAAATAACAAACTAAACTAAAATAAAAACTTGACATAAGCTCATATGTTACATATATATGAACTCACTTTCAAAGTAGGAACCTTTAGGACACCAGGGGGGACCATACAGGACAGCACTCTCCCAGCAGTACTTGCCAGTCAGATCTCGTAGAACAATCCTGCACACTGTTGTGGCAGTGGTCAAGCCAGCTGTCACCCCACCACCTGGCACGTTCAACTGAAAAACAAACAAATTCCTTGAATTGATTTCCCCTGCTTCTCAAAGGAAGTTTGATAAAAGGAAGTGTAGACTGGTAAAGGAAAGAGCTAGGTGAGAATGGTCATATGGAAAATGCGTTAACGAACATTGATGATGCAGAAAACACTGACAATGGAAATGTGGTAAGGTTTTATTAACGTTAAGCTGCATGTAACATGTGGGTCCAACATAAAGTGGATGCAATTTCAATACATGATGATACAACAGACTGATAATCAAATTCTGTTCAAGCTCCATCAATACAGAGATGCATAAAGATCTTCCTGAAATCCAATAATAACAAGAGGTTCAAGTGGGCCTGATATTGCAAATCTGACTTACATAACTGGATCCTTTCACTAAGGCTTATGTGGAATCATAAAAACACATCCTATGTAAACCATCTCCCAAACTTGCTGTCATGTTGATTTTCACCCATTTTCTATATTTTAATGATAATTCCTTCTAAAGATAAAAGGCATAAATAATAATATGCACAGTCTCTTGCTCACAATTAAATTCGTTGACAATCTTGGTGACAAGAAAGAACCAATCAAAAAGTTCCTGGACTTTAAGTATGCTAGGTTAATCAGATGCATGATCACCACATTAATATGTACTGATCTGACTTACTTTTGAAACTGCCCAAGATCTGAATGACTTATTCCAATTTTGGTCCAAAACAGATCAGAATTATGACTTCCTCATTGGTAATAAGCTCATGCAATCAGCTGCAAGATCACATCATTAATATACATGGATCTTTCTCATTATCGATCCCATCCATGATCCTCATGATATAAGCTCATATTTAAAAGTCGGATAAAGATCTAGTCAGAAATATGGCTTCCAGTGCTTTGGGTTGGTGCTTTACGGCACAGCAACACAAGAAGGTTATTTGGTGCCCAGGCAATTGTAGTAAAGTACCTTGCCCAAAGACACACCATGGTAGATGACCCAGGCTGGTCCAATTAAAGGATTCAAACCCAGACACTTTACGTTGCAAGTCTGGAATGCTAATCATTAAGCAGAGCTCCTGGCTTCCAGTGTGATAACAAACTCAGCCAATTGGATGTAAGATCAACACATTTATATGTATGCATCTTGCTCATAAACATTCAAAAAGACTGTAGGCACATATTTTATGATTCATCAAAATCAGATGAGAAATATGTCCTCCAGAGAGGTAACAAGCTCAGCCAATATGATGCAATATCACCTTATTAGTATCTGCTCATCTTGCTCATTACTGAGCTGATCCACAATCTTGACTAAGTAAGCATATATACCAAATCTGATAAAAATGAGATTAGATATCTGATTGTAGAATGGTCAGTTAATCAAATGGAAGATTATCACTAATATTATTGTATGGATCTCACTTGTTATCAAATCCCTCCACAATCTTGATGACATCTGCTTGTATTTCAACTTCAATCAAAATGGGATCAGAACTTTGGCTTCCTGAAGGGTAACGAAACTTACACAATCAGATGTAAGATCACCTAATTAACTCTTAAAGTTATACAGCTTTGAAGCACAGGATCCTTCAGCAATGAAATTTGGAGAAAAAAAACATGAAAATTGCATTCTTTTCATGCATCTGTATAATGAAGTATTTTTATAAGCTAGGATAGCCAATCAGGTGCAATATCACCAAGTTAATATGCATGTGAAATCGGATCAGAAATATAAATTCGAGAGCAATAACAACAGGGTTCACCCCATTTAAAAAAAAAAAATCCAGATGTTTTCCTGGTATTTTCCTGGATGAAATTGATATTTTCAAGAATCACTTAAACACATTACTGAACAGAATAAAAAACACTTGTTTTTTAAAACATGGATTTTTAATTTCAAAAACATTTCTGTTTTGAGATTCTTCTAAAACACTGAAATTAGTCATATGACAGGTACCAAAACATTGGATTTATCATTAGAAATAAAAATAACTACCCACTTCATATAAATGTACAGATTAAAATTTTAACTATACTCTGCTTAACTGATCATGTTGGCATGAAAAAAGTCTTTAGGCAAGTGTTGCTTTAAACTTAAAAAGTTATATACCTTAAGATAACAACAGCAAAATACAATTACATAATTTGCAAAATGCAAGATTTTCTCCTTTACTAGATGGTTTCACAAATGCAGACAAGATGGTCACAATTATCCTTCCACTTCTGTTTTCTTTTCTTTGCTGGAGAAAATTCTGAATCTTCTGCTTTCCTTTTCGATATCAATAGAAGTTGAATCTTATGGTGATACAGGGATAGTAGTAACAGCTTTGTGCAATCCAATATGGTGGTTAAAGAAGGGCATGGTAGCCTCTATTTCAAGTGAATGAATAATATTTTATAACTCAATATCCCTATATACATGTGATAAATTTACTCTCAGAATGGAACTGGGTACCCATTCTAAACTGAAAATTGCAAGGAAATTTTTAATTAATTTTTTTAAATTAATAAATAGATTTTTAAAAGAAAAACATACAGGTCCAAAAAAGGACAAATACAGAGAAAATGGGACACTTGGCAATTGTGCAGCAACAGTAACTTCTACTACCAATGCTATTTGAGGCAACTTCTTTACCAAAAAAGAAAGTTACACAACCAACTTTGGTTTATAGTATACACAATCCTTTATAATATTAATTTTTTAATCTACTATAAAGGGACAACTGACAATAAATTACAACATATAGATTATGAGTGATGAGGGACAGGTTAGAAACCATAAGACTGCATGTTAAAAATTTTCCAAAATATTCCAAAAATTTCGCTTACACATTTTGCAATAAAAATTACCAATTCTAACAAGGAGTTCCCACCAAATTTATTGCTGAAATCATCTCTGAAGTATTTTGCAAGATCAGAGAGTAGCCGAGTTATGACACTATGTTGTAAGATCTGCCAAATTTCCATTTGTGCAACCACTCCCTTGGTATGCAACTTTATGTTGATGACTCATTGGCCTAGTCTGACTCATTTTTTTATCTGCATAATTATTTAGCAGAGTTGAGGTTCCAGTTGTCTGACCTAGCCATTTTTTCCCCACCCAACATTTCCTTAATTATTAACTCACCTGACTATGAGGCCAAATAAGCTTATGACATGTCCCTGAATCCTTTGTCTTTCTGTGTGTCCAAACACCAATAACTGCCTCTTAGTGGGTAAGGACTGTTCCATTAAAAAATACATGGGACCCAGGGAAGGCACTTTTAAAGTGGGGTACTCACCCACTGATGCAACTTAAAATTTCTTATCATTTGAACATGAACTCAAAAGTACCCTGGCAACCAGGAAAAACCCTTAAATTTTACAAATATTAATCAAAGTAAGGAAAAAAATCTTCCAGGAATGCCTAATTGTTAAAACTGAATTACATCTTATGTTCACCTGCATATTTTGCAGGAACAAGATGTGAAAGCATCTGTATGATGAAATATTGGATACATTATTTTTATTTTGCAAGAACATGGGAAAACATCTGTGGTACACCCACCCCTACCCCCATCCCACTGTAAAAAATGTTGTTTCCATACCAAAGGGTAATTGCACATAAAGGAAATTTGGTGAGTCTTATGAGGTCATCACTCAGCTAAATAAGAATCTGTCAAGGGACTGATGCTCTTATGACCAAAAAAAAGAATTTCCAGTAATTCAAGATAAGTTATTTCTTCCTTTTAAATGCATGGTGTTGAAGTCATCTTTTTTTTAATAATGCTGTTGTGGGCATAATGGATGTCAGATCAGCACAATATTTATTTAGGACCAACAATACTTCGTAAAAAGTCCTCTGGTGGAAACCCAATAATCACATCACTTTTTTTTTTTTATAGTAATGACAAGATTTTCAGTCCTTCTGTGGCAACACAAGGTCCCCTTCTCCAATCTACAATTTCAATATTGACAAAATGTCACAACGGTGTGAAAATACACAAATTTATATCCGCATATATAAACTCAACTCATTACTGCCAAGTTTAAAATTTCAAAAGTAGTTCATGATTAATGAATGTTATAATACCACATAATGAACTGCTTAACAAGTGAAAATTATCAAATCTCATTTTTTTTTTTTAGCAAGAATTCAGTGCAGTTTCATGTTCTGTCACTATTACAGTATTACAGACTTCTAAAGCCACAACATCAAGCACAGAAAGGATCCTCTGGGGTGCTACTTACCATAGCTGGCAGTTCTATGTATGATATTAATGTCCTCTGATTCAGAACGAAGAACTGGAAAATAAAGAGAAATGTTTGGTAACGAATGCTGACATAAATTTATTAAATGTTCTATATAAGGAATAAATGCTGCATGGGGACAATACATGCAATATGATCATGTGTACTTAATGAAATTTAAAAAATATTTTTTAAAAACTTCAAGGATATTTTATTTTTTACAATAATACAAAAACTTTCCAACTTTACAAAAAAGCATTCTAAAAAAACAAAAACAAACATGTGTCAGCTTATGAATGCACATTCATACAGACATACTGATACTGTAGAAAGGGAGAAAAAGATCATAGAACAAATAGCTGCTACTTTGTTTATTTCTGTTATTATCAATTAACTTCATTCCTTGATGTTATGCACATTAGATTACTTTCTTGGCATAAAATAGGCAAAGTCGTATTCAGTATTCCCCCCTGCATCTCTCCCATCCCCTGTGTACAAGGTCCTGATTCATAACTTAGAAACTAGTCATAGCCTAACACTTAACATAACATGAACTTCCCTGGCATTACAAGGGGAACTAATCAGTGCAATCGGCATGGGTTCCTGGCTATGTTCTTACCTAGCCCCCTGGGATCCATCCCTGGAGCTGGGCTCATTAAATTTCTTTCCTAAGTACTCATCCTTGGTACATGTGGGGGACCTGAGATGCCGAATGGATTAAAGAGCTCACCAATACAGATTATTGCCATCTCAACTCTGTGTGGGTTCAAGTCTCAGGTTCAGCCAATGTGGGTATGTGAGAAAGCTTGCCAGTAGCTTCTCATGGGTTGGTGGTTCTTTCCTAGGTTTTACCAGGTTCTTCCTCCACCATTTATACTGGCTGCCATGTACAGCCTATCTTGTGCTGAAAAATGGCATTAAACCCTACAACAACAACTTGGTACATGTGAGTTGCAGGAGCTACTCATCCCTGTCCTCATTATGCTCTGCACAGCATACTTTTACACTAAACTGCTACGGTTTTACCAAAGAACCACAGGCACCTGAAGCAATCTTGATCCTACAATGGATCAAACCATGAAAACATGTTCTAATACACAATTCCTAAGATAAAGATATAATAATACAGTATGCCTGCCTGTCTCTGAAATTCACTAAAATTATTCATATAACTAAATAAACAAAAGCTCAGCTCTCTTCACTGTGCTTTGGGAGATAAATTTTAATCAAGTTTTCATGCCAAGAATTAACAAAAAAAACACCTAATACCTTCCAATAAAGCAAATTTTCACATGAAGCTATCTAAGCAGGATATTATCTGGCAATGGAAGATCATTATACCACAGCCAATGAAAAACAGCTTCTAAAACTAAATTGGTGGTCAACATATTTATTCAAAATATCCACATCTACTTGAAAGCCAATATCCACATCTACTTGAAAGCCAACTGCCTGCTAATTATATTCATTTTGGATATCCTCTAACAGATGTGGCCCCTGGAGTAAGATAAGCCTCAATTAGCTCCTGACAGTGATACGAAAAATGCATTGCATTTTTAATAGAGGGTCAAATGCACTGAAACACGATATTAATGGCTCCAATTCTGTATTAAGATTAATGAGATTTGATAGTTTATCCAGAGATGTATATATGGCATGTACTTTGGGCTGTCTTGATGCCAGCTTCACAAAAAAATTATGCAGAATAAAAGCAAGTCATATGAAGGGAAATCAATATTGAGAGTAAAATGTTTCTTTAATAATACTTATTCAATCATTCTACCAAAAGAGTGTGACCACTACTTCACAAATCCAGTCCTCCCAGAATTAAATTTTTAGCTATAAAAGCTAAAGCTTGGCTGCCCACACAGGTGGCAGTCACAATGATCTCCACTTTCATTTATAGAATGGCACCAAAATTTTGTCCTTACCTCTGTTACTGCTGGAGCAGAATGCAAACTTTCCAAGAAAGATGCAACAGCAGGGCAACTAGGAAGGTGGTATCCATATTATGATCGAGTATGAAAACATATTTTACTCCAAAACTTGGTTTCTTCTTCTAATGCATTACCTGGTCATGATACCTTAAGAATATGTTGGAGGTGGAAGGAGTTACATCCCCTTATCCCTCAGAGAAGGCATCTCCAGTTCCCTGGAGAGATAATGACTGGGAGTTGTGCATTCAACTTAGTCACAAACATATCTACCAGTGGTTGATAGCAGTGACAATCTGGTTTGCATTAGTTGAGTTCTTCATGACAGCAAGTCTGCTAATACATTTAGTCTGCCTGGAATATGACAAACTTACACGTGGATTTGTCACTAATAATACTACCTTAGAAAATCCCAATAAGCAAACAGAGGTATGGGGATTTGGTTTCCCCTGTTGACTTCTGAGATATTAACACCACTCTCAATTAGAATGAGTACACCCTTTCCATAAAGCTTCCCTGCCACCAATAACATGCTCTCAATACAACTTTCATCTCTAGGATACTGATATGAAACACAAGGTCCCGAGTGGGCCACACTACGCTAGTCTCCTGCAATGATGGAAAGAGAAGTGCACTCCTGCCTGCTGTGCTTGCATCCATACAAATTGTTATCTTTGGAGATTGGACCTGCAAGGGAACACATATGCCAAGTGAGGTTTCCCATTTCACTGGTCAACAGTGAAATCATTACTGACTTGAAAAGGCCCTAATCTGTAGTATTTTGGTGTGCCGAACACGAATATAACCGTGAAAAATTTGTATTGGCTCTCGTTTTGAAGATATTCATATACCTCATTTTCTATGTTTCACTGTGTAAATTTCTCCAGTAGGACTGCAGCAACATCCGGAATAATGATGTAACATTGCATAATACCATCATGCTCACATCATCCACAGTTGATTGCATCATTTTCTGATGCAATGCAGTACTAATGCCATGCGGCTGCTGAAGTAAGTTGACGTCAGCAGTGTACTATACATGTGTAGGCCTATTATACTAATGCCAGGCGGCTGCTGAAGCTGACGTAAGCAGTGTACTATATAAAGCCCAATCAGATAGGTTCAGCATTTAAAATATTTTAGACGTTGTGCGAGACAGTTCAAGCTACTGTTACATAAAACTTATTATTTTATCCATTTACGTACAATAAAGAACAGTAATGCCTCGAAAGTGTGTTAATACCGCGGACAATTTTTGCTATATTTGTGGGGAAGTGACATTTGCCAACCAGAAGAAAAGTATCAATTCTCAAGTGAAGAAGGCATATCATCTTTACTTCGGATGCAAGGTTGGTGACCAAGACAAGCCTTGGGCTCCGCATATATGCTGTGCTACATGTACAACACAGCTTTCACAGTGGTTGAATTGCAAAAGGTCATCAATGCCGTTTGCAGTCCCAATGGTGTGGAGAGAGCCAAGCAACCACCTAAATGACTGTTACTTCTGCTTGGTTCCTCCTCTTTCCGGCGGAATAACGAAGCGAAAGAAGTCGAGAATAGTCTACCCAAACATTCCGTCTGCATTGAGACCAGTTCCACATGGTGAGGGACTTCCTATTCCAGAACCTCCAGCAGAATATTCTCTTGATTCATCTGACGAAGACAAAGGTGAGTCGACCTGTTCTTCTCCTGGTCCATCAGCATGCAGTGATCCAGATTTTCACTGTGGTGCATCATCAACCCCACACAGAATAACACAGGAAGAACTAAATGACCTGATTCGTGATTTGGACTTATCAAAGAACAAGGCAGAATTGCTAGGATCAAGACTCCAACAATGGAATCTTCTAGAAGAAGATGTCACAATTACTGCATATCGAAAGCGCCACCAGCAATTGGAGCCTTTCTTCAGAAAGGAAAGTAATCTGATATTCTGTTCCGATATTGAGGGCCTCATGAATGCTTTAAAAATCACTCATGACCCACAAGAATGGAGACTATTTGTGGACTCTTCGAAACTGAGTCTCAAGGCTGTGCTTTTGCACAATGGAAACATTCTTCCATCTATTCCAGTAGCGTATGCTGTCCACATGAAAGAGACATACGATAACTTAAGGCAGCTACTGAATTCCATTGAGTATAACAAGTACAGCTGGCACCTCTGTGGTGATTTGAAGGTAGTTGCCCTTTTAATGGGACTGCAGCAAGGATATACAAAATACATGTGTTTCTTATGCGAGTGGGATAGCCGAGCAAGGGAAATGCACTACATGAGGAAGGAATGGACTCACAGGCAGAATGTAGCCATTGGAGAGAAGAATATCCAACACCCAGCTCTGGTTGAGGCTCAGAAAATCTTGCTACCACCCCTTCACATCAAACTAGGTTTGATGAAGAACTTCGTGAAAGCCATTGACCGGACTTTGCCAGCATTCCGATACCTGCATGAAAAATTCCCTCGACTCAGCGAAGCAAAGATTAAAGAGGGAGTTTTTGTGGGTCCTCAGATTCGAGAGCTTTTCAAAGATGACCGGTTCAACAACTTGCTGGAAGGTGACGCGAAACAAGCATGGAATGCTTTTCGCCTAGTTTCTACAAACTTCCTCGGAAATGTTAGGGCAGAAAACTATAAGGAACTAGTAGAAGACATGTTGATGAAGTATAAGAAACTTGGCTGCAATATGTCTCTAAAGATTCACTTCCTTCATTCCCATTTGGATTTCTTTCCTAGCAACTGTGGTATTGTTAGTGATGAACACGGCGAACGTTTTCATCAAGATATCGCAACAATGGAACAAAGATACCAGGGAAAATGGTCCACTACAATGCTGGCTGACTACTGCTGGACACTCCTCAGAGATGCTCCCGAACAGCTGTACAAGAGACAGGCGAAGAAATCTAAGATGTAGTCAATGACTTGATTTTTTATAGGTAGGCTATTACAGTTGACCTTTTACTATTGGAATGCATTTCGTTATGTAAACATTAATTTCTTGCAGATTACAAAAAAACTAGAGCCAATTTTGCAATTTGACTGTCATATTCGTGTTCAGCACATAAAAATTGATAAGAATTGACTAATTTTATTTCAGTAACATGACTTTTGTAAAAATTTGTTGTCCAGTGTTTTCTGAGATGGGACTTAGATTTGAGATTGATACTGTTTTGTTCCAATGGGCCAAGTTGAGATCACCACTGGGACAAATTTCATTTGTATTGGTCATATGAATAAGTAACCCAGGACAATAAGGTCAACTGCCACACTGAATAGGTCAAGCAAACAAAGAATTCTTAGGCTGATATTGTTCTTTGCTTGACTCACCACTGAAATGTCTTTCATTGCATGTTTCTGAGGGATATATATTTTGTTCAGGTGTTTTAAACTCTGTATCAAAGTGGGTGGAGATGGTACAATATCAGATTTTTCATTCTTAAAAAGGAATCCAATGCTGAGAAGGAGTGTAACAAGAGACTTGTTTTACAATACAATTCACCAGCCTGGTGTCTTTGAAACATTGTCCAGGTAGTTTTTTGTCACAGACGTAGATATAGCCTGAAGTGAGACACTACTCTATCCATAATTCTTGTTAAGGCCCAGGTACTGTTGTTGAGACAAATTGGGAATGCCCTGAACAGGTATAGTATTCCTGAACATACCCATGATTCTAATGGCAGTAGGAAAATAATACCTCTTTAAAAGGCTCTTTAGCGTACATACCATTTTATAGTTGAAATCTACTGCTTTTGAAAATAAAAGAAAAGAAAAAACAATTGAATAAAAAAAACCCAAACATTCCATTTTTAAGCATTCTATCAGTACACATGAGAAACTAAGCAGACCCAGTCCGCTGGGGATTATGAAGTTTCAACCAATACAACGACCAGTGTGATGATGTGTGGCAGGTTCATATGATTAGAACTGTTAGAGAATGGTTAAAGTGTACTCAGCAAACTGTTATTTAACTTCCATACAGTTAGTTTAAGGACAAATGGTGATGTTTTATGAGATGTTATAAGTAATGAAGGGATTGGAAGTGGTCTATGATGTCTTCTGAGCTCTGATGAAAATTAGCTGACCTAGGGTGGAGCAGAGAGACTGATCATAAAAAGAGATTTCAGAAAACACACTAAGGTCAGTGTGTTGACTTTTTGGGGTCTTGCTTAATTGTTTCTGTATTACTCAAGATGTTTAGGAAAGAATATGTAAAGACAGATCTTACTCTTTTGTTCAACTGTTGTAAAAATGAAAAAAATGCGTGTATTCTCGCATTGTTAAGAAACTAATAGCTAAGAAATATTGCAAAAAGTTCAACAATGCTTGAATATCCAAGTTTAAGTGTATACAGGCATTTAGTGAGGGTTATGAGTTTCCAATGTGTCTCTCAGAGATGTGCATCTTTTGTATTTCATAAACTATTTGAAGTTTTCATGCACATAAATTAAGTTCAAGAACTAGATAAAAGATGTGCTATAATTATATTTCAAAATGATTAATTTTATGTAAAGTTGGGATAAATTGTTCATAAAAGTATGAATACATCCTGTATTTTTTTAATGTTTATTTCAAGTCTTTAATTAATCTTTATTTTGTTTAATATACAGTGGCAAAACTTTTGTTTAATATACAGTGGCAAAACAGATTTTTTGACCTGAGCCATAAAGAGGAAAAAGCACTTGTGGACTTGTGGATGAGGCCCAGGAATACATCTAAGTTCTAGCTAGGAACTTCCTCCTCAGGGTGAACATGACCTTGAGGAGCACTGGGCAGCAGTAGGTAACCTTACAAACAAACCAACATAGTAACATGAAAAATCAAGCTAGAACTTCTTTGCAAACTGCGCATTGTTGTTTGCCATAGCCACATGATACCGCTGATACAAAGACACTCTCCATTCTTTGCAAAATACGAAGTGAAATCTTGACCTGATAACAGTCAAGAGCTGTTATGTGTGAAGCTTAAAAATCAATGAATATCATCAGTGGTCACCAGGCTGATCTTGTGAAGTAAACTAAAAATGCTGATGGATGTTATATAAAAAGCCTTGGCAATGAACTATAAGAAAAACAATTCTTCTTTTCTCATTATCTGGCAACACACTGATTTGTATTAATTAATTATTATTGCAACATTGCCATCAGAATCTGAATCTGACATGTGTTCAAACTTGCTGTTTTATTATAGTATGAAGACATATTATGGCAAAAAATGCATGTCTTGTTTTCAATCCCCTTATAAAAATTTATGCCAATAAAAAAACTACTGGTTTAGAAGAAAATCTGCTAAAATAAATTTGTATGTCTACTGGCTTGAAATCCTGGTTCTGTCACATGTATGCTGGAAGTCTTTTAAACTGGGAAATGTAGGTAGGTATCTTTCAGATCTATAACTGATAGAAAAGTCTGCCTCCTTAACCTGCCTTGGTGTTTCCATTTTGAACCATGGTATGAAATAAATGAAGAACAGAGGTCTATAATTGGTCCAATTGCCTTTTGCACCAAGAACAACCTTAAGTACAAGCATAGTGATTTGGTGTTGTGAACAATCCTACAGCCCTGGAGATTGTTTATTTCTCACTGCCAGACATTGGCTTTTAACAGTGTCTTTTGGGACATATGTAGCTTTAGGAACCCCAGACAATGGAACAGGGGCACTGAATGTCATAAGAATGACCTCTAAAACAGCCTGCTGGATCCACTGATTGTCACAATAAATTCTTTGCAACCAAATGGTGAAGAAGTGGAGTCTTCCACCACTGGAATTTTAGTTAATGGTGGCATGAAAATGGTGGAATTCCTTTCTGACAGGCCTGGGTTCTTCCTCCATCATTAATACTGTCTGCCATGTATAGCCTGTCATGTGCTGAATAATGGTGTTAAACCCTACAACAAGAACAACTTTCTAACAGGAGGCTGTAGGGAGAAAATGGGGTGAAAATGGTTCCTTTTCTCTGGTAGCTGTTCCTTGTCCCCATTTGTCATAGAGATCTGAGGTCTTAATTGTGTACAGGGTCTGCTGGACAGCTTGCTCATCTGATGTGTCCTGGCGGGTGTCCTTTGAGCTCCCACTTGAGAAAATCTCATGTTTATTTTATGCTGTGCCCATGGTAGATTTGTTTCTTTGGTGGCCTACTCATCGACTTCCTCCACATGGTCATTAAAGAGGTGGTTGGAAGGACGTGGCTGCAATCTCAGCTTGGCTTTGCAGTGCCCTTTTAAAAAAGTGGAACTCTTTTGCTGAGTTGTAATTACACATGGCTGTAAAGCTGGCCAGAATGGACTGTGTTGCTCTGTTCAGTACTCATATTATTTGTGAAACCTGACACTGAGAGCAAGTCCAATATCTAGCCTACAGAAATGACATTCCAGACCAACTATTGTGCATCACTGAAGTGCATCTGATCCATCTTCACTGACAAGGGTTTTGACACTCCCAGGCCTGCAATATCTTGGTCTATCATTAGGACATCAATGTTATACATTGGCGTGTGTCTTATAGAACATTCTACTGACAATGAATGGTAGTTGTTGATGTGAAAAGAATGGTCTATGGGCACTAGGGTTCTGTAACTGCCTCTCTAAACAAAGTCAACAATTCGATGAGAGTAAAGTAACAGTTCAAATGCAAGCTGGTCTTTCTTGATTCAAATATGAACAGATATTGCAACTCTGGACATTGTTGTTGATGGTGCAGGTGGAGATAGACAAAAGCTGGAGGTAACAAGTGAAAGACTTAAACTAATGATGAAATAAGCAGAGGCACTAAACTAGGTCTTGAGTGCACAAGTTACTTCGTGGCACTATAATGGATCAGCTGATCCATAAGAGTGTCAGTGTTCTGATGTCAGGACAGCGACGTAAATGAATACTCCCTAATCTGACATTAAACATAAGACTGACTTTGGTACGGAAACAGATGGTAAAGTCTGATCATGATCGAATATGGCCATCTTATTCTCTACAACTCTGTAAAGTTTCTTTTGCTTGAATGGATTACAAGATAAATGATCCAGAAAACCAGTCCATACTGGCATCATGCGAGACACTACCTTAGTCAGTCATGCGTGTTTTCTGTCTCATATCTGACACTGAGAGAAAACTGGCCATAATGCACTCTTGGCATCATGGTTTTTGGTACTGCAAAAAAAATTTGTTCAGTGAGTCCGTGAACATGAAGCTGTGTCTGAATGCATAGCTGTAGCTTAAAGGGATCTGCTGATTCTTCTACTGGCCTGCGAGCCATCTGCTTTGCTACAACCATCCATCAGGAATTTATTGACTGAGGCAGCATCAGCATCAATGCTAATAACATCCTCTTCTCTACAGACAAGTTTTTTCCCTTTATGTTCAGTTTGTCCAACCTCCATTGTAGCTCACTGACTGTCCATACAGTGCATGTTTGACATGTATTTCCCACGTGGCAACCCAATCATTTTAAACATGTATAATGGTTGTCATCCATACCCTTCAGATGATTATACTGTTTGGGCTTAGTCCTGCCCATATTCTAGACTCTGTAAATATAAATAGAAGAAGACAATATTTATACAGGTTTCATTTTATAAAGTGAAGTGAACGTTACAGGGTTACTATAGACATTCAGTGAAACCCTTTTACAGATAAAGTCACTTAAGTATTGCTTTATAACTATCAAACTGGATGCTATTCCACTATAAATTATCGCTATAAAACTTACCTGTATTTATCTGAACACACGTGGAATTTCATAAAGGAGACTTGCAAGCAATGTTGTTCAGAACTTAATGAGGTGAATGCAGCAGAACAATTCAAGCTGGTTTTATTTTTAATGGAAAACAAAGTACCTTTATGACTTAAAGGACATTAATTTATTATGCAAAATATGCAAAAGTTGAGTACACATTGTAGTGACCCAAGCAGGTAACTTCAAAAATGTTCATAACATGCATAATTTACAATAAAGCTATAACTCAACATTAAATATAAAATTTCTTGTGGGATAGAAAAGAGCAAGAAATAGTTGGAAATATAGATGGAGTATACATTCCTGAAATGAGAAACTCCTCCAACTGCTCCATAGTAGAGTACAATAAACCGCTGATGTCAGTTTTGCAAGGTCTCATAAAACAGCATTCTATCCAGCATAAGCAGAAATAGTAACTGAGTTACATACAGGACTTGGCACCAATCCCTAAATATTAGGGGAGATCACTCTATCTGACCGACACCAATATGGCCAGCCAACGTTTAGCTTTCATTGCTACAAATTTTATACTGGGAGGGCTGGATTCGCAAGGTAATGGTCGTATTCCTGAAGTATCATGATCGTGTAACATATATGAAGTAGAAACTAATGAAAATGTACATTATATACCCAACACACATTTAAGAAGAATTTATTAACACTGGCAAAGAAATTTCATGTAAAGTAATCTTCATATACTTTAGAGCAAAATTATGTCACAATGTCATTTAAAATGGAAGCCATAAAAGGCATGTTAAAATTGTATTACCTGAACATTTGGAGCTGAGAATATTTCTATCTTCAGATCATCAACATAGTAATCTGGTATATCACAATGTTCCTGAATAGAACTGCAGAGTTGAGAAGCACCAATGCCATTTGGAAAATGACTCAGGTAGTTCACTAGGTGATTCATCAACTATAAGAATACATAATTGTAAGATATAACAAATGTAAATGCTCATATTCACTATTTATGTTTATAAATATGGAGAAAATAAATTGAACTGACTGAAGGACCATTTTACAATGACAAAATTAAAAGCTTTTATCTAAATTACACTTGTTCAATTAGGTTTTTATTTACACATACAAGAAAGCAAAGTAAGTATCTGGTCTAAAAGAGAAGAAGTTGCAATGCAGCAACTTCTAAGTATCTGACCAGCTGTGAACAGTACCAAAGTGCTTACCAATCTAGCTGCAATCTTGATCAGCTCTGTGTCAATTTTGCTTTTATTCCCACTGCTGGAAGTTGTCTTAATCTTCTCTGAGATATTACTAGTGAAAGAGTCTGAGCTGGGAAGCCTGGACATACTTCCTACCTCTCTCACACCTTCAAATTCTTTGTCCTGCCATAAATCTACCAGAGTTTGATTAGCTTGAGATAATGACTCTGAAGTATGCCCGGACACTGCAACATTCAGCATCTAAAAGAAAATTCATTAAACTGTCAGGTTCTGATTCAACTGCTACTACTGTAACTGACATCACACATACTTTTAGCACAAAACTGTATGACTAACCCAACAATGATGTTGGAAACAAGGAGACCAATACAATGTGGCAGCTTTTTTCTCACACCAATAATGTCAATATTCATTGATAATTTCATTACAGCACCCACCCCCATACCCACACTCACTGATTAGCTCCACTTACCTAATACCTTTGCCCAATGCTCAAACCTAAACATTTAGACATAACATGCTGCTACTTTGCTAAAAATTAAACCGAATCAAAGAACTATCAGTATTTTCTCACTTGTGATTCCTATTATGTTTTGACATTGACTTTCACTGAATACATTTTTGTATCAGTTTTAAGCCAATGTTTAACATTTCAACTTGAACAATTTTCAAAATAATAGGTTAGGCATTATTTAATATCACAATATTAAAACAAATTTAACCAGAATATTAAATTCACTGCTCTTAACCTTCAAATAACCAAAATGGTGGGAAAATCAATGAGAAAACAGAACTACCATAAATATAACTTGTCTAATATGTCACTGTCACAAAGTGATGCCTAGCAATAATAAATGATATGATCTACCTTATCAATATGTGCCATCATTGTCTCAAATGCTGGCCATCAAAAACTTTAGTCACGGTAAAAAACTTAAGTTTAAAATTTTAGAATGACAAATTTCAGAAGGGGACAGGCATTGTAACTAACAACAATTATTAAAACAAACTGAACCAGAATATTTTATTCATCACTTTTATCATGTTTCAAATATGTGTCCCTTGAAAGGATAGATGCTCTATTTCAGGAATTCAAGGTAAGACCATTTCCTATTTTTAAATGCTGAGTATCTGTGATATTTTTGAGTGATCAGATTTTAAAATTAGTTGTTGTATCAGCCATATTGGATGTAAAATTGTTACCATTTTCACTTAGGCCAAACTATTAGAAGACTTTTGGTGAAAACCCCATGCCAATATGACCATCCATAAGGAGAATTTGCTGCATTGATTTTCAGTATGTTCATTATGGCCTGCCATACTGGATGTCTGAGGGGCACCATTTTCATTTAGAACCAAATAAGATACCATAAAAATATGGTTCATACTGCAATTTCCTCAGCAAATTCAAACAATTTTTAATTTTGCAAGGAAATTTCAAGGACAAAGTTAATTTTCAAGCACTATAACTAAATGTGTATAAATTTAGGAAGAACGTTGATTATGGATTGTAGAGTATACAAAATAACAGAATTACGTATTCAATTCTTAAACAAGAACCAAGACGCACATTTTGTTCAACTAGGCCTAGAAGTTTTGGGCACTGGTGCAGAGTCTGGGAATTACTCAACTTATCTGGCAGTGTTTATAACTCCTTCAACTTATATTCAATATTTATTTCTACAGTTGTTATTTCATTTTTGCATGCTTTTCATCCATTAATCCAGCTAAGTTACGTTAGCTCTACAAGTTCCTAGCTGTACTGATGGTGGGGGCTTTAGATCTAAGGTCAGAAGCATACACATTATCAGAGTTGCTAGATTCTGGCAATTTTCTAGGTGAAGCTAGTTCTATGGTATTTCTTCGATTTCATCAATTTAACTCAATACAAATAATACTGAATCCAACAAGCAATTTTCCAGTTTCAAGCATTTCTGGCACATAACAAGACCAGAACCATCCCATTTTGAGTATCTGATCAGTGTGCAAATTGATAGCTATGTTTCTACCATCAGTATAACATGCAGCACCAGCAGTTACTGATGATCTAAAGTCATTGAACAAAAACAGTTTTTGTTTATCCCTTAGTTATATATATATATATATATATATATATATATATATATATATATATATATATATATAGTGTGTACAGTGCTTACATGGTTTGATAATATGCTTCCCATCACAAAGCACTTTACCAATTTATTATCTGCCTTAATGGCCAAGTCAATACAGCATCCTATCATTTATATTATATGGTCCCAAATGAATCTTAGTACTAACAAGTACACAAATGATCATAACAAAATTCTACATTGGACAAGCATACCCTTATAATTTGTATGCATCAGCCTTCTGTTCTTGAATATTCGCACATTTGTATTATGTGATTGCATTAAAGAGATCATAACAAAAAGGACAATTGCAAGATGTAATTCAATAAGAAAAGTAATCATTATGCCAAAAGTGTAATGGTTGGAAGGTATGTTGATCCACAAGCCTGTAATTTAAGGGACATTAAAGTAAGCCTTTTTATAAAAACCTAAGGGTTGTCAGGTCTCCAAATATTATTCAAAGAATTAAGTAAGAAATTGGGTGTAAATCCATTTTCAAACTTTGTTTAAATACAATAAGTACAGCAAAGCCCTAACTGCAAAAGCTAGCCACAGTTTCAATACAGTATTTAAGTTATTTATAGAGATGAAAACAAATTTCTGAACAAGAAGTGGCCTGAGCCAGATTACTTACCAAAACACTACTTGTATATAACATTTCTCTCAAACTACTTTTTAGAGATAACCATTTACTTCAATATAAATCGGAGTCTCATTAAATCTGATATATCTGAATTACCTGGAATACTTTGAATAAGTATAATTTGTCTGTGTGTGAGGACTCCAGAAGTAGAGGCATTGGCACCTTCATACACCACTCTACCACACAGAACATCATGGATGTCAGCAACTGTAGGAAGAAAAGAAGAAAAAAAACAGATTTCAAACTCTTCTACTGAACGAATGAAATTAAAATCTAAAATGCTTTTCATTTAGGGTTTTCAAATGCACAAGGCTTTTGTTATTGCCAGGTGCATGAACATACTAACTAGGTGCATGAACATACTAACTATGCAAAAAGCATATAGAAATTATAATAAGATGTCAATTAATTTTTTTTATCTCCCTCCCTTTTCAAATACCATTAGGAAGGGAATTTCATTTTCAGATGACGGGCCTGTTCAAATCAATTGCAAGAAAATTAAATATACTGGACAAGGTTCAATATGGACTGATTTTGGCCCAAATTAGTAATAAATAAAAGTGTAAGAGTATTTGTTATGGTAATGCCATATCAAATATATATCAACGGTAACATATATACACATGATATAATGAAATAGTGTGAAATTAACAGTTAATTTTGTTACTAAATAGGTCTGTGTTCATTCAAAAAGTCAAATTTTGCAAGAATTTCCACCTTTTGAAGTCCTCGAAAACTAACAGCATATTCGAGAACAGGTTTGTTTGACAGAAGATACTTGTTGTAACCATCTAACACATATGTGTCATCACTAACAAGCAGAAAAATGAAGACAAAATGCATTTCTAAGATCACCTGTTATGTCCCTCATCATATAAGTTCAGAACTAATTCACAGTAACACAAAATGCCAGTTCTAACTTAACAAAGTGAAGAGGCAGAAACCAAACAATCAAACTCACACAATAACTCATCAATATTCAGTTATGGAGCGGTTAGTAATCATCTTAATAACATCCTTAAATGAATAAACACTTGATGTGTAACATAAGTGTGAATCAAACGATGAATCAGGCTTATGATTGAAATTGTTTAAAAGGTCATCAGTATCATGTACCACACCACTCCCAATGAACTGCTTTAGTTTCCCAACTGTACCTCTGTTCAATTCTCAGACTTTAGACAGAAATTTGTCTTTTTGGGAAATCAGGGGCAGCAATTTCATCAAGTTGATGATGTAGATTACCAAAAATGGTAAAAATATTTAAGACAGGGTTAGTAGCATATTTCTTTTTTTTAAAATCCAGGTTTTTTCAAGGTTCAAAATCATGTTTTTCAAGGTGCATTGTTACATTAATTTTAAAGGATTCATAAATTAAACTGTATGTAAACACAAGTTACTACTTACTATTACTTCATACAAGGAACATTTCTTTCAATTTTTTTTATATAAAAAAAATGAAGACAGGAGTATTATCATTGATGTCATTCCCATTAACACTAAACATCCCACATCTGGGCATTAGAATAATGTATAGTCACTAAGCAATGTTCATTTGACTCTAATAACACTACACTATTTACAAAGTCCAAAATATTTTAGAATGAATTTTTCAGTTCTTGTAGCTCGTCATCAAACTGTTACAAGAGCTCCAAGTTCAACGATTCTGTCCTTAATACTTTTCCTCAAACTATTTTATGTCATGATAATTTAAATTTCCTATGGGTCTCTGCTTTTAATGCATAGTTATCAGTAGCAGCTGCCATTGTCTTTTTCAGTGGACAAATTCATTTTTCAAGGCTTTTCAAGGTTCCCTATGGACCCTGTTAAGAAGAACATGCATAACTAAGACATGTGGAATGCTGTCCAAAGAAATATGCGAGTACTATCAATATCACTAGCCAGATATAGCTGTCAACCAGCATAAGCAAATAAGCACATGGTTCCCACACTTTTCTAAATCTAAATTTCCAGGTTTTTTCCAGGATGAAATTAATTGTTTCAAATTTAACATATAACCATTAATGAATAGAATTAAAGAACAATTTGCATTATAAAACATGCATTTTCCAAATCTGTAGATGTTTCTCTTTCAAGACTTTCCAAAACATATATGTCAGAAAAGATGATCATGTACAAAACCACAAAATGAGTCACACGAAACAAATCTGACTATTTTCCTATAAATTGGCATTTAAAGCCATTTCAATATACAGAATACAAATCCTAACTTTACTTTTCTGACCTGCATTATGTTGCTACGTGGAAACATCATAATGAGCATAAATTATTTTGTTTTCTGTCAAACCTTTAATTTTAAAGAATTCTAGAGCAATATATGTGCGTGTTATACAAAGTAAACATTTCCTATCACAGTATGAAAAAAAAAAACCAATAAATGCAAAGTATTAGAATCTTATCCTGTAACGAAAAAGTTTAACTCTGAATTTATGTGTGCCAATAAAATCTTAAACAAGATTTTTCAACCAATCTAAACTCCTTAAGATGATTTGGTTAAAAATTCCATCATTTAAAGACATTTACATGAGGGTTGATTTAAATTTTGACAAAAGACCTTCAAAATTATATATTGTTGTATAAACAAGGACTGAATTTTCTGTCAAATCAACTTGTCTTCTTGTAGTTCAATAAACCAGTCCCAAAACCTGTATTGATACATGGGTTCTTATTGTTTCAAAAGGGACGACAATTTCCCATTTCTCCTGCGTTCTATTTAAGATCTGAAACCAATGCTTCAAGCTACATGTCACTGTAATAGTTTTGCACCCAAAGATCAGCTCAGAGATTCAAAATTTTCTAATCCGTGTTTTCTCTGAATATTCCAACTCCATTTTTCACATCTGGACATTTAGAATAGAGTGTGGGTTCAGAGCAATTACATATAAAAAAATTGGAATCTGCCACCACCATAAGATAATTTAAATTTGCTAGGCCTGCTGGTAAGCTATGTTATCTCGACTTATACCTGCCTGAAATCGATAGGAAATTTATTTTCTCAAAAATGGCAAGTATTATAATCGTTATGTCTTTAATCCACTGACAGACTAGACAAAACTTGGCATAGATGAAACCTGACCCGGTACAACAGGCACTTGATTCCCCAGGAATCTTGTGCCTGTGCCCAGTACTCACCATTTGCATTAATAGTCACATGACTTAACAACTTGCACACAATGACAACAGAAGTCCAATAGTCATGTGATATCAACAACAAACTCCTTTTTAATGTCATTGTACAAAATTTCAATTATATTAAATGAAAGTCTGATACCTTTTGTAAAAACCAGAAAGAACATATAATTCTCAACATATTTATTTCGAGAACAACAACAAGAAACCTGGCCAGTCTGATTCATCAGGCAAATTAGTCTGGTTCCCTGCTTCATATGCTCTCTGCATGATAGAGCACATGTCAACGTAGTAGTCACGTGATACAACATAACTTCAGAAGTTGGTCTCGGAAAAAATATAGAGAATTTGTGCTCTTTCGTTTTTGTATTTTTATTACAATCAGTATACAACTTACATGTAATATTTTTTCTACAATATTTGAAAATGATGGTTGTGAGATTATGTGTGCTCGTGCGACTAGCAATCAAAATAGCTAGTACGTGCTCATATTTCATCAACGCATTAGCTTTATTGTCTTTTATCACATTAAAAGCAAAAGAATTTTAATACTTGCAATTTCTGAGAAAAAATTAATTTTCATATTGACTTCATGCAGGTAGAACTCAATTCAACAACGTTTAAGTTTACTAGCCCATCCATAAAGTGGCTATATATGCTTCAATGCCACCATGTTGACCTCTTGTTGATTCTAGACTGGTTTTCATATTGAACTGTCTGTAAAACAAAAAGTCTACCAGACAAATCCAATTCACTGAGCATTTGGATTGTCTCAACAAATATATTTATGGCAAGCACCAAAATGATTCATACTGCAACCTTCTAATATTCTGGTTAGAACTCAATAAATTTAAATCACGATCAGTTCAGTTACAACTCAATTGTGTAATTGTTTCTGGCATCAAATTCGTGAATATCTGCAAAATTTAAGGACTTTTCATGGTCGAATTTTTTAAAATATAATTTCTCTCAACTTTTCATGTAAGTATCACAAATTAGTTCAAAGTTTACAAATTCAGTTTACATTTTATGGCAAATTATCACTCAAACAACAATCTAATTATAATTCAAAACATCAATGACATTTAGATATTAATGCCCTGCTAGGCAAAAATGTCAAAATTCTGAAACTCTAATTCATAACACAGTCATTCTATTAAATATAATATTACAGCATGTAGGTATAAAGAATTCTAATAGTGTATAGTTTCGGATGTACCTTCTCCTCTTCTTCACTGACTGAGCCCTCATTCATAGGCATGAAAGCAGAAATAGTTGATGATGTTACCTACAAAACAGAAAAATAATCAGCGTTACTATGGTGACTATGGTAAAAGAATACAAAGCAGATATTCACTCCTTCAATTATGTGAAATTAAAATTGAAAACAAGTCTTGAAGGGACTGACACTTTTGACAATTTGTTCTTTTAAAGTGGTTAGTGCTGAAACCATTTCTGTTATTCTTGAGCTGTAAGATTTTTAAATTTGCCATACTGGCACAATTATTATTTAGGATAAACTAGACACCATTAGAATTGTACAATGAGATTTACTGAAAAACACATGCTTATATTACCACCATTTAGTAGTAGTGATAACCATATTTCACACATGGTACCTGAGCAAATAACAAGATTTTCAAGATGGAAGCAATATTGGATGTCAGATGGACATTTAGGATAAACTAGACCTCAGGACAAAACTTTCATGTTTTATGACTTTCCTCCAGACTCTGTAGTGATCAAAAACAACTGCTGATGGAAGGGACACAGAACAATCAAATAAATTCTTCATGTCTTCAACCAGCAGCTATAAAAAAATTGCCTTAATAGACACAATTTTTCAAAATGTTAATATCTACATTAACTGAACATGCACTCACTGAGAGAATGGTATCTGTCTTAAAACATAGAATTTTTCCATAAAAATATAATGAAACACCTCTAATGAATAAAATTTATGGTAAATGTGAAAATTCAGAAAACATTATTTGGAAACTATGTTCTTGACAAAAATATACATACACGCCAACCCTATGAGAGTTAAAAGCATAATTATGGATATTATAAGTGGCAAAAAATTTGGCACAATTTGGATGCAAAAAGTGTAATCTATATATTACATGCCAGAATTACAGCAAGTATGAATATATATATATATATATATATATATATATATATATATATACATATGTATACAGTGGAGCCTCGTTAATCCGGACACATTCGTTCCCAGCGAATATGTCCGGATTAACGAGTTTTCCGGATAATTGAATCATGCACATTTTTTATTTTACGATATCATCACACTGTATATATATACATGTATATGCTAGCTTTAAATGTAATGTACTGTATATTCAATAATGGTTGAAATAAATTAATGAATACATCTATTAATTTGTGTTTATTTCACATTATTATAACATGTGCTTGTATGTACGTATACAGTAAATAGAAGTTTAGACAATTAACACATCGAACACATCACACTATGTTCATGTACATGTATGTACTGTACATACATTTATTATGTCAATTTCCTGAAGAAGTCTGTAACCTTTGTTTGCCTGGATTCTTTGAAGCCCTATACTGTCCACAGCTTAAAAATGGCAACTGTATTTGCACAGCAAACAATAAACTGTGATTGTTACATACAACTGGTAAACAACAAAGAGGCTTAATGACACTTTTAATTTATTTACCATATGTTATGTCAAAAAGCGTGGACGATTTGATCCCAGTGTGTTTATTTAATTATTAACACCCCCGTCGGCAACTAGCTAAAACAGACATTGTTTATACAATCGCTGGTTACAATATGGTCACGCTACTTAGTTATTGATAGTGGCCATAGACTCTCAAGGGCTTCACTACTGTGTTTTATGTATTATTCTTCTGATTGTATTTTCACATAGGATTTTTCAAATTTTCTTATTTTTGGACAGATTATTTCCTGATTATCCAGACAAGTTTTAATGTAATTTTACACTCTGGTCCCCGATTTTGATTTCCGGATCCGGAACGCGGATTTCTTGATTAAAGGAGCAAATTAACGTTTAGGAATTCCGTTCCATTTGAATTATGTCCGGATAGTGAGGTTTCCGGATAAATGGAGTCCGGATTAACGAGGCTCCACTGTATATATATATATATATATATATATATATATATATATATATATATATATATATATATATATATATTTGCTACTAACCTGGTACAAAATTCTTGGCACAAAGTGCAAAATCCAGATGAATTAGAACCAAAATACAAACACAAAATATACTAAAATTTTATTTAAATTCAGTAATTACTATAACCAGTCAACATGTGTAACTTTCACTGAATGATCATAACTGGAATTTTACAAAGAACATGATCATGTGCTCAGCATGCTATATTACATTACTATCATATTCTTTTAAAGTTTTTAAAGCAGTGTTGATTTGTCCATTTCTGATCTGACATGTTTTAAAGTTTGTAAAGATCCATCTGCTCTAACATTTTCCATCATATAACATCCACAAATCGCAACATAAAGCTTTCATTTAATATGTGGCACCAGTCTCTTTGAAAGCATAGACTGCTGGTCCATGAACTAACTAGCTTATCAATATAAGGAATTCTCAGACAAAAGTGTAATCCTTAAACAGGCCAGCATAAAATGTAATTTGTTGACAAAAAGTGAAATGATTACACCAAAAGTGTAATGGTTGGCATGTATGAATATAATGATGAAAAACTAACTTTTCATACCATGGGGATGTAATAATGTAAAAGCAGAAATATTTATTGGGATATAATATAGTGTGTGTGGAATAAATAGACAATTTCACTGGGAAATTGTTATGGGGTTAACAGTGTTTACTGTCAATTTAACTTCATGGCAAATCATTACCCCCCCCCCCCCCAACAACCAAACAAAAGAAAATCCTTTAACAATGTTTCCAATTTTACAGTAAATACATAATAAAGTTGACTGGTTCAATGATAAACACTGAAACAGATCGATATAGCTTACACATGTCCTACATTCATGTTCAACATTTGTCTGCTCTGGATAGCACACATTACAGAATATAATCATAATATAAATACATTTTAAAATCTAAGATAAAAACATTCCACAAGATACTCCTGAATATAATAGCTTAAAACTAATATTACTGTAACATAAATACACTTACATCAATTATTCTCTTTGGCAATCCTGGGTGATATTCTAGTAATTTCTCTACATGATCACAGAGCAACGTAAGCATGTCAGAGGCAACTCTAGCAACCATTTTATTCATACACTGTAGGCAAGAAAAAAGTGCATCTTAGAACAAATCTCTTTAAATGATCCTCAACTTACAAATGATAAAAAGTAAAGTACTTTATGCTGAATTTTTGACAAATTTCCCCACGTAAATGTCTATGTCATATATCTTATGATCATGAGTTTGTACAGCAAATATCATGCACTGTGTTGCATATGGATGTAACCAAACGAGTGATGATGGGACACAAGGGTTCTTTCTTTTTCCAAAAGACCCTGTTTACCACAACAATAAAAAAACAGGATTGAAGCTGTGGGATCAAATAGGGTGAGGGATGGGAAAGTCCTGAATACTCCTAAATCCCACAGAAAGCTCTATGGTGCATATGCAAAGAGGGATAGAAAGAGCATAAGTAAAATGTTTCAAATAATGGATTATAGTACAGTAATCGTACTGCAGATGTAAAATATTAATGTTTAAAATAATCATAATACTTTTTGAATGTGCAGAGTAACCAATATGAACTCAAAAGGATCTACAAAAACAAATTATATGAGGTATTACTCTGGGACGTCTGTCATTTATAGGTGTACAAGTATGGAGAATCAATCATATATATATAATTTTTTTTCTTGTCCCAGAACTTATGGTGGAACTTTGTTTCATCAAGGTATGTGTCCCATGACTTAAGAAACACGATAATTTTGTTTTGAATTTGTGCCCTGCCCCTCTAATGCACAGTACAATAAAATAGGTAAACAAAACACTTATTTGAAAGGAACTAACCTTGCATTGTTATCATCTATTCCTGCTTTTATCATCATGTGAAATTTGATTTTAAAATAAACTATATCAACGAACTTCGTATGCATAGCATATGCCAGCTGGCTTATGCATCCTTACTGTAGTGTGTATCACTTATGTCTGATAACAAAATCACAAATGAGATGGAAATATCATCCAACTGCTTGAAGGCACCTGCAATTCACGCATGATACATTATAAGGTGCAAACTGAACAGGATTGTGTTATATCAAGGTTAACTATATGAATGTAACTCGCAAATAAAAATCATTATTTGAAAATACATTCACTGTGAGTGAAAATGATCATCTTTTCACTAGTATGGGTTACAAAAGTATTATTAAAGCAAGTTATTGCTGTGTATACTATTTACCCTATGAACATCAATGAACGTTTGTATCAATTATGATTACAATGGCAAACAACTAGAAGCCAGGGTGATGAATAAACACAACTGGCAGCGAGCAATAAATTAACTGCTTAAAATTACCCACAGGATATCCAATGCAGAGGTAATTTTATTACAAAGCAAGCCAACCCAGGACAGATGTAAGGAAGCCAACTTTGGTTCCTTATGATTCTTTTAAGTGTGCTGATCATTTTTTTTTTGCAAAGTCAGCTGACATAAGGAAGCCAGCATTGATTCCTTTTTACCTGTATTATCATGAATTTTAAAAATAAATTGAAACAATGAACAACTTTGAAAGCAACAGTATCTAGAGCATCGTGCACATATATCGATATAAGGCTGAACAGTAAATTAATTTTCAATACTTTCATCTAACTGTTCCCTATCCATAGTTTATAGTGTTTTATTTTTCGACAAAAAGCATGTACTTTGTCTTGTGGGGATAAATGTACTTAATTTCTGGGGAAGTAACAGTATTGTATACTTCTATTTAAAGTAATTAAATGATTATTTCTTCTTTACACTTGATCATTTTTTTGGTCCTTTTTGTGCAAGTATAACTACTTTTAATCATGTAATGCAAATGTGACGTAAAAAGAAAAATGTTAGAGTACGGCTGGTGACCTTTAATGTTAAGATATTAAAATTCTGTTAAATGTATATAAAATAAAATATAAAGGTAAAAAATATACAACGTTAAAAATATAAGATAAAGATTTATATATAAACGGCATTCATAAAAAAATCATAGACTTTCTCAAGTGGCATAGCATCATAAAGTTCCTTAACTGGGTTCTAAATAAGTATCTTCTGTCTCATAGGGTGGAAGAATGTGCTCGAGTGTTGAACAGCTTTTCCGTGCATGCATATAAAAAAATGTTTTAACATCTCCAGGCCTGCTATATCTATGTCAATGGCTGGTAATTCAGTGTAAAACAGTGGTTTCCAAATATTTTTGGGCCACTGCCCCCTTGGTTATCCTCAGTGCCCCCCCACTTACTCCATAAAATGCATTAACACCC
This sequence comes from Sinohyriopsis cumingii, assembly GCA_028554795.2. Classification (NCBI taxonomy): domain Eukaryota; kingdom Metazoa; phylum Mollusca; class Bivalvia; order Unionida; family Unionidae; genus Sinohyriopsis; species Sinohyriopsis cumingii. The sequence goes on along the minus strand of CM068824.1, from coordinate 188,635,802 downwards.
ACTGAAAGCGCTGGAGATGGACAGAACTCTGGAGGCAAAAGATAAAAGATTCATTCAGTGAGTGCATAGAAGGCTGAGTCTTCCTCAACCAATGTCTGATCAAGTAGAAAAGATGATAGCATACATTTTCAAAGTCACAGGTGAGAGATGACAACGAAGCCTCCTGCAACTGAAGCATGAACTGAGCTGGCCAAGCAGGTATTTGGTGATGATGACAAACAGAGATAGAACATGGTAATCTCCTCATGTTCACTTTCACTGTCATCAAAATTCTGAGATGGGTGGCCTAACTGGATCATGGTAAATTTTGGAACCACTGATGGATCAATCTAGTGCTGGTTAATGGTACATTCATAAGTCCAGTAATAGTTATTTTGTGGGAGACATTCACCAAATGAGGTCCTTACTGCACTCTGTGTCTATGACATCAATGTGCTGTATGTAGAGTGTGTATGTCAAGACTGCCAGAGCTGGAGAGCCCAACTGGTTTCCGGCACCTTGTTCTGGTACTGGTTATTGTAGGAATAATCATCACAGCCAGTACCATGGTCAACAACAAGTTATAGGTTGTAAAGACCTGGTCCATGCAAGCCACTATACCATGTATGTAACGGCATAGTAGTCTGTTCAATTCTGGTATGACCTGGCTGTGGCACTGTTGGTTACTGAACTAAATGTGGAATGAACCATCTGGCAAATATTGCCACATCCCATTAGGAACTGACAAACTTTCTTCTTTGAATGACTGAGACATAATAAATACGGAGACAAAAATAATGATGGCATCAACATCTTAAGAGATGCATTTCTCAGTTCTGTTGCCATCAATGTCACCCATATCTCATCTGACCAATGCAAGCAAATATGGTCCAAATACAACACATAAAGCTAATACAGGTGTGGTGATTATCTTCACAAAGTCTGAACTTCTCACTGACTTTATACCACCTAATTCTGCCTATTGTTGCTGTTAACTGTAATCATAGAAAGCAAAACATGGCAACAACATGTGAAATCAGTCGAGCAACACACTAGACTGACAGTGTAGTTGACAGTGTGTGTGTGTGTGATTAGGATTTTTAATGTAGCTTTAACAATTTTTCAGTCATATTGCTACGATGTCTGCAGTGTGTCAGTTTATAGTGATAGTGATGTCTAGCACTGAGGCATCATGCCACAGACATGTAGCATCATGTCACACTCAGTCATGATATCCTGACACCAGGCCTACCAGTCCTAACACTAACCTCTTAATGCTGAGTGCCAAGCAAGGCAGCTGTTATTACCATTTTTCAAAGTTTTTGGTATGACTCAGCCAGGGCTCAAACCCACAACCTCTCGCTTCCGAGGCAGACATTCTAACCACTAGGACACTGGAGCAGTCAGTGGACATAGTAAGTTAAGATATATGACAAAAATGTTATAATTAATAGGAGTAAATGATAAAAGACTAAATATGATGTTATAAAAAGCCCCAGAGTATTGGGATAGACTGAAAGTACTATTTACCATTGGGCAGGAAATCAAGATTAATTTATTGTATGATGAAGTTTACAAATGAAGAACACGATGAGGTAGACAAAAGAGCAAAATATTCATACAGGATGATGATACAGTGAGATTCATTAAGAAAACAAACTGAATTTTTTTTCGGTGATGAGAAAACTCTTAAGGATCATTCAAACAGGTGAAAATGCACACGAGAAAAAAGGTCTGCAAGGTCTCTTCTAAGAGCATGTTGACCAGTCATGTGCTGAAATAATAACTTACATTAATTTCTCCATCCAAGGAGAGACTTTTCTTATCTGACTTCAAACTAGGGATTTGTTGTTGTTGTTGTTGTTCTAGGGTTTAACGCCATTTTTCAGCACAAGATAGGCTATACATGGCAGCCAGTATAATTGGTGGAGGAAGAACCCTGGAACACCCAGGGAAGAACCACTGACCCACGAGAGCTACTGGCAGGCTTTCCCACGTTCCCATGCTAGCCGAGCCTTGGACTTGAACCCACACAGACAGAGGTGAGATGGCAGTGATCCGTAATGATGAGTGCTTTAGACCACTCTGCCACTTGGGGCCCCTCAAACTAGGGAAGACGCGGAGTCTTTCTCTGATCTTTTGTTAGTAAAAGAAGCTAAAAAGAGTGGTCAACAGCTTTTAAAAGAAATTTTTAACATGGATGGATTGGATTTGTGTGACAGTTTAAGTTCCATTAAAATATTATCATCACATAATGTATTTGATGAAGAAATAGTCAAGTGCAGCTGAGGTACAACAAATTGTATCAGCTATCTTCAAGGTTTTCTTCTGTTTGTTTTACAACTAGCTAAATAAATGTACTGTAAACTGTACATTTAACACCAACAATGCCAAGTTATTTTGCATAAACCATTTTTATTTTATTTTCAGTGACCTTCACCTCTGACCTACTTACCCCAAATCAATAGATGCCTTTCTTGTCTCAAATACAAGCCATCCAAACTTAGGTCATGGTTTGTGGCACAGGATTTTAGTTGTTTTGTGACAACCAATTCAAGATTTCAAGCTTCAGATCAGTATATGTTTTGTCTCAAATGCAAGCCATCTAAAAAGTTTGGTCAAGGCAAGTGGTACAGCACTTAACATTTTGTAGAAATTTTTCTTTCTTTCACTCCAGTAAACTTGACTTTTGATCTAAAGCTCAACAGACATCTGACTTCGAGCAATGTCTCAAATGCAAGCCATCTAAAAATCTGGTCATTTTAGTTGATGAAAACATGCAGAAACTATTTTGCTTCTAAGAGTCATTGATCATGACCTTTAACCCTAAGATTAGTAGTTGTCTTTCTTATTTCAAACACAAAACTGTTTCAATGTGTTAAGTTTCCATATAAAGTTGAACCTTCTGACCCCAAAATTAATAAGTATCATTCAAATGTATGGTAGACATACCAAAAGTACTGTTGCATGTTAACTACTTTTGTACAAAAACATGAGATGATGTACAATGAGACAAGGACTTACCCTTAAAGCACCAAGTAAAACATTCACTGCTTCTGCAAGTTTTGAATGCAGTTTTCCATGACTCAGTTCTTCATATAAGAAAATACCTAAGCTACTTATGGCTATACATCTGGAAAATAAGAGAAAGTTCAACTATGTAATAATGAATATCTTTGACTCATGCAGTGCTCAAATTAATGATAATTTTTTTTAATAGATCATTTTTAGTTTATTATTGTTTATTTATTGTTTTTTATCACTTCAAAATATCATAAATATTTATGTATCTGAAACAAAAAATATATGTCCTTTCCATTCTGCTGGACACAAGGACAAGGTTTTAATAGTTAACCAGACACCAAACACCTAAATAATATCTTGTGCTTTCAACTTTAGCCTTTTGACTTTCTCTTTTTGTAATTGGAGGAATGGCAGTGTTTTAATCAAGCAAAAGTGCCAAGTTGCATCCCTTCATCTTACAATGATTTTCAAATCAACAAGCAAATTCAGAAAATTGTTGTGTCTTGCTTACCAGAGGTCATCATCTCTAGATGTCTACCACAGTGTGGTGGGGAAAGTAAGATGAAAAGCATCAAAAGGCAACAGTCTAGTTTGAATGATTAGACAGCAACATAAGAGTATCACGGCTGTTCAAAAGTGAATTACATGAAACGTGCTTATTTTTTTTCCTTCTTTGGTAATGTGAATGTTAAATGAAAAATTACAAAATTAAAATGTAACTTTTAACCTATAACCTCACTTGTAGTAAGGCACATTCATAAATCAGAATTATTACCATTATATAAAACAGCTTCAAAATGAACGAGTAGCCACAAATACCCAGAATTATGGTAAATATTACACCCGCATAGTAGAATTACAAAAAAGACCAAGTTTCATCCTTTACAATGGTTTTTAAGTTCAACAAGCAAATTCAGCACATTTTTGTTCCCCCATCTCTCCACCCACAGTTAGGCATCAACCCTTAATTTCAAATGGCTATACAACTACAGAGTGGAAAGGAAAGCAAGATATAAAATATAAAATATCAAGCCATGAACTTGATCATGAAAATATCAACTAAAATATGGATTCAACACAATATTTAGCGATTTTGTTCCAGTGTATCAATTTGTATCCCTTAAGCTCAAAACAGCTTTAAAGTGAAAGCATGATGGACAGCTTTAAATACTGAGTGTTGACCTTGACCTTGAATCTAGCACCCACAACATGGTATATAACACACCTTCTTATGATTATGTATAATATGCCAAGTTTCATCCCAGGATCTCAAATATTTTTAAAGTTATGGCACAGATAGTAAAGTATGACAAAAAAGTAAACAAAATGAATCATGATGTTGAGCTTGAAGACAGAAACCCAAATGTGGTGCATTATACAACTTTTAGTGTTTATGTATAAATATACAAAGCTTCAGCCATTATCTCAAACAGGTGTAAAGTAGAAGAGGAAGGGTGATGAAAAACTGAAAATACTGAGCAGTGACATTCACGATGAAGATAGGACTCCCAATGTTGTACATGAAACAACTTAATTTTGAGTTACCATAAGCAACACCCCATGGCACCATCTCAAACATATTACTGGATAAATCATTACAGCCATAGTAAAAGCTTTGAATTACACTGAAACTGATAAAGAAATCTCATCTTTTCAGTCTCTATTTCCACAATAAAAGCTTTGTAAAACATTAAATCTGACAACCCAGAAATATCTCAGATACCACAGAAACATGTGCTTATTTAAGGCTATAGAAGTCAGCTGACTGGAGAATCAAACTTGCCCTTGGGTGCTTAGAGTTGGATGTAAAATATGACAACAACATATCATAACTAAAAAACAAATTCAGTAAAATAAAGTACAGGCTGTTTATGGAAATCAAATTATATTTGGAAAATAGAACTTTAACCTTCTTTTTATTTTTATTTGCACCTTAGAATGATGCCAATAATTTAAGTTGTCAAAAAAGATATATGTAGATAGAACATGTAGATAAATCTGTCAATGAGGAAACAATGGATGGGTTAGAATGCTGATACTTATATCGTAGGAGGAGCAGGGACAGATATATACATGTATAAAAATAGGATTTTGGCAGTGACTAGATTTGTAAGCGGGGGTGACCTTGCTCTAAAAGACTTTAAACTGCAAAATTAGACAGCCAGAAAAGAATTGTGTTAACTTAATTTTAATCATATTGTAATATACCATACAAATTTTCTATATCTACATTTCCAACTTAAGTTCAATTGATCATACTGATTTTAGTATCAAATCCATCATGAAAACAAGATAAAACCCTAGTCCCTTACATATATATTCCAATCTCAACTAATTCACTCTCTTCTTTTTTTTATGGGGAGTGTTGTGTCCACTCACATGTGCTTCCACTTCCGTATCATCCAATTTTCTCTTTGAAAACAGCCACATGCACCTAAACAATCTCAGACAAACCTACTTTTGAGCATGATTTGAGAACACTTATTTTCATCCATTTAATTATTTTCCAAACAATAAATATCAGTCTCCTGTAATAATCACATAAACAATAGATGAAAAACAGTGGTTCTTATAGCTAGATTTTCAGGTGAGTAATCCTTAGAGAGACAAAGAAATCTCACAGGCTTTATTATTAACAAACAGCACCTAGTCACCATGAAATTGGCAACATGCATCAAAACAATCTTAGACACACTGATTGTCTGGTGTCTGCAACAATCAGAGTTCACTAACTGCCTGTGGCAAAATTAGACCTTGAAAATCAGCAGATGCCATGTAGATAACAGTATTACAGTTCAAATGTAAATGACAAGTCAAAATATATATTTTTTATTTGTGAAAACTCACTTTAAATAGTACATTCATGTTACCATGTCTGTATGAGAAAATGTAAGACATAAGTATTTTAATGTGAATTGCATGAAGGAACTATATGATCAGGTGCCACTCAGGAAAGTTTGGACTTTAAACTGGTTTATATATTAAAAAAATGTCTGCCAATGTTTTAAGAATGTTACTTGTATCTCTATTTTTATATACATTTTACAGCATATTGCCATCTTTATGTTTCATTATTATCTTTCTGTACTTCATATTTTCATTTATTTGGAAGGTTTATCTCAGGGACATTCAACCATTTTGGCTGAGAGCCACAACAAATAAATGCTTAAGGTCAAGGGCCGCATGAGCAAGAACAGTTCCTTATTAAAATACAACTGGAATGCCTACATGGCTGTGGGCTTCAAAATGCATACATGCAAACCACATGAGAGGTATAAGTGAAATTACTGCTATTATAAGTGGAAAAAAGCATAATTTGGGCATAAAAAGTGTAATCTGTGCTACATGCCAGATTTACAGCACATATGAAAGAGATAAGTTTAGTTTTGCTACTAACCTGGTTCTGCAGCTGGTCACAAGGGTAAAATCCAAATGGATTAGAACCAAAATACAAACACAAAATACAAAGTATATTGAAAAATGATTTATGTTCTGCACTCACTCTAACCAGACTACACGTGTAACTTCTGCTGAATGACTGTGAACTAGAATTCTGCAATGAGCATGACTATGTGCTTACAATGCTGTATTAAATTACTCTCATATTTGTAAAGCAGTGGTGATTTGTCCTTTTTCTGATCTGGCATGTTTAAGGTTCATAAGATCCATTTGCTCCAACATGTTTGGTTATATAGCATCTAGAACTCAAAGTATAAAGCATTTCGCTAAACATCTGGTGCCATTTTCTTTAAAAGTTTAGACCAATCTGCATACAAAGAAGCTTAACAATATATTTAATCTTTGAGGCAAAGTTCATATTTGATGAAACCTGTCTGTTTTCTTGTAAACAGGTCATATACAATTGCTATTAACAGCAAATAAGGAAAGTATTCTTACATTATTCTTATGCCGCAGTCATCTTTTTAAGAATATTCTCAAATGTATGAGTAGAATTAAAGAGATAATAAAAATGAAAATAAAACAACTTTTTATTACTCTTTTCTTTTTTAAGGAAATAAAAAGCATAATCCTTATACAGGCAAGCGTAAAACGTTGAATAAAGCATAATGATTATGTCAAAAACGTAATGGTTGGTATGTATGACAACGGGAAGGACTGGGCATGCCTGGTTTATCTTATCAAAATTTTGGACAATTCATTCTTACATTGTTTAAACTTTGCCTTAAATTAAGCAACATAACCACTAATACAATGAGGTGCTATAAAATACATCTTAATACATCTAATGATGACGCATACAAGGATATCAAGTTTTATTCCTTAATCTCAAATGGTTTTAAAGTTATTGACAAGAAACAAGTTGTTAGATGGACAGACCTAAATATGTATACCTAGTGCACTGCTTTTCTTCGATAATAAGACAAGATATGTCAGCCGATGCCTAAATGTTGTGCCCACAACTGAAGTGTTGCTGTAAAAAAACGTGTGAACTTGCACACAAAGTCAAAAGGGAGAGTAAGCATGTCAATGAATTAAGTCTCTTACTTCATAATGATATATCTAATGAATGAACATGTTGTAGAATGAATTGTCTTCGCTTCATAACGATTCATTCAGTACTAATGTGAATCTACTAAGTGGTTTAGAAATATATACTACTACTGCATTTGATGTCATACAATAATTGTTATATCTCAGACAAGATCTTCCAAAATTTCCATGCTTATTTTAAGCTGGCCATGTTATTTAATATTGAAAACCAAATCTGGGGTAGTTTATTTTCATACTGATGGAGATTCTTCCTCATTAATACTGTATAAAAAAAAATTAATTTTTAGTGTTCAGAAAAAGATAGAACATAAGAAAGTAATGGAGTCTTTGTTCTAAAATATTGCTGAGTTCATTGAAAATATTCAACTGATCATGAGATTCGTGTGATCCAGATACACTAAAGAACAAACTATAATAAACATTAAGATCAATATACAACATAATGAAATCATTAATTGGTTTAAGTAACACGATGCAATTTTTGCTTTTTCACAAAAGATTATGAAACTGTTTAGAGGACTCTTCAAATGAACAATCATCTACTTCAAAGATTTAAACTCACATATTTTTCTTTCACATCACTGTCTTGGAGTTTTACTAATTTTAATGTTCTTAATTTGCATAATATCAGGTTTTTTTTTTTTCATCTTCTTTATTACATTCCGTCTTCTTTTTGGTTCCACAAAAGATTCAACATAAGACTGACGAGAACTTTGACCTACAATTTTTCCAACTTCATAGAAAATATCCAACTACTGTAACTGTGATAATGGTGATACAACAGAATCAATCCTTCTACATTGTCATCTTTGGTGCATAGCAACATAAACAGGTTATTTGGTGCCAAGGCAATTGGAGTAAAGTGCCTTGCCCAAGGACACATCACAGTAGCTGACCCAGACTGGTCCAACAGTAGGATTTGAGCCTGCACCCTTTTGGCACACTAACCACTGAGCCAGTGTGGCTGCCCTATTATGATGAACATTTCATTCAGTTAATGAAAACTGTCCGAGTTTAGAAAAAAACAATGGGAAGTAAGACACCAATGAAAAATCTTTGTTATAAAATTTCTCAGTATCATAAAAGATATATAACTGATGATGAAGTTGTGGACATTTTCAGTTCTCTCTTACACCCATTTCTTTCCCACTTTACTTTTGTTGAATCACCCAGACTCATTACATCATCTAATACAATAATTTTTTAATGGGTATTTTTCTTCCCGCAATTTTATGTTATTGTGACAGGTAAGTATTTAGCCATGACATTTCTAAAACACAAAAAATGTGATGTCAAACCCAGTTACACTGCAATTATCCTATATGCCCCTGACTAGATATTTTTACTTGTACTGATTGCACATGACAACTCTCAACCTTTTTTAGCCTGAAAGAGTTATTGTCATGGAAAAATCCTTGATCCAGTGCAAAAAGTGTTTTTTAACTTGAAAAAATGGACATGAAAGACCCTCATTATCCAGCATGAGCAGTTGCTGTGCTCAAAACATTTCAGAATTAATTTAAAACAACACCCCATGTGAATTCAACTAATTCACCAATTTATAACTACTATTTTCCATCTCTACAGAAAAAAGTTATGTACACAAATGGTTGTTTACACGGAAAAAACTGATGAGAAAGCAGGCAAATATATTTTAAGAATATGAAAAGTTAAGATTCTGATACTAAACTGATTTCAAAAATTTGACAACTGTATCAGAAATTCTACTCCTTTATCTTTTTATGACTGAACTTGGTCGACACATGTACTTTCTTTGCAAGGCCAAACATGATCAGAAAAGTATGGAATTGGCACACATTTATGATTTTGGAATACAATATTTACAACATGAATGTTATGTTCAAACACAATGAAGATTAATTTGAGAAGTTATTTACTTTGTTCTCAAAATCTGCACATGATTTCATATGTACATGTTTTCTTAGTAAACTGAATGCCAATGACTGATCTCTTACTGAGCTGGTGGGCATTATTATTTTATTATTGCATTTAATCAAGATGATACCTTCATTGCAGCCACAGTAACCTAAGAATGCTTACAAAATTTTAGTTTTGAAATTTATCTTACTAAAGAGATATATATATATATATATATATATATATATATACATATATATATATATATATATATATATATATATATATATATATATATATATATATATATATTGCTGACTGCAAATGACTTAAGTAGCAACTTTAAGTTTCACTATTTCATGACATACTGACATATTTTTATATAAGAATGTAGCATTTATATTCTTACATCAAAATCTGTACCATATTCAAAAGAAAAACTTTAGCCCAAACCTTAAGAAATTATTGATGCTGATGCTCCTGGAATAGCGACTGCTATGTCTTGGTTCCTATTAAAGTGACAACGACATTAAGTAAATTTTGGTCCGTCAAATTCAGCCTACAACAGAAGACAAATTCAACAGGAGTCCCTTGTAAAGAGTGATCATCTACTGGCCCATAAGAATTTCCAGGAATCTTAGATGTCTTCTTTTTAATTGCTGAGTGTTGAAACCATTTCTGAAATTCTTAAATGATAAGATTCTGAAGATGGCACCGTGGCAGTCATCCTTGCTGTTAGAACCATATTTATTTAGAACCAAGAAGACACGGTATGAAGTCTTTCGGTGAAATTCAATGTCAATGTTGCTATCCATTGAGGAGCATTAGTGAATAGTGCAAAGGTGTCATCATTTTCATTGATGAACAATTAGATATGACAAGATATCTTCTGGTGAAACTCCCATGTAAATATGACCACCCATCAATGAAAAGCTGTGATAACAAGGTTTTCAAGATTGCTGACAATGGATTTCAGACTGGCACCATTTTTATTTAGGACCAATTAGACATTATAATTAGTCTTTTAAAGAAAGTCCTCTGCTGATATGAGCAGCAAAAACAAGATTTCAAGATGACCACTGTGGGGTCCATTTTGGATGTCCGAGCTGCACCTTTTTCATTTAGAATCAGCTAGATCTTGGGATAAATGTGTGTGTGAAGTTTCATGGCAATCCTCCAAGAATTTTATGTGTAGTAGCAATAACAAGCTTGTGATAACAGATGAACCGATGATAGACAACAGACAGTCCTATAAGTTCTTCTGATCTATGACTAGTAGAGCTAACAATAGTCTCATCAGCGGAAGATTAAATGCCCATTCCATCATCTCAAATGGCTTTTGAGTTACCATCACTCAGATACAAAAATGTTAGAAGATAAAAAAAAAAAGAACGGAAACATGATTTGTATATTCACAGAGTGTCATGGTAGCTCAGTTGGTAGAGCACTGGACAAATAACCCAAGGGTCACAGGACTGATACCTGTCCAGGCCAGTTCGGGTCAGCTACTGCAACATGCCTTTCAGAAAGGTACCTGGCTCCAATTTCTTTAGCATGATATAGCAAATAATGTGAAAAGTATCATTACCCCACACCACCCCAGTATATTCACAGTAGTCTGAAGCAGCTGGTAACAAATAGCAGTTTTATTTTTCTATTTTAAGGACACTGCTTTAATGTGTTTTCTTTTCTAAAAGCAATTTGAGTAAACAAGCAAATCTTTGTGGGCTTACCTAGCCAGGCCTGCTGGCTCTTTTTTTCCTGCTCTAATTAGCAAACGAAGAGTGTGATCCTGTAACACAAGAACAGCATGTTAATACGATAGATTAAACTTTAGGCTGCAATCATGATAATGCATTCTTCAATCAAAATGTTAATTACAATGCATTGTAACCATATTATTTTAACATTAGGAATGTGTTCCAGAAACAAATACATCTTTCTGCAAATTTATCATTCATTTGGATGCAACAGTTCAAATGAAGCTCAAACTTCTTTGTCACAACCTTTAGTGCAAGTAACTATGTTACTTGTCAAAATAACTGAATTAACCTTGATACAAGTGGTAAATTATTATCTTAGAGATCAGAACCTAAAATAAGAATAAAACAAATATTTGGTACTCACCCTCAGAGAAATGGGATCCAAACTAACTCTTTCAAAACTTTCATCAAGACAAGGTATATCTCTATAATGATTGGGAAAACAGACTAGTGACCCAATCAGTGATATGGCCTCTGATCTTGGGGTCTGGAAATAAAATGTCTTAATAAGTTGTAGCATCATCAAAATTAAGTGACTTACAGTTGTACATAGTTGACCTCTATATACCCTGTCCATTATTTAACAAAACCTGTAACACACACACACATACATATACAGACACAAGGGTCAGGCTACTAGCTGAAATGGGCAACTAAGTCGCAAAAAAAATGCAAACTTCACCTCTTTCTATTAGAAAGGAAAGACAACTTAATGCAGTGATTTTTACGGACGTAAATTGAATGACAATAGTTTATGGTGTTTGAAATGCTTACTCATGCATGCCAGTTTAAAGAAAAACACATATATATATATATATATATATATATATATATATATATATATATATATATATACACACACACACAAAAAGTCGACCAACATAGGCAATTTTGAAAATAAATTTAAACAATGGCAACACAATCTAGTGCTTTGTTCATGGACATTGATGACTCAGCGCCTCCCAAGTATCTCATTTACACATTTCAATTATTATTCTTTTATAAAATTTAAGTTGGAGTGCATTTTCTGACCTAATTTTTAAATGATTTAAAGTGTTCCACAACTTACAACTTGAAAATGGCACCCATATAAAGTGCAAGTTTGGCAATGTCTTCCTTTATCACCAACTAGATATCACAGTAATTACCAGGAATCTAAGAGTTCTTCTCTTTGAGTTAATTGAGTGTTGAAAGCATTTATGAAATTCTTAAAGAATTACAAGATGCTGAAGATGGCTACCAAGGCAGCCATATTCGCTGTAAGATTACAACCAGCTTCATTTAGAATCAAAAAGACATTGTATCAGGTTTTTTGCAAAAACACATGTCAATATGACCATCCATTCTGGAGGATTTCCTAATACGAGATTTTCAAGATGGACAACATGGCAGCCATACTGGAGGTCAGGTCTGCATATTTCCAATTAGAATCAACCAGACATTACAAGTCTTCTAATGAAAACTTTATGTTGATGTGCCCTTCTATTTAGGAGTGGCAAAAACAAGATTTTCAGGATGGCTGCCATGGTGGCCATTTTGGATGTCAAATCAGCAGCATTTTCATTTAAAACCATATAGACATCATCGAAAGTCTTTTGGTGAAAATCTAGTTTTTATATGACCATTCATTAGTGAACAGTAGCAAGACAGTTCAAGATGGCCATAACACTGGCCACATTTGAGGTCAAGCCGGCCACATTTCCATTTTGGACCAAATAGATCTTAAGAAGTCCTATGGTAAAACCCCAATGTAACCAAGACTTTCCATTCAGCAGAAGCACCAACTAGATTTTCAAGATGGCTGCCATGACATCATGTCAGATCAATACCATTTTCATTTAGTACCAACTAGACATCATAAGAAGTCTTTTAATGAAAGCCTCTTGATGGTAACCAGGAGAATAGCATTAAAAAAATTCAAGAGGACTTACCACCACATTGTACCTAACTGGACTTTGAGAAATATTTTTTCAGAAGTTACATGGCAATTGTCCAAGTAGTTTAAGAATAGCAATAATAATATGGTGCTGACAGACATACAGACAGATGAGGGATCATGGACACAGGATTAAAAATGAAATTCAATTAAAACTTTTGGGTTTTCTCTTCTAGGTTTTAAAAAAATGTTTGCGGTCCAAGACACAAACCAGTTAAGAGATTATCTCCACGGTGAGCATAACATTAAAAATTTGATAAAGTATGCTTTGATTTTATCTTTTAAATAAAATGAAAATAAAGAAAATGTGAAAATTAACAATTCAAAAACAAATAACTGTAAGTGCCCAGAAATTTGTGCATTTTCTCGACTGCCAGGTTAGTCTAACAAAATTTTGTCTGAAAAAGCATTTTTATGGGGTCAGGGAAGAACCACTCACCATTTTTACAAATTTCAAGATTTTTTCTTTCTTTTTACATTTAGATTTTCTTCACACTTTGTAGGCATTTTTAGGTTTCTAAGGTCAGGTTTTCTGAGGTTTTTGAGGTCCACTTCTAACCCTGTGGACAAAGGCTATCCTAAGCTCTTCTGATCTATGACTAGTAGAGCAAAAAACTGCAAGACAAGATGTATCCATAATATTCTGTCTAACATTCAGATGCAAGAAACAAAGCTCTAACAAAAAAACTGCAGAAGCAAAGTGAATAATGCTTCCTGGTCTATTTCCAGTAAATACTTAAAAAATTAGGAGAAATGGTAAGCCTCTTAAAAAGCATGTTATCTAATACCCTCATGTAGAAACAAAATTAAATCCAGTCTGGTCACAACATTCAGAAAATCCAGATTTAAAAAAAAAATCAAGTTTCATTGTCATTAATATTTTTTGGGTTGAAAGACAAACACCGGGTTAACTGATTAACTGGAAACAAAGCTACTTTTCAATGAGGAACAATGGTGAAGGACTGTTTCATGGCAAATTATATGCATAAAGTAGTCAACTGTAACAGTATTTAACAAGTGGAAGTTTCATGTTAAAGTCAATTGAATCATACCTTAATTTTAACATGCACAATTTTACAATTTCTTTTTCTTTCTTTGCACAAAGAACTTTTGGACATCAGTGTATTTTCAGTTTGCTAGCAGGCCAATAAAACTTGTTGCTACCAACTGTACAAGAGCCAGTTCCATGTTCCCTTTAAAAGCTGGTGGCCAACAAAATTTGCTAATTGTTTCTACTTATTTTTCTTTTTTAAATCTGAATTTCACGTCTGTTTTATTATAAGCATTCTGCCACCAGTTCATGCTGAAAAGCTATGCAAAAACAGCTTCAGTTCAATGATATAAAACAAAATGATCAAAGCTGTTGGATTACACATAAAACTGACACTGCTTTCCATAAAAAAAAATGACCACCAAAAGAGTGGCTGATTGCCCCAACTGACTGCAGCTGTTATGGATACCTTGAGACCTTACTTTTCCATGAAAATTAAATGGATGTAATCTCTACTCAAGTGCAGCCCATGGGATTCTTTTGATTAAAAAAATCCTGTGAGACACTTCACTCATTATGTGGAAACAAAAATCACAATGTGCACAAAAGGTGATCTTGACCCTTGACCTGGACAATCTGGTACAAGAAATAAATCTATCAAACCCCTAATTGCAATTTCAGCTTAAGCAACCCTGGCATTTGATCTTCAAACCTTTAAACCAATCGGGATTAGCATCAGTTCAAGTATGGTCAACCTATCACATTGGATGGAGGAAACTTTACTTGAACATAAAAACCCAAAACCAAAATAAGACCTTGATATCTTAAAAAATATTGACATTAAAATATTGAAGGGGCTGGTTCTGATTAAGTGCCATCTACCTAGATGTTTGCTGAAAGTATTCTTAATTTTTGGGATCTTCTTAAGGACGACTGGACAAGATCTGCAGTTTCAAAATCTATTATGCCATTGGTATAGCAGATATGAAAAATGACTGCTAAAAACTTAACTTATCCTGTGGGAAGACATCTTAACCTTTGGTATTTTAACCTTCATATTTATATGGTATTGCCAATAACCTAGATAAGTCTATTAAGACTGATGAAAATTTGATGCATGAAACTTGCACTTATTATGTAGAAAACAAAATTACAACTCAAATTGACCAAATCAAAGAGTTCTTTCTCTACACAAGGCATGTCCAACTTCAAGTTTTAAGCTTTAAGCAAATAAAGAACTAAACAAACACAAGTCATTGGAAGCCACCATGTCTCTGACTACATGGGTGGACAGACTTGATAGATAAACCATGCTACTGCTATACCCCCCCCCCCTTCAGCTTAATGCGGGGTGGGGATAATGATAAAAACTGAACACACTTGTCTTCTTTTCACAAAATTGTTTACCATAGTTAAAAATACAGCCCAACATGCTGTATATTTGCTACTAATTAGATATAAGAATAGGAACAATAACTTAAATCAAAACTTTACTCATTCTGTCTGCATTACCTCATCACCAAACAGTAAACTGAGATAACATGATTTTATGGTTCTCCAGGGCTTGCAAATTTTTCTGAGTGCCCCCTCCTTGTTTCATTATTAAAAACATGTTACTGTCAATAGATAACCAACAAGTAACTATCCACTCTCGCTCTCCTCCATAAATTTGTTGGGAGAAGAGGAGCTGCAGGTCCTGGCACATGCTGCAGATGCTTCCTATGGGACATGGAGAAGGAGAATGATGGTTATCAAAGGCTTTCCTACCAGTAAAGGTAGGAAACCAAGACAACCCAATAAGAACAGGCCTCTTGATTAATCCTAAGATTTTGCCTCAAGAAATAGGAATGATTTTCACAAGCCCAGTCTTTGAACCTAATGTCTCAAATTGAGACACAGTGGAGTTGGTTGGCTGGCATGCCCAGTCTGCTTTATTCAGCCTCTATTTTTGTGACATGGCCTAGCAAAGTGGAGATCTGAATCTTGCTGGAACACTGGCAACTGTCCTGAGTTACTGTTCCCTGTTTATGACAGAGAACCTCAGCCCCAGGCATCACCTTGCAACTTTCACTGAATTCGTCTGGGGAAACTTTTGAATGCAAGGCATGTGGGATCCTACAGGGATATCCCTCACACATATATAGAAAAACCATGTTCAATCGTGCTGACCTAACATTAGATCATGCTTCCAGAAGAGCAATCATCATGTTCCTATGTAGTGATGTAGGGTTGAATGCTCAAGTATTTTATCTTTCTCTAACTTAATTACCTAATGTCAATCTCATCAGGTAATATATTTGAAAACTTTTGGTAATTCTGTTTCTCCAAAAATAGTTACCTTATCAAATTACTAACAAGCCCTCCCACCATTCCCTACAAATGCAACATCCTGTTATAAGAGCTGCTGATGCTTACTGGTTACATCTGGAACAGTGGCCCTGAGCAGCCGAGTGGTCTAAAGCGCTCTCCGTTGTTAAACCCTACAACAACAACTACATCTGGAATATAGGTGGCCCCCTAGTGGGAACAAGAATTGATCTGTATTAGTTATTTCCCTTTGTCTATATGATATAAAACTGGAAAGACTCTTTCTGTCTTTCAAGGAAGGCTGGAATCAAAGGTAACAGATATTAATCATCAAGTGTTAATGTGACCAGGTAAGTATTCTCAGAGGAACACAATTTACTAACAAATTTCCTTTCCAAAAAACTAAACATGCATTAAAATGTTTGATCATGTTATCTTGCAGAAACCACCATAATGTGGATGAGCCATCTGGAGGCAATAGATCCTTTAAAAGATATTAAACCCACACAAGGCACATGTAAATCTACAAGACACTGTTCATATAAAATTAATTAAACTGAATGCTGGTAACAAGCAATATCTCATGGGAAGATATGAAATTACTTGTCAAAAGTTATAGTTCTATTCAAACTGGAGTTTACAAGATAAAACCAATAAAGAAACATCCTGAACTATGAAAATGTTCACACCAAACTGCATCTAAATACACTGAATAGTTCCAGAGCTATGCTGGTTACAAGGATCAGCTGCAGTGGAGATATAATATAACTGAAAAAAATACAATAATTCCACAAAAATTGGATCTAACAAGAGGAAACTTTAATATAATCACATCTACATCTAATACATAATTTACCAGCCAAATGGCATTCAATTAAGTGCAAGGGTAGCAGAACTATGTTAGTTATATGAAGTCTGAATGAATGGAATGACAGTTAGACTAGCAGACTGACAGATGGGGAAAAAGTGGTTACTATATGGCTCCCATGTTTCCATATAATAATGATTAAATAAGACAAAAGTTGGTCTCCAACTTGCTATTGAGTCATGAATGTTTGATTAGGAAAATGTAACATGTAAAGAAATGTTTTGGCATGAATCAAAATATCTTTTACCCAGATTGCTTTAATCTTAATACTGAAGATATTAAAAGTAAGGCAGACATATCATGGATCCCAATAAAATTAGTCACTTTGTATTAAATTGTTACACGGCATTTTTGTATGGAAAATAACAATCACACACGATTACTACATTTTCAACATTCAAAACTAGAAGAGAACAATACTCTCTTTTAATATAACTCATCACCAGATTAGAAGCAGAAATACTGACTAACATTTTCCTGCCATTTCCAAAAAATATCTTTTTTTTCTTCTTTGTGTCATTAGCCTTACCCATGGAGTCAATAAACATATGTCCGTTAATTTCACGTTAATTTTTAGAAGGGAAGTGCTTTAAGACAAATATTGCACAAGCAAGCCCAACATTAAAATCAATAAAGTTTTTTATTATATGCACTATGAAACAATTGATAAGCAGTTTTAAAATGTCATCATTGAAGGGTAATTACCTGTCTAATATCTACAGACTGGACAACAGCTTCACAAGCAAGAATAAAATCCTTTATGAGTAGAGTATTTCCTGGCAATGGCATGGAGAAGTATTTAGCACCACAGTACTTCACTATCACATTTTTTACATCCTGAAAAGCAATCAGATGTATTTAGAGTCATTTTTCTGTAAATATTTTTATATTTATTTGATGAAATTGGAATATGCATAAACAACATACAATCATCTAGATATATTAAAACAATGGATTCACTTTTTTTTTGTTCTACCTCAACAGATTATTTTCATTCACAAAAATAATCAAAGTGTCAACTCACTTTATGTCTTTTCTTAGCATGATAAAAAATTTCACCCTGAATACTTTTTCTTATCTATGCTCTAATATGCTCTGAAAATGGCTTTCAATATCTTGTAAAATGAATATGATCTAGCTAAACCATAAGAAATGAATAGGCAAGTTCAGCTCAATCCAAGATACATATAGTTGTTACACAAATAAATAGGTGAAACAGCCAGGAACATACCTGCTCTGGAGAAAGCAGACCCTGATGCAGCACTAGATAGAACTGGGAAAGAAGCTCTGTTGATGGCATGACATCATGTGGCCTTATCATCATTTGGCACAGCAGCTGGTAGGCAAGAAGTTTGCCACGTTTATACTTATTGGACAAAGAAAGGCACTAAAAAGTTTAAATAAATCATTACAAAGATGTATTTTGATACAGAAATAATGAGAAGTAAAGCAAGATGAAAATGTACAAAATTAGATTTTAAATTTTGTGTGATATGCATGGAGCTCTCATTTTAAAATGAAGAAAATAAACAGTAGATTAACGCAGTGCCCATACATTACAAACCACTGCATGTGCTTAATTCAGTGATAATTTAAAGATATATTTTACAGTTGGTTTAAAGTTTAACTTCTACCATTAATGTTAAATTCAATGCAATCTGTCATCTTCCACAAATAAAAGTTGCTAATGCAATCATTAATCCACTTCATTAAACACAGACACATGGCATACGCAACAAAATGTATTTTGAACAAGTGCCCTCCTGCCGATGAGTTAGTTATTGTATGTGGTGAAATCAACTAACCAAACATATTGTGTAATGATGTTCTTGAAAGCTTAATTTCTATCATAATATCACCACTATTTGTACCATATCATTCAAATAAAATATTTTGCTTATATTATTGTATGCCTGACTGAGTAACAAGGTCTAGGTTAGAGCCTGTTGAAAATTCCTTTCTCAATGTCAACTGCCTTGTTATGTGTTTAGGCTCGAATAAACAGTAACACAGAAAGAATGAAAACAACAAGCTTTTTAACATTTCACAAATAATTTATTTTCCTGGAAAATTCTTACGGTTTCAAGAATCAAATCCAAAAATAATCTAAGAATAATCCATGAATTAAATTGCAAAAGTCCTAGTAATAAATGTTCTAATAATTTCAAGTTCAGATCCTGATGGAAAATCCAAGACGGATGACGATGTCGTATGCTGTAGTCAGTACTGTGCTTATCTACAGTTCCTTGTAGAAATACAAATAATGGCACTCTGGTGTTGGAAATCCAAACTAAATTTGTAAGCAATGTTTTTCCGAAAATTCTGTGTAAGCACTCCTCAAAATATTTCCAGTGAATAAAGAATTAATCCTTTTGAAATCCAACTGATCTGAAGAATTATTACAGCTCAAATCTGGCTACAACAAATTAAACTGACATCAGCATGAAAAGCCCCCAAATTGAGAAATTTCTCTCTAAACAAAGATTATACTGTATCTTAAGACGCAGTTTCGAAATTCCCCCCCAAGTTGCGAAATTAGAGGGGGGTCACATGATCATGTTTATATCACATACACAGAATATGGCCTTGATTAGACCAATGATTTTATTCCCAGAATAAAAATATTTAAAAAATAGTGTTTACTTCTTAACCCACGTAGTCCCATCATGACCCTGACAACAACCGATCATTTTAAAATAAAATAGACCTTTGTTTAATAATTCTGAATCCATGTCAGAATTTAGATCAACACCTGTTGTTTATTAAAAAAAATAGTCATGGTCAAACAATTTTCTGAAAAAGTATCATCTCTAGTAAATAAATTTACATTAAAATAGCATGTAAGAAAAATACAAATTTAAAACTGACAAACAAACAATTAAATAAAAATATATATATATTAAATCAGATGTAAGTACAGCCTTTAAACTGTTGCTATGTGCATCTGATGTCAGTTTAAAGAAAGAAATTAACAAATGCTGGGGAAATAGCTGACTATAGTAAATATGCAACTCTATGGCAGTAAAATGGTAAAATGACTGTTGGCTACAGGAGATGGTGGTACTGTATCTTGAATTCTATCCATTTTTACTTATCAAATATTAACAATTAATCAATATTACCAATTGATGTGTCTTG
The DNA here is from genome assembly GCA_028554795.2 of Sinohyriopsis cumingii. NCBI lineage: Eukaryota > Metazoa > Mollusca > Bivalvia > Unionida > Unionidae > Sinohyriopsis > Sinohyriopsis cumingii. The sequence continues at coordinate 188,615,406 of CM068824.1, read as the reverse complement.
CTGATTATTATTGTTGTTTTAAATCAGACAATATTCATATATATACCTATGTGAACAATAACAAGTTCTCTTGCTTAATGCAACACAAAAGCCAAATGTAAAGGAGAAGGCGGTTCAGGCAAGAATGAAAAACCTGCAACCTTAGTTGTTTGAGATCTGGTTTGATTGTAATCTTCCTGAATAGGTCTATCACTTGCTTGAGTAGATCACTAACCCAGGACTTATCTAAAAGGGATTAATAGAATCATCTCGCAATTTTGAACCTATATTTTCTGTATTAATTTTGGTACAAAGACTGGGGGGTGGGGGTGAGACAAGGGTGAGCAACTTGAAGCTCCACTTTGTCACAGACAGGTTGATCATTAGACATGCCCAAATCAAATGAAAAACTCACAGATCATTGGACCATTCCATATGGATAACTTGACCCTGTCTGGACAAAACATTGGCCTGAATATGAAATAGGTTTTATTTGCATGTTAATCTTATTTGGTAACTACCAAACCAGCATACACAGGTCAGGCAATTTGGTGCCCCAATCTCTGAGGAGGCAAGTCACCACTACAGCATTCTCCAATATAATTTAGACTGAATTCCTGCAGAGTTGGGCGCTCTAGAGATGGAAGGTGTTTACCAAAGCTCTCATTTCTGGAATGTTAATGTAAAGAGGTTGTTGCCCTGGCTCCCATTTGATGATGACTATATAAAAGCCCAGCAGCAATTGAGCTCCCCAAATATAAGTACTGGTGACTGTACATACTGTCATTTCCATATGGGGTTTCTCCAGAGGAATTTCTGCCTAAGCAAAACATGAACTCATCTTGTTGGTGATATTGGCCATAAGATTGAGTGGATTGGAAAAGGGATGCCACTGAGCAAGCAAAGTCAGTTATACAGTGCACATATAAAGATGGGCCATTGTGATCAGAGCTGCTGCCGCACTGAGCAACCCACCAAAGAGTTGCGAGAACTCTTTCACTGAAATCCATTTCTTTTTGGAAATGGACTCTGCAAGTTTGACAATCCATACATGGACATAATAGTGACATACTAGATTGAGGCTGGTTATAAACTCCATATGCAGGATAAACAACACTTGGATGTCAGATTTGTCCATATTCACTACAGAACTGAGATGATTTCAAAAAGGATAGAATATCATTTCTGCCCTTGAGGAGAATAGCACCTACTATATGTTTTTTGGCAGAGATCATCCAGATACACCACCACTGCCACTGTGGATGCTGACTGGAACAGGGTGAAGATGAAATCCACCAAGACCCATGGGATAATATTTGGACCAGGAATGATTCAAAATTAGTAAACTTTGTTGCATTAAGCAAATCAAAACTTTCATGACACTGGGTGAATAGAGACATACAAGTAGGCATCTTTGAGATCGAAACTGATTGCATTCTCAGGTTTATATTCCTAATGTTAATTTCATCACTGAACGTATTCAAAGGAGAATCTTGTATGTGACATGTATCATTTTCTTGGGGACCTGTATGACTGCTACCATCTTCAGAGCTAAATATAAAAGCAATATCACTTGAGCAGTTTCTTTTCAGCTGCAGGTAATCAGTTCAGCAAGATATGGTTGCTACTATTTACATATGGTGGCACTCTACAGTTTTGAATTTTGCGTAAAGTTTGATTCTAAAAGAAAAAGCATTCTCAAGGTTTTCCTCACTGGTTATCCTATTTAAAAGAGACATTGTATAAATTCGGTACTGTTCAAATAACTTTTAATTCTCTTTATTTTGGTGTATGATTGATGGATCTAATTTGGGTAACAGAGTATACAGCTTGGCCTTACTTCAGAAGTACACCTATCAAAAACTGCTAGATCTCTCTGCTTGGTCATCTTCACTTCCCAGAGGTCAAATATAAATTGTTTTTTTAAAAACAGGAAAAACATTTTTCACTTTTTAAGTATTTTATAATTCATTCACTTGTCTTTCAGATGCTGGTATTGCTTACTCTGTCAAGATCCATTTGTCCCAAATTATTAAATGCCAAAGATAGTGTACTCTGGTCTAATTCAAACTGATTTTTCGAGCACAAAGTGCTATTACTGTGCATAAAACTTCTTATTTTCTTAGTCAACTAACCATGACTGACCTCAGACCATTATACCCCCGAATTTAAAAGCTTTTTATAAATTTAAGTGCAATCCATTTACAATGTTTCATTCAGGAATTTACTCCATAATAAAAGTTCTGCCAAACCAATTTACCATAATGACCATTACATTTAACTTTTGACCCCAAATCAAAACTTGGTCTCTTCCATACCTCAAATGCACACCCTACATAAACTCTGATCAAGGTATGTAGGTATACACAAAAACTATTTTCTTCTTAAGTTATACTGATTCTGACCATTTGACCTTAAAATCAACAGGCTTCTTTTACCCAACTTGCATATTATCAACAAACTTTGGATAGGGTACACAGTTAAGAACTGAAACGTATTGAAAGAAAATTTCTTTTTTTCAGTGACCTTGGACTTGGACCTTTTGACATCCCAAAAGACTGGGTTCTGTCTCATTCCAAATGCAATCCATCCAAAATGTTTGGTAACTGTAGATGGTGGAGAACTCAAGATTTAGTGCAACAAAAGAAACTGGCATCAGATAAAAGTGGAGGCAGACAGAAATACACTATTATAACATAATATGCTTACCTTCTGTTAGGTAAAACTCTAAACTTAAATCTTTTAATCCAATTATCAGTTTATTAAACTTGTGATATAGGCATAGATTAGAGAGGACAGTTGTATTTTTATTTTACTGTGTACCTCAAACAACCAAGCAGCAAAAAGACTATGGGGAGGGATAAACTCTGGAGGAGAGGGTGAACTCTGATTGTCCTGAGTAACTCCAAGATTTTCCCGTATCTGAAATGATAAAAGCATCTGAAATGATATCACAAATTTTAGAGATGCATGTGTTCAAGCATGCATGCAAAGACAATGCCTAAAGAGAGAAAATGATCCAACCATATTAAATTTACTACAAAGCATCCTTACTGTGTCAAGAATTCAAACCATCTTGGAAATTTCAACAATGATAAATTGTTTTCCATGAAATAAATATAAATGCTGGACATCCACATAACCTAAAACATAAAATACATGTAAGATCAAATTGGAAACATTTTAGAATGTTTGAAACAACTTTTCTACCTTCTTTCAAAACCAACAATCGATATTTTACTGACATTCTTTTGACATTTTTCAAGGCAGGACTAAACAGACAGAAGACATTCATATCCCAGCTAAACAAACAAAACCAAGGAGTAATCTCCCATGGATAGTTCATGAGACTATCCATTTGATCGTAAAGTGACCCAAACCTTGTAATAAAATAAAATCAATAAACCACTGACAATATCATACAGTTAAAACAATTATATAAACATGAAGTGTACACGAGTCTGAAATTTTTGTTAATATAAAATCATGAAAATTTATACCAATAAAAATAATTCAAACTAGACTATCACTTTTGTATTAACACTATTTCTTCCGAGTTGTGTCTCCTAGTAATAATCAAAAGCAATTGTTTGGAACTGGAAGAATCAGATAAGGCATTTATATTTCAGTGAATGTGTTTTTTGCCAAAGAAGTCATCCAACATTATATTGCATGTGTGTGTGATTTGAATTTTTATCATAGCTTTAACAATTTTTCAGTCATATCGCTACGATGCCTGCAGTGTGGCAGTTTATAGTGATGTCTAGCAATGGAGCATCATGCCGCAGACATGTAGCAGGATGTCCCACCCAGTCACATTAACCTGACACCAGGCCGACCAATCATAACACAAACCTCTTAATGCTGAGTGCCAAGCAAGGCAGCTGTTAGTACAATTTTTTTAAGTATTTGGTATGACTCGGCTGCGATCGAATGCATGACCTTCCACATCTTAGGTGGATGATCTAACCAATAGGCCACTGGATCGGTTCCAACATTATGTTAAATAATTTGTACCCCTGTATGATTTATGAATAAATCAATATCGTGATTTCATATTATAGACCTACACTAGTATTAATTGCATACCTATAAAAAAAAAAGTATTAAAACAATTCTATTTCTTCACCAAGATAAAAGTACCATGTTGACCAAAGACCACACACTTGGCAAATATGTGCCTAAAGGTCAATTCCCCTGAGCTCAAGACATCAAAATGTAGTCTTTTTTTTTAGGTGGGAACTTGTTTTTTTAATTATGTAATTATTACCTGTTATTACTGTGTTGCTTTCCTTTCATGGATGCTAAGTCACCAGTCCAAGCTAATATTCCATCCTCCAAATAGCAACTTAGGCAAAGAATTGAAAAGGACATTATCCTACTCCAATTTGTTTGTCATTGCCAGCATATGGAATACCCTTCCTCTTTCTACTTGGACCAAGGCTACAGAGCATCAGAATCAGGTGAGAGGAGGGAATCTCCGCAACCGTACCAGATTAGTTTTACATAATTAAAACAAGAGTCCCTCAAAGGGACTAATACTCTAATGAATTTCAGTGAGTTCAAAATATGACCATCTCTGATATATTTTAGTGTTAACAGGATTCTCAAATTAACTGATGTGCTGGACACATTGGATATCTGATTGGCCCCATTTTCTTTTAGGCCAAAGTAGACATGATTAGAAATCTTTTGGTGAAAACCCTTTGCAATGTCAAAGTAATGAACCATTCAGAGGGAGTAGTGACAATAACACTTGCCCCCAACAGCAGTCATGGCAGACATATTGGACGCAAGATTGGCACAATTTTCGTTGAGGCCCAACTAGATATCATAAGAAATCTAGTGAAAAGCCCATGTTGATATAACCATCCATTTGGGAGTAGAGATAACAGTATTTCCAATATTTCCAAGATAGCCACAAAGGTGGCCATATTGAGGATTAGTCATTTAGGAACAAGAAGGCACCTTAACAACTTTTTTTTAATCATGTCAAAATGACTGTCCCGTTAAGGGGTATAGCTAAAACAAGATTTTCAAGATGGCCATATATAGTATAGGACCAAGCAGACATCAAAAAAAGGTCTTTTAGTGAAAACATAATCTTGATACGACTATCCATTTCAAAGGAGTAGGAATAACAAGGTTTTTCAAGATCGATATAGTGATCTATTTGGGAGTAGAGATAAGAATATTTTCACGATAGCCATGATGGTGTGGTGGCTATATTGAAGGTTAGCCATTTTCATTGAGCCCATTCTGATTATCCCTAACACAAGTACGACTGACACTAGAAGTCTTGAAAGGCACAGAAATACTGAAGGTATATAAATCTTTGCCAGAAACCTAGGTTGGCAAAGAAAAAAAACCAAATCATAGTTTCCACTGAACTGTAGACAACCATTTTCCACTGACAAAGTATGAATCTAATTCCTTCTCCTCTGTGAAGCTAAGGACCACCAGCAAGAAGATGGTCGGTAAGTTCTCAAAGGAAACTTCAATTAAGACTCATAAAGAGGTTTTGAAAACAACTAAAGAACACACGAAAGGTTCCGTCTAGGCATTAGCAAGCAAGACACCAACATCTATAACTCAAAATACTTGATGAGCTCATATAGTTGAGTGTACAACAAATGGTGGAAATACTAGAGAGCTTGTGTAGGAAAAGGACTGCCATATAAATGGTAGAAACATAATACTCTCTTTCCTTAAAATGAAACAGAAGCAAGAGTGATACTGTGTTACAAGGTGGACAGCTAGGATTAACCTGTTCCACACCAATTACATCAGATTCTTCAATTCAGGGCTGTGAACAACATTTACAAAGAAGAAAAAAAAGGAAATATGTATGCTGGGTGTCAAGGGGCATCATAGGCCTCCTTGTAGGTTCAGGGCAACAGAATTGTTGCATATCAGTGAAAAATTCATTGTATAAAACTATTAATGTACCTCAGCCTTTGCTATCCTATCACACATTGGAACAGTATGTGGGAATGTGACAGCTGTTGCTAAGTTCAGAGGTAATGATAGTAACTTCTCCAAATGGTTTGGTTTCATCAATGAACTGTTTAAACAACTTGTCAGTACTATAGGGAGTGTTTTTGTTTCAAAAGTGACACGTTTCGTTGATCTGACTTGATCTTCAAGAGCAACTGCGCCATGACTGCTGTAATTTATTTGCTTTGCATACAAACTGCGTAACACCTGTCCTGGTGAGTCACACTTGACAAAAATGTCGATTAGTTTAACAGATACTGGTTCGTCTAAACCCGTCTTCAATTATATACAATGTTAAAATTTATTCTTCACATCTTTGTCAATTTCCTTCACTTTAGGTTACTCATTTTTAAAAAATACTCATTCTTCAGTGTGTATTAAATCATGAATATTTCTCCAGTTGCCATATTTTTCTGCTTCTTTTTTTCCCCACAAAGACAAATGCAAAATGATGTTTGATTAAAGGAATGTTACTAAACATGCTTGGTGACTGGTTAGTAACTGCAATCCAGACAATAAGCTGTTTAAATGATTATGTCGTTGTCGTCTTTGTGGATTGACAAACTCCTGCTCTCCCAATTTCTCCCTGGGAATGAATAAATCCATAGAAATTTGTGGTGAATTCACAAATAAGCCCTGTCAATTGGTACTGTAGATGATTGCCTCCCTGTCAAAGCGATACCATCAACTACCTTACTCCAAAACAGGACTTGGTGAATCAATCATTCAAGATAAGACAAGCTTGAAGGTGGAGAATCTGCGGGATGTTGTGTAAAAAAAGATGCCCTGCACTGCAACAGCAGGTCCCAACTTTGTGGTTATCTCCTCTGATGGTCTGACATCAGATCAAGTAAACCAATGAACGTTGACTACCGGATCCACATGGGTATGGGTGGGAGGCTACCAGTTGAATAGAGATATAGAGATAGAGAACTCTGGACTGGAAGTGCCCACCCAGGCTTTGTGATCTAGCACTGTAAAGACATGAAGGGCTTGTTGTTGAATCTCATGGCAAACAAATCCACTAAGGCATTCCCAACAGCTTAGAAGTCCTCTCAACTGTGCCCTTCTACAGAAGGGTGTGTACCTTTCCCTTGGCTACATCAGTTTAGACTGGTAAAACAGAATGGGGGTAGATGATTAGAGGAGGATGTTTGTGAAAAAGAAGCCAGTAACCTTCCCTTAAAGAACAGACCAAAATTTCATCTCTGATGCCCAAACAAACCTCTAAAAAGAGGCAGTGACTGACTGGCACAGTCAGGAACTGAATGGAATGTTGAGAAGAGGAAAGAACTGGGCAAGAAGGTTCAATTCATTAGGGTCAATCACATCCCCCCTTTAAGCAGGCAGAAAGCCTGACAACCATCTCTGCTGGTCTCTGCATCTTGAAAAAGATAAGACTGGACAGATTTTGAACAGGGCCTGCTTTTGATTGCTTGGGATGGTTCACACTTCTTCAATGGGCCTGGAGCCATGGCCAGGGACCAATGTTGTTGGCATCTCAAATCCTGGTATGCTACAGAGGGGAACCCATCAATTACATGCTCTTCTGTCTTAACATGTGCAGCCTTCAACAGGTTCTCACTCTGATCCAGCAAGACCTTGTACGTTTCCAAGGATGAATCTCCACTGAGTTGTAGAAGCTCTACAGAGAGGACCACCAACATAAACAGGACATATCTGGACACCTTAGCCACAGCTTTAAGCAAGTGCTCAATGATTTGTCTTTAGAGAGACTGAGGGAGGCAACCAAAAAGAGATCAGCACTCTAGGCTATCATCATAAGGGTGCAGGCCTTAAGCTCCAAGGCTTTCACTGGGACATGATGCCAGGTTGTAGCCAATAATCCCAACTGGAATTCATGCAAGCCCAATGGGGGAAGTCTGATGGGACAAGCCCCGAAAGGCACCCAATAACTGGAGTTGGTGACCAGCAGCCAGAGCATAGCAAGTGGGACCGACGACCTTTTCTGCTGCCTGGCAGACTCTTGGCCCTTGGAAAAACTGTGCATGCTCCCAATCTATTGTTGAATGTGGGAGCAGCAGATCTGTGCCTCAGACTGGACAGAATCATGGTGTCCTCAGGCCCCGAAGGCTTTTGACACAGGTCAGGGGGAAGTAGGTGTTAAACTTTGTTTACTGCCTTATGAATTGACCCAGTTTATTCATCTTCCAACATGTGACCTGAAGGGATGGACCCAGAGCAGTTGGTTCCTCTAGGAACTTTAATATTAGAGCCCACTAGGATGGGATGGCCATCATTGTCTTGAGCCTGTTCCAGTTGCAAGTCATAAATGTCCTTTTCGGTTTTCCTCACTAGAGAGGGAGACACTGCATGGGTGGGGGGGGGGGGGTCTTGGTCCTGTAACTACTAATGGGAGTGTGACAGGACTAGCCCCAATAGTTGTCCTCTAAAGTGAATGAGATTGCTTATCCCTTCTTGAAGGCCTTGGAGGAAAGTGTCAGACTCTCTCTTGTTTGGCAAGGCCAGAGATACCAGTTTAGATCCATCACCTGTCACATCCCCTATACCTTCAACCAAGGCATATATGTCCATGATATCAGGAGGATGAGACCTCCTTCCTGCCCTGATAAGTGAGGCAATTTGTCCCACAGTCCCAGACATCATATGACAAATGGCAACAAATCAGACAGCCTGTACATGGTAAGATGGTGGGATGAGTGTCCCATGAGGCCTTCTCATGCCCACATTCACACACAATGAGCAATATTACATTGCCGAAAAAAGAATAAAATATGATAAAGTGCTTCAAAGTGACTGATGCTCTATTGGGAGAAGAGCAGTAACAATATTTTCAAATTAGCTGTTGTTGTGCTCATATTGGATGTCAGATTGGCACCATTTTTATTCAGAACCAAGAAGACCTCATTTAGGCCAAACTAGACATCTAACAAGTCTTTTAATGAAAGCCCTGCTTATAAGACCATCCATTCAGAAGCAGCAATAAGACTGTCAAGATGACACTATGGCAGTCATACTGGATGTCTGAGTGGCACCATCTTCATTTGGGAAAATCTAGTGGTCAGAAGTATTTGGTTGAAACCCCCAATGTCAAAATTTCCATTCAAGACAGTTAGTGATAACAAGATTTCAAGACCATTTTCTTTCAAGGCAAATTAGACTAAGTGCTAACAGGTGGACATATGTGAAACAACAGAACATTTAATAGGTCTATCAACAGTATAACTAAATAACACAACCATAACCAGGAATGGGTAGATGATACTTACCCTGAATCCTGTACTAAGAAAAGGAACAACTGATGAAGTACCACCACACAAAACAAGGTGCAAAAATCCTTCACAATTACAAAAATAGTGCAAGAAAGAACTAAATTATGCAAAGAATAAAACGTCAACGATTGACCAAATACGTATTTAACAAAAACAATGATGGTTAAGTTTGTTGTAGCATCCTGACGTGAACCAGCACTATCAGTTCAAGCAAAAATGATACAGGTTATTTTTTATTTTGAGTCGAACTGGGATCACATTCTTTTCAATTCTAGTCCTCCAATAACTCACTGGAGGTGGAAATATTAGCTCAGATTGAGGATACAGCATTCCAGAAAAGCAAAGCAATGAAATAGCAACATGTATTATATTACTTCTATTAAATTCGCACATTATTTTCATTAACAGCATGCACATGCAGGCAGACAGACCTCAGTTATATAAATTAGGAAGAGCATGGCAAACTATGTCAATTTTAAACTGCTCCAGGTATCTTAATAATTTTATCAAGAATTTTACTATTTCCTTTCTGAAATAAGCTACATTTAATAAGAAATGGGCACCCTTTGTGCCATCTGCATATGCTTTCTTATCAAAATCATGTGAATTATTTGGTCAAATAGGAGAAGTACTTCATGCAGTCCTTCTGCTATATTTCTAGTATAAACAAGAAAATCCTTTTTGGTTAGTGGGTTTGAATAACTAATAAAGAACAATATTAAATATTTTTTGTCAAGTAGTTTAGATAAATCCCTTTATTTCAAGAATGTTTAAACATGGCCAACCATGGTTTATACAAAAATCACAAAACCAAATTTAAGAATTTTTCAAGGTCTTTTATAATTTTTGTCAAGAGCTTGCTTACATTTACACAGTATTCTGAAACCTCTTATACTTTCTCTTTGCGGAGTCCCCCCCCCCACCAAAAAGAGTGAAAAGTTTAAATCCTGAAATATAAACATCAGCATATACACAATAATGGCACTGTTAACCAAAATTTATGGCTATTACTAATTTCCAGCTGCATGTGTACATTGTCAAATCATTGTATTCTATTCTCCAAGCTATGTCCTGTCTCATATTTTAGTTCTACTGGAATCCTACCATAAATTAGTGCTATAATGTACATAGTCTTCTATTTAATGCCATGTTTTGGTTCAAAATTACTCACAGGTATTAACACATTCCTAGCACCTACAATCTGAAACACTTCATAACTTTAAAAATAAATTGCTGTCATTACTGTGGTTAGCCAGTAATTGCTGAATTAAATCATCTGAAAAAGAACAACGCTGGGGAATCGTTCATTTTTGGTCTTCTAGGTAGCCTGTATTATAAATGTGCATTTGTAAAACGTCCTTGATGCAAGGTTCATACTTCAACACAATGCTGCTTGTTACAGGGCGCAGTGTGCCAAACAAATTCAGTTTAACAACCATTCATGCCAAGCTGAAGAAACCAGATGTGTAAACAATTATGAAAAATACATGTTGAAACAAGCATTATATTATTTCTACCATTTCTACAAGCACTTTAAGGGTGATTGGACGAATAAAGATGTATACTGTGCAGAGTACATTTTCATATGCATGACCTGAAATTAATTTCCTGAAGTTCTCGTGTACCATTGCTTTCAAAGTGCGCAAATTCACAAAAATTTTGCATTAATCAATGCGAACCCTCAGAGCATCTCTGCACAAGTCTGCATAATTTCCAATCTATTTTTTAATTATGGCAGATTGTTTTTTTTTCTCTTCTTCTGAATTCAAGGTATCTAGGCCAGAATAATCTTTTAGTAACCACAGCCCCTCAAAGGAACAATTTCCAAGAGTCCAAAACAACACCATTTCTTCCTTTCAATGGTAGAGTGCTGATAACCATCTTTGATATTCTTCAGCAATAACAAGATTTTAATACCAGCTGCTGTGGTAGATATACTGGCTGTAACTGGGCACCATTTTCATTTAGGACCAACAAGTCTACTGGTTGAAACTCCATACTGATAGGACTTTCCATTTTGGAGAAGCAATGAAAACAAGATTTTCAAGATGAATACCACTGTGGACGTATTCAATATAAGATTAGCACCATTTATTTGGTATCAACTAAACATCGTCAATATGACCAGCAATCTAGGACAAGTAGTGGTAATGAGACTGTAAAGAAGGCCATTGTAGCAGTCACATTTTAAGTCTGATCGGCGCCATTTTCATTTACGATAAAAACAAATCACAAGTCTTTCAGTAAAAAGCCAATGTATGTTGATATGACCATGCAAGTCAGGAGTACTGATAACAGTTTTTCAAGATACCCATCAGACATTAGATGCACAAGAGATGGATAGTCACAAGAGAAGGCAGATAATAAAATCCTTAAAATATAGGGTCAAATGTTGGTACATTATCAATAAGCTTCGAGCTGATATAAAAAAAAAATAACTCTGGTCAAACAGGCTGGAAGTCAATACATTAAAAAAAACTGTGTTCCACTATCAGTTGACAGTGGCAAGGTATGCATTCTGGCTGACAATCACCCGTAAGAAAATTTGCACAGGTCAGTGCTGTACCCTGGAAATCACTGTTCAATGCTACAATTTGTAAAATCTCTGTGTGCATTTGAAAAAGAAAGATCACAAGATTTACTAGTCATGATTCAATATAGCCAATGCAGCACTTTAAAAAAATATTCACTGAGACAGTGTTACATTCATACCCTAATTAAAGTATCATGAATATCACAGAGGTGTTCAAAAACAGAGGCATGGATATCTGGATTCTCTATCTTGTTGACATCTCCTAGAGAACCAAGCATCCTGCACCACAAAACAACTGCCACATCTGGTAGCCATCCTGGCACAAAACCCCCAGCCATCACACTTTTCAATTCCTCCAGAGAACCTGACAAGAAAATAATTATATACATATTTCAGTCATAAGCAGATCAAATAAAAATCTACTGATGAAACATTATTCTAAATTAATTTTTGATAATGAGGGACTTGGTAAAGAATTCTAGTGCATGGGAATTGATTTCTTCGTAATCATATGCAATGCCCAGTTTTTAAGAAGCAACTGATGTTGAGCATGACTTATTCAATAAAAATTGAAGCACATGCTTTGATACAGGTGCATCATCAAAAAGACACCTGTATAACACTCGGTTTCACATCATATGGGTAAACCTACAAGGCACAGGAAAATACTTCCCAATCCACTTCTACCCAAAACAACTAAGCTACTTACTCATCCCTGTTCTCATAATTTTCAGGACAGTATATTCACACCTACGATCCTACTGGCAGTAGGTCAAAAACACCATTTTAAAGGCCATCTACTTTAAATATTATTTTATTGCAAAATCTACTGCTTTTGAAAAACAGTAATTTTTTTTAAAAGAGTATTTTTACACATTCTATTCCCACATTACAGTAACCAGTGAGAACAAGTCTACTTGGGGCCAGAAATATTATATTGGTACAGTGATGTATTTTTAGTTACAAGCTTAAGAAGGTTAAACTATATATACCACAAACAGTTAATAGATTATCTTTTATTATCTAGAGACCCTAAGGCCAATTGTGGAATTTTTATGATGTGCTATAAGTACTGAAGGGATCAATGTTGGTCCATGATGGCTTCAAGTTTCTGAATAAAAACTGGCTGACCTGTGGTGAAGGAGAGATAAAAAAAGAGCAACCAACCCACCTGAGTTGATTGACTTTTTTGTATTGTTTCATTGCTATTGCTTTGTGCAAAATGTCTTCAAAGGAATATTATGGGGCAGCTCTTACATCTTTGTTCATGTCAAAATAATGAAATATGTTTTCTCCCAATGCCAAAAAGTCACTGGCTAAGATATATACATCTCAAGTCCAACTTGGGAACTTCCTCCTCAGAGTGAACTTAGCTTCGAGAGTATTTGAGGGCAGTCAGCAGGCTTAAAAACCATGCCTTTGGAAAACTGAAGTCTGAATATCTTTGCAGGCTGTGTGGTTGTTTTGTCATTGTCACATTCTAATGCATAGCTGCCAACCCCTGAATACAAAAATAATGACTGCTTATGAATAAAATACTGATTTTCAGGAACAAATACTGAGTTTTAAAGCTTTAATGCATATGTAAACTATTTACAACATCTACAACCCTCATTAAAGTAGGACAGTAACTTAATTACTTAATATCATAGGATGCAAGTGTTGCATTCTTGCATCTTCTAAATCTGTTCCATTTGGGTGCCCATTCAGAGGGTTAAGAATGCAACACACATTCAGACACAGACTTTTTATAGGAGCCTTTTCATTACCTTGTTTTTTTTCAATCATTGTCGATTCTTATATACCATCTTTCATTGAAGATTTTAATTCTGTGCACCTTTTTTAGTGAACTAATTTTGTTCTAGCACAAATAATCTATTGTGATTTTACTGTTTGCAAAATAAATCACCAGCAAAATCTAGTAAGAGGAAGGTTAATTTCTAAAAGAAATTTAGTAATGCAAACTTCGAATGAATTACATCAAGGTGCTGTCTGGCATTTATCAATGTTGCAAGTTCAGGCCAAGTTGGCAAGCTAATGTTCATTAGCTTTATTATGCTGTTTTGTCATGGGCACCTTCATGTCCAATAGTGAAATAACAATTACACAATTTGCCTCCTTTTAAGTTACTAGACAGTTCCACATATCCAAACATTATGTAATAACCGTCCTTCCAGTTGTTTTCTTTTCTTTGCTGGAGAAAATTCTGAATCTTCTGCTTTCCTTTTCGACATGTCCAGAATATGATGATGAGATAGTGATAGCAGCAACTACTTTGCACAATCCAATATGGTGGGTCAAGACTGGCATGGTAGCTTCAATTTTGAATGAACCAATCATAATTTAGAACTCTGTATCCCTATATACACGTGTTACATTTACTTTCAGAATGGTACTGGGTGTGTGTTCCAAACAGAAAATTGCAAGGAAATTTTAATTTCATTTTTTATTATTATTACAAAACAGATCTTTAACACAAAAAAACGTACATATGCATTCAGGTCAAAAATACTGGACATTTGGCAGCTATGCTAATGCTGATACAAAGAGTACATTATCTTTTCTTCACAAAATACAAAGTGATTCAAGGGGAAATCTGGACCAGAAAACTACTGAAAGCCTGTCAAGTGTGCCTTAATTCATACATGCCAAGTTTTCTGGGATCGATCAAGGAGATCAGTGATCACAATCCAGGAGACTGGGTCCAAAATCAGGAAGATTAGTGAGATGACATATTTTTGTCAAAAATTTAAGACTGAAAATGCACATCGTACCACAACTAAATAAATAAACTATAGTGAATAACAGCTGCTCAACTTTATTAATTTTCTGATATGTTATTATCACTACACTTCACACATTTAAATTCATCTATCTAAGCACTGTTGAAACTTGCAAGAATTTTTTTTCCAACAGTATATTTTCCTTTATAATCTGTTAGCATACAATTCAACACAGTACCAAAATTATTATACTACTGAAGAGTTCAATGACTGTTTTATACTTGTTAGGTTGCCTGCAAAGTTATATATGACACATTACTCAATACTGAAATAGTGACACATAAAACAAATTACATATGCATGCATCAGCACGTGTCAGGAGTAATGATTTATTTGTTGTTACATCAATAACAACTTGACTGATGGATTACCATAGTCGCAAACTGTCTATTGAATGTTGTTTTAGCTGAAAATATCTATGCTTGTGGACGTTGTTTTAGCTGAAAGTATCTATGTTTGGCAGATATGTGATTTGATGGAGTTTTTTTCTGCAGATCGGTAAATTAAAAGATTGCGGATAAAATCAAAAGACTACCGGACAATCTGGGAGACCTGGCATGTATGTAATTATCACAATGAATGTCATCAGTGGTCACCAGTTCAAAACTTCCTGTTTTATTATAGTCTGAAGAGAATACATATCATGTAAAACAAAATTCACTTTTTTTTTCCAAATCCCCTTAAAACACAACATTTACGTATATAAATATCTACAAGTCTAGAAGCCAATCTACTGATCCAAATTTGTACATCTACTAGTTTTTGTTCAGTTCTGTCACATGAATGGTACACACACTTCTTCAAAGCAATGCTTATGGTTTTACACAGAAGCAGAGACTTGAAAGATTCAAGTATGGTGCAAATGTAGAAACAGATTTAAAAAGTACCGTTATGACCCATTCATCTTACCTTTGTTGACTGGAGTGTCAGTATGATTGGCAACCATATCAATATGCAGACTGTCTCTATCTGGTGTTGGACTATCTTTATGCTGTGAGTGATGGTCTGCAGCTAGCTCACTGCTAGGGGTAGGTGAAGGTGTTCGAGATCGAGACCGATATTGCACTAAAGTAGGGGACGGAGAACGAGAGCCTGCCACACAAAAAAAAGAAAATGTCAACATACTGCAAGTGTAGTTACTTTGATTTTAATCACTGCCCTGAAGTGTAACATTTTTCCTTACCGTCTTCTGCAGTCATATGAATTATCTAATGAGTTATCAGGCTACTATATTCTCTAAAAGTAAATATATTTATTACAAGAAATATCAGTTTCAGCCAGCAACTGAATGAGTCTAACATACAATTGGCTGGCAGCCTAAAGTTTCTATACTACTGATTAAGGTGAAGAAAAACTCTTCCCTATCACTTTGCCAAGAGGATAAACAGTAACTAAAGAGAATAATAATAAAAAAATATTGGTTGAAAATTAAAGCCACTGCAAAAATTTCTAATGGTGACTGATGCCAAATAAGCACTCTTACAAATCAGTTTTAAACTATCAGCATCTGTAATCATAACCCCATTTACATTCAATGAAAGTTTGAAAAAAACAAAAAAAAAAAATACTTGCAAAAGATGTAGAAGAAATGTTCTTAGGAACATGTAGTTCGGTGGGGGACTATTTCTAATTAAGTAACACTCACCTGTTACTATTACAGTGTCATTACTCTTTCTGTTTCTAGTCCCCATTCAAAGGTGAATTCAGTTGTTTCTGTTGTGGGCTTGATACCATAAGCTATATATTGTGGCCAGTATAACTGGTTGGTGGAGAACCAGGTGGAACTAAGCCTGTGAATTCAGTTGGAAGTCTTGAACAAATTCAACCCAGTACGATACCTTAGTCACTTCTATCATTTATAGGGGCCCCGAGTGGCTGAGTGGTCTAAAGCGTTCGCCGTTACGGATCACTGCCATCTCACCTCTGTCTGCGCCGGTTCGAGTCTCAGATTCAGCCAATGTAGATATGTGAGAAAGCATGCCAGTAGCTTCTCGTGGGTCGGTGGTTCTTTCCGGGGTTTTCCCGGTTTCTTCCTCCACCATTAATACTGGCCGCCATATATGGCCTATCGTGTGCTGAAAAATGGCGTTAAACCCCACAACAACTCTATCATTTATAATATCATCATTCACCTAACTGGACCAAGACTGAAAGAACAGGCAGCACAGGAAAGGAGGAGAGTAACAGGATATACAATTATGTAAGTATTACACAACTGAAATTAGCTTGACTGCCCCAACACTAAATTTAAATAGCTTGTTGTTGTTATTGTTTGGGTTTAATGCCATTTTTCAGAGCAAGATAGGCTACGATAGCAGCCAGTATAATAGGTGGAGGAAGAACCCCAGAAAACCACAGTAAGAACCACTGCCACATGGGACACTACTGGCAGTCTTCTCCCTTAGCCATATTGGTTGGGCCTGAGTCTGGAACTCACACTGACAAAGGTGAGATGGCAGTGACTGGTAAAAGCGATCACTATGGATGACTTGGACACCGGGGCCTCAATCTAAAAAGCAATAATATATTTCTGTTTCCATCATATTAATGCTTAACATTTCCCTCCAATTTATTGTATAAATATTGATTATCATTAAGACAAGAGACAGTGGTGTACATGACAGTTTTAGTTTAATGGATTTTAAGCGGTCAGATATGGCAATGTTAGAAAAAAATTCTACCTAGTTCACATCTGATACTGATAAAGATTCTGACCCATTGTAGTTGGAGTCTGCAGTTGTCATCACTGTTGTTTTGATAAACTATTGCCCTGGTGTAAAACTAAAGAATTGTTCTCTGTAAAGGGCAGTCGTCTTGAGCCCTAGCTTGGGTGAACATTAAAAATTGGCTGGGAATATACTTTGTGTTGGATGTTATTGTTTGCAACTTTTGTACCCCGTAACAATTACTTATTATTACATTGCTGGTTTTTTCAGCTGCAGGAAGGCTGATGGATCCACTATCACTTGCAAGTGAATAATTATCTGTTACTAGTAGGGTGCTCAAATATCCAGATGACTTCTTGACAACTTGTTTGGCTGACACAGCTGAGCCTGAATCATAAATGCCTTTTCTCTGGTGAGACTCTGTACAATGGTAGAAAGAGAATGTGCAGTGACACTGCCAGAAAGCAGGTTTCATGACATCTAGAAAAGAATGATTTAGAAAGCCCAAAAATAAGCATTCGTCTAACCTCATGGACTTCAAGTCTCATGAAGGAAAGAGCTCACTCACTGTGAGACTGATAAATTCTTTTAATAGAATCCACCTAGCAATGGTGCTTGCTTAAATATCTGAGGTATCTCTTACAGCAAGAATGACACATTTCTTACATTTTCTTTCTCCTTTTGATTAATCAAAGCAGAACCAGGCAAAGGATTATATTTTGCTCATCCCTAACACAGGCTGATACCAGGGATTTCAACTGATACAGGTGCTACTGAAGGTAGCTGATTCTTGGCCAAAAAGCAGGCTGGCAAAAAGGGCTATAGAGTCATAGTTACAATTAATTCAAAGGCAACCCTCATCCACTAATAAGGCACGAATTCCACCCCTTCTCGAAAATGATGCTACAGAGTGATGGTAGAAAATCTTTATGGTTAGGTTCTTCAAGGAAAACTAAGTTAAAGTTTTATATTTAGTTTAGATAATGATTGAATAATACATGAAAGGTCTCCAGAAAAAAGGGAGTAAATGAACAACTGCACTCAAAATGGGGCTGATCAGATCAATGTGCTGCTTGCTGCACCAATTACAGAATACTTTCCACATAGCATTATAAACCTTTGAGTTCAAATGCCTTCTACCCTGCTCAAAATCTGATATTGGCTAACAAATAAAGGAACTGTGGATTGCTGTGCAGAAGGAACTCTTGATATTGCAACAGCTGATTTCTCATCAGTGGTAACTTGTGAGCATCCAGCAACAGGTCAATGAGATTGCTGAACCATGACTACTGGGGCTACAAATAAGCTTTCAGGATAAGCCATGATGTAGAAGTACGTACTATGTCTGAAGAATGTGATGGATTATTCAGAAAGGTTAAAAGAAATAGGCAATTAATCAATCCCACTCCAGACTGAAGGTGTCCATTTCCCAAACACTCTGGTCTAGAAATAGAAAAAAATTAAGTGGTAGCTTGGTGTTCAAGCTCACTGTAAATTAGTCTACAAACTGTTCCAACTCTGTGGTCTTAAACTATATAACAAAAAAAAAGCAAAACCATCATGTGTTGTATAATCAATAAATAATTTAATTCTCTCAGTTAGGCAGCAAAACTTTAAGAGGAACTTACAGTATTTTGAATTAAATCCGAAATAATCCTAAATGTTCTATCACAAGTCCAAAAGCATAGAATATTTCAAATGAATTCCAATAGTTTTGAATGTGCTGATGTACCAAGTCTTGGATGTATTGATGTGCCATCAGTCTTGATGTATCACAATGACACAAAACAGAATGTTTATAAATGAATTCATAATAATCCCAAAATAGTGTTTTAGACCAAAAGATCAAAGAGCACTATGTAATTCCAATGAATAATTTAAATAAATGATTCTTCTCAAATTACATCTGAACACAACAGTAAATGAATCCACCGAATTTAGTTAAAATCGTAATGAATAATGTTGTTTACCACAACCATTATATAAAACCTTAAGACACAATAAAATGATCAGGATGTGGGTCACATGTTTGTTACCAGAACATTTTAAGTTTGTAAATAAAGCTCAACCTTAAATTCAACTTATTCATACCTTACAAACATGATAAAAAAAATAGGTACACACAAAAACTTCAATCATAAATAAAGATCAAGAACACAATATAAATTCAATATACATAACACAATGGCTTCCCCCATATCTGAAAAGACTTTGCTACAAACTGGTACAGATATTTTGTGAGAACTCCTTGTCCCCGCCTGGACTGGTATGTGGTGGGCTCAGAGAGTTACCCCCTTTGAAGCTGACCATTGGAGGTGATTCCTGCTTTCCAAGCAAACAGAAGGGACATAAGTGACTCCTTGATGCCTGCCATACACAAATGACATGGTTTTAGCAACCATAATACAACTGTATCTTATAAGGTTGATGCATCCCCAGGTAATGCTTGGAAAATGGCCAGCACTTATAGGTTAGTAATATGAACAGAAAATTAGTATTGAGACCACATACTGAAGGATTAACTCATGTTATGATGTCAGAGCAACCTACCCATAGGTCTAAATAAGAGGCATCAGTATACATATAAGGATACGGTTCTTGGGCATGTATCAGAACTCCAGCCAGAAATTATGATCCAACCTGAATCCAAGCTTAAAGAGGAGTCCTTGTAAGGTCTCCAGTTTGCAAGCAGCAGAAACTGGACATGTCTCATATGAAGTTTTTCTAGGGGAACCAGATCCACTACATCATGTGAGTCAGTAAGTGAGCGAGCAAGCGAGAGAGAAGAGAGAGAGAGAGAGAGAGAAGGGGAGGGGCGATCAGCAGACTGCATTCTTCTCAAACACTGAGTGACAGTAATAGTATATATGTGATCCTGATGGAAGAACATGAATCTTCCTTGATTTGTTAAGAAATTCATCACACCCTGTAAGTGAAATTGTGAGAAGTAATCAGCTCTGACTTCATACTGTTGGGGATTAAGACCAAAGGGTTAATGTCTTTGAACAGTGTAACAGTTCTCTACGTAAGAAATGTCTGAGAATATTGTTGTTCAGCCAGTCATTGAAATACAGGATGAAAGGAACCGCTAATGATCAGTAAATGACCTACTATTATTCCTATCACCCTAGGATACAAGGCTCTTGGAGAGATTTTGACAAAAGGGAAGAGCCTGTAATTAAAAGACCTTACCCAGCTAAAACCACAGGAATTTCATGGTGGAATGGGAAGATGATGATGTGTAGGTAAGCGTCTGGGAGATCTATGGAGACTACCCAGTCATTCAAACTTAGGGCATTCCGAACTGAGGCTGATGTCTCCATCTTGAGGAGCTCTTACCAAATGAACTTCTTTAACAGAAAAGACTGATGCCTTAAAAGAAGGAAGATCCAGGAATGGAATCAAGGTTAGAGCCTTAAGCTTCATAGTTTCAAGCAAACTGACAGGTATGCAGGTCTAGGTCCCCATCTATACCTGACATGCTCTATTATCAAGGGTGTGAGGATTAAGTGGCCAAGCAGGCAAATGCACCTTTTAGTTCTGTGCTGAAACAAGGAGCCTCTGGGTGATAAAGGGAACTGACAAATCCTTCCGCTTTCTGAACTTGCATCAACTTCTGCAATATACCCCATACCAAATCTGAGTGGGGAGGCAGCTAAAATCAGATTATTCCCCAAGCTGTTGCAAATATCTTCAAGCTGAAGATGATCCTAGAATCCAACGATCCGGAATATTTCTGACACAAATCTTAGGAAAGTCAGTAACTTGCAGTGTTATCAAATGTCCACAGTTCTTCATCTTCTGTCTTGACAAAGTCGGATGGGAATGAGATGAGAACACTAGACAAGATTAAGGAACCGATGCAACTGAGACTTCCTCAAACTCATCAGAGTCCATTATAATGCAGAATTCAATGTCCTGTCTCTGCTGATAAAGCAAGACAAGACTATCCATTCCACAGCAATCTACTCCCAAATCAGGATGAAATGACAGGGAGAGCCTACTGTCTGCCCAGCCTGATGATCAATGGAGCCATGGGAAACTGATCCACACTGCCATGTAGGAATACTCCCGACTCACCACTTGGTTGTCAGAGTCCTCAAGCCATGTATGGATTGAATTGGAACACAGGAAAAAGAATGTACTGACTTAGTCACTTTCCCCTGAGGAGGCAGGTTGCCCCGTGGTCCTAGATATGATGGGTACTTTGATAACAACACCTCCACTGGACTGGCTAACTGGCCAATTCTTGGGTTGGGCTGAACAACAATATTTGGTGAGTAGTAGATACACACCAACAACCAAAGCCCACTACTAGATGACTGGTAATTAGAACCTTGTACCCACCACCAAGTGCGCAGTGAAAGATGCCCTGTGACTAGATTCCATCACCCCTTGCCACAACCTGGTGTCCAGTGCCTGGCAATGAAGATCATCTCAAGGGGTCTCTATCCAGATAACATGACTAATCTAAAGCTCTTGAGCACCCTATGCCAAGCAAGCTGAAGACAGGTGTGCAACTGACCCATCTGTGGATTAGCAGCCCCATTCTTTCTGCCATAATAAATGCAGTGGCTCTCTGCTAGATCCCACACCAGATCTCACTTCAAGGAACAGAAAAGATATCCATCCATGCATGTGCGCTTAGCACATTCCAAGCAAATACGATGAGTGTCTCAAGAACCCTTTATTGGCCACATTTGCCTGCTGAGAGAAATTTATATTACGGATATATATATAAAAAAACGTAGAGGGTAGTACATACCTAAACTGTGGTACAAATGAGAGATGACATTACGAAAACAATGACTAACCAGTTGGTCCAAAAAAGTCAATAACAAAGTGGGATACTGATAAATACATAAAAACTTAAGGACTGGGAAAGGTCAAATGCACCAAAGAAATGGATGCAATTAAAGGAAATACGGAAAAAGGCACTCAAATTAATGGAAATTCTTGAGTACCCTGAGGTACACAGTACAAAATCCAAGTAATAAAAGATACAAATGATGGAGGTGATTAAGGTATTAGATAGGGACTAAGCTTATTGCTATTCTAGAACTCAAGTACTAATTGGAGGGGGAATTCACCTTGGACTGGTGTCTAGCAACAGGAAAAGATGGTAACACAGAACATTGACAGTAATGTATATCTGCTACTAAAAAGAAACCTAGTAAAAAAAAAACGTTATGTCTGCATACATAAAACAATCAAGTTTATTTAGCTCTATTACAGTGGATTATATAGTAAACTGTTTTTCATAATGGAGCTCAATCTCAAAATATGATAAATAAATGCCAGCCCTTGCATTCTTTGGGGGTATTACCATACATATTTTATGTGCAACTGTTGACTCCTCTTCAGTAAGGACCTTCCTGAAAGTCTTTATCACAGTATTATTTCACAGAATGTTCATATGCATGTGTGTGACTTCATGCATGTGTGCATGTGTGAGAAAATTACAAAATTTAAGGTAACTAAGGAAGCTTTCTGCATCAACATCTGCCTCCAACATCTAAAAAATTTTTTATAAAAAAATAACAAAGCATCTAGGAAGTAATTACATAAAAGCTCTTTATACAGTGAAGCAAAACTTCAAGAACCACTATTATATAGTTATCAATGTTTTCTTGAGTAGATGTAACAAAATATTTCATGTGAGAAGTGGGAAACATTGTCAAAAGTGGTGAAGAAACAAGCAGAAAAATAAAATGTTTCCAGTTCACAACTGAAATATTTCCTTATATCTACTCAAAAATACATACTTTTTTCCTTTTAATATACATTTTAAGGTAAAACCTGTCAATTTGCATGGATTTTTTTCCATTCTGTGCCAAAGCGATTAATGGCTGCATTACTAAATTGATAAAAAGGTCAGAAATGTACAATAATTTTAGGAAAGTGACCTTGGAAAATTTATCTTGTACAACTAATGTGTGTGTGTGTGATTTGGATTATCAACACAGCTTTTTAAAAAAGTTCAGTCATATCACTATGATGTCTGCAGTGTAACAGTTTATAGTGAGGCATCATGTCCCAACACAATCACATTATCCTGACACCAGGCCAGAAATTCCTAACAATAACCTCTTAATGCTGAGCACCAGCTGCTATTACCAATTTTTTTAAAGTCTTTTGCATGACTTTGCAGGGGTCTAAACCCATGACCTCCCACTTCCGAAATGAATGCTCTAACCACTGAGGCCACCAGAGCGGTCTACAGATAATGCTTCAAATTGTGTATTTTGTCAAATTAAATCATGTCTTCAAAAGAAAATGAAGATATTTTTTATTTTCATTAACACATTTCTTGCACAGATTAATGTAGTAAACACTGGGTACAAACAGAAAATGTAGAAATGTCCTGGAGCAGTCACATTTGACAGATTTCAGAACTTAAAATTTGTTTAAACAAAAGATTCCAATGATTATGAGTCTACATGGATTTTGGTTCTATATTTTATGCATTTGTGCATTCAGATAAAAGTTTTTGGCCTTTTGAACCTTGCAGTATAGTACCTTGCAGACTAGCTCAGTAACAAATACTGCACCCAAATTCAATTCACATAATTTTGGTTTGCAATTAACGCTCATCAATGTCCAATTTTTCCATCATGTACAAACATTATTATGACTGTGTTGAGAATTACAATCACTACTTAAACAATTTTATTACTATATTTAACCAAGACTGTTTCCTAAAAATGTGTCCATTTGTCATAGAGTGTAAAAGGCACACAATGTGGGTGAAAGAATATTTAAAAACAACAGTTCAGGATTCATTTGGAAAACTAATTAAAAGATAACACTTGAAGCCTACATTCTTTTCGTGGAGAGGGATAATTCATGTTTAGGCATTTTGAATGGTGCCTCCATACTGATTAAATAAATGTATACCAGGGTCTACAGTCCTGACACAATTTATATGTTCCTCCTGACCGAGAGAGGGAAAGAATGAACAGAAGAAAGAAATGGACCTAAATATGAAAATATAAAGCTAAATATATAAAGACATATATATTACCTAAATGGGGAAAAAAAGTAATCCATCACCACTTTAGTGATATTATTTTTATCCTACTACATATATTTAAATGTCTTATTATAAAACACACCATAAAATGATTTAATGAAGAGTAATAGTTTTAGCATTACAACTGTCCACCTAATTCCAATATCAATCAAGAAAATTGTGTTTCTGTGTAAAAATGAAAGCATGATAGAACTGATAAAACTTTAACTCAAAGAACCTTCTAAAAGCCAGTTTGTGAGGTGGTTACTTTAATACTTAGTTAGATCCATCTCTGGGTATGAGCCATAATGAAAGCTATGATAATCTGTGTAGTAGTAAATGATGATGCAATTAACTGATTTGGCCCTCTTTTAACTTCAGGGAAAGAGTCCTTCATTTAGACGTTACCAAGAAAGAATGAAAACCAATGTTTTCAATGTGATACTATCAAGAAAAGATAAAAATAATGTCTGCACCTATTTCTAACTTGAATTTGACTGGAGATTCAGAACAAATACATACAAAATATTCATGTTAATCAAAAGTAAACTATCTGCCATCAATTAGCTTACAAACTGCAGCACAGATTATTTTGCTAAACTTACGTCTGACCAATGTGTCAGCATTAGACCTCTCTGAACTAATACTACTCTCTATGCTGTGATCTGTGCTGAAATCGTGCCGAAGGGACAAGCCATCCACACTGCTCATGGTACTACTAAGACTGATTTCTACATTCTCTCCTGAGGATGAGGAAAACTGGTTCAGTGGACTCAGTCTGGGGATGAGTGACAGAACCAATGTTTCTTCCTCTGCATCACAATGCCTGCTGCTGCTGCTTGAATCTGAATGTTAAAAAAGTGGAAACTATTAATAGTGGAAGTAATTACAGTATTTCTTTTTTTTCACACCATAAAATCATTAGCAACTGATTTTTGCAGAAATTAGGCAAAGCATTTGCAAGTCTCCCAATCCTATGAAATGTAAATCAAACAAATGTGCAATTACAATGTCCTAGTTTTAATACTTAACTGGCAAGATAAATGAAACAAGAACTATAACAAATGGGTGCATCACAAAAGACTCCATGATTTTCAATTTGCTCCAATGTGCCTTAACAGAAGGAACTTATGCTTGGAATCCAAGTTAGGAGAAGATGCACAATTAAGTGTCATGATCAACAAGGGACACAACTCTTCCCAAAATGGAGCAAACAAAATACAGAGGCTGCAAATCATTAAATTATGTTGGAAAATGGTGAGAAACAAATTTTAACTAGATCTTCTCAACCCTAAGTCTCATACCAAATTTGGTTGGAATCCTTGAAATCCTTCAAACATTACTAAGTAGAAACGAAGTTTGCAGTAATGTCACATTACCAGAAATGATCTCACAACTGAAGTCAGACGTAAACAACACTTCAAACTGGAGCAATAAAAAACTAAACCCATACATGGCACACATAAGTCTATGAGACAATGTTAAAAAATGCACCTTTAAGTCAATGTCAGATAAACTGCATTTTAATAAAATGTAAGCTGGTTCATGAGCAATGTCCGTTACAAGCACTATTCCATGGGAAGATATGACAGTTTGTCAAAGGCCACAACTCTATCCAAATGGAGCACAGGAGACAAATCCAATAATTGGCACATTTACATCAGTGAGACAATATCCATATCAAATTACATCATTTATTTTATATTTCTCATATAACCAGAATGGTCACAAGGTCACAAGGGTACCACTGATGACTTTGCAACAATCTCTTCCCATTTTGCCCTGTTGTCCACTACTCTTTGTGACTTTGCAAGTCCATGATTGTCCACTTTTGTAAGTTTTCTTCCCATGCCTACTTCATTCTACCTTGTTTTTCTTACTCTACACTGTAGCACTGTTTTTGACAGACCAGATAAGCGTGAGACATGACCATACCATTTAAGTTTCTGTTTCTTTATAGTGGTAAGCAGATCTTCATATGATCCAATTACACTTTGGATTCTAATGCATAGCTCCTCATTAGAAATGTGGTCTAAGTATGAAATGTTCAGGGTCCTTCAATAATATCTCATCTCTAACGCATGAATTCTTCTCTCTAGTTCCACTGTCAGGGTCCATGTTTCACATGCATACAGGAATATGGACATGACAAGGGAGCACATAAGCTTGATCTTGAACCAAAGTGTAACAATGCTGTCCATCCAAATAGGCTTAATCTTAGACAGTTGTCTGTGTGATCCTAGAAGGAACCTCACGTTTGGAATTTTCATCAGAGGTAATAGTACCTAGGTACCTGAAGCTTTCATTGTGTGCAGCTTCTGTCCATTAGCTCTTAATTTGTATTGGATGCCACTTGAGTTGTTTGCCATTAGCTTGGTCTATTCACTAACATCTCCATCCCCTACTGTAGTGATGCTTGGTTGAAATGGTTCACTAATGTCTCCAGTTCTTGTTCATCTCCTGCTAAGCCATCAATATCATATGGGACTTCTGACTTTTTAACATAGCTATAACAATTTTTCAGTCATATTGCTTCAATGTCTGCAGTGTGGCAGTTTATAGTGATGTCTAGCACTGGGGCATAATGCCGCAGACATGTAGCATGATGTCCCACCCAGTCACATTATGTGTCACCAGGCCGACCAGTCCTAACAATAACATCTTGATGCTGAGTGCCAAGCGAGGCAGCTGTCAGTACCATTTTTGTAAGTCTTTGGTATGGCTCAGCAGTGGATCGAACCCACAACCTCCCACATCCGAGGTGAACACTCTAACCACTAGGCCACCAGAGTGGTGTAGATTCATATGGGAAGTACAGGATGATGATTGTTCTGCCTTCAACACTGACACTGCCCTCATGGTCTTCCAAGGCATCGGGCATGATCCTTTCCAGGTAGAAGTTGAAGAGAGTGGGTGAGAAGTGATATGGGCCAATACTAATTATCTTACAACTCATACTGAGGTTACATAAGGATCAGATTATACATACATCCCAAAATCTGGCAAAAAAAGCAAAATATCATGTCATTTTGAAAGAAAAAAAAAAGAATAAATCAAACTTATTTTAGAATCCATCATGAAAACTTATTACTGATGATACAAAAACAAATTACAATTTATGAGTTGTCTAAGATAAATAATTTATAATTGACAAGTTTCAAATAATAAAATGTAGATAATTTTATTACACTTGTCACTAGTACAAGTATTATACATCATCACAATAATCAATTCTAAATATCATATTTAGGCGTGTATAATGCACATGCTGATTTTCAATCCAAAATGAGGAAAAAAATTAGTTCCGCCTTATATCATATAAATCATTTCAAAATATTTTTAATTTCACTCCATTTTAGCAGTACAACAATAGTCAGCCATTTAGATAATGCACTGATCATCATTTGTTAAAGATTTGAACTGTTTACAAACCAGTGCTTAACTCTTTCTGTGGTCTTTTCTATCATTATGCAGCACACAATCATAACCAGTAATTTTTTTAAACAGATATCATAATAGAAAAAATAACAAAAGTGGTAATATTGAAAAGTGTATCTTTCAGACCTTAAAAGTTCATTGTAAAGTTTGCCTTGTTGATAGAGTTCAGTTTGCTGCATCAAATCCCTCATTGTTCTTTGTTTTCATCACACTCAAAAAGTTGATATAAATCCTTATCTCTTATTCTTCTCCACTCCCTTATAGAAGACTTTCAGCAGCTCTGTTACCATATGCTTATGCATAGACAATGATTGTTAGCCTGTCACTGTACATGTTTCTTACCCAGCCCATGTTGATACTTTGACTATATTCATTCAGATTGAGGACAAAAAACAAGTTGCCATGAAAAATGTCAGGCCTAGCAATTAAACTTATTTGGACTATTGTGTCCAAGCTAGAATTTACCAAGACAATGGATCATAACTATGTCTGGCACATCAAAACATTTGTTGGTGCTGATACCCTTTCAAAACACCACACTGAGTCAATTAAACACTGGTCACTGCTTTGTAACAAAGAAGTACAAAATACTACAGTTTAAGAAGTGAAAGTAAACAAAGAATGAATTTTTATTACATGAGAAAAGTAAATTGCAAATTTACAATGCATATACAAAATTTTGTGACATAAAATGCTGACTTCACTAATCTGATAACTGATGTAAGTGAAATTAAAATACACAATGCATCATTAATTTATTCTATTGTCCTGATTTCCTACAAATATTTACATGTATTTCCTACACAACAATGTACAGCACTGCAAAAAAGCTATAGATCAGTCAAATAAAGAGCTGTGTAACACAACATTTTTCATTACCAAGTACTTCCACTGTTCTGTTATTACTTATCAAAGAACATATATCATCAAAAGCATTTCAAACAATACTTGCCAGGTTTGGCATCAATTTCTAGATCCAATTAATTCACAAAGAACCTGGAACTGGCAAAACATTCGTACAAATAGATAGCCAGAATCGTGACTGCATCTTTCCTATAGATACAGCTGAAGAAAGTTTCCAAATATAGTATTACCTTTAGAATGAAACATAACTTAAAGTAATTCAAATGAGTTGACTAATCAGCAATGTCATTCTGATGTCTTCATGTTCAATCAACATACAGTGATGAAAAACATGAGTCTTTACTGACTTGCACTGGTAAAAATAATAACCAAAAACATTCACATTCCACCTAAAATTCTGTGTACATTCAGGAAGCCGGTGTTTTTTTCAAGTAAGTAACAAGAGGGGATACTTCAACCACTTGAAATCATGGTATCTTAATATGTAAGAAAACCATAAGGACACTTGAAATCACGGTATCTTAATATGCAAGAAAACCATAAAGACACTTGATTCCTAATTCAAACCTGCATTATTTGTGATTCTCAAGGACCAGGACCTTTGGACAATGTATGTGGTCCTGAATTAAAACTGAAATGCAAAAACCATTATTTTCTTATCAGACTTGGCATGCTGTGACTTCTGACTTTTAAACCTATAAATCTATAGGTTTTCTTATTACCCTAAGGGCACACCATCCAAATGGTTTGCCAAAGAACTTACTCTCTAGTAAAATTGTTCTACAAAACGCATTATCTTTCACTCTTGACAATAAAATCAATAGGCCTTTTCCATACGCTAAGCCCTCCAAAACTTTGGTCAACATGTTTTTATAGAAAAATATTTTTTTTCTTCTCAATAAGTGATCTTGCCTTAGATCTTCTGACCCTAAAATCAACAGAGGGAATTTTTTTTTCTTGTTCGGTGTAAGCCATCCACAAATTTTGATGATTCATGGTTGAAAACTACAATTTCTGTGCTGAAACCATTTTTTTAAAAAAATAATCTTGACCTTTGACCTTCTGAAAATAGACTTCTACATTCTTCAAAAATTTAGTTCATGTTTGTGATGCAGAACTTTAGTTACTGTTCAATAAACAGTTCTGTTCTTTTAGTGACCTCAGCTTCTGAATTGTTGACCCTCAAATCAATACATCTTTCCTGCACCCCAAGTAAATGCCATCCACAAAGTGAAGTAGAACTAATTTCACACTGCCGAAAATGTTATCTTTTTCTTCCAGTCACAGTGACCATTATCTTTGAACCTTTGACACTTAACACTGACAGGTTTTTTCCTGGCACCAAATGCAAGCTATTTACAAAATTGGGCAACTGAAGTTTGTGAAGAGTAGGCAACAGGCAGAAAGATGGTTAGACACCATTAACATGATGCACTCCATCTTATGTCAGGTTTATAAAAGTCAGTATGCTATGATCATCCATCAGCAGTCTTTGCAATTTCCCAACCACTTACACATCAGTGTGAGCATAATTCCAGCAAGATTCATCTAATGAGACCTGTGTCATCCTGGCTGAAAGGAATTTCAAGGAATTCGTTACAAGACCATTTCAATCTTTTAACTGCTGAGTACTGAAACTTTCTGATATTACTGAGAATCTCCAACATAACAAATTTGATTACACCGATGTTATATGAGAAACACATCAAAGACTTCTGAAAACTTCTTTATGAAGTAAACAAGTCTCTCAGAGGGACTGATGCTCTAATGGATCAAAAGTAGTTTTCAAAACTTCATTAAAATTGTATTTCTTCCATCTTTTCATACTTTTTAACTGGTAATGTTTAATACTGCTTCATATATTCTCAACAAACTCCAACATACCAAATTTGGTAACAAAAAAACCTTTCTTAAAAGTCAGCACAACCACAAGACAAGTCCATTACAGCATTCTTTGTCGTGACCAGTATAACTTACTGTCAACATATATCCACATGCAATGTTTGATTAATATTTTCTATAAGAAAAAGAAATTATTAAAATCACATCATTCAAGGTGATCTTCATATGCATTTGTAGACTTGGTTTGATAAAAATGCATTAATTCTTGTTACAGTTCTTATGCTCATAAGCCATTACCGATGAAAACCTGGATCAAGAGCTTGGATCCTGAAATCAATGTCAAATATAATAATTGCTAGCTTTTTTTTTACAGCAATATTTATTGCAAATCACGGTGTTTGAAAAGTGAAAAAAGTACAAATAATGCAAACAGCAATAGGTCAAGTTTTCAAACTCTTCACAAACACACGGACATGTTGCAGATCAAATCCGTACCATTTTCATTCCAAACTAAAAAATATATTGCAAGAAATGTCAATGCCACCATTTATTCATGAGTACTGATAAAAAGAATTTTTAGAGAGCTACAACTTTTGCTGTGTTGGAGGTCAGATCAGTATCATATCAGTTTAACATGTATGTATTATGGTTTCATGGCCAGTCAGCATGATAATGGCTATATAGTACAGATTAAGGACACCATAGCTACCAACCCCAGAGTACAAAAATACTGACTACTTATGGCAAAAATACTGATTTTCAGGAACAAATACTGAGTTTTAACACTTTAATGCTATTTACATTTACATCCATCAGTAAAGTTGGATATTAAATTAATTATCTAATGTCAAAGATGCATGTGAGTGTTCTTGCACCTTCTGAATGGGCAGCCTGTTCCATTCAGAAGATACAAGACTGCAACACACTCACACAGAGACATAGGCTATTTATAGGAGCCTTTTCCACACCTTGTTTTTTTCCGCAATCAGTATCGATTCCAATGTACCATCTTTCATTGATGATCTGAATTATGTTTGATTTTTTTTACTGAACTGTTTCGTACTAGCAAACGAATAATCCTTTGCGATTTTACTGTCTGGAAAAAGTGTGCAAAATAAATCACCAGCAACACTAGTAACTTTAAGAGGAAGGTTCACTTCCAAAGGAAATTTAGTAAAACAAACTTCTGATTGAATTACATCAAGGTACTCTGGTATTTATAAATGTTTTATGTTCAGACTGTGTTGTTGATGATGAAGCAGCAAGCTGATGTTTATCACCTTTTTCATTAAACAATTTGCAAAACGTAAAGTTTTCTCCTTTACTGGATGGTTTCACAAATCAAAACATAACATTGTCATTGTCTTTCCAGTTCTGTTTTCTTTTCTTTGCTAGAGAAAATTCTGAATCTTGCTTTCCTTTTCAACATGACTAGAAGCTGAATATTACAAAGATGAGATACAGTAATAGCAGCAACTGCTTTGTGCAATCCAATATGGTTGTTGTTGTAGGGTTTAATGCCATTTTTGAGCACACGATAGGCTACACATGGCGGCCAGTATTAATGGTGGCGGAAGAACCCGGGAAAACCCCAGAAAGAACCACCGACCCACGAGAAGCTACTGGCAAGCTTTATCACATACCCAAGCTTTAGACCACTCGGCCACTTGGGGCCCCCAATATGGTGGTTAAAGACTGGCATGGTAGCCTCAATTTCAAATGAACTCTATATCCCTATATACATAGGATACATTTATTTTCAGAATGGAACCGGGTGCCCATTATACACAGAAATTTGCAAAGAAAATTTGTATTTAAAAAAAATTTATTTTTAACAAGAAAAAATACACCCGTATTCAGGTCCAAAATACAGGACAAATACAGGAAAACAGGACATCTGGCAGCTATGCAGTTATAAACGTAAATGTAAAGAACCAAAGAAATGCTTGAGGAAGATAAACCCAACTATA
This sequence comes from Sinohyriopsis cumingii, assembly GCA_028554795.2. NCBI lineage: Eukaryota > Metazoa > Mollusca > Bivalvia > Unionida > Unionidae > Sinohyriopsis > Sinohyriopsis cumingii. Next base: position 188,583,068 of record CM068824.1, on the reverse strand, counting down.
TAAATATAAACCTAAGTTACAACAAGATAAATGGTAAAAAGTAAATATAATAAAATGTAAAAACCATTAGCAAGATAAAACTTTCCCAAACATGCCAACCCTGGCAAGGAAAAAGTGTAATCCAAGTGGACAAAAAGAGTAACCATGCAGAAAAAGAGTAATCCACACATAACTTGATAAAAATTCAAAAAGCATATGTACAAAATGATTTATTTATCCCTCTGGTCTTTTAACATCAATTACTGCTTCAAGTTTTCATATATATCACTTTGAGCTTTAAAAACAACCAACTCTCATATTGCATTTCAAAACACTTTGTACCAGCTGAGACTACGAATGTTTTGCACACCAGTAGAGCACTAAGTGCTGGGTCACACAGCTTGGATCTGAATTAAACTGTTTTTTTTTTTTTTACAAAACTGAACAATCTCTCACAGTCAGCATTAGAATGGTAAAGAACCAATATTCTTCTCATACCCTGACAAAGAAGAGGAAGGAAATTTATATCTTACAGTTATTGGGTCTTTTAGCTGGGAAATAAGATGAAAAAAATCAACTCTGTCTGCATTAAGTACATTGTCAGGTAGAGTGCCAATTTGATACTTAAGGAGTTCTCCTTCTAATTTATTGGCAGCCTTTTTCTGCAGCATGGTGCATCATATGACAGAGACAACCTGATATGAACAATGATGGAGACATTTTTCAAAATATAACATGCAACTCCTTTATGAATTCCAGTCATCACTGATGCAGTATCAGCTGAAAACCCCCACAGTTCTGCTAATTTATGTTTATTCAAAGCATTATCAAGCAAATAAAAAAAATGTTTTCTTCAGTGCAATCTACAGTTAATTCTAGTAATGAAAGAAGAGTGCTCTGACTTCACCCTTTTCATCGTCAAAGTCTCTTACACAGACTGGGTACAACTTTTTGTCATAATCACTACTCCCATCTGTTGCAATACTAAACAGCCCAATTTTCATGGCTTCTGCATTTTTAAGTGAAGTATATTCTGCTAAACAACTAACAATATTTGATGATTTTGTTCTTGCACATGCATATTTTCTGCAATTTTGGAATCAGGAAACATCCATTGGAACAGAGGACCATTGTAGTCTTCTACCACTAGGGGTAGTCTGTGTTCCATTAAGAACTCGGTAGATAACGCCGCTGCATTTATACAATTCATGTCTACAATTTAGTTCTGCTGTAAATAAGAAATTACCTTAGTACTGGAGTTTGTATAACGTGCTTATTTTAAGGTTTCTTTGTTTTGCCACCATGACCAGTATTAAAATCCTTTCCACACAGCCTGCAAGGGGTGTGAAGCTGCCTAGAATGGAACGCTGTATTGTGTAATTCACGTATTCATTTTTTAATTGGTTTTTAGTCTTTTCCTAATCCATCTGTGAAATTATTTTTAAAATATTTTTGCTCTAACACACGCATCAACTAGAATAAATCTTACTTGACTTTTAGCACCAAATACCTAGACTAGTTCTGTACCAAATATGAATTAGAACAAAGAATCTGTGAGCAAAGATTAAAAGTTAGAAAACCAGTCTGTTCTCTCCTAACTAAGCCAAACAGCTACTAAAAACAGAAACTGAGGTCAAAAATTGAAAGCAGAAACCAGCATGTTTCTTGGAAATAGGGCAACTGCTATAAATAGAACATAATACTGTTAGGAAAGTGCATGCAAGTCTTCGGACAAGCATACTCTTATGTCGTAGTTACATAAAAACCATCTGTTCTAGAATATGGTCTGTGGGATTACTGGGATGTTAATAAAAACGAGAAAACAAATTATTACTTTTTGGGGGAGGGGGATATACCAAAAACGTATAATTCGAATAAAGTTACGCATAAGGCGTAATTTAGTGGAAATAAGGGTAATGATTGCACCAAATGCATAATGGTTGGCACGTGTGCTTTCCAAATAAATGTAAAAATGAAATACTACACAAGAGGTAAAGATTTTTTTTTTAAAGTACATAAAATGTTTGGGAAGCACCATATGTATTCAGGCCCAACTAGACATCTTAAGAAGTCATATGGTGAAAACACCCCAAGAGGATAAACTGTTCCTTTCAGAAGAAATAGCAATAATGATTTTTAACATGGCTGCCACTGCACCCATACTGATGTCAGATCAGCACCATTTTCATATAGGACTAACGTGTTATCATAAGAAATCTTCTAGTGAAAAACTCAATCCAATATGACTTTCTGTTCAAGAGAAGTGATAACAAGATTCTCAAAATGGCTGTCATGGTAGCCATATTAGATGTGAGATCGGCATCAATCTATTGTGGTCCAACAAGACATCGTACAAATTCTTTTAATGAAAATATACTGTTAATATATCTAATCAGGAAGAATAACTGTAACAAGATTTCCATGATGGTTGCTGTGGCAGACAATTTGGATGTCAAGTGGAACCATTTTTCATTGAGGGCAGACCAACTAGACATTACACAAATGTTCCAGTAAAAACCTCATGTCAGCATGACTGTGCATTCTTTTGGAGTAATGATAACAAAATTTTCAAGACGGCTGTCATAGAAGTCATAATGGATGATAGAAAAGATACCAAGTTTCATTTATGACCAACTAAACAATAAAGAAGTCTTTTTGCGAACATCTCATGCTGATATGACCATCCTTTCAGTACAGTATTTCATGTAATTTTTCATACATGAAAAAATAATTATTAATTTCAGTGTTCGAAAAATTATAAGTAAAATAAATAATTATCATTTGGTGGTACTGACCGTGTACAAAAAATAAAGGGATCGTACCTGAACAAGTTCTATGGAACACATGCTACTCGTCAATCTAACAGTACAAGCGTACAAAGTAAACTATATTTTCTGTCTCATTCTGCTCTCAACTCAAGAATCTAATTACAATAAAAGTACTCGAAGATTTTTGTTGTTATTAGTGAACGAGAGAGAGAGAGAGGATTATGTCTCAGTGTGCAAGCTCGTCTGCATTTAGAGCATATGTAGCTGTTATGTTGTGTAATGTTGTCAAAATGATTAAGATGGTTTGAACATGTATTAGTTATGGGTATTATTTACTGGTAAATTGTACACAACAATATGAGCCCGCATTGTCAAAAATTAAGTGCAGCTTGTATTTTTACAGAACAATAATTGCATTATCAAAATGCAAGGGAAATGAAAATCTTTCAATGTGCTATTGAAGCCATTGTCCATGCAGCAGATGTTATAAGGACAAGCAATCATACACATTACTTGTTATTCGAACTTGCCAATACAGATAATAGTGGGGTATATCGTAGAATAGATCTGCAATAAAATGTTACTTATATCCAAGTCAAAACAGAACAAGCACTAAAAAGATAGTGTGTGTATATATATATATATATATATATATATATATATATATATATATATATATATATATATATATACACAACTTGATTTAACAGAGTCAGTGACTATCAAATTTACGATGGAAAATGACTAGGTTTTTATATTTTATGTTTGTATGATTATAATGAAACAATAAGACTAGTTGACCAATGTCTGTGGTCTTCACTTTAGCATGTAATGAGACGTAATTTTTGTTGGATAAGAAAACATCAAAAGGCTTCCAAACTCGTTTTAAAATGCATGTGGTGTTTTGTTACGGTGATGGACTTAATAAGGAGAACTAATTAATGATAATACTTAAAGGTATGGTCTGTAAAGTTCTTTGTCCATTTGTTAATAAACACCAGTACATATTATAATGACAATGAGAGATTATGCACATGGGCACCTGCAGGGGTCTTTTTTACGGCGGAGGGGGTCAGAAATTTTTGCTTGGGGGGGGTGGGGGGGGGCGTCACGGCCGGGAGAGTTAGTATAGTAAGCAGTCTGAAACCAAAGCTGATATTTACTAAGTGTTTTGAACTGAATCTTGTGAGATATTTTCAGCTTCATTTGCATGATTAAACTTGTCAGAATTTATATATATATCTATATATAATTGCAGTTTGATTGGGGGGATCAAGTGACCCCCCCCCCTTGACCTATGCTGTGGGCGCCCATGCTTATGCATCAATCATTGTATTTTCTCACCATCAATTATTTATAAATTTTTGTGAAAATAAAATGGTAATATGGTATTTTCGATCTTTCTTGCAAACGTAAATCTTCTTATTAGCAATATTATGTCCAATAATTTAATGGATCAAAAAATACAAAGTGATATGTATGAAAAATTATGAGACATTTAAATAATTATTATTTTGATAACTGGATTGTGTACGAAAAATTAAAGGGTATGAAAAAATACATGAAATACAGTACTAGCAATAACAAGATTTTCAACAGAGCCATTCATTAGATTTAAAGTTGGAGGGTGAATTGCCCAAATAGGTGAGGGTTTTAGGGAATACACATGGATGAAAGTTGGCTGCCTTGTGGGTCCTGGGCAAAGCCATGGTGTGGGCGTGGGGAGGGTTAGCAATGCCCTCCTGAACATAAAAAAGGAGTAATTTTGACACTACATTTTTGCATGAAAATTGTGAATGAACAATCCAAAATTCTGATACTTAAATTTAATGCATATATCCATTGAATCATTTATACATATTTATCTCATTGTAATTTTTTTATATAAAAAGTACCTTTTTTTATCTCAACACATAATTACGCCAACAACGAACTTGATAACTGCTGTTAAAAAAATCCTGGAACATGTACATGTATTTCATAAATGTTCTAACACCAACAGTAAACATCAATAGTAAACATGTACCCACAACTTATAACTAAAAGATCATAATCAGATATTCTGAACTTCTGTAAAGTAAATTATATATTGATAAAATCTTGCTGCTTGGTGTTACGTTTTGTATTCAGTAAAAATCTGTTGGGTTCAAACTGGTTATTTCTTTCTTTCTTTCTTTTCTAAATGACTGTGCATCCAGACTGTTCACTCCCCATGAAAGTTGGTCAACATATGTTCATATACATTATATAAAGCTGCTGAATAGACAATGCATTTTCCTACAAACAGGACCAGCAGTCGGGAGAAGTAGTTGGTTACGTTTTGAAGTTTCAACTCCAAGGAGTGTGCTTTTCTTTTTGCCATTTACATAATTCTAACTGTACTGATTTGAAGATGAAAAAAATCAATGCAGTTATTTTCTGTGAAATCAGCATGGGCAAAATTTCTGACCCACAAATACTAAACCAAGATAATGCAACAAATTTTTTTTAATATACAAAAACCTTTCTATGAAGGGAAGGGGGAAATAGAGAAAAGAATGGTAGAATGATAAACCTTTGGTTACAGGTGGGTACCCCATCCCAAATCTAATGAATCTGTGTGCAGAAAGGAGTGGTCATTTGGGGTGGGGTTGAATTGTGACCCTAACCTTAAACTGGTCACAATTTAACCCAGAGGGATCCAAGCTGTTGGGTCTTGTCTAAGGGTCCAATTCTGCAGTCAACTTCAAATTTCCAAGAAGAGAGGTAAAGGCAACCTGATAATGACATCTTGGCCCAAAGAGGGAAAGCATTTGTCAATCCTGTCTAGAGGAACATGAACCTTTCCTAGGCTGGACAGGAAATTCATCACTTCATATATGAAATCCAAAAGGATATAACATACTTTCTCCAGGTTGGGGATCAGACAGACAAATCATCAGTCACCAAAAGGGATACAAGTCCTTCACAACAGAATCTCTGAAGATGCTGTGCATGAACTAGTTGTTATAAACTGGAGGATGGGGATCCATTGTGACCTTGAGTGGTCTGCAACTAGCCACATTACTCTGATAAAGCCACTAGGCATGGAGGAGAGGCTGAGAAGAAAAACTCAAAAAAGATAAATCTTCTGAGAGAAAATGAAATATTTCCTGAGTGGAAGGAAGATGGGGATGTGCGCATTGTGAAGATTGATGAAGGCTGCTCAGCTGCAGGGCATTTCTGACTGAGGCCATAGTCACCATCTTTAAGTTTTCTAACCAAAGAAATCTTTTTAAGATGGAATGGTCGATACTGAGCTGAAAATTTCCGCATTTTTCTACACCAGAAAAAAATTAGAATGGAAAGTCTGAATTTGGTCATCTTCAAATCTCTCAGTTGCATCCTTCTGCAGAAGGGTGTGTACGTCTTCGCTAACTGAGCCAGTCTCAACTGGTGAGAGAAGACTGGGGTCTGTAACAAGAGTGGATGTTCCGAAAATGTTTGTTTTCTTTTTGTGGGTTTAATGCCATTTTTCTGCACATGATCGGCTATACATGGTGGCAAATATATTTGGCAGAGGATGAACCCAGGAAGAACAACAAACCCACAGATAGCTACTCGCAAGCTTTCTCACATATGTTGGCCAAGTCAAAACTTGAACTCATGTGGATGGAAGTGCCAGAACAAAAGTGGAAAGGAGTCAATATCCCAATGTTTAGGAGCAGTGATTTACCACCAGTTCCGGGGCCCCGAGTGGCCGAGTGGTCTAAAGCGCTCACCATTATGGATCACTGCCATCTCACCTCTGTCTGCGTGAGTTCGAGTCTCAGACTCGGCTAACACTGGTACATGAGAAAGCCTGCCAGTAGCTTCTCGTGGGTCAGTGGTTCTTCCCAGGGTTTTTCAGGGTTCTTTCTCCACCAATTATACTGGTTGCCATGTATAGCCTATCTTGTGCTGAAAAATAGCGTTAAACCCTACAACAACAACAACAACCACCAGTTCCTCAATAAATTCATTGTAGTCCCTTGCCTACTTCTAAGTGAGATAGGACTGTCACTCTCAGTATCTCTCTATGGAGTGGGACATCAAAACAGGCTTGTCCTCATGAAGCCAGTCATGGGACTAATGTAACTAACCCTATGAGTGGACCTCCCAGGCAACTGGGATCAGTGATCCCTTCTAGATAAACCAGAATGTAAGTGGCATCCGTCTAATTAATGTCTGCCATGGAAGGATAAGAGAGAAAAACACACTTTTATAATTCATGTCTGCCGTGGAAGGATAAGAGAGAAAGACACACTTTCCATAAACAGGGGTCTCTACATCCCACAGGGACAGAATGGGAACACAAGTAGGTGGGATGATGATCTGATGATGGCATAACACTTCATAAAGTATATCCACACATATACAAAACATACAAAAACACAGATACTGACATAAAAATACAGACTAGCATATCATACACGTATGAACAAGTAATTTTCGTAAAATAGTTTAACAAAAAAAATAAAAAATAAACAAGTGAATTTAAGTTCTAACCTTCTGTCAGTCTCTCTATATCTGATCCATGAATGTTACCATCACTGCTGCTCCTGATAAGAAGAGCAGAATCTGAGGACAATGAAGAACTTCGGGAGTGTGTAGGCGAGGGTTCTCGGCTCAGAGATCTCTGCCTAATAATATCAGGTCTAGACTTGTTACCTCCAGCACCTTAAAGTTTTAAACACATTCGTTTATAAATATTTATGCTGTGAAAAACATTGAATCATCTAAGAAAACTTACAGCTAGCTGATAAATTTGTTCTGTTGGACAATACAAATTTCACAACAAAGTAAATATGCAAGCCAGATCATCTTCACTTTATATATGTCAGTTAGTCCTGTATAAGTAGCAAGACTAATACTTCAGTACCGGTATTTATTCTGTTCTCTTGAAAAAGTGTGTTGTTGTTGGAGGGAGGAATGGGAAGGGAAAAGCAAATTTAGGAGTTATGTACTGTGGCTTCAAAAACTATACCTGCCTCAGCTCTGATCACAAATAATAAATGAAAAGAGAAAAACTAGAACTAAAATTCCAGTGAAAAACTCTGGATGGCAGCAGGAAAAGATAGTTCTCTTTCCACATTCTCAAAGTCTACCCGTAATAATAGTAATACTACTACTGCTAATAATAATAATAATAATAAACATATGGAAATGAATGCATTTATGATCGAAAATTTTAAATCATTAAAATGTTATTAAATGTGTCATTACCAATGAACTTCAAACCTACAGTTTAAATAATGTAACATTACTTAAGAAGTGCAGATTAAAATTTAATTCATTTTATGTATGTATGCATATATCTCTGCAAAACATAGTCAAAGACTAAAACTTACCATCACTTTTGTATTTTCGCCTATCAAAATTAACAACTTGGGGTGAATTGGTACTTCCCACAACTGTTTTCTCTGTTCCACTTTCACTTTTACTCCAAGCTCGAGAAAAACTCTGGTCACTAACCTTGTTCTTGGGGATTTCTTTAGAAAAGACAGAAACTATAAATACATTATATAGCCCATGAAAACTAAACATTTTATCCTTTAAGATTTGATCAGAAACATATTTTAAAAGGATGAAATCAAAATAAGATAAAAGCCTTCCATGCAGGACAATAAACTTGAGTTGTTATCATAACTGTCCTTATATAATGTCATTGATGTTAATTTCTGCCATAAATAAAGACTTCAAAACATAAATCTGCCTCAGGATACATCTGCCTTTGATTAGTTTTAACTGTTTCTTTTATCTCAAGGCACAGCAATTATTTGTTTTGGCAATCTATAGTAGTGTTAGAAAATCCAAAGTCAACAAAAGGCAGTTGTCTTGTGCTGGTGTAAATGTTCATACAGCACAGAAAACCAAAACAATCAAAGAGCAATGGCATAAAATGTGCATACCTTGGCTTCTTCCCCTTTTTCTCTTTTCTTTTTGTTCACTAAGTCTATCAAGAGGAAGATCATTCAGGTCTAAATTGTACACATGTCTTGCTAAAACTCGGGTTAAAGTTTCCATTGTTTTCTGCGAAGAACAAACAAACAAAAGGTGCATACCATTAAGAATTAAATCTTTTGCTTTTAACATGACCTGTTCATTAGCTGTTTAATTAATGACTGCTTTCTTTTTTGAAACAAACAAATTTGCAACTATGTAATTTAAACTAATAAGTGTCAATTGTGTAAGCTGGAGTCCTTCAAAGGAACTGACACTCTACTGGTCACCAAATGATCCCAGGAATCAAGTCAAGGCCTTTTCATCTCTTTTTACATGCTGTGAGTTGTAACCATAAGATGGTCATATGTGATGAAAAACTGGCACCATTTTCTTTTAATAAAAACTAGATATCATATCAAGAAGTCCTTTGGTAAAAAAACCCAAGTCTCTATGATCACCATTCAGACGAGTAGAGACAACAAGATGCTACCATGCCATATTGTGCATCAGATTAGCATATTCTTCATTTAGGAAAACCAAAATAACTTTTCTTGTGAAAGCCTCATGATGATAAGACTTTCAGTTTTGGTGAAATAGCAATACAGATTTTAAAGATTGCACCTTTTCAGATTGGTGCAAGTTTCATTCATGACCAACCAGATATAACAATTAGTCTTCAGGTGATAATCCTATGCCATGGTTTAACAAATTTTTTAAAATTTAACTTGCTCTGAGCATGCTAATTGTAAAATTTAATTTGCCCTTGTGAAATCTGTCCTAGGCTTGCTCCTAAATATGGCAACATAAGGCTATAATTAAAGTTAAAAAGTTAAAATATTAGTAAATTAAATATGACTTTGAAAGAACTCACATGATACTGATTTTACAAATAATGAACTTTTTTGTACCTTTGCACCGTAACGTTATATGCCTATACCTAAAGTTAACAATAAAATATCTGTAAAAAGTACATGTAGATAAATGAGAAGAAACTAATACATACATAGTTAGAAAAGCAAAGACAAAAATAATACGATTATTCATATATATATATATATATATATATATATATATATATATATATATATATATATATATATATATAGGTAAAAGACCTTGAACTGACATTTTGAACAATTGTTTTAAAACTGAAAAGTTAAATTTCTTGATGTAAACTTTGTGAAATTTATTTATATGCATAGATATGATTGCAGTCTTGTCTCTTCAACTACATCAAAAATATTCATTATGAAAGTGTAACTTTTTGAAATGTTTAGTTCAAATCACAATTAATAGTTACCTTGAAATCTGCAAAAATGCATTAAAGTAATCACTGGCAAGCTGACTTTTGAGAGTGATTCTATCTGCCAAACAATATGTAACATTCTCCAGTACTCATCATTTGATGATAAGCACTGCTTGTGGGGGTGGAGGATTGTAGAGCACACTTTTAAGGATATCTATGTGGCATTACAGACAAGTGCATTTAATTTCCAAACATTCTAGTCAAAGTAATCTCACGACTTGTACATTTAACAATTATCACCTAGTCATCTTGAGATCAAGGACATGTGTCAAAACAATCTTTGATACAGATTCTTTTCAAATCTGTAAGCTTGGCATATAGACTATTGGAGGTAACAAAATAATTATGGCTAAGTTATATAGATATATATATATGGGTCCAGCTAGTCAGGATTGGTTGATAATGAAAGAAAAAAGAATATTTTGAGCATTTATCCTAGTTGTAACTGAAAAGAAACAGACATATTGTTTTACTGATGGAATTTCAGTACTTTACAGACTTGAGTTAGAGAACTCATTACTGAAACTAGCACCTGACTCGTTGATAAGAAACTGAAAGCATATGTTTCAAACTCACTTAGATTTGAAAAATGCTGAGGCTCATATGGTTTTCTCTACAATGAAACTGTCATCAAGGATGTGTCAATACTGATAAAATATAGGTTTGATCATAAGCATTCAGAATTTAAAGTTATTATTGAATTTTGTTATATCATGTTGTTTGCAAAATTTTAATATGGGAACTGAATTAGTACCATAACTCCTACAGGACCAAGTAGACAGGTTTTTGTTTTCTGGTTTTCTTGTACTTTTAACACATTACTGGCTCCACCATGCAGAAGCTGACCTGGACAGGTATCAAATCCACTACTCTTGGATTACAAGTTCGATGCTCCACCAAGTTACCATGGCTCCCCAACTAGATATTATAAGTGGTATAGTGAAAACCACATGTCAATATGACCATCCATTCAGGAAGATCAGCAATACAAAATTTAAAAAAGGGCCACCATGGCAGACAGATTGAATGTCAGATCAGCACCATTTTTTGAATTTAGGACCAACCAGATATCATACAAAGTCCCTTAGTAAAAACCATATATCAATACAACAATCTGCTCAAAGGAGTAGTACTAAGATTTTTTAAGATGGCAGCCATATTAAATATCAGATTAACACTATTTTCATTTGGGCCAACCATACAACATATGAAATCAACCATACATCATATGTGAAATCAATCATACATCATGTGAAATCAACCATACATAATATGAAATCAACCATACATCACATATGAAATCAACCATACATCATGTGAAATCAACCATACATCATGTGAAATCAACCATACATCATGTGAAATCAACCATATATCATATATGAAATCAACCATACAGAATATGAAATCTACCACACATATGAAATCAACCATACATCATATGAAATCTACCATACATCATATGAAATCAACCATACATCATACAAAATCTACCAAACATCATATGAAATCTACCATACATCATGTGAAATCAACCTTACATCATATGAAATCAACCATACATCATGTGAAATCAACCTTACATCATATGAAATCAACCATACATAATATGAAATCTACCATACATATGAAATCAACCATACATCATACGAAATCTACCATACATCATATGAAATCAACCATACATCATATGAAATAAACCATATATGAAATCAACCATACATCATACGAAATCAACCATATATGAAATCAACCATACATCATATGAAATTAACCATATATGAAATCAACCATACATCATATGAAATCAACCATACATCATACGAAATCAACCATATATGAAATCAACCATACATCATATGAAATTAACCATATATGAAATCAACCTTACATCATATGAAATCAACCATACATCATGTGAAATCAACCTTACATCATATGAAATCAACCATACATAATATGAAATCTACCATACATATGAAATCAACCATACATCATACGAAATCTACCATACATCATATGAAATCAACCATACATCATATGAAATCAACCATATATGAAATCAACCATACATCATATGAAATCAACCATATATGAAATCAACCATACATCATATGAAATCAACCATACATTATATGAAATCAACCATACATTATATGAAATCAACCATACATCATATGAAATCAACCATACATCATATGAAATCAACCATACATCATATGAAATTAACCATATATGAAATCAACCATACATCATATGAAATCAACCATATATGAAATCAACCATACATCATATGAAATCAACCATACATATATGAAATCAACCATACATCATATGAAATCAACCATACATTATATGAAATCAACCATACATTATATGAAATCAACCATACATATATGAAATCAACCATACATATATGAAATCAACCATACATTATATGAAATCAACCATTCATATATGAAATCAACCATACATATATGAAATCAACCATACATAATATGAAATCAACCATACATAATATGAAATCAACCATACATCATATGAAATCAACCATACATATATGAAATCAACCATACATAATATGAAATCTACCATACATCATATGAAATCAACCATACATTATATGAAATCAACCATATATGAAATCAACCATACATCATATGAAATCAACCATACATATGAAATCAACCATACAGAATATGAAATCAACCTTACATTATACGAAATCAACCATACATTATATGAAATCAACCATACATCATACGAAATCAACCATACATCATATGAAATCAACCATACATCATACGAAATCAACCTTACATTATACGAAATCAACCATACATTATATGAAATCAACCATACATCATATGAAATCAACCATACATCATATGAAATCAACCATTATATGAAATCAACCATACATCATATGAAATCAACCATACATTATATGAAATCAACCATACATTATATGAAATCAACCATACATCATATGAAATCAACCATACATTATATGAAATCAACCATACATCATATGAAATCAACCATACATCATGTGAAATCAACCATACATCATATGAAATCAACCATACATCATGTGAAATCAACCATACATCATATGAAATCAATCATACATTATATGAAATCAACCATACATCATATGAAATCAACCATACATTATATGAAATCAACCATACATCATACGAAATTTTTCAGTGAGAACTCCATGATGATATGACCATCTGTTTAGGAGTAGAAGTTGTAAGACTGACAAGGCAGCCATACTGGATGTCGGAGGAGCACTTTTGTTAAATTTAGGACTAACTAAACCAGTAAAGTTTGGAGGCAGTCTTCCAAGCTGTTTCAAAAAAGTAGCAACAACAAACTTGTGCTAATGTATACCAGACAAAAGGTCTTCCCAAAGCTCTTCTGGTCCATGAACAGTAGAACATGAGCCACAAATCAACGAACAGCAAAAGTACCTGGTTTTTAACTGATTGTATAGATGAGGTAAATGCATGAAACAAGAGTACATATATATATATATATATATATATATATATATATATATATATATATATATATATATATATATATATATATATATAATGCACTTACAGCCCATTCTTTGATGAGCTCCTCCCATGAAGTCAGGGAAGACAGCACCTGCAGGAATTGATTCCAAAGACTTGATGAAATGAACACATTTAAGTTGGCTTTGATCCATGTTACTATCAATGTCTGAAATAAAACAATAATTAATAATATCAGTACAAAAGAAGTGAGAATTCCCAATTTATGATGATGCTTGATTTTTTTTATACCATACATGTATTCCTGATGTTATGACTTAAATGGAAAGTAATTTTGCCATATGGGTACTTGTAAATTAAGGAAGTTCTTGGGCAAATTATTGCTCTAAGTTTTAAAGTAATAATTATTTATGCATATTTTCGAACAATACCCATAACAAATATGTGAACTGTGTGCAAGTGACAGCACTTGGCTCCACTGGTGGCATAAAATCAAGCACAGTAGCACAAACTGAATGTTATTTTTGTCATTATAAATGAAATTAAAATGAAAATGCATAAATGGATTTGGCATAAAGTGAGTGTAACCAGTATATGCTTATTTGTCATCTATTAAATTCATTATACCAACCTAACACATGCACAAGGAACAGCCCATTATACAACTGCTCCAGGTCTAAATATTCTCTGTGCAGGCACCCAATGCACAACAGATTAAACTTAATTTAAGGAACCTTTATATTTCTTATTAAACTTACCTTGAACATGACCACTCACCCTTAGGCTCTATAATCTAAAGGTTTTTAATTACCCTAAGTACAAGATATCCACAAAGTTTGTTCATTAACTTGATCAAACACAATAATTATTCTGCAAAACCCATTTTTTTTAGTCACAATGATCCCCATTTTTCATCTTTTGACCCGAATATCAGAAAGATACTTCCATCCCTTAACTGCAATTCCTCTAGAGCAATGATCCAAGTACATGGTCTAGTAGAGTGGTTTCCAACCTTTTTTAGCTCTGACCCTACAAATGTTTTTCTGAGCCTCATGGCCCCATTTCCACATTTTTATAAGTTTTGCAACCCTAAAAAAATCCTTGCGACCCTGATTTGGGTCATGACCTGTAGGCACGGAACCACTGATTTTGGGTAAGGAAGTATCCTGCTAATATTGGGATCAAATCGGTCAAGGTCTCTGCAACGATGAAGAAAAATGGCTTCTGCCTAATAGTATTATTTCAACATCACAGCAATGGATCAGCCTTTGTGGATGAAAAAAAAAAAAGGTTTCTGGACAGTAGTTTAAGTTCATAACCATATACCTACATCTAAGTGGACATATAAAAAGTAAAAAGTAAATCTCTTTAAAACTATTCCTCACAGAGACAATGTTAACATGAGCTAAAAAACTTCATCTGGAAACAAAGTGTGAAGATACCAACATCAATACAAACAACTAAGAACTTTCACTCACATTTCTCCTTTGAGCTGGAAGAGCACAGCATTTAGCCTACTTCCATTATAACAAATATCTCCTTCAAAATATCAATTGCTTAATAAACATAACTCAAGCTCTTTATTTTGTACAATACTACCACAACGTTTGAAAGAAGTAAAATAATTAAAGACAATTACTTTTTGAACTCCTACATGAGATCTTGCTATATTTAAAAGTATAATGCCTATCGATTATTTTACTTTATTAATAGGAACTCTATTGCAAATTATTCTTCAATCTTTGTAGGACCCCTCGGCCAGGAACATATGATTCTTGAGTTGCTACTGAAGCTAAGTCCTAATTTCTCTTTGTGAACTATAATAGATCATGATAACCATAACTAAAGTTTCATGACTGAATAAGTTCACAACTGCATTCTAAATGGCATAAAGTGTAGAAAAAGGTGCATTCTTGAATACTTGTTAAAGTGTAAAACTAGGAAAAAAGTGAATCAATAAAGATATATAGTTTTGAAGCCAAAATGCAGATTAAATGGTTTAATGTTTAAGGCATACTGCTTTTCCACTGCACATTAAAATGGCCTCATTTGATAAGAGTAATGAAATCATGATAGAAAAGTGTCTTGCCTGTGATACAACACAGCAGCCAACAACAACCGTTCTAGAATCAAATACAGCACTCACTGACATGTCCAACATTCCGACCACTAAGTGAATGCTAATCTCCATTTCTTTTTTTACCATGCACCATGTAGCCATTTTCATGCTGGGAGCTGTTAAGCACTGATACTAATACACCTGCAGGACAAATACTTTGCAAGTATTTATTGCTAGAAAAGTTTTATATAGTAAGTGAGGGGTCTATTGATGTGGTCTAACTTCCTTTTGTTAACTACACAAGTTTTAAAACCTTTTATTGGTAATTTTATGTTAAAAGACAATATAATAAAGATATAATGTATCTGTTGTTATTTTTGATGAATAATTTCATGGATGTGCCTGCACTGTACAAAGTTTTAATTATCCCTATGTGACTTTTGCCTGTATGGGGTAACAATGAAGTTTTGAGTATATTCTGAGACTTGAGACATTCTCAACTCTGGCTTTCTATATGCACTATTGCAAGAGGTTTTGTTAATTGTTGAAAAATACAACATAATACATCCACCCCATGTTTAATACCCTTCCAAACCGATATACATTTACCTTAATGTATGTGCAATACATTCACAGTTTGGTTCAGGTCTGTGCAGGAACCATTTTTATTCTTTCAGTCACAATGACTTAACCTCTGATCTTTAGACCCCAAAATTTAAATAGCCTCTTCTTTACCCCAGGTATAAGCCAGGTCCAGGTCTATGATGCACATGGGGTAGTTGAAAAGTTCTGAATATTTTGTTACAACTTTCTGGTTTTCTTGGAAAATATCCATAAATTTAACACCAATCAAAAACCAAACTAATGATTTTTGAAATAATCTGCATGTGTAGCACACCAGACACCAGCAGATACATGCATGTGATATAGCATAAGCAAATTAACATAAAAATGTCAGTGAAAGAGAACAATTCTGCAACTGAGCAAAAAGCACATTGTAAAATCTGGCAACTCTTCAACTACTCATCCCACTAATATCAATGCCAATTTGGATAATGTTTACAAATGTATTTCTCTCATAGCCTACAATTTTTATTTGGTTTCATGTTTAAGATGGCTCTAATTCCATGGAAGATGACACATGTTCTGGAGGAACATTGTGACTGCTAAATGGGAATGGCAGCTGTGAAGGAGGCAGTTGATTAAGATGACTGATAAATTGTGGAAGACACTTTTCTTATAATGGGCTTATACTTGTCAGCTATTTTTTTAATAGACTGAAGAAACATCGAAGCTCAAAAAGGTCTGTGCAGATGGGTCCCACATCTGTTGACAGCTGATCTACAAATGAGGTTTAAACCCCACAAACAGTTATTTGCCAAATACAAAAGAGTGACCAGAGATATTATGAATGAGACTATCACAGAAACATAAATTTACTTTTAAATTACTCAAACCAACTTAAGAGAAATAGAGGATATTTGTTTGAAACAAGTGAATAACAAATATATTTCATCCGTTATTCACTCGTTTCAAGCAAATATTCTTTTTATTTTATGCTCACATACGTTGGCTACCTATAGTTTGTGACACAGTGAATTAGCATATTTCTTATGGTAATGTCAGCTGTTTACACCGTACATGTTCTGCTGTGCTATGTATAACTGCGCACAAAATTAGTTCCACACCAGATTGATAAAAATTAACTGATATTTCCAGAATAACAAACTACAAGTTTCAAGGATAACAGACAGGGATTATTAATCTGCTAATAATTAATTAATAATTTGCCAAGGTGCAAAATCAAAGGGAGGTAAGTATGTTCTGACCCAAAAAGGTAGTTCCTGGAGTGAAAAAATATTGTTACTTTTTCACTACAGTGAAATATCAATATTATTTTAATTAGAAAATCAATTAATTCACTGCTTAGCATAAAATAAAATATAATAATGTTTCAATTAGAGAAAATAATTAAGGACCAAAAATCACTAGATGAAGCTGGGATGTCAAGAGACTTTATATGCATTACTTTTCAATAAAAAGGCCTGGTCATCCAGGTACCTTTACCCAACAATATCAAACAATGCAACATTGCCCAAGGTATCCAGTCTAGAACAATGCACCAACACATAAATCTGCTGCCACGAAATACTTTCTGATGGCACACAGCATGATAATTTTTGCCATGTACAACTCTGATTTGGCTCCAAGTGATTTTTGACTGAATTTTCTGTCATCAAAAGATATGAGGTGCAAATGATTTGAAAAAAGCCACGGAGCTGGAAGTACAGTTTTCCAGTCTATGAAGAACATACCCCAAAGTGAATACATGTATAAAATAGCATTACAAATTATAAAACTCTAAGAAATGAGACAAAGGCACATGGGGAGTAATTTGAAGGAATGCAATTATATACTGTTCATTAATCAAGAATTTTGCTGTGCAGTGCATCAATGTTCAGAACGTTTCAACTATCTATCAACGAACTAATTTTATTATGCAAAATCCATTTTTCTTTTTCAGTTGTGGTGAAATGGATATCTGACAACTGACCCTAAAATCAATAGGCCTCTTCCACACCGTAAGTGCAAGTCCTCCATAAACTTTGCTCAAAGCACATGATCTAGAACAAAAGCTATTATGCAGGAAATTTTTTCTTCTTTCAGTAACTAAATCCTTTGCCTTTGACATTTTGGATGATAAAATATACAAGCTTCCTTTCTTACATAATGTTTCAGTCACCTATTAATGAAGATGATGGCACTTTGTTGAGAACTCAAACCTTTGTAAGAAACCATTTTTCTTCCTTCAGTCACAGTGTCCTTGACCACTAACATTTTGACCTCCGGATCAACAGCCTTTATCCTTTTACCCTAAGTGCAACTTTAACCTTGGACCCTAAAATCAATAGGATTCTTCCTTATGCAAAATGCATCCATCCACAAAGCTTAATAACTGTAGATAGTGGAGACCCCTAGTCATTGTGCTAATCTTTCTTTTTCCAGTCAGTGACCTTGACCTTTGAGTTCTTGGCCCAAAAATTGATATGGGTCTTCCTTACCCAAAGTAAAAGCCATCCACAAAGACAGGATAAGTATTTTGGGATTAAACAGCAAACTACAAAGATTGTAATGAGATTCAGTAGAGTCCTAGAACTGTTAATTCAGATGGGACAGTAGCCAAGTGTAAGAAAGTGTGTGATGCCTGACCTAGTGTTTGGAATAAGACCTTTCCTTGGATTAACAAAATTTAAATCACACTTTCACAGACAAACAAGAACTACATTTCTGTGTAAATTAAGCAACAGACCACAGGACGAACACTGTCAACATAATACACTTTGCTGGATGGTGGGAGGATAAAAAGCTATAATATAAAAGTATTCTTCAGAGACAATGTTACACGAGTGAAAGACTTAATATGGAAATAAAGTGTCTACATACTTAATTCTGTGCAAAACAATAATCTTTCTATCCATGCTAATAATTTAACTTTGAATAGTGCATGTTCTAGTCTACTTCTATCATCACAAACATCTCCATCAATTTTTCAATTACATGATAAATGTAGCCCAAGCACCATGGATTAGATGTGGAGAAATTTTAATGAACAAGTCTCTTTCAAGGAGTGGGCATTGGGACAGAATGAGTGATTGCAACTCCTCAAACTCTTCTTTTGCACAACACAACTATAGAGGATGCAAGTATCAAAATAGTTAAAGCCAATTACCCTTTGAAATCCATCATTACATCTCATTAAATTTAAAAGTATAATGCATAATGATTTTTTAAATTTATTTACAGGACCACTTTAACAAACTATTCTTCAATCTTTGTAGGACCCCTCGGCCAGCAACATATAATTCTAGAGCTGCTACTGAAGCTAAATCCTGAATTCTCTCTGTGAATTATATTATCATGATAACCATTTCTAAAGTTTCATGACTGCATGAATTCACAACTGCATTTCTAAATGACGTAAAGTGTAGACAAAAATGTGCAAACCTGAAATCTTGTTAACCCTTAAAGTGCTATATTGTTTTGCAGCACAAGACCACTCAGTGCTGAATTGTTTAAGAAAATCAAAAAATAAAAACTGCAGTTTTTAAATTGCATGTGTGTGTCTGAGTTGGATTTTTAACATAGAATTGACAATTTTTCAGTCATATCGCTACGATGTCTACAGTGTGGCGGTTTATAGTGATGTCAAGCACTGGGGCATAGTGCCGCAGACATGTAGCATGATGTCACACCCAGTCACATTATCCTGACACCAATCCTAACACTATCCTCTTAATGCTGAGTGCCAAACAAGGCAGCTGTTAGTACCATTTTTTAAGCCTTTGGTATGACTTGGCCGGGGATTGAACCTATGACCTTCTGCATCTGAGGGTGATGTTCTAACCACTAGGCCACTGGAGCAGTGGAACAAATATTAAAATTAAAATGCATATTTTTAAATTAAAAAAATAAAAACTGAAGCATTTTAACAAATATACACAACAGACACACAAACCCTATATGAAAAATGATGGTGGATGTCTAAACGTTAGGATTAGCATCAAGGCACATGCATAAGTTTAACACATTTGTATGTAAAAGTGGAAATAAAAGTAAAATGACAAGTTACCATTGTATTTCATCTGTATTTTTGTTTGTATTTTAATGGAAAAGTTCAAATATCTCCAAGAAATATTATATTCTTTGACAAGTATTTAGTTTCTATAAATCCTTGAGAAGATGATCACGTGACCCCTTGTTCACGTTTAGAATACAATATAACCTCTGTTTTGGAGAATTTATCTCAGTTGCAGCTGGGCTTTTTCTTACACTAGAAGTTGCGTGTTGTGCTGTTTGGAGTTATTTCAAATTACTTGGATTCAAAAGGATTAATTCTGTTATTTTTCTGGAAAATATGTGTGCTCATGTAAAATTGTTCGAAAAGGACACTTTTTAATAAAAATTTATTCAGCTATCAGAAAGCAGAGTGACAATTCTTGTTTCTACAAGGAACTGTAGAATTCCACACTAGAGATTGCAGCATACGTCATCGTCTTCCATCTTGGATTCTTCGTTGGGATTTGAACTTGAAATCAGTATAAAATTTTGTTATTAGGACTTCACAAAAATTTTTCTTGAATAATTCTTGGACTATTTTGGATTAGATTCTATAAAACCATAAGTTCGTATTTTTTTTTTTATTTTTACAGAATTTCTCCAGTAAAATAAATTATTGTATTTTTTAAAGCTTGTTGTTTTCACTCTTTCTTGTGTTACTGTTTATTTGAGCCTAAACATGTGACATAAGAGTATGGATGACATCTTACATCATGGCTAGCAAAAGTAAATACTATTTAAAACCAGGTATATGTGGCAGAGTCCAGTTTCATAAATTGGCCCCTGGCAAATTCTTAACTTAAGGCTATAGTGCGACTTTTTCAGCCTTTATTGTTTACTATTTACATGGTTCCCACACTTTCTAAATTTAAATTTCCAGGTCTTTTCCAGGATGAAATAATTTTTTTCACGGTTAATATATGACCATTACCAAATGGAATTAAAGAACATAATGAATTACAAAACATGCATTTTCCAAATCTGAAGATGTTTGTCTTTCAAGACTCTCCAAACATTTCTATCAGAAAAGATGATCATGTACAAAACCACAAAATGAGTCACATGAAACAAATCTGACTATACTACTATAAATTGGCATTTAAAGCCATTTCAATGTACTGAATACAAATTCTAACTTAACTTTGCTGACCTGCATTATGTTGCTCAGTGGAAACAACATAATGAGCATAAATTATTTTGTTTCCTTTCAAATTTTTATTTCTAAAGAATTCCAGAGCAATATATGTGCATGTTATACAAAGTAAACATTTCTTATCACAGTATGAAAACCCCCCAGTAAATGCAGAGTAATTGAATCTTATCTTGCAACGAAAAAAGTTTAATCCTGAATTTATGAGTGCCAACAAAATCTTAAACAAGATTTTTCAACCAACCTAAACTCCTTAAGATGATTTGGTTAAAAATTCCATCATTTAAAGACATTTACAAAAGGGTTGATTTAAATTTTGACAAAAGACCTTCTAACTTGTATACTGCTGTATAAACAAGGACTGAAATTTCTATAAAATCAACCGGTCTTCTTGTTATTCAATAAACTAGTCCCCAAACCTGTATTGAAACATGGGTTATCATCATTTATTAATATATAATAAAAAGGACAACAATTTCCCATTTCTCCTGCATTCCATTTAAGATCTGAAACCAATACTTCAAGCTGCATGTCACTGTGTAATAGTTTTGAACCGAAGTTCTGCTCAGAGATTCAAAATTTTTCTAATCTGGGTTTCCTCTGAATATTCCAACCCCATTTTTCACATTTAGACATTTAGGATTGAAAGCCGGTTCAGAGCAGTTACATATAAAAAATTTGGAATCTGCCTCCACCATAAGATAGCTTACCAGCGGGCCTAGGAAATTTAAACTAAGTTATATCGATAGAAAAATTATTTATTTTCTCAAAAATGGCAAGTATTATAATCGCTGTTTTAAATCTGCAGTCAGACTAGACGAAACTCAGCACAGATGAAACCTAATCTGAAGGGTAAAAAAGTCACACAGACCCGTTCTGACACAGGACCCTCTCTATCATAATATATATGAGAGAAGGTAAGTTATTTCCAAATACTTCATTCCACCCATTAACCTCGATTTCCTTGTGCTATTTCCATCTTTAAAGGCACACAACCATACTATATGGCTTGTTTTACTCCTGAGATACTTTTCTATTCATCAAGCCATCACCAACTTTTCTAAGTTCTACCAAACTGAAGTTACGGGCTCCGAAACGTGCTATTTTCATGAATATTTACAGCTGAGACAAGTCAGAGTTCATGTGACAATAAGTATAATCCTTTGAGCCAATCATATTTCAGCAATAATGTGTTTGCCTCATAGTTTACCTATTTTGAAAACAGAATCGTTTGTATATGATGTGCAGTGCAGAAGACAATGACTAATTCTTCCACTTAACAGGATTCCTGAAGTTGAATTGAGTGATTGATAAGTAAAAACTTGCTTTTGCATCTACCACAGTTCTGAAATTAAAGAAGGGATGTATCATAGAGTCACAAACATGGTACATGTAGCTCTTTTCACCGGTTGATGATATCAAGGGTTCCAGTAATACTACCACATTAAATTGAATCAAAGGGATTAACATTACTTTCAAGATATTCATAATAATGTTCCTTTAAATAATCATCAGCAAAAAACAATCCCTTTAATGCACATTTTCTCAGCCATCTAAATTCCTAGGTTTTTTTTCTCTTGATCTCTTAACAATGAATTGCTTACAAACTTCATAAAATACTTTTATGAAAAACTTTTAGCCAATTACCTTTGATGAAGTTATCTGAGTTATGTCTATTTATGTCAAATTTTGTGGTGAAAAGGCCAAAACAGCTAAATACAGAAAGTGTCTTATTATTAGAAACAACACTATTCTTAGGAAGAAAGGCTTTAAAGAACAATATCCCTCCAAGCCGTAAATAGTGTTTTATGAAAGTTATGTCAACATATTACAAATATTACAAACTGGAATTCTACTAACATGCTACATTTTTTTAAAGATGTTTGAAAATCCAGCCTCAGTAGAGAAGTAAATTTACATCTTCACAAGGTATTTTGTTAACGTGCTATGATTTATTGCAGAAATGTGCCCAAATTAGAATAAATCAAAATTATACTATCCAACAGAAATGGTCTTAAGATTCTTCTCATCCTTCATACAGTCCACCAGCAAATGGAATGAACTTCTGATGATACATTAAGCAACTTGAGCAAAGTGGTTTACTAAGACCATGGTGACAATGCTGTAAATGCAAATTTTTTATGTCCAGTGTCCGACAAAGACAGTGCAATGAAGTAAAGGTGATTTAAAAATACAACACTAATTATATATACACATAAAATCATTGTAAAATGATTCTAAAAATAAATAGTAAAAAACGGCAAGTTACAATCAGATCCAAAACCTTCATATGCAACTGCCTTTGATGCCCATCACAGAAAAGGGTGCTTAACCAATAAATATCATTTTGACTCGTCTTCCAAAAACTCTTTGAGCACTACTAACTACAAGGCTGACCTACGTCTGGATTGATACATGATAAACAAATCTGACCTTTCAGACATTCTTTAAACAAGGAATTTCAATTTCTAATTTATTGCATTTTTTTAATGCATTCATAACAAGTAATCTTTCCTTAAATCAAAGCCATTCATATTGGGTGCATGTTCGGTGAACTCTGAACAGAAACTCAGTAATTCATGTGTAAAGGAAAAGACAATACATGTATCATGGTTTCGTCTATTCTGTGCTGGATCCATGTTCATGTACGTTTTTGGATTTTAAATGTAGCTTTAACAATTTGAGTCATATCGCAACGATGTCAGCAGTGTGGCAGTTTATAGTGATGTCTAGCACTGGGGCATCATGCCACAGAGTGGTATCATGTCCCACCCAGTCCCGTTATCATGACACCAGGACAACCAGTTCTAATGCTAACCTCTTAATGCTGAGTGCAAAGCGATGCAGCTATTTATATCCTCAACCAGGGTTTGAACCCACGACCTCCCACAACCGAGGTGGACGCTGTAACCACTTAAGCTGCATTTTATCTACAGTTCTATTAAGGTTAAAAAGCTGTAGTAGGACCAAGTTTCTTGTCACCTCTATTTTTCTCCTACATCCTTCCTTAGCCCAACTACACCTTAGCCAATGATGCCCCATACCATCTTAGTCATTTCACGGCTCCATCACAAATTTTGATGGTTCAATCACCCCACAATACTTGACTTTCAAGATCCATTTCAAGATTTTTAATGTGCAATTTTAGATAAGCATGTTTCTCCTATTTCTAAAGGCATATACAATACTATTATAAATATTACTGCTAAATTGGACCCCTTAGCAGTTACAAGCTGCTTGTATGTTTACTAACTAAAATGTCAGGGGAAAAGCCAAGAATCCATACCTGAAATATTGCCTGAGCTAGGCGTCCTCCAAGAGACTTGGCTTTAAACAATAGAGTCTGGTCACTTAAAACACCAGAAGTGATGCTAAGCAGCACTAACAACATCTGTTCCCTGAAATAACACACAACACAGGGTAATAGAAGACAGCAATATGAAAAAAATAGCGACATGCATGAAATAAGGTGACAGTCAGGTCAAAGTAACTTGTAGCTTTTATAGATGTTAGAAGGTATGGATTTAATTTGAATATAATTTAATTTTAAAGCAAAAAGTATACTTCTAGGCAATATCTCAAGAGAATCTTGGAAAAAATGTAGACTTTACAAAATACAATCAAAGTTATCTTGCTGCATTGAAAAGCAGTAGGTTCTCTGAATAGATTGCACAAATCTGTCTGATTTGTAAACTGGTTCCTCGTTTATCTCCATAATCTGAATTCATCTTAATCTTTATTTAGTATATAGTTTTGTTAGTCTGAGCAATATTTTGAACTTCCAAAATTAAAACAGTGAATCAGTAGCCCAGTGCATCAGTGATAGACATGTGCAGCTTAGTGACATTAAAACAATATCCATGATGGTGACTTTAGTACCCAAAACTATTTAAGCAAATGTTGTAAATTACCTTTAAAACTGTTCAGTGGAACTGAGTAAAATGTTGGTATATATTTCAATTCACTTTATTATATTCATTTATGGCACATATGAAAATAGCTCAGTTACCTTTAATGCAATGTCAGCTGAAGAAAGCAGCTGACATGTTACATTCAGATCACTCTTGTGAAAAACTGACAAACTGAAAACTGCCATTTATGCTTATGTGCTTAACCCACTGAAGCACAGTCAAGCAACTCACTACCAACCATGCAGTTGTCTGCTATTTTCTCTGACAATCATTTAGAAACAATACATCAATTAAGGCAATGTAGGCTTATTAGGCGGTAGGGATGAAATAAAGTATAGATGAATCAATCAATTTGCAACTTCAATACAAATACTGATACAAAACGTGAAGAATCAGTATAAAACAATCCTAACTATATAATAGTTACTTTAATCTCAACTTGCAATTAGTTGCATGCCTTTTTATTCTTTAAAATAAGACTTCATGAAAAGCATGATTTCAGCAGTTCTTTCCAGAAGGACAGTGTGAATGAGCTGTGGTTGAGAGACAAGCTATAACCTCCCACTCCGACTCATTCTAAGTAAGATTTGCTTGCATGGCAGAACTGCACATTTCTTCTGTTTTTATCACATATGATACACACTACTGCCTTGTGTGCTAGACGGGCTCCTGTGGAATCAGTGATAGAACTAATTGTCCCTGATTATTTCTAGTTACCAATATTATGCTTGTAATGCATTCAAGCAATGAAAAACAACAGTTTGGTGATGAAGACAAGTCCTGTATCTATCAAATGCAGCCACTTGATTTGGTCAAAAGGTTAACTTAGACCCACTGATGACTAGGAGATCACATAATTTAAAGTATTTTGGTTATCTTGTCAAGGATGATAATGCTTTAAGAACAATTGGGAAGTCTAGGTCTATTGGCAATCTCAGTTACACATAATGCAATGAGCATACTGGAAATACAACCAGTATGTTGAAACATATGAAATGGTACCAATCTATCAATAACAAACCTTCTAAAAATGTCAAAAGCTTCAGGTGTATATGTGTATTGATATGATGCACAGTTGTATCAATTCACTTTTATTTGGTTGTTTTGTGTTTAGCAACAAAAATGACACACATCACTTTAAAACGTACCGTATATACTTGCGTATCAACCCGTTCATGTATATGCCGACCCCCCCCACAAACTGAACAGATGTAAACATTAAAAAGTGCATGACCCGCATATAAACCGAATTCAGCATTCACAGGTTGTAACACTACCTGTCCCTTTGCACTCAATTAGTGTTTGTTCATGAGTTATTGCATTAGACTTTTTATATCAGTGCACCAGTAATTACATTTTTAATTTGCCTTGAAATTTTAAATACCTAACTCATTAAAATGTGATCCCTGTATATCAACAGTGAACAACAATAGGGTTTGATTCAACACTTGCATTTAGGCTAGTGAGCCTATTTACATAATGACACCACCACATGTACACTGTAGTTCTGAACATGTGCTTAATGAAGTACATTCTGCTGATTGAATTATATCCCTACCTAACATCCTGTTCTACAAAACTATGGTAATGGTGATAATAGTTTGGAATGAAAGGCAATTATACATCAAAGTACTGGTATAGTTGCCAGTCAAAATTCCCTCCCAAGCCAAGCCAGTTTCAGGGTTTTAATGATTAACTGGCCAGTTTTTCTATTGGAAAACAAAAGACAAATCCACCACTTATAAACAAAGGAGATGCCAAAACATGTCTTTCCATTGTGTGGAAAATTATGATTCTGCTCACTAAAAACAAAAAAGTAAAATAGATTGATGATGATCTCAGTTGATCTATATTAAAATGTTTAGCCTTTATTATTACCATTCTTTCAGGAACATGTAGCAATTACGCTGGTTATTTGCCTTGCACAATTGAACATGTGTACCTTTTCATAAAGATTACCTCAATATGTAGCATTGCTTATATCATTAAAAAAGAGTAACTTGTAAATGAAACGGCTATTACCGACAAGCTGAAATGTTATCTGGAAGAATGCAATTTGTTCAAAGCAATTAATAAAGCAATACATCTAATATGTTTGGGAATAAATAAGGATTAAAGTGACACTAAGCTCAGTTTGCACCGTGTTAAGTGCTGTACATTATAGTACAGGCTGGTTTCCCTCTTAAACTCGAACTGGCCCATGAATTATGAAATCTTTATTTACCTTAACTTAATTTAGTGTTTGGAAAAAAGTCAGAAAGTATGCACATGCAAAATAATAACATAAGCAATCTTAGTAGCTTTTAACAGTTTCGTAAGTGTTCACCAAGAATATATTTTTTATATGCACATACATCTTAGGATTTACAGCCATTATGGTAGTCAACAAAAAAATCTTACAAACTTTCAAGTTTGGACCTTGGCCCACAGATAAGCTGACCACCTTCTTCCAGGCCTTTATTATGTCCTAAATTATTTGGCTTATACACGAGTATATACAGTATATTAACTTTCCATAGAGTGGACCCAAGCACCAATGTAGACTGAATATAGTGTATTTAACTATTTTTTAATGATGTATATCACACATTGCATTAAGCATAAATAAGTGAATATTCAAATGTGTGGTAAATTATATCTTTGTGGATTAATAAGTACCCTTACTGTAAATGTAAAGAAAAAAAATAATAATATGAAGTAATCAATACATTACTCAATGGCAAAATAAAAGCATCAATTAAAAGTGCATTGCAAGCTGAGATTTACAATAAATTTAAACATTTCAACAGTCATGTCAGAGATGGGGGTGAGTTTCAAATGTAAATGCACAAACTGAATACCATGTCTCAGCACATTTTAGAATGAAAGATCAACATGCACACAATACGATTTTGTGATTTTTCTGCTCAATGCTTGCTTGGATACATGTAATCTATGCCATTCCTCAGATTGGTATTGATTGCAAAATATCCAACCTGATTATTTCCAACCTTTGATATTTTCAGTCTTTACATATCCACATTTATTAAAAGCTCTTGTTTTGTGGAGCTGGCTAGGTGTCGATTTGGAAAGTAGAGAATTCTCCTATAAACTGTCAGGAAGAACACTCCATCCCGATAGCACTGCAATGTTTGTCAAGTAGCTTGCTGCAGCTTTCAAATGAGCAGGCACACGTGAACAGCAGGTGGAATTATCTTTTATTTTGCATCTGGTAGATTAAATTAAAACTTTAAAGCTACATGAAATTATCTCTAGCTTCCTCACGCGCATCATGCATTTTTCAAGACATTTCTAAAATCTGTAAATGTTTTGGGACTAACATGAATGCAAAAACAGAAGTCTAAAACTTGACTGTGATTATAAGGTCATCCAATGTTACCCATGAAGCAAATACTGACATACCAACCCCAACAGGACCTTCTCAGTAATACAGTTGACATCTCTCCTTCAGTTAAACTAATTTTAAGTAAGGTATAACATAATATCATGTACTGCTATTTTCAAATTAGAAAATATGCATTTTTTTCAATGATGTAATCTTATGCAGTGAAGACAATATTATGTAAAACTAAAAAGTTAGTAGAGTACACACATACCTTAGTGAACTCCAATTCAGTTTCAGAAAGTGAAGTTCCAAACCTAATTAAGTGCATGGCTTCTTGCTAGATCTCTCAAGCTGACATAATTCTCATAATGTCCAATAAACATACCCTTGTTGACTGTTGCCTTCCCTGCTTTTAGTTTATATCCAAGTCTAATATTCCTTTTTGTATTTCTCTGCTGACCATTTGAACTTTTTGCAAGAGGCTGCTTGTCCCTTTCAAAGTCAATGCATTTCTACATACAAGCAAATGCTTGTCCATTTCAAAGTCAATGCATTTCTACATACAAGCAAATGCTTGTCCATTTCAAAGTCAATGCATTTCTACATACAAGCAAATGCTTGTCCATTTCAAAGTCAATGCATTTCTACATACAAGCAAATGCTTGTCCATTTCAAAGTCAATGCATTTCTACATACAAGCAAATGCTTGTCCATTTCAAAGTCAATGCATTTCTACATACAAGCAAATGCTTGTCCATTTCAAAGTCAATGCATTTCTACACACAAGCAAATGCTTGTCCATTTCAAAGTCAATGCATTTCTACATACAAGCAAATGCTTGTCCATTTCAAAGTCAATGCATTTCTACATACAAGCAAATGCTTGTCCCTTTCAAAGTCAATGCATTTCTACATACAAGCAAATGCTTGTCCATTTCAAAGTCAATGCATTTCTACATACAAGCAAATGCTTGTCCCTTTCAAAGTCAATGCATTTCTACATACAAGCAAATGCTTGTCCATTTCAAAGTCAATGCATTTCTACATACAAGCAAATGCATGTCCATTTCAAAGTCAATGCATTTCTACATACAAGCAAATGCATGAGCACACAGGAGTTTTGCATGAAAACCTGTTGCACACTGCTGCCATATAAAGTGCAAATACTGAAAATTACACTTTTTGTATTTCCCAATGGTCCACTTTTCCATCACAATCAATAAGTAGGTGTATGCAATTACTATGAATTCACTATTATTCATGGAGTGCCAATTTGTCTGGATTTTTGTGGAGTAGTTGCTGTAAATCAAGAATTTAACTATTTGTGGAACAATCATCTTTCTTTGGAAACAAGAGAACTCTTAAAGATAATTCTTTTTTAGTGCGACTGAAATGTCATTTTCTGCAAAACCATGAAAATTGATATCCATGAAAATGAATGAATTCACATGTACATTGTGTTCTTTATATTTTCAAATAATCTACTTTTTGTGATAGTTGAGCATTTAGTTGCCATTATTGTTTTGCCTTACTATCTGACAACTCCATCTCAATGTCTACAACAGCCCTAAACATGTCCATTGATACTGAATAGTGTTCAGTGACAGCAGTCAAGTTATGAACCAATTTAAAAATAAATATATATTAACAGCTGTAATACAGATTAAGAATTTCTATAGAGTCATTTCATGAGGCTGAAAAGGTATCTTCTGGTTATTATTGCAATGATTTTTTGCAAGCTGTTTGTTATAGGCATCAGCTTAAATTCTCTCTTTTCTTTAACAGTTATTGCACACTTATTTGTAGGAAAACTTACCATGTTTTCTGTTCCATAGGAATTTTCATCACCATATACCTATAGATATTCAGCACTCGCTTGCAAATATCCACCTGAAAATTAGCCACAATACACCTAAATAGTGACAGCTACCCAAAATGCAACATTTAATGGCACAATACAACCAAGTCTAATGCAAACAGGACCCTCAACTGTGGTTTGTTTTTCTTCATTTGCACACATAAAAAAACCCACGACAGGCAATATTTTGAATGTCAAGGTATATATAAAATGACCATACCTGCAAAAAAATAGTTTATTAAAATTACAGAGTATGTTTGGCTCTTCTGAGTTGCCTTTCAACAATACAACAAGACTTTTTAATGGACATTAACAAACAATGGTGCAGTAAATGGCCCATAAAACCACAATTGGTTGCATTGGTTACTTAGACATGGTTGCATGCAAATGATAACATGTCTAGACTAGCATAAAAATGTTTCTCTGAGAATATTTACTTGATCACATCATTGTCAGGAACTAAAATGCTACCTAATGACAAAAATCATCTTACCTGTCGACATCATAGACTAAGGGCAGTAACTCTTGTCAGTTACCTCTCTTGACACCACCAGTGGCACTGCTTTTTAAGTTGAGCATTAATTACATCAACAAGGAAGCTCACTTGTGAGGAGGTTGAGATGGTTTTAAGTATTTTTTGAGAAACATAGGCAGATAGGTAATATGTGGAAATGCTGACCATTCAACTTATACATGCAATTCATTTTCATTTACATAATAAAAATATTACCTTTGCAATTAAGCGTAAATTCATAAAAAGAAATTTGTTTTACAAAACAGTGGTTTTAAATTCTGTCAAGCAACAAATGAAAATTATATACCTATAAAAAAAATGACTTAATTTTGTTTGTTAAACACTTGTTTCATTACCATGAAAATCTAATCAGGTCATCTACATATTTATGCAAACATTCCTACCAAATACCAGTCTCTGTATTAATCGTATTTTTTGTACAATTGTACTAATAAGGATTTTTTTACTATTAAAGAGTCCCAGTTTAAGTTTTATTTGTAAAAATGTACAAATCACTTTAGTGGCATTAAAATCTAATCAGGACATGTAAATATGTATGCAAAGATGCATAAAGATTTACATTTGTCTATGTTAAGTGGATTTAGCTCAACTGTGCCACCAAAGTGTTTACCTCCACGCACAAAAATAGGAAATGAAAGTTTACTCCATCCATGTGTTCATCCACACTCCCCAAACTAGAAAACGGCAGAGTTTAAAAAGGACAAAAATTTGCTTTGGTGGCATTAAAATTTAATCAAGTCTTGCAAATCATATATACATACATGCATGCCTAACAAATATGTGGTGGGGGCATAAATATCCTTTATTAATTTTTTTACTCAATAAAAAATATTTACAAAACAGCTGGGTAGTCATGTATTTTGGATGAAACAAAAAACTGTTTGGTACTTGCCAAGCAGAAAGCATACTATATTTTAAATATTTTTTTCTTCAACCTGTGGCTGGGTAGATCTCTCCAGTGCCCAAGCTGAAAATGCTATATGGTCAGAATAATAGTTTAATCAATAGTTCTTTAACACATTCTTCCTGTAATAAATCTACATTGCCTGAGCATGCCACATTTTGTTTATCTTTTTTTGAAAGATTTCAAAAAGGCGACTACCTGTTCCTGCATCATAAAGTCATCATCTACAGTGAGAAGAAAGATGTTTGCAGCATTGGTAATAAAGACTTGCAGCATTCTCTGAAGCCCAGCCCGCATATCAAACTGACTTATATCTCCCCCATCAGCCAGATCTTGTACTGCCCCCAGGTAGGATGCATTGCGCAGCCAGTGCTTAAGTTCACCAGAGTCTCGAGACAACTGCAGGGGTAATGAGGAAGGAGATGACTCCTAATAATAGCAAAGAAAATTATGTAATTAACGTAAGGATTCTTAAAACAGTTGAAATAACTCTGTAAAAACAATGCCAAACAATTTCCAAGGAAGCGCAACCAAATCATGCTAAATTTACATGCTTTTACTGCAAACAAAAATAGCCCAATTCATATAAATGAATAAACATATTTTAAAACTTGCATTTAATAATGTGCATTATGAATATATATCCCTGCATGCATGATGGTTTGCAAACATAAATCTTAGGATATATCATTTTTAGAAGCCATGCATAAGTGGGCCCATACAATACACATATTTATCTAATTCAATAATGAATTATCAGTGGAAAAATAATAATTCTCATAGTTCAGCGCTGCATTTTGCAAACTGCAAACTGGTGACAATCCTGCACTTTTCTGCGGACATCATTAAACTTCACTTTTCATCAAATCTTTATTAATAAGCTACTGAATACTGAGACAATAAACTGATTAATGAGACCATTTCCAAAATAAACTGACTATGGAGATTATGTCAAAAATAAACTAACCAAACAACATGACTTTTTTAGTCAATATTCTTCCCTCTGTTTACACTTTTTGCAAAAATACCTCTAATTCCCTCTAAATATGTCAAGATACACAGTCCAAACAGCACAAGGTTTTGGAATCTTCAAAAAGAATAAAGCAAATATTTTGGGATAAAAGAAACTTAAGAGGGAATAAATTTTTTTAGTAAATTACGTTTATCTGAGAATACTTACCCAATCACATCATTAGGAAAGACATTTTGCTACCTCTCAAATCCAGCCCTTCAGAAAGACCAAGAAAATTGTCTTTCCAATGTACAATACAAAGGGAAGAAACTGCTAGCCATTACCTCCACTTACCACCAAATGGTGGCTGCCATGTTACCAGATGTTTACCAGTTTAAGCTTAGCTACACATTACAGAGAATTTCTACATTTGTGAGGTGTGGGAGGGTTAACAGTTACATGATTGAATAAGTATTTTCAGAGAAACAGAATTTACTAAAATATTAATTTTCTCCAATGAATGCATTTCCTGATCAGATTAGCACTAGTATAGTTTACAGCGGAAGAAAATGCATGAGCATCCAACCTCTACTGCAGGAATCCTTCCTTCAAGGGAAGAATGGCTGGATTCCCAACAGGAAGAATAAACCAGCCTCATAACATGAGGACAACACAATCAATGGTCTTGTAATCTGTGACAACAATATGCAGACAAGATGAAAAGAAAAGATTTCCTTCCCAAGAAAAGTCCAAGCAATTCCAGTGAAAGTGCTAAACCCATGACCCTGGTAAGATTGTGCAATGACAACTGGGACTAGTTGGTATCTAGACCTCAGGGACCTTGGCCACTTGATTGAATTTTCATTGCTGTTTAGATTTTTAGAGTTAAAAACTCAAGTGGGTTGAATGCATGCCAGCCTACTGCTTCTACTGTATCAGAATGAAACATTTTGTTCAAACACAAGCTGAAATCTTCATCAGGAATATATATGCTGAGATCCCAGAGTATGCCAGTGTATTACCGACATCAGCAATGATGCCATGGTATGAATTGTTATATCCTCTTTCCTGACCTTCTCCAAAATACAGATACATTGACTTTTCTCTGAACATTTCAAGTAGTACTTGAGAGCACATCAGTGGTCTTGCATTGCAGCTTCTCTCAACCTATCAAGTGAGGAGTGGGAGTGGATGCCCACTCTCTGACTGCACACTGATGGTAACCTATTCTTTGCCACAAAGCTAAGTTTGATCATTAAGACCATGGAACCATTCAATCTGAAATGACGATAGTTTAGATCCATCAAGAGGGCACACAACTGACTCACCCTATAAGTACAAAACATTTTATAGGACAGCAGCTTCAGAGAAGAGCTGCCAATAGGCTCAAACTGATCTGAAATGAGACATGAAGAGATGTTGCCAGAATTGTATCTAATGGGGGAGCCCCCCTCTGTCACCAAAAGAAGAAGGGGGAGTAGAAGAAAAAGGAGATGGGGGAGAAAATAGCCATAGTCCAATTTTTATCTACCACTTCAATATTCATCTCTTTTTTCCTAATCCACTGTTAGAGCTCTACTGAAACCAAAATCTTTAAAAGATGTCACCTCTAGTTGTATAGGCATTAATCTGTTCATTGTTTCTGGTTAATATCTGCTCCTTACCTGTGTATGAACATTTTCCTGTGCTGAGAACCCACTTTCACATTCTACCGTTTGAAGGAGCATATACATAGCTAGCTGAGCCAGTTGGAAAAAGTTGGAAAAGTATTTTATTCTGGTTGTTATGCTCAGCTTCTCTTCCATAAGCTCTGTCAAAGTTTCTTCAGTGATTTTCAGAGATCACAGAGCAGCAGCTTTTGAGAGTGACAGGAGTGATCTTTTCCCTCTCAATCAGCCAAATATTAAAGTTAGTCAACTGTTGGTTTATGGCACAAAGGGAGGATGCTGTTGACTTTGCACCTGAAAACTCACCACTTTCCCTTGTAAGACTTTAAAGCTAAGGGTCTCTAGCTTGTGAGGTGTCTCCACAACTAAAGATTTGAAGTCCTTTCTACACAAGGCTCTCCTGACAAAAGCCTGGTATCAAAGTGTAGCCTGATTGAGCATGGGTGAAGCATCTGTGATTGTGACCATTTTAGAAGGTTGGGCCCTGCTGGAATTATCACAGGTATATCAAATGCTAAACTGAGCAGATCATTCATCCAAGACTTGTCAACCAAAAAGGGCAATCAGAATATCATAGCACATTTAGCCCAACAATTTCTGTATTATTCTCTGTACCAGAAACAGCAGACCACAAAAAAACCATCAAAAATTACTGATAGTGCATCTACAGCCTAGGCATCTGGATTGGGTCTGAAGACACAAATATGGGCAGTTTGTAATTCTGACATGTTGCAAAAACATCTATTACTAGCTATTGCCCATTCAGATTGATAAATTTTGAAGATAAAATTGAGGGGGAAAAAAGGTAGAAAAAGTACACAAAATTAGGATAAGCAAGTCTAAAGGAAAGTCTGAACACATAAATACAAAAATGGGATGCACTAAGTCTCAAGGGTCTGACACCTTTTCAACGACATCAAGCCTGCCATGAATAAGTCTGATCTGGATCATGATCTTTTGCTGGTAGCACAAATGCAGAATATCCCTGACAAGAACATAATTGGTCAGGTGATTTCTTTTCCCCTTGTTTGAGGAGCTAGGTCACCACCATTGAGTTGTTCAATATGAGAACAAGTAGCCATTTGTAAAACTGATCTTTTCAAAATTGAAAAGCATTTACTATAGCCTTCACTTCTAGAAGATTGATATTAAGTGACATCTTTCTCGGCCCCACCTGCTGCTAACTGTTGTGAATCAAAACAAGAGGTGGACTCCACATCCATATGAATTGCACATTTAACTTCTGGTTGGAGCTCTTCAAGATGAATTCGTGCTGTGAGTCATTGTTTGTCACACAAATTAATAGTTTCATTTTGTCTCGGATCATAACTCAATAACTGAACTGAATGGATGTAGAGTGTGAGTGGGCCAGTATAACCATCTGCAATGAGTGAATGGATTGGTGGCCAACAAAATTCAAATTCAAAGACACGTTAAACAAGCTGGAGCTGGCCTCCCATTTCACCTGAAACTTCACCTGAAATAAAGAGGAAAAGAACACTGCCCCTGACCTTCAACAAAACTGAACCTGAAATGTGTTTTTAAAGAATGTAATCTGATAAAACTGCAGTCACTGTTGATGAGGTTGTCCAGAACAGGGTGATGATGCAGGTGATCTTCCTGAATGCCACTGCACATTGGACTGATGTTGAGACCAAACAGGAGTGAAGAGAACTAGCATAGTGTTCCTTGGAAACCAAGCCAAAGAAAGTGGCATGAAGCAGGATTCAAAATTTTCAGACAGTATGATGTCCAACATGGAAAGGGTAGATGAAATGGGAAAGGGGCTGGATAAACAAAATATGTTGCCCCTTCAAAACAACCTGGCTCACTCATTCATTTTATGGAAAAAGATCAATTAAAACCTGCTGAAAATGAATGAGTCTGGTGCATACAGGCAGATCACAGATGGTTGTTGGAATGCTGGGGAAGGTAAAACCCTGATTCCTATATTATTTACTAAACTGCCTCTGAAATTTTGGGGCCTCTTGGAGCCTGAAATTATACTATAGTCAAAACTGCTGCTGTGTTCTGCCTTGTTTCTCCACTACATCTGAGCCTCATGTGGCCCAAATGCTACTAGACATAGTAGATAGTGGGTGGGATAGTTCTTGTGTTCAATGCCCCTGTACATACTCAATCCTACTGCCAAACTCCAATGGCAAAGGGTTTTGATCACTGAGTCAAAGAATGATATGGTTTCAGTAAAGATGAGCGAAGAAAGGCATCAGCCAGATCCAAATCCACCTAAGATCTTCAAGGCATTATTCCCATACATGATTGCTGCTGGGTTTTTTTCAGCAAAGTGAAATATTACCAGCGATACCAGTTCTAGCAGAGAGAAAATCATCATGATGTTTTGTACAAACTTGGAAGTGAAATGAAAAACAATTGGACCAATATCTGAAACAACATGGTTGATATGTTCAGTAACACAATGACTTTATCCGAACTTGTCAAGTCCGTAATGTAGGTGTCTGACTGAATACAGTACCTGCAAGAAAATATACTGGCAATTAGCTTTCCAAAGTGAAAGTCTTTGAGTTATGGGTTTAAAGCTATTTTTCAGTACATGGTGACCAGTACATTTGGTAAAGGAAATACCAATGAAGAACCAATGGCTCAGAGAAGCTACTGGCAAGTTTTCTCTTATATTCACCAAGCCCAAGACTCAAACCCACAAAGACAGAGATGTTAGTGATCTATAATGGTGTGTGCCTTAGAGCACACAGCCACATGGGGCCATGGTATCATGGGATGATGTTGATCATACTGCAGTGAAAGCTTAAACTGGTAAACACCCAGTTGATGGGTTGCCAATTGGTGATAACGGAAGCAAACATTAAGAATTTTGTCCTTTTTTGAATATGGTACACTGATAAGAAAGACAACATTTTTCGTTTTAAGAGGGCTTGATCTGAGATGTAATGAAGTATATTTCCTAATGTTCCTGTGAGTGGGGAATATATTCAATGGAGAAATATGATCAGAAACATTTGTTGCTTCCATAATACATACTTCTGACCCTGATGATGCCTCCTCTAATATATCTGAAAGACTGTGATAAAATTCTTCAGATCCTTGATGCCCAAAAGTAAACCCTTGATCAGTTGGTTCTTGAAGGAAGATTGGCAGGTGCTCATTGGCATGCTGCACCAGGGGGGAAAAAAGAAACAATATGGCATCTACATCGAACATCTCAAGACATGCAATACTGATGGGAGGCAAAGAGAATTAAAAGGAAAACATCATTGTTCTGGGTGGTGTTATGCCATCTGACTTGCAACTTGCATGGATTACACAAACTATGGCCATTATAGGTGGCTAATGCATGCAGATTATGTGTATTACTAAAACAAGAAATTGACATTTCAATGGCAGCTATAAAGTTCCTAGATTAGTTTCATAAACACCACAACTAACTTTTTATTAACAAACCAAGGATAAGTAAACATTTAAAAAAAAGCAATAAAGTCTATCATAGAGAACTGCTGCAGTAATGTCTGCAATGAGGAAAGAGAAGTTAATTAAGCAGTTAAAATTCCAATAACCCCTCTAAGCTCTAAACACCAATATCTGTGCTCAATTTTTAAAACTAAGATAAACATACTCACTGCTTGTACTAGACTTACAGACTTTCCATATACATATGCTCTCAATGCAAAAGCTTGTAATATAATAACATGCAATGAATATTTTCTTAGCATAATCTTTATCAACTATTTAATACTTGTTAAATTAGGAGCATAATCACTATTGTTTTCTACCAATGAAATTGTATGATGCACCACCACCCCACTTTTGGCCATATTTAGTAAACCAGTCAGAAGGAAAAATGAGCCCCAGAAGTTTCTGATTATGGTAACAAAATTATCCTACATAATTAATCAATGAAAAGTAAAATCTGCATTACTAACATTTAGGTAAAATAATCTTTCATTGCCTTTTTGTTTACATTGGTTTTTCAAAGAATAACTTCTGAAAATTCCGAACCAACCAAAGCTTTTAATCTAATTGGAAAGTTGAACATAACTCACAAGTAATAAATAAGAAAAAATTGAAACCAATCTAGTTTATGGGAAACAAAGAACCAACACCTCTTTACACCTGCGCAATAGTGTGGGGTAATGCATAAGCTCCAAGACTTTACCAATGTTATCATGCTTGAAAAAGGAAATGCTTAACTACAAATATATGAACAAGAGTACTATGAGCATCACACTGCATGCTTGTCCTTTGTTTAAAATTCCTCAATGCAGATAAATGTCGTCTCTGCACAGAAATCATTTTTATTCTTTCAGATTGACTTTGACCAAGCCTTTTTGATCCTGGAATTGATAGGCTTCTTCTTTACCCTATGTGTAAGAATCTACAAAGGTCAAAGGTTTCCTTGTCCTCTATGAAGCTTAATTTTTGTGCAAAATCCCTTTATCTTCTTTCACTCAGTGATGTTTACTACTGCACTTTTAACCCAATACAGGCAAGCTTCTTCCTTACCCTAAGCACAAGCCATAAACAAGGTCTGTGATGCAGAACTAATGCTTTTGTGCAGAAAGCATTATTCTTCTTTCAGTCAGTGACTTTAACCTTTGACCAAAAATCAATAGTCTTCATCCCTAACCCAAGTGCATGACGTCAACAAGTGGAGACCATTTTGTTATTCTTTCAGTGACACTGACCTTGACATCTGACCTTTTACCTCTAAAATCAATGGGATTCTTCCTTCCCAGAGTGCAAGCCATCTAGAAATTTTTGGTAACCATAGATGATGGAGAACTCAAAGTACTGTATGGAAGTAATATGTCTTCTTTTGATCACTGTAACAATGACATCTTTTTGAAATTGAAATCAATATGGTTATTCCTTACCCCAAGTGCAAGATATCCATACAGCTTAGTAAATGTAGATAGTGGAGATCTCTAATTATTGTTAGGATACTGTGTTTCTTATTTCTGTCAGAGGACCTTGATCTTTGACCTTTTACCCTAAACTGATTGAGTTCTTCATTATTCACAGTGCAAAATCTATCAACATGAATTTTTGTGCAGAATCCATTTACCTTAAATTAATCAAAGTGACCTTGACCTTGGAGCCCAGGATCAATATGGTTCTTTCTTACCCGAGTTACAAGCCATTCACAAAGCTTAGCAATTACTGATGATGTAGAACTCACGTTATTGTGCAAAAATAATTTTTCTGCTTTCAGTCAGTGACGTTGATCACTTTTTATTTTTAATCCAAAATTGACAGAGTTCTTCCTTGCCCCATCTACAATGAATGCACACAATTTGGTAGCTGTTGATGACAGAGATCTTGAGTTATTGTGTGGAAACCATTTTTCTTGATTTAGTCAGTGACTTTAACCTCTTACCTTTTGATTCTGAAATCTAAAGGGCTCTTTCCTATCCCAAATACAAATTATCCACAAAGCTTAATGACTGACTGTACATGGAGGAAAACTAAAATTACTGTACCAAAGCTATTTTCCTTCTCCAATCAAAGTAACCTTGACCATTGAGCTTTTGAGACTGAAATCAGTAAAAAAAATTCTTAACCAAAGTGCAAGCCATCCACAAAGTTTAAACACTGTTGATGGTTGACAAGTAAAGTTACTGTGTGGAAATCAAACTTTAACAGAATGGTAACCATCCTGACATACCCCACCACCTTATGGCTGGTGTATAGAAAGGACTAAAGAAAACCTGACATGTCATACCTGTTTGGTGTTCAAATGACTCTAACAGTTAACTGTTTGATCTAATCCATATGATTTAGATAAATATCATACCACCACATATGAATGAGATAATTACAATAAATGATTTACATACATGATCTTGTTGCACCAAAACATTCAAAATTATAGCTTTTATTATCCATAATGGCAACACTGAACCTAGGATCCCCAGGGAAGGGAACAATGTTTCTCCATGTCTTCCAAATTTGGGGAACACATTTTCAAAGGAGCAAAGAAAATTACTTATTGCATTAGTAATGGTAAAAAAAAATGAAACAATCTTGTCTTCTTGACAGTTCTGACACCTTAACTTCTTCTTGTTGTTGTTGGAGGGTTTAATGCCATTTTTCAACACAAGATAGGCTATACATGGCAGCCAGTATAAATGGTGGAGGGAGAAGAAGGGAAAACCCCAGAAAGAACAATCGACCTATGAGAAGCTACTGGCCGAACCCGAGACTCGAACCCATGCAGACAGGTGAGATGACAGTGATAAATAACAGCGAGTACTTTAGACCACTTAACTGTTATCATCTGCACTACACTATTATAATTTCCTTTGACATATCTCATATGTCTAAAAAAAAATTATTAAGTGTACATGTCATCCCCAAAAATCACCACCAAAAAACAATTTGCATATTTAAACATCTGGTTCACCTGAAAAGTGTTACACTATGGATTTTTTTTCTTCTGGCTTTTACTGTCATTTAGCTTCATCAGTCACTCAGTATCTACCAGCACTTATTACAATGACTCTTATTTTTGGATTTTTTTTACATCTTTCTCAAATAATTTATTACTAAATTGATTAAATGCCATACTGTGTATTTATCCAAGTTTCCTTCCCCAAAATAAGCTGCCTTTTGTTATGAATTCAACTGTGAAAATACATTACACTTTTGGGTGCCAGTGACTTTGCATTGCAAACCATAATACTACAAACCTTGAATATTTCAATTGCCAAAATTATTTTAAACTGGCTTTAGCCAATGCTATATCCAACACA
Source organism: Sinohyriopsis cumingii (assembly GCA_028554795.2). Classification (NCBI taxonomy): domain Eukaryota; kingdom Metazoa; phylum Mollusca; class Bivalvia; order Unionida; family Unionidae; genus Sinohyriopsis; species Sinohyriopsis cumingii. The sequence continues at coordinate 188,541,819 of CM068824.1, read as the reverse complement.
TGGACCAGTTTACACTAAACAAAATTAGTAGGTGGATATTTTGAGTTTTTCCTGACAAAAAAAAAAAAAAGAAGCATACAGTGTCAAGATTTGTTGGACACTTGGTTAATAACTGCTGGAAACTCAAGATTCCACACTCAAGATGCAACAATCCTAGGTACAAGATTCGCTTAAACAAATAGAAACAATACAAAATGTTATTAAGATTTACAGTCTATATAGACACCATTTGTATGGATTAGATAAATCAATCTCTGAACATGAAAAAATAGTGAAAAGTTAAGTAATGAAATACAATACCTGGAACCAATCTTTGTACACTGCAATCACCCTTCGTATCGAACCAGCATGATTGAAGGAAAACAGCATGGCCTTCAAAAAGATATCACAATTATTACTAATGATGAATGCTTGGCATACTATTAAATAGAAATGTTTAACCTAGAACATGAATTTATTTAGAATAAAATACATATACACCAGCACATTTTAACTTTAAGCTGATTTTCAAAAAAGGTTCTATGGATATATGAAACAAATGTTTTATGTAACTCTCTACTTGGTCAAATTATGGACTTTTAAAAAAAATTCAAAGCAGGCAGGAATGTGTACTGGAACCTTTTAAATCATATTGGTGTCATGAGTGTGGAAAGACAACTGGTTAAAACTTTATAGCCAGTGAAAGTAAGATCAGATGCAAAATATAAATAAAAGAACAACTTTTGACCAAATATTTCTTACCTGTCTAGAATTAAATCTGAATAAATAGTCTTCTGATCAAATATATTTGACCTCTCTATAATCGAGTTAATATAAAATATTTCTTTGAGCCAAACAGCTCTTACCTGTCTAAATACTTCATGCACAATGTTCACATTTTCCCTGGATGAGTAAAGGACAGCTCGCACAATATCATACTCTGATTGGCTATGCTCTTCACTGCAGAAGCTGGAGTTGGCAGAGTCTTTCTCTGTACATTGGGAGCCAGTGGACAGAGTACTGGTATTACTGCCTGGACCTTGGTCAACCACAATCTCCTCCTTATTGTCAGGCACATCTTTGTCTTCTCTGGGTTCTTCCTCCCCTTCAGCCACCATGGAGTCTGCTGATACCCTTTCAAACAGTAACGAAGCTAATCACTACACCTTACGCATATATAAAAATTATGATGCAAATGGGGGTTGGGGTGGGGCATCATAGTAATTTAAATGATTTGTATAGTCATAACCAAGCAACCACTGCCAAAAAAAGTGGAAAAGTTTTTCCTTCTATAGTATTCTCAATGTTCAATTTATCTAACCCTCAATGAATTAATTACATTTCCAGTGTGCCATTATAACTTCAATGCCTGATACATATTGGCCCAGTTTTCAGTATTAACTGCCATATTGATAGATTATGACATGTACCATAATATCCTAGATAGTTTACAGAAAAGCACTTACTTGCTTCCAGATGTCTCTTGCCTCTTTGAAGAAACAGTAAACACTGTTACCCATCGTATGAAAGAATCTCTGCACTCTGAAACATTACCCGGTTCATCCAACTTGGAAACATCTTTGGCTGATCTGGGTTTAGGAAGATCTGTGAAGAAAGATATATAGGAAATGTAAATTTTTAAAACTCAGTTCCTAAAGTACTGATCACTTCATTTTCTCTCTTCAATAAATAAATGACTCTTGTCAATGTGCAACAAATAACAAAAGATTAAACAATTATCTGGCTGTACTATGGGTGTCTTTCAATACTAGAGCTGCCAACCCTCTAGACTCGCGAATAGTGAAAAGTGGGATAACATTAGTGAATTCTGAACACTATTAGTGAAAAAATTATATCATGACACTAACTCCATCCACTTCAGTGGTCAGTACTGCATTATATGAAAATCCCCAAAAATAAACTAAAACATTATTTACACAATTTACATGTACTACTATATTTGCGGCCAAATTTACCGATACATATATACACAAACTTTACATTATTTGTCATGAAAACATCTTGTGGCAGTCTTGAATTTCCTCAATCAGACTATGGTAAATTTGTTTTCAAAACAGTTTAGGCTTCTTGCCTGCTGGTTACTCTTGGTGACTAAAATTGTATCAAATTTTCAGCACCTAAGGAGGCACTTAAAGTTTGTCTTTTTTTTTCTCACAATAGGAAATAATCTTTTGCTGTCACTTTTGCTGATCTCCAACTGAGAAAGACAGGTTATGTTCTACAAGAAAGCTCACAAACAATGCTTAAGCATTGGTAGCGTGTAGGACTTGAGTAGGTGGCTCAGATTGCTCCAAAACCAAAATCTGGTGTGGGTGCTATAGCAGTGTGCTTTTTCACATCCTTCTGCCACATACCCACAGGGGCTCGTGTCATTGCTTACAATTTATCTGTCAGATATGTAATATATAATAATATTACTACATAGTACATGTATGACAGCTAAAATGTAAGCAACAATACCAGCCCTTGTGCACATTCCCATTTGTAAATTTTGCAGCAATATAATAATGTGTGAAAAGCATAAAATACATTGATGTTTGATGGCTAAATGCTAAACCAAATTTTGGTGTACTCCAATCTACAATTCACTATTTTTATATAATATAAAAAAATCATTTTCCTTGGAGGTGAAAACATTTTAACTGCAGTGTAGCTTAATTATGAAATGGTATTAATCCAGATGATGAAAAGTCGAACAGTGAACGATTAGTGGCATCGGCGCATGCGCAGAAAACTGAACTCAAGCAAATTACAATATATGCTAATCTTTCAATCTCACAAACTATAACACTCGACAAAATGATCTTCATGTAGTTTCCCAACCTCTATGTGCTTCTTTTAGTACTAATGTGTTTCCTCACATCGTCTCTGCCACCATGCCCAATACTAAAATGTGTGGCACACTGTGTGCAAAAAGCATGATGTATATGGGTATTTAATGGCTGAATGCATGGCAAATGTTTTAATATATTCCAAACTAATCTTCACTTTTTGTGCAATACATTTCTTTTTCCTTGGTGGTGAAGACGTTTTCATTATGTGATAACGAACAGTAATTCAAGTCAGTGTTGGTGGTGCATGCGCGGATAAAAATTCCGGCGAGGCACCAGTTTTTCAAAAGAATTTGTAAAACTACTTTTATAAACATATATTAAAATATGCTAAAATGCTTGCTACCCAGCCAACTGTACCAATCGGTTGTAGTTCTACTTATATCACGACTAGCAGTACTGGACCATTTCAGCAACCGCCGATTTCTCAACTAGCACTTAACATGAAAATTTAAAATAACTGAGAATTGGAGAATTTGTGATTTTTTGCGTGCGGCTTGAATCCCGTATAAACTCATGAAATTCACACCAAAATTGTGAGGGTTGGCAACTATGCACTACTGATCAGACTCACCTTATGGCTATTCCAGAAATTTTCAGCATCTACATAATTTTTAAACATAACATGCCATTTTTCCAAAATAACAAACAAATTTAAAATGTTAAAGAAAAACAAATTGGTATCTCAAGAGAGCTTGCATAAAGATGACACTGACACTGGAAAAGCCCACAAGTCTAATATAATTCATAATTTACCTTAAACTTAAAAGAATCCCACATATTATGTCTTCTTGTATAATTAGTTCAATCCTCCTAACCTTCTTCAGTTCATATTTTCTTTGAGGAAAACTAATGCACCCTATTCTGTTTCATCAAGTGGTACATGTACTGAAATTTTTTATGCAAACCTGTGTCCTGTGCATTTAAGCATCCTGTACATTTAAGAACTACATAATGATTGACCTCACACAGATACTAAAATACCCCATTAGCAAATAAATTATATTTCCTCTACAAATCTCACAGCTCTAGAGAACAAAAGTGTTTACCTAGCGAAGGATTGTAGATGCTTCTGCTTTTGTCAAAGTCTGGAAACAACCAAATCAAATAAGACTCCTTAAACTTGTTGAAAAGAAAAGTGAAACAGGTTTCTCTCATTTCTTTGTTCATCCATTCCACTTTAGTTACCTACAATCAAATAAATAAGGTAAATGCACATCATCCATGTTTTTTTTACAAAAATTGCTGCATTTCTCACTTAACTTCATACAATTTCAAACATTTAAGCATAATCATATAAATTCCAACTCTGAAAACAATTTGTATTTACCAAGATTTTGCATTTTCAAATTTAACAAATATTCTTCAAATGTCATGTCTTTAACAGAAAATTGTGTACTTTGTACAGAGTAAATTCATGGGTTATAAATTTGAGTGGTTTTGAGAAAAATTACATATTTATGGGTTCATACATTCGTTGACTGGGGAAGGAGTTGTATCTTTTCCAGACAGATCATGCATTGTTTGTTGGGTCTTTAAAATCAAAGCTGAAGACAACCACAATACCCACAAAAATAGTGAACTCACAGCATGATGATTCTTGTACATCTCGACTACAACCTTATGAACATAGCATCTCCAGCTAAAGGCATGCTACATTTAACAACTACAAAAACAGCAATACTGATACAATAGTAATTTCTATATTACCGAATAATATTAAGATTTTACATTGGATTAGGATTCAAATTATATGCAACTGTACTTTGCAGAACTTTTCATTCAAGTGTAATCAAAAGAAACATGTATTTTTATAACATTTATGGAGAAGAAAAAAATTCTTGATGTGCAATTTAACATTGCCTCAAATTTGACACATCTGACCATTTTCATAACATAAATAACAGAAAAGAAAATAAACTGCAAATCTGATCAAATAATTCATATTTATTGACTAGGAAAGTGCATACCCTTGAGAATCACCATAATCAGAACTTAATGAAATGAATAGCTGTCAGTAATGGACTAAAAATTAGTTAATATCTGGTTTAGAGAATTTAAGACTCGGGCTGAGTTGGAGATGTTATCTCCATTCTCAACCAATCAAAATGACCTTTCAAAAAGTGATTTACATTGCCTGAACTAAATCTCAAACTCAAAACTTTTATGACCTCAATGCCAGGACTAAGGTAAAGAATATTACACACTTTTTAGTACTGCCAAAACAAGCTGTAAAAATGTTCTAGTCATCATAGACCATAGATGGAATATTTCATACAAAGTGATGTCTCTTACTTCTGACACCATGAACTGCAGCAGAGCATCAAAGAAGAACTTTGTGATGTTATCTGGCTGCTTTTCTCCTGGTGCTGTCAGTATGGGTGTTACTTCACCAGCAGTAATAAAACTTCCAAAACCTATCAAAAGAACAAAAAATAAGTATTAAACTTACTTAAATCCCCAATGCCACTATTATGTACAAAAAAGTTGTACGTACCAAATCATCTGAATAATACTGATGGACTCATGGTAACAATTCAGTTCCCATAGTAAACCTACACAAACACCATGATATTAAAAATTCAATAACTTAAAATTTCTGAGTGCTCAAGATCAATCCTATATTTATCAGTATAGACGAAACCTGGATGTCTGCTTCTGTGTAGAGGTCAGGTGCTAATTTTAGTAATGAGTGTTCCAAACTCAAGACTGTTCAAGGACTGAAATTCCATCAATAAAACAGTCTATTTGTTTCACTTACAACTCGGATAAGCTCTCAAAAGATTCTTTTTCCTAAAACACAACTTACATTATTAACCAATCCTGGCCAGCCAAACCCAAATACCATATTTCATGTAATTTTTTGTACACAAAAAAATAATTATTAATTTCAGTGCACTAATTTTTTGTGTGCAAAATAAACAATTATCATTTTGTGGTACTGACCGTGTATGAAAAATAACGGGGTCATACCCAAACAATTTCTACAGAACATATGCTACTCAACAACCCAAAGGTAAAACATACAAAATAAATGTGTATTTCTGTCTCATTCTGCTCTCAACTCAAGAATCCAATTACAATAAAAATAAAAGTACTCAAAAAGATTTTTGTTTTGTTTTTAGAGAGGAGAGAGAGAGAAAGAAAGAGCATTATGTTTCAGAGTGCAAGCTCGTCTGCATTTACAGCATACTTTTAAATTTTGTACCAAATACAAAACTGGTGTGCTATCAAGATGAGAGACCTCCCAACTTACTGTCCTGTGTGGCTAGTATTCGATCACTGAGGAAGTCCTGCTGAATCCCATCACCAAGCCCTGGCACCAGCTGCAGGAAGACCTGATGGCATTCTTCTGAAGCATTCATTAGAAGAATTTGATACCAAATCAGGAAAAGCCTCAATCCCTCACGCCTCAACTACAAGCAAAAAATTACTGATGTTCAAGCTAATCAGGTTATATATATATATATATATATATTTTCACTCATTTTGCAGAAGAATGGCAACCATTTTCAATTTTGTTTATGAGCCAAACGGAAAATAAATATACACTATAATGTCTGTAATATTCTACTGCAGAATATTCAATATATATGCAAAAGTTACTTTCTCAATATTCTTGTATGCGTAAAATGATGCAATTAATCACCTATCAGAATGATTAGCAAGAGTTCTATTATCAATTGTTAAGACAAGTGGCTGATGAATGTCCACCCTGAGAAGCCATATTTCAGCACAATCTCTTACCTTAATGCCATTCCCAGGATGAAGCAGCTTTTTCATAATACGACCTAAAAGCATATTGAATGTGTTATTAATAAGCTATTAATAACATAAAAGTATATTTTCATACAAATCCAAAGGGCTAAATAATGACATTGGTAATGCCTGGCTTTCCTACCGCTTGCGATCAAATACAAACTTTCTTAACCTCACACTTGACAAAAGTGCTCTTTTGTTATGTGTTTCACATATACAGAATACTTTTTCATCTTGACAGTCACATCTAGAATCACAGATAAGAGTCCCTTAAAGGGACTGGAACTCTACTGACTACAAAGAATGTCCAGGAATTCAAGTTATTACCATTTCTATCTTTTTAATGCTGAGTGTTGAATCCATCTCTAACATTCCTGTTTTATGTATATCTATACATTTTGTAAAGGACTGTATTGAATAAGGGCCATTTTCTGCCCCCTCTCCAAATGTCCTTATATGATGTATAATGTACAAATAAGGTGGTTAACATTTATTTCTGACACAAGTTTTGTGTTCATGTGTCTGTTGCCATGGTTACCGGGTGTCATAACACTATCAAAAAAGACATGAAAAGTAGTCATCTTTTCCATTTACTTCTCATAGATACTGCTTTACCATGAGATACTCACTCAGTTTCAAATTTGCAATATGCATTTTTATTATTTATGGGGTTATAAAGCTCTATAAATAAAGTTTCATTTCTAAAACTATTCCAAATAGGTCCATCTTTGACAAAAATGGCACTTCATCATAAAATACAAAACTGTTCCTCAATAAAATATTATTTAATATTAATGAATGATGTTTAATCTTATTGAATTATTTATCATTGTAAAGGAGGCATTAACAGGGGCCTGTAAGTTCGCTTCTTCATCGATACATGGGTTTGTTACCTTCACTGGAAATGACAAGTGTTCTTTATGTATTTATGTACTTTTATCCTTATATTTTCATGGCTATGTAACACATACACTACTGTGTTTCTATCTTTAGAAGAGTTTGCCAGACAAAAGATTTATTTACTCAGTGTCTTCCATACCCTGTGAGGTAGCCTATAGTCAAACTATAATCTATTTATAAACTATATATTCATCCGTAAAGATATAACATGGACATTAATAAGAAATAAAACACTACTGGTTCAGCACTTTTAATGACCTTCTGAAAACTGTGACATATGTTTTAGAAGTAATGGAATTGGAGACTATAAGAAAGAAACAGACTATAGGTATTGTACTCTCTAGACCTTTTGCATCTATTTTTAAAACAGCACAGGATTACTGCATTACACTGACTGCATACAGTTGTCTGTGAAATGATAGGATATACATGTTTATAAAGAACATATAACTATAATGAACAAATGACAACACAATCATTTTATTATTCGTTTTCCAAATGTTATTTACCTGCACTTGTAGTCTGCAAAGATGGTGATTTACACAGTGCAAGATTCTGGGATTTACAGAATGAATGCAACTTCCAAGGAATTTTTGGAAACAAGTTTGCACATAAACTTGGATGAAAAATGAGTCAAAGTAAGCTAGTCTCTACCTTTTCATTGTTTAAAGTAACTATATAAGAATATAATCTCTCTCTCTCTCGTCCTTTGCAAATGTAGGCCTATATTCAATTCTTTGTAGTGATTCAAAACTGGGGCCCTCAATGGGGGCAATGAGGAAATTCAAAAACATATAGAAAAATCTGAATGAACAAAATAACGTTATATGAATATGTGTTCATATACCACTGAAGTAAAACTAGTCACATTATACCACTGACTCGTTAAAGTAAAGCTAGTCACATTATACCATTGACTATTATAATCTCACAGAGGTTTCGAAGGCAAATTTTGTGTATAAATATTTTAAATAATGTTTACTATACTATGTATGCCGACATGCTTGTCCGTATCCCTGCGAAAAATCATGCGAACATCTCACCGTAAGGCTTTCTATATAACTGGAGGGTCAGATAAGTGCTAAAATGAAAATCTATGCAAGCAAGAGACGATGAAGCATCTGATAAAAGAAATGCGCTCACTAAACACGTTACCTAATGGTAGCAGTTAACCAAAACTAATGGCAAATCTTGATGACTGTAATGTCCCCCCATCATCCACCCATTACATGACCCAGGGGTGGAACACTCCTGCCATCTGCACAGTTGAGATGAGCAACTGTTACTGTAATTGCCATTTTTTTCGTATATCTAAACTTGGATCCCTCTTAAAGACACTGGGAGGTGACCAGACATAATTTGCAATGGCTGCACAGTCATCAAATAGAGAATAAAAAGCATTAAAAATAAACTATACAGGCCAACATGGACATAAAAAGTCAAATTATTAAAATGAGTATGTCTTAAAAATATACCTTTTTGTATTCATTTGAATGTGGTATGTACATTGCCGGAATACCCATTAAGCATACTAAGCACATGCTTAGGGCACCAGAAAAAAATCATAATTATTTGCTCCTGATAAAAGTGAATGAATTATATATGACCATTTCGACCTGCATGTATGAGTATTTTGATTTGGAATGGTGGCAACACGTATTTTCCAGCCTTTTTTTTAGCTTCTGGTATTTGTTTCTTTTAAAATTTCACATTTAGTAGTATGGGTGGGGTACTATAATATTTTCAGTCATGAGGGCCATGGCAGGCTTTAATCTGACAATTTTTATGCATTATCATTCTCTCTTCCTCAGTATCAAAGGTCTCGCTAGGATTTCAAAACTAGGAGTCCAGGACTCCCATTTGGGTAAAAATAGGAGTCCCACCATCAAAAATTGCAGTCCCTTCTTTCCTACAGAATCAACACAGACGTGAGTGCATCTGTTTTTAGATGGAGAGGTTTTCGTAATGTAATCACTCACTATAATATAGCTTCATTACAACAGTCCATTGAAACGATCGCAAATTTATGGTTTATTTATTTTGTATACATACTTGGAGTAATTTTAGGCAAATAAATAGCATCTGATGTTCGGAAATATGTGTAAAGTCAGAAAACAGCTTAGACCTTATAGTGCATCTCGCGAATTCCACAACATAGCATAGTCCCATACGTTTCTGACCTACATACTTTGCATATTAAAGTTAAATCTTTAATAAAATAATAGCTAGGCTTTGGTTTCAACGATTTGTCTATTTTTTCTGAATATATCTGCCCGATGATTTAAGAAAACAGACAATCTAATAAACTGGTACATCCCAGACTTAGCAAAGTCCACCATTATTTCATATTAGGCATACTGGTTCACTTACAATTTCAAACTAATTTTATGACGAAATAGTCTATAAGAGGCAGTTAATATATATCCAGTCACCGATTCTGATCTTAAAACACAAGTTTGTATGTTTTACCATCAAAGGATAGCATGCAGGAAATTGATAGTTGCTACCTTACTCGGAAATGGGTTAATGGTCAATCAGCTATCAAAACATAATGCTTGTGAATGGGCAAGAGTTTGTTTGTCAACATGATATAAAAACTAGGTCTAACTACTGATGCCTTGATGAATACATTTCATTACAACACTAGAACTAACCAGGCTAAGGTGAGGGGCATTTTAAAAAAATATGGTATGGTCAGTCAATGTACCTCTTAAATAAACACAAGGCAAAGTCGTTTTCGCTTTCCTATCAGAAGAAGGCAAAGTTTACATTTTTAGGCGACTTGTCACCCACTTAAGAACGGCATTTTATCTAAGTCTCAACATGTCTTGATTACTAGGTCATGTGCACTGCTTATTCCGCTACATTCGGAAATGATCACAATAACGAAAGCTAACGTTGTTTATTTGATGTACTTTATAAATGGCCCCATGAAAATCTCTGGGTCTTTCTGCCTCTGAATTCAATCAATGTAAATATCTACATTTTCCAACCCACTCGCCAGTCAAAGCCTTTGAACTTGCCGCCCAGCTACTGCAGCATGTTCTTTTTTATGTACTCTTTGTAATCCTATAAAATGGAAATATGTATGCATCAAGGGGTCTTTCAGTCACTGAATTCTGTCATTGTAAATATCAGCACAGCTAATTGATCAACACATTTTTCCACAAAGCAGGTGGCTGAAGCAGGACTGGCAAGTCTTTGAATTTTGCCGCACACCTATTACATGCGTACGGAGGACTCCCGCCTCAGTGATTTTCTGCGTCCCAGAAAAAAATTGGCATCCAAATACGCGTAATTAAGCATTTCCGAGATCTCTGTCCGACAAATATGATACCATAATAATGTAAACATCAGGATATTGATTACAATTCAAATTATACAAAATTATAATATGCCATATAAACATAAAAGAAGCCAGATGACTACTGAGGAAAGCAGTGCTCAGTGTAGAAAAACAACTCATTTGATTCCCCGTTGTCATATTCACATTCTGGAATCGATTATGCATCCTTAAGATGAACAGTTAGTGATGCTTTCTTTGTCAACTCATCATTTACCCATCTTTTGCAACCAAGAAACCTGACCGCTCCGGTGGCCTAGTGGTTAGAGCGTCCACCTCAGAAGCAGGAGGTCGTGGGTTCGATCCCCAGCAGAGTCATACCAAAGACTTACAAAAATGGTACTAGCAGCTGTCTCGCTTGGTGCTCAGCATTAAGAGGTTAGTGTTAGGACTAGTCAGCCTGGTGTCAGGATAATGTGACTGGGTGGGACATCATGCTACATGTCTGTGGCATGATGCCCCAGTGCTAGAGATCACTATAAACTGTCACACTGCAGTCATCATAGCAATATGACTGAAAAATTGTTAAAGATACATACATTTTTTTAAAATCAAAATCCAACCAAGAAGCCATAGGAAACTAGATACATGGGCACAACACCCCACAAACCGAGCACCAACCTTGCAGGTACAATACCATTTTTTGATGGAATCCATGGAATATTTCAGCTTGTATTGGATCCACAGTGAATGGATTTTATTTTTGGAGTGGCAAGACTTGATTTTTACATGTAACAGAGCTGGAAAATCCATGCATGCCATAACCTCATAGTGTCCCTCCTGTGAGATGCTCATTTGTATACTTTGGAACCTGCTTGACTTGATAAATGCCCATAGTGACGTTACACAGGTAATGAATTGACATCCTGGAGAATTCATTCATTTTCCCAGTGGATGCATCCACCATGAAGTATATTTTGCACTTATTCAGCAAATTGTTCTCTTGAACCAGGATTTAAACCTTATTCGGTTACAGGACTTGATTCATTTTCAAGCCAAAATAGGTATAAATAGTCATCATCGGCCAAGGAAGAAGGAACATCAAAGTTAAGATATGACTTTGTTTTAATTGGCTCATGCACATGTTGTAAAAGTGATTTAACATCTGTTCTTGAAAGTTTTCAAACTCTTGTTGCAGTGATAGATTGCAGAGATTCATTAGTGATGTAGATTTCCAAACGGAATTTGTACCATCTACTATTTGACTTTGCAAAAATACTAAACCCTCCAAAAGATGGTTATGGCACAGATTGGGACATTAACAAGATGATTTTGATATCCATACGGTCTTTTTGCATATAACACAATGTCTGTGAGATCCTGATGTTGATGGAAGTTGAATTGATTCTGGGCCTTTTATGGCAGCATTGTATGTGTTTTAGGCCATTCACCTAATTGTCATATCTGACATAAAGTCTCATATGTTGGATGCTTTTTCATACATTCGCATGTATTAACTTTGGCAGTCATATTTAGTCTATAATAGTAAACAGCCTGTGACTTCCATAGGGATGGAGCCAGAAACAGATTTTATGAACAGTATATAAAAAGAATTAACTCGGCTTATTATGTATTATCATAATTCTTGTTTTATATCATACATTTTTGTGTCATCCATTATGCCATGTTACATCCCAAACCATTTTTTATTTCAGAATTGTTTTGGTTTGAATATATTGTATGCTTGACATGTTTTATGGTTAGTGCGGTCCCCCCACCATGTTTGTTTCCCCTAGAACAAATAGGTAGGTGGACATTCTTTTAGTATTATTATTATTAATGCAGCTATTAGAAGTAGTAGTAGTATTTTTAATAGTAATAGTGCTTATATTCAAGCAGGATGTCCTTTGAATAAAAAGATTTTCATATGTAAATGTTAATTATATTTATTAGTTTCTGTTACAATCAGAAAGTGTATAAAGTTACGAGCTTAACATTTAGTGAAATAAAGAAAATATATTTTGACCCCGCTATTTATGTATAAAATAAATAATATATATCTACTAATCCTATTATTTACAGCATACTTTTGCAAAAAAAATGGCAACATAAAAATACAATTCTATTTAATGTTTACTCCATGTAGTCTTTGTTTACATATAGTTCAAAAGGCCCCTCCAGCGCCTCTTTGAAAAATTGTGTTCCCAATGCAATTTAGAAAAAATAATGAAATAGAGAAATGAATGGATAACATTGTTTTTAAAATATCTGAATAGTTATTGTTGCAGAATTTTTTAAATATAATAATGAAGGAAATAATCTAGAAATGCAGATCTAATTGCTCATGCAGAGCGATATGTAGGCAGCTACCATGCAACAGGGCAAACAATGACAATGATACATAGCGAAATTCAAGATTTATTTAGTTTTTAGTGATTAGTGCAAACGTGCTCTCATAAGATAATATGACAACCCCAAAACTGTCATAAAAACTAATCAGTGTAACTACCTTGTTTGAGCAAGCCCGCGCTTAGATCTTATTTCTAGTGTCAAGCTGCTCAAATGTAGCTTTTTCTCTTAAATTTCCCATACCAGCCCATGTTCAAAGGTCATGTTTAGGTGTGAAAAAGAAATTTGTATGCATATTTGATGCTGAATAGGGTGATTTATACATCAAATAATACAATGAGACACAGAGTTGTGATATTTACGAGAATCTTTTCTCCCCATAAAAATGTGGACAGAAAATGGCCCTCATTTAATATAGTCCTTTTATTCATGACTGTAAACTGCAGTAATTGTCTATAGCTAAATTTTCTACAGGAGTATACCATTTTCTTTTGAGATATTGTGAGTGTAAATTACTTTTATAATTAGTTGTTCATGAAGTTGTTGTTATAGGGTTTAATGCTATTTTTCAGTACAAGACAGGCTAGTATCAGCAAAATTATACATAGATAAAATCAAACAAATTAAAACTTCAATCATTCAAAGAGTTATAATAGAAATACAAGCACATACCTATGCTGTGAAACATCCATCTCTTGTGTATCAACTCTGGAAGCAGCAGTAGAATTTTCTGCAGCATATAAAAAAATGCTCATTAGTACATGTACTAACAGCATAAAATACAACAACACCTAAACATACTCATCCAACATGAAATGGTGAATGCTGGTTCAAGACTGACCAGTGTTCTGTTTAATGTAAAATATTTTCTGCTGAGAATATTCGTTACTTTGTCCAGTGAAAGTCTATACTTTCTACAGGAAGCTTATTTTCAATTTGCTCTGATTAGGCTCATACAAACACTTCACGATCTTAAAACTAACTATAAATGATTACCAGATGGACAGCAGACAGGTCTCAATTTGTAGTTACTGACAAATGGTTGCAAAAAAGTAATACATGTTACAAAAGACAACTATCTGCATTATCAAATCTTGGTAACTTCATCAGCTTTTATATTTCTAATATAGCTAAGTACAAGTTCATTCTGGGCAAGTGAAAATCTTGTGGTTATTTTCAGATTCAATGAGAAGTTTTTACTGAACTCCCAGCATATCAAGGTACAAACTTTTACTTCTGAAATACAACACCTGATGAAGAATACTTGTGACCTTAGATTTCTTCCCATTCCCAGTGGCAAAGAAATGTAAATTGTTTCCAATTTGATTGTAAAATATTTCCAACCTACAAAAAGCCATGCCCTTTACAATACTATCTTTGGGAGATACATTTGTATAACAAGTTTAGCAAAGAATCAAAATAATCAATGTAGCCTAGGATAATAATAGTTGCTATTGACTCAATTAAGGTTCAAACATTTTTTCTTCATTAGCTTTTAAGGACTAACAGGGCTTGGTGATGGAATTCAGCAGGACTAACTTTTTCTGCCGTGTCTAATGAGGTAATATTAGGTTTTCTAAAGCTAGATCCAAACAGCCTCTCCTGTTTTGATTAAAAATGAAAGAAAATAATCTGCCACCTGCATTGGTGAAGGATAGGAGAACCTCACCCTTGGGACCAGAATTTGTGTGAAAACTCATCAAAGCCTTATTCCTGCCAATGATACTGACCCTCGGGTAGGAATTCCCTATCCCATCCCAATACATATGGATTATATATTGGTCTCAACATCCAAAGCAAAACAATAAAAAATTATGTACATACCTCAAAGATTTGTAGAATATGATCCAATTCTTCTCTGTGAGATTTGTTAACTGAAAGATATTATTTAATTTATATAATCTGAATTAAAATATTGTAATATACTTACATAAACTATTTAAGCTTCAGCAGACTTAATGGGGTTCCTCTGGTTTAATGCATGTGATTCTATGAGACTAAATTGTATACTATCATTTTGATGACCAGATGAGAAATAGCATGTTATGAATAGAGTAAAAAGTCAAGCTGGAATGTGAAGATGTCACAAAGCAATTAAAACAAAATGTGCAAATATCAAGCGAAAAACTGAAAAAAGTTGCACGTTAAAATGAAGCAGTCATCAGGATTTTTTGGATCATCAGTTATAAATTGTGATTTCTTATCATGATCTATTGAATTTTAAAGAAAATAAATAAAGTTTTTATCATGTACATGTATTTTATAAAGATCAACAGTTTAAGTAAATAAACTGAGAATTAATGGGACCCTCAAATCATTTGTCCGATAGCACAAGTCAACAAGGGCTTCTTTAAGAAAAATCTGAATTTAAGCTCTTCCAAAGAAATGTAATCATCAATTCAAACTGACACAGCAAAAAAAGTTCTTACCTCGCTGTTTGAGATCCGCTTCAACATTGATGAAGTTGTCATAGAAAATATAGTAGATGTGAGAATAATTTTCATCAAAGAACTTCTTTGCATCTGCAGTTTCATAGTTGTCTGTAACATAAAATAAACAGGACATGCTTTCAAAAAGCATCAATTTATCTGAGCTTTGAAGTATTACAAAAATGACTAAAAGCATACCTTTAAAACATCGATATTGCATTTAGAAAACCTTGTTGTACATAGAATTTGGCCAATATATAGGTCACTTAATGTTGTAAATAAATATAATGTACACATAAATCTCAACATATTTATTCTGAGAACAATAACCAGAAACCTGTTGGTATCGCAGCAGAGTGGAGAAAACCATTTTCAAGATGTACCGAGCGCATGTCAACGATGTTTCTGTTGGTGTCAGGTGACTACCACATTGACATATGCTCTCTGAGTAATGAATCTGGTTTTCTTCAAATTGCTGCAACATTTACAGATTTTAGGTCGTTGTTTTCACAATAAATATTTGGAGAAGTTTTTTTTTCTTCATTTTTCTAAAAAAATTATGCGATTTTCATTTATATGTTCAATTTGTTTTCCTACAGCAACACTAGAAATTTATTGTTGATATCACATGACTATGACCTCTGATGTCATTGACATGTAGGTTGCGAGAGTTGTGTAGTCACGTGACCATGAATGCAAATGGCCTGATCCAGGTCACAATTCAGCAATGATGTACTTTCATTTCGTCTGTCAGTGGATGAAAGACATAACGAATGCTATGATTGCAATTTCTGAGAAAACAAGTCATATTCCTTTCGATTTCATGCAGGTATATGAAAGGTTGTTCAAGTTTGCTGTGTTGGCTAGGGAATAGGCTCTGACCCTACACCCCAACATAAATGTCCAAATATAAAAAATCGGGTTGCAAGGGTCAGATGAAATTTGGACTAATAGTAATACACTTGGCAGCCAATATAAAGGCTTTTCTACAAACTAAATACTAATTGAAATGCTAAAATCGATTAAAAGAATGATAAGTATCTTGAACGAAATGAAGCTATCTAAACACTTTATTCAATATTAGCATATTTTTATTTGTTTCATTAACGAAACATACTTCAGCCTAATCTGAATTTGGTATTCAAGGCTTCCATTGCAATCCAGCGAACTGAATTGTTGGTCAACAGAACTTGGAAAAACTTTGTTTGCTTCTGTCAGAATTTGAATTATTTGTAAAAAGACATCAGAGGAAGTGAGGTCCGACTAAAGCAATACGACTTTATTTTGTAGGAAAGCGTTGATATGGGCTGCCATGTTTTTGAGATATTCCACGAATGTTTACTTCCCGTTGCCATGTTAGTCGACCTAGAAACAACGCCGTTAATTAAGATGGTGACCTTTTAAACACAAACAGCTGGGGACGCGTCTAACAATGTATGACTAAACCAACCCCTGTAGAAAAACGCCGACCTTCAGAACTATCAGGGACTTCTGTATCATTGTAAGAATGCTCCTTTCCAACCACACGAACCAATTTTCAATGATTTTCACCCTGCTTTTCACAGCAATTTGAAATCCCGTTTCAGGAAAATAACAGCATAACGCAAGAAATATTTGCAAAGAGATATCATATTCTTTCTAATTTAAATGAGTGTTGACTGACAGATGCAACAGCTGACCGACTCGCACTCACCGAGAACAGTTCGCAGATGTTTCAACCGCGTCAGCGTGTCTTTCTTTGGATCTGCAACCTTTTGTGCTGCTTTTTTAATATCTCCATCTTTAGTAGATTTCCTAAACATAGTTAATGCCGCCGACATTTCTCTATAAATGACCGGAAACGACCTACTTTCTCACATCTCGTCTGCTCGCATTCCATCTACAAATGGCCGAACTGTTTACACGAGCATGCGCAAAGTATTTTAATTCAAGGGAGATAAATCTTACCAAATGGGGGCGTGTCCCTGAGGACAATAGCTTCGCTAACTCCTCAACAGCCAAATGCAAAGCTGGGAAAAAAAACAAAAAACAAAAACATTCACACTTTAATTTCTTGAAACTAATCACAATTTGCGTGAGTGTATGTCTACGATATTTAAAATTGCATACTATAGATTCCATTTTGCAAAAATATACTTGACAGCCAAAAGTTTGAGATACTTTGCCTCGCGACAGGAACATGTATTATCCATGTCCGATCTCAATATGATCACAATATACAACACGAATACACGATCTATAATTTTTATTAGAGCAATAAGAATCGAAGTCTTTTTGCTGTGCTAATTTAACGATCGTAAAATCTAATTTAAAAAAGAAACGAAACTTCTTGAAATGAACACACACACATCTCTCTCTCTCTCTCTCAATATATATATATATATATATATATATATATATATATATATACACTCTCTCTCTCTCTCTCTCTCTCTCTCTCACACACACACACACACACACACACACACACACAGCCATTTAAATAACCCGCTTATCTACGCCCCCTGTATGAACTTTCAGACACACCTCCTACAAACAAAATGTCTGCACTGTTATGGGGAGAAGATTTACGTGAGTTAATATTTTAACCAATTCTGCTGGTTACACAGGGAAAGATAATGCTTTTCCTCTTACAGGATAATTCATATGTGTCCGATTGTGTTTTTGGCTACATTTCTTATTCTTTTTCTTGATTATTCGACGAGTCTCAAGTGCGAGAAGGCCAATGATTGCTGGATTTTATGATCGTCACAAGTATCACAGGCACTTAGATAAAACAAATACTGGGACGAAGAATTCAGAAAACTCAATGCTTTATGTATCTACGAATATGATGCAGAATGGTCTGACAATACACAGAACGTCGTAAAATGGCAACCCTAGGTCCCTCTTACCCTGTGATTGTCATAGAAAATATATCAGAAAGTAATACTGACGATGTAGCTGTTGAAAATGAAAAGGATGGTACTGCGTTGGATGTGGGAAATAATTTTTATGGTATCGTGGAGAACAGTCCTGAAAGAAAGGACCAAAACGCATTGGAAACTGGTACAAATTTGATTGTCACCGATAATAGGAATGGTTTGAAAGTACAAGAAGTTAACACTGACCCCCGTGATGCGCCCTCTGTTTTAAAAACTCTACAGGTGCCCGATTATGTCTACATTTCACCCACCTCCAGTCCAACCTCAAGTCCTGGGTCAAGTCCGGCCTCTAGCCCCACCACTCAAAGAAGAAAGCAGGAGGAGAATGGCGAAAAAAAACGCAGCAGACACGCCAGTGGAGACAGCTCAGAAGTAGACCTACAGGAAGAGGTACTCTCTCTCTCTCTCTCTCTCTCTCTCTCTCTCTCTCTCTCTCTCTCTCTCTCTCCCCAGCATTGCTTGATATCAAAATGTAAATCTCACCCTTATATATATATATATATATATATATATATATATATATATATATATATATATATATATATATATATATATATATATATATATATATATATATATATATATATATATGTATGTATGTATGTAGCAGCTAAATATAGTACACAGTAAGACATATCAGTAGTAAAGTGGGGCACATTAGGGACAATGGGACTTAGCATTAAAAAGACCCCTGGGTCAGATTAGGGACAATGGAAATTTAACATGGAGAAAAATCGTGGGTCACTTTAGGGACAATGGGAATTTAACATAGAGTTTGGGTCTGTCTAGGGACAAGGGAAATTAACATGGGAATAGAGTTTGGGCTTGTCTAGGGAAAAGGGGAATTGAATATGGGATTTCTTTTTTAAAAAAAAGTTTTTTTAAATTTAAATTTAAATTTAAATTTAAAAAAGGGTAGGCAATTGAAAGGCTATCTCTTTTCGACAAATATGGCTGGCCCTGAAAAGGGCCTTTGGGTTTTCTTCTTCTGCTTCTAATTTCTTCTTTTTCTCCACCAAGTTCTTATTTTATCTCCTACACTCTTTCTCTTCTTTTCTTTCTTTTTTTTCTCCTGCTCTTCTTTCTTCTTCTTCTCTTCCTCTTCTTCTTTCTTCCTCTTCTCATTTTCTTCTTCTTTTTCAATTTTTTCGTTCCATTTGCGTATTCTTATTCTTTCCTCTTCATCCTCCTTCTCCTCCTTTATCTCTTTCATGACACCACTTATCATGTCCTTTACCTTTCTTAAGTTATTAATTTCCATCTTTACACGATGGGGACTATAGGAATAGTGGTCTTCAACGAGTCTTATTAACATCTGCTCCATCATTCCTAAGTTGTCTAAAACGTCTTGTAATGTTTGCATTTTGTCAATTTGGTTAGAAGCCATCTTCTTTGTAGAATGGTTTGAACGACGAATACTGTGGGTTCTTATAGTGAAAGCGCGTACGTGAAGGAAAACATCCCCTAAAAACATAAAATTGATCTTACCTAGATCATGACCAAACAACGCGCGGACGTGAAGGAAAACATCCCCCACTTTTCTCATTTCATATAATCAAACCCAAACTATACTCTCCACATACGCTAAGAAACAATAAAGAAACCCATAATCTACTATTCACACAAACTTACTTGAGCATTTACAAACACAAACACACAAACACATACACTCTCACTAATAATAAAGAGTTAGTGTTTATATTCACACTACTCTACCTACACACATTGGCAAATTAATAGTTATTTCTTTTCTAGAGTATTGGGTAGCCCTGAAAAGGGCTGTTTTTTTGAACTCCAGATGCACCTATCTAATGGTTGCACCTTCCTGGCCTGGCGCCACACACGCATCTTCTTCCCCAGTCTCCTTTCACCTTTCTTCTTGGGAGTGCAGAGGTAGGATATGTGGCTTCAGAATCCCAATTTTCGGTTTCTGGGATTCTGAAATTTCTTCTTCTCTCCTTTTCCTCCTCCTCTTCTTTGTTTCTTCTCTCCTCTTCTTTTCTTCTTTCCTCCTCCTCCTCCTCTTTCATTCTTGCTTCTTCGACAATGGCCTCCGCGGCCAGTTCATTTAGTATGCGCCTGGCATATTCCAGGTGCATCTGGAGTTCTAACAGTTTCACAATTCTGGTGCTCATTCTTCTGGTGGTGTTGATCAATCAACAAGGGTAGCTAGACTGCCGAGCGAGTTTCAATTTATACTGAAAGTGCGGACGTGATGGAAAACATCCCCCTAAAAACATAAAATTGATCTTACCTAGATCATGACCAAAGAAACAACGCACGGACCTAAAAGAAACACTCACTCACTTTTTTATGCTACCCATCATTATTTTAAAATTTTTTATAAATCACTTCAATAGACTATTTACATATGCAAAGCAATCCAATCTAACCCCAAATATACACCTCAAACACCAAAAAAAGACATTATTTTAATCTACTATTGACACAAACTTACGTGAACTTTTACAAACACAAACACACACACACACACACACAAACACATACACTCTCACTATCAATAAAGAGTTAGTGTTTATATTCACACTACTCTACCTACACACACATTGGCAAATTGATGGTTATTTCTTTTCTAGAGTATTGGGGTAGCCCTGAAAAGGGCTGTTTTTTTGTTTGCTATGGCAATCTTTTTTAGTTTCTAAGAATGCGATGTCCTCTGAGGATAGACTTTCTGGCGATAGGTCTGCTTCTTCGGAAAGAGAAAAAGAACTCTTTGGTGTCGATACGACAATCGACAAAGCCTCTGTCAGCTTCAGGTTGCTGCTGCTGCTGCTGCTGCTGTTGCTGCTGTCTCTGAAGTCTGTACTTCTCTGTCCATTCTTCTTTTTCCCTGTTCATTTCTTCTCTGAAGAGCTCTTCTATCAGGTCTTCAGTGATTTTTAACATTCTCACATTCTCTATTTCTTCTGGCTTCGGTATCAGACTGTGTCTGACCCTATTCAAATTCACGTAGGCTTCGTTGAGCTTAGCTAGTTTGGAGCACATCTTCGTAGGAGGATGAGTCGACAATGGATGGTTAGACTGGAAACAACCCCGGTTCTTAAAGTCAAAGCGCGGACGTGAAGGAAAACATCCCCCACACGGTTTTCGAGTCGCAACGTTCAGTGAGTGTCATGAGAGGGATAGTAAGAAGTGAAAGAGCATCAATCCAACATTCTTCTAGCTAAACAAAAAACAAAGACATTTTTTCAAAACACAACATTTTTTATTCAAAAATCACTTAACACTAAACAACAACTCTAACATTTTTAACAATAATCCAACACTATAACATCAAACAATTTTTTTCAAATCACTAACATTTTTTGTCAATTGACAGTCTACTTTAAACAGGGCTGACAACGTTGTGAATGAAATTGTGATTTCCACTGTTGGAAATCATTAGGCCATTGATGGACACTACGTTTCCTAGCTTGAGACAAAAGATAAGCATAATGGTCACAAAACCATCGATCTACTTTCACATCATTTCTAGAAGAATGACGAGGATCAAAATGAGTCACTAAATGTTCTAAGGAATAGCCCAGGCTGCGATGATGCAGAAAATACACACAGTACTGTCCGCACACCAAGGAATCTGTGCCTTGTAATTTCACATTATTGAATCGGGTGGTTTGAGCATTTCTTCTCATAAAGTCGATGATATCGTCTTCCAAAGGGGGCAATCCGTACGAATCGAAATATTCCACACATCCTTCTTGAGGAAAGTAGACGGCTACCCAGTGGGTTCCTGGGAGATGACTGTCGTCCGTGTTGATCACGTAAGCTTGATGGTCTTTAGGTTTGCGATGAGGGAGTTCATCTTTAGCACAGAAGACAGGATTCCAAGAAGCCGTATACGAACTGTGGTTCAAAAGGTAATAAAGTTCCCAGGTATCCATTTGTGTGGTTTTTTTCTTCACAGGTAATAATAAGTCGTCAATTCGATCCTGACTTTTTGCTTGAAAATGTCTGACGAATAAACGGTTATTCGTTCTGTTTCCTCACTCTGATTCAGGAGAGCTTCGATACGATGGATCTCTTGAGTGGTTAATGGTGGACAAGAATGTTCACGCAAGTCTTTATACCACT
This sequence comes from Sinohyriopsis cumingii, assembly GCA_028554795.2. Taxonomy (NCBI): domain Eukaryota; kingdom Metazoa; phylum Mollusca; class Bivalvia; order Unionida; family Unionidae; genus Sinohyriopsis; species Sinohyriopsis cumingii. The sequence goes on along the minus strand of CM068824.1, from coordinate 188,519,252 downwards.
GGTGCAACACGTCTTTGTTCGAGATGAGACTCCAAGCTTCGTCCAGATACTCATCCAATTTTTCTTCTTGACTTAACATTAGGCATTTATCGTGTTGAATTTGACTGGGATGATCGTTTTGACATCCATAACAATTTTTCTTGATCAATTCCGTCATTTTTTCCACCAAGTGTTTGGCAAAACAGGAGACTAAATGGGCTTCTTGTTCTGGCCATCTTGACTTCATCATGATCACTTCTTCTTCCACAGTCTCCTCACAGTTCATGTCCAAAGTTTCTCCACTAGGTAAAGAGGGATAACAGTCTTCCATAGCTTCTAATAGTCTAGAATGACTTCTCTCAAACTGTTGATTTCTATGGTATTATCAAATTCTGCATACAGGATGACGTTCACTGTGTTTTCTGCGCGTAAAGCTTCTGCAAATTGAAGTTCCACACGAATCTGACCCGATTTTATAGGGTGGAAATGTCCCTCGTCGCTGCCTTGGTCAGGAGTGAAATCGAAAGCCCACAAAGCATAGCCTCCTTCATAATCCTCGTACGTAATACCGTGACTGGTGTTGGTTCCTAACTGTCCCGTGGCTTCGTACAGGGACAAGTACGATCTCAAGTAATTCTTCTCGGGCTCAAATTTAGGCTCGAAAGGTCGGGTACACAAGGTCTTGCTGTCGCGACTGACTTCTATCTTGGACACTTTGTAATGTTGAAACTCAAAAGGATTTTCGTGGTAGGCTCCGTTGAAGGCTGAATTCTTGACGATACCAACAATCAAACGTTTGGGTAACTGTCCTTGGAACAGATGATCTTCGATCATGGATCGCTGTCCAGCAGGAATGGTGAAGGTTTTCACTTCTACGCGTCGTATCGGATACTTGGCGGTCGTTCTGCTCAACGTCTGACTGATGTCGTTACCTACTTTAGGCAACACTTCCACACGACGCACGTAGAGTCTGGCTTCTTGGATGACGGTTTTGTAAGTGGCATCACGAGCAGCCATCAAATGGAAAGCGGCACTGCTGCGATTCAATCTCAAGCGGATATCCACCCCGTTCAGCAAATACTTTTCTTGCAACCACATGTCCAAATGCAAACGATCCATCAGTTCTAAAGTGCGACTTTGCTTGATTTTCAGTCTTCGAGTTATATATCCCGCATTGTGAGGATTGTCAGCTTGTGGTGCAATAGCTAGGTCGTTAAACGTGTTTTTACCCGCTGTGTCAGGTTTCCATACCACGCAAGCATCCAGATGAGTGTTCTTGGCTTCTTTTCCGTACGTCAAGAGATTTTCCAGGTACGCGCGGTAAGGGTAAGTATCCATGCTGCTGCTGACCAGTTTGTTATTCAAGTACAAGTCCACTTCGCTAAACAAAGAATGCATGAAATTATTGACGGGAGCTACTGCTTCATCAGCGTCTAGGTCAGCGTTGGGTGGTTCGATCACTTTCACTTTCAAGTACAAGTAACTGCTATTCAGATCGATGTAATCTTCGGGCTGTCCTTTGATTTCAAACTCGATGGGAGCGGAATCGGTCAATGAGGAGACGGGATGAAATTCCACCCACTGGGATTCTTGCATCGTCGTCATGGTGGGGGGCATGGCAAACATATCCAGTTCCGTCTTGGAACAAGCGCAAGACTCTCGGTGCATCATTTTTTTTTCTTTTTCTCAATAATCGAAAACGTCTAAGTCTCGAACGGTTCTTCTTTTCTTGGCCTTTCTAGCTTGAAGTCTGGTGAAAGGGTGTTTTCTTCGTCGTCTCTTTCTGCCTTGTCCTTGTTGAATGCCTGACTCGGTAGCGTGTAGGGCATTTATAGGTGTCTCTCGTCGGCCCAAAAGGTCTTTGCCCGTTTGCAGCAAGACATTTTTGCCTGCCCTCATGAAGGCTTCTTTAGGGTTTTGTTTGTCGATGATGACATTTTGGAGAAATTCTTTGCCTTGCGTCAGTGCCGCGTCTTTCAACGCGTGCAATCCGCGTGTCACCATCGGTTTCAACACTGGGGCCACCGAACGAAAGGCCGATTTTAACATATCTCCTAAACCGTGTCCTCGCTGTCGTGCAACCCCTCGGTACACTGGATACATGACTTACGAGTCGTGAGAGAACCGTTTTCGAAAATGGAGTTTCACCGTGACTTTTCCTTTGGTGAATGGAATATTTTGTCCCAGATCTCCTTTTATAGCAATGTTGACCGTGTCCAAATACGACTTGCTGACAGGCAGATAGTGAGGATGGACAAATTCGCGGTGGACGTGGTAAGTGTTTCCACCTTCCTGGTCACTGGTCGTGGTACTATCCACTTTGAAAGGAATGACACGCAGTAACGGCACGGAGGTGTGTCCCACCACGTTGTACTCCACCACATCGGAGTACACAAAGATCAAATTCAGTCCTTGGTTCAGTTCTACCGGGTTTCCAAACGATTTGTAAAAATCCATATTACCGTTTATCTTTGGGCTCCAATTGTTTGTGACCATTGTTGGATGTCCACCCAAAATTTCAAACAAACGACCATTGAACCTGAGGGACAATATTTGGGTGTCCTGAAATTTCACCAGTAAGCGACGAGCCACTTTATGGTAGTCCAGGGTGACACGTTTACTTTGTTTGTTCAGGGCTCTACCAAAGGCTAACTCGAACCTGGAAGCAATGGTGTCCACCAAATGTTGGCCACTAAAATAAAACCCTGCCGGAATTTTCAAGGTGTAGATACTGAATGCTGGATTGCTGGCTGGTTTTGTGATCCCTGAAAACCCGATTTCATTCATGGCTTCTTGTAATTGTTGGTTCAGGATTTCGACCTCAAAAAAGTTTTCAGTTTCAGTGATGTTTTGGATTTGTGTAGGGTGAATCATTTCTACTAAAGCCACTTCCCAATGGGCTTCGTGATCTAAGGGGATGGCTTGAGGTAATTTGGCCGTGTAACAGCACAACGTGTTGTGGGGAAACACCTCCATGGAACTGTCACTGGGTAAGGTTAAGTAAAATTGGTTTTGGTGACTCATAATTCCAGAGTTCTGTGGCTGTCCGAGGGGTTACTGGACGTCAGAGGTGTGTCTCAGCCCAAAATGGGGTTTTGGTTGTTGTTGTTGGAGTGGTGACTGGCACTGGCACTGGACACAAGGCTCCCGTGGTTCCCGTTGGAAGAGAATTTCAGGGAGGGATTGGGAAGCAGGTAACCGATGCAACTGCTCAATACAATGGTCCACGATTGTTTGTCTCCTTGTTGCAAACTCAAATTGGCGATGGCTGCCCCGATGACACAATACACCACGAAGATTTGGCAGAAAAAGACGATTTGCGTTTTAGGCACACGTTCTCCACACCACACCCACAAGGGTTGTTTATGTAAATCTTGCACAGAAGACCTAGGTGAAGGAGGAGTGGTCGACGTAGCTGCTTCTGTGTGAAAAGGCATGATGGTCACTTCTTTTTATAGTCGATGACTTGCGAAGCGTCGATCCAAGAATCAAAACTGGGCGGATATCCTTTCCAACGTACTTTGACTTCTCTGACACGTCGTTTGCCCACTTTACGGGTTCTGCGTTCGAGAATGCTTTCGATGTCGTACACGTCGTCTTCTTTTTTGGTGACACGTTGTAACTCGGGCAAATAAAACGTTCCTTTGAGTACTTCTCCGTTCATGTCTTCCAATTTATAGACGGCAGGATGACGGCCATGCACTCGTCCAGTGACGCGAAACAATTCGGTCGTCCAGTTAGGTAAGTAACCTTTGTCAAAAGTGCGTTTGGTTTTGCCAATGCGCACCCAATCTCCTACGGCCAACATTCCACTTTTCTTGGGGACAGCCCTCGTCGGGGACGTACCAAACAGACGCTCAAACACCAACACTTCGTTCTCGGGAGTCACGTCTTGCGGGGCAAGTCCGATGCTTCGATGGTAAGATTGGTTGTACGCTTGCACCAGGTGCGGTAAGATGTCGATGTACTTCAGAGTGTGGTGATGCGTAAAATATTTCCACATGCGTTCTTTCAAAGTGCGTTGAAAACGTTCCACGATGCTGGCTTTGGTTTCGGGATTCTCGGTGGTAAAGAAATGAATGTCACGTTTCTTTAATTCTTTTTGGAAAGCTTGGTTCAGAAATTCGGTGCCTTTGTCCGTTTGCCATCGAAGAGGGTGACGACGGCTTTGTTTCAACACCCGTTGCAGGGCTCGCACTAACTCGCTGCTCGATTTGGAAGTCAAGGGTACGACCTAGGCAAATTTGGAAAAGACGTCGATGACACAAAACAAATATTTGTAGCCACGATTGTAGCTGGCCAAATGAGAGACATCGGCTAAATCGGCTTGCCATTGATGATCGATGCCTTCCACTCGGGTGCGACTTCTGGCAAACTTGCGTCGAATGGGTTTGTGTAAAGTGTAGGTAGCTTGTTCTTGTAACCATCGTTGCACTTGAGGTAAACGGAGACTTTCAGTCGCGTTTTGGCAGCACGACACAATTTTTGAACTCCTGCGTAACCTGCAGGATGAGAGGGATCGTAGTAAATGCTGGCTAAGACTTTTTCCATTTTTTTATTTTTTGTGTTCGTATGTTAATAAGTCACCCACTCCTGGTGATGCTACTTTGGGTGGGTCGAAAGGGTGGTTTAGAAACGGATTTACGTGTCCGATGGGCTACGGGAGTAGATGTCGAAGGTAGTGGTGGAGGAGGTGGCAATGGAATGGCTTTGGTTTTCTTTTCTTTTTTCGCTTCTGGTTTCCCTTCTTTCTTTTTCACTTCTGTCGAAGGAGGAGTGGACATCATCTTTTTAACCCAAGCTTTCATTTCCTCTCGTTGGGGTGTGGGGGACGGGGTCAACAAGGATGCTGCAATCTTACTCGAAATGGGAGCTGCTGACGGTGTTTGAAACACTTCTCGCATCTCTTCTTCCTCAGGTCTTTGTGGGGTAGCATCTCTGGTGACCCCTGGGGATAGTCGTAGTGGTGGTGGTGGTGGTGGTGGTGGTAATGATGATGGTGCTGGACTTTTCATCAAGGTCTTAAAATCTTTCAGAGTGGGTAAAGCTGTTTCGTCTAAAGCTTTCTGGTGAAAGAGTTACAGTCGTTGCAAGAGTTGACCGTACTTTTGCGATTTTTCTGTTTCGGACAAATCTTGGCGATCCATCAAGGACTGCAATTCGTGTTGTAACTGGGACATCTCGCTCAAATTGTGATTGGGAGGTAAATGCGGGGTGCGTTGTTCTTGCCAACGATGGTATTCCATCCATCGTTTGTAAGGCACTAAAGCTAGTTTTCGTCCTTCCATGGGGTTGTCAGCGGTCGATTCTGAGATCTTGGGACTTCCGAGGGCCTTTTTATCTTGCTCCCACCAGTCCTCCCAACATGGTTCCCAAGACTCCTTTCAGTATGGGGCCTAACAAGAGAGGCAAAATGCCTCCACGTTGGACCAACATCTTCTTTTTTTGACGAATGGGAATTTTCTTTTGAACCATTTTCCGAAGAACGTGACGATGTTTGCCTAAGCATTGTTTCTGGTGTTTGGACAAAGGGATCGTGCCTTTCAAAACGTTCAAACAACATTCGCACACGGTATCGATGACCTCTTTGGAGGCCGTTTGAATGAGTTTTTTTCGTAGGGGTGGAGAAGCTTTGGACAGGACAGATAACATGTCCCCATGTTTGGCTAAACGTGGTGGTAGTCCTTTCCTTTTCTTTCCTTGGGGTTTTCTGGAGGGTGACATCTTTGAGTCTTCAGGAGCACCAAAAAACACTGATACCCTACTTGGTCACAGGCCTTTTTTATACTGGAACGCGTCGCCACTGATTGTCTTTACGTCGTATCAGTTTGAGGACAGGCATGACACGTCGTGCAGGGGTACGTAACGGACTAAATCGAGCCAGTTCTTGCTTGGACAAATCCAGTAAACTTTGTAACATGCCCGATCTTTCATGGACTTTGATTTTGGGAGAAGGTACTTTGTGAGCAGCAGCCACTACCGCTAAATTGGAAGGTCCTGCCACTGGGGAAGTTCTTTTGGGGGTCATCAACGGAGAAGTTCTTGGTGTGATTAACGTCTCCAAGTACTCTTCAGTTCTGGGTGTCATTAACGGAGAAGTGGATAAACGTGAGGCTGTCGGAGACGCAGTCACCGCTGTGGCAGGTCGTGGTTTGCGAGTGTAAGGTTGCGTCCTGGCCGAAGTGCCTCTCTTGCGACTAGTTTTCTTCTGTGGACTTTTCTTTTTCTGGGGACTTTTTTTCTGTTTCTTTTTCTGGGGGCTTCTTTTCATTTTCCGGGGTGGTGGTGTCTGGTCAGAGGAGGGTCCTGCCACTGGAGAAGTTCTCCTTGGGGACCTGGTCTTTTTCTTTTTCTTCTTGGGGCTTCGTTGGACTTTTGACTTGGGGATAACTTTGGGGGCATTAGGATCCCATCTTAAGAGAGAGCGAATGATGACCCCTCCTAGAGTACCGCTCCCTCCAGGTTTCAAAATGATTTGTTTTTTGGTTTGAGTGTCGATGCGGGGATCGGCCAGTTGAACCAAAGCGGCTTTGTTTCGATCGAAAAAGCGTTTGGTTTGATGAGGAATCTGAATGATTCCTTGGAGTATTTGACGTGCCGTCACCGTGAACCATCGTAAGACTTCTTTGAGACTAGCTTCTAAGACACGGGCTCGTGTTTGTGGATTTTTTTCTCGACTGATGCCATACAAGGCACGAATCAATTTGACGGGAAGATGCGACTGAAGGGACGTCATGTTCACACTGTGTGAGACAGACGAAAAAGGGTCTGAGGTTTTTATAGATTTTTTATGGGGAGTGAAATGAAGTCGAGGACGGAGACGTGTACAGGACAGGCCCTCCGTCTTGGCACCAGTGGTGAAACAAGTGGGTACGAAATCGCAAATCCTCGGGAGTCGTAGGTTTCAAATCGACGAGTAAATAGGCGTGTGGTGTTTGAGTGGCATCGTCGTACGCCTGAGTCAGCCAAGGCGTTCCTAACTGTTTGGCTAAGACTTGCACTTGCGATTTATCTCGAGGGCTTTTAAACAAGACCACGTAATGCGCATTGAGACTGATGGTGCGATGGGCTTTACTTTGTTGAAACAAATTTTGGGTGATGTAAACGACACTGGCATTACGGTGATGCCCTTTGCGCGTGAACCACAGTTTAATTTCTTCTTCGTCTTCTCCTAACATGTCGTCGAAAATGACCAAATGGGTTTGACGGGAGTCAGAGACGATGCTGTCGTCTTCTTTAGGAATGCCTTCCACAAACACGATGGAATCGCCTTGACTTTCTCGCAAGAGGCTGTACGCCGATTGCCACTCTTTGTAACACCACACGATCCTCTGAGGTGGCCGGTCGATCAAATGATGTTTATATTCGATCAAACGTTTGACGAATTCGGTTTTGCCTGAACCGCTAGGTCCAGCAATGAGCATGTTAAAGGGATGGCGAAGATACAAAGCCTCCCAACTGGCACGATCTAAGTGTTCGTCGATGACTTTGACAGTAGAGGAAGAGGGAGCAGAGACAGTAGAGGTAGCCATTGTGTGAGAAATGTCACTTGTGACACGAAAACAAACAAGACAAGAGTTTATATACTTTTTCAGAACACGTTTATTGAATGTTTTTTTTTCAAACATGAATACGAAAGACAAAAATACATAAAAGCCAAAGGCTTAAGTACAAGAATAAAAGGCACATGATAACTATGAACGTGGAATAAAAACAAGTGTCTGTACAACATGTTTTGGGTAATGTTCTAACCAGTTCTATAGTAGGGGTAAGGTCACACAAGTGTCCTCCCGAAAGGGTCTTTCAGGCCTGTCCACGACAGTCCCGTCCTGGGTGACGGGTTCTTCTGGCACCGTCACTAACACGGGGTGAAAAGTAACTTTTTTCCTTGAACAACTCTCGTGCATACTGGGCCACTTCTTGGGTCCAAGCCTCAAAACCCCATTCTTTCCAGGCACGGACATCTGTCCAATGGGGATGTAAGTCACAAGCTACACACACATCGTCATACACGTCTTGGGTAGCTAAAAGTTGACGAATCTTTTTTTCCTGTTGAGGTCGAGAAGTATCCAGATGAAAACGCAAGGCTTTCAGCAAAAGGAGTTTTTCGTGACCATTTAAGGCCATTGAGGTGGTAAGTACTGATCGTAAAGAGTCCACAAAGAATCGGCTGGTAAACGAAATCCCAGAAAACAAGTCACTAAGACACACACCACTTGTCGTCCCAAATTGAATGGATAAAATTCTTGTAATAATTGATGGTAATGATCCACGGTTTCAATATGGTCATTGAGTACCTTCCACGGAATCTGTTGAATGATATGTGACATAATCCGTGGCATGGCAACTTGATTTTATAGTGTCTTTGTTTCGGAAGCAATAAAGGTAATTTCTAACCAAACATGTTCGTTCTCCAGTAGGGAATTTAAATGTTACATACTGTAACTGAAACGTCAGAGTTTGTCTAGATGTTTCGTCTTTTTCTAAGCAGATTCCATGTAACAAATGTTGGTAATCCTTTAACTCGTCTTCCTCAATACGTTGCAGTAAGTGAATCTCGAAGTAACCAAAATTACGAACGTCTGGTCCATCATCATTCACAAACTGAAAGTGTTCAACAAGGTCTGACCACTGAAAAAATTTCTGACGAATCAGTCCTCTTATACCATTCAGGTACCAGTGGTTAAAGATCTGGTGACGTAACGGATGCAATTGTTCTTTACGTTTCACTTGTATTTTCACCAGCTCTCGGTAAATCCTTTCTCTCAACTCCTCAGGCAAGCCCAAAATGTTCTCTTGTAAAGTATCCATAAGTATATACACTGTTTTTGGAATCGTTGGGTGGTGGCCAATAGCCTCGTTTAACTTTGTGCCTAATGTAATATCCACTCATCATCAGTCTTCTTGTACTTTGGAACATAGCATAATTTAAAAACGGACGAATCACTTTGAGTTTGCGTTTCACTTGTATTTTGATCAGTTCTCGGTAAATGCGTTCTCTCAACTCCACAGGCAAAGCACGAATGTTCTCTAGCAAAGTATCCATGAATAGGTCATACTAAATCCTCTTTGGTCTGACACAAGAAATGTACTGTTTGCACAAACATGGTTTTACTTCAGTGTCGAATTTAAATCGTTCAGTCACTAATTTGCACATTACAATTCGTTCTGAAGTTTCCTCTTTCACCAAGTTGACATTGTGTTCAAGATGTTGGTAATTCGTTAACTCTTCCTCTGGAATTCGATGCAGTACGTTTACAATGATGTAGGTAGAATCGCCCATACCAAACCAATCCTTTTTAAAACTAGAGGATCGTTGATAAATGTCTGTCCGATGGAACACTTTCAATTGAATTAATCCTTGTATAGCCTTCAGGTACCAGTGGTTCAAACACCGGTGACGTAACGGATGCAATTGTTCTTTATGTTTCACTTGTATTTTGACCAGCTCTCGGTAAATGCGTTCTCTCAACTCCGCAGGCAAAGCACGAATGTTCTCTTGTAAAGTATCCATGAACAGATTATGGTAAGAAGTTACTTCAGTGTCTCGGTCCCACTAAGGGTAAGTAATGACAATTCGGTGACCATCGAGCATGTTCTACGTAGGCCGAATCTTGCGGTTCCCAGTGGTGAAGTGACACACCGCAACTGAAGCACTTGACTTTATCTCCTTCCCCCAAGTAGAAAAATCCGGCTCTGGCTAATTCTTCGGGGGTCGGTCCTCCCAGATACTTAGGCCATTTTCCTTTGAACGATTGAAGACGATTTTCAAAGTCGCAGTATTCCGACAAACGCACAGGGAACGAATATTCGTCTTTCACAGGTTCGTTTCGATGAGGGTTGGGTGACATGAACAGGAGTTTGCTCAGGGCTGGATGACATCCGTAGGGAGGTAAACGTGAAGGTCGACATTCCCCTTTAAAACGAAACTCAGTAAAATGTCCAAGAGGACGAGCGGCATCACTTTCGCATCCCACAGGTTTGACACGCACAGCATCACTTTCCATGATAGGGGTAGGGACACTAAAGTTCCCATGATGCTTTACGGCATCACTAAGGTCACAACGTACAGCATCGTACCCATCGCAAGGCTCACAATCGCACTCGTCTGCAAACTCCGTTACGCAATTACAATGGTAACCACATGGGCAATCGCAGTTTCCTTCCGGACATTTTCCGTCGCAATGCCTGGGTCTTATCCATCCAGTATTAGTCACACTAGAGGAAGATACAACTTTTTTACAATCCCCAAACTGGAACGATGTCTCTTTCAAAGTATTCATCTTGTTCGCTCGGTCTTGGTAGTCCCAATGAACTATCGATCTTGCCTAGGGTTCCTTTTTATATACAGACCAATACCGACGTGACCGTACGGCAACGTAAAGTGATTGGGAAGTCTCACTCGGTTCTGGTACACGATTTGATAGACTTTTTCCAAGGGCCGACTGACGATGTGGTGAGTGGGTAAACGTACAATCTTGTTCGGTTGGTGAGTGGTCACTTTAAAGTTTCCATCCTCTCCCGATTGCAAGGCTTCTTTCAATACCCCAAAGTTGACCACTCGACTGGTACGATGATTCAGAGTCAGTCCTTTCACTTTGCACGTCGTGTGCACTTCTCCTTGTTTGTCACGGTATTCGTAGCCGTAATTTTTGGGACCGCCACTGACGAAACTTAGAATCTTGTCGTCGGGATGCTCGTCTGTCCAGGCTCCTAAACGGTCTCCCTCGATGTCAGGGTGATGTTGAATCGGGTGCTGGATGTAAATGCAACTGTCCGTGTCAACGTACAGGACGCGTTCCCCTAACAGTTCTAAAGCTTCGTACAATTTTAAGCGAGCATGAGCTGTCATGTAAGCCGCAATGATGACATTTCCAAAAGGGTCGTCTTGTACAAAGTCCAGATCTTCTTCGTAATTGACCAAGATCAAATTCTCTCGAACGACGTCCACGTGTTTCATGTATTTGGTCTTGTCGTGAATCATCTGGAAGTAGCGGGAAGGTTCTGTCAAATATTCCGTCTTGGGTAAACACGGTCGTTGTGCCATTTTACCCCACAAGCAATTTAACATCACTTTGGCAAAAGATCGCCTGCCTTCGTTTTTCTCGATGTGGTCTAAAGAGATGCCTTCTTGTTCATAGTATTTCTTTTTGAATTGTATTTGGTCTTCGGGAGTGTGACACCAGGACGGATAGCCGCTGGCTTCTTGTTTCAGTTTCAAAAAGGCATCCACGTAGTCAGCGAAAATGCCTTTCTGCGTGGGGTCACCCTTGTGGTATTGTTGTGTCTTGGGAAAGTGACAAATTTCGTACACTTCTAACAGTTGGTATCCCATGTCCAGAGCTTTGAACAATTCTACGCTGACCCAGGTTCCCGTCAAGGCACGTTCTTCCTGGGTGTGATGGCAAGGCTGGTCTTGGTTGCACGTTTCGGCACAAGTACGGCACAAGGGAAACATCAGTTTGCCTTGACAATGGTGAGGTAAGACGGGATGGTATAGGTTCGTGGGAGGCAAAACTTTGCACTTGATTAAGCCTTCGTATTGTCGAATGTTTTTCAGGTCGATGTGTTCCGTCAGCAATTGTGGGTGCCCTACAGGAAAGCGACAATATTTGCACACGTAGGGATACAGCGAACACACGTCCAAGTATTTGATTTCTTCTCCTTTCTCTTCGTCGGCTTGGTACAGCAAACAGGTGGCATTGGTCCTTCCTTCGTACAAACTATCCCTCGGGTTCAGCGGGTCCATGAACTGGTAACTTTCCACGAGGCGTTTAAACTCGGGATCGGTTTTCATACGGTGATCGTACTCGTGTTCCCACATTTCCACCACTTGGTATCCTTGCTGTTCTAACTTTAGGCGTCGCTGACAAGTGTCCTGGTACAAGTCTTCCATGGTTCGTTGCAAAAACTGATTTTTAGTGTCACGGTCAGGGTAGCAGACGGGACATCCGTGATATAAGCAACCGTTAAACTCGTACACGATCTTGGGGTTTTCTAAGTCGCAGCCATCGACCGAATACGTTCCGATGGTCTTTTCGCCTCCTCCGTTGCGGGCATGCTGAATCCATTTGTCTTCCTTGTCGCACAAGTAATGTAACCAAAGTAGGGCTTTGACCGAGTATTGACGCTTGACATAGTGGGCCGTTTGAGGACTGATGACAGCCACGGTGTTTTCAGGCATGAATCTTTGGCGGTACACTAAGGAACACGCTTTGGCAATGGTGCAAGCTTCTTTCAAAGGATCGACCCCTCCGTGTTCCATGAACAGTTCTCGAAATTTTCCACAGCAACGCCGTAAAATGTCCACGTCGGAACGACAATACTTTAACATTTCTTCCTGAAAGTCGAAGGGGTCAGAGGCATGAGCCTGGTACCAAGCGTAGAAAGCTTCTCGTTGTTCGGTACGCATGTTGTCGGGATCGTAATAGTGAGCCTCAGGCAAATGGGGTAGAACAGCATGTTGATTGGCTTCCGTATTGAAAAAGTGTGGAAAGTACCCTTTAGCCATTTCTGTCATTCCAAACGTTTTAGGCATTCGACTCAAAGGCATGGCCAAGTAGCTCATCGAATCTTTAAACTGCACTTGTCCCACTTGCATGAAAATGATTTTGGCTCCGTTCAAAATCACTTTAGGACGTTCGGTGCCATGTTCCGTATAGTACCTCAAAAGAAACTGTCCATCGTATCCGGAGAAATTGTGAGCCATCACCGTGGCATGACGATGACAATCTCCGTAACGTTCGATGTTCTTGGCTCCACGTCTTATCGATGGGGTCTAAGACCCATCGGGCAAAATCGGCTAACGTGTTCGGTCCCCGAAAGATTTTTTCACGTCCTCCGGGAATCTTGCTGCAGTGAGGGCAATGACTGAAGATAGGTTCTTGAATGCACTTCTCGCATGCTCGATGAGCCACGCAGAAATTAGGAATGTGAATGCCGGTCTCTTGCATGCATTCGAAATCGAAAAAGATGAAATTGCCTTTCTTCTTGTGACCGTCCTCTTTCTCTGGTGGGGGTTGGTATTTTTGCACGTAGTATTGGTGTTCCAAGTCCACGATGTGGTGACAAATGTGACATTTTTTCTTTCCTCGACATACGTGTGCCTTGGCATTGTTGGTACGTATGCCTTGTCTACACGTAGGGCACAATCTCAGGAGTTGACAAGCACATTTCTTCTGTGAACCTTGTGTTTTCAAATGTTGTTGGTAACAGGTAGGGCTGACAAACGTGCGCAGACAAGTCGAACAAGGCACTGGTTCTTCGCTCAGACAGGGTGGAGAGGCCAAACATCCTGGGCATTTCCATCCACAATGCTTGTGTTGCTCTCGATTATTATAACCATAGTCACATTTCTCACAGTAATATCTGTATCCCAGGAATCCGGTGATACTGGTAATGGTATCGAAATGGTCATCGTGATGATAAACATGAATGTATTTTCCGTCCTTAAAGTCTTGGCCTCGAAACAACAGAGACCCGCGCATTTCTTGAGGGTGCACTTTCAAGGTGTAGCGTGGAGCTAGGGCATCTTGCAATTTTTGCATCTCAGCAATACCACAGGGTGTGTCTTTGGACAGGCCAGCTTGTTGCAACAGGAGTTCTGCTTCGTTTCGTTGTTTGGCTCGATCGGATCGTTGAATAGTGTTCCAGGTTCTTTTCCATTCTGTCGTGTCGTTCTTGTTGGCATAGGTTCGTCCCACCACGATGGCACGGGCTAAACGCATCTGGTCATGAGGATTGTGAATTTGGACAAGACTACGCTTAATGCTGCGAAGCTCGTTCACCAATAACATCTTTTTGCGTCCTGTCCCTTGAGGAAGAGAGACGTGAGCCATTTTCAGTGTGGCTTTACCATCGGTGATGTCAAACTGGTCATTAGATTGTTGTACGTGTTGAATCTTGTCCATGATTTTGGAAGGGGTTAGTTCTGCGGGTCTGCTAAACTCGATCCAAACAGGGGATTTCAAACCGTCGTGATCTATGGATAGTGTCAAGCGATCGTCTTCTTTGGGTTGACATTGTCACTTGAGTACGGTGAGCAAAGAATCCCACATCTCGGTGATAAACCCTTCTGCTTTCTCCAATGGTACGTCGGCCTTGAAATCTTTAAACTTCACCGTGTAGGTGTAAGCCGTGGTTCTAAATTTTCTAGAGGAGCGCTTTTCTGTCTCTCGAATGGAATAGTATTTTTCAGGGTTGACTAAGGGTGACGAACTTGGTTTAGAGGTTTCAAATTCTGGTTCAGTCATGTCCTCTTCGAAATCACTGGCATGAATTTGTGCCAAGATTTCAGCTCTGGTACGAGGCGATAGATCACGTTTCTGCCTCTTACTTTCTTCTTCTTTCTTCTCGAATGAATGGGATCGTTTCATCTTGAGTGCAAAACGTCAAATGACTCAAGTGTAAACACCATAAACTAATTTATAGTCATGGCAGACCAACGTATATAAAAGGGTGCTTGTCTTGTCCTTTCACTATTTATTTCACTCTCAAGCCGAGCACAACGATGGAAGAGACTAACCAAATCGAACGTTTCGTCAGAGCTTTGCGAGGGGTCAGTAGAAAATTCTCTTCAGACCAGCCGACGGACTACTCTCCTTCCTTTCGAGATAAAAGTCAAGATACTTGCTATATCTGTCAGAAGAAAGGGCATTGGTCTTCAGAGTGTCCAGACCGTCAAAAAAGAAAAAAAACAGGGGCTAAAAAAGACAAAAGTAAAGATACCTGTTATTATTGTAAAGAAAAAGGACATTGGTCTCCAGATTGCCCAAAAAGAAACAAGAGGAATCAGAAAAAAAGAGGAATTCTTCAGAAGAAGAGAGGGATTCTTCAGAGGAAGAGAGGGATTCTTCAGAGGAAGAAGAGGAAGAAAGAAGACAATTCTATTTACAAGAGGCAAAGAAACAGGAGAAGAAAAGAAGAAGGGAAGAAAATGAGGAGAAAGAAGAGGAAAAGACGGTGAAGAAATTCAAAAAACAGAGAGACTAAACAAGGAGAAAGAAGAAGTCAATGAACTTTTTATTAAAGTGTTGTGTTGTGAATTGTGAATTGGATTGTAAAAAAATGGATAAAAGAATAAATTAATGATATAAGGTAAGTGTCTTTGAGTTTTGATTTTAATGGCAAATTGAAATTGTATTTCTTTTCGAGAAATGTGGGTGGCCCTGAAAAGGGCCTTTTTTCTTTATGGTGTAGGGGTGAGTTTAAGCAATCAACTTTAACTGCCTTAAGCCTTTGCCACGGCCAAGGCCTACTTCTGGACTGCGTAATGTTGATGATAATTGGGTTGAAATCACTAAGGGTGGTACGGTAGGCTTAGTCACAGGGTTAACGTGTTTAGCTCGGGAAGGTCGTATTCTCTTAGGTCGTGATAAAGAAGTCTGATACATTTGTTTCAGACTTCTTAACTCCGCTAAAATGTCCAACAGTACCGTAGCCGTTTGATTTTCACCCTCTTGTTTCTTTGCTGCTACTTCTTCTTGCTGTTGTTGCTGTTGTTTTTTTCTTACCTCTTCTTCTTGCTGCTGTTGCTGTAGGAGAAAAGCTTGTTCCGCTTCCTTTTGTCGTTGTATAAATTTCTCCAATTCTTCTTTCTGTCTCTGTCTAAAATTCTCCACTTGCGGTAATGAAGAAGGTAACGCAGGTTCCGGAACAAATTCTTGCGAGGAGAGAAAATCCACAAAATCCCAATTCACCTCTTCTGAAAGTAAGTCCGGGTTCCCTTGGACAGTCTCCCCTGTTGGTGCACCCCAATGGATCGTTTTCTGAGTTTCCGTCATGTTGAATCACTGTCGCATAGATTGACTGCACACAAGCGCTAACGAATCTATATAGACCACGTGACGTCACAGACTGTTCTCTTCGGATTGGATGCGAGCTGACTGAATTTTGTAACGCGTGTTTGGATTGGTGAATGAACTCAATCCGTTTCAATCCTACCTGTACCTATAAATAAGCGCAGTTCACTGCATTGATTCACCTGTTCTCGTCGCTTCAAGATGTGGACCACAGTTGAGTCATCCACCCTTGTGTCTTCCATGATGTTTAGGACGGACATGCTCATGTATGTCCGATCCAAGTGGACCGTTGTCCACAGGACAAACACCAGCCTGTGGATACGTAGGATCTACGTTGAAAGACAAGGATGCCTGAAAAGAGTGCTGATTTACGGACCAACAGTGAGACGTAGCCTAAGGACAAGAAGAAGACCAATGCGGTGCCATTTATGTTAATGAATACATTAACATAAACCCAAAGGCCCTTTTCAGGGCCAGCCATATTTGTCGAAAAGAGATAGCCTTTCAATTGCCTACCCTTTTTTAAATTTAAATTTAAATTTAAATTTAAAAAAACTTTTTAAAAAAAAAAAATCCCATATTCAATTCCCCTTTTCCCTAGACAAGCCCAAACTCTATTCCCATGTTAATTTCCCTTGTCCCTAGACAGACCCAAACTCTATGTTAAATTCCCATTGTCCCTAAAGTGACCCACGATTTTTCTCCATGTTAAATTTCCATTGTCCCTAGAGTGGCCCAGGGGTCTTTTTAATGCTAAGTCCCATTGTCCCTAATGTGCCCCACTTTACTACTCATATCAATAGGTGTACTATCCAGACGTGTTCTTTAACCCATAATCAGTATATATATAATTTTATCTAGCTGTCAGTTCATTGATAATAAGAGACTGATTCTTGTTTTGATATGTAATTTCTTACTCTATCTGGATTAAAACTTCTTTTGATATCCTTGGATGAGATCTGGTGTGCTCGAAAAAGAAGTTTTTAAGATATAATGAACTTCCGCTGATTAATATAGAACACGGGGTGGGGGATAGCCAAACTTGTAGTGATCAGCAATTATGCTTTACGGATGTAAGCCAAAAACGTGTGCAAAAGTGTTTCCTATGTGCGGGAGCCCATGATATAGAACAAGTTTTGATTTTGGTTAAGACATTCTCAGTATAAAATTGGGTATTATTATTAATGTTTCCTACTGGTAGTCTGGGACCGTCATAAACAAAGTTTGGTGGGGTTTTCTATGATTCTTCAAAATTGGATAAGGTAGCATAAGATCCCTCCCCCAGTTGTTGGGCTGTCTAAGGATT
This sequence comes from Sinohyriopsis cumingii, assembly GCA_028554795.2. NCBI lineage: Eukaryota > Metazoa > Mollusca > Bivalvia > Unionida > Unionidae > Sinohyriopsis > Sinohyriopsis cumingii. Next base: position 188,502,167 of record CM068824.1, on the reverse strand, counting down.
TAAACAACAAACATATTGCCTCCGTATCCTAACTTGTTTCCAACAGAGTCCTGAACCACTGAACCATGAATGATCAATTTTACTTAACATTACCTACTCGCAGTTCTATGGATGTGCTTTCGAACAATATTGTTTCATAGTAAAATTAATTTAAGTCATACAATTTGATTACGAATTTCATTCGGAGGGAGGTTTGCTAGAAATGATTTAACTTACTAAAATCAAAAATGTAGTTGGAGATCAGACCACTTTCCTCCATATTCAACGAACACTTGGACAAAATGATCCTCTCATTTGCAATTCCAAAACATCACAGACGATTTTCAGTTGAATGTCCATTAAATGAGAATTCCAACACAATTTATGTTTCATATTTCACCGCGAAACTAGATTTTCGAACGATTCTCCAGTGAATATATGTTTGCTGTGTACCAAGGAGTCACGTGACAAGGAGATATGTTAAAATCAGCTTTTGGTACGGTAGCACTTACCTTACAGAAAAGCGAATCGAGGATCGAATACTTAAAAGCTGCAGCTTTAACGCAGTGAAAAGACTTTCTTCAAAATGTATTCATCGAGAAACAAAGTCCTGAGGCAGCTTTCATAAAAGGGGGCCCCGAGTGGCCGAGTGGTCTAAAGCGCTCTTCGTTACGGATCACTGCCATCTCACCTCTGTCTGCGGCGGTTCGAGTCTAAGATTCAGCCAATGTGGGCATGTGAGAAAGCTTGCCAGTAGCTTCTCGTGGGTCGGTGGTTCTTTCCGGGGTTTTCCGAGTTCTTCCTCCACCATTAATACTGGCCGCCATGTATAGCCTATCGTGCTGAAAAATGGCGTTAAACCCCACAACAACAACAACAACTTTCATAAAAGCTTGAAAATAAGGGAAAAGATCTTCTTAAGCGTTGAAACACCCCCTATAAATTCCCTTTACACTTCTGGCGAAGTCATTGCACACTACTCTATGCCACAGAAATGATAAGGCAGAAAGAGATGCCGATGAAAAACAGGATGTCACTTCTAAGTTCTAACCAGCCATATATGCTGGGATGGAGCTAAGAGGTGTCAACAAAAATAATCCTTCATGCCTCATAGACACAAGTTAAATTGAACGTTTTTGATCACTAATTGGAAAAAGTAAACTTATGCATCGAGATTCTTGTGAATGTTCCAAGTCAGAATTCGATATGTTTGCCATGCCACGGATGATGGTGACGATTCAAGAATTCCAATAGCTAGAATTTCATCCAGCGTCGTCCATAGTCACATCAGCACGTAGTGAATTTGAAATCAAAGGACAGATCGAAGACTAGATCGCTCTGAATAACAGGTACTTGTGCCTAAAAGACAAAGATCTCAAAGTTGACAACAGTAATCCAAGCCCAAATGTCAAAGTAGCTTCTGTGAAAAATTTCATGCATTCGTTGTTCAGCGAAGTGAATCTGTAATTGAATAACAAACAAGTCACCTGCAGCATGAATAATTACCGTTACTGAGTTTACCTGGAAAATCTATTATGTACGGAAAAGAAGCCGATAACACATATCTGGACGTCTACGCAGCATGGAAAACTTACACTTTGGACAAAGACTTGACTGCAGATGACGATCCTCACATTGTTAGATTTTACAACCGCCAAAACAGAATCAAAGACTTAGCTTAAAAATAATGGATCGTTTGCATTTGGACACATGGTCGGAAGACAAACATATGTTGAATAGAGTGAGACTGAACTGAAGTAATGCCGTGTTCAGTTTGAGACTTAGTATAGAGAGTACAGAATGAAAATGGAAGAAGTCAGTCTTGAGGTGAGCTGTGTGAAGGTCACCTAAAGTGGGAAACGACATCAATCATACTTTGAGCAGAATGACAACTAAGTTTCCTATGCGACGAGTAGACATCAAACCTTTCACCATTCCCTCTTGACTCTGACAGAAGATCAAGTTTTCAAAAGACAGCTATAAAAACCTTTGTTCATTGGTATCGTCAGCTATACATACGCCTTTAATGAAGCCATCGATATCCAACACTTCAACGTGTTCAAGATAGAAGTTATCCGAGATGGCCAGATGCTGCGTACCAGACTCTTTGAACCAAGCTTTACCAAGAAAATTATTCGAGATCTTACTCGATACTGCCTGAAGTCCCAGAAGAGTTATGTATCAGCATCATCCATGGCATTTGTGGATATTTGATTTCACCTCAGAACCAGGACTATGAGGACATTTCCATGCTATAAAGTCTGGCCTACTTCGTCTGGCCTTCTTCGTCTGGCATTTCGGTTTGCAGTAGTTCGGGTGAACATATTCTTGTATTCTTGAACTCAGTGAACATCTTCTTGTATTCAGACTTTGGCAATGTTTCGAAAATGAACAGTTTGATAGAAGTGATCCTAGACTATTGGAGAAAAAAAGAAACGAGAGAACATGAACATATGGCGATAAGCCAATAGGATGTTTTCTATCTAGAACTAAAACAACAATAGCAGTCACCAAGCAATAATAATAATAATAATAATAATAATAATAATGAGGACTTTGTATAGCGCCTAATCTTTAGAAGCTCTAAGCGCTTTACAACATTAGACAACACATATAAGATAAAAAAAACATATAATGATATGATTACAAAAACAAACACCATGAAATTAGAAAACATAAAAAATATGCTGAGAATATTTAAGGCAGAAAACATTAATAGGTCTTTAAGAGGACATTTCGTTGGTAAAGAAAAAATGTAGTGATGATGTCAAGATGGCCAGTACAAGAAGAGTATTTAATTCTCCCGTTTCGCTCGCGACTTGGTTTTAAAAAAATCACAGGCTTAGCCAGACTTGGCTAAAAACAAATCACAGACATAGCCACACTTGGATAAGAACAAATCACAGCCAGAGAACGTTGTTATTATAGTCAAATCGATCATCATAGTTAGAAACGGCATTGACAAAATGTTTGGTGATGAGTACAGAAGATAAATTGGACGAGTATCTGAAAGAGTCATAGACTCTCATCTCAGAAGGGAAGATTTTGAAAAGTGGTATAAACACTTGCCTGACCATTCGTTGCCTCCACTGACTTCTCTAGAGACGAAAGCAATGAAGCTCTCTTGCAACAGATTATGGTGACTACCTGTTAATCTATTTACCTGACAGATTGTTTCAAAGAAAATGTCAGGTGTGAACTGATGACTTATCATTACCTGAGAGAAAAAAAACCTGATTACCTGGGAACGTCATTAACAAAAATACAAAGAAAAATGAATGGATGAAGGAGAACTTCATAACCTTCTAACTCACAGTTCGCAAAGTTTTTGGGAATTCATTGGTGTGTGCTTAAGATGAACGTGCACATGGTAAACCTACGGACATTCAAGCCTATGTCCTCAACACAGACGACGTTGATCGACCAGGAACCTAAGGACATTCAAGCCTATGTCCTCAACACAGACGACATTGATCGACCAGGAACCTAAGGACCTTCAAGCCTATGTCCTCAACACAGACGACATTGATCGACCAGGAACCTAAGGACATTCCAGCCTATGTCCTCAACACAGACGACATTGATTGACCAGGAACCTAAGGACATTCAAGCCTATGTCCTCAACACAGACGACATTGATCGACCAGGAACCCACTTGGTAGCCATCTGTTTTACGAACGAACACAGCGTGGAAAATTTTGATTTGTATGGATTACCTCCTCAGGAGGACGACATTATTGACTTTGTGAGAAAAAATGCATTTTTCCAATAACGTCTAATGTTTTGTATTTGTTTAACTGTACCGAGTTATTAGGTAGGGAGTTGAAGCCAAAGACTTACAAACAAACATTTATTATTTATCATCATCACAATTCTTAGACAAACTATTGAATCCAATAATTTTATTTGTTGAGTAATTTCCAGTAAAACCAACATGCATTATTTTACTGTTATTATAAGATCAAACAAAAGTTGGATAATGGTTTTATCCACCTTATCAATTGCTCTGAAAATGAAAGTTAATAAAATGGTGTTTCAATTATTTTATCTTTTTTAGTATTGAGCACTTTAATGGCAGATTTTCTTAATGTACTGTTCCTTCCATACATATAAATAAACACACACACACACACACACACACACACACACACACACACATTCTAGCCTTCCTTAGCTTTGTAATACACTGTACTGAATTTAGCTTTAATATCCACTAATTCTACCCTTCCTTAGTTTTGTAATACACTGTACTGAATTTAGCTTTAATATCAACTAATTCTACCCTTCCTTAGCTTTGTAATACACTGTACTGATGCTAGCTTTAATATCCACTAATTCTACCCTTTCTTAGCTTTGTAATACACTGCACTAATTTTAGCTTTAATATCCACTAATTCTACCCTTTCTTAGCTTTGTAATACACTGTACTGAATTTAGCTTTAATATCCACTAATCCTACCCTTCCTTAGCTTTGTAATACACTGCACTGATTTTAGCTTTAATATCCACTAATTCTACCCTTCCTTAGCTTTGTAATACACTGCACTGATTTTAGCTTTAATATCCACTAATTCTACCCTTTCTTAGCTTTGTAATACACTGCACTGAATTTAGCTTTAATATCCACTAATCCTACCCTTCCTTAGCTTTGTAATACACTGCACTGATTTTAGCTTTAATATCCACTAATTCTATCCTTTCTTAGCTTTGTAATACACTGCACTGATTTTAGCTTTAATATCCACTAATTCTACCCTTTCTTAGCTTTGTAATACACTGTACTGAATTTAGCTTTAATATCCACTAATTCTACCCTTCCTTAGCTTTGTAGTACACTGTACTGATTTTAACTTTAATATCCACTAATCCTACCCTTTCTTAGCTTTGTAATACACTGCACTGCTTTTAGCTTTAATATCCACTAATTCTACCCTTCCTTAGCTTTGTAATACACTGCACTGCTTTTAGCTTTAATAGCCACTAATTCTACCCCTTATTTTAATACACGGCACTGCTTTTAGGTTTAATATCCACTAATTCTACCCTTCCTTAGCTTTGTAATACACTGCACTGATTTTAACTTTAATATCCACTAATCCTACCCTTTCTTAGCTCTGTAATACACTACACTGCTTTTAGCTTTAATATCCACTAATTCTACCCCTTATTATAATACACTGCACTGATTTTAGGTTTAATATCCACTAATTCTACCCTTTCTTAGCTTTGTAATACACTGCACTGATTTTAACTTTAATATCCACTAATTCTACCCTTCCTTAGCTTTGTAATACACTGCACTGATTTTAGCTTTAATATCCACCAATTCTACCCCTTATTTTAATACACGGCACTGCTTTTAGGTTTAATATCCACTAATTCTACCCTTTCTTAGCTTTGTAATACACTGCACTGATTTTAACTTTAATATCCACTAATCCTACCCTTTCTTAGCTCTGTAATACACTACACTGCTTTTAGCTTTAATATCCACTAATTCTACCCCTTATTATAATACACTGCACTGCTTTTAGGTTTAATATCCACTAATTCTACCCTTTCTTAGCTTTGTAATACACTGCACTGATTTTAACTTTAATATCCACTAATTCTACCCTTCCTTAGCTTTGTAATACACTGCACTGATTTTAGCTTTAATATCCACTAATTCTACCCCTTATTTTAATACACGGCACTGCTTTTAGGTTTAATATCCACTAATTCTACCCTTTCTTAACTTTGTAATACACTGCACTGATTTTAACTTTAATATCCACTAATCCTACCCTTTCTTAGCTCTGTAATACACTACACTGATTTTAGCTTTAATATCCACTAACTCTACCCTTTCTTAGCTTTGTAATACACTGTACTGAATTTAGCTTTAATATCAACTAATTCTACCCTTCCTTAGCTTTGTAATACACTGTACTGATGCTAGCTTTAATATCCACTAATTCTACCCTTTCTTAGCTTTGTAATACACTGTACTGAATTTAGCTTTAATATCCACTAATCCTACCCTTCCTTAGCTTTGTAATACACTGAACTGATTTTAGCTTTAATATCCACTAATTCTACCCTTTATTTTAATACACTGCACTGCTTTTAGGTTTAATATCCACTAATTCTACCCTTTCTTAGCTTTGTAATACACTGCAATGATTTTAACTTTAATATCCACTAATTCTACCCTTTCTTAGCTTTGTAATACACTGTACTGAATTTGGCTTTAATATCCACTAATCCTACCCTTCCTTAGCTTTGTAATACACTGAACTGATTTCAGCTTTAATATCCACTAATTCTACCCCTTATTTTAATACACTGCACTGCTTTTAGGTTTAATATCCACTAATTCTACCCTTTCTTAGCTTTGTAATACACTGTACTGAATTTAGCTTTAATATCCACTAATTCTACCCTTCCTTAGGTTTGTAATACACTGTACTGAATTTAGCTTTAATATCCACTAATTCTACCCTTCCTTAGCTTTGTAATACACTGCACTGACTTTAACTTTAATATCCACTAATTCTACCCTTTCTTAGCTTTGTAATACACTGCACTGATTTTAGATTTAATATCCACTAATTCTACCCTTTCTTAGCTTTGTAATACACTGTACTGAATTTAGCTCTAATATCCACTAATTCTACCCTTCCTTAGCTTTGTAATACACTGCACTGCTTATAGGTTTAATATCCACTAATTCTACCCTTCCTTAGGTTTGTAATGCACTGCACTGCTTTTAGGTTTAATATCCACTAATTCTACCCTTTCTTAGCTTTGTAATACACTGTACTGAATTTAGCTTTAATATCCACTAATTCTACCCTTTCTTAGCTTTGTAATACACTGCACTGATTTTAACTTTAATATCCACTAATCCTACCCTTTCTTAGCTCTGTAATACACTGCACTGCTTTTAGCTTTAATATTCACTAATTCTACCCCTTATTTTAATACACTGCACTGCTTATAGGTTTAATATCCACTAATTCTACCCTTCCTTAGCTTTGTAATACACTGCACTGATTTTAACTTTAATATCCACTAATTCTATCCTTTCTTAGCTATGTAATACACTGCACTGCTTTTAGCTTTAATATCCACCAATTCTACCCTTTCTTAGCTTTGTAATACACTGAACTGATTTTAACCTTAATATCCACTAACTCTACCCTTTCTTAGCTTTGTAATACACTGCACTGCTTTTAGCTTTAATATCCACCAATTCTACACCTTTGTAATACACTGCACTGATTTTAACCTTAATATACACTAATTCTACCCTTCCTTAGCTTTGTAATACAGTGCACTGCTTTTAGCTTTAATATCCACCAATTCGACACCTTTGTAATACACTGCACTGCTTATAGGTTTAATATCCACTAATTCTACCCTTCCTTAGCTTTGTAATACACTGCACTGCTTTTAGGTTTAATATCCACTAATTCTACCCTTTCTTAGCTTTGTAATACACTGTACTGAATTTAGCTTTAATATCCACTAATTCTACCCTTCCTTAGCTTTGTAATACACTGCACTGATTTTAACTTTAATATCCACTAATCCTACCCGTTCTTAGCTCTGTAATACACTGCACTGCTTTTATCTTTAATATCCACTAATTCTACACCTTATTTTAATACATTGCACTGCTTTTAGGTTTAATATCCACTATTTCTACCCTTCCTTAGCTTTGTAATACACTGCACTGATTTTAACTTTAATATCCACTAATTATATCCTTTCTTAGCTATGTAATACACTGCACTGCTTTTAGCTTTAATATCCACCAATTCTACCCTTTCTTAGCTTTGTAATACACTGAACTGATTTTAACCTTAATATCCACTAATTCTACCCTTTCTTAGCTTTGTAATACACTGCACTGATTTTAGCTTTAATATCCACCAATTCTACACCTTTGTAATACACTGCACTGATTTTAACTTTAATATCCACTAATTCTACCCTTTCTTAGCTTTGTGATACACTGCACTGATCTTAACGTTAATATCCTCTAATTCTACACCTTTTTAATACACTGCACTGATTTTAGCTTTAATATCCACTAATTCTACCCTTTCTTAGCTTTGTAATACACTGCACTGGTTTTAATTTTAATATCCACTAATTCTACCCTTCCTTAGCTTTGTAATACACTAGACTGCTTATAGGTTTAATATTCACTAATTCTACCCTTCCTTAGCTTTGTAATACACTGCACTGATTTTAACTTTAATATCCACTAATTCTACCCTTTCGTAGCGTTGTAATACACTGAACTGATTTTAGCTTTACTATCCACTAATTCTACCCTTTCTTAGCTTTGTAATACACTGCACTGCTTTTAGCTTTAATATCCACCAATTCTAGACCTTTTTAATACACTGCACTGATTTTAACTTTAATATCCACTAATTCTACCCTTTCTTAGATTTGTAATACACTGTACTGATTTTAGCTTTAATATCCACTAATTCTACCCTTCCTTAGCTTTGTAATACACTGCACTGATTTTAGCTTTAATATCCACTAATTCTACCCTTTCTTAGCTATGTAATACACTGCACTGCTTTTAGCTTTAATATCCACCAATTCTACCCTTTCTTAGCTTTGTAATACACTGAACTGATTTTAGCCTTAATATCCACTAATTCTACCCTTTCTTAGCTTTGTAATACACTGCACTGCTTTTAGCTTTAATATCCACCAATTCTACACCTTTGTTATACACTGCACTGATTTTACCTTTAATATCCACTAATTCTACCCTTTCGTAGCTTTGTAATACACTGCACTGCTTTTAACTTTAATATCCACTAATTCTACCCTTCCTTAGCTTTGTAATACACTGCACTGCTTTTAACTTTAATATCCACTAATTCTACCCTTCCTTAGCTTTTTAATACACTGTACTGAATTTATCTTTAATATCCACTAATTCTATCCTTTGTTTGCTTTGCAATACACTGCACTGCTTTTAACTTTAATATCCACTAATCCTACCCTTTCTTAGGTTTGTAATACACTGCGCTGCTTTTAGCTTTAATATCCACTAATTCTACCCTTTCTTAGCTTTGTAATACACTGCACTGCTTTTAACTTTAATATCCACTAATCCTACCCTTTCTTAGCTTTGTAATACACTGCGCTGCTTTTAGCTTTAATATCCACTAATTCTACCCCTTATTTTAATACATTGCACTGCTTTTGGGTTTAATATCCACTAATTCTACCCTTTCTTAGCTTTGTAATACACTGCACTGATTTTAACTTTAATATCCACTAATTCTACCCTTTCTTAGCTTTGTAATACACTGTACTGATTTTAGCTTTAATATCCACTAATTCTACCCTTCCTTAGCTTTGTAATACACTTGACTGAATTTATCTTTAAGATCCACTAATTCTACCCTTCCTTAGCTTTGTAATACATTGCACTGATTTTAACTTTAATATTCACTAATCCTACCCTTTCTTAGCTTTGTTTATACACTGCACTGCTTTTAGCTTTAATATCCACTAATTCTACCCTTCCTTAGCTTTGTAATACACTTTACTGAATTTATCTTTAATATCCACTAATTCTACCCTTTCTTAGCTTTGTAATACACTGAACTGAGTTTAGCTTTAATATCCACTAATTCTACCCTTTCTTAGCTTTGTAATATACTGCACTGCTTTTAGCTTTAATATCCACCAATTCTACCCTTTTTCAATACACTGCACTGATTTTAACTTTAATATCCACCAATTCTACCCTTTCTTAGCTTTGTAATACACTGAACTGAGTTTAGCTTTAATATCCACTAATTCTACCCTTTCTTAGCTTTGTAATATACTGCACTGCTTTTAGCTTTAATATCCACCAATTCTACCCTTTTTCAATACACTGCACTGATTTTAACTTTAATATCCACTAATTCTACTCTTTCTTAGCTTTGTAATACACTGCACTGATCTTAGCTTTCATATCTACTAATTCTACCCTTTCTTAGCTTTGTAATACACTGCACTGATTTTAGCTTTAATATCCACTAATTCTACCCTTTCTTAGCTTTATAATATACTGCACTGCTTTTAGCTTTAATATCCACTAATTCTACCCTTTCTTAGCTTTGTAATACACTGTACTGATTTTAGCTTTACTATCCACTAATTTTACCCTTGATTAGCTTTGTAATACACTGTACTGATTTTAGCTTTAATATCCACTAATTCTACCCTTTCTTAGCTTTATAATATACTGCACTGCTTTTAGCTTTAATATCCACTAATTCTACCCTTTCTTAGCTTTGTAATACACTGTACTGATTTTAGCTTTACTATCCACTAATTCTACCCTTTATTAGCTTTGTAATACACTGCACTACTTTTAGCTTTAATATCCACTAATTCTACCCTTTATGGTAAAATAACAATAGTGATAGTATCAACATTTAGGCGTTTGTTATTGCTTGTACAGTTTTCTGGCGTTGCACTCAAGCCACACGCTGTTGTAGATTACGCTGTGAAACACATGCCCTTGCTATGGACTTTGTTTCTCCACAGTAATCTAATATGACGAATAAATGAATTAATGTATATTGTTTGTTGCCAATCTTAGTAGGTTTATAAGCCAAAAGCTTCCGTAATTGGTAGTGGTACAAAATTGTCCACATCGTTTGTGTATTCTACTTTGTCAATGTCCATACATAGTATATTAGTCATCAAAATCAGCTTTGCATTTTATGTACTAGTTTTAAATTTTGGATACTTCAATTTATTTCGTTATTCAATGATTATTATGAAACAACATATTGTACACTAAATACTAACTGAAGAAAAAAAGAAATGTTTTAAACATCTGTCAGCTATTTCCATGGAAATGAACGGAAAATATAATACAATTAGTTATTCTGATTTAAGATTTTCTTCCTACTACTTGCTTAGACGCCCCCGCATAAAAATATAGGAAATTAGTAGCGTGGCTTTGGTTGTAAAAAAGAAAATTGGCAGGGTGGCCGTGGATTTAAAAAAAAAAGTATAATGGCGCGCTTGAGTTTTTCCCAAAACACGTGGAAGGCTGAACAATGATATTTATAAAAGAATGGGGTGGCCTAGAATTTTAAAATAATTTTTGGTTGAAGGGTGGTGAAGGATTGGTCTAGAACATTTTGGTACGAAAGGCATAGTGTTCTTTTATTGTCGTTTTAATGTTTTAGTAATGTGGCCTATGATTTATCAGAAAAGAAATACATGATTGGGTGGACTAGGATTTTTCAAGAAAATAAAAATAAGGGGCGCAGGTCAATGAGGGGGTAAGATTTTGGTGTTAAAAAATTAAATGGACGTGCTCGGTGGTATGGACCAGAGCCTTGGTTATGGTGCGTATTCGTCCCCTATTACAATTTTACTTTGTATACATACATACATACATACATACATACATACATACTGTTCCAGACTGTATTAGCTTTCTTTGCAGTGACTCTAGAAAATACCCTTTGTCCTCCTTATCATCGATACTGCCACTATCATTTTGATTAAACCATTATTATAGTTAAATTGTATTTATATTAATTAATTAATTAATATGAGCAAGCACGCACCCACGCATATATGCAAGTATATATTTATTGTACATGTATGTGGTTTTGTGGTCCTGCCAGACCGATTGCTTGAGAGATGGATATGGATAGAAATACATCAAAGATAGATAGACAATTCCGTAGGTAGCAAGGTACGTAGGCAGGTCGGTAGTTAGATAACAAACTGGTGGATAAAAACTATAAATATCAACCTTCTGAATATTGTTAGTTGTGTGCGTGATTATGAATGATTGAGACAGTTTTAGGTGGCATGAAATCTGAAATCGTGTCAATATTAATCTTGTCATTGTTGAAGGTCTTGAGGTCAAGCGGTAACTCTGTCACCATGTTATCTCCTGGTGCAACTTGATACGGGTACGGGTATCCTTAATAGTCCACACACACACACACACACACACACACACACACACACATATATATATATATATATATATATATATATATATATATATAACAACAGGTATGCAGAGCCTTGCTTTACGATGCTTTACGATGATTCAGAATCAAGCAAACATTGTAATGTACATTGTAATGCATATACCAAAGGACCCATCCACGTAACGGTTTTGATAAACCTGTATAACACTCTTGACTGATAGGTCATCCTTCACACATGTTAGATAGACTCTTTCGTACTAACCCTGTGATCTTCAGGTATTTATCATGGAAAAGTGAGGACAGGGTATTATATCGATATTGTGTGTTGGCTTTTGTCATTGATTAAAGATTAAAAGGGTCATTTTGTAAACAACGTGTTACACAGCAATTTTTTGCCCATGATTCTAAAGTATATTTTCAGATGTGTGTGTGATTTAGATTTTTAACTTAGCTTTAACAATTTTGCAATCATCTCGCTACGATGTCTGCAGTGTGGCAGTTTATAGTGATGCCTAACACTGGGGCATCATGCTGCAGACGTGTATCATCATGTCCCACTCAGTCACATTATCCTGACACCAGGCCGACCAGTCCTACTACTAACTTCTTAATGCTGGTCGCCAAGCGAGGCAGCTGTTAGTACCTTTTGTATAGTTCTTTGGTATGACTCGGTCGGAGTTCAAACCCGCGATGTCTCACATCCGAGGCTGACGCTTATTTTAAGATAATTCATATTTGTGGTTAAATGTGTTTACTTGGATCCGAGTTCAGAATAGTGGTTTACCCCTTGGAAATTCCTGGTCTGCCTGATATTTGTCATGTTCGTTATTAAAATCTTAGTTCAAGACCTGTTCTTGTTACAATATTGAATGTTCTTGAAATGAACTTTAGACCTTCATCATTGTCCTCTTATGTTGTCTTAGTTTTTATATTAAGGTTGTTTATATCAGAATTATTCATTCGTGTAGTGGAATCAGTCTTTAATCAGAATTATTCATTCGTGTAGTGGAATCAGTCTTTAATCAGAATTATTCATTCGTGTAGTGGAATCAGTCTTTAATCAGAATTATTCGTTCGTGTAGTGGAGTCAGTCTTTAATCAGAATTACTTTATTGTAGTGGAATCAGTCTTTAATCAGAATTATTCGTTCGTGTAGTGGAATCAGTCTTTAGTTATGTTAAAATCTATAAGTTGAGAGGAATTTATTTATTTATTTAAATTATTAACTGAAGTTATAAATTGCTCATTGGTACTTTTGGACTAAGTCACTATTTGGGGATTATTGTGAATTCATTCAAGGAGATTCTGTATTATATCACTGTGATACATCAAGACAGTTAGCACATTGAACTACTCCAGTCGATCTCCTCATCAGCACATCCAAAATTGGAATTCATTCGGAGCACCACTGGCATTCATCCGGAACACTCAATAGTTTTGATTTATGATAGAAGTTTTAGGACTCTTTGGAATTCAATTCATAATATTGAAAGTTCCTTTTAGAGATTTACTTTGCATTCTAGGTAAATACATTAAATCTTGAATTTTACAAAACTTGTTGCTCTCCGCTTTTTTATATACATAGTTTAAAACCACAGGGTTTTTAGAAACTTGTGTATTGAACTCCATTGGCCACTAATCCAAACAAATGTTCTTAGACTGAATTTATATTGCTTTAAACTTCGCTTTTAATTGTTTTGCACAGAAACTGTCAATCAGTAAAAAGAGTTCGACAAGACAACGAATTTTAGGGCTGAGGAATATCGGTCATAAAACATAAATATACAGTTTTTGATGAAACACTGTAAAAAAACCGCGACAAAAGGCGAAGGTTAAGCGTCGTATTAAGACCCCCCCCCCCCCATCCGCAAGCTTAATTATGGGACCATCTAATAATGTAAAACAGTTGTTTGATGGGAATTTCCCCTCCCCACCCCAAGTTGCGTGGGTTGCGTTGGGGGCTGCTACTGATTGGTTACTGCGAAGGTTAAATCGTCCCAAAAACTTACACCCTCTCCTAACGCTCGTATTTCTGACTAAACCAACCAGCTCTAGATTTTCATGATGTTCCAGTTGGGTGTTGTGTCGTAAGAAGAACAGAAAAGAACAAAACTGTATTGCCAAATCAAGTCTGACATTATACATATACAATTATACACCAATTCAATTTACTAATGCGGTGATATAGCAAATAAAAAAGGTAGATACTAGAATGTAGGATAGAGGCTTATCATGGACAATATCGTGGATATAACAAATAAAATCACTAGAATAAGTATAACAGATATGCCTAATATGAGTTGACATGAAAACATAATAATTAAAATATTTGTTCTATAATTGTACCCAATCTATTTGTATTATAATAAATATGGAATATGCGCATTTGGTTATTACGCCCCGTTTTAAGGAATTCTTAGATTTATGTGATTACTTGTGTGATTATTGGAATTAGGAGCAATGGGAATATCATTAGCCCGAAATCAGCCAATTATTAGGAGCAAACGTCACGGAGTGAAGTGTTAGTGACTTTCCTTGATGCCATGGTTCAGTAGTAATGAATTCAGGCCAAAACCGAATGAATGTCCCTGTCGTAAGATAGTCCATATTAAAATCTAGCGGTGTACATTGGTAGTGTGACGGCAGTGGCAGTATTTACGGTAGGAAACCGGTAAATTACACAAAGGAATAAACAAGAAGGGACTCCGCAGATACCGTTTATGTCGCCATGGGGGCAAATGTGGTGCAGTTATATTGGCGAAATGCCTATGGAAAGCATACAATGACTGGCCTAAGGTGGCGGAGTTAAAATAGTTCCCAGTGATAAGGGACACTCGTATATTTTCTAAGGCGTGAACGGCTGGCGGTAAGGAAACCTGATGAAGATAAACCATGCAGATGTGCGGTTGATAGATATTTGGCAGGTTGTTTTATCTGTGGTCTTGCATTAACTAGAGTAAAATTTAGGTATAGAATGGACACGTCGGGCTTTCTAATTTACAACTGAAGTTGTATGGAAGTCCTTGGAAAGTTGGGGTAAACTTATGACACTCTGGCGAGTGTCGTGCCAGGGGTTGACAACCACACGGTCCAGTAAGGACCTAGGCTTGTAACGGTATTGTTAGGCGACTAACCAAATCTGTATGCATTAAAATGTTGATATACTTCTTATTTATATAATCATTTTCTATATCAACTCAATTTTGACTTTGAACAAAATAGTGAAATGAAGAAATCATCATTTATATCTTATCGGGCACATAATTAACATTTCCTGGCAGACATACATGTATCAAAAGTTTGCCACCTTCCGTTTTCTGTGGGAAATATATGATTCGGTGTCTGGAATTTGTTAAAATTATTTTGTTTTTTTCTGACATCGTGTTAAAAAGGGTTAAAAATTCATAGACATTTAAATAGCGATAAATTATACATTGAAACAAATTAGTAGAAACTGATATTTCAGTCTCATTGTGGACATCAGAGGGGAGATAACCGTAAATATTCAGATCTAAATACCACCATTTATTGTTACACATACCAATAGCAGCTTCGTGTAGCATAATATCACGTAATAATAATTTCGTTTTACTAATATTTAAAGTAACAAGTCAGGCCCAAAAATATAAAAGGTCTAATGTTTATAAAAATAATCATAGGAAACACTAATTTTTCCATACAATATTAATATTAGAAAATTTTACCTTAAAAATAAAAATCATCGTAAGAAATTAATGTGTGTATATTTGGTAACAGAATTAGCACTTGAACCTAAGACCTCACATCTCATATCCAGTGTCAAGAAAGCATCATATACAAATTTTGATTGTAAACTGAACGGTAAAGATATTTGATAATTCTTTGTGTAGGGTAAAAGGTAATTTTGGGTTTTTGTAGTGACTCTCTTTTTCAGCCACTTAACAAAACTTGACACTGACTTCCATCCCCGAAAGTTTGCAATTTAGATGGTAAATTTAAGGTTGAAAAATCGATATACGTTACTTCTTTGTTTTCGTTAAGCTTAAAGAGTTTTACTTTAGGTTATATCAGAAGGCAAATTACATACTTTTATTGTATTTACAAAGAAGATAGACGATTGTAAGTGTTTTTAAAATTTATTTTAGTGCTGAGATTACATTATTTTAGAAGTAACGAAAGGTATGAAAGTTCACTAATTAAAACGCAGGAGCAGTATAAGTAATCAATGGAGCAATTGCTAATGTTTTCACACCACAAGAAGGAATTATTCTACTCTAAATAGTTTTTTTTATTTGATCATAAAAGAGCAGATGAAGAAAAGAAAACGACTTTACGTAGCACTTGAGGATTACGGAAAAAATAATGATCTCAGTGAAAGAAGAAAATTGGTACTTGATCACATAAATGAGGCAGCAAGTTACTCAGTATTTAAATAATTTATATAAAGCTGTGCGGTGTATATTCTGACAACAGCATCATTTTAGAAATGCCTCAGAAACCTAACCTTACTGATTCTTTTTACAAACCTTCTGATACATACGTACATTATATATATATATATATATATATATATATATATATATATATATATATATATATATATAGTGACGGGTCTATGCTCTTAAAGCAAGTAACAGAAAAGAGTGAAGACAACAAGCTTTGTAACATTTAACAAATAATTTATTTCCCTTGACTACAAAGTAAAAAAATAAGAAAAAAGAATTTAGGGTATTGCGAAGTAAATCCTAATTGTATTCCAAGAATTTGAAAACAAAAGTCCTATCAATTAAATGTTCTAAGTGAATCACAGTTCAAATCCCGATAAAAAAAACCAAGATGAAAGGCGATGGTGTATTCAATACTCAGCGTTGTACTGATGTGTCAATAGTCTCTTGTTGAATCACAGAAAATATTCCAGTTTTTAATTCCGTATAAGTTCCGGTAAATGTCTTTGTCCAAGAATTAATTTAGATCACTTTTGTATTTCCAGGGAACATAATCACTTGAATTCATTAATTTGAAGGAAATAAAAATTCAGCCCCAAACTGGACACAACATAAACAAATTTAGCGTCTCAAGTGTTAAGGCACGACTGATAGAATTCTTATCATAACATCAGTTATAAGACTGACTAAAACGCAAAACAGATTCCCGAATGGGGGTCAAGGGTTCATCCTTCTGGAAGAAATAAAAGTTTGTTTACGAATTAACATGTGACTCACGTCACGTAGTCCAGGTATGACCTTGACTCAACTTGATGATTCTTATTTTGAGAAAGAATTAAAAAAAAATAAAAAAGTTGTTTATCAGAATTGTCACTGATTTTAAGGTCAGCAACTTGATACAATGTTTCTATTATTAGGTATTTACATCAATGACATAAATAAAAAAGCTGTAGTACATAGACCAGAAAAGGTTTTAATTGTATTTAAGTAAAGGAGGTACAAATGATTCATTTGTCAGCACTCTTGGAATAAGGCTGATTAATGATATAAGCTTTCCTGCTGCAGTGGTGGTATTGTTAAGCTGAATAATTACAATATTTTCAAGACGTTTAATGGCTTGTGGTTGGCATTGCAAGTGAGCTGTAAGAAAATATAAAACAGAGCAAGGGATAATGAAAGAAATAACTGAAAAAGTTAAGATCAGAAGTAAATAACGCACAAAACTCTGGTATAGAATTTGATCAGGTAATTGTATAAGCCAAGATGCTGTGAAGCTTCTCTCCAACATGCTGACGTCGATCATATAACATTGCAGCACGCGATCACCTACAGGTTCAAGGTAAACATTGTTCTTGGTGTGCACTTTGATCGTGCCACTTGACCCCAAATAAAGATTCGATTAACTAAACAATTGTTTCGAGGCTCACCGGACCTCACGCGATGCGAGTCGTTGATAGCATCTATGATGCTGCTGCTGCGGATTGGTTGAAAATATGGGATTGCAAATGGTCTAATCAATTAGAGATTGTCTGCGACGATTAGTGGCTCGGGTACTATCAAAGGTGATTGCGCTTCCATCAACGGATCAGTGAAGCCGACCAACAACGTATAACCGAGTTAGCACAAGCAAGTACTGCTTAAGTGATTGAAAGCGAATTATGCCTATTAAAAGGCAAAACCGTGTCACAAAATATATTGGGCAAAATCGGTAAAATGTAAAGAGTGATGACAAATTTCAATGCATTAAACTTTACCACATTTGACATGGACGTGTCTGAAATAATAGATCGAACCGAAAGAGATCCAAAGGTTTCTAATGAACATGGAGAAATAGAATTACAAGCGTACCAGTCGATTATATATTTTCTTCCTTGTGAGGCCTTCTTGGAAATTGAAGGAAAACTCAATCAAACCGACGATGTTGATGTTGGACTTGTAAAAAACGGTATCATGGCGTTCTTCAGCAGCGCACGTTGTCTCATCGATGCAAAGTATATTTGAGCAGAGTGACATTGCCATTCTACTGTCTGGGATGAATCCAACATGTCTTCGGTTGTTGGTCTCACTAGATACAGAGATGATTATATAGGATCCACTGAACCGTCTATGATGTTTCGCAAGAATGGATCCATCCATGCAGTTTATCTTCTGTATACCATTTTAAATGTCAGAAGCGGGGTATCAGATGCATCTACACATGCGCAAACCGGTTTTTGACTTTATACAGCAACAAGGGCAACTTCTGGGAATGTCACTGTCGTTTTCGTGTGCGATTTGTCTCACGCATATATCTGAGCTTTGTAGAGATGTCAACAAGGTTATTTTCGGAGCCAAATGTACAGTCATGTTATGTCGGAAGGTTGGCATCATTGATGCAATTTCGCGTAATGGAGTTCTAAATGGCAAATTTGTGTTGTCGAAATTAATAGTGCAGATGCCTTTTATAACCCCTTCAATAGCTGCATAAGCACAATTGTTATCATTTGTGGAGTCTGGAAGCATATCACAACTATCATTTCTAATCCTCACCACAGGCTCATATGAAGGCTCTGTTCAGAAACTCAATGCAAATAACTACCCAACCATTTATTTTCCAGCCAAAACACGTATTTGTGGCGTTTCATGGCAGATCGGGTGCGTGGCGGACAAGCCAGAAGTGTGGCGTTATTTGACCAGTTAAGAGTGTCTTAGGTTTCGTCACGGCAAAACCAAACCCCGGGAATCCTCTACAGAACGTTTTCTTGACTTCGAAATTAATTATGTTGCACATGCTTATCAAAAGATGTGATCGTACAGGGGCCGTTGATCGCGGCTGCAGTTCTCGCGGTTGCAAAAGCGGCTGAGTTAGGTGCCGTCACAACCGTATCTGGGGATGACTCTGATAAAAGGCATTCGGACGACCTATAACCAATGGTCTTTGATTACCCGGAACAATACCCACAATACCCTCAGGCAAATGTTTTCGACTACCCGGGACGACTCCAAATGGTCTTCAGTTATGGCTTCTCCGTTGACTAGTTTTACTTATGATGACAACGTCACGTATTCATTTCCTATATTTCATTACACTGGATCAACGTAAGTCAATGATATGCCGTAAGTTGGAAACCGGCATCGTTAATTGGGATTCAAACAAAGGACCTGGAACATGTTCAATTTCATACATTATAACGCCTAAACATATTTTTCATTTTGACCTGCAAGGGCTTGTACCGTGACTTTGTTTATTGTTTGAATAAATACCTCTGGGGTGCATTTAACGCTGCCGTTACAAACTAGCATGGATATATCAGTACAAGGACATTTGTTGTTGAAGCACTGCATACATTCGCGGGCAGTAAAGCTTTTTCACCGACACCGCAAGCACTTGTTGATTTCGCATTGTTACTTAGAAACCATGCTTACAACAAGTACAACAAATATGTTGATATTTACGCAGTGTTCTGGAGTTAACCAGGTTTGCCACCACACTGAATTGTTTTTTTTTTATATGTCGACTTGTGCAAGCTTGTGATTTTTCAAGATCAAACTGGAAAATTGCAAATGTCCAACGTGGACATTCAGGATATTGTTTTGAAGCCTCGTCAGAGACTCTGGTGAGTGGGTTGAATATATCAAAATATACACCTGTTTCTGAGGGTGCAACAAAACTACACGAGGATACAAAGTTGCTCTCGCAATTGCGTCTTGCATCCCAACAAGGTCAGCCTGGCAATCAATTATACTTCAATATTAAAAGAAGAAATGTTATGGGCCCTCAAAGTTACAAAATGGAGAAAATAATTGAAGAGGGACAGCTGCGAGAAGAAATCTAAAAATAAATCTGCTTCACTTGCGAAATATAGACGGGTGTGTTTTGTCGTGGATGCCATTTGCAGAATCACCGCTGTGATAACAACTGGTCTCTGTGTGGCTGGAAGTATGATTACAGAAACCATTATCTGTACACCAGTCGGATTTGCTGTCGGGGATGTTTCGAGAGTAATCGGTGTTGCAGACGGCTCAAGTGACCCAAACATGTAGCTGGTTTACATTCAGTAAAAATCAGTAAATATTTGCCCGTTTATATTGATTTATCTGCGAGCTCACATCACAGCAGCTCCCAACCAATGACAAGCAAAGCTTATACGTGGACTTTCATGAGCCACAATCACAGATGAACACGTGTGCGAAAAATCGTCAGTCGGAAAAAGTCACGGGGACCGAAAACTGATGAGACGGTCTCAAATTGCCATCATCATAATACTATCTTGTTCAGCCGTCATGTACTGCAAGAATTGCAGCATAAAATGGCTTCTTAGGACAATAATGCAGTTTCAACAGATCTTGGCGATACGTTAGATAATGACCAGCATGACCTTTTAGTGTATACCAGCAAACCAATACTTCGTTTCTTACTCACGACTGTGGAAATGTTAATGATGGTAAAAAGAAATCAATTTAACAAAGGCTTGCATTCATTGTTAGGTATTATGGAGGATCTTTATTGCCAATTAGCACACAAATATAACACTTAGTAAAAATATTAGATTTATAGCATTAATTTATTAAATACAAATGCCTACGGAAAACATTTGAATGAAAACGATATAGTGCCAGCAGTTATTATAGATGAAATAGTTGCAAAATTTAAATGAAAATAAAGCAAAGAACCAAATATCCACTTGATTACACGGTATAATGAGAATTGTCATAGTTAAAGATTTGTTTCGTGATATCATTGTCTAATTAAATTCATTTATTTCTTACAAACCTATATAAAATTTTCGTATCGCATAACCAACTTGGAACTATTTTTACAACTTGAAATATTCTGTAATAGTTCACTACTAAAATATTGAGATTGATTAACTGATATACATTTAACTATTAAAAATGTTCACAGACATTATTTTTAGTTTAAGAAATGCAGTCATATTGAATCAAAGTGGCTGCTTTTGCCGCTGCGAAAACGGGGGAGTACCATATGTAGCAATGCCGAGTTTATAGGCATTTCGTGGTATGTACCGCCGAGAAATAAGAGTTAGTTGAGGTTGGCAACACTATTCTGGACATAACGTTTGACAATAAGATTTTAGATGAAGCTGGTGTGCAAAGTGACACTAATGATAAGACAGACAGAGACATCAAGTACTTTGCCGCTGAAAACTTGAAAGTTTAAAAATTCAGACAAGGTAAGAAAGACTCAGGGAGCCCTGTCAAGGATCAAGGCACGGTTATAAATGTCCCCACGCGCCGAGAAAACTGTACAGCCTACCTGGTTACTTTAATGAAACCGGATGGGTTGTACTATGAACCAGACACTCTCAATAGACTGATAATCAGGGAATGTAACTACGGCTACATCATTTGATTTTCAAATGTGCTTTCTAATTCCCACAAAATACTGAATCGGGGACCTTAAACAATCAGGTCTAAGAAACTGAAGAACAAAAAATTCTGAACCGTGCTCGTTTTTTTGCGCCCACACATACATAGTTTTTCTACTGATGTTCTGCAGCCTGATAAACACTTTTTTTATACGCATCAAACACGAGGTTCTTTAACGACATGTTTACCCTTGTATACGTTTTTCTACCATGTCAGTTATAAAAAGCATACATTTTACTTCTAAGGTGACAATACTATTGCCTAAGGTACGCCATTCAACTAATCATCAAACAATCCATTTTCTTTTTGGATAGCAAATGGAACACATTTTGCTCTATATTATTGTAAAAGTTGTATATTTTCAACACTTATGCACAGATTATCTCTATCTGTCATCAATAACTTCATTTAGTCACCATTTTGGTTCTTGAACTTACCGTAGTAAAAGTCATGTATCAGCAACTTATGTTTGACACTATAAAACCCACAATATATTAGTTTAACTAATTCTAATTCTGTTGATAGGCAAATTATATTTTCTTTTTCTTCAAACCAACTAACAACATATCTTTATCTATTATTATTCTTCTTTCAAATTAATTATCCTTAGGAAGTTTAAACTATTGACCTCAGTACACATTTTCCATGAGTTCTCGTCTTATCTTTCCATTTGTTTCCATTAAAAGGACTATTCATTAACTTGAAATATTTATTTATCAACGCCATTAGTTGCCTTTTTTCAACGATGCATTAAGCTCAATGTATTATTATAACCACTGCTCTTGTTCGAATAAAACTTTTATATGTATCTGTTGTAGTGTCTTTCCCTAACAGATACAGCTTCAAATTGCAATGAAGAAAAAAATTCTTCCCTTCATTTGTTCAACATACAAAATAATTTAGTTACTGTAGATTTTGTTTCCTTTTTATCGCCTATCAGTTTCTTTGTGATATAGATACATTTATTCTTACAGGAAGTAGCTTTCTGATGCCAAGGGAAAATCTTGAATACAGTCATGCAAATCTGTTGCTACTTCCAAATCTATGTTTCGAAAGCATTTACACCACTCCAACACATCAATTTTTTCTTCTCCATCTAACGTACATTAGCTAGCATATGACACCGATATACAACCTGTTAGAGTATAGGTATACATTATTGTTTTTTCATCCAAAATTTTTAAGCTGGGAAAATGCTTTTAGACTTAAAGATTGTTACTCAGCGGACTTGGACTTTCAGTATTGTAGCATATATTCCAAAACAAATTTGCTTTTTGTTAGTGCATGGCATTTAAATATATAGGGTTTATTACCATACTAACTTTACTCTAAAAATGCCTGGATACAGTACTAAGCACGTGTTTATCGCTGTCTGTTAATACCGGACACACTTGTGAGATTAGTTTACCAGATGCTATGCGAACTTTTAACTGCTGTAACTGTCTACATGACTGCTTCAACGAGAAAGGCAATATGACTTAGACTGAAAAAAGCACGCTATTTATATATAAGTTTTATGAGAAAACCATTAATACCCACTGTAGTATAATAACCAGTGCTTATACCCCAGTATATACGGTATGTACTTGTGTTCATTTGTCGGTTGTGTGTGTGTGTGTGATTAGGATTTTTAACGTAGCTTTAACAATATTTCAGTCATATTGCTACGATGTCTGCAGTGTGGCAGTTTATAGTGATGTCTAGCGCTGGAGCATCATGCCGCAGACATGTAGCATGATGTCCCACCCAGTCACATTATCCTGACACCAGGCCAACCAGTCCTAACACAAACCTCTTAATGCTGAGCACCTAGCGAGGCAGCTGTTAGTACCATTTTTGTAAGTCTTTGGTATGACTCGGCCGGTTATCGAACCCACGACCTCCGACTTCCAAGGCGGACGCTCTAACCACTTTTGTCGGTTTTGAAGCCATCTATATAGAATTATAATTGACACTATGTTATATGTATGGTTCTATCTGATATATTTTTATGGTTTCAGAAACTAAATTCTATCAATTTTTCGACAATAGGACGTATATATAACAATTGGTCATACATTATGTTTTTAACAGAATGGGATGGGCCAGTTGATACCGCCATACTGATAAACCAAAGTTGAATGGGTAGCTATATTTCCCCCTAAATTACTTTGCATATGTAATTGAGTACTACCTTACTGTCTCAAGCTAGCATCATAAAACGCAACTCGAAAATTGACAAAATAAAAAGATCCAAATAAAATCGTATTGTTTAAAGTGTGAAAATCTCGTTTACGTAAATTTAAAAAAAAAATATCAGCTCAGGTAGGAGGGGCATGACACATAATCTCGTGCAAAATCTCGTGCATGCAAATAAATAAAGCAAAGAAACAAACCCAGCTAAAAATACACTGCTTAAAGTATAATGAGGCATAACAGAACCTCGTGTACGCTGGAACGGAATACATCAGTCGGATATGCGGAGAGAACACCGTGTACGCTGGAACGGAGTACATCAGTCGGATATGCGGAGAGAACCTCGTGTATGTTGGAAGGGAGCACATCAGTCGGATATGCGGAAAGAACCTCGTGTACGCTTCAACAGAGCACATCAGTCGCATATGAGGAGAAACCCTCGTGTACGCTGGAATGGAGCACATTATTCGGATACGCGGAGAGAAGTAAAAAATATCTGCAAATAAAAGCAGTCTTTCCCTGTAGCCAGCTTGTTCTTCTCTGTCTATCCACACAGAAACTCTTAAGGCAGAAGGGTGGGCATTGTGCAAAGAATTTGCATAGAAATATGCGTGGTTATTAAACTTGGGGACAGACACTAACTTTCTATCCAATATTGTTTGGAGTGTAGGTGGCCATGCTATAAGAACTATTCTGACGACCTCTTGAGTAGAAAGTTACCCTAATAAAAATTTAATGACCACTGAGCCAGAAGTTGTCATAAAATTTGATGACCACTGTGCTAAAACTTACGCTAATAATTGTTACGGTTTTTACCGAGTCAGATTTTACACTCAGACTCCCGATGCTATCGTAAACTGAGTAGCCCATATATATTTGATGACCAGCTGCCTAAGTGGCATAGGTTTTACAAAAAAATGTTTTAAAATAATGTTTTGAGTGCGGTTTTGTCTTCAGAAAAATCACCAAATAAATCAAAAGAAGGAGTCAAAATTGATCAAGTGAGCCGGAAGTCACGTGTTAGACTAGTTTATTGTTTTGTAGGTTTTGTTTTTCCGTAGCGCATAAGGAGACGCCTAATGTCAATGGGCAAAGGAGATAGGGTTCTCTACCCTACATTCAGAATATAGACTATGGTATAATTTGTCTATTTTTGGCAAATTTGCATTCTTGGGATTCTATTGATAATAACACATTTATTGTTATTATCATTACTATTATTATTGATATTATTATTATTATTATTATTATTATTGTTATTATTATTATTGATATTATTATTATTATTGTTATTATTATTATTATTATTATTGCAGGATCTGATTCTAGCCACTACTCTCGTATCTGACGCCTATAAGGGTCAGAATTTAAAATTCAAAACCGAACCGAAATACGTCAGGTATGTCGACATCATTAGTTCAAAAAAGTACACCGATCAGCAAAGGACTCTTTTGTTAAATATCATTCTGATTATGTGTTTTTTTACGGTGTTAAAAGTCTGTTGTAAACTCGTTCACTAATGTTTTCATGTTCAACAAATTTGTCACACCACTGAATTTGTATTATTTCATTTATTACAACATCTAAAATTTCAGAGATAAAATGTACTAAAATACCTTGTTGTCTCAAGCGAATCCAAACTTATAAATGTGCTATTGGATATATAAGATTATAACTTTCTAATTTTATTACGTTGAAGGACTGGATTAAAAATCTCTATTATTAGTGCTATCATTCCATTTTTCTATCAGTACTAATATTTCCACGCTTTTATTAGTAATAACATTTTCACTCATTTATTACTATTCGAATTTTCACTTTTTTCTTAGTACTAGCATTTCTACTATTTTATTAATATTAACATTTCCACTCCTTGTTTTAGTACTACCATTCCACTCATTTATTAGTATTAGCATCTCCACTCTTTTGTTAGCACTAGCATTTCCACTCTTATTAGAACAAACATTCCACTCTTTTCTTACCACGTGCATTACCACGCTTGTATTAGTACTAACATTTCCACTCTTCTAAATCAGCATACATGCGAGGTAAAGTGTCATATTACAATTCAAAAGTAAGTAAGATGTTTATTTTCAATGAGTCTAACTGTATATAACATTTGTCGGTCATTTGTTAGCGTTCAATCTCTAACGTCACTCCTCCGACGGGTGATGTCAGAAGCTATTGCCGCTTGAAAAGTCAAAACTTTTGCTCCCTAAACATTTCGCATCATTACCATATTTTACAAACAACGATCCAGCGAAGTGTGTTACTTGCAGATTCGTAAAGCTTAGCGTTTACATTTTATGTCATGTAATTATTACGCATCACAACACACATTTAGTGTCTGTTAGGTGATATTTCAAACCAATACACTCATCCGCTGGCGAAGTGACGTCAGGGATTCGAACAAGTTAGTATTGTGATATCATTATTACGCCAGGCATTGCTTATTCACAGTTAATCGCCATGAGCTGTGATACCTTTTTCCGTTGCTTTGTTTCAGATCATACATTCTTTTTCACAAGTGGTATTTTCGATGGGGTCTTTATTTGTTCATTTTCCTGAATCTATCATTAGCTCTGTTCGAGAAACCGACCAAGCCTGGATGGGAGTTGCCTTATTGGGTACTTATCAAACAGCATACGAAATCAAAGTAGGGTGTCATTACCCTCTGCATTACAGAATAGCAATTTACCAAGAACTCCTTTCATCCCCCACACTTCTCTCTCTCTCTCTCTCTCTCTCTCTCTCTCTCTCTCACACACACACACACACACACACACAGACACGCACACATTAAAAAATTTCAGAGATTTCAGTGATGAAATGCACGAGACAATGACTACTTATCGATTTCAATTAAGTTACATAAAAAATATATTTTACTATGCTGTATAAAAACGATAACATTGTATTTACACTCCATGGTCATCCGATATTCATAATATTTCCTGTTTTGATGCAACGTATGACTACCAACAACCAAAATATAAATTTCATTTACTGAAGCTTACACCTAACGTGCACAAGAAATAATTTTATTTGTTTTAGGGAACTATGATAATGGAATTGATGTGTTTGGCTTTCTTCACCGCCCGGGTGTGTCACTGCGCATACTTCAGTCTACCGAACATCTTTTGGCGGGACACCAAAAATATCATGGTCATTGGAATCATCGCAGTTAGTACTATTAATTTTTCATTTGGTCAAACATGTTGCTTTCTACTTTTAGATGAAGTGTCCATCCAATCGCATAAATAGTCGAGGTGGTCAGAGGATAGATTCCGATATTTTTATTGGCAGAGAAATTTCAGTTGAACAAAATGTATGATTTGTCTGTAAATTACAACGCTGGTCTACTCTGGAAGCATATTTTTATCTTGTAGAAATAACTGTGGTGGTCCGAATGCGTGGGATTGACTGAGAAGTTACGAATGAAAAAAATTAGTTTTCTGCACATTGCAACTTCTCGGTCAATCCTTGTTTTGTAAGTAGCCGGTGTGGCATCTATTGGTGTGCAATTGATGTATGATCATTTGGCTTGGCCTCGAACTTTCGAATGACCAAGGTAGCCGACCCTGGCTGTCCTGGCCGGGTATTGAACCTGCGACTCATGTCATACCAGTCCTACACTCAATTAACTGAGTTTTGTTGTACATTCACTACTGATTAATTATAAGATATGAACGAGGCAGAAAATGTTGGACTATCTAACCTACATGTATTTACCAGTGTTCCACAAGAGTATAACCTTAAACTACCGATTCTACATTTTCATGAGACTAAAATGACCCAGATTATAAGTTTATGTTTTAAAAATCGTTCTTGGTATTTTGATTAAAGACTTGTTAAAATATTCTTGTTGGATAATGATGCAAATGTGTTTCAGTGTGTACCCTTTTCTCGTAAACTAGAAGATAATTGCAAAAGATGATTCACATAAAACTAAAATCATGTAGTAAATCCAAACTCCACTGCATTTTTTTAAACAATAATTCTTTCAACTTTAGCGAGAGATTTTCAGTTTATAAGTAAAGCCTGTCTTCTAAAGTATCCACGAAATGTGATGTTATTTAATTGTTTTTGGCTATTTTCATTATTTTTTAAAATTCAACACATCTATGCAAGGAAAACAGCATCAGTTCAGTCCATTTTTACGCAGTCTTCGGTCTGGTCGGAAATGTGAGGTTTAAATTTATTTTTTGCCGACTAAGTATTTTAAACGTGGTTGTTAATTCTTAAGCTGTTATAATTTCAGTTGACTATTTTGGATATTGTGTGCTACATAATATGGACAAATGTTTCTCCTGACACCCACCCCGTCAGATGGTCCAGGCCTCTACGATCATTATTGATCATCAATTTTTCTGATGGAAAGCAGGTGAGAGATACTCCCCAAAAAGTCGAAGCTTCGGAGTGTATTCTTTTCAACATGTCAGTGCGATATATCGCTATGCATTTATGTATATTGGTAATGGGTTTGATATTTTTAATACATGTGTACATGTATTAGCGTTTAACGATACGTTAGAATAATAATGATTATATGACAGGTTTTGCACTCTAGTCAGGTTCACTCTTCAGGCATGAGTCAGACATGCATATCTGTACACAATCGCTGAACAAGCTCTCTTCTTGTATCGCTGATTTTTCCTAGCAGAGTAAATATTCATTGTTCTTCAAGGTTGCATCTTGCAGATTATGAAATACAGTACATAACTGTCATGTTGATAGATTAAGAAACAAGCTTATTGTAAATGTATCAGTATTGTCTTGAATTCCATAATAATTTCGTATCAGGCACGACATCTGATATATTCTGAATATTTAAAATTTGTGAAAAAATTGTTGTACACTCGATAGATGTAAGTTTAATTTGAGTTTATTTAAACGTTTCAGATCAGACGAGCCTTCAGGAACATTCGCAGGACAGTTCCAGAGATTGCCAACATCCTCATCCTGTTCTTTATGAGCGTCCTTCTCTTTGGTTTGCTGGCTGTAAAATTATTCGGCAGAAGGTGGGTGAAACAAACATTATATTTGTATTTCATGAGAGCAGAACTAGCTATGGAAAATGATCATTATGATTCCAAATGTATATCATTGCCGTATGAGTCCCCACACGACATTTTAAAGTGCGTCTTCAACAGTGATTGCTAAGGAGATAGTATTTGATTAACGGCTAATTAAGAATAACCATTCGTCAAAACATTATTAAAGTATTATTGCTTCAAAGAAGATCGACATTCTGTCAACATATGTTTAAAATAAATAAACTGAAAATGAAATAAATTTGCAAATAAAACCTATATTCTTTCTAGGAACCTAAAGTATGCCGATGGCCAGCCATATTTCAAGACCTACTTGGACAGTATCTGGGACTTGTATGTTTTGGTAACAACAGCTAACCACCCCGACGTCATGTAAGTCTTCTAGACAATTCTGATACAGTGTTTCAGTTTTGTACAGTAATTCAAAACACAACAAATAGCGTCAGATTCTACTATTGTTCCGTCCAACAAGTGCGTAAATATTAGTCGGAACAAATATGGGCTCTACTATCGAAACTCTGATGTTCATTAGTGAGGGAAAAAGTGAGTATACTCCGATTTATGTGAAGATAAGATGATCCAGATAAAAGATACGAAATAAATGGAGTCTTCATACAGTCACGTGCTTTTGGAATCGGTTTTACAGAAAATTGCCAATTAACAGTTTTAACTGTGGATCTTTGCAAAAGACTAACAGACAGCTCGGACTAATTTGACGATTACAACTCTCATGTCAATAGTGTTAATAATTAGCAAGCGTAATAAGTTGGACTGCAAGAACCGAAATAAGGAAACTCGTCAAGCTGGTCTCAGCAACAAACGGATTTAGTATTATTTCTTCTCTAATATATAACTAATTGCGTGGTTTATTTGCTGTTGGAACAATAAATCATACTTTATTAAATCATACTTTATTCACCGTAAATTTTGGATCCTAATTTTAAACTATGTTACGAGATTATGCTATTAAAATGTAACAGAAAAGAGTGAAGACAACAAGCTTTGTAGAATTTAACAAATAATTTATTTCCCTAGAATATAAAGTTAAAAATGAAAAAACAAACTTATGGTTTTGCGAATTAAATCCCCAAAAATTCAATAATGAATAACACAAGTCATAGTAATAAAAGTTCTAAATGAAACTGAGTTCAAGTTCCGAGGAGATCAAAATGTAAAGGCGATGACGTATATTATAGTCAGCGAAGTGTTGATGTGTCAACAGTCTCTTGTTGAATCACATTAATATTTTTCTAGGTTTGAACTAAAAAAAGGTGTTTATCAAAACTCACTGATTTAGGAACCAGGTCAGCAAGTAGATACAATGTTTCATTTCCCACAGAGGATAATGGAGTTATTATTAGTTGTTTACATCAATGAAATAAAAAATAAAAAAGTAAATCATGTCAAAAAGAACTAAACTCAGTTTTGGACAAGATCAAGTCCAGTAATTAATATTACATTACAATAGCATGTAATGGAATAAAACAGAAATTTAAAACTAACAGACAAACAATTAAATGCAATATACATAACACTTCCCCCATAAAAGTAAAAGAAAGACTTATATAATAAAGATTTCTTTTTACCATAGGTCAATTATACATGTGATTTATAAAAAATTAGTATAAGAAGAAATCTTATGAATGATACAATGTATACAGGAAATAATAGATTTATATAAACGTGAAAGTGAATCTGCTATTAAATTATCTTTTCCCTTGATGTGCCTGATGTCAATAGTATATACCTGTAACAACAAACTCAACCTTAATAATCTCTGAAGTTTGTTTCTCATCTTGTCGATGAAAGTAAGAGGGTTGTGATCACTGAAAACCACATTCGGAGAAGGAACTCAACTAATGTATGCTTCAAAGTGTTGTAATGCCAACATCAAAGCCAAAGAATCCTTCTCGATTGTGGAATAATTTCTCTGGTGCTCATTTAATTTCTTAGCAAAATAGCACACTAGATGAGCAACACCATTTTTATCTTCTTGAATCAATACTGCTCTAACCCCCTACATCACTTGCATCAACAGACAGTTTAAATGATTGACTGAAATTTGGAGCTGTAAGAACTGGTGCACTCTTAAGTATAGCCTTTAACTTTTCAAAAGCCTCCTGACAGTTTTCAGTCCAAGGAAACTTGGTTTTCTTGCTTAATAAATTTTAAATTTGTCAGGGGTTCAGCAATTATGGAAACATTGGAACAAACTTTCCGGTACTATCCAGTCATCAGTTGCTCTTTACTGATATACACAGGGAATACAGATATAGCCTTGACCTTAGCATCTATAGGTTTAACCTGTCCATGTCCAACGATATGTCCTAGAAATGTTACACAAGCACGGCAAAATTCACTTTTGGATAAATTAATTGTCAAACTTGCATCAGTGAGTCAGTCTGTCGAAAAATTTCCGAATTGTCGCTAAATGCTCTTTCCAGGTGTCGTTGTAGATGATGACATCATCGATGTAACCATCACATTTATATAGACCAGAGATGATCATGTTCATTAAACGTTGAAAAGTGCTTGGGGAACCTTTTATCCCAAACAGCATCACTTCATATTTATAAAGTCTATCTTGAGTCACAAATGCCAAAAGTTTCTTTGCCCTTTCCGTCAGTGGAATTTGCCAAAATCATTTAGAAGGTCAAATTTGGTGACGTACTTTGCATTTCCAATTTTATCAATGCATTCATCGATTCTTGGTAATGGAAATCAATCAGTTCTAGTCACACTGTTCACCTTTCTATAATAAGTGAGCATGCGAAAAGTCTAATCTAGTTTCGTAAGAAGTAAAAATGTTGAACTCCAGTCACCTTTACTTGGCTTTATGAAATCATTCTCCAGTAAATGCTGAATTTCTTTTTCCAAGCATTCCTCTTTGAGAGGGTTCATCCTGTACGGGTGTTGTTTCACAGTTTGGAATTTACAATTTCAACGTCATGTTAGATTTTATTTCCTTTTGTAGGAACAACTGGAAACAAGTGTTTATATTCAAGTAATAACTGTTTAAGTTCATTTCTTTCTTGTTGTTGCAAATGTGAACGTTTCTGGTTCAGATTATTTCATAATTTTCGAATTCCGAAGATTTGTTACTCCGAAATCAATAGAGTCTGATTGCATTTTTTGGCTTAAATCTTCACCGAGTGGGACAGGTACAACTAAATCAATTGCATAATAAACCAGACTATCTCTTAGCATACTAGTACTCCTTTAATTTATTTATATCACAGACTCAAGTGCCAGACTCAAATGCTCTCTCCACTGTTGTTCTGTCAAACCATAATTTCACTTTTGACTTGAATTATTGAATGCCAAATTCAAGCATAATCGACTGGAAAATTCCAGACCTAAATTTAACCCATGATCAGATTGGACAGATGTGTGAAGCCCAAACGGAGTAAAAAGCTTTATCAAAGCATTTACTATTGTTTTAGTTTTAATATTACTCAAATGAGTTGCCTCTAGGAATCTTGTTGACGAACACATTATGGTCAACGAGTATTGGTTACCTGACTTGGTCTTAGGTAAGGGACCGACTCAGTCTACCGTTATTCTGCTAAATGGTTTGTCAAATGCATGAATAGGTTACAGATGAGACTTAGGTATCTTTTGATTGGGTTTTCCTACCACTTGACAAGTATGATAAGATTTACAGTATTCACAAACATCACTTTTAATTTTTGGCCAGTAGAAGTGATTCAACATCTTGTGATAAGTTTTATAAATCCCTAAATGACCAGTCAAAGGAGTTTCATGGGGCAGACTAAGAATTTCCTGCTTGTATGATTTTGGAACTACAATTTGAGAGTTCACTGATCACTCGTCACCAGCAGGTACGTCAGTAGGTCTCCATTTTCTCATAAGATCCCATTTTTATTGAAATAACAAACAGGCACTTCTGTAGCTTCAGTTTCACTAATGGCCATTTGAAACAAACAGGAGATCTCAGGATCTTTTTCCTGTTCGACGACAAGTGATTGTCGTTTGTCACACTGATTAGAATAAAGAAAATCAGTAGTTAAAAGAACTTGACTGTGATCAATACCTTTTGATTGATTGAAGCAAGGAGATAAAGTCACCTCATCAAAAGCCTGACCAATACATGTCTTAGCTAAAGGAATACTTTCCTGATAAACATCATTCTCAGGAACCTTCTTTGCCATAGCTCTATTAACTGCACAAGCTTGGTATAAATCAGGTAATTAATTTTCAATAGGATTGGCTTTCTGAACCGAACAAGACTTTTCAGTTACAAGCGGATTATCCACAACATTATCTCCAGCTAGGTCATTGCCTAATAATAAATGAATGTCCTCAATGGGTAAAATATACACTTTTCCGACTGTTAAGGCACCTGAGACAGTCTGAGGACACAATCACACAATGGAGAGGAGCTTTAACAAATCCGTACTCTACTCCTTGAATAAGAACACTCTCATTAGAAGAAGACTTCTCAGAAAAAGGAAAAAGTACCTGATAATAAAAGACTCTGATAAGCTCCCGTGTCCCTTAATTCGTTAATAAGGATGGGATTGGCTGAATTACCCATGAGTGATAAAGAAACCTTCGAAATGAATGGTTCAAAAATCTCCATAATAAAATCAGACTGGTGTTTATTAGACCCAACAAATGTATTTCTTTCAATACATGACCGTGACCTTGACCTCTTAGAAATAATAGCATTTAGACTATGTCTGTCTTAATTCTGTTGCTGTTTTTATTTGTAGCAATCAGGCATAACGCGTCCTTTCTTCATGCAATAGGTAGGAAGGGATAAGGATTTCTGACCAATCTTTTCAGAAACCTGATTTCTAATAGTTGTGCCAAATTGAAATTTACAAGAGCTCGTATTACGTTGAAATACTTTTTTACCAGACGACGGCTGAGTGGAAGACTTACTGACAAAAGAAACTTATGAGCTAAGGAATACTCGTCCGCAGTACGAACAGCATTTTCAGTGTTTCGACTTTATGCTCATCAAGATAATTCTTAACGTTACTATGGACACAGTTCTTGAACTCTTCAAGTAATACGAGTTGTCTGAGATTTTCGTAATCTTTATCAACGTTCTTGGCTAAGCACCACCTGACAAATACCTGTTCTTTTTCTCTTGCAAATTCGACATGATTATTTCCAGCTTCTTTTTATATAGATAC
Source organism: Sinohyriopsis cumingii (assembly GCA_028554795.2). Taxonomy (NCBI): domain Eukaryota; kingdom Metazoa; phylum Mollusca; class Bivalvia; order Unionida; family Unionidae; genus Sinohyriopsis; species Sinohyriopsis cumingii. The sequence continues at coordinate 188,468,019 of CM068824.1, read as the reverse complement.
TGAATGTTTGCAGATAAGCCTCAACTCATAACCCTTTAAGATGTTTTCCTTAACCAGACCATAGTCAGCTCTCTGCTGTACTGATAGGGAAGCATAGCTGTCTCGGGCTTTGGATAAAATTGCACTCCGTAATAATAGAGTCCATTGCTCCCTTTGCCATTTCGAATTTTCAGCAATTTTTCAAAATGAGGAAAATATTTGTCTACTTTTTTTCTCTAAAAAGAGGCACTAACCTAATATTCTTAGTAGCATCAAAAATTGAATATTTATATAAAGTGGGGATGTGCTTTTAATTTGCCAGCTCTAATTCTCTTAATCTAAATTGATATTCTCTTTCTTCCTTCTCTCTCTACGTTTGCATCTGTCTCTCCCTCTCCTCTTTTACCAATCGAATTTACATTTGTTTCTCTCTCTCTTCGTCGTCCAATTGCATTTGAATTTGTTTTTCTTCTTTCTGTAACTGCATTTGTTTCTCACTCCTCTTTCTTCAGCTACAGCTGCATTGTCGTCTCTCTTTCCTCCTTATCTAACTACATTTGCTTCTCCTCTTTCTGAAGTTCAAGCTTTCTTAACTCTAATTCCATCTTATTTTTTAATTTTAATTCCTTTACTTTTATGTTAGAGTCTGATATTACCTACTGATTGAAACCAACGCACTTTTATCCAAAACATTATTTTCTACCAAATATTGAACAAAAATATCTTTTATTTCTTGCTTCTTTAAAGAACCTTTTGCCTTAGAAAGATCATATTTTCTGGCAAGTTGAAGTAATTCATCTTTTTCAAGCTGTCTAACTGCTCCTGTATAGGATTTTAAATAATGATCTCAACTTTTGATGACATCCTAAAAAAGCTTGTTGAATTCACGTAAGATTTCTAAAATTTGAAATAATATTTGGGATTTAAAACTTCCGAGCCTAGCGGAATTTAAATTTCAAAAACAAAATTTTCTGAAATATTTTAGCATTATTCGTAGCCCAAGGGCGAGCGCCCAATTTTCTGTTACGTGTCTATGCTCTTAAAATAAGTAATAGAAAAGAGTGTAGACAACAAGCTTTGTAAAATTTAACAAATGAGTTATTTCCCTAGAATACAAAGTGAAAATTGAGAAAAAGAACTTTTGGTCTCGCGAATTAAATCCCCCCCAAAATAATCCAAGAATTAAAAACACAAGTCCCAGTAATTAAAAGTCCTGAATTAAACAGAGTTCAAGTCCCGATGAGATCGAAATTTGAAGACGATGACGTCTATTACAGTTAGCGAAGTGTTGACGTGTCAACAGTGTCTTGTTGAATCACAGAAATATTATTCTAGGTTTGAATTCAGTATAAATTCCAATAAATGTCTTTATCCCAGAATTGTGTATGAACACAAACACTTGTATTTCCAGAGAAAATAATCATTTTGAATTCAATAATTTGAAGAGAGAAAAAATTAAGCCCAAACTAGTCACAACATAACACAGCTTAAAGTGTTAGGTGTTATAGCACAACTAACAAACCTTTATCAAGACATCAGTTATAAGACTAATTAAGACGCAAAACAGATTCCCGGATGAGGGTCAAAAGTTCATTCGTCTGGAAAAATAAAGGTTTTTTACCAATTGGCACATAATAAATTATCACGTAGTCCACGTATGACAATTTACTCAACTTAATGGTACTTACTCTGAGAAAGATTAAAAAAAAGTTATTTGCCAAAACTCTCACTGAACAAGGTCAGCCTCTAGATACAATGTTTCGCTTCTCATAGAGGATAATGATGCTGTTATTAGTTCTTTATATCAATGAAATAAAAAATAAATAAAATCAATCAGGTCAAACATAACTGAACTCAGTTCTGGACAAGGTCAAGTACTGCAAAATATGTTACGTTACAATAGCAGAGAAATTTAAAACTAACAGACAAACAATTAAATTAAATATACATAACAACTAGTTAAAACATTCAAGCTGAAAACTGGAGAATATCAGAGAGCTACCTGCTCTGCGGTTGGTAGTTTGAAACATACTTTCTTTCGGCTTGGTAAAGAGTAGGCCTATGCTAATATTGAGTTCCAAGATCTTACATTGAAAAGACGTATTGAACCATACGTGTGTGATCTGGTTTTCCATGTACAGTATTAATCATTGGTATACAGACGTAATAGATTTTTAAACATCCTATTATTCTAAGCAACCTTATTTGTGTATTTGAAAAGAATTTTCGCTGTACATGGTAGCTAGGGTGTTATTATATTTTCTTCTCGCACCTTATTCTACTACTATTGTACGTCAGATGTATACCTTCAGATTTACAATCAGTGTAAGGTTCCATTTTAAATTGTAATTTTTGGTCCCTTTATCTTATTGTAACTGTTACTAAAAACAGCTCCTTGTTGATAGGCCATCGAATTTGGTGTTGAGAGGCCCACAAATCATTATACGTTTGTATTTTTAAGTTCCTAGTTCTCAATGCATATCATGTAAATAGCTCAATGTGACTTATTTGAAAACCTGGGTTCATGTGAGGGTATATATTTGTGTCTATATTCTTCTGCGAAATGTCGTATTTCGTAGTAATAATCATTTCACCTAATAATCTGCTCGATGGGCAGATAACTGATTTTTCATCTCAGAGAAAAGTGACCTTTTCTGATTCGATTTTCTTCACATTAAATGATAGGACAATCTTGACCCCCGTAAATACTTGGTCTGTTCCGACCGATGTGACGATAAGTTGACTGGGATACAGACATTGAAAGAAATCAAGCATTGAAATACTCGTGGAAATCTCTTTCACAAAAACAGTTTCAGCTGGGGAGTTGTACAAAAGACTAAACAGAGACAGTACGAACCTATTCCATGAGTACAACTTTCATAACACTAGTCTTAATGATTAGTAGGAAAAGTAAGTTCAGTTTTGATGTGCAATTAAAATGCCAAAAAAAAACAAAAAAAACAGACAGTAAGAAACATCGATATGGCAGTCTTAATAACAAACTGATTCTGCGTTATTTTGTCCCTGGTATGTAGCAAATTGCGTGACTTAGTCGGCATTCGGACAGAAAAGCATTTTGTGTTACAGCTATATGCTATTTTTAATTTAAACTAGCAAAGATATTTATCAGGAATGTAGGACAGCCAAGTACACACTCCAAATTTTGTCATTTTTTTAAACACGTGTATTTTCGGTTTCGTGGATAGTATAAATCAGACACCTGGTTTATGATGGTTTAAATTATTTTTGTTTCAATATTTAACAGAATCAAGTTAAACAAATAAGTTAAGTAAAATGAATAAGAAATTAATTTCTCTTGAATACAAAATTAAAAATTCAAGAGACATAGATTTTGTGAATTACATCCTAAAACATAGAATGTTCGGAATTAATTCGAATAGTCTTGAATGTCCTGGTATAACACAATGATGTGTACAGATTGACTTTGAAGGAGTTCACAATAATCAAAATTAGTATATAAAGATCCAAAAGTGAATGATTGCTCTAATAATTCTAATGAATAATTTAGATAAATACTTCCACTCTAATAACAACACATCTATAAAGGTTTCTCACATACTCAACTTAAAAGAGAAACGAATTATTTGTTTATCAATTCCCTATTGAAAAACAGTTTCACTTGACCTAGATGTGAATCTGTCCAATGGAAAATTCCAATGCAGTCTGTAAACGAGACTGAACGCATATTTGTCTGAACTCAAATGCTGTGTCAAGATGTTATGTACAACGTACAATAATGGACAAATATTTGCTATGAAAACATGTTGCTTACATTATTTACAACTTACAATCAGGATCAAACGTTAAGCACACAATTAAATATACATAACATCTGTTAATAATATTTCTCCCGTCAATAAATACTAAACCAGAATGATAGCAGTTTCATCTTGCAAACTAAGAGTTTATGAAATGAAAAAAAAAAGCAAATATTAATGAAAGGAGACAAAGAAGAAGACGAAATGGGAAAACATAGGTTGGTAATATCATCCTTCATGATGATAAACTAGGCTAATGATTTGAAAAGTTTTCATAAACGAATGTCAAAACTTTAATGATGAGGACAAATGCGGAAAAGAACTCTAATTTTCAACAGCGTACTAATAGCGCGCGCACACACACACACACACACACACACACACACACACATACATATATATATACATAATGTAGCAATCATGTTTTTCTTACTTTTTATTACTGCATTTGCCGTTAATTCACACTACTGTAATACTGGAATATATTCTCTTAGTTTTATCAATTGATATCGAACGGTTATTATTTTCAGAAGTACAAATAGTTAAAATATTGATTATAATTTCAGATATGTTGAATTAGATATGCATTCGTCAGGAAATCTTAAATTTACGTTTTTACTGTTTCCTTTTCAGGTTGCCAGCCTATGACGAGAGTAATTGGTTCGCCATCTTCTTTGTGATATATATCATCATCTGCCTGTACATTTTCATGAGTATAGTCCTTGCAGCAATCTATAATAATTACAGAACAAATCTCAAGGTAAACCTGCCTCCAAAACCGAATAACAACTGCAAACAAACAAGCAAACAACAACATATATAAGCCAATAATACAATTTATTCGTATTAACAAATTAACAAATTCTTAGTCACGCTTCTGTCCCACAATGCACCATCTTGAGATTTACTTTGTGTAATCATTTACTATATTTTTCACCACTGGTCTTGATATGTCATACATAGTGTTTCATGTGAATGGCATGGTGTTGATATAACTATTTCTTCATCTCTTGCTAATTACTGCATATCTCCCCACCCCATCTCTCTGCATGGTGAATTTGCATGAAATAGTTCCAGTATCTATTTTTTTCACGCCCTATTTGTTGATTTGTTAAATATTTATAAAAGAAAAATTGAACAGTTTGTATCTTTTCCATAGTTGTCAGGCCCGGTTCTAGGATGTGCGGGGCCCAAGGCAGCAAGCGATGAGCGCGGGGCCCCAAGCAAAAACATTACATTGTCTGAAAGCGCGGGGCCAAAGGGGGTTACCTCGTTCACCATGCCATAGGACAAGGCCTGATAGCTGTTCCTCCTCAATTACATAACACCATATATAAAATAAATGTTAGATGGCATCCAAATATGTCTTTACATAAATGAAATAGTTGTATTCTACAACGTATGCTTATTCGGACAAAGACCTTAATATCATTGATTCTAACCTTTTTTTTGTCTGACACTGAAGCTGTCAATTTAATGAATATATTTGAACACGTATGTCTACTTACTGATGGCTTAACATTGCTAAAATGTTTAAATTTTGCGCATTTTTTGATAATTTTTAGTCGAATGTTACTGAAGAAACGCTTCCCACAACCAGTTAATATGGCGTGACATAGAAATGCACTAGATCCATGACTGTAATTTTAGCTTTTCACTGTTCTTCTTGTTGATCGTGGCGTCACAAATTTAATCTTCATTATGATTTGTTTTCGTGGAGTACGCACGTCAGGGAAGGATTAGGTCAAGTGTTGGAACCGGTGGTGGTTTCTAAAACTTCCGTAAGGGTCTTGGTTTTCCTTGAAAGGGCACCAAAGCAAACGTCTATGTGTTTATTTACTCAAGGTGTGCATACTACCCAATAAACATGAGCAAGAGTCAAATTTCAAGTGATAAGTGACTGTAAGTATGCGCGTGTACGTGTTTTACAGCTCGAGGGGTCTGGACATCCAGGACCCACCCCATCGGGCCCTACGCATCTTGTCTGTAATTCTTCACGGACTAAACGTGTTTTTTTGTCTCCTGCTGATGCACACCATTTGATCACTCTGATTTTTATTTATCTACATGTGTTGGACATATATGATATGTTTATCCTAATAAATGGCGGGACAAAGCATTGCAAATTATTATCTAGTCATAGGCAGGACAAAGCATTGCAAATTGGATCCCAGTCACAGGTAGGACAAAACATTGTAAACTGGATCCCTATCACAAGTAGGACAAATTATTGTAAATGGTTCCTAGTCATAGACAGGACAAGGCATTGTAATTTGGATCACAGATATAGTTAGGACAATGCATTGTAAATTGCATCCCAGTTACAGGTAGGACAATGCATTGCAAATTAAATCCCAGTCACAGGCAGGACAAAGCATTGTAAATTGGATCCTAGTCATAGGTAGGACAAATCATTTTAAATTGGATCCTAATCATAGATAGGACAAAGCATTGTAAAGTGGATCTTAGTCATAGGTAGAACAAAGCATTGTAAAGTGGATCCTAGTTAGAGGTAGGACAAAATATTTTAAATTGGATCCTAGTCATAGGTAGAACAAAGCATTGTAAATTGTAAATTAATCCTAGTCAATCATAGGACAAAGCATTGTAAATTGATCCTAGTCATATGTAGAACAAAGCATTATAAATTGAATTCTGGTCATAGGTAGAACAAAGCATTGTAAAGTGGATCCTAGTTATAGGTAGGACAAAGCATTGTAAAGTGGATCCTAGTTATAGGTAGAACAAAGCATTGTAAATTGGATCCTAGTCATAGGTAGAACAAAGCATTGTAAATTGGATCCTAGTCATAGGTAGAACAAAGCATTGTAACTTGGATCCTAGTCATATATAGGACAAAGCGTTGTAAATTGATCCTAGTCATAGGTACGACAAAGCATTGTAAAATGGATCCTCGTCATAGGTAGAACAAAGCATTGTAAATTGGATCCTAGTCATAGGTAGAACAAAGCATTGTAAATTGGATCCTAGTCATAGATAGGACAAAGCGTTGTAAATTGATCCTAGTCATAGGTACGACAAAGCATTGTAAAATGGATCCTCGTCATAGGTAGAACAAAGCATTGTAAATTGGATCATAATCATAGGTAGAACAAAGCATTGTAAATTGGATCCTAGTCATAGATAGGACAAAGCATTGTAAAATGGATCCTAGTTATAGGTAGGACAAAGCATTGTAAATAGACCCTAGTCATAGGTAGGACAAAGCATTGTAAATAGACCCTAGTCATAGATAGGACAAAGCATTGTAAATTGGATCCTAGTCATAGGTAGAACGAAGCATTGTAAATTGGATCCTAGTTATAGGACAAAGCATTGTAAAATGGATCATAGTCATAGGTAGGACAAAGCATTGTAAAATGGATCATAGTCATAGGTACGACAAAGCATTGTAAAATGGATCCTCGTCATAGGTAGAACAAAGCATTGTAAATTGGATCCTAGTCATAGGTAGAACGAAGCATTGTAAATTGGATCCTAGTTATAGGACAAAGCATTGTAAAATGGATCATAGTCATAGGTAGGACAAAGCATTGTAAAATGGATCCTAGTCATAGGACAAATCTTTGTAAATTGGATCCTAGTCATAGGTGGGACAAAGCATTGTAAATTGGATCCTCGTCATAGGTAGGACAAAGCATTGTAAAGTGGATCCTCATCATAGGTAGGACAAAGCATTGTAAAGTGGATCCTAGTTATAGGTAGGACAAAGCATTGTAAAATGAATTCTAATTACAGGCAGAACAAAGCACTGAAAATTGGATCCTAGCTAAAAGCTGGACAAAGCAATATACAATGGATCCTAATCATAGGTAGGACGAAGAATTGTAAACCGAATTCTATTGATAGGCAGAACAAAGCATGGTAAATTGGATCCTTTTCGCAAGTATAACAAATTGGATCCGAGTCGCAGGTAGAACAAAACATTGTAAAATGGATCCTAATTACAAGCAGAACAAAACACTGTAAATTGGATCCAAATGATAGACAAAATAAGGCACTGTAAAATGGATCCTAATCACAGGCAGAACCAAAGATTGTAATTGGATCCTAATCACAGACACGACAAAGCATTATAAAATAGACCCTAGTCAAAAGCAGGACAAAGAATTTAAAATGGATCCTAATTACAGGCAGAACAAAGTACTGTAAATTGGATCCTAATTACAGACACGACGAAGCATTGTAAATTGGATCCTAATCACAGACACGACAAAGCATTGTAAAATAGACCCTAGTCAAAAGCAAGACAAAGAATTTAAAATGGATCATAATTACAGACACGACGAAGGATTGTAAATTGGATCCTAATCAGAGGCACGACATTGCATTTTAAAATCGATCCTTGTCCTAGACAGGGCAAACCATTGAAAATTGAACATAATGTAGTTAATTTGTGTATTATGTTTTCTTTTATGACTAGTTTAATTCTTGATGATTTTTAATAAGCCCCAAATATGAAGTGATTTCATTAAGCAAAATATAGTCATTTCGTACGAGGCACTTAATGCCATTAAAATGTTATTTTTTATCCCCACCCCCGGACTAATATGACTGGAAAAAGAAAAGCATATAATCAACACACACACACACACACACACACACACACTATATATATATATATATATATATATATATATATATATATATATATATATATATATATATATATATATACATACATACATACATACATACTCACAAATACAATCATCCTTTTGCAGCCGACACATTTTCTTTTGAATAATTATCTAAATTTGCTTATTAGTCACCCAATAGCCTGTATTACTACTATAACAATGAATTATCCGGGAAATAATTTTTGCTCACATACATTTATATAAAATAACAGATGGTGATATGGCTCATCGATTTCTAGGTCAGTATCAAATATTTTTCAGCATCCGCATCACGCTGAAATAAACTAGTCGAAACGTAAAAAGTGTCAAGCTCTTATTCCTGTTGAAATTGTAATGTCAAGTGTTTTGCAGTCTCAATGCTTTTTCTATTGTTTTGTTTGTCTTGTCTCTGTTTTTGGTCGTATGAATTTAGACATAAATACCATGTGTAAAAGACGAGGCATCTATATTATCTATATAGATCTTATTTTGAGGGATGTGGTGAAAAAATTAGACACATGTTACCTCCATTCCCCAGAATGAAATCCGATTATCAGTATTTGAGAAACGAAGGAAGTTGAGAGAGGCGTTCGAGATATTGAAACGTCAACGACATGGAAGGAACGTCATAACCAGAAGTATTTGGAAACGATTGATGAAAAGACTAGATCCCAAAAAGAGCGAGTCGCAGATTGACCTTTTCATGAAAATCTTAGATGCAGATGGCACTGGATATATAAGTAAATAGTTTAATTCAGTAGCTTTGGCTATATTTAATTATATAATATATTTACTATTATCTATAAATGAAAATTAAATGTTGTAAGACTCCTTCAAATGCCGCAAGTATTTACTTTTTAATGAAGGTATAAAGTTTCTTGAATAATTAAACAATGCGCACACAGATTAGCCGTCTCTGCCATGATAGTCAAATTGGTGATAGTGTTAATTTCTGTACACTTGTTGTTTTACTATGTTGCATTTGGTAAAAGTGTTAATCGACAAGCATTGGTATTATTCTACACTTCGATTTTATATCATCATAATTTTATTCTGCTTCAGTGAAAACACTGTACATATTAAATTGGTGGCGTTATTCTTCCATCCTTTCATCCCTAACTTATTATTTCTAAATCGATATTAGTCGGCACATGCTTCCACAGTCACTGTCATATCACTGTATCACCCAGTGACATTATCGTCCTTGTCTTAATGAAGTTCGAACGCAAAGTGTGATAGCAGCATTTCTTTTCGCTCAATATCATGTTGTTTTTTGTATTGTTTAGTATTATTTTTGTATAATACACTTATTTGATGGATTTTAAGTCATATTGCTATCATTTTCACGCTTATCATTCTGTCGTACCAAGAACCTTACTTTTCTCTGCGGAATCTTTTTGATTATGTTCATTACAGCAAAGTCCGAGTTTCTAAATCTGGCAAATTTGCTTGATCTACCCGTGAGTGAAGTTAAAGACAGGATAACACTTTTAGAGTCGAAAATACCCAACATCTTTAATTCAACACCCAGCAGGATTCTCAGACGAATAGTTCGTCACAAGTAAGTATGCCTCTCTGAAAAAGAACCCCCCAAAAATCCCGTGCAAAGCCTAATTCATACGTCGACCAGAGTGACCTTTCCATTTGGCATTTCAGTGGAATGTTAGTTAAGGACAAATCAACGTGAAAGATAGCAGTGAACATGCATGCATCTTATGTGCATGGTATGGCGTTACTCCCATGCACCATACATGCACACAATTTTTAGTTCGATTAGCCTAAGATGAATATGGTTATAATGAAAGGTCAACAGGGGATAATATATTCGATGAACATGGTAAATTTGTGAAGAAAAACAAATTATATAATAATCTCAAACACACCCCTCAAAAAAAAAAAAAATAAAGAGAAGAAGAAAGAAAGAGTGAGTAAATGATTTGCCAGACTAGAACGAAAATGTGAGTAAATGATTTGCCAGACTAGAACGAAAGGAATATTACTACTGAATCTTGTCTCTCAGAGGCAAATGGTTGTCATTATTTAATTAAAGATACAAAAGTGTTCTTCTTTTCAGATCGTCAAATGATTCCATTTGAAAACTTAATTTACTGTTAAATAGAAAACCACGAACCGTCAATAAAGAATGCAATAGAAAAATATTTATAGTTCCAGTCTGATTTCAGGCGTAAACTCTTAAACCTAATCCGTGTTTTATCCCATAGGTTTTTCCGCTTCTTCTTCGACTTCGTAATATTTGTAAATGCCTGGTTCATCGGCTTTGACCTCGACGTTGCGGATTGGGTCTTCCTGTCTTTTTTCATGGTAGAAATTGTCCTTAAACTGTACACTTTTGGGCCAAAAGAGTTCTTTCGTCGCTTTTGGAACGTGTAAGTATAAACGTTGTTGGATCTGAGACCTAACATTGAGAGAATTAATCTAACATATTCAATATTTGGATGAAATTTCTAAACAATTTGTATTACTAATGCTCGCTTCGACAAAGTGAATATATATCGCCAACTGCAATCGATTCATTTGCAATCTTTTGTCTTAAATTGTAAGAAAAGTTATATCATAAATTTAAATTTGGTTATTTTCATAATACGAAAAAGTAAAACATGCAACTAAACCTGTAATGTATATCATTATAAATCTATATATGATTAGTATCAATAATTACTAATGCAAGAAGAGGCTCGCAAACAATTATTCCTGTATCATTGCTATGGCAAAAAATGAACACGCTGTTTGACTTAGCAAGGATGAAAAATCATTGTAAGGTGTATATAGATGTACCTCATGTCTTTGTGACCTTTGTGGCTATATCTGCGAGACAAATATATTCTTTGAATGCATGTAGGCGCACTACTTTAATGAAAAAACAAAATTTTTCTTCTCCGCAAAAGTTTTTGGCAAAAAAGAAACCGCATCCTATTTGGACCACCTCGGCTATTTCTTCGGCTGGTTTGATCGTATGATTCACAGAATTTGCGAATGACAAAAATAGACGCATTCGTAACTTCTCGGTCATTCTATGTTTCGTAAATAATCGAAGTAGTCCGAATGACAATTATCGGTATAAATCTGAGGTTAAGTGGATAAGACTGACTCCGAAGTTGCGAATGGATCGTCGACCATTGTGTTTAAGACGCAAAGTAAATATTATGTTTTATGGATTAACACATTTCAAAGACAAATACACCGTTTCGATCATTAAGTGATATCTCAGTTCTTGAAGTTCCTTGTCAGCAAGCTTTTATATTTTTCTAAAGATGAATTTACTACATTTATTGGTATCACGAAGTATCCTGACCATTTTCTGTTAGTTTCTTAGATCCCCTCCCCCCCCCCCCAATGTAACATATGCATATTGGTCCGATACAATTATTTCTGTTTAACAGGTTTGATTTCTTCGTCATATTCGGGGCTGTTGTGGCGACAGCTGTAGAATCAATGGAAGGGGACAGTCAGTATTGTTTTGCTGTTTTTAGTTTTTCACTTACCATACAGGGATCATTTAAATTTTAATAATATATATAAATGAATTCCTGCATCTGAACATAATAAACGGAAATTTAACCACTTTACAATTTTTTTTGTACACTCGCTTATGAGTCAAACAAACTGTAAAATGCGCCGGCAGATCTGCGGCTGTGCAGTTTGTTAGGAGGCGCATTATACTACGGGAGATCAGGGTCTTTGCTGTTTGAAGTTTGATTCGATTTATAAGCGGGTATATACGGTATATACGCACTATTATTACTGATATTAACTTCATCTATTCCTAAGTATGGTATTAAGTCAATACAAGATAAAGTCATTACAAGATAAAATATACGAACATCTTAAGAGGTAAGGGTTGTAATCTTACTAATAAATATTACTTTCATATCAATGTCGTTTACAGCAAAGCGTTTTATGTGAGCTTTTTGAGTTGCGGAGTTTAACCACGTTGTTCGCGTCTTGTTCTTAGAAAAAGTAACAGAAACAACGTGAAACCAACACTTAATGTAAAATCAACAAGTTATTTTTTTTTAAACCATCAATTTAAGTAAAATCAACAAGTTGTTAATTTTATTAAGTTATAAATTGTAATCCATAATATCTTCGAATACGTCTTCATTAATCCAGTTTAATAGTGTCTATTAATTCAGACAGTGAAGGAATTCTTGAGTAACTTCAATGAATAATGTAAATAAATAAGTCCTTCAAAATTTTTCCTGGACGCAACCACATAACAATTACAGAACTTTGATCATAGATTCGGAAAAACTCTTACGGAACAGGAATGATTAAATTGATTACCAACGTTCTCTCTCTCTCTCTCTCTCTCTCTCTCTCTCTCTCTCTCTCTCTCTCTCTAACACACACACACACACACACACACACACACACTCTCTCTTTTGGAATTCCTATATGTATGTCATGTCAAATTGAAAAATGCCATCAAGTTGTTTCTAGAATGTCCTGAACACAAAAGCGATGTCAAGATCCTACTATGCAACTTTCAATCATGGACAAAAGTTAGCTACGTAAATGTGTTATTTACAGATGAACATAAGCTTATAATACAATCTCCAGTCATGGACAAAAGATAGCTACGTAAACATGTTATTTAAAGATGAACATAACTTAGAATACAATCTCCAATCATGGACAAAAGTCAACCGCACAATATAAACATGCATTACAATATATACTCATTTTGTTTTGTTGTTTGAATCTTGAACATTCCTTATTTATTTATTTATTTATTTATTTATTTATTTATTTATTTATTTATCTATTTATGATACCATTAGAGAAAGACGAGTTGAGCACATTGGACGTCCTTCTTGTTCTAAGAGTATTGAGGCTCATCAAAATATTTGGCAGCATCAAGAGGTAGGGATTCTGTGTTGATCGTGACAATGGTCATTTTCATTCCTGTTACAAATGATCTATAAAAAGTTGTTTTCTAAAATATATAAATAAGATGTTCATTCTTTTTGACTATTTAATAACAATCAAATGTAATAAAATCGTGAGATGAAACGTTGCTTAAGGGGTAAAATATTACGGTATCAGTATGGTCCGATACTTAAACATTATTATTATTATTATTATTAATTATTATTATTATTATTATTATTATTATTATTATTATTCGTTCATTGGTTCATTCATTCTATGAGTTTCTTTCAATTGACAAAATTATCCTTGACATGGGCAATTTCAGAAATTGTAAAAGCCCTTGGTGCTGATCAGATAAGAAGCGTTCTTAAATATTTAAGTTTTTTTCTATGCAGGCAAAAGGTTGGATCGGAGGCTAAAGTTCGCCATCCTTATCAGTGTATATATAATTTCGATCTCATTTATGATTTTAGGTCACTCTGACACATGTCCTAAAATTTGCTAATTTTATTAATTGCTTCCTCAGGTTCAAGATTGTCCTGATGACGATAATGAACATTGGACCTTCTTTACTGACCTATGGAGGAGTCATATTTGTAAGTTGATCCACAAAGAACTTGTCCATTTGGTATTCCACACAAAGAATTTGTGCATTTGGCCACACAAGCCTTAAGGTATACCCTAATCCCTACCTTTCTTAGGAAAAACTCGTGTTCAAAATGGAAGGAAATTTTCAAAGCACTTCCGATTTAGAGATCACTAATTATATCACATATTAATGTAGATTTTGCACATTGCATGAACATTTTGTTTCACGTAAAAGTGACCTATCTCGATCTGTTATTGTAACAGTTGTAAAATCGTTTTAAAGAGATAACGTGGAGAAACTTAGAATAAACGATATTGTATTTTATCTTAAATACAAGACTTTGCAAGGTATATTAAAATTCCCTGTGAGAAAGAAAAATATGCTGTTGTTATTAGTATACTACTACTACTACTACTACTACTACTACTACTACTTATTATTATTATTATTATTATTGTTTCCAGGTTCTGTATTACATATATGCAATCATAGGGATGGAAATCTTTCATGGCTTGATAAACTACTATGGCTATGGTAATGTAAGCAGTTCTGAAATGTTTTGTGGCAACCCAGCGTTGAACGAAAGCGTATTCTACAAGAGTAGTTACTGCAACAACAACTTCAATGACATTTTGAAATCGTTTGTGGTGCTGTTTTCACTGACGGTTGTCAACCAGTGGCAAGATATCCTTTATATATTATTTTTGTGTACACATGCGTTGTTTGCATGACGTGGAGATGCAGTGGATTTCAAATGGGTAACGAGTTAATTTGTTAAATGAGTTGAATAGTGTCCAGCTCATCAAGGTTCGCAAAAGCTGGACATTATTAAACTCGTTTAATAAATTAGATCGTTACCCATTTGAGATCTGTTTATTACATTGTTTCTTTTAACGCATATAATTTAAAGAGAAAAGAAGAAGAAGGCGGGATGAGGAAGATCACCACTGTCGCAGCCTATCTGTAAAAGAGAATGATGCGCATGAATTTCATGGGCTTACTTTGACCAATCAGAATCACATAAAGTGATATGTTAACATGTTGTGTGTGTGTGTGTGTCTGTGTGTGTGTATGATTTGGATTTTTAACGTGGCTTTAACAATTATTCAGTCATATCTCTACGATGTCTGCAGTGGCAGTTTATAGTGATGTCTAGAACTGGGGCATCATGCCATAGTCATGTAGCATGATGTCCCACCCAGTCACATTATCCTGACACCAGGCCGACCAGTCCTACCACTAACCTCTTAATACTGAGCGCCAAGCGAGGCAGCTGTTTGTACCATTTTTATAAGTCTTTGGTATGACCCGGCCGGGGATCGAACCCACGACCTCCCTCACCAGAGGCGGACACGCTAACCATTAGACCACCGGAGCGGTCGTTAACATGTTGTAATATCAAAAGTGTTAAACAGCACACGATATGTTAAGTGTACCGACTATGTGGTAAATAATATTTCTGAAGCTCATTTTAAAATTTTATAGTTTCACGAATTATATGACGCCATGTCATTCACGTTAACACGTAAACATAATTCAGCGAGCACCCAGTCGGAAAATATAGGTCACACTATGGATCGTTTAGTCTTAAAATACTTAGAATCGGCATGACACGCGAAAGATATAAACGTATTCAATATATTTCACAGTTTCTTAATAAAAACCCATTTATATTTTTAAATGGTACACCTGTGTAGTTCAATGAGTAGTTGGCTCTGTAACTTAAAATTTCCCTTTCCAGTATTCATTTTGATATTGTGGATTAAACTATTCTAATAATCATGTCACCTGACACATTAATTGGTTTACCAAAACTATTTAGATTTTCCGATGATAGGTTTCGCTTGTTCATGAAACTATCTCTGAAGATTGAGTCGCATATGAAGAAGAAAAACAACAAAGTAGTATTCTGTACAAGCTTATTTCACTCGTCATGCACTTTCTTCAGCGGAAGAACTGAGTTTCAACAATATTTTAATCTCATTTTGGATACTAGAAACGGTCTCATGCAAATCCAAAAATTGCTAACACAATTTTTAAAACTTCATAAAATGATGTAATCTTGCCACTTTTGAATGCGTTTCCAATTATCTTGGAATATATACCGGAGAAAATTCAACGACAATATGTCTGAAGAGTTGAAAAATATCATCTGTAGGTAAATATTACAATGCTGTGACGCCAAAAACAATTCCCGTCCATTCTACACATACACATAGAGTTTTGACCATTCATTGGGAATTCCCGTCCGTTCTACTCGTATACATAGAGTTGTGACCATTTATTTGGAATTACAGTCCTTTCTACGGAACAGAACAAAAAGTGTATTAAGTACATTAGGCCTCCTTCTCATGATATATAATATAATAAAGCAGAGTATAATAAACAGTGCGCCATAAACAGTACAGTAAAATACATTGCTAGGTGTTGATATTGATACCTTTTAGCAGCTCATCTCTTGGTTTGAAAGCAAAATACAGAAATTTGATAACATTTGTAATACGTACTATTATCCGAGTGCTCATTAAATTTATCAATTTATCTACTGAAGGGTTGATATAATACATTTCATCGAGACATTTCCGTCTTAAAATAAGTACATATACAAACAAAATGATACTCATCTTCAATGCACTTGATATTTTCTTTAAGACATATTTGAAAACTATTTGATATCTTTCAATTTTAATGTCTTCCTCGTTCAATCATTAAAATCATGTTTAGAACATGTAAAATATGCAAATATATTCTGAAAATGAAAGGTAAATCTAATGTTAAATATATATCCAATAACAACTTGTACTGACTATATATATATAAACATATTTTGTAAAATCTCCCATTTTACTTGACCAGGGCTGTAAATAGGAATCTAATAGACGTTGTCAGTACAAACTTATAAAATAGTTTATGTCACCCATTTCTTTCTCCAGCCATGCACAAACAAAAACCATGTGAGAATAAAACATTTTTAATTTTACTGGCCCATGTGCTTTTGTAGGCATTATTCGGTTTATTTTAAACATTGGAAAGGATACCTACTTGTCGGCATATGTATAACGTTAGTACAGTACTTTACATATCGGAGCATAAGTTGTACTCAAAGAGTATCGTCCACATTCACCAAGACTAACATAATTATTCATAGTATTTGGTACGTTAAGATATCTTACAGAATCTGTGTTGAATAACTTATATTTCTGGTGAATATTCATATCCCTATAATTCTCAATCTTAATATAATATTGGTTTTACCATATTATCAAATATTATAAATATATCTTATACATGTAACTTTCCAAATATTTGTTGATTCCTGACAAGTTTAGATACTGGTTTCATCGCTTGTGATGCCAAACTGTTTTTTGTTTGCCTTAGTTCAGCTCAACCTCGATGTGAAATGCAAACCATATATTTATAAAATAACACTGTTTCAGTAGGTTTTCCCCTATAGCATCAACGTTCATAATTTCTCAGAAAGCCACCATTTAGAAAGACAATCATTCATGTTTTTGCTAGATTTATTTCCATTTTTGTTTCAACACAATTTTCACCTGTGGCACTAATTTGTTGCTGGAATAAACCGTACATTTTCAACACAATTAGTCACATCATCTGCATAATATACAGCAAGGATCTCCGGTATATTCTCTGTGATGAAAGTACCTCTTTTACGCTAGGTTCATAACTTTTTAACTAATTAATCAATAACATATCATTGTCATGTTCCCACATTGCAATATCATATCATTGTCATGTTCCCACACTGCAATAGCATATCATTGTCATATTCCCACATTGCAATAACATATCATTGTCATGTTCCCAAATTGCAATAACATATCATTGTCATGTTTCCAAATTGCAATAACATATCATTGTCATGTTCCCAAATTGCAATAACATATCATTGTCATGTTTCCACATGGCAATAACATAGCATTGTCATGTTCCCACATTGCAATAGCATATCATTGTCATGTTCCCACATTGCAATAACATATCATTGTCATGTTTCCACATTGAATTAACATATCATTGTCATGTTTCCACATTGCAATAACATATCATTGTCATGTTTCCTTATTGCAATAACATAGCATTGTCATGTTCCCACATTGCAATTACATATCATTGTCATGTTTCCTTATTGCAATAACATAGCATTGTCATGTTCCCACATTGCAATTACATATCATTGTCATGTTTCCAAATTGCAATAACATAGCATTGTCATGTTCCCACATTGCAATTACATATCATTGTCATGTTTCCAAATTGCAATAACATAGCATTGTCATGTTCCCACATTGCAATTACATATCATTGTCATGTTTCCAAATTGCAATAACATAGCATTGTCATGTTCCCACATTGCAATTACATATCATTGTCATGTTTCCAAATTGCAATAATATATCATTGTCATGTTCCCACATTGCAATAGCATATCATTGTCATGTTCCCACATTGCAATAACATATCATTGTCATGTTTCCTTATTGCAATAACATAGCATTGTCATGTTCCCACATTGCAATTGAAATTTCTGGTTAGTCCACTTAGTGGTTGTAAACAGTTTTTCAAACAAGAATACACTATTTTAAAACTTGTATATCATTTCCATTAATTCCTTTCTGTACAAGAGTAAACTATAGTTTAATATATTGTACACGATCAAAAGCACTTGAAAAATTAATAAATAAATGGTAAAACCAACACGAGAGTTATATATGTGCTTCTGAACAATTGCATCCTAACAGAATATATTATCACAAGTTCTGTAGTGTCTTCTAGAGCCAGCTTAAGAGTCATCTGTTAGATTATTTTTTTCTGCCTATCTGTTCAAAATAGATGTGAGAGTAGTTTCCCTGTTATTGCTCCGGTCATTCATACACCTATTCTTAAATATCGGGGATATTACACTGGACAACAAATTTTTACAAAAGTCATGTTACTGAAATAAAATTAGTTAATTCTTATCAATTTTTATGTGCTGAACACGAATATGACAGTCAAATTGCAAAATTGGCTCTAGTTTTTTTGTAATCTGCAAGAAATTAATGTTTACATAACGAAATGCATTCCAATAGTAAAAGGTCAACTGTAATAGCCTACCTATAAAAAATCAAGTCATTGACTACATCTTAGATTTCTTCGCCTGTCTCTTGTACAGCTGTTCGGGAGCATCTCTGAGGAGTGTCCAGCAGTAGTCAGCCAGCATTGTAGTGGACCATTTTCCCTGGTATCTTTGTTCCATTGTTGCGATATCTTGATGAAAACGTTCGCCGTGTTCATCACTAACAATACCACAGTTGCTAGGAAAGAAATCCAAATGGGAATGAAGGAAGTGAATCTTTAGAGACATATTGCAGCCAAGTTTCTTTTACTTCATCAACATGTCTTCTACTAGTTCCTTATAGTTTTCTGCCCTAACATTTCCGAGGAAGTTTGTAGAAACTAGGCGAAAAGCATTCCATGCTTGTTTCGCGTCACCTTCCAGCAAGTTGTTGAACCGGTCATCTTTGAAAAGCTCTCGAATCTGAGGACCCACAAAAACTCCCTCTTTAATCTTTGCTTCGCTGAGTCGAGGGAATTTTTCATGCAGGTATCGGAATGCTGGCAAAGTCCGGTCAATGGCTTTCACGAAGTTCTTCATCAAACCTAGTTTGATGTGAAGGGGTGGTAGCAAGATTTTCTGAGCCTCAACCAGAGCTGAGTGTTGGATATTCTTCTCTCCAATGGCTACATTCTGCCTGTGAGTCCATTCCTTCCTCATGTAGTGCATTTCCCTTGCTCGGCTATCCCACTCGCATAAGAAACACATGTATTTTGTATATCCTTGCTGCAGTCCCATTAAAAGGGCAACTACCTTCAAATCACCACAGAGGTGCCAGCTGTACTTGTTATACTCAATGGAATTCAGTAGCTGCCTTAAGTTATCGTATGTCTCTTTCATGTGGACAGCATACGCTACTGGAATAGATGGAAGAATGTTTCCATTGTGCAAAAGCACAGCCTTGAGACTCAGTTTCGAAGAGTCCACAAATAGTCTCCATTCTTGTGGGTCATGAGTGATTTTTAAAGCATTCATGAGGCCCTCAATATCGGAACAGAATATCAGATTACTTTCCTTTCTGAAGAAAGGCTCCAATTGCTGGTGGCGCTTTCGATATGCAGTAATTGTGACATCTTCTTCTAGAAGATTCCATTGTTGGAGTCTTGATCCTAGCAATTCTGCCTTGTTCTTTGATAAGTCCAAATCACGAATCAGGTCATTTAGTTCTTCCTGTGTTATTCTGTGTGGGGTTGATGATGCACCACAGTGAAAATCTGGATCACTGCATGCTGATGGACCAGGAGAAGAACAGGTCGACTCACCTTTGTCTTCGTCAGATGAATCAAGAGAATATTCTGCTGGAGGTTCTGGAATAGGAAGTCCCTCACCATGTGGAACTGGTCTCAATGCAGACGGAATGTTTGGGTAGACTATTCTCGACTTCTTTCGCTTCGTTATTCCGCCGGAAAGAGGAGGAACCAAGCAGAAGTAACAGTCATTTAGGTGGTTGCTTGGCTCTCTCCACACCATTGGGACTGCAAACGGCATTGATGACCTTTTGCAATTCAACCACTGTGAAAGCTGTGTTGTACATGTAGCACAGCATATATGCGGAGCCCAAGGCTTGTCTTGGTCACCAACCTTGCATCCGAAGTAAAGATGATATGCCTTCTTCACTTGAGAATTGATACTTTTCTTCTGGTTGGCAAATGTCACTTCCCCACAAATATAGCAAAAATTGTCCGCGGTATTAACACACTTTCGAGGCATTACTGTTCTTTATTGTACGTAAATGGATAAAATAATAAGTTTTATGTAACAGTAGCTTGAACTGTCTCGCACAACGTCTAAAATATTTTAAATGCTGAACCTATCTGATTGGGCTTTATATAGTACACTGCTTACGTCAGCTTCAGCAGCCGCCTGGCATTAGTATAATAGGCCTACACATGTATAGTACACTGCTGACGTCAACTTACTTCAGCAGCCGCATGGCATTAGTATTGCATTGCATCAGAAAATGATGCAATCAACTGTCGATGATGTGAGCATGATGGTATTATGCAATGTTACATCATTATTCCGGATGTTGCTGCAGTCCTACTGGAGAAATTTACACAGTGAAACATAGAAAATGAGGTATATGAATATCTTCAAAACGAGAGCCAATACAAATTTTTCACGGTTATATTCGTGTTCGGCACACCAAAATACTACAGATTAGGGCCTTTTCAAGTCAGTAATGATTTCACTGTTGACCAGTGTTATCAGTGTCGGATTAAACCCTGTGGAGGCCTTTAGGCCCGTAGGCAGTCGAAATCTTGCCCCCCCCCCGCTCGCAAATTATTTCCTTATACGTTCTATCAATATTATTTTGATCCGTTGTCGCGGGTCCCCTAGGCCGGTGCCTACTCTGCCTATTTGGTAATCTGGCACAGGATATTATGTATTTCAACCACTCCTTTGTTAATTCCTCGGTTTCAAAGCAGATATTAAAGAGCACATTAACAAATGAAACAATGCATGGCTGTTGTTGTTGTAGGGTTTAAAGCCATTTTTCAGCACAAGATAGGCTATACATGGCAGCCAGTATTAATGGTGGAGGAGGAACCCGGGAAAACCCCGGAAAGAACCACCGACCCACGAGAAGCTACTGGCAAGCTTTCTCACATACCCACATTAGCCGAATCCGAGACTCGAACCCACGCAGACAGAGGTGAGATGGCAGTGATTCGTAACGGAGAGCGCTTTAGACCACTCGGGGCCCCACAATGCATGGTAAAGTCAACTGGTAGAAAATCTTGACAGAACCTCGAGTTATATTTTTCAAAGAGCGAACATTGTCAATTATTTCTTGATTTTTGATTGGTTCAATCAATTTTAAATTGTCGTTCTCATTTCTTGCAGCCACTTCTCCGTCATTAATATTTTCATCTCCATTTTACAGGTATCATGGAGTTTTGACCAATTATAGTTAAGAGTCAGGATAAGCATTTACATGTATACGTTAATAACACGTCATTCAGAACCGAATCAATCAGATCATTACATTTATTTTCTACCATTGCCATCATATGACTGTTATGATAGAGTCATATTTGACCTTAAAGAGGTTACACATCATAAGTTATACTTTGCTCAGTTAAATGGTCAGTAAATCAAGTAAATCAATCGAACTCTTTCAAATATCACGTCAACTTACCATTTTAAAGGCTTGTAATTTTCTTAACATTTTTACTCACATCATCCGGGTTTGAAATTGTTACCAGCAAAGCGGCCCGACTGTATTTTTTCTCCTTCCATGTGACCTGTGTAGTCATCGTAATGAAGTAAGTATGCTTTTGCATTTTGTAAAACTTTAATTTGAAGGCTAGTTTAGAAGTATTACAAATTGTTCAGGAAGCTGTTATTTTTATAAAGTTTTCATGAAAGTTTATGTTTATACTTTTATCCAGGGATGTGGTATTCGTCGTATTTTTTATTATTACTGCGATCAACTTTTAAACCCCGTTTCACTTTGGAAATACAGGCACTGTATGGAACTTGTTTATCATTCATAAACTGCCTGTCATAGCTGTTATTCGGATATACTGTGTACTGACACATATCGAACAAGGTGTCACGCGTGATTTAGTAAAAAATCAACATAATTTTAAAAAAAATATAATGAAGGACATTATATATAATATTGATAACTTTGTTTTATATTTTTTATAAGACAATACCAAAACCTGTTGCTACTTTAAATTTCAGTATTTTCGTGGCATTTATTTTGGAGGCCTTTATCCTTGAGTATTCTTTACAAAAGACCGGTAAGCTGGAATCTGCGGTGGAAGCAAAGATCAAAGAACTTGGACTTGGCATTGGGCAGTAAGTACACAGCCTCATGAATAGTTTGGCTTTAATCATTTGAGAACCATCCATGGTTCGATTTTAGGAAGTTTAACGCCAGTATTTTCAGCACATATAAATGGCGGAAAATCATCCATACGTCAGATGCTAAGGATATAGGGAGAAGATTTTTAGACCGTATCGTCCAATCTTGCCTTTATCATTACCATCAAAGATTTTTAAACTGTACCGTGCAATATTGCCTTTGTCATAACCACTAAAGATTTTTAGACTGTACCGTCCAATCTTGCCTTTATTATAACCACTAAAGACTTTTAGACTGTACCGTCCAATCTTGCCTTTGTCATAACCACCAAAGATTTTTAAATTGTACCGTCCAATCTTGCCTTTGTCATAACCACCAAAGATTTTTAAACTGTACCGCCCAATCTTGCCTTTATCATAACCACTAAAGATTTTTAGACTGTACCGTCCAATCTTGCCTTTATCATAACCACCAAAGAATTTTAGACTGTACCGTCCAATCATGCCTTTATTATAACCACTAAAGATTTTTAGACTGTACCGTCCAATCTTGCCTTTATCATAACCACCAAAGAATTTTAGACTGTACCGTCCAATCATGCCTTTATTATAACCACCAAAGATTTTTAGACTGTACCGTCCAATCTTGCCTTTGTCATAACCACCAAAGATTTTTAAACTGTACCGTCCAATCTTGCCTTTGTCATAACCACCAAAGATTTTTAAACTGTACCGCCCAATCTTGCCTTTATCATAACCACTAAAGATTTTTAGACTGTACCGTCCAATCATGCCTTTATCATAACCACCAAAGAATTTTAGACTGTACCGTCCAATCATGCCTTTATTATAACCACTAAAGATTTTTAGACTGTACCGTCCAATCTTGCCTTTATCATAACCACCAAAGAATTTTAGACTGTACCGTCCAATCATGCCTTTATTATAACCACCAAAGATTTTTAGACTGTACCGTCCAATCTTGCCTTTATCATAACGACCAAAGATTTTTAGACTGTACCGTCCAATCTTGCCTTTATTATAACGACCAAAGATTTTTAGACTGTACCGTCCAATCTTGCCTTTATCATAACGAACAAAGATTTTTAGACTGTACCGTCCAGTCATGCCTTTATCATTACCACCAAAGATTTTTAGACTGTACCGTCCAATCATGCCTTTATCATTACCACCAAAGATTTTTAGACTGTACCGTCCAATCTTGCCTTTATCATAACGACCAAAGATTTTTAGACTGTACCGTCCAATCTTGCCTTTATTATAACCACCAAAGATTTTTAGACTGTACCGTCCAATCTTGCCTTTATCATAACGACCAAAGATTTTTAGACCGTACCGTCCAATCATGCCTTTATCATAACGACCAAAGATTTTTAGACTGTACCGTCCAGTCATGCCTTTATCATTACCACCAAAGATTTTTAGACTGTACCGTCCAATCATGCCTTAATCATAACCACCAAAGATTTTTAGACTGTACCGTCCAATCTTGCCTTTATCATAACCACCAATGATTTTTAGACTGTACCGTCCAATCATGCCTTAATCATAACCACCAAAGATTTTTAGACTGTACCGTCCAATCATGCCTTAATCATAACCACCAAAGATTTTTAGACTGTACCGTCCAATCATGCCTTTATCATAACCACCAATGATTTTTAGACTGTACCGTCCAATCATGCCTTTATCATTACCACCAAAGATTTTTAGACTGTACCGTCCAATCTTGCCTTTATCATAACGACCAAAGATTTTTAGACTGTACCGTCCAATCATGCCTTTATCATAACCACCAAAGATTTTTAGACCGTACCGTCCAATCATGCCTTTATCATAACCACCAAAGATTTTTAGACTGTACCGTCCAATCATGCCTTTATTATAACCACCAAAGATTTTTAGACTGTACCGTCCAATCTTGCCTTTATCATAACGACCAAAGATTTTTAGACCGTACCGTCCAATCATGCCTTTATCATAACGACCAAAGATTTTTAGACTGTACCGTCCAATCATGCCTTTATCATAACCACCAAAGATTTTTAGACCGTACCGTCTAATCATGCCTTTATCATAACCACCAAAGATTTTTAGACTGTACCGTCCAATCATGTCTTTATCATGACGACCAAAGATTTTTAGACTGTACCGTCCAATCTTGCCTTTATCATAACCACCAAAGATTTTTAGACTGCACCGTCCAATCTTGCCTTTATCATTACCACCAAAGATTTTTAGACTGTACCGTCCAATCTTGCCTTTATCATAACGACCAAAGATGTTTAGACTGTACCGTCCAATCTTGCCTTTATCACAACGACCAAAGATTTTTAGACTGTACCGTCCAATCATGCCTTTATCATTACCACCAAAGATTTTTAGACTGTGCCGTCCAATCTTGCCTTTATCATAACGACCAAAGATTTTTAGACTGTACCGTCCAATCTTGCCTTTATCATAACGACCAAAGATTTTTAGACCGTACCGTCCAATCATGCCTTTATCATAACCACCAAAGATTTTTAGACCGTACCGTCCAATCATGCCTTTATCATAACCACCAAAGATTTTTAGACTGTACCGTCCAATCATGCCTTTATCATAACGACCAAAGATTTTTAGACTGTACCGTCCAATCATGCCTTTATCATAACCACCAAAGATTTTTAGACTGTACCGTCCAATCTTGCCTTTATCATAACGACCAAAGATTTTTAGACTGTACCGTCCAATCTTGCCTTTATCATTACCACCAAAGATTTTTAGACTGTACCGTCCAATCATGCCTTTATCATTACCACCAAAGATTTTTAGACTGTACCGTCCAATCATGCCTTTATCATAACGACCAAAGATTTTTAGACTGTACCGTCCAATCTTGCCTTTATC
This sequence comes from Sinohyriopsis cumingii, assembly GCA_028554795.2. Classification (NCBI taxonomy): domain Eukaryota; kingdom Metazoa; phylum Mollusca; class Bivalvia; order Unionida; family Unionidae; genus Sinohyriopsis; species Sinohyriopsis cumingii. The sequence goes on along the minus strand of CM068824.1, from coordinate 188,442,291 downwards.
ATAACGACCAAAGATTTTTAGACTGTACCGTCCAATCTTGCCTTTATTATAACCACCAAAGATTTTTAGACCGTACCGTCCAGTCATGCCTTTATCATAACGACCAAAGATTTTTAGACTGTACCGTCCAATCTTGCCTTTATCATTACCACCAAAGATTTTTAGACTGTACCGTCCAATCATGCCTTTATCATAACGACCAAAGATTTTTAGACTGTACCGTCCAATCTTGCCTTTATCATAACGACCAAAGATTTTTAGACTGTACCGTCCAATCTTGCCTTTATTATAACCACCAAAGATTTTTAGACCGTACCGTCCAATCATGTCTTTATTATAACCACCAAAGATTTTTAGACTGTACCGTCCAATCTTGCCTTTATTATAACCACCAAAGATTTTTAGACTGTACCGTCCAATCTTGCCTTAATCATAACCACCAAAGATACAAGAAGAGCAGTTGCAAGATTGTTATTTCTATTTTGCTTCTCTCTATGCTTATGTACATAAGTCTTTTCGCAAGGAAGAATGCTTTGGTCATCAATTCTCTTAACATTTCTTTTACATGATATTTATTTTTGAAGTAAAATCTCAATAGGTGGCGGCATCTTTTTTTTTAATGATATTATATAAATTCAAGAGACTGATGTTTCCTTGCAGGGTATCGAGGAGTCTTGAAAGCAAACCACCAGAAGTAGATCAAATTGAGTTAGTCGAAAATGACGAACTTTCGGAACGTCCTGCGCCGTCTGGTAGTGCTGTCGTTACGGAAGAAAGCGGAGAGTTGGAGTCTGATACCGACAGTATTCCAGATTTATCCGCAGAAAAAGGGATTCGATTTCACCTAAAGAAGAAAAGTAAGTGACAGAGATAATTCTCTGTCTGTCTGTCTGTCTGTCTCTCTCATCAAAGACGATACATGACATCAGTCATGTTGTCTAATAAATGGACTCGAAGTGATAAAATTTCGTACATTTTTAATATTCTTGTTGATTTTTGTCTTAAAATCGGTAGGGGTCTACAACTGCTGGAAATGTAGGCGAACCTATAGCTATAAGGAATTTCCAACGTTAATGGTATGTACTGGAACTTGACAACGGTGAATAGGGTACATCCAGTTTTCTCCAGATAAGATATATTTTTTTGTTGTATCATTTCTACAGAACCGTTCTAAAATGTTTGATAAATGTAAAACTATTCTTTTGCTCCATTAGCAAGCATACTTAACAATAACAACATTAACGATAAAAAAGCATAAATCTTGAGTTGCTGAGAATATACCCACGTCGTGTAACTTGAGAAGTGTCAAGAACGGTGGCAGGTTTGCTTGCTTTTTTCTGAATATGCGAAAAAGTATATATTCTTGCATATTATTGTATATTTCCAATGACAAAACTGCATTATGTGCGAACTTCTCTACTTTAGGTCGGAAAAAAGTTGAAGTCTTGTTGCAACAAATGTTTGAAGGAGAGATTAATCCAGATGATGACAAGGAAGAAGATCTTCAACCACCACGGAAGTTAACACTGGAGTCTGTCTAATACTGTTTTTACATATTTTACATGTCGGATAAGTCCCAATAATTCTGCAAGATAAAATGATGTCGGATATAGCCGGATATTTTGTATGTGCATGATATTTTGTAGTTTACTCATATATACAACTTCTAACAAATAATATGCAACAATTACCTGCTGCTTGGGTGTACAACAAAATTTATTGTTTTGACAACTTTTGAAGATTCGTCTCTCTCCATCTCTCTCTGTCTGTCTCTGTCTCTCTCTCTCTCTCTGTGTCTCTCTCTCTCTGTGTCTCTCTTCTCTCTCTCATCCACACGAATATAATCTTTGTTACATGGAACATACTGTGAATTTATGAATACGGGATTACAACTTATACACGGATTTACTTAATAGTCCTGAGTTTTTCTTTTCTCGTTGTTAATTTCCATACACACGCAGACCATAAAATACTTTTCCGATATAGATATTTTTTCATGCTTTTTCATATGATAGAAATAAGAAGATCATTGTCACGAACCACACTGGCAATTTATTGTCAGTCAGCTTTCAAATTTGCGGATTATTTTCCCAGCAGTATGGCAGTTCTATCAAACACTGTATTGATTGTTTGTTCGATTATCTGATACTTCAATGCATGTTACATAATGTATATACATCTTTTGTGAGAAAATAACAATCATGGTTTTGCTGGATGAATTTAGTAACAGCCATCAAACAAATGCAAGAAAAGAAATGACAAGGCAAATATCCCAGGTATATCATTCATCAGTTTCTCATAACGAATATCAATTACTATATTTTTTCGTTTCATATTTATGCAAGCATGAATGCAAAATAAATGAAGAGTAAAATGAGAAAACATCAAAATGAATTAAAAATGTAACAAAATCATGATAAAGTGTGCAAACTATTGTCATTATAAAAAATATTCAGGATGACTTTTTGTCGGCAAAACTTATATACTAGTATATGGCCAATATGCACCTATACTTGCTTATAATTTGAATCTAACTGCAAACAGTTTAGGCCCTGGTATGCCGTTGCTTCATGCGCAGGCAGATCAGGGTCTATGTTGTCTGTTTTATTGATTAGTCTTAACAAATTGCATAGATCCATAACTGATAGTGCAGTTGAACAAGACTTATAAGCGAGTACGGACAGTAACCTTGGCATATACCACAAATTCGTAGGGCAAAAAGACTCGCAAAACAGCAATTACTTCTGTGTTATTTTGTTTCCGTGTTAAACTAAAGCGCAACTGTCCATGACATCAAGGTTGTTTGAGTAATTGGGGGAAAATGTAATGAGTTGGAAGAAGTAATAAAATGTACTTATTATATATTTAGGAATGAAACTGACGATCTTGCTACTACAGTTTGATGCCAAATATTTCATGTTCAGTAGTTTATTTTATCACATATTTTTGACGCAAATACTCTCTGTAATTTATAGTATTGTTTGCTAATAAACCCGAAAAAGAAAAAAGTCATCTACTGTTTTCTTTTGGAACTGGTATCCTACTAGTTCTCGTCAGCAACCAGTTCTCTTCATGTTTCTAAAAAGCCACGGATATTTTAATTTTAAATTACTTATGTGTTTTCTTAACATCTACTGCATTTAAGTTTTGAAAGCAAAAGTTAAGAACAATTTGTAAATTATATATAAACATGTTTAACTAATAACAATATTCTGAAATCTGATTTTGGAAAGCTAATTACTGTTTATATCATCGATGAGAACTGGCAGGAGATGAGAACTTGAAGGGTACAAATACATGCAAAATAAGTATATTTTTATGCTTGCCTACTTGATTATCTTCATACTTGTGTTAGGACCAGCCTTAAGGCAAGGCGAGCAAGGCAGTTGCCTTGGGCCCTCGCCCTCGGGGCCCCAGCTTCAACTGACCACAAAATAAGGCATAATACAATACTCATTCAGTCAGGCCCCACTTCCAGCGTTTCGAATTAGGCCTCGTAAGTTATAAGGCTATGCCTCCACCATTAATTATCTTATTAGTAATAATCGTGTCATGATGCACCATTAATTATCTTCTTAGTGACAATCGTGTCATGATCCCCAATTACTTATCGTATTTGTAATAATCGTGTCATAATGAACATTAATTATCTAATTAGAGATAATCGTGTCATGATGTAGCATTATTTATATTATCAGTGATATTAGTGTCATGATGCACCGTTACTTATCTTATTAGTAATAATCGTATCATGATGCACCACGAATTATCTTATTAGAGATAATCTTGTCATGATGCACCATTAATTATCTTATTAGTGATACTCGTGTCATGATGTATCATTAATTATACTATTAGTGATAATTGTGTCATGATGCACTATTAAATATCTTATTAGTGATAATCGTGTCATGATGCACCATTAATTTTCTTATTAGTGATAATCGTGTCATGATGCACCATTAATTTTCTTATTAGTGATAATCGTGTCATGATGTATCATTAATTATACTATTAGTGATAATTGTGTCATGATGCACTATTAAATATCTTATTAGTGATAATCGTGTCATGATGCACCATTAATTTTCTTATTAGTGATAATCGTGTCATGATGCACCATTAATTTTCTTATTAGTGATAATCGTGTCATGATGTATCATTATTTATCTTATTAGTGATAATCGTGTCGTGATGTACCATTAATTTTCTTATTAGTGATAATCGTGTCACGATGCACCATTAATTCTTATATTAGTAATAATCGTATAATGATGCACGATTAATTATCTTATAAATAATACACAGCAGCAGGGACGGTGAACAGACCACTTTTTTGAAGGGTCTAAAAATGAAATAAACCTTTGTAAAAAAGATGATTAAATAACGTAAATAACGCTAGCACTGAGCCTTCTAATCACCAGTGGAGGCTTCTCTGATTGGGTTAGTTCATTTTATTATTTTCTTCTTCTTCCCCGAACTGAAATATAAATGTGTACTCGTATGTTACAAAATTGGACTTACTCGGTGGCCACACCCTCCCTGCGCTATAATTAAATCATTATATTTTCAATAATGCCACCAGCCAAGGAATCTTACACTGCTAGATTAGCTCGAGAACTACTAGAAGCAATAAAGAAATTTCTTCTTGTTCGTGATTCTGTCCGGCGAAAACTACAAGAACGACAAGAATCACAAGTTGAATTTGTAGAAGGTTCAGAACAATTATTTAAACCTGTTACAAAAGTTACTGAAAAGGTTGTAGAAGCCACTGAAGGTCTTCTTCTGACGTTAAAACAAACTGCTGAACAAACTGAAAAGTTAGCGAGAAGAACTAAACAAACGATAAATAATTTACGAGAACTTCCGGTTGAAATAGCTACCGCTCAGCCTCCTCCTGTAGGTACTTGAAGGTATTAGTGAAATAAAAAGAGATCTTGCACTTAAACCTAAAGTAAAAAAGAAAATATTGAATTAATTAAAAAGTTTACAGAGGGTGTTGTTGAAGAACTCAAAAATATTAAAGAGAAAGATTTAGCTCATGTGACATTGAAAGCTATTTTTGAAAAGTCTAAATACTTAAAATCTGATCATGATAGTGTAAGTGATGATAATTTCATCAAGTTGGTATTTCGCATATATTATAACAAAAAAAAAAGCCAGATTTGATGATCTAAAATATAGAAGTTTTGTTGATGAAATAAAAAGACTTTATAATGAACTGGGAAAAATTTCTCAACAAAAATCTTCCTTGCCGCAACTTCCTCAACAAGAACCTTCCTATCAGCTTCCTCCACCGCAGCAACAAATAGAGCGACAACAACAGCTACAAACGCCAACAAAAAAAAAAAATCATCGAGATTTGTAAGTATATTTTTTCCCGAATTTATCCGAGATATTGGAAGTTATCCGAACAGAGCAATATATATTGCTGCACGTGGATATGAGGAAAGAGAAAAAAATGTAAAACCTAATTTTGCTAAAAAACGAAAACCTGAACTTTGGGTTAAAGAAATATATCTCGTTTTTAAAGATAAAGATTCTATCAAACCAGGTGATCCAGGTTTCTTTGAATTTCAACAAAAAGTACAAGATAGAAGAGATTCCCTTGGATTAACAAGTCCAGAGGAAAAAAAAGGTTTTCCTGGTATGTTTAGAAAACCTGATACCGGCGCTACTGGAAGTGGTCTTGCTACTCAACAAAGTGGTGTTGGCGCTTGTCCTAACGATGTTCTTTCCGATGTAGAACCATTAGAAATTCTGGTTGGAGGAAAACGCGCAGGAAATAATTCTCCAGAAATCATAGATGATATATCTGATATTTGCCGAAGATTATTTACCGGCAGTATTATGGACATTAATGTTTATCGATCTCTCATCGATGAAATTACTGATTATTATTATAGCGATTAAGATCGCTGCGATTAGATAAATGAATAATAAATAAAATGATCGTACATAATGCTCAGCGTAGACCGATCATGGTCAGGGTAGTAAATTCAAGGTTACCTACTTATAAAGCAATTTACGGAGATGGACTTGGTGATGTTGTTCAAGGTTTATTTTGAAGGATAGCTCCAAAAGCAAAACCGATTGCAAAACAATTAGAAATGAAGGCTATTGACGCTAATCGAGATAAGGGTATTGGTTCTGTTGGTAATGTTGCCGGTAAAACATTTTCAGCAATCAAAGAAAGATTAGCTATATTAATGCAAGAAAATCACAACCACCAGTAAAATTACCCAGTACTGAAGTTATGCCTGCAAATATTAGTAAAATAATAAATAAAGCTGCAAATCAAAAACGAGCTGTTAATGAAGTTGTTCCGACAAAATTGACTAATGAAATTATGCCGACAAATGCAAGTTTTATTTCAGGAAGTGTTCTTTGTGTTAGACGAAGATAGTTATAATAACATGTTCAGGCATATATCCGATCCAGCCTTCGACATGGACGCACCAGTTCTCAAAGATGAATCTATACGCGATTATGAATAGTATTCTTATGACGCACGTGTACCTAACGCACGAGGAAGAATCGAACTACAGGTTCAAGATACAAGCAGATATTTCTTACCTGCTGAAGCATTTATTGAATAGAAGGAGAGCTTGTAATAGATGTCCCTCTTAATGCAGGATATAGAGCCGATGTTGTAGTTGGCTTGGTTAACAATGGTATTATATCGTTGTTTGATAGCGCTCCGTACATGATTGACGGGAAAGTATTGAAACAATTCATAAAGACGTTGATGTTGCTACAACAATAATAAATTTAGCAAGATATTCAGATGATTATACAAGATCAGCTGGACAGTCAATGATGTTTGCTAAAGATAACGCGGATCATCCTGAAGGTAACCAGTATGATATAAGACGACCAAGAAACAATGCTGGTGCTGCTGATATTGATGCTGAAAACATGATTATTAACACCAGACCAAATTATAACCTATGTTTTGCTACACGTAAATTTATGTTGAACGATTATCGTAAAAGATTTTCATGCGCTATTCCATTATCACACATCTTTTGATTTTGTAGAAATGTCAGAAAAGTTATCTTTGGAGCGAAACATACAGTTGTACTTGTGAGAAATGGTAACAATAATGATGCTATTTGGCGACCAGGCGTCGTTGATGCTGGTAAAGTAATATTATTTAAACTTTCACTTTGGATGCCAGTAATGACTCCATCAATTGCTGAGGAACAAAAATCACTTTCTTTTATGGATACAGGAGATAAATCATTATTATCACGGTTACCAATGACCACAGATAGCTTTCAGAGTAATATTGCAGGGTTATTTACATGGCATATTGCATCACAACAAGGAGTTTCTGCGCCAAGGCATATATTTATCGCTTTAGAAAATGCTCATCAATTAGATAATCAAGAACATATTCATATGATATTTGACAACTTTACAGTTAGTGAAGTTTCTTTACGGATCAATGGATATCAGGAGCCATCCGAAGATATAACCTTAAATTTTGAAAATAATTACATAGCACGTGCATATCATCGTTTAATGACATTAATGGGACGTGATCAAAATATAGATACCGGTTTACAAATATCACAGATTTTAAAAATCTGTATCCGATATTTTACTTTTCACTGGAACATCTTGATTTATCTAGACAATCTGTTGTTGATATTCAATTTGGAGCTCGTGTAAATCCAGGCGCTGATGTTAATTACAGAGCATTTGCTGTTATACTCAGCGACAAATCAATGTTACTTGAAGGTGTTGATAGACGAAATGAGAGTTATTGATGCCCCAGTTAAAAATATGTAACATCGGTTACAAAATGATGTGTAATTAGGTCACTCACGATATTTATAATGTCCGATCATCATGTTAGTGTTAGTCTGACTCCTGGTCAGATTAAAAAACTTCAATCAAATTCAGCAAAGATCTGCGGAATGAAAATATCACTAAAGCAAGATCAAAAAGCAAACTGGCCCGAATAAATTATCAGTATCAGAATATCAGATGAAACACTTTAATAAAGCCAGACAATCCAAGCCAGGTGTTAATCTCAATCTGTCCGCGGGTGCGATTAAAGATATTGTTAAAACAGGTGATATATTTCCACTTATTGCAGCTATACCAGCGTTAATTACCACTGATCCACCTGCCGTGCAAAAGCAGCCGCACTTGGTGCCGTTGGAATCGCTGCTGGAATGGCACTAAAGAAAGCAACAGGAAAAGGATTAGAAAAAGAGGGAAAGATGAAAGATTACCAGGAACAAGATACGGAAAATGTCTGAGTTCCAGGAACACTTCGTTAGACACAAAGCGTATTTTTCCAATGTTAAATTTTGTTTTACTTGATGCTGCTAAAAAATTAAATATACAAAATTTTAGAAGTGTTTTTATGCGTGATCAGTTACCTTTCAAACCAAATAATATTGAAACCGGTATAATTAATCTTGATGAAAGTTCTCGCCGCGGTACTCATTGGATTGCATACGCAATTGATCCAAGTGGAAGTGTTTATTTTGATTCGTATGGGTTGGCTCCACCAAAAGAATGCATTAATTACGTAAACACAATAAAACTCGGGCGTTGAAAACTCCTATCTGGTACTCAACATTACCAACACAAACAATAAGATCCACCAATATGCGGCCGTGAAGTAATTGTTGTACTCGACGCTGTATCGAGATCAACATTACCAACTGATAAGGTCGTGCATGATTATACAAGTAGACGATTTAAATAAATCTTAAAGTATAAAGGTAGATATTTACGGAAGATCTTCTTCTGTCAAAGACAAGAAAAAAAAAGATGATATCGATCTGTCGAGTTACGCGACTAAAGATGAACTTGCTGATATTATGAATCTTTCTGGAGTTGATGCAGATGAGGTTATTATTTTTCAAGATAAACCTGGTGTTTTGAAGACCAGGATATCAAATAGAATGACATAGTTCGTAGAGTTCTAGGAGGTACTACGGATAATATTCCAGTATTTAATGAAAGTGGTATAAGCAGGGAATCAAATATATCAATCGCAACTATTAGAAATGAACTTGTAAAATGTGTTGTTAATCGTTTACGATCTACCGGTGATACAATGACAGGTTAACTCAGCATGAATGGAATAAAATAGTTGTTTTAAGAGATCCAACGTCTGATGAAGATGCCGCAACATAAAATATGTAGACAATAACTATAACAGTTTAGATACTAAATTGACCACACTACGATCTGAGTATGACGTTCACGTAAATGTTTTCAAATCTTCGTAGAAACTTTAGACAAAATAATGAAATCGCAGAGGAATTCTTTGGAAATCCGTTGGCTCTTGACGTGAAACTCGTTGATATTAACACAAAACTTGGTGATATTAAAACAGCTATGTTAGGCATTGAAACGATTAATAAACAATTAGGAGTTATCGGAGATCCTAAATCATTCTCAGAGTTAATCACAACAGCGCAGAGTAATATTGATGATATTAAAAAACCTAAAACATGTTATAAGTGTAATTCCTGATGTCGTTAAAAATTAATCTGATTAAAATTCCCCTCAAGCAGATTATCAGCATGGTATATACAGTAGCGTCTGATCAAGCATTATGGTCACCACTCAGTAAAACCATTAAACATCGCGCTGAGATTACCGGTATATACAGGTTCTCGGTACTTATAGGTTACTGCATTTGTATGGGAAAATATGAACGAGTTTTCGGAATGGATACTGCACGAACTTGTGAGTGCAGTATATCCTTCCGACAAAACGAGTTCATATTTTCCCATACAAATGCAGTAACCTTTTTATTATATGCTCATTTTTTTATTCTACCTAAGGTTTAATTATATAAACAAAATACACTATAAGAAACAACGTAAATAAATGAATGCCGTATTCCAAACTAAATACACAAGCGCAGATTTGACATTACAAAATGACATCATTATTAATGCGAGCATAGCTCCGCCCAGATAAATTTGAACTTAGTCGCGCGGTCGACATAACTTTCGAAAGAAAATGGCGTGTCTAGTTAAAATTGAAATTTGCAGTCATATTGTGAATGAATGCGCACTGCAAAGACTATTTTGGTATTTTGTTTCGATTCGACGAAGGTTTGTGATTTTGGACTAGATTCATCTGTGCAAATTATACATGAAATACATCGGATTGAAGTGGCGCGGGAGAAGCGTGTTTACGTCTGCAAATGTTTCTGTTTCTGTCATTGAATGTTTGAAATCATAACGTGGGAAAATATGAAGTATTTCAATTGCAATTTTCAAAAAGACGGTATGGAATTTAATGTGTATTTCATTTTGAGTGCAGTAAGGAGGATGGAATTGCACTTATCATAGAAATTACAGCACACTTTCGAAATGTGTAATCCAGATTGAAAACCTATGACATGGCTCGTGTAATTCGGAATTGCAGAATTAAGAAAAAACATTTTGAGGAAATTCAAGATGTAAAACTGTAAGTATATTTTATTTTGCCATTCTTATCACCAGATAAAGAATACAGTATATTCCTTGTCACTTGTATGTTGTTTGTAATGACAAAATCGTCCATCTTTTATATGTAGCTAGCCTAAATCCGTAACATTGTATCAACGCGGAATGTGCCAAAACAGCTGGTTTTTTTTTTTTTTTTTTTTTGCAGTCCACGAAACATGTTTTAGTTCATTCAGAAACAAATTTAAATAACCACAACGTAAAGAGCCTCTTACGCGAGTGTATATGATTTGTTTACAAATCAAAAGTGCTGGTGTCTTCGTCATTGTTTGTTTACAGTAGAAAGTAGTTCCTTTATTCACGTGAATGCTATATGTGCATTGTCACGTGCGTTCAGTATCGGGGAATACTGAACGATTCCGACAATGTAAAGTTAACGGGAAAAAAAATGAGCATATAATAATTGACGTTACAACATTTATAATATCTACCATTTATCGCTGCAACCGGCGCATTGCATTCAACAATAACATCATTGCCAGCAATGGCGATAATTATAACAATCTGTATTTCGTCAGCAACTACAATTGCTGAAATTCTCAATACTATTGCAAAGAAAATATACAAATTAACAACCCATTTGCACAAATACAAAATTACATGAATGCATAATAAAACTTCATACAGCAACAGTGGCAAAATCTACGTCATCTTTGTTGATATCTTCAGGCCTAAGTGATGAAATAATATCAGATACCGAGTTCACACAGATGATTAAAATTACCACGAAGGTACAAGTGTGATAAAATCCACGTCTGATTTAGAAAATTATGATTTGGATAATAATAATAATAATAATAATAATAATAATGTCAACCCGAACGAGCTACTAGAAAAGATTGTAATTAATACAGCTCCGTCAAAGGCAAAGATGATATCAGCAAGTTCGACTAATCCTGAATTTAATGTTAATTTTTCCAACTGCATTTCCAGTAAAAGAAATCGCATTAGCACAATTGCGAGTATATTACAGTTGGCCAAACATCAGATCAAAATCATTCGATGGATTACAGGCGAATAATTCGCTTGTATTTGCAAATAAAAATAAACCAGATGGAACACCCGATTGGCAAATTATCGGCGTACCTACAGGCAATCATCAAATCGAACAAATCAATGGTGAATTTCAACGCAGAATAAAATCATTAATCGGAAAGGAATCGAAAATAGCTATTTTAGTACATGAACTAACGTTATCATCCGCGATTGAAATCTATTCGCAAGATTACGTTGTATATATTTATCAATCATCTATCAGATCTGTGTTAGGTTGGCCTGAAATAGCACCGCCAGCGCCTACGCAATACTTGAGTCAACGCGAGTTGATTTTACTTCGGATAAACACTCGTACTGGGGAATTACTACAAAATATGAAATCAGTATTCCGTTGTGGAGATTTATATGAGCAAACCTGGACGATGGCTATTTAGCTCAAAGTATCAATGAAAAATTGTGGGTATATGATGATAAAAAATTACAGCAGAGTTTGCTACCACAGATGAGATCAAACTTATTTTTAATTATATTGATCGTGAACATTAAAAACAACGAAAAAACTGCGCTAATTATTTAACGAGTATCTTTTTGACATGACGTCAACAGAGGATATCATCAAACAAATAGAAATATTAAATCAAATTGTGTCTGATTCTGAACTTGTTCACCAAAGTGTTTTACAAACAATAATTAAGTCGGAAAACAGGATCAAACAATTATTTCTCAATGAATATTCAATAACAGAAGCTGATCTACCGACTTTTAAATTTCCTGGATATATTAACGCGCTGCGTTAAAGAAATCAGTCAATGATGTAATCGATGAATGTTTTCCTAAAATCGTTGAGTCATGGTATAAATAAATCGACCAGCAAATATTCTCCGATATAACAATAATGAGCACGGCGAAGGCATGCATGTTTCACCAGGAATTGTTAATATAATATTAACTATTGCAGTTAATCTTGTTTGTGATGCAAATGATGGCAGCTATCAAATAGATCTTGAAAAATCTAGTCAAGCTCAACAAGAATATATTTTATATGCATTTCAAGTACCTCCTGGTTATTTGATTGTACAAGAACCTATTAATCCTTTTTATCTACGGTGTCATACTAATTTATTATCGCAAATAAATTCTCTTTGTTTTTACTCAAAAATTGTTTAAAAAAACTGACAAAAACATGAAAAACATCATTTTTAGGTATGTTATACAAGAATTTATCGAAACATTATCGATTATCGATAATCAATTAGAGAATCGCTGGGGTTTTTACCCTCAAGAACTACGAAATCTGATAGATTTTCCTTGACAAAAATGACTAAAATTGGCGAAGAAACGATGAATTTTGACTCATTTTCATGAAAAATAGAAAAATTAACAAAATTAATACAAAATAAAATATTTCAGAAAAAATAAACAATTATTATACTTAAAATATTGTCCGAAGAAGTTTTGATCAAGAAGATAATTTTTCAGAGTGTTTTACAATTAATTATTTTGTCAAGAGGTATTATATAATGTATCAACATGTGAGAGTTTTCATACATGACATAGACGTAGTTGAAAACGCCATCAAAACAATAACGACACAGCCTCCAGTCAATAAGGAACAATTTAGTAATAATATAATTATTGATGAATACGGTAATGAAGATTTTTTGTTGACGCAGTAACAATTAAATGAACTGCAGCGAGAACATATTATTATAATCACTTGTGATAGAGATCAAATTATGAATTATGCACATTACTGCATTAAAGTTGATCAGCTTAAAAAATATTGTCGAATTCTTCAGATTGTTGGGAATATTATCTAAATAAATTACAAAATATATTATAACAGAATATTTTTTTTTTACTGATTCAGAAAAAATATGGAAAAAAATATGAAAATCAGTCAGATTTTATAATTTGATTGGGTCAAACCTCAGCGATTGTCTAAATGATTTATCGATAAGTCGATAAATTCTCCTTTTTCTGCATAAAAAACCCCAATCAAAATCAGACATAATTCAGTAAAAAACCCACATTACTTTAGACCATGTTTTATTGATAAATCGCTAAATCATTAGAGAATCGCTTGAGGTTTGACCTGTAGAAAATCTGCAATTTGACTGATTTTCTTTGACAAATCGACCATGATCAGTGAAAAAAACCGATGAATTTTGACTATAATCTCGGATTTTTCAAAGAAAATCAGCACAAAAATATTGGACGGCACAACATACATTGTTTGATTTAATTCTATCACAACATACAATATTGTCTAACTTAATTCTATCCTAGCGCAGCATGCAAATGTTTCTAACTTAATTAAGACGGTACAACATCCAATTTTATCTAACTTAATTAAGACGGTACAACATACAATATTGTCTAACTTAATTCTATCCTAGCACATCATACAATTTTATCTAACTTAATTAAGACGGTACAACATACAGTTTTGTTTGACTTAATTCTTTCACAGCACAACATCTTTGTTTGATTTAATTCTATCATAGCACAACATACAATTTTATCTAACTTAATTAAGATCGCACAATTTACAATTTTGTTTGACTTAATTTTTTCACAGCACAACATCTTTATTTGATTTAAGTCTATCATAGCACAACATACAATTTTATCTAACTTAATTAAGACGGCACAACATACAATGTTTGATTCAATATCACAACACAACATATTTGTTTGGTTTAATTCTATCACAGCACAACATACCATTTTATCTAACTTAATTATATCACAACACGACATACAATTTTATCAACTTAATTCTATCACAGCACAACACATTTGTTTGATTTAATACTATCACAGCAGAACATATAATTTATCTAACTTAATTCTATCACATAGAATTTTGCTTGATTTAATTATATCAATGCATATTAACTTAATTCTAATGGGACAACATACTTTATGTACTTTTTTCTTACGGCACAGAGCTCATGAAATGGACATAGCTTATTTGATGTTTGTATTTTCATTTTTTATTAATTATTATCGCCGACAAATTCTAGATGAGGCAAGACACGTGACAGATTCATACAAATAAAGATAATTTTTTTTATAAAAAAAAACAGCCAAAAAAATAATTTATTTAACATTACAATGGGGAGAAAAATAACCCCAAAAATAATTTATTCATAAACGAATACAATGCAGGGATATAACTCTAATCGCTCAAAGCATCCTGGACAGAGTTATCTCCCTTAAATAATGATGAAATGTGTCACACCAATGATATAAACTTCAGATTTAGCGATGTAGAATTTATATCAAAAATTAAATAAATAGTAATTATAATATTAGTAACAACTACCGGATATATCTTCCTTCAACAACAATGCAACTTATTTTCTATTTATATTTCTTGGAAAAAGCCGATCTGGTAATATTATCTGCAACATGTTTTGCCGAACGCATTGAAATATCAAAATATTTTCCACTGAATTCATTGGTCGAAATATTATTTCTTCACCAGCTTCTTTATTTACAGACTTAAGAAGTCTTGCAACTTTTGAATGTTTGCCAGTATTTCAAAATATGCTGCGCTGGCTCTGTGTAATAGCGCGTAAATTATTTAAATGATTATCGATTTTTATACTATTGATATGATCGATCACAAGACCGTCTTCGATTAATCAATGATGACACTCGTAAGTAAATTTATGAGAAAGATAATATTTATTTTCCTTAGTATTAATCATGAGATAACCAGTATTAGTGATATTACCGACTGCTTTTTTAGTAGACAATTTCTAATTACACCATCACGGGATGATTCGTAATTTTTTATGATAGGATGTTGCACAAACTCGTTTTGTTCCATTATTTATAATAGTATCATTTGTCTAGATCATTATTTTAAAATCTAGATAGATAATCTTTCACATTTCTTATACCCTTATCATCCTTGATTTTATCATCCTGTCAAGATTGTTAATTTTTTATATCATACTATCATTTCAGCTCTCTGTATTATTTACCGCTACATTGCACACACAACTCTATTTTTCCTCTGACCCCAACACCACATTTCAAACACGGTTTAGGTCCATAATTCCATCACCGTACACTTTGTAAATGAAGTCCACAGAATAGTTTACACAAGCTTTGTCACATGGAGTTACAGAACCTATCATTAGCCAACTACAGTTATTCTGTGTTTGAATCACACACACACACACACACACACACACACACACACATATCTATCTATCTGTCTATCTATCTATCTAGCTATCTATCTATCTATCTATGTATATGTGCGTGTGTGTGTGAGTGTGTGTGTGTATGTATGTATGTATATATATATATATATATATATATATATATATATATATATATATATATATATATATAAATTTTAATTTTAAATATATATTTGCCTTAATTATAATATGGAAAAGTTTGAGAGATTACCTACAATCAAGCCTTGGGAAACGATATTTCCTGAATCCAGATTTGATCTTGACAGAAGAACCCCTGACTTGCCGAGGCGAGCTCTGGTTGATATGACGAAAACTCTGATTAAAAGTATTTGTGACGCCAAGAAAGAATTTCGTGAGGATGGTGCATCTCATGTGTGGTCCACGTTTAAAGTTATGAACAATAAAAATGTTAACGGTGCTCCAATATACAATGATTGAGCGGCGACGATTATTAATTATCTCGAAAATCAAAGCTTTTTTTTCAGGGTAAATTTTATTGTAGTGGTAGATACCGAACAAGGTGATGCTTGGATTATTCGTGACAAACGTGACCCTGTCCGTGTTCACACTGGAATATTGTTACCTTAAATAAAATTTCCAAACCAGGAATATTTACTGGTGTTGACAAACCGTATTATGAGCGAGTGTATCCTGTGACCGCGGTTATTTATGCAATATATCCGCTGAATGACAAATCTAGCGGTAATAATCTCAAACCGATGAAATTTTCGTCCTTGACTTTGTCAAGCCTAAATTGTGTAGCTGAACTTATTACAGAACACTTCATAAACGCGCTATGTGGAAATAAACTAACAAATCTACGACGTGAAAAAAAATTATTAGTGGGCAAAATCAGTCAAGGATAAATGAGCTACAATAAACGATGTTGCTAAGTTAGAAAAAGCACTAAAATTCCCAGAACTTGTAAAAACAATAACAGGAGAGGAAATATACGAATCGAAATATAAATCGAAAGGAGCTCCGATAAATATCGTTAATCACAATGCGCATGCTTGGACTTCTGCGGTGACAATATTCCACAAGATCGAACCGTTAAGTTCTATAACGGTGATGTGTTTGGTTTTATTAACGAAATAAGTAAGAACGATCCTGTATCAGTATAGTTATTTTAAAGTTCGGATGATGGAGACTGTGATCACTTTGTACGGCCTAATGGAGCTATTTACTGTACAGAATGTCTCCACGAAGGAAAAATATATTTTGATTTGAAATATACTGAAAATATCAGGACTGAACAATTACTTAATAAATGTTTTACTGTTCCATCTGTTGCGGCTCATTTTGCTAGAGAGAAAAATTCGTGGAAACCGACTCGATTTTGATTTTCTAGATGATATAACATCAAGTTGTGTCGAATATGGACATGGTGGATTATGGAATACTAAATACGATTATAAAAATATGATATCACTCAATATGGTTGCATGTTATCCCGGAATTTTTCTTGGAATGGAAGAATGTTCGAAATATTTTAACAGATTTGATTCGCCACATATTCATTTTATGTCAGTAAAGACACAGAATTGATAAATGTATACAATCATGCATCATAGGGTGAATGGAGAAAAAAAAAATGAGAAGATACTCCGTTATTCCGAATCTGCAGATGTTTCAATTAAAGATATTTATTGCAAAACTAATAATATATAGCACCATCCTGTGGCTAGACATAAAACTCTTTATCTCAACGGACCAGGAAGATCAGGAAAAACAACACGTGTGATCGAATTATTTCATCGCAATACTTTGTATTGTGCTGACATGATTGTTTTAACACCAACACACAGACTCGCCAGAGAAATGAACGGACGAGGAGTGAAATCTTGTACTTATCACAGCATTTTTCGATTGAAAGGAGATACATGGACTCCTAAACGAATGGGTACAAAATATATTTCAGTGATTATTATTTGGGATGAAATATATAAAGTGCTGCTGGAGACATTAAAAATATTTCTTGATTGGCTATTGTTGAAGAATACTGCAGTAATAATGTGTGTCGATCATGGTCAACCACCACCTTTTGTTGGATTGTCTCTGCATGAATGGTTAAGAAGTTTTGTTGATTATTATGAAGAAAAAACTGATGATCATAGAGCACTTGATCCAGAATTAATTTGAGTTTAAGAAATTAATCAGACTACAGCCAAATAAAATTCAATGTGAAATAATGCGTAAAATAATTTTTGAAACTTCTATTAACGATTTTATGCTAATGTAGAAACACAGTGATTTGATAGTTGCAAGTAGAAAGATAGTTCGTGATACACTGCAACAACAATTATTTATGGTACATGAAGAAAAGTTTTCAAATCTACCTGTACTATTGTGTTATCGCCCAGCAGATACTCGACGTCAAAATATTAAAATTGAAATTCCAGGATCGTCAGAAAAACAAAATCTTGTACTAAATTATATTGCTTTAATTCCTGTCAGTGTTGTTGTGTTAAGGAAAAAACTCCGTGGACACTAGGATATGCTATAATTATTCATTCATCGCAAGGATTAACTATTGTGGGTACTAATATTTGGATCATTGATGACAGTATCGAATGGTCAAATTTAGTTTATCTTGCAGTTTCTAGAGTTAGGAGAATATCTCAGCTACATAGGGTTATCATAAATTTTACAAAAACTCTCGAAGACAACAATGAAGTTGCTGTTGATGATATAATTTTAAGAAAATTAGTTAATTATAAACAGTGTCATAAAAAAATAAACGCAATTTTGATCTCGATGTTAAATTTATCATCACATTAAAACAACATAATACTCATTGTACAAGCTGTAACACGGTAATGTTGTGGAACAATATTCTTAATAATCCAAGAGAATTTACCGTAGATAGAATTAATAGTAGTCTTGGTCAAACACGCGAAAATGTGATGCTGACCTGTATTGAGTGTAATCGACGAAGGGGTGCTGTCACCCTAACGCTAGTTTACAAAAGTGAATGCTGCGGTAATTGTGTTTCTTCAGGAATTACTTGTAATTGTTCACGTACAAATCCATGTTGAGGAGCAGTTGAATCTAATCTGTATATTGCAGGTCTACCCGTGGATCTTACCACGTTAGAAATTTTATGTGCAGTAATACTCCAAATAGGATCAGTCGCTTTTTTTTACCACCTTCAAGTTCACCAGGCTCATATAAATATCTTACAGTAACATTACCTAATACTGGCTGTTTTGAAAATTCATGTCGCTGTATTGGTATGCGTTATTTATTTGTAATTACATTAATAGGTTTCATATCAGTTGTTCGAGTAATTTCATTATTTCACGCAGATATCACACTTGGTAATCTTGCAACCCATTCTCGATATCTTATATCTTTCTGAATTATTTCCTTTGCATATTGATATCCAAACAACCGCTCAGCAAGTGTTCGATTAAATCGTTCAACAATCGCCTGATCGCGATGAATTGTAGTATGTCCTCCTCTGATTTTGACATTATGTTGCTTCATCAACGATGATACCGCACCAAGAAATTCTTTGCCAGGATCAACCTGTAGTAACTGTGGGCATCGCAAGGGTCCTGGTTGATAAATTCGTTCAAAAGCAGATACAACTTCAGTTGCTGTTTTAGGTGATAATGGTTTTGTTTCTTTATACCTACTTGCAACGTCAATGACAGTTAATGGGGATTTGTACGTTGATTGACCTCTACCAATTTTGATAATATTGTGTGGTGAAAACAAAATATCTGCTTGATGAACTTCATTGGGGGTGCTGATATCAAAATGTGTGTACTGAATTCGTTTCGGTGGTGGTAAGGAAATTTGCCATATTGCCTGTCGTGCTAATCACGCTGCAGTAACATAACGTGTTACCTTTGCTGCATCAGCGAGTTTACTAATAGCTGCTATACCTTCCCAATGTCCTCTTGGGCTATAATAAACGATTCCATGATAATAATCGGTTGATTGATTACCAGCTATGAATAATAATTAGCTTTCATCGCAGATCTTATCAACCAATTAGATAATGATTCTTTAAACGATTTATTTTTTATGGAATTTAATGCATGAATCAACTTCACATCTGCAATATTTCTTTGTTGCAAATCTTTGCTTGTATAAGCTACATCATGAATATGACATGCTTTATCAATAGCGTTTATAGGATATTCACCAGGTTTTGGTTGATCTTGTTCATCAAGTCGGATATCAACTCGGGTACCAGGACCGCAATAATTATATCCATGAAGGTGTTTTTCTCCAGGGTATTTAGCCCATGGAGTTCCTAGTAATTTTTCTAATGAAGTAGCGATATCACCACCGATTTTGTTACTGGTAGAAATAAATTTATATTTATTTGTACCACATCGCACACATTTACCTGTAAGTGCACGCTTTTAATTTTTTGTTATTATTGTTGTTAGTCCACGAGTGGATGTAAATACTCTACATCGAACACAATATAGATCCATATTATTCATTATATTTATATAACATGGATGTCATTTATTTCTCAGCGACACGAAAGTAAGAGCCAGACAAACATCATCGAGGGCTACCAAATTCTATCCGAGCAATAGTCATAGGTCCATCTGGAAATGATACGATGCAATTATTACTTAATTTTGATAATGAGATGGCTCAAATAGGAAAAATTGTATTTAGTAGCTCCATCTGTAGATGATCAGAGATGCTACGATGTACTTAAAGATTTTAATGAAATGCAAAATTGTTGGACAAAGATGGCGATGATAGTATTAACGTTATAACTGATATTGATGAAGCACCATCAGTAGACGACCTTGATGGATTTATTATTAATTTAGTTGTATACGATGATGGACAAACAATCAAATCCAGCTCGGCTATTTTCTCGAGGCATGCATAAAAATACTGATGTAATTTATGTTACTCAGCGATGCACACAAATACCTGAAGTGATAAGAGATAACTGTAATATATTATATTTACGGATTCGATACACAAACTCTGCGAAATATTCATCAGACTTGGTGTAGTGGGGATATAGACATGATTAAGTTTAGAAACTTCTTTTCAAAAGTTTAAGCTACCCCACATGGATTTATCACGATAAATGTACATGATCGTCGATCACGATATCCTATGAGTCTCGATAAAATATTTGGTTGAGAGATTGATATGATAATGATTTAAGTATAGCAGCAGGGAGGGTGCGACCTCAAGTTTTGTCCAGTTTTGTAACATACGAGTACACATTTATATTTCAGTACACGAAAAAGCAAAATAATAAAACGAACTAACCCAATTAGAGAAGCCTCCACTGGCAATTAGAATATCTTGATTTTAGCGTTATTTATGTCATTTAATCCTCTTTTTTACAAGTGTTTATTTCGGCCTTTGGACCCTTCAAAAAGTGGTCTGTTCACCCTCCCTGTTGCTTAATCGTATCGTATTGGGCCTCGCAAGTTATAAGGCCATGCCTCAATCATGCCAAAAAGGCACCATTAATTATCTTATTAGTGATAATCGTGTCATGATGCACCATTACTTATCTTGCTAGTGATAATTGTGTCATCATGCACCATTAATTATATTATTAGTGATAATCGCGTCATGAGCACCATAAATTATCTTATTGGTGAAAATCGTGTCATGATGCATCATTAATTACCTTATTAGTGATAATCGTGTCATGATGCTCCATTAATTATCATTTTAGTAATAATCGTGTCATTATGCACCAATAATTATCTTATTAGTGATAATCGTGTCATGATGCCCCACTAATTATCTTATTAGTGATAATCTTGTCATGATGCACCATTAATTATATTATTAGTGATAATCGTGTCATGATGCACGAATACTTATCTTATTAGTGATAATCGTGTCATGATACACCATTAATTATTATTAGTGATAATCGTTTCATGATGCACCATTTATTTTCTTATTAGTGATAATCGTGTCATCATGCCCCACTAATTATCTTATTAGTGATAATCGTGTCATGATGCTCCATTAATTATATTATTAGTGATAATCGTGTCATGGTGCAGGAATAATTATCTTATTAGTGATAATCGTGTCATGATGCACCATTAATTTTCTTATTAGTGATAATCGTGTCATGATGCACCATTAATTATATTATTAGTGATAATCGTGTCATGATGCACGAATAATTATCTTATTAGTGATAATCGTGTCGTGATGCACCATTAATTATATTATTAGTGATAATCGTGTCATGATGCACCATTAATTATATTATTAGGGATAATCGTGTCA
Organism: Sinohyriopsis cumingii; assembly: GCA_028554795.2. Taxonomy (NCBI): domain Eukaryota; kingdom Metazoa; phylum Mollusca; class Bivalvia; order Unionida; family Unionidae; genus Sinohyriopsis; species Sinohyriopsis cumingii. The sequence continues at coordinate 188,420,327 of CM068824.1, read as the reverse complement.
TGATGTACCATTAAATATCTCATTAGTGTTAATCGTGTCATGATGCAAGAATAATTATCCTATTCATGATAATTTTGTCATGATGCACCAGGCAAATGCAACAAGAAACCAGCGATGTGAAGCAACCAGGACCGTTCCCGAGCTCTCTTTCCCACTAATGATAGCCAACCATTCAACTGTAAGGGACCTTTATGGACCCACAGATTGAGGCCAAACTATCAGGGTTCCTTGAACCCATAAAAGCCTGGGGGTGGGGTGGGGTGGCACCATTCCCTTCCCCAGGAACAACTAGCAGGCTGCGGTAGAGTCAGAAAAAAAGTGGCACATGCACAATTGTGCGCACGCCACTATAATTAAAGTCAACAACAAAATGATGCACCGTTAATTATCTTGTTAGTGATAATCGTGGAATTCATAAAAATATTGTAACATTGTTCTTACTTAGAAAGTAACAGTTAAAAAGTAACTATTTTGAAATTTGTTTTGAAATGTTTAATATAACTGAAGTAACTACAGCTAAAATTTCATGCTGTAATCATGAAGAGTTTTCAAATTTGTTTTCCCAACTTTCTAAGTAAAATTCATGTTTTAGTCTTAAAAGTTGTGTTAATGTTGAAAAAAATACATTTAAGGTCTAATAGGGGCGTACATTTATCATGCAGATAGATGCGGAAATAATAATCATTTCTACTATGCTACCGACCTATATTTTTTTTCTGCATTATTCTGTCCCCCTCATTTCCAATATGTGTTGAAGATTGCATCTTTAAACCTGCCAATACTATATTTTTTTCTAAATTTCATAAACGTGATATTGGAATACCTTTGTTTCATATCCTAAAATACATAGAATATTTTCAATATTACAGACGTCAACATTCTATATTGCCTGATTCCATTTCAAAGTCTACTCATAGCATTCTGACAGGTTATTCAATTTCATAACGGTAAAATACATACCATTGTAGAAATTACAAATAGCACAATGATGGTTACAATAAGAATGTTAACATAATACAATGTAGCAAAGTGATGGTTATAATAAAGAATGTTAGTATAATACAATGTAATACAATGATGGTTACAACTGAGATGTTAGTATAATACTATGTAGCACAGTGATGGTTACATTAAGAATGTAAACATAATATAGGTAGAATAATCAAGCTTACAATTAAGATGTTAGCATAATATAATGTAGCATAGTGATGATTACATTAAGAATGTTAGCATAATATATGTATCACAATGATGGTTACAATTAAGATGTTAGCACAATACAATGTAGCACAGTGATGGTTACAATAAGAATGTCAGCATAATACAATGTAGCACAGTGATGGTTACAATTAAGATATTAGCATTATATAATGTAGCACAATGATGGTTACAATTAAGGTGTTAGCATGATACAATGCATCACAGTGATGGTTACAATAAGAATGTTAGCATAATACAATGTAGCAAAGTGATAGTTACAATTAAGCTGTTAGCAAGAAAACAATGTAGCACAATGATGGTTACAATTAATATGTTAGCATAATACAATGTAGCACAGTTATGGTTACAATAAAGATGTTAGCATCATAACAATGTAGCACAATGATGGTTACAATAAAGATGTTCGCATCATAAAATGTAGCACAGTTATGGTTACAATTAAGACGATGGCGTAATACAGTGTGTGTGTGTGATTTGGATTTTTAACGTAGTTTTAACGGTGTTTCAGACATATCGCTACGATGTCTGCAGTGTGACAGTTTATAGTGATGTCTAGCACTGGGGCATCATGCCGCAGACATGTAGCATGCTGTCCCACCCAGTCACATTATCGTGACACCAGGCCGACCAGTCCTAACACTAACCTCTTAATGCTTAGCGCCAAGTGAGGCAGCTGTTAGTACCATTTTTGTATGTCTTTGGCATGACTCGGCCGGGGATCTAACCCACGACCTCCGGCATTCGTGGCGGACGCTCTAACCACTAGGCCACAGGGTGGTCCATAATACAATGTAGCACAATGATTGTTACAATTAAGATGTTAGCATAATACAATGTAGCAAAATGATGGTTACAATTAAGATGTTAGCATAATACTATCAGGCACAGTGATGGCTACAATTAAGATGTTGGCAATGTTCATTGTGCATTGCAATCACACCGTAATCGGATAATCATCATTCGGGATCAGTAAATATAATGATTGCCTCCCTGAGTTAATCTAAATTCTAAATTATTGCTGAAAATATGCCAGACTTCTTTCATACGTTTCTGACATTGCAGATACATATAAGAAGGGTAACCCTAAAGGAAATTTGATTTTTTATTATAACCAGCCGATTTCGTACCTTTCAGTTTCAAACAAGGAAATATTTAATAAACATGGATTTGCGATACTGAATGAAGTTGTACAGATAGCCTAGGCCGACACCAAGATCCCTTCTAACTAGTATTTTATTTTAATCTATTAAATTAAAAACAAAATTGTGATGCATTTTATGTATATTGCAATTATCACACCGAAATTATGTTCTGGTTAGCTGCTGCTTATTGACATGTAGTTATACCTATCTGCAACATCGCAAATACTTTGTTTCACTACCACATCCCAACCGTCTTTTTCAAGCACTTAGTTACAAGTATTGTTTGTTTGTTTGTTTTTTTTTTTTGTGAATTTGTTGTGGTTGTTAAATAATTAGGTCCATAAACATTAATCGCTTAAATAGTGTTTTCTTCATGTAAACTGTTTTATGAAACTCCCTTAACAAATCAATGATGAATCTAGAATTTCATGATAAAATAAATGCCTCCTAAATTAAAACATGGATGGTTGTCACATTACTGAGAAAGAAGTTAAGATTTTTTCTTCAGATATTTATTGTTGTGAACAAATAATGAAACCCGATGAACATTTCTTTGTGTTCTATTAGTTTCATAAACCGATTTAACATATTTGTATCATAAATGTTTTCAAAAAGCTTTCTTGAATGAAAAAAAAATCATATCACACGATGCTGTAATGTGAAGTTATTCATGTAATCAGTCCCACGTGAATTCGACGAATTATTTGGTTTTAAAAGGCCGTTTTTGAGTATAATGAGTGAACCAAATCAAATGACTCTTTTGCAAGGAAAGCACAAGCTTGTAGAAATAAAATTATACATTTCTGACCAAACAATGCATCAAATGCATTTTATCAGTACTATTACCAAGCTCTCTTACATTCACTCATTGACAGAGCACAAGACTCGACCCCAGACAGAGAGAGAGAGAGATAGATGTAAATGATCGATAGAGGACACACTAGAGGTCAGAACTTTAGTTTAGTCATCCATGATTAGAATAGACGTTATCCGTGTCACCATATCTATTCATTTATCATGCCGCCGGGTTGGGACTGGATTAGTGAAGACACCCAAAGCAACTGCGTTAATAAGATGTTTATTTATAAACGCAAATTAAATATTAAAAATTCTGACACCAGTATAAACAAAAAAAGATAAGGAAAATTATAAAGTTCCTAACATAGAACTATCAACAACAAGTAACTCAACGAGAAAACTCAAACATGAATTTAACAAATGGAATTTCAAACAAACATTTATTAAGTCATATCGCCGATCGACAAAATACGAGTATATGATCTACACTCCAATATAAACCAGACACAGCGTACACGTCACAAGAAACCACACGGAGTTCTGTGACTCCACATCAAACCATGTATAAGGCAGCTCTACAGCTGGAGATTTGCTCCCGTAAAGAGGTAAGCTTCCTGACAAGACTCGTCGTAATGTAATTAGTTTATAGAAAATTTGCTCTATATGTATACTAGCTGTGACAGATATGCGCAGCTAGGTACTTAGGTTTTCGCTGCAGGCAATTTGCACATGCAGTTTGGGTTGAGTTTCGCTCAGTATTTCGAAATAATTAGAGGCGAAAAAATACACCACCCTCGGGTTCCGCTGTACGCGGCAACGAAACCCGAGTACATTTTGATCACATGTACATATTGATATAACTCATATAGAATTCCATGACACCTATGCAAAACTAAGTAGAACATCGTAAGTTACATGATACATTTACAACATTAGTTAACTATTATATTTTCAGGCATGAGAACAGTACAACTTCAAGTTATTTTATTTTCGAAGCAAAATATAACATGAAATAAAAATATACCACCATCTATATAATTAACCTAGGTGTTACTCTGGACAGTACTCTCACATTGCACCAACATGTCATGAACGTACGTATATTTGAGCTGAGACGCATCAGCTCTATTCGCAAATATATTTCAGTTGATGCCCCTAAAACACGTGTGTGTTCATTAGTACTTTCAAGACTGGACTATTTTAACTCAGTTCTGTCTGGGGTATCTCAATATCTACTTCAGAAACTTCAAAAAGTTCAAAATACAGCTGCTCGGATCATCCTTAGAGTACCAAGATCAGAGCACACCCCCCCCCCGCTGCTCTGTACCCTACACTGGCTATTCATTCGATCTAGAATCAAACACAAAATTTGTTCTCTGTGCTACGTTTCACTGACGGACTCCAGTCCAATATATATATCCGACCTCGCCCATGTGTACACACCAGCAAGACACTTACGCTCCTCTTCTTACAATGGTATACTCATTATTCCCACTATGAAAACGAAGTCAATATGGACGACTTTCTTTTGCATACCAGGGCCAATAACGTGGAATGAATTGCCCACTGAACTTAGACACAAAGACACAGTGATCCCATTCAAGAGAGCTCTTAAACTCACCCATTTCGACTGCAAGAACAAATTTAAAAACCTAATAATGATTCCTACTTTAAATATTTTCAACATGTGTTTTATGTTTTCTAATTTCATTTTCTTTCTTTTTTTGTAATCATATCATTATATATGTTTTTTATTATTATGTTATAGGTGTTGTCTAATGTTGTAAAGCGCTTAGAGCTACTAAAGATTATGCGCTATACAAAGTCCGCATTGTTATTATTATCATCATTATTCTCGTTAATGCAACACAGTGACTCAGATAACATTCCCGTATAAAACATATGATATTGTCTATACTATTTCAAGGTCAGTTATAAAATATATTACATACTTTAAAAACAAGGGTAGCAACCTCTATTTGAATTTCCATAACTGTTTTCTTTTCATCTTTCAATCTTCAACTAAGGAAGAATTTGAAAATTGTCAATTGTGATACAGCATCCTTAAAGAAAAGCTAATGATCAGCATTATATTCAGTGAATTATAAATAATAAGTTACTTTAGTGATATACACCATATCACAAAAGTACAGGATGTAAACATTTCGTGCTTAAACCTGACACTACGTCATAACAATCTATTTAATCCATAATATTTTCCACCCATAGCCACAGTTATAAAACAGGAGGTCTAACTTGGCATAACAGGAGGTCTAAGTGGGCCTGATATCATTCATCTCACTTGGATAACTAAACATTTGACCATTTCTCTAAATAGTCTTTTGTAGTTGTTTATTACTTACTCATAAAAAAGTAATTCAAGTTGTAGTGGATATAATTTCATGTATCAAAGTTTAAAGAAAGTGTATGAAAAAATTGTATTTAAATCTAGACAAGTAACACACTGAACCAATGTGAACTTTGACCACAACTAAAGTTATGCAAACATCAGGTTTCTTTATTAATTCACAGTGACTTTTAAGACCCCAAATTAAAGAAACTTATTTTTTTAAGCAATGTGCAGGTCATGCACAAACTATACTGAAGGTAATTTACTGAGGACTGAAATGTTTGTACAGAATTCGTTGCTTTCAATTAGAATGATTTTGCCCTCTAACCTCTAAATGATTGTCTTTTCTTTACTCCATTGAAAGTTATCCACACAATCCGTTCTGTAATGTAGAACTAACGTTATTGTGCAGAAACCATTTTTGTTTTTCATTTACAATGACCCTGATTTTTAAAAAAACCCAAAGTCAGTTCCTTACCATAACCAAAAGCTATCACAAAGACTGCTACTGGTATTGTGCATACACTATTTTTAGTCTTTCTGTTATAGTAATCTTGACATTGGATTACTGAGTCCAAAATAGACAGACTTCTTTCTTCCCCAAACTTTGGCTCAGGTATGTTAAGTAGAACTAATGTTATTTTGCAGAAACTATTGATTGTCGCAGTCAGATACCCCTTGACCTTGTACCATTTGATTTGACCCTGATATTGACAGCCTCCATCCTTATGCCTGGTGCAAGCGATCAACAATATTTGATGAATGTAGGTGCTGTAGAACTGAAGTTACTGTGCATAGAAGAGTCATAGTATAATTTGCTCCACCAAAAGGTGGTATCATTAAAGGCAAGTTGTTTACAAGAATCTATTTCATACAACAATCAGTTGATGGACAAATTGGATAAGAAATATATAAAAAATGCAAGAGCAGAGTTATCTGATGATGTTCATAACAAATACAAGGCTTTTTGTTGAGCTACTGAAAATTGTGCGATACGTTGCATTCACAGATATGGGTATCTAACTCCAAGCCAAGATGAGCGATAACTCTACCATAAATCGTAGGAGCACTGATGGTCAGTATGTCCATGTTCAGATGATGACCATTATATGCTGGAAAACTCAAAGTAATCCATGAAAATCGACATGATTAGTTATGTCCACAAGACTCCGTTATACACTTCATTCATCTTTGCGACAAAAATGGCAAGAACTCTGAAACAAATTGTGGAAAGACAGTAATTTGTTGCTGGAATATTTGAATGATGATCATAACATGTACAAGTTCATGGCAATCGAGTGAAAACTATGAGACCAGTTATGTACAAATGATTCTGCCATACACTACTTCAGGCTCCAGGTAAAAATGGGCAATAATTCTAACAATAAATAAATGCAAGCACACGATGATTTGATGATAAATACATCTTCAGATGATGACCATTACATTACCAAAACATATAGTGAATCAATGGATGGCCAACTCTTGTAAACATGGGAAATAACTCTTGTAATGAGGTGGTATGTCTACATACACATCTTCAGGTGATAAGCATTTCATCTGCTGTAATTTATGGCAATTCAATAGAAACTGTGGGACTAATTGTGTTCATGATATTGTTTTCCAGACAGAAGTAAGGATAATATGAGGATTTCTATGTACACTATCTTCTACAGAGGTATAAAAATGTTTCACTGTTGTAAATATAGTTAGCTATGAAATGAGATTTTGTTTATAACATCGGTGAAAAATAACATTTAGCCAGATGAGCAAGAAGCTATATCTTATCTTCATATTCCCATCATTATAGTCATAATAATTTCTCCTGAGTTTTAATTTATTACCCCACTTGTCTTGCAGTAATATAACTCAAACAACTTTGGTACATTAATTTTGAACGTTAAACATGAAAACCTGCAAAACGATATCAAACCAATCATATTTATACCACAAACTCACAGACAAAACAAAATCTTACCAGGATTTGTCTTCAAAGATAATGCTGAGCACAGAATACATAAAAGAACTAATGCTAACATCGTATATTGGAGGCATACGTCATATCTTTGGACAAGGCAAATGTTTACAAACTTGTGTCCGAAATGATCTATATACAGTTGCTTTTCATTAATTAGACTTCTGAAAGGGTTTTCGATATAACTTGATGTATTGATATTTGTGTTGCAATTAAATTAATATTGCTACAGATGCTCGAGTTTTTAGGGACAATATAATTACCATAATTTAGAAGATGTACTCAAACTTTACAGTGGTAATACCAAGTGGCAATACCAAGTTACCTAGTTGAGTTTTAGTTCCATTTGTCTGTGCCATTGATTGGATGTTTTTGTATAGAGATTTACCCGTTGTATGAAATCGGGTCCAAAGCCGAATTTATGAAGAATTTATGAAGAATATGCACACTAAAGTTTATTTCTATTCTTTCGAATGCCTTCTCTTGATCAAAGATAATTAGTTCACCTGGTAAGTTGTTCTCTTCCATAGAATATATTAATGTTTTTATGGATAGTACATTATTTATTTAATGTTCCTTCTCCGCATATTTGGTTTATATTTACTATTTCTCCTAACGTTGATTTTATTCTATTTGCCAGTATTTTGCTTAATATTTTGTAATCTAGATTTAGTACAGATATTGGTCTCCAATTTTTTAAATCAGTTATCTCTCCTTTGTCTTTTTAGATTAAAGTTAGCAGTTCTCATGCTTTCTGTCTTTTTTCTTCTTGTAAATGTATTAATATATAGAGATATTAATAAGAGTATTACTGGTTCTTTGAATTTTAACAAAATTCCGCTGTCAGATCATCAAGACCTGGAGATTTATTTTTGGTTAATTCATCGATTGATTTTTTTATCTCACTTTCGGAGACTGTGAATCACATTCAGTTTTGGTCAGGTTATTGGTTTAGTTTGCTGTAATTTCATTAGGAATATTTGGCGATGTGTATAATTTTTCATAGTATTTTTATATGATCCAGTATAGCTTTTTATCCCTTCTGCTTCATTATTGTCGATTTTTAGTTTTGTTATGCTTCTCTGTAAACCTTTTCTAATTTCCTCTCTTTTGTAATTCTTCTTTCTTATATTATAGATGTCCTGAAATAGTTCTGCTTTTTTTGTTCACCTTTCGTGTGTATTTCACTTAATTCTTTTAAGTTTTCCATTGCTTTGTTTATGATTTCTTTATCCATGGTGGGGCCATTTTTTATTTTATGACATTCTCTTTCAATGAATTTATAGTTTTCAGCTTGTAATCTGGAGTATTATTGAGTTTCCAGTGGATTTCCCCCATTTATTTGACGATTATAACTTAATTTCTATTGTTATGGCTTTATGGTCTGCTATTTGATCTTGTAATGTTGCGTGATAATGTTGTTTTGTATTTTATTGTTTACATAAGAGTGAGCTATTCTTGCTGCCGAATTTCCTGTAAAATGTGTTTATTCTACCTTGGTCGGGTGTAAATATCTGAAAGTATCAATAAGATTATTATTGTGAATGAAGCCATTCATGATAAGTATCTATTCTTTTTTCCATTGGCATATACCACTTTTTCTGTCAATTTCGTTAGTGACTGAGTTAAAGTCCCCAATTATTACAATATTATTTTGAGTATATAGTTAGATAACTGGTATATTGCGATACCTTTTTGGTGCTATATATATGTTTATTATAGGTATTTTGTTTGTATATATATATATATATATATATATATATATATATATATATATATATATATATATATATATATATAATTCTCCCTTTAAATTCAGGTGGAGTTAGTAAAAGTTTCCAATCAGTCTGTATTGCTTTATTATTAATTATTAGTCCTACTCCTGATTTTAGGTTGGTGCAATCATTTTGTGTGATAACAATTGCATTAAGGTGGATCTTCTAAGTAGTGTATTATTTTTCTGTTGTATAGTATGTATTTCTTGAATACATGTGATTGCATATGAGTTTGCTACTTTATTAAAGATTAGGCTTTTTTAAAATTTATCCATTTATCTTTATTGAAAGTATTTTTAATCTTCCTTACTTCTCCATTTTTCATAATATTTTTAGTTTGTATTAAAGTTGTTTTTTTATATTAAAAAAATTTGTATTTTCGGTAGGTATTATCCAAAGTAGTGATAAATGTTTATACATTTTTTATGTCTGCTTTCTCATTATTTTCCTATGTGAGGGTATGTGTGACGTCTTTTGTTATTTTCCTTGTTTCGTATCGTTTTGGTTTTGATTTTGATTTTTTCCTTCTGACTTTTGAGTTAGCGTTAGGGGTTGTCTATTTGTTTGGGCTTGATGGTGGGAGCTGGAAGTCCTGTTTGATTTTGGTTGTGTAGTTGTGGTCTTCATTGTTGGCAGGTGATGTAGTTGAAGTACTGGGTTGCTGAGTAGGTGGTGTACTAATTATCTCCTTTGATTCTTTGTCTAGTGCAAGTAATAATTGCGGTATTTGTGTGATTTTATGTAGCATAGCCATAAATTTTTGTCCCTGGAGAGACTACCTGATGTCTTTTCTAGGTCACTTGGCCTAACTTTTGGCGAAATTGCTTTTCTTTTATTTGCCGCCTTGTTTTTTTTTTTTTTTTTGTTTTGTTATTTTGATAATTCCGTGGCAATATTCATCGTGCTATGTACACTTATCGATAAGTAGATTAAATGCGGTCATTGTCTTCTTCCCATCGAGGTACAACGTATGACATATTAATAACAACTTTTCAGTCAGTGATGTCGAATTTTGTCTCATTGTCTGTACGTCTTTCAATAGCCTTCACAAGTTTGGAAGAAGTCAATTCTGCAGGTGTACTGAACCTGATACATAAAGGCTAGTTCAAGTTGTCGTGATACATAGATCGGCTCAAGCAACCGTGATCTTTGACTGGGCACTGACGTTTGAGTTCCTGAAAGAATTAGAGAGACGACTTCAGAAGGAAAATATGCTAATGAAGTTGCAATTATAAAAGGACGAAAGTGATGGACAATTTCAAAAGAAAACATGCACATGAAATTGCAATTACAAAGAGAAGAGATGTAGACGGAAATGCAAGTAAAATTAAAAGAAATAGAGATGGCAAGTAAAAAGCACTCCACTGATGAAAATTCAACTTTTTATGTTATAAAAAGTATTAGATTGGTACCTCATTGTAAGGAAACGTATGTAGACCAGTATTTTTCTCTTTTGAAAAAATAACACAGACTTTAAAAAGGCCAAGAGAGCACTGGAGTTAATAATTGCAGAGCGTACTTATTGCCAAAGGTAGTGATGTGTGTACCAATAGCACCAAGTACTGATCATGATCTAATCAAGAAATGTATTTTGAAGGCTTATGAGCTGGTACCTGAGGCATACCGACAAAGGTTTCGGAACTGTAAAAATGAAAATAGCTAAACCCATGTCATGTCGAGTTTGATATGGAAAAGAACAACTATTCGATCTCGGGTGTACCTCAAAAAGAATTGAGAAACATTGTGACAAACTTATACAATTCATATTAGTCGACGAGTTCAAGAACTGCGTCCATAGTGACGTCAAAATGTACCTTTATGAACATAAGAGAGATACTTTGCAAAACGTTCCTCGTGCAGCTGACGAGTATTCCTTGGTTCACAAAGTGTCATTTATCAATAAGGATTCCTCACAGTAATTGGTTAGTAGGAAACCAAATCAGTCTCAATCGAGTACTTTTCAAGCTTTAATCTAGTACAACGAATCGAAATCAAACGTGTGATAAGACTAATCAGAAATCCTTATATCTTTTTACATGCACTTATTGCACGAAAATAGGGCCTGTTATGTCTGACTGCTTTAAGTATAAACAAATAAGCTAGAGAATAACGACAGAGCAGTTACAAATGCTCATGTTTCTCATAGGTCAAGGTCATGGTCATACATTGGAAGCAATACATTTGTGTGGTCAAATAAATCCCAATCTAGGTCTAATTCTATCGCGGAGAATTACGAACCATTGATGTCGAAGGGTTGTATATTACGTATTGGTGACCCGATCAATCCTATCCCAATTATAATTTTAAGAGACACAGGAGCTTTTCAGAGTCTTTTATTGTCAGGAGCTTTGCCTTTATCGGAGTAGTTTTCTTCTGAAAGTGTTCTTGGTTAGGGAGCAGATTGCGGTTTTGTTAAACTTTCTTTCCATAGTGTTAATTTAACGTCAGACCTACTTTCAGGAAAATGACTTTTGGCGCTGTGCATTCTTTACCCACTGAGTGTGTTCATTTATTGCTAGGCAACGATTTAGCTGGAGATAAGGTTCTGGTTAATCCACTTGTCATTGACAAGCCTTTTTTGGGATAGAAATGTTGATCCTATTGTAATTTAAATCCCTGATTTACATCTAGATTGTACGGTTACTAGAACTATGGCTCTTGAGAATGAAGTTGACCAGGATTGTATTCCTTTGACGGACACATGTACTGGTCAGGCTTTTATGAGGCCACTGTTGTATCTGTTACTGGTCAATCAAACATTTTTGATAAGTGTGATCCTCTTTTTATCAGTCAATCTCTTATGTCTAATCAGAGTGACAAACGACACTCACCTATCGTCGAAGATGAAATTTGATCCCCAGATCTCCTGTTTCATTCAGATGACTATTAGCCAAACTGATTATGTAGTGTTACCTAAGTGGTATAGACAGGAAGTTCTAAATATAGCACATGAAACTCATTTGGCTAATCATTTGGAAGTGGTTAAGATTTCTAACAAGATGTTACATCAGTTTCTTTGCCGGATATGAAAATAAATCCTTCCAAATATTGTTGATCTTGTTTTATTTTTAAATTGACCAGCTTTAGTTCTTTTAAACTATCTTTAGGACTTGTTATCCATGGATCATTGGAGTTGTTAAAAGACAAACTTCTTTTAGTTAAAAAGAAAGTGGTTGAAATTTTATCAACACTCCTAGGAGGCGGATATAGAAATAACTCCGCCCCGAGTTATATTAATATTTTGGATCATTCCATACAATTTAGTTATTTCTGTCCCATACAATGACGATTTTTAGGATGACGTACAACCGGAATATAATGACTTTGGTTCAACTAGTCTTCAAAGTTCTGAAATATTAAAACATCTGGACAATAAACTTTCACATCTCATGCCAGAGAAGAAGAATGAGTTAAAGCACACAATAAATGAATATGAGCACTTGTTCCCAGATGATCCAACTCAAATCTACCACGATGTCAAAATTGTAGATTTGAAAGGTGTAAAAAAAAGTCCTTACAGGATAAATCCTCTTAAGGAGTGTTTGAAGGAATTCATTGAATTTTTGATGGAGAATGATTTTATTGAACAAAACAAAAGTAATTTGAGTTCGCCGTGTCATCTTGTGCCAAAACCAGATAATTCTTTCTGTAAGTACACAGACTACAGAAAAGTAAACAGCGTCATTAAAACAGACTCATTTCTAATACCAAGAATTGATGACTGTATTGACAGGATTGGAAATGCAAAATATGTTACCGAGATTGACCTGTTAAGAGGATTCTGTCATATTGCACTTACGGGTATATCAAAAGAAACTTCGTTTTTATAATTCTAGACAGACTCTATCAATACAAAGTGATGCCGTTTTGGGAAGCAAAATTCTCCACCTACATTCCTAATGAACATCGTAACATTTGATATTGATGCTTGTGATGCACACGTTGACGACGTCATTAATTACAGTATTTCTTGGAAGAATCACCCGTAAACTATCCGTAAATTTTTCGTTTGCTTGAGACATATTTGACAGATAATATATGTAAAATTGAATTTTGCCGAGCTTGCATCAAATATTTAGGACATATCGTGGGGCATGGACATGTTAATATTGTAGAATCTAAGGTGAACGCTATCTCTGAATTCCCAGTGCCTATCAGTAAAAAGCGACTGATGCAATTGTTGGGTATGGCTGGATATTATCGTAAATTTTGCTCAATGTTTTCTTAATTGCTGAGCCCCTGACCAATTTATTAAATAAGAAGACCAAATTTGATTGGTCTGAGAAATGTCAGGAGGCGTTCGATACATTAAAAGCACTACTTTGTATTTGATTAATAAGGAAAAAGAAAGCTTTATTGTATAATTTTTCTTTTCTTTATGAGAGTAGCTGTTATGTATACCTATATTTCTGTAACTTATAGTATATGATTTTATTTAATTTTCATAATAATTATTCATACTGTAAACTGAATATAATATTTTTTACTCTAAATTTTGTGCGTAATTTGGCTCTTTTGAAAACACAAATTACGTAGGATCTATAAATAGATGTTATCTACGTGTTGACAATTAGTAATAATAATCGTAATAATAAGATTTAAAATGGAAACTGGCGTAGTTTCTCAGTGACTAATGGGAAATGGAAGTTTCGAGAAGAATTCCGTGGCTTCTCTATTAGTTGTGCGAGGTCATGTGAATATAGTACGTCGTGACTTAGTAAGTCGTAAATCAATAGTGTTAAGTTGCCATATGGGGTCCATTTCGAAATACAGTCGCAAGTTACGGTGTATATATGGAGAAAGTTAAACATTCAGTTTCATATTGATATCTGGAGTCATTCACACTTGTTGTGATCCTGATGTATGCCTGCAGACGTATTTTATGTTGTACTTAGATATTTTACGGGAGAAAAAATATTTGCTTGGACTGTTCAGTGGTGATATAAAGTGCTCATTATTTGGACAATACTATTATTCTGGAACTGTTTTAAATTATTCTAAACAATTCTGGACAACGCCATCTTGACAATGTCGCGGTTCTTGGAGGACCAGTTCATTTCCTGTATTGAAATTATATGGGACTTTTAATTTGTTTTGGACTTTAAAAAACGACCTTTATTAAGACAAATTAGGATTCACTTCATTATAATGTTAGTTTCTCTCACATGTTTCATTTATAACTTTAATAATTAAACTGTTTGTGAGATTTACAAAACTTGTTGGTTTTTCTTCTTTTCTGTTACTCGTTTCTGACCATAGAGTTGTAACATCTGGTACACAATTTGATACAGTTTTTCCAAGGGCCAACCAACGACTTTGTTGTGTGGGTAAACGTATAATTTTGTGCGGTTCGTAGGTGGTCACTCTATTGTTTCCATCCTCTCCAGATTGCATCGCTTCTTTCAGCACCCTAAAGTTCACCACTTGACTCGTTCGATGATTCAGAGTCAATTCTTTCACTTTACACTGGGTGTGAATTTTTCCTCGTTTGACCCGTATTTATAGTTGCACCTTTTATGACCGCCACTAGCAAAACTTATAATCTTGTCGTCGGGGTGCTCGTCCGTCTAGGCTCCTAAACGGTTTCCTTACATTCCAAGGTGACGGTGACCAAGGAGATCGATGTAAATGCAACTGTACGTGTCTAAATACAGGACGCGATCTGATAACTGGGATAAGTTTTCGTATAATTTTAAACGAGCACGGGCTGTCACGTAGCCGCAACATTTCCAAATTTGTCGGCCTGTGTAAACTCAAGTTCTTCTTCGTAACTGACCAGGATCAAGCCTTCCCGAACGAAGTCCACGTGTTTCATGCGTTTGGTTTGTTGTAAAACATCACTACTTGGGCTTGTCAAAACTGCGTTTTAGAATACGATATAACCTATGTTTTGGAGAAATAATCTCAGTTGGGCTCTTACACTGAAAGGTGCATGTTGTGCTGTTTGGAGTTATTTGAAATTACTTGGATTCAAAACCCTTAATTCTTTTTTTTCTCTGGAAAATACGCGTGCGCATACGAAATTCTTGAACAAAGACAATTCTCATAAAAATGTATTCGTATTTCCAAAACCGGAGTGATATTTCTTGTTTCTACAAGGAACTGTAAACTTCAACACACTATAGGTTACAGCTTACGTCATCGACTTCCATCATGGATTCTTCGTCGGGACTCGAACTTGAAATCATTAGAATGTTATTATTAGGACTTTTAAAATTGTATTTGTGGATTATTCTTGGAGTAAATTTGGATTTGATTCTTAAAACCGTAAGTTTATATTTGTTCATTTGTACAGTATTTTTCCAGGGAAATAACAAAAATTCTTTCTTCAAAACTTGTTATTTTAACTCTTTCTTGCGTTACTGTTTATTTGAGCCTAAACACGTGACATAAGAATATATATAATTATAATCAATACATTCAAATAGTGTGTGGCCTTAATACCTTTTATTTCTTTTTATATTCATGTTATTAAATGCAGCCTTTCTTTTGAAGGAAGGTCTTTTTAACAGAGAGTAAATAGCTTAAAGTTTTACATGCTGAACTTACTGCGATGAAAAACACGATATTCAACTGCCAAGAAGTTTTAACCATTTTAAGTATTAGCAAACTATGAACTGCAGTATCCAATAGATACCATTATAAAGATATTCTTAAAATAACATATCCTTTCTTGTCATATTCAGTCCATAATCAAATTTAAAAAGAACAAGCAATACAAAATACCATTTAAAAATGAAAACACAAGAGACACAAGTAATTACCAGATTCCAATTATGTCACTTTAATTCGATAACACGTTTAATTTTTTGGAAACCATCAGTGTAATGATGAATAATTAGACTTGTTGTTCTATTGTGGCAATAGGTTTGGGATTTTTATCAGAGAATTTCGTGTTCTGTGATCTCTGTCGTCGATTGCGAATTAACCTCACGATTCCCAGTGCCACCTGACACACCCAGATCAGGAAACTGGTCCAGGATGCAACCTGGAAAAAAAATGTCCCTAATAATAATGACATGATTATCTGAAATACTAATGCACAGGGATCCTCCGTACAGATGGACATATTACATACAAACACACATGCATATAGTCACACGTATGTATCAGCATGCATACTAAACAATTCACTCATTTTCCTTCTTTTCTTCCTCCCGTAGACAGACACTCTAGTAGCAGCAGGGAAGGCGAACAGACCACTTTGTAGGAACGTCCAAATATTGAAAATAAGCCTTCCTACGAACGATCGAAAAATAGAAAGCGTCGACAGATTTAAAAAAAGCGTTGATACTTTACTGAGAAAATCTCTATGGAATTTCCAATTAATATTACTCCATTGTCGTTGGTGATCTTTTCTAGTTTATTATGTGCGTTGTTTACGTAATTACGTCTTCGCGAGGTCATGCCCTCCCTGCTGCTATATTAATTAAATCATTATGCTATAATAAAATGGTACATCCGGAATCTCATACTGCAAGAATAGTACGAGAACGATTAGAAGCAATCAAAAAATTTCTTCGTGTTAGAGATTCATTTAGAGAAAACCTACAAGCGCAGCAACAATCACAAGTTGAGTACGAAGAAAACACTAAAAGGTTATTTAAACCCGTCACTGCAGCTACTAAGAAAGATACAGCGGCTGTTGAAAAAATTATATGGGGAGATATTGAGGATGATGAGAAGAGGAAAAAGGGTATTTTTCCAGTATTAGAACAAACTGCAGCGCAGACTGAAAAAATAGCGAGAAGAACCAAACAAACAAAAAAGATTTTACGAGATCTTCCAACTGATATAACTGCAGCTCAACCTCCACCCGCTGGTGATGATATTGGAAAACTTCTTACTGAAATCACCGACGTGAGAAAAGAACTTGCATCTGAACCTGAACCAGTTGAAGAAAACTTAGAATTAATTGCAAAATTTAACGAAGGGTTTATCGAAGATATTAGAAATACTGAAAAAGCTGATTTACCCGAAATAATGTTATTTGGTATATTTAATAAATTTAATATTTTAAAATCCCGTCATACAAAAAGTAAGTAATGATAATCTTATTAGATGGATATATCGCGTATATAGAAACAATAAGCAAGCTAGAGGTCCAGAATACAAAAATCTTGATAAAGAAGTAAAAAGACTTTATAGAGAGAGAGACTGGAACAACTAGAACAAGAACAACTTTCCCAGCAGGAACCTTCATATCAACTTTCTCCACCGCAGCAGGAATTTTCATATCAACTTTCTCCACCGCAGCAGGAACCTTCATACCAGCTTCCTCCATCTTTACAACGTAAAATAATTTCTGCGCCGGTAATGACATTTACACCGACAGATTCACCACGTGGATTTCGAAGTGATTCACCTGACACACACCTGGTCACCACCGAATCATTTCATCCGGTAATGCAACCACCAGTATTTAAAACACCTCAAGATGAACCTAAAAAAGGTTCTGGTTTATGTCCTGACAATATCCTCAATGATGTGTCACGGTTAGAAGTTCTCATAGGGGGAAAATGTGCCGGAAATAACTCACCAGAAATAACCAATGAAGCAGCTGATATTTGTCGGCGATTATTTCAGGGTGGTATCATGGATATCGGTGTTTACCGAGAATTTATCGATGAACTTGTTGATGATTACAGTGACTAGTTGTTAGATAAATGATAAATAAGATAACATGATCGTACACAGTAATCATCGTAAATCCGTAAGGTCAGAGCGGTAAACTCACGATTACCAGTCTATAGAGCAATTTACGGAGATGGACTTGGTGATGTTTTTCAGGGATTATTTACAAGGTTAGCCCCAAAATCAGCGCCTATTGCAAAACAATTATCGATGAAAGCTATTGATATTGTTCGTGAAAAAGCTCCTGGTGCAATTGTCAATGTTGCTGGTAAGGCGCTCTGGGCGATCAAAGATAGACTAGCACGATTATTAAGACGAAAACGACAACCAGTAAAATTGCCAAGTACTGAAATTATGCCCGCAGATGTCAGTAAAATAATTAATCAAGCTGCAAATCAAAAACTAGCGGCATTAGCAGATCGGGGACTCGGTGAATCTGGAAATAATATCTCAAGTTTGATATCAGGAAGTGGAACTTTCCGAGGTGGAACTTCCCGAACGCGGTAATCAACGTGTTAGACGAAAATAATTACAATAATTTGTTCAAGCGCATGTCCGACACAACATTTGACATGGAAGCACCTGTCATTAAATATGAATCGGTACGTGATTATCAGTTTTATTCTTATGACGCACGAACACCAGATCAACGTGGAGAAAGAACTGAACTACAAGTTCATGACACAAGTAGATATTTTCTACCCGCTGATGCTTTTATTGAGGTAGAAGGTACAATTGTAAGAACAACTAATGCTAATTACGCAGATGCAATAAAAGTTGGTTTTGTCAACAATGGTTTTATGGCACTGTTTGATAGCGCCACTTATATGATTGATGGAAAAAATATCGAATCGATTCTGAAAGATGTCGGCGTTGCTACAACAATAATAGGATTAGCAAGATATTCTGATGACTATACAAGATCAGCAGGTCCCACGATGACGTTTGTGAAAGATAATACAGGTCACCCTGAAAGCGATCAGTATAATATAAGACGACCAAGAAATTTTGCCGATGACAATGATGCTGATGTGTGGCCAGTGGTTCATGGTGCTTACATAAATTTCAACTTGGGATTTGCAACGCGTAAAAATATGTTGCTAGGAGCCAATAGAAGTTTGTCATGTACAATTCCACTATCGCATATTTTTGGATTTTGTAGAAATATTAGAAAGGTTATTTTTGGAGCTAGACACACGGTTGTTCTTGTAAGAAAGGGTGATGATAGCGATGCTTTGTGGAGACCTGAAGGTGATGCTGGTAAAGTAATATTATCGAAACTATCGTTGTGGATGCCGGTAATGACTCCAACGATCGCAGAAGAACAGCGATTACTTTCTTTCATGGACACAGGTGGTAAATCCTTGTTGTCATGGTTAACAACAAGCACAGATGGTATACAAACTGACGTTAACGGTCAGTTTACATGGTATATAGCATCACAACAAGGTGTTTCTGCACCACGGCATATTTTTATTGCGTTTCAGAACTATGATCATTTAAATAGTCAAGAATGCACTCATATGATATTTGATAAACTAGGTATCACAGATATTTCCTTACGGATAAACGGACAACAAGAACCAGCGGAAAATTTACAACTAAATTATACACAAAATCATATAGGACGTGTATATCATCGTTTGATGTCATTCATGGGACGTGATCAAAATGTAGATACCGGGTTGCAAATATCACAATACGATTTCAGAAATTTGTATCCGATTTATTATTTTTCACTGGAGCATCTTGATCTATCAAAACAATCTGTCGTTGATATACATCTTAAAGCGACGTTATATACAGGTGGTGTTGATTATAGAGCAATCGCGGTTATACTTAGCGATAAAGCAATGTTACTTGAAGGTGGTAGTGGTCGAATGAGAGTCGTTGATGCACCAGTGGAAAATCTTTAATCATTATTTGGAGCGTGGTAAGTATTTATCATAAAATGTCATACAGTCATGTTAATGTTGTTCTGACTCCCGCTCAAGTAAAAAAATTACAATCAAAAAACGCCAGCAAATGCGGAACAAAAATATCACTAAAGCGAGATCAAATTTCTAGTGGCGGTCCAAACAAATTATCGTTGACAAATAAACAGATTAAACATCTTAATAAAGCCCTAGAATCAAAAACCGGGGTTCAATTTCATCTTTCTCCGAGCGCCATCAAGGACATGGTTAAAACAGGTGGTATTTTTCCACTTCTCGCGGCTATTCCAGCGTTAATAGCTGTTGCCGCTCCAGCCGTAGCAAAAGCAGCCGCGTTAGGTGCTGTTGGAACAGCTGCTGGAATGGCTCTAAAGAAAGCAACAGGAAAGGGATACAAAAAAAGGGCGCGGCCTAAGATTGCCAGGATCGCGTTGGGGAAGAGGTCTGAGGCTTCCAGGAACACGTTAGACGTTCCAGCATCAAATTTTGATTTACTTGATGCTGCTAAACGATTAAAAATAAAAAACCTCAGAGGTGTTTTTATGCGAGATCAATTACCGAAACAACCGAACAAACTCGAAACAGGTATTATTAATCTTGACTCAAATTCAGGACCCGGTACTCATTGGGTATCATACGCGGTTGATCCACGTGGAATCGTTTATTTTGATTCATACGGGTTAGCTCCACCCATTGAATTTATCAAGTATGTTGCACCAATTCACGCGCAAATTTGGTATTCAACGCTACCCACACAAACAATGACAGATCCGCCAATATGTGGCCGTGAGGTAATTAATGTACTTAACTCTATATTAAAATCATCCAAACCACCACATAAAGTCGTGCATGATTATACAAGCGACCGCTTTGTTTTAAACAGATCTTAGGTCTTAGATCTTATATAATGGTTGATATTTACGAAAGAAGATCTTCCCGCGTTAAGAAAAATTCCGATGACATTGATCTGTCGAAGTACGCGACTAAAGATGAACTCGCTGGTATTATGAACCTGGCTGGAGTTGACCCAGATGAGGTTGTTATTTTTCAGGATCGACATGGTAAACTAAAAACCAGCAATATCAAATGGAATGATATAATTCGACGAGTACTTGGCGCAGTTACGGATAATATCCCTGTGTTTACTGACAGCGGAAAAATCAGGGATTCGAGTATATCGTTTACAACCATTAGAGATCAAATTACAGCAAGTGTTGCTAATCGCGTGAAAAATACCGGTGACACAATGATGGGAAAACTCAACATGAACGGGAATAAGATAGTAGTTTTCAGAGATCCAACATCCGACGAAGACGCAGCAACAAAAATGTACGTTGACGTCAGCTACAACACCGCAGATGGTAAATTATCCACGTTGCGGGCCGAGTATGACGTTCACGTACACGGGTTCACAAATCTTCGCAGAAACTTTAGAAAAATTAATGAAACCGCAGATGTATTTTTTGGTACTCCGCATACCGTTGACGTAAAACTCGTTGATATCAAGACGAACATCGACACGATCAAACAAACACAGCAAAACATCGTAGCGGGGATTCCTGAGATCGTTAATAAAACCAGTTTGATTAAAATTCCCAGCGGGGTTACTCCCGGGCATATTACCAACATAGCATACACAGTATCATCTGGATTCGCAACATGGTCAACGCAGAATAATGCTATTAAATATACCGCAATAGTCACTGGCGTGTACAGGCTATCTGTGTTCAGTGCTGCAAAATTTGAAATATTTACAACGTATCCATGGCGTCATTCAACTGATAAGTTTTCCGGGGTTGTATCTGTTGTATTAAATAGCGGAAACGAAGAAACATTTATTCTAGAAGCAGCCGATAAGAAATTAACCGCAACATCTTACTGGTGGTGTTTGGAATTTGTAGCTGAAACACCTCAATTGGTTACTGCATAAAATATAATGAGTACCTCAATCGACGTTCAGAAATTTAGGTATAATCAAGCGCGTAAATGGCAGGCATCGTTAAAAGATCGAGTGGAACAATATACGGTAAAAGTAAAGAAATATCGACGACGACTAGTTATCGTCGACGTGATCGTTTATTCAGTATCCGCTGTTGTTGCTGAAACAGGTGTGATATTATCAGCGGTGACAATTATGGCACCAGTAGCCGTAACTATTTGTATTTCAGCAGCAACAGCTATTGCAGGTGTGCTCAATATCATTGCAAAAAAGATATGCACCTGCATGAATGAAAAATTATCCGATTACATGATACAATTACACACAGCGACTGTCGCATACTCGAAGTTATCTTCGTTGTTATCAGCAAGCCTCAGTGATGAAACGATTTCTGATTTTGAGTTTTCAGAAATGATTAAAATATACAACTGTGCTGGTATTAATGGTACGAGTATTAATAATGACATCACAGGAGCTACTCCAGCAGATCGTGACAAACACAACCCCGCACAAGACCACGATGATCTCGGTAAGCTCGACTAATCTCGAATTTAGTGTTAATTTTCCAACTGCGATTCGCGCGAATGAAATCGCGTTAGCACAATTACGAGTATATTACAGCTGGCCAAACATCAGATCGAAATTATTTGATGGTACAGCAGCAAATAATTCGCTTGTATTTGCTAATAAAAACAAACCAGATGGAACACCTGATTGGGTCGTTGTTGGAATACCAACTGGCAGTTATGAGATGGAACAAATCAATGAGGAATTTGCGCGTAGAATAAAATCAATAACAGGAAAAGAAGCAAAATTATCGATTGACGTTCATGAGCCGACGCTATCTTCTGCAATCGAAATAAACTCTCCTGATTACGTCGTTGATATTTATCAGTCCACGATAAGATCCATACTAGGTTGGCCTGATATTGCGCCAGTGCACGAAGGACCACCAGAACCAAAATTAATTGATTTTATCACTGACGATGCCAAGTTTATAATAACTCCAGAATACCGAAATTTATATCCATGGACTGGTAGGGATACTCGTGTTATTCATGATAAAAAATTATATCCTATAACACCATTTTCTATCATTGATTTTGATATAAAAACTTCAACTAATATTGTTTATGAAAGAAATTTCTAATCATCAGCTAATAGAATTAAAACTGAGTACACAACTACATTAACGACCTTAGCATATTTATTTAAAAACTATATCCTGGAGTATCCCAATATCAATCTAAAACATCAGACCATTGCAACGATACAACATTTAAAGGAGACCAGAAACCAATGGAAATATAGAATAATAATAAAAGTACTATAGTAGAAAACCTTATTCTGAAGTATCATCTGCGACCGTAATGCCAGTATTAAAATATTGGCCTCTCTTCTAGGAGCTGAATTTCCGTGACCTCGTATGCAAAATTTCCGCGCCTATTCGGTTACTTTCGGGATGTGACGTCATAGTAGCGACTCCAGCAGCCCAAGTGGGAGTTGCCAGAGTAAAAGACAATACCGTTTTGCGTTGCTTATGGGTGCAATAGAGCATTAAGAAAAGCCTGTGGACAACATTTTGTTTTCTTTCCGAAAGATAAAGGCATAATGAAAGAATGGATACATTATTACAAACGAGTCGATTTCAAAGCAACACCATACAGCACTATGTGCTCGTTACATTTCTCAAAGGACTGTTACGAGAGGGATTCTGAAAAAATGGCAGCTCAAGGATACTCTAATGCTAGGCCTAGACTAAAAGTTGGCGCTGTTCCAGACATAACGTTGAATATTTTAAATCCTGGGAAAAGTGTTAAACGTGCGAGTTACGAAAATAGGCAGAAGGCCGAGTAAGTGACCACAAAATGCAACAATCAATTCACAGATCTTTTATGTACACCAGCAGTGCTAAAAATTAATCTGATAGCCCGACACCCTGGGCCCCTCTGGTTTTAGTTCCGGCACATCCTGTATTCAAAGTGAGGTGCCCGTCAGGCTTGTCGAAACAAAAATTGTTTGCCTGAGGAAACTTGGAACGCGCTGGTGAAATTAGTAAATGTATTTTCAAGATGTTGACATACATGCCATAACACGGCACAATCTAAATCAAATCACTACTGTCCAAGGTGAAATTTAGATTTGATTTTAATCAAATGGAAGCTTTGCCAAAAATAATATTCTAAACCTGTCGTGTTTCGAGAAAACACAATTTTCAGTAATCTTATAAAAATTAAAAATTTTTAAAAAAAATCATTGTATACATGTAGTATGTATAAAGGTAATCTGTAATGATTGGAACTGATATAAAACTATTCCTTGGCCAGTTTAAATAGCAGCGATTAAAAGAAAAGAGGTCAAAGTTTCACATTAAATGGCTGACAATAGAAACGGGGGGGGCTATTGATCCAACCCCCAACCCCTTGCCCCAATGTTAGAGCGCCCATGGGACGTACCTTTTCTCCATGTGATACGCCTTATTATTCCTCCAGGACAAGCCCATTTTGCATATTCTTGTCAGCTCTGGCTAAATTGCAAAATAGCTAAAGTTTTGATTTAAGTACGCAAACAATAAAGCCGGTGTGACTAATGAACATACTCCTTATCCTTGCATTGATCTTGTGAAAAGGACTGCCCTTCGGACATACTTCAAAGAAACCATGTTCGACAGTGTGTGTATGTGTAAGCACCAGCAACTGATTGCCAAAATAAACGATGCCTATTTTGTTGTTACTTACGATGCCATGGACTTCAGGTTTAAGTTTTAATGCATGTAATCCTGTTTGCTGAACAAAATATTTATTCAGAATTAGTTCTTTAGGGCCACATATACTGCATGGTATATTTTGTTTTATTCCTTGTAATTTAATCATGGTAATTAAACTTTACATATACGGTAGAGGAATGTCAGGTGTTAACTGGCCGAGTTTCTTTGACGGAAATGGAGATGCGATTTTGTTTGCAGAGAAAATTTCACAGTGATCATTCATTTAAGCTAATTGGTGACAATTTTATTCTTTTAATTTTTTTTATACTATAGTACTGTTGTAGTTGTTTAAAAACATCTGAAATTTACTTGAATAATGTTTAATTTTCACGTTCTATTTACTGAAGAAGAAAAAAAGAAAAAAACTGTTGTGTGATATTAATTATTTCTTCCAGTGCCGGATTTAGACGTGTGTGCGTGTGATTTGAATTTTTAACGTAGCTTTAACAATTTTTCAGTCATATTACTACGATGTCTGCAGTGTGGCAGTTTAGACTGTGGATTTAGTTCATTAGATATATTAATTCCATCTTTTTCCAATTTGTTAATAGCAACAATTACATCATTAATATTTTAGTAGTTCATTATTTAGTATATATTTATTTAAATCAAAAAAATATATCCTCGTGTTAGCCCCAAATCGAGTATTTTAGCGAGCTCACGAGGATGTTTCAAGGACGGCACAAACATATATGATGAATGATTGAACCATTATTCGAGTGTTTTAGCAGGTTCAGTAAGTATACAATGAATGACTGACAGCAGAAATATATACAATGAATGATTGAACCTCTATTCGAGTGTTTCAGCAGGTTCAGTAAGTATACAATGAATGAATGAAATGAAATATATACAATGAATGAATGAAATGAAATATATACAATGACTGAAATATTAATTAAGGACGGCACAAACATATATGAGGCCATTTTCTACGCTCAGCAGAACACCCACCCCCAATAATCAGCCCGTGGGTCATACAAAACATGTATCGACCACCAGTGACGTGTGGTTGGAGGGGCTCTGTTGGGCGCAGAGGGGCTGGTGGTGCCCCCAATTAATTATAAAAATCTATAATATGCGTAACCATCGACGGTTGTCAGTCATGGCATTCGATCCTGATACCGTGAGTATCACGGCCAGATACGTTATCAACTGAGCTATTGAACCATCTTAACAATATACGTTTCAGAGGTTATTATATAGCTACAGATCGGTTTCTGAATAGATTGTAAATATTTCTGCATTAAAACAGCAGTTTCTGAATAGATTGTAAATATTTCTGGATCAAAACAGCGGTTTTTGAATAGATCGTAAATATTTCTGTATTGAAACAGCGGTTTGTAGATATGTAAATGAGAGCAGCGTGTTCTGCCAAGATTTCTCGTTATAGATTGTAAATATCTGCATTATAACAGCGTGTTCTGCCTTGATAAAATATATTTACAATACTACCACGGCACCATCAAACGTTTTACGACCTGCAGATCGGTTTAAATATTTCTGTATTATAACAGCTTGTAAATATCCGCATTAAAACAGCGTGTTTTGCCTCGATTTCTCATAACAGGTTTAAAAATAGCTCGCTATATTTTACGATGTGAAATACGTTTATTTTTCTATTTTGTAAGTTGGAAACCATAAATATCTTCCTTTGGTATTAATTACGACGTAGATAATTAATTAACTAATTACGACCATTAAAAACCGAAATCTACGAAGAAAACTATATTACAGAAGTAATCTCCCTTTCGCATGATCGAAAAATAAGTAGCATAAAAATGGTAATTTCTGCCTAAAAGGATAAATAATTTAAAAAATAGTTAATAAATATAATTCTACGTAATTACTTCATAGTGATGATAGTTTATCACTAACAATATTAGAATATGATTTTCTGTTATATTTACTGGAAAAGTGGATTTGGTTATATTTTCCGCGACGTATTTTTACACACGCGAGTTAATATCAAAGTATTTCGCCGCTGAATACATTGATTGAAATATAATTTCTTCGCCAGTTTCTATGTTTGTACATTTTACCGCCCTCCTTACCATTGTTCTGTCATATTTACCAGTACTTCCCAGTGCAGAGTTCTCGCTCTGTGTAACAGCTTGAAGACTGGATAAACCATTGTCGATTTTCACCCCGTTGATGTGATCGATCACATGACCGTCTTTGATCAACCCCTTGTGACACTCGTATGTGAAACGACGACAAGGATAAGTTTTCTTCCTAATAGTAAACTTTAGATATCCAGTATTACTAATAACACCAACTGGTCTCTTCAACCTGCAATTTCTAATCATACCATCAATATTTAGTTTGTTATTATAGGGTGCGGGACAAATTTATTTTGCTCCATTATATAATAATATCATTTGTTTAAATCATAATTTGTCTGAAAACTTAGTTAGATAATCCTACACGGATTTTATAGCTCCGTCACTGACGTTATTTTTTTGTCATAATATCTTTTAAGCTCTCTGTATCGTTTACCACCACAACGCGCACACAAATCTGTTTTACTTCGTACTCCAACACCACATCGCAGACATGGTATTGGTCCTAAGCTTCCACGGTGAACGTTTTGCATGTGTTGTCCGCAAAATTCCCTTTTACAGGATTTATTGCAACGAGTCAATGAACCCATCATGAGCCATTTGCATCAAGACATTGTATACATAATATTTTAATTTAAATACTTGTTTGAAATATAATATTTTAATTTAAATACTTGTTTGAAATATAATATGAACGAATTCGATAGATTATACCGAATCAAGCCTTGGAGCGCAGATAAATTTAATCTCGACAGAATATCTCCTGATTTACCAATAAAACATCTAGTTGATAAGAAAAACAAAAGTTTGATTAATAAAATTCACGACGCCAAGAAAGAATTTCACGCAGATGGTGCATCTGATGTCTGGTCAACGTTCAAGATTATACGCGACAAAGATATCATCGACGCTACGATGAATGACAAACGAGCAGCAATTATCATTAACTATCTTGATAATCGCAAATATCTTTTCAGAATAAAATTTGTCGTGTTGACAGAAACAGATGATTGGATTATCCGTGATAAATATGATCCTGTCCACGGTGATAAAAAACTGTCATACTAAGTAGAGATTCCAAACCAGGTCTATTGACCGGTATTGACAAACCGTATTATGAACGAGCATATCCTGTGACCGCGGTTATTTATGGAATCTATGTGATAAATGAAAAACCTAACGTTGATAAACTAGCGCCGATGAAATTTTCAAAAATAAATTGTGTGGCTGAACGAGTAATAGAACATTTTACAAACGCCGCCCGTGGAAACGGTCTAACGGATAAAAGACGTAAACTAATAAATACGTGGGGAGAAACAGTTAAAGATACCGGGGCGTCCATCAAAGATGTCGCTGAGTTAGGAAAAAGATTAAAATTTCCAATAACCGTAGCGACGATAACAGGAGAGATTTTGTATGAATCGAAATATAAATCAAAAGGAGCTTCGATCGAAATTATTGATCATAACGCACACGCGTGGACTAACGCAGTAACAGTGTTTCCACGAGATCGAACTGTTAAATGTTATCCCGGAGATATGTTTGATTTTATTAACGAAATAAGTAAAATCGATCCTGTGTCAGTATGGTTATTTCAGAGTTTTAGCGACGAATCATGCATAGAGGAAAAGAATAAATTTAATCAGTTTCTAAGACCAAATGGTGTTATTTATCAAACAGATCTTCTCCACGAAAAAATGAAAAATGTTGCACTGCAATATACTGATGACACTGACGAACTACTGAGCAACTGTTTTACTGTTCCGTCAGTTGCGGCTCATTTTGCTAGAAAGAAAAATTCGTGGAAGCCAACTCGGTCTGATTTTCTCAATGACATAATATCTAGTTGTGTCGAATACGGACACGGCGGACTATGGAATACTAAATACGATCATAAAGATGTTATTTTAGTTGATATGGTTGCATGTTATCCGGGAAGTTTTCTTGGATATGGAGATTGTTCTGTCTACTTTGAGCGATTCGGTCATCCGACGCACGAGATGACACGAGTATCGATAAATGGACCATTACCGGATTTTGACCTAACTGGATTTGCTTGTATCGTGTCATTTGAAATGTCTAAAAAGCCCTATGCGATTTGTTATACCTGGTTTGGAAAACATTTGTCAGAAAAAATGTGGGCACCAATAGTACTGTTACGGTATATGCTCGATTGTGCGATGTTAACACGGTTGATTGTAAGTGAAGCAATTATATCATACCGGAAACAAACCGAAGTTTGGTTACCACAACAAAAGGAGTATTCGGATGAAACCGATTACGAGAATAAAATTACAAAAGATCTTGGTAGAAAAATAATTGGCAAGTTTACCCAAGGAGGAGCATATGATCACAGACGACATTATACAAGATTGATCATGGACGATGCTGAGTTAGATTTTATAATCGCTGATACAACGAACAGAAATACGTTTATAAGTCGAGAAATAGCTTTTTTGTCAAATGGAACTAAATTAGGTACAATTGTAAGTTACATGGACGGTGAGTCACCGCAGTATACTCATTTAAGATCTTTAATGCTCGCGTACGTTTCGATAAACCTATTATCGACGATAAATAAAGTTTCTACATTCGCTGTCAGAGTTGCTACTGATTCGTTTTATATAAGTAAAAAATAGTCAATACTGTTAGAAAAATTAAGCGTAGGCACTTGTGCATCGTGGGGTTCGTGGAGAATAAAAAAGGAATATATACTCGATTATTCCGAATCCGCTGATGTTGTGGTTAAAGATATTTACCTGATAAAATCAGGCAGAAATAATCACATATCTTCTGCATCATCGGTATACGATCCAATAACTAGACACAAAACGGTTTATCTAAACGGACCTGGAGTTCTGGTAAAACCACTCGAGCGATCGAACTATTTCAGAACTCGGATATGATCGTGCTGACACCTACACACAGACTCGCGCGAGAGATGAAACAACGAGGAGTACAATCATGTACTTATCATAGCTTCTTCCGATGGAAGGGTGATGCATGGACATCTTTAAGGATGGGCGAGAAATACATTCCAAGGATTATAATATGGGATGAAATATACACGGTGCCGTTAGAAACATTAAAAACGTTTCTAGATTGGTTGTTAACAAGAAATACTGCTGTGATAATGTGCGGCGATCACGGTCAACCACCATCGTTTGTTGGACCATCTCCACATGATTGGCTGAAAAATTTCGCTGATTACTATGAAGAAATAACTGATGATCATAGAGCGCTTGATGCAACGTTGAAGGAGTTTAAAAAATTAATCAGACTGCATCCGAATAAAATTCAGTGTGAAGTAATGCGTGGAATAATTCCAGAAACACCCATGAACGACTTTCTACAAACGTGGCGACCAAATGATCTGATAGTTGCAAGTAGAAAGAAAGTTCGTGATACACTTCAACGAGAGTTATTTCAGTAACAACGAAAAAAATTTCCGACGCTGCCAGTGCCGTCGTGTTATCTAAAAGCAGATACGCGACGGCAAAATATTGACGTTGATATACCAGGACAGACCGAAAAACAGAATATAGTATTAAATGATATTATCACAGTTGATGTTGATGTTGTTGAAGATGCATTATCGTTGAACAAATCTCCGTGGACTCTAGGATATGCAATGACAATACATTCATCTCAGGGATTAACTATTACCGATACAGTTGTTTGGATTATAGATGATCGTGTCGAGTGGTCAAACTTAGTTTATCTCGCAGTGTCTAGAGTCAGAAAAATATCTCATTTGAGACGAACTGTCCTGGACGAGTCAGTGACTAGTGATGATGTTGACGGTGACATAATAAGAAAAAAATTAGCTGGTTATAAACAAAGCGATAAAAAAAATAATCGAGAATTTGATCTTGATGCTGAATTTATCAACGCGCTGAAACAACAACATAATAATCACTGTGCAAATTGTAATTGTGTGATGTTATGGAGATATTCGAGTAATAATCCAAGACAATTTACCGTAGATAGAAAAGATAACAGTCGCGGTCATACACGCGAAGATATCATGTTGACCTGTCTTGAGTGTAATCGACGTAGAGGAGCTAGTTAAGTGATCGCGGTGGTATTTGCGTGTCCTCGGGAATTACTTGTAATTGTTCACGTACAAATCCACGTTGAGGAGCAGTTGAATCTAATCTGTAGATTGCGGGTCTACCTGAGGATCTTGTTATGTTAGATATCTTATGTGTAGTAACACTCCAAATAGGATCAGTCGCTCGTTTTTTACCACCTTCGAGTTCACCGGGCTCGTATAAATACCTGACAGTGATATTACCTAATACTGGTTGCGCTGCAAAAATCACGTCGTTGTGTAGTTATATTTTTTTTGTGACTGCGTTAATAGGTTTCATATTGGTTGTTCGAGTGATCTCATTATTTAATGCAGTTATCACACTTGGTAATCTTGCAACCCATTCACGAGATCTCGTATCCTGAATAAATTCCTTCGCATATTGATATCCAAATAACCCTCAGCGAGTGTTCGATTAAATCGTTCAACAATTGCCTGATCACGATGAATCGCAGTATGTTCTTGTCGTATTTTGGTATTCTGGACCAAGAAATTCCTTGCCAGGATCAACCTGTAGCAGCTGTGGCCAACTTAAACCACCTCGTTGATAAATTCGTTTAAAAGCATCGGCTACCTCAGATGCTGTTTTCGTTGATAGCGGTTCTGCATCTTTGTATCTACTTGCAACGTCAATGACAGTTAACGCGTATTTGTATGTTATTTGACGTCGACCAATTTTAACGGTATCATGTGGCAGAAATAATATATCAGCTTGATGAACTTCATTAGGAACACTGACATTTAAATGTGCAAATCGAATTTACTTAGGTGGTGGTAGATAAATTTTCCATATTGCTTGTTTGGATAACCACACTTTAGCAGTAGAATGTTTAACCGCTGCTGCATCAGCAAGTTTACTAATTGCTGCTTTACCTTTCCAGTATCCAATTGGTGAATAATAAATCGATTCCATTTTATATATTACCAGCCCCTAGTGCTAATTTACCTTTCATCGCGGATCTTACTAACCAATTAGCTAATTTTTCTTTGATATTTTTATTTTTTATAGAATTTAGCGCATGAATTAATTTCACATCTGCAATATGCCTATGTTGTAGATCATTGCGTTTATACGCAACATCATGAGCATGACATGCTTTATCAATAGCATTTATTGGTTCCTCGCCTGGTTTTGGATGATCTTGATTATCAAGTCTAATATCGAGTCGAGTACCAGGACCGCAATAATTATATCCTGGTAGATGTTTTTCTCCTGGGTATTTAGCCCACGGAGTTCCCGGTAACTTTGTTAATTTTGCTGCAATATCACCTCCGCGCTGCCTTTTGTTTTTACTTGACTTTGGCTTTGACTTTGGTTTTTGGTTTTGGTTTTGGTTTTTCACCTGACTGCGTGGAGATAAATTTGAATTTCTTTGTACCACACCACGTACACTTACCCGTAACCGGTGATATATTATTTTTTGTGGTAATAGTTGTTAGTGTATCCGTCGGTGTACGCGTCCTGCACTTCACACAATATAAATCCATAGATATTTTATACAGCATGGATATAATTGATTTCTCAGCGACAAAAAAAACGAGAACCTGTCAAGCACCATCCTGCGTTACCGAATTCCATCAGAATGATAATAATAGGACCATCTGGAAGTGGAAAGACGCAGTTGTTACTTAATCTTATAATGAGATGGTTAAATGGGATAAATTGTATTTGGTAGCCCTGTCAGCTGATGATCAACGATGTTATGATGTACTTAAGGATTTTAATGAAAACGCGCAAATAGATAAAGATAACGATGTTATCGAGTTTATAACCGATATTGATGAAGCACCATCAGCAGATTCCATAGACGGATTTATTAATAATTTAGTTGTATATGATGATGTGATGCTGGACAAACAATCAAATCCAGCCAGGATTTTTTCTCGAGGAAGACATAAAAACACCGATGTTATTTATGTTACTCAACGATACACACAAACACCAAAAGTGATCAGAGATAACTGTAATATTTTAGTTGTGTTTAATGGAGTTGATACACACACGTTGCGAAATATTCATCAAACTTGGTGTAGCGGTGACATGGATATAATTAAATTTAAAAACTTCTTTTCACAAGCGCAAGCTACTCCGCATGGATTTATAACAATAAATTTGCATGATCCTAGAACAAGATATCGTACTGGACTTGACAAAATATTTGGATAAATTAATATAGCAGTAGGGAGGGCGGGACCTCGCGAAGACGTAATTGCGTAAACAACGCGCATAATAAACGAGAAAAAATCACCAACGACAATGGAGTAATATTAATTGGAAATTCCACAGAGATTTTCTCAGTAAAGTATCAACGCTTTTTTTAAATCTGTCGACGCTTTTTTATATTTCGATCGTTCGTCGGAAGGCTTATTTTCAACATTTGGACGTTTTTCGACTATTGGTCTGTTCGCCCTCCCTGCTGCTCTAGTACAAGTCGCATAGGTCATGTACACACTCTAAGTCACTTTTGCAGCTACAGGTGTCATTTTGGAGAATTTGACAACACATACATTTAAATGGCGTTTATTCACTTTACTTCACGCCTTGTCCATCAAAATTATTGTATAAATTCCTAGAGAAACACTTAACGGCAAAATTGATAACGTACTTCGACATTTTTAGGCACAATCGCGCAAGTGGGATCTAGTTGAAACCAGTTTTGTTGTGTGCAATGATGTAAGAGGGAACGCGTCTGTGGTTGGAAAAAGTTGTACTACAAACATCAACGGAGATGCGACTATATCGTCATTAATAAACAAAGCCTGAGAAAACCGTGGCAGGAAAAGAAATCGGCACACAAGCCCAATAAAAAGGAAGCAATTATTTCACTTTGTATATATCTTATGTATGCAATATCATTTCTTTTATCTCAATTCGTAGATAATAGTTATTTTTCTCATGAAAATACGCGCTTTCATAAATGTAAAAGACTAGAAATACGTTTGTCTATTCCGATTTATTTTAGATAATTTTTACATCACGCTAAATTATTATTTTAGGGTAGTGATATAAAATTCTAATCTTTTATTTAGTCACCCCCACCCCTACCCCGTATGTGTGTGTGTGTGTGTGTGTGTGTGTGTGTATATATATATATATATATATATATATATATATATATATTTATTTATAAAAAAAAGGATTTAACTGCACCTCACTGGATATATTTGTTTTGGAAGAAAGAAAAAGTGAGCATTTCTGAGCAAGGTTCCCGATTTTTGTAAACTTTTTCTGAAGACATGTTTAGAAGACATGTATATTAGGTGGGAAGTGATAAATAGGCTGCATGTGCTGTTACCAGAGATGAGCACAGATATTGGCTATGTTGTAGGTTTAACTTATTTTTTAATACGTTTTCTTGTTTTTGATTGGTCTGATATTCGCCTGCATGTTCTTTGTTGAAGATGTGCTAGTTTTGCTGTGTTTTATAATTTGAATTACCCCATTCAGTAATCTAGTTACGGTTTTATACAGTTGTTATAAAATAGTTGTCTGTGCCTTTCTGGAGGAAATGTCTCATCCTGCTAAGAAGTGCTAAACTTATATAAACTTCTTTTACTGATAAATTTAATAGGTTCAGTCCATGCTAGATTATTATCTACAAAAGCACCAAGTACTTATCATGACAGACCATCTGCAAATTTATATTTTTACGACTCAATGGTCTTAAAATAAGTAATAGAAAGAGCGGGAACCAACACTTTTTGTAAACTTCAACAAACAAGTTATTTTCCTTGAACACAAAATGAAAACGTAAGAAGAATATACGGTATTATGAATTAAATTTACAAATGTCCACAAAGTTCGATCACAGGTCCTAATGAAAATAAGTTATGATTAAATATTAGCGGGTTTTGAAGAAAAAGATCCAACACTGCATTTATACTATCACAGAATGAGTAATTCCTTAACAAAACTAGATTACATACTCCTTTACTGGACCTAAGTCACAATTACCATATTCGGAAATGCTCTCTTAACTGAATTTTTCTTGGTAAGTTATCATCAGGTCGAAGTCCTTTACTAAACTTATAATAAAGAATGTGAGAAAAATCAAGTATACAGATTTATCCTATGCGGGAATACGATGTACTTAATTTAGAGTAAGATAATGATCCTAATATTTAACCTCCACTCACAGAAAAAAACTATAAGCTGGGTCGTTAACAAAATATTAATGGTCAGGTACAACGTAAACTTGATTTTGGACAACACACAGTTAAGCCTAACATATAATTATTGAAAAGATCCAAGAAATATACATAACAATATGATTATTAGACATAGTTCACCTTGATCAAGATTTTTTTTTTTTTGTTATGTTGAGGTAAGTTATATTTTAGTTTTACAAGTATTAACTACTATGTCATTGCTTGTTGTAAAATTTATTTTGCCACCATGTAAGGATGTTTTCAACTCATCATTTGTGCATTCAATGTCTTATGATACTGTGTCAATATTTGTTATTCTTTCGTCTGATCGAGATAAGTTATATTTTTGTATGAAGTTCCGTGCCATAGCCTGTTCAGCAGCTGTCCAATTTGCTTAGGTCAGCCCGAAAACTTATTTCCAATTTAATACTTTTTATTTTATCATGTCTGATAATGCTGTGTCATCCACATAGAGATCTTAAGCTAAAATTAAGCCCCCCCCCCCCAAAAAAAAAAGAAGAAAAAAAGGGTCGGACATTAATAAATACACCTCCAGCTCAAGAACATTAAGCCTACGTATCAAGTGGGATGCACAGTAGCAGCAGAGAGGGTGAACAGACCACTTAAGGTAGTGGTCACCCTTGTGTTTGACCAAAAAAAAATAGTGACTACTCATAGAGGTCAATACCACGTCTACGATTATTGTTTGTCCCAAACAGAATTGTAGACGCCCCCTCTCTGCTGCTATCCATGTTGTAAAAGAAATTTTAAATTTGATGAATATTTTTCTTTTCATCTGAAACTTCGGAATCTTCGGAATCTTCATCTGTTTCATCTTCATCTGTTTCATCTTTATTTGTTCTATGTTTCAAGTAATATTCAAGTTCTGATGGTGGTTTTTCTATTTTTGGATTTATGTTCTTTCTTTTTCTGTAATAGTTCATCAAACTTCGA
The DNA here is from genome assembly GCA_028554795.2 of Sinohyriopsis cumingii. Taxonomy (NCBI): domain Eukaryota; kingdom Metazoa; phylum Mollusca; class Bivalvia; order Unionida; family Unionidae; genus Sinohyriopsis; species Sinohyriopsis cumingii. The sequence continues at coordinate 188,384,533 of CM068824.1, read as the reverse complement.
TATCGATCTCCACCGCAATTTTTGCAAATCTGATATAATCCTCTAACACCGTTGTTACAACCAATACAACTTCGTGGACCAGCATGAAGGTTTTTCTTTATAAGATAATTATGTTTCTTGCAATATTCTCCACGGCACCTTTTGTTGCATTTATCTGTTGTTCCTTGACGCAGCCACGCACAGTTGTTCATTATATTAATGATATCTGTTTAATTAAATTTAATTTTATCATCACCCCTGTTACCCAAATATTTTATCAAGACCCACACGATATCTTGTTCTTGGATCATGTAAATTTATTGTTATAAATCCATGCGGAGTAGCTTGCGCTCGTGAGAAGAAATTTTTGAATTTAATTATATCCATGTCACCACCACACCAAGTTTGATGAATATTTCGCAACGTGTGTGTGTCTACGCCATTAAACACAACTAAAATGTTGCAGTTGTCTTTGATCACCTTCGGAATTTGTGTATATCGTTGAGTAACATAGATCACGTCTGTATTTTTGTGTCTACCTCGGGAAAATATTCTGGCTGGATTTGATTGTTTATCTAGCATCACATCGTCGTATACAACTAAATTGTTAATAAATCCGTCTATGGAATCTACGGATGGTGCTTCATCAATATCGGTTATAAACTCTATAACATCATTATCTTCATCCAGTAATCGTGCGTTTTCATTGAAATCTTTAAGTACATCATAACATCGTTGATCATCAACGGATGGTGCTACTAAATATAATTTATCCCATTTCAACCATCTCATTATCAGATTAAGTAATAATTGCGTCTTACCCGATCCAGATGGTCCTATGATAATCATTCTGATGGAGTTCGGTAGCGCAGGATGGTGTTTAACTGGCTCTCGTTGCCGAGTTGCTGAGAAATCAATTATATCCATATATGTTATAACATGAATTTATATTGTTTACGCTGTAAAGTTAAAACTCCAACCACTGATTTAGCTACGGTTATAACAAAAAACAAAAAAATAGCGTACGGTGGAAAATGTTCTATATGCGGTAGAAAGAAATTTTCGTTTTTACCTAATAGGCGCGGTGGTGATATTGCTAATTTGATGTCAAAGTTTCCAGGTGCTCCATGGGCTAAATACAGTGGGGAAAAACATCTACCCGGATATAATTATTGCGGTCCTGGTACTCGACTCGATATCAGGCTCGATAATCAGGATCAACCAAAACCAGGCGAGGAACCAATAAACGCTATTGATCGAGCTTGTCATGCTCATGATGTAGCTTATAAAAGTCAAAATCTGCAACATAGGCATATTGCAGATGTGAAATTAATTCATGCATTAAATTCTATAAAAAATAAAAATATTAGAGAATCATTAGCTAATTGGTTAGTAAGATCCTCGATGAAAGGTAAATTTGCGCTTGGAGCTGGTAATTAATAATAGAATTAATTTATTATTCACCAAGAGGATACTGGAGAGGTAAATCAGCAATTGGTAAACTCGCTGATGCAGCAGCGGTTAAACATTCTACTGCTAAAGCGTGGTTATCCAAACAAGCAATATGGCAAATTTATCTACCACGTCCTAAACAAATTCAGTACGCGTATTTCGATGTCAGTGTTCCTAATGAAGTTCATCAAGCTGATATTCTGTTTTGACCGCATGATACTGTGCGTGGAAAAACGTACAAATACGCGTTAACCGTAGTTGATGTTGCAAGTAGATATAAAGAAGCAGAGCCGCTATCAGCGAAAACATCATCTGAAGTAGCCGATGCGTTTGAACGAATTTATCAACGAGGACTCGGACCACAAGGTGGTCTGCGATGGCCACAGCTACTACAGGTTGATCCTGGTAAGGAATTTCTTGGTCCAGTATCATCGCTGATGAAACGACATAATACCAAAATACGACGAGGTCATACTGCAATTCATCGTGATCAAGCAATTGTTGAGCGATTTAATCGAACACTTGCCGAGCGGTTATTTGGATATCAATACGCGAGGGAATTTATTCAGGATAAAAGATCTCGCGAATGGGTGGCAAGATTACCAAGCGTGATAGCTGCATTAAATAATGAGATCACACGAACAACCAACATGAAACCCATTAATGCAATTACAAAAATAAATATACCAACACAACGAAAAGATGTTGGAAAACAAAAAATATTAGGTGATGTTACAGTTAGATATTTATATGAGCCTGGTGAACTTGAAGGTGGTAAAGCGAGAGCGACTGATCCTATTTGGAGTGTTACCACACACAAAATATCTACCGTGACAAGATCCACTGGGAGAAACGTAGGCGTTTCCAGACCTGCAATCTACAGATTAGATTCAGCTGCTCCTCAGCGTGGATTTACACGTGAACAACTACAAATAATTCCCGCGGATACACAACTACCACCAAAATCACTTCAGTGATTTCGATCACTTAACTAGCACCCAAGGCGCTAGCGCTATGGGTGCCTGCACCCCGACGTCGATTACACTCAAGACAGGTTAACATGGTATTTTCTCGTGTATGACCGCGACTATTATCTTTTCTATCTACGGTAAATTGTCTTGAATCATTACTCGAATATCGCCATAACATTATACAATTACAACTGGCGCAATGATTGTTCTGCTGCTGTTTTAACTCAATAATAAATTCAACATCAAGATCAAAGTCGTGTTTATTTTTTTTATCAGTTTGTTTGTATCCGATTAATGTTTTTCTTATTATATCATCATCGATGATGTTAAATTTATCAACAATTTCAGGAATTATAATTCTACGTAATTGAGATATATTTCTGGCCCTCGATACCGCTAAATAAACTAAATTTGACCACTCGATGCGATCGTCTACAATCCAGACTCGTGTGTCAGAAATAGTTAATCCCTGAGACGAGTGGATTGTCATAGCGTATCCCAACACCCATGGAGATTTGTCAGCGTGTATTGCATCTTCGACCACACTGATATCAACGGAGACAATATCATTTAATACGAGATTCTGTTTCCTTGACTCTGTCAAGGGTCCTGGAATATCAACATTAATATTCTGTTTTCGTGTATCTGATGGTCTATAACACAACGGTACGGGTAATTCTGAATATTTTTCTTTATGCAGCTGAAATAACTGTTGTTGTAAAGCGTCTCTGATTATTTTTCTACTTGCTACGATCAAATCGGTGGGTCAATATAAATTCAAAAAATCACTCATTGATGTCTCTGAGATTACTCCGCGTATTATTTCACACTGAATTTTGTTTGATTGTAATCTGATTAATTTTTTAAACTCCCTCAAATTTGCATCAAGAGCTCTATGATCATCATCTATTTCTTCGTAATAATCAACGAAATTTTTTAACCAATCATGTGGAGATGGTCCAACAAAAGGCGGCGGTTGACCATGATCGCCACACATTATTATAGCGGTATTTTTCGTCAACAACCAATCAAGAAACGTTTTTAATGTATCCAATGAGACCGTGCATATCTCATCCCAAATAATTATTTTAGGTATATATTTTTCTCCCATCCGTTCAGGAGTCCATGTATCTCCGCACCACCGAAAGAAACTATGATACGTACACGATTGTACTTGCCGCTGTTTCATCTCACGTGCAAGTCTATGTGTGGGTGTCAGCACGATTATATCTGAATTTTTAAAAACATTAATCGTTCGAGTTGTTTTGCCGCATCCACCAGGTCCATTGAGATATACTGTCTTATATCTGGTTATTGGATCACTCAACGATGGTGCTTTCGACATTTCTGATATTGTATTACCCTTACGATAAAAATCTCTCATTGGAACATCTGCTGATTCTGCATAATTGTGTAATAGTTCCTTTTTTATTCTCCACGAACCCCATCGTTCATCATTACTTGTAAATTTCATAACAAGTTCTAAATATTTGCTTGAAATATAAAACGAATCTGTTGCGACTCTGACTGCGGTCTCAGGAAGTCTATTAATCATCGATAATAAATTTATAGAAACATAAGCCAACATGGAAGATCTTAGATGAGTATATTGTGGGGATACGTCATTTATGTAACTAACGATCGTACCTAATTTTGTTCCGTCGGATAAATAAACACTTTCTCGATTTACAAATATATTTTTCGCTATTGTGTCAGCGATTATAAAATCGTATTCGGCATTATCTAAAATTAATCGTGCGTGATGTCTTTTATAATCATATGCACCACCTTGAGTAAATTTACCTATAATTTTTCTACCGAGATCTTTTGCGGTTTTGAGTTTATTAGGAATATCATCTTCGGAAACATCAGGATATTTTTCCTTAAACTCGCTAATAACTTCAGAATCTGACATGGGCAACCAAACTTTGGTCTGTGCATGGTATGATATAATTGCCTCACTGACCACCAACGATGTCAGTATCATACAATCTAGCATATATCGCAACAAAACTATAGGTGCCCAACGTTTTTCACAAAAATGTCTACCAAACCAAACATAACAAATCTTGTGAAGATTTTCGTTAAACTCGAATGATTCAATACAGGCGAATCCAGTCAGATCAAAATCAGGTAATGGTCCATTAACTGCCACTCGCGTCATCTCGTTTGTTGGGTGACCAAATCTTTCAAAGTACACAGAACAATCTCCGTATCCCAGAAAACTTCCTGGATAACATGCAACCATATCAACCGAAATAACATCATTGTAATTGTATTTGGTATTCCATAATCCGCCATGTCCATATTCGACGCAACTTGCGCGTACGTCCTCGAGTAAATCAAATCGTGTTGGTTTCCATGAATTTCTTTCTCTGGCGAAATGAGCCGCAACAGATGGAACGGTAAAACAATTAGTTAGTAATTTGTCAGTATTTTCCGCGTGCTTGTACTTGAAAAACATCTCCGCAAGATTTTTCATCTCGTCATGGAGGGATTCTGTTCGATATATTTCACCGTTTGGTTTGACAAACTGATCAAATTCACCTTCTTCATTACTTTTAAATAACCATACCGATACAGGATCGGTTTTACTTATTTCGTTGATAAAATCAAACATGCCTCCATCAGAATTATCTGTGGGGTAAAATCTAACAGTTCGATCACGTGGAAATATTGTTACTGCGTTAGTCCATGCGTGCGCGTTATGATCGATAATATTTATTGGAGCTCCCTTCGATTTATATTTCGATTGGTACAGAATTCCTCCCGTTATTGTCGCTACGGTTATTGGAAATTTTAATATTTTTCCTAACTCAGCAACATCTTTTATTGTAGCACCGGTATCCTTAACTGAATCAACCCACGAGTTTATTTTTTCACGCCTTAAATCAGTTAATCCATTTCCACGCATCGCGTTTGTAAAGTGTTCTATTACTCGTTCGGCTACACAATTTAACCTTGAAAATTTCATCGGCGCTAGTTTATCAACGTTGGGTTTTTTATTTATCTCATAGATTCCATAAATAACCGCTGTTACAGGATACGCTCTCTCATAATACGGTTTGTCAATACCCGTCAGTAGAGCCGGTCTGGAATTTTTACTTAATATGACAGTTTTATTATTGCCAAGGACAGGATCATATTTGTCACGGATAATTCAACTACCTGTTTCTGTTAATACAATAAATTTTACTCTGAAGAAATATTTTTGATTGCCCTCGTATTCAGCGATGTAGTTAATGATAGTTGCCGCTCGCTTGTCGTTCATTGTGGCGTCCGTGACTTTGTCGACACTGACTTTGTCAGTGTTGCGTATAATCTTGAACGTTGACCATGTATGAGATGCACCATCTGTGTAAAATTCCTTCTTGGCGTCGTGAATTTTCGAGATCAAACTTTTATTTTTCGGATCAACCAAATCTCGCACTGGCAAGTCAGAAGATAATCTGTCAAGGTTGAATTTATATTTAGCAGGCCTACTTTGGGATAATCTCTCAAACTCGTTCATATAATTAAAACAAATATTTAAAATAAAAAATATTATATATATATATATATATATATATATATATATATATATATATATATATATATATATATATATACAGTGTCTCAATGCAGATGGTTGATGATCGGCTCAGTAAATCGATGCAACAAATCCTGCAGAAAGGAATTTTGTTGGATGCACTCACAAAACATACGACGAGGAAGTCTAGGACCAATACCATGTCTGCGGTGTGGTATTGGAGTGCGAGGAAAAACAGAATTATGTGGAAAGTGCGGCGGAAAACGGTTCAGAGAACTTAAAAGATATTATGACAAAAAAAATAATAGCGGTGAAAACGCTATAAAATCCGTGGAGGATTATATATCAAGATTTCAGACAAACAATGATTTAAACAAATAATATTATTATAATGGAGCAAAATATATTTGTCCCACATCCTGTCATAACAAACTATGAATCAAATATTAATGGTATCATCAGACACTGCAAGTTGAAGAGACAAGTTGGTTATATTACTAATGTTGGTTATCTAATGTTCACATGCGGGGTGGAAAAGAAACATTATCTATGTCATAGATTTACGTATGAATGTCATAATGGGATGATCAATGACGGTCTTGTTATTGATCATATTGACGGGGATACTCAAAATAACTCCCTAGACAACCTTCGAGTTGTCACTCGAAGCGTGAACTCTGCATGTGGTAATACAGGAAGATGTAAGACAATCGGAAAGAGGGCGGTAATTTCCACAAACACAGAAACTGGTGAAGAAATAATATTGCGTTCAATATCTTCTGCTGCGAAATATTTTGATATTCACCCGCAATCAGTACAAAGAGTGGCAGAAAATATATATAAAACCGCTTTCTCGAAAAAATATAAACAAAAAATTACCTTTCAGTATCAATAATTATCATCACCACATTATTAACTATCATCACCACATTGAATTAATTTTTTTAATTTATGTCACAGTATGTCCTCCATACACTACTGAATTTTTGATTATATAAAAGGGCGATTACTTTGTAATATATAGTTTTCTTCGTAGATTTTTGATTTTTTATGATCGTAATTAGTCAGTTTAACTAATTACATCGTAATTAATTACTCGTAGAAGTATTATTTATGGTTTTTAAATATTTCCCATCATACAACATTACGAGAAATCATGATAATGTTATTGATCCGCAAGGAAGCTGTAATACACGTACAGAACAGAAACCGTTGTCATGGTAATCGATCTGCAGGTGTGTTCATGCCACTGTTATTATTGATTCGCAGTCTGCTTAGGAAAAACGCTGTTTTATATTCAGAAACTGTTGTTATTCAGAAACCGCTGTTTTATATTCAGAAACTGTTATTATTCAGAAACCGCTGTTTTAGTGTAAATATTGGTTCCTTAGCTATATAGCTTAACTATATATTAACTTCTGAAATATATGTTCGTAACAAGGTTTGATAGCTCAATTAGTATGGTATTGGACTGTGACGCTCGCGGTCCAGGATCGAATCCCCATGGCTGACAATTTGTCGGTGGTGTGCGCATAATTGCGATTTTTATAATAATGGGGGAACCGCAAAACCCCCGCTCAGCAAAATTCAATCACAATATTGACTTGTGGTTGATACATATTTTCGTATCACCCACTGGATTAATTATTGTGGGTGGGATTTTTGCTGAGCGTATATGTTTGTACTGTCCTTAGTTAGGTTATATGTTTGTGCCGTCCATGCATAATCTAAGCTCGCTAATACACTCGATAGGGGCTCTTCATTCATAATCTGAGCTCGCTAATACACTCGATAGGGGCTCTTCATTCATTGTATATAACCATTTCATTGCATATATGTTATGTGTATATCCTCTAAACTTGGTAGATTGCGGTAGCAAGCTACGAGTTTAATGAGGATTGTGCCGTCCTTAGTTAGTTATATGTTATGTGTATATCCTCTAAACTTGGTAGATTGCGGTGGCAAGCTACGAGTTTAATGAGGACTGTGCCGTCCTCCCTCTTGGGCCTTCTAGACCGTTGTTTGGCGGGTTAGGGGCTCTCGTAGAGGGAATATTTGCCTAATGAACTTGGTAGATTGCGGTGGCAAGCTACGAGTTCTTGGTTGTGCTGTCCTTGAAACATCCCGACGAACTCGCTAAAGACTCGATAGGGGTTCTAGGGATATTTTTTTTTATTTTAAAGATTTATATATTATATAATGAACCATGAAAATATCAATGATGTAATTGTTGCTATTAAAAAATTGAAAAAAGATGGAACTAATATATCTGATGAACTTAATCCTGAAAAAATAGTTTCTGACTTTGAGATTTTACAAGAACGTAAAACCCAGGGGACACACACACTATCATCTGAATACAGGCTCATGAAACGGATTCAGGCGGCAATGTTTCAGTCGCTAGCTACCGTAGAAGATGATCATGTGAAGGAGTTCGTTCCTCTCTCTGCCGCCGTAGAAAGAATTAAATCGTTATTATCCCACGAGTATGAGGCAAAGAAAACGATTAGTACTCGCATAAGACTATTAAGAAAAATTATGTCAGAGAGTAACTTCGTTACTGGTGAAACGATCCAAAGTAGTAATTCCGATGAAGATGACTGAGATCTTTGATCAGAAATATTATTCTGAATTTGATGGGTTAGTTGGTACTTAGATTCATGCAATTTGCAATTTTGATGGGTGAGTTGGTACTCATATTTATTATTTATTTCTGAATTAATTTATTTATTTACTGAATTAATTTGTTTTTTTTTACTGAAATTTAACAAAATTGTGCAAATTTCTTAATTTTGACTACCATTTACCCCATCAAATTTACAAAATTGTACAAATTTCTTAATTTTGACTACCATTTACCCCATCAAAATGAAGAATTTCTTAATTATTTCACAAAATACAACAAAATTGTACAAATTTCTTAATTTTGACTACCATTTACCCCATCAAATTTACAAAATTGTACAAATTTCTTAATTTTACAAATTATTTATTTACTGAATTAATTTATTTATTTACTGAATTAATTTATTTATTTACTGAATTAATTTGTTTTTTTTACTGAAATTTAACAAAATTGTACAAATTTCTTAATTTTGACTACCATTTGCCCCATCAAAAGCATAAAATTGTACAAATTTCTTAATTTGAGTACCATTTACCCCATCAAAAACATAAAGTTGTACAAATTTCTTAATTTTGACTACCATTTACCCCATCAAAAGCATAAAATTGTACAAATTTCTTAATTTTACAGATTATTTATTTCTGAATTATTATTTTATTTCTGAATTATTATTTATTTATAACTCTGATGGGTGAGTTGGTACTCAGATTTATGCAATTTGCAATTTTGATGGGTGAGTTGGTACTTAGAATCGAAGATTCTTATTTATGTGAAAATGATCAAATTTTCAGAAAAAAAATAAAACATTTTAAAAAAGATGAATTACCTCATCAGATATATTTATTCGACTTTGATGCAGGAGTGCGCCTGATCTCCGTTACAAATGATCTCGACGGAGTTCATCTAACTGTTCTTGTGTTAATAAGAAATCCTCGTTTCCGTGTTCATCAATGACTAAATTGTTCTGTTTAGTGAAAACGCGCGTTTTCAAGTGTATAAAACCCTCACGTGCTGGTACATTACTGGATCTTTAAAATCAAAGATCTACGATAAAAGTCTTACGACTTTACATACAGATTTATCACAAGTTCTTCTCCACGTATGTCAATTAAGCGATTAAGGTGGTCTGTGAGTTTAAAATTGATTCGTGTTAACATATTATTGTGACACCGCAAATACACAGGATTAGTTGGTTCTTGCACGATTAAACTTCCAGGGGGAACTTGTGGTGTGAACGTGTACAGGATGTATCCTTGTTGAGCTTGATTTGATCTTCCGAGATCTATTTGATAGCTGCCATCGATTACGTCACAAACCAGATTGACCGCGACCGTCGGTGTTATATTAACGATTCCCGGAGATACGTGTCTCCCGCCGCCATGTGGATCATTATCATATCTAAGAACGGTTGGATATGGTGCTAGTTTTCTCCATGCATCGAGTATTTTAGGAAAAAACTCATCAATGACATCATTGACAGATTTTCTTAACTCGGTTACACTATACCCGGGAAATTTAAAATCTGGTACATCTGCTTCTGTTAATTTATATTTTTCTAACCATTTATATGCATCAAAATGTGTAAATGATTTTAAACTAACCATCGCTTGAACTATTCGGTTATTAAAATATTCCATATCTGATATAAGCTGATTTAATATTTCCACACGCGTGATGATTTTTTCACGTGATGACGCTGATATGTCAAAAATATGTTCGTTAAAATATTGATTTAGTTGATCTAGTTGTTTTTTACATTCTTGATTGATTTCCTGAAAATATTCAATAATATCACCTCGATGAAGACCAAAAACATTTCCTGTTTCCCCCTGATTTATAAAAATCCATGCCTCAATATCATCGTGAAAGATAAAATGGCTAAGCATTGATTTATTTTTTAAAATAGGTAGTTTTCCCCCGTATGATGGATTAATTTCATGACATGATTGTATATCTGTGACATAATCAGATTTTTTCGGTTCTAGTGGTCCTTCATACACCGGGGGAATTTCAGGCCATCCTAGTACGGATCTTATCGTGGACTGAAGAATATCAACGGCATAATCAAGCGAGTTTATTTCAATCGTCGAGGACAGGGTGGGTTCATGAACATTAATTGATATTTTTGCTTCTTTTCCTGTTATTGATTTTATTCTACGCGCAAATTCCTCACTGATTTGTTCGACCTCATAACTGCCAGTTGGTATTCCAACAACAACCCAGTCAGGTGTTCCATCGGGTTTGTTCTTGTTAGCAAATACAAGCGAATTATTTGCTGGTGTGCCATTAAATGATTTTGATCTGATATTTGGCCAGCTGTAATATACTCGTAATTGTGCTAGTGCTATTTCTTTTACTGGAATTGCAGTAGGAAAATTAACACTAAATTCAGGATTAATTCAACTTACCGAGATCATCGTTATCTTTGGCGGAGTTGTGTTGGTCACGATTTGCTGGAGTAATTCTGTCATTATTGATACTTGTATCTTTAATACCGATACCTTCGTCGTATATTTTGGTTATCATTGAAAATTCGAAATCAGATATAATTCCATCACTGAGACTCGCTGATAACAACGAGGATAATTTCGAGTATGCTACCGTCGCTGTATGTAATTTTATTGTGTAATCGGATAATTTTTCGTTCGTGCAAGTACATATTTTTTTTGCGATGATATTAAGCACACCTGCAATAGTTGTTGCTGCTGAAATACAAATAGTTACAGCTACTGGTGCCATCGTTGTCAACGCTGATAATATTACACCGTTTCCAGCAACAACAGCGGATACTGAATAAACAATCACATCAACGATAACCAATCGTCGTCGATATTTTTTTACTTTTACTGTATATTGATCAACTTGATCTTTTAGCGCCGCCTGCCATTCACGCGCTTGATTGTATCTGTATTGTGCACCGTCCATATATATTTTTATGCAGTAACCAATTGAGGTGTTTCAGCTACAAATTCCAAACACCACCAGTAAGATGTTGCGGTTAATTTCTTATCAGCTGCTTCCAGAATAAATATTTCTTCGTTTGCGCTATTTAATACAACAGATACAACCCCGGAAAACCTGTCGGTGGAATGACGCCATGGAAACGTTGTAAATATTTCAAATTTTGCAGCACTAAACACAGACAGCCTGTACACGCCAGTGACTGTTGCGGTATATTTGATAGTATTATTTTGCTGCGACCATGTTGCAAATCCCGATGATACCGTGCATACGATGTTTGTGATATGCCCGGGAGTTATTCCAGCTGGAATTTTAATCAAATTGGTTTTATTGATAATCTCAGGAATTCCCGCTACGATGTCTTGCTGTGTTTGTTTGATCGTGTCTAGGTTACTTTTGATATCAACGAGTTTCATGTCAATGACGGGAGGAGTTCCAAAGAATTTATTTATGGCATCATCGGTTTTCTGAAAATTTCTTCGAAGTCTTATAAAACCGGTTACGTGAACATCATAATCGGCCCGCAGCGTGGATAGTTTTCCATCCACGTCGTCGACGTATAGTTTGTTTGCGACGTCGTTGTCAGATTTTGGAGCTGTTACAGCTACTATTTTGTTCCCGTTCATGCTAAGTTCACCTGTCATTGTGTCACCGGTGTTTCTCACGCGATTAGCAACACTTTTTGCAATTTCATCTCTGATGGTTTTAAGTGACATACTTGAATCTCTGATCCTACCACTATCTGTAACTGCACCGAGTACTCGCCGGACTATATCATTCCATTTGATATTGCTGGTTTTTAGTTTACCATATCGATCTTGAAAAATAACAACTTCATCTGGGTCAACTCCAGCCAGGTTCATAATATCAGCGAGGTCATCCTTAGTCGCATACTTCGACAGATCAACGTCGGATTTTATTTTCTTACTAGTAGAAGATCTTCCGTAGATGTCAACCATTATAATAAGACCCGTTGTTTAAAACGCCTTACGCGCAACAAATCGGTTGCTTGTATAATCGTGCACGACTTTATGTGGCGGCCTGGATGATTTTGATATAGCGTCGAGTACATTAATTACTTCACGGCCGCATATTGGCGGATCTGTCATTGTTTATGTGGGTAGCGTTGAATACCAAACTCTGGTTGTTGCGTGAAGTGGTGCGACATACTTGATAAATTCAACAGGTGGAGCTAACCCGTACGAATCAAAATAAATGATTCCACGTGGATCAACCGCGTATGATACCCAATGAGTACCAGGTCCAGAACGTTCATCGAGATTAATAATACCTGTTTCTAGTTTGTTTGGTTGTTTCGGTAATTGATCTCGCATAAAAACACCTCTAAAGGCAGATATTTTTAATTTTTTAGCAGCATCAAGTAAATCAAAATTTGATGCTGGAACGTCTAACGAAGTGATCCTGGAAGCCTTAGGCCTCTCCCCCAACGAGATCCTAGCAATCTTAAGCCGCGTCCTTTTTTTTGTATCCTCGCCCTGTTGCTTTCTTTAGTGCCATTCCAGCAGCTGTTCCAACAGCACCTAACGCGGCTGCTTTTGCTACGGCTGGATCAGCTGCAGCTATTAATGCCGGAATGGCCGCGAGAAGTGGAAATATACCACCGGTTTTAAACATGTCTTTGATGGCGCTCGGGGAGAGATGGAATTGAACTCCAGTTTTTGATTCCAGAGCTTTATTGAAATGTTTAATCTGATTATTTGTCAACGATAATTTGTTTGGACCACCACTAATATGATCTCGTTTTAGTGACATTTTAGTTCCGCATTTGTTGGCGGTTTTTGATTGAAGCTTTTTTACCTGACCGGGAGTCAGAGTAACATTAACATGACTGTACGACATTTTTTATATAAATAATATTTTTTCTGAATAATTAAAGATTTTCCACTGGTGCATCAACAACTCTCATTCGACCACTACCACCTTCAAGTAACATGGCTTTGTCGCTAAGTATGACCGCGATCGCTCTGTAATCAATACCACCGGTATTTAATGTTGCTTTGAGATGTATATCAACTACAGATTGTTTTGATAGATCAAGATGTTCTAATGAAAAATAATAAATCGGGTACAAGTTTTTAAAATCTAGTTGTGATATTTGCAACCCAGTATCAACATTTTGATCACGTCCCATAAATGACATCAAACGATGATATGCACGTCCTATATGATTTTGTGCGTAATTTAGTTGTATATTCTCTGTTGGTTCTTGTTGTCCGTTTATCCGTAAGGAAATATTTGTGAGACCTAGTTGGTCAAATATCATATGAGAGTGAATTTGTGAGTTTAAACGATTAGTTCCCTGAAAAGCAATAAAAATATGTCGTGGTGCAGAAACACCCTGTTGTGATGCTATATGCCATGTAAACTGACCGTTAACGTTAGTTTGCATGCTATCCGTGCTTGTTGTTAACCATGACAACAAGGATTTACCACCTGCATCCATGAAAGAAATCAATTTTTGTTCTTCTGCGATCCTTGGAGTCATTACCGGCATCCACAGTGAAAGTTTCGATAATATTACTTTACCAGCATCACCAGCGGGTCTCCACAGAGCATCATTATCATCGTTCTTTCTTACAAGAACAACCGTGTGTCTAGCTCCAAAAATAACCTTTTTAACATTCCTGCAAAATCCAAAAATATGCGATAGTGGAATTGTACATGAAAAACCTCTATTGCCTCCTAGCAACATATTTCTACGTGCTGCAAATCCCAAGTTGAAATTTTCGCTAGAATCATGAACCACTGGCCACACGTCAGCATCACCCGTATTGGCAAAATTTCTTGGTCGTCTTATATTATACGGATCACTTTCAGGGTTATTGGAGTTATCTTTCACAAACATCATTGTGGGACCTGCTGATCTTGTATAATCATCAGAATATCTTGCTAATCCTATTATTGTTGTAGCAACGTCGACATCATTCTGAATTGATTCAATATTTTTTCCATCAATCATATATGTGGCGCCACTAAATAATGCCATGATCCCGTTGTTGACAAAACCAATTTTTACTGGATCTAAGTAATTAGTATTATCCGTTTTTATAATTGTACCTTCTACCTCAAGAAAGGCATCAGCGGGTAAAAAGTATCTACTTGTGTCATGAACTTGTAGTTCAATTCTTCCACGTTGATCTGGTTGTTTTGCGTCATAGGAATAAAATTGATAATCACGTACCGATTCATCCTTAAGGACGGGTGCTTCCATGTCAAATGCTGTGTCGGATACGCGCTTGAACATTTTATTATAAATATTTTTCGTCTAACACGTTGATTACCGCTTTCGGGAAATTCCACCTCGGAAAGTTCCACTTCCGGATATCAAGCTTGAGATATTATTTCCAGATTCACCGAGTCCTTGATCTGCTAACGCTGCTAGTTTTTGATTTGCAGCCTGATTTATTATTTTACTGACATCTGCAGGCATCACCTCAGTACTTGCCAGTTTCACTGATGGTTGTTGTTTTCGTCGCAATAATCGTGCTAGTCTTTCCTTGATCGCCGAGAACGCCTTACCAGCAACATTGACAATTGCACCAGGAGCTTTAGCACGAACAATATCAATAGCCTTCATCGATAATTGTTTTGCTACAGGTGCTACTTTTGGAGCTATCCTTGTAAATAATCCCTGAATAACATCACCAAGTCCATTTCCGTAAATAACACTATAGATTGGTGATCGTGAGTTTACCGCTCTGACCTGTGCAGGTTTGCGATGATTATCATGCACAATCATCTTATTTTATTTACCATTTATCTAACAACTAGTCATCAACAAGTTCATCGATAAGTTCTCGGTAAACGCCGATATCCATGATACCACCTTGAAATAGTCGCCGACAAATATCAGCTGCTTCATTAATTATTTCTGGTGAATTATTTCCGGCACGTTTTCCTCCTATGAGAACTTCTAACCGTGACACGTCATTGATGATATTATCAGGACATAAACCAGATCCTGTTTTAGGTTCATCTTGAGGTGTTTTAAATACTGGTGGTTGCATTACCGGAGTAAGTACTTCAGTGGTGGCCGGGGGTGAGTCACTTCCTCGAAATCCAGGTGGTGAATCTATCGGTGTAAATGTTATATCCGGTGCAGAAATTTTACGTAAAGGTGAAGAAATTTTCTTCAAGGAGGGTGATTTAAGTGACTCTTTAGCCCTTTTAATTTCCGACTTCAACCTTTGCTGCGGCGAAGAAGATTGCTGTTGTTCTATTTGTTGCAGAGGTGGAGGAAGCTGATACTGGGAGAGCCCTCCCTGTTCTGGTTGTTTCGGTCTCTCTCTGTAAAGTCTTTTTACTTCTTCATTAAGTCTTTTGAACTCTGAACCTTTAGCTTGTTTTTTGTTGTAATATACGCGATATATCCATTTAATGAAATTATCATCACTTGTGTTTTCATTAAGGGGGTTTAAAAAATTAGATTTATCAGATATATTATCCAATATCATCTCAGGTAATTTCTCTCTTTCAGTATGTCTAATAGTATTAACAACTCCTTCGTTAAATCTTGCAATTAATTTTAAGTTTTCTCCTGCTGATTTGGATTTAGATGCAAGTTTTTTTCTCACATCGGCGACTTCAGTACGAAGTTCTCCAATACTTTCAAGTATTTCCTCACCAACAGGTGGAGGTTGAGCTGCAGCTATGTCAGTTGGAAGGTCTCGTAAAATCTTCTTTGCCTGTTTAGTTCTTCTTGCTATTTTTTCTGATACCGGAAGAAGATCTTCTTTGATGACAGTTGTAACTTTCTCAGTAGCTGCAGTGACGGGTTTAAATAGTTTTTTAGTTTCTTCTTCATACTCAACTTGTGCTTCTTGCTGCGCTTGTAGATTTTTTCTAAATGAGTCTCTGACAGGAAGAAATTTTTTAATTGCTTCTAATCGTTCTCGAGCTGTTCTTGCAGTATGAGATTCTGGATGTATCATTTTATTATAACATAATAATTTAATTAATATCAGCAGAAGGGGAGCAGCAGAGAGGGGGCGTCTACAATTCTGTTTGGGACAAACAATAATCGTAGACGTGGTATTGACCTCTATGAGTGGTCACTATTTTTTTTTGGTCAAACACAGGGTGACCACTCCCTTAAGTGGTCTGTTCACCCTCTCTGCTGCTACAGTGTATTGAAACCTTTCAGTGGTTGGTTATCTTAACAATAAAGATAAATTACACAGAAAAGTGAGAAACGTCATTTGAAAATGCATTTTATTGACAATTATTCCCATTCAAATTATAAAACGAGTGTTAAAACATTAAACTGTAAACCCATTTTGTCTTCCCATTGTCATTATTCAGCCAGCAAGGCACCCATTCTTAATTGTTCAAAGCTCTCTTGCTAACTTGCACCCATATTATAAAGGCGTTGCTAGCACTTAGTGTATCGTTCGCCATTCGTATAAGCTATCAAAGACCAAAAATTTAATTGATCTAGTAAGACATATTTCTTAAACTTAATATATTATTATGACCCATGAGGGATATACATATTTTAACAGCTGCATAAAAAAAAATCATTAAAGTTTCTCTTTCTTAACTGATCTTAAAATCATAAACGAAATGGAATTCAGTTTCTGCTTAATAAACATTCTCGTTGCAGCATGATTCACAGTACCTGTTATTTCTCTCAATCCTAATATGCCTACGTATCTCTATATTCATCACATGCGATGAGCTCTGTATTCATCACATGCGATGAGCTCTATATTCATCACATGCGATGAGCTCTATATTCATCACATGCGATGAGCTCTATATTCATCACATGCGATGAGCTCTATATTCATC
Source organism: Sinohyriopsis cumingii (assembly GCA_028554795.2). Lineage (NCBI taxonomy): Eukaryota > Metazoa > Mollusca > Bivalvia > Unionida > Unionidae > Sinohyriopsis > Sinohyriopsis cumingii. Next base: position 188,367,204 of record CM068824.1, on the reverse strand, counting down.
ACATGCGATGAGCTCTGTATTCATCACATGCGATGAGCTCTATATTCATCACATGCGATGAGCTCTGTATTCATCACATGCGATGAGCTCTGTATTCATCACATGCGATGAGCTCTATATTCATCACATGCGATGAGCTCTGTATTCATCACATGCGATGAGCTCTATATTCATCACATGCGATGAGCACCGGAATTTAGCAAATGACTTCCACACAAAATATGATACTTCCCATGATGCACATTTTTCATGTTTTAGTTCAGTCTTAAAGTACTATAAAATGCACATTTATGTGAATTATTAATATCACTTCGCCAGTTTTGGAAAGCTTAATTCACAAATCTTTGTGAAAATAGTGATAAAAATAAAATGTTTCTCGCCTCTTACATCTTGATTTAGGCAGACATAACTATAACTGAAATGAAATTTGGTAGCAGAGGTGTTGCTTACATTTAATCTTTTCAACATTAAGTAACATTGATGTGCGTAGCGATTATTCTCACAACATTCAGCCAGTATTTATTAATACATTATATAAAAACCTGACACACAAAGTGTGTATCTTACACACCCAGCATACATTCACAATATTGGTAGTATTAGAAACACGCCAATTCTGTTTACAAAACTGAATTACACCATGTTAGGTCCTCTACTAGATTATTTTAATGAAAAGTTCTGACCCATATGAAGCAATTCATTTTATCACAGTATACAATTTACAAAAAAAATCCTGTATACAAAAACAGCCATTTGTTTGGATAATTCAAAATCCTTGTAGTTGTTTTCTTTGCCTGAGCCACAAATATCTGTTGCCTTTGCCCAAACCCACTTCGGGGTGAAAATAGACCCACATATTTGTAGTAAGGCACAATTTGTATACGTCTTTCTCTGATAGAGCAAACATCGTTTTGCTTGGGATATCCCTCATTTCTGAAAACACTGATTTTAGTTGTACCACTCGTTTTTAATACTCAGTTATATTATATGCAACAACGATCTACTAGAGGGCCCGTGTGACCGAGTGGTCGAAAGCGCTCACCGTTTCGGATCACTGCCATCTCACCTCTGTCTGCGTGGGTTCGAGTCTCGGATTCAGCCAATGTGGGTATGTGAGAAATCTTGCCAGTAGCTTCTCGTGGATCGGTGGTTCTTTCCGGGATTTTCCCGGGTTCTTCCTCCACCATTAATACTGGCCGCCATGTATAGCCTATCGTGTGCTGAAAAATGGCGTTAAACCCTACAACAACAACAACGAACTACTACTTTATAATACAGGTAACTGTTAAGCCCCTGACACAACAAGCGTCCTATTTTCAGTCTTCCGACTATAAAACCATAGAAAAAGCAGGTAGTGATTCAAATGCAAAGATGCAGTTCACTTTTTCAAATATTATTTATAAGGTATTATTAAGAAGAATTATATAGTCATGGGTCAAGGGCTAAAGACAAACATCATGTACAAACACCAATTTTTAAAAGCAATAATATGGCATCATAAGATTTTATGAAAGTAAAATTTTCTTATCTAGTTCTGTATGGATTTTCAGGGTAGTAGGAAAATTGTCAAAGTTGTACTAACATAGTATGGTCTCATTTTGGGTTGGATTTTTTTTACACCATTCCTCTTAAAATGTTCAAATGGTATATATATATATATATATATATATATATATATATATATATATATATATATATTCATGGATCCCATTATACATGTAGGAGTACAATTTTATATATATATATATATATATATATATATATATATATATATATATATATATTCATGGATCCCATTATACATGTAGGAGTACAATTTTATATATATATATATATATATATATATATATATATAGAGTGAGAGAGAGAGAGAGAGAGAGAGAGAGAGAGAAAGAGAGAGAGAGATAAGTCTCACTATAGTTGGAATACTCTCTCACTATAGGTGGAATACTCTATGGATCACATCGACAACATACTAAGAAGGGAGCATCATAATTCATTGTAAGACAGCATCACCATAAAGTGGTATAATCTGTGGCTCCAATAGAAGGCATTTTGAGGGCATACTGTACTTCATTACAATACAGTCTCTAAAATTACAGCATAATAGTCTGAGATTACTATATCAAGGCCCGACCCTAGGGCAAGGCGAACAAGACAACCGCCTTGGGCCCCGCGCTTTCAGTAAATAACTCTGCAATGCATTTGTTTGGCTTGGGGCCCAGACCATCGCTTGCTGCATTGGGGCCACGCATGTTGCCTTGGGCCCCGCACATCATCGGGCCGGGCCTGACTTATTTCACAATAAGAAGTCTCACTATAAGGTGATAAACTCTGAATGACTTGCATGGACAGCTGTCTAATACAAGAGTACTGTACTTTCGAAGCAATAAACATAAGTTACTCAATTTCTATGAGACAGTAGGAAACAAAGTATTATAATATGCAAGCAATCTTTTTTAAGGTTAAGTCATGATAATTAAGCATAATCCATTACCTGCGCAAGTGTCAATAACTTGTAGTAAGATCCAGGATTGAAGGGTGTATTATCATTGAGATGTATCCATGGCGTATTTTCGAAACTGTTACAGCTGCAAAAGATTTTTTAAAAGTTGTAAAAGTTGGACCGAAGGCAATCAATAATAAAGAATGTTGTTATGGGGGGAGGGGGCAGGGATAAAAAATATAAATAATTCTAACGGTTGGATATAAAAATGCAGAGATGATTTCTTATCCTTTAAACAATTCATATTCAAAGCTGAGTGTGTAATCTCAAGAAAAGGGCCATATCATGTGCATAAAAATAGGAGCTAGAAATGTGTTAAAGGAATGCAAATGTGACAAGAGTATGCGTGAAGGTTGAGCAATATGCAAAGCTAGATGGATGGATGGATGGATGGATGAACAGGGGTAACAGGATAACCACACAACAGTGGTGGGGCAACACATTTTGATTGTCTGAGGCATTTGATATTAAGATATCAACAGTGGTCTGTGTTGAAAGCAACCAACAATTCATTTTATTATATCTAATAGACATATTACTGTTTATACACTATTTTAACAGTGTATGAATTTGTATCGATTTCATACCTCTTGCAAGCCACAAATTTAAACATGTAATGAACAATACGACTTCTGTGGAAAAATACAACCTCGTTTCTGACAACAATAAGACCCATGCCGTGGAAATAACACCTCTCTCTTGATTCAGAAAATGTCAGTAATTGCAAAACCACAACAAGAGTCTGTTGATGGAATTGGCTCTCAACTGGCTGAAATAATTCAAGAAGTCAATTTGTTTCTTGCTTTTACCATTTTTAAATCCTGAGTACTGAAGGCACTGCGGATATTCACGAAAAACTCCAACATACCAGATATTCTTATACTTTAATTAACATGTTCACAAGAGAGTTGTAGTGCAAAAAATATGTCATGAATGTTCCTATCGTGGATAACCGATATGAAATGTGTGGACCTGAAAAGACGTCTATTACGAGACAGTGGCTCTATTTTTTAACCAACAAAATGCCTCAATCGGATGATACCACCTGAGAATCTGAAATACTTAACTAGCTGAAAGAAATGAACCATACACCAGTGGATATGGTAAGGAAGAATAAGTTTGAAAATGCCGTGCTGAACCTGATTGAGAAAATAATACATGTAATTACAGGAATAAAGCATTGTGTTGAAAATATCTTATCCAAGAAATGGACAGTTTTGAAGTCTCTAACAGGCACATAAGGCAAATGAGGAAATAAGAAAATGGTTAACAAAGCAAATAAATAGCGCATAAGACTGAACTACAAGGAGAAGACAGATGGCTCAAAATGCACACATTCATATCATTGTAAACGCCCAGTACATTAGGATAAATAATTTGAAATTGTATGGTTTGAACATCAAAGACAAAATAGTTATTATTGTTAGAGTCCATGCTAAATGATACCAGTAGTATAGGGGGTAGGATTAGCGTCAATGGGAATTAGCATTAAAAACACCCTTGGGTCACTTTAGCGTCAAGGGAAATTTAACATGGAGAAAAATCGTGGGTAGGATTAGCGTCAAGGGAAATTAACATGGAGAAAAATCGTGGGTCTGATTAACGTCAAGGGAAATTAACATGGAGAAAAAATCGTGGGTCGGTTTAGCGTCAAGGGAAATTGAACATGGGATTTTTTTTTTTTTTTTTAAATTTTTTAAATTTAAAAATTTAAATTTAAATTTAAAAAAAAAGGGGTAGGCAATTGAAAGGCTATCTCTTTTCGAGATATATGGGGCCCTGAAAAGGGCCTTTGGGTTTTCTTCTTCTTCTTCTAATTTCTTCTTTTTCTCCACCAAGTTCTTATTTTATCTCCTACACTCTTCTTCCCTTTCTTTTTTTCTTCTTCTCCTCTTCTTTCTTCTTCTCTTCCTCCTCATCTTTCTTCCTCTTTTCATTTTCTTCTTCTTTTTCAATTTTTTCGTTCCATTTGCGTATTCTTATTCTTTCCTCTTCATCCTCCTTCTCCTCCTTTATCTCTTTCATGACACCACTAATCTTGTCCTTTGCTTTTCTTAAGTTATTAATTTCCATCTTTACACGATGGGGACTATAGGAATAATGGTCTTCAACCAGTCTTATTAGCATCTGTTCCATTATTCCTAAGTTGTCTAAAACGTCTTGCAAGGTTTGTATTTTGTCCATTTGGTTTGACGCCATCTTCTTTTTATTCTTTGCAGAATGGTTTGAACGACGAACACTGTGGGTTCTTATAGTGAAAGCGCGTACGTGAAGGAAAACATCCCCCTAAAACATAAAATCGATCTTACCTAGATCATGACCCAACAACGCGCGGACGTGAAGGAAAACATCCCCCTACTTTCTCATTTCATATAATATAACCCTAACTATACTCTCTACATACACTAAGAATCAATAAATGAACCCTTAATCTACTATTCACACAAACTTACTTCAGCATTTACAAACACCAACACAAACTTACTTCAGCATTTACAAACACAAACACACAAACACACACACTTCCACTATTCATAAAGAGTTAGTGTTTATATTCACACTACTCTACCTACACACATTGGCAAATCGATAGTTATTTCTTTTCTAGAGTATTGGGTAGCCCTTAAAAGGGCTGTTTTTTTGAACTCCTGATGCACCTATCTAATGGTTGCACCTTCCTGGCCTGGCGCCACACACGCATCTTCTTCCCCAGTCTTCTTTCACCTTTCTTCTGGGGAGCGCAGAGGGAGGATGATTCGCTTCAACACCCCAATCCTCTGTCTCGGGAATATTGAACGACATCCTCTCTTCTCTTTTCTTTTCCTCTTCTTCCCTCTCTCTTCTCTCCTCCTCTTCTTTTTTCATTCTTGCTTCTTCTATGATAGCCTCCGCTGATAGTTCGTTTACTATGCGCCTGGCATATTCCAGGTGCATCTGGAGTTCTAACAGTTTCACTATTCTGCTATTCATTCTTCTGGCTGTGTTGATCAATCAACAAGGGTAGCTAGACTGCCCAGCGAGTTTCAATTTATAGTGAAAGCGCGGACGTGATGGAAAACATCCCCCTAATAACATAAAATTGATCTTACCTAGATCATGACCCAAAACAACGCGCGGACCTAAAAGAAACACTCACTCACTTTTTTATGCTACCCATCACTATTGTAAAATTTTTTATAAATCACTTCAATAGACTATCCACATACGCAAAGCAATCCAATCTAACCCAAAATATACACCTCTAACAGCCAAAAAAACAAACATCATTTTAATCTACTATCCATACCGACTTACTTAACCACTTACTAACACAAACACACAAACACATACACTTCCACTATTAATAAAGAGTTACTGTTTATTTTCACACTACTCTACCTACACACATTGGCAAATTGATCGTTATTTCTTTTCTAGAGTATTGGGTAGCCCTGAAAAGGGCTGTTTTTTTTTGTTTCGCTATGGCATTCTTTTTTAGTTTCTAAGAATGCGATGTCCTCTGAGGATAGACTTTCTGGCGATAGGTCTGCTTCTTCGGAAAGAGAAGAAGAACTCTTTAGTGTCGATACGGCAATCGACAAAGCCTCTGTCAGCTTCAGGTTGTTGCTGTTGTTGTTGTTGCTGCTGTTGCTGCTGCTGCTGCTGTCTCTGAAGTCTGTACTTCTCTGTCCATTCTTCTTTTTCCCTGTTCATTTCTTCTCTGAAGAGCTCTTCTATCAGGTCTTCAGTGATTTTTAACATTCTCACATTCTCTATTTCTTCTGGCTTCGGTATCAGACTGTGTCTGACCCTATGCAGATTCACGTAGGCTTCGTTGAGCTTAGCTAGTTTGGAGCACATCTTCTTAGGAGGATGAGTCGACAATGGATGGTTAGACTGGGAACAACCCCGGTTCTTAAAGTCAAAGCGCGGACGTGAAGGAAAACATCCCCACACGGTTTTCGAGTCGCAACGATCAGTGAGTGTCATGAGAGGGATAGTAAGAAATGAAAGAGCATCAATCCAACATTCTTATAGCTAAACAAACCACAAAGGCATTTTTTTTTCAAAACACAACATTTTCTATTCAAAAATCACTTAACACTAACCAACAACAACTCTAACATTTTTAACAATAATCCAACACTATAACATCAAACAATTTTTTTTCAAATCACAAACATTTTTTTTCTCAATTAACAATCTACTTTGAACAGGGCTGACAACGTTGTGAATGAAATTGTGATTTCCACTGTTGGAAATCATTTGGCCATTGATGGACACTACGCTTCCTAGCTTGAGACAAAAGATAAGCATAATGGTCACAGAACCATCGATCTACTTTCACATCGTTTCTAGCAGAAGAACGAGGATCGAAATGAGTCACTAAATGTTCTAAGGAATAGCCCAGGCTGCGATGATGCAGAAAATACACACAGTACTGTCCACACACCAAGGAATCTGTGCCTTGTAATTTCACATTATTGAATCGGGTGGTTTGAGCATTTCTTCTCATAAAGTCAATGATATCGTCTTCCAAAGGGGGCAATCCGTACGAATCGAAATATTCCACACATCCTTCTTGAGGAAAGTAGACGGCTACCCAGTGGGTTCCTGGGAGATGACTTTCGTCCGTGTTGATCACGTAAGCTTGATGGTCTTTAGGTTTGCGATGAGGAAGTTCATCTTTAGCACAGACGACAGGATTCCAAGAAGCCGTATACGAACTGTGGTTCAAAAGGTAATAAAGTTCCCAGGTATCCATTTGTGTGGTTTTTGTCTTCTTCTTCTTCTTCACAGGTAATAATAAGTCGTCAATTCGATCCTGACATTTTGCTTGAAAATGTCTGACGAATAAACGGTTATTCGTTCTGTTTCCTCACTCTGATTCAGGAGAGCTTCGATACGATGGATCTCTTGAGTGGTTAATGGGGGACAAGAATGTTCACGCAAGTCTTTATACCACTGGTGCAACACGTCTTTGTTTGAGATGAGACTCCAAGCTTCGTCCAGATACTCGTCCAATTTTTCTTCTTGACTCAACATCAGGCATTTATCGTGTTGAATTTGACTGGGATGATCGTTTTGACATCCATAGCAATTTTTCTTGATCAATTCCGTCATTTTGTCGACCAAGTGTTTGGCAAAACAGGAGACTAAATGGGCTTCTTGTTCTGGCCATCTCGACTTCATCATGACAACTTCTTCGTCTTTGTCTTGGGATTCTTCTTTTTCCACGGTCTCCTCACATTCCATCTCCAAAGTTTCTCCACTAGGTAAAGAGGGATAACAGTCTTCCATGACTTCTAATAATCTAGAATGACTTCTCTCAAACTGTTGATTTCTATGGTATTATCGAATTCTGCATACAGGATGACGTTCACTGTCGTTAGCATTGCTTCTGCAAACTGAAGTTCCACACGAATCTGGCCGGATTTTATAGGGTGGAAATGTCCCTCGTCGCTGCCTTGGTGAGGAGTGAAATCGAAAGCCCACAAAGCATAGCCTCCTGCATAATCGTCGTACTTAATGCCGTGACTGGTGTTGGTTCCTAACTGTCCGGTAGCTTCGTACAGGGACAAGTACGACCTCAAATAATTCCCGTCACCAAATTTAGGTTCGAAAGGCCGGGTACACAAGGTCTTGCCATCACGACTGACTTCGATCTTGGACACATTGTAATGATGAAAGTTGAAAGGATTTTCATCGTAGGCTCCGTTGAAGGCTGAATTCTTGACGATACCAACAATCAAACGTTTGGGTAACTGTCCTTGGAACAGATGATCTTCGATCTTGGATCGGAGTCCAGAGGCAATGGTGAACGTTTTCACTTCCACGCGTCGTATGGGATACTTGGCGGTTGTTCTGCTCAACGTCTGACTGATGTCGTTTCCCACTTTAGGCAACACTTCCACACGTCGCACGTAGAGTCTGGCTTCAAGGATGACGGTTTTGTAAGTGGAATTTTGTGCAGCCATCAAATGGAAAGTGGCACTGCTACGATTCAGTCTCAGGCGGATATCCACCCCGTTCAACAAATACTTTTCTTGTAACCACATGTCTAGATGCAAGCGATCCGTTAGTTCTAAAACACGACTTCCAACAATTTTCGCTCGTCGATCTACAAATCCCTTTGAATGTGAAGCATCCGCAGCAAGTACAATAGTGTTGAACTTAGTCGCTGGGTCAGGTTTCCATACCACGCAAGCATCCAGATGACTGTCCTTGGCATTTATTCCGTACGTCAAGAGATTTTCCAGGTACGCTCGATAAGGGTAAGTATCCATGCTGCTGCTGACCAGTTTGTTATTCAAGTACAAGTCCACTTCGCTAAACAAGGAATGCATGAAATTGTTGACGGGAGCTACTGCATCAGTATTGTCTAGGTTGTCGTTGTTCGCTTCGGTTACTTTGACTTTCAAGTACAGGTAACTGCTATTCAGATCGATGTAATCTTCGGGTTGTCCTTTGATTTCGAACTCGATGGGAGCAGAATCGGTCAAAGAGGAGATGGGATTAAATTCCACCCACTGGGATTCTTGCATCGTCATCATGGTGGGGGGCATGGCAAACAGATCCAGTTCCGTCTTGGAACAAGCACAAGACTCTCGGTGCATCATTTTTTTTCTCTTTCTCAATAATCGAAAACGTCTAAGTCTCGAACGGTTCTTCTTTTCTTAGCCTTTCTCGCTTGAAGTCTGGTGAAAGGGTGTTTTCTTCGCCGTCTCTTTCTACCTTGTCCTTGCTGAATGCCTGACTCGGTAGCGTGCAGAGCATTTATAGGTGTGTCTCGTCGGCCCAAAATGTCTTTACCCGTTTGCAGCAAGACATTTTTGCCTGCCCTCATGAAGGCTTCTTTAGGGTTTTGTTTGTCGATGATGACATTTTGGAGAAATTCTTTGCCTTGCGTCAGTGCCGCATCTTTCAAGGCGTGCAATCCGCGTGTCACCATCGGTTTCAAGACTGGGGCCACCGAACGAAAGGCCGATTTTAACATGTCTCCTAAACCGTGTCCTCGCTGTCGAGCAACCCCTCGGTACACTGGATACATGACTTGCTTACGAGTCGTGAGAGAACCGTTTTCGAAAATGGAGTTTCACCGTGACTTTTCCTTTGGTGAATAGAATATTTTGTCCCAAATCTCCTTTTATAGTAATGTTGACCGTGTCCAAATACGACTTGCTGACCGGCAAATAGTGAGGATGGACAAATTCGCGGTGGACGTGGTAAGTGTTTCCACCTTCCTCGTCAGCGTTTGCGGCAGAATCCACTTTGAAAGGAATGACACGCAGTAACGGCACGGAGGTGTGTCCCACCACGTTGTATTCCACCACATCGGAATACACAAACATCAAATTCAGTCCTTGGTTCAGTTCTACCGGGGTACGAAAATACTTGACAAAATTATCGTTGTCGTAAATGACGGTTTTTTGGAATAGTGTTTCTTCTGTTTTCTTCCTCATCTTTACGTCACCACCCAACATGTCAAACAATTCATCATTAAAATAGAAACCCATGATTTTATCCCCCTCAGGAAATTTCATCAGGAAACGACGAGCTGTTTTGTGGTATTCCATGGTGACAGCTTTGGTCTTGAAAGTCTTAAAAGCTTCCCCAAACACGCCATTAAACTTGGTGGCTATGGTGTTGACCAAATGTTGACCACTAAAATAATAGGTTGAGGGAATGAACAACTCATAGTCGGTCCACTTTGGATTGACTTTGTTAGGTTTTTTATGGGGATATTTGCTATTGTCATTCATCCACTTTTGCAATGGTTCGTCATAAACTTCCACCTCAAATTTATTTTGATGGGTAAGGACATTTTGGACTTGGGTCGGGTGAATCATTTCTACTAAAGCCACTTCCCAATGGGCTTCGTGATCTAAGGGGATGGCCTGAGGTAATTTAGCCGTGTAACAACACAACGTGTTATTGGGAAACACCTCCATGGAACTGTCACTGGGTAAGGTTAAGTAAAATTGGTTTTGGTGACTCATAATTCCAGAGTTCTGTGGCTGTCCGAGGGGTTAGTGGATGTCAGAGGCGTGTCTCCGCCCAAAATGGGGTTCTGGTTGTGGTTGATGTTGTTGGAGTGGTGACTGGCACTGGCACTGGACACAACGTTCCCGTTCGAGGAGAATTTCAGGGAGGGATTGGGAAGCAGGTAACCGATGTAACTGCTCAATAAAATGGTCCACAATTGTTTGTCTCCTTGTTGCAAACTCAAATTGGCAATGGCTGCCCCGATGACACAATACACCACGAAGATTTGGCAGAAAAAGACGATTTGCGTTTTAGGCACACGTTCTCCACACCACACCCACAAGGGTTGTTTTTGTAAATCTTGCACAGAAGAACTAGGGGAAGAAGGAGTGGTCGACGTAGCTGCGTCTGATGTGTGAAAGGGCATGATGGTCACTTCTTCTTTTTATAGTCGATGACTTGCGAAGCGTCGATCCAAGAATCGAAACTGGGTGGATATCCTTTCCAACGTACTTTGACTTCTTTGACACGTCGTTTGCCCACTTTACGGGTTCTGCGTTCGAGAATGCTTTCGATGTCGTACACGTCGTCTTCTTTTTTGGTGACACGTTGTAACTCGGGCAAATAAAACGTTCCTTTGAGTACTTCTCCGTTCATGTCTTCCAATTTATAGACGGCAGGATGACGGCCATGCACTCGTCCAGTGACGCGAAACAATTCGGTCGTCCAGTTAGGTAAGTAACCTTTGTCGAAAGTGCGTTTGGTTTTGCCAATGCGCACCCAATCTCCTACGGCCAACTCTCCACTTTTCTTGGGGACAGCCCTCGTCGGGGACGTACCGAACAGGCGTTCGAACACCAGCACTTCGTTGTCGGGAGTCACGTCTTGCGGGGCACGTCCGATGCTTCGATGGTAAGATTGGTTGTACGCTTGCACCAGGTGCGGTAAGATGTCGAGTGTGGTGATGCGTAAAATATTTCCACATGCGTTCTTTCAAAGTGCGTTGAAAACGTTCCACGATGCTGGCTTTGGTTTCGGGATTCTCGGTGGTAAAAAAATGAATGTCACGTTTCTTTAATTCTTTTTGGAAAGCTTGGTTCAGAAATTCGGTGCCTTTGTCCGTTTGCCATCGAAGAGGGCGACGACCGCTTTGTTTCAACACCCGTTGCAGGGCTCGCACTAACTCGCTGCTCGATTTGGAAGTCAAGGGCACGACCCAGGCAAATTTGGAAAAGACGTCGATGACACAAAACAAATATTTGTAACCACGATTGTAGCTGGCCAAATGAGAGACATCGGCTAAATCGGCTTGCCATTGATGATCGATGCCTTCCACTCGGGTGCGACTTCTGGCAAACTTGCGTCGAATGGGTTTGTGTAAAGTGTAGGTAGCTTGTTCTTGTAACCATCGTTGCACTTGAGGTAAACGGAGACTTTTCATTCGCGTTTTGGCAGCACGATACAATTTTTGAACTCCTGCGTAACCTGCAGGATGCGAGGGATCGTAGTAAATGCTGGCTAAGACTTTTTCCATTTTTTATTTTGTGTTGGTTGGTGTGTTAATAAGTTACCCACTCTTCGGTGATGCTACTTTGGGTGGGTCGAAAGGGTGGTTTGGAAACGGATTTACGTATCCGATGGGCTACGGGAGTAGAAGTCGAAGGTAGTGGTGGTGGTGGTGGTGGAGGTGGCAATGGAATGGCTTTGGTTTTCTTTTCTTTTTTCGGTTCTGGTTTCCCTTCTTTCTTTTTCACTTCTGTCGAAGGAGGCGTGGACATCATCTTTTTAACCCAAGCTTTTATTTCTTCTCGTTGGGGTGTGGGGGACGGGGTCAACAAGGATGCTGCAATCTTACTCGAAATGGGAGCTGCTGACGGTGTTTGAAACACTTCGCGCATCTCTTCTTCCTCAGGTCTTTGTGGGGTAGCATCTCTGGTGACCGTTGGGGATGGTATTGGTGGTGGTGGTGGTAATGATGATGATGGTGCTGGACTTTTCATCAAGGTCTTAAAATCTTTCAGAGTGGGTAAAGCTGTTTCGTCTAAAGCTTTCTGGTGAAAGAGTTGCAGTCGTTGCAAGAGTTGACCGTACTTTTGCGATTTTTCTGTTTCGGACAAATCTTGGCGATCCACCAAGGACTGCAATTCGTGTTGTAACTGGGACATTTCGCTCAAATTGGGATTGGGAGGTAAATGCGGGGTGCGTTGTTCTTGCCACCGATGGTATTCCATCCATCGTTCGTAAGGCACTAAAGCTAGTTTTCGTCCTTCCATGGGGTTGTCAGGGGTCAATTCTGAGATCTTGGGACTTCCGAGGGCCTTTTTATCTTGCTCCCACCAGTCCTCCCAACATGGTTCCCAAGACTCCTTTCAGTATGGGGCCTAACAAGAGAGGTAAAATGCCTCCACGTTGGACCAACATCTTCTTTTTTTGACGAATGGGAATTTTCTTTTGAACCATTTTCCGAAGAACGTGACGATGTTTGCCTAAGCATTGTTTCTGGTGTTTGGACAAAGGGATCGTGCCTTTCAAAACGTTCAAACAACATTCGCACACGGTATCGATGACCTCTTTGGAGGCCGTTTGAATGAGTTTTTTTCGTAGGGGTGGAGAAGCTTTGGACAGGACAGATAACATGTCCCCATGTTTGGCTAAACGTGGTGGTAGTCCTTTTCTTTTCTTTCCTTGGGGTTTTCTGGAGGGTGACATCTTTGCTTGTGGGTTCCGGGACATTCACCAAACAGACACTAACGTCGATGACTTAACACACACCCTTTTATCTTTTTTTTTTCTGGGACTATCGCTTTGTCATAAAGGTGACAATGTTTTTCCCAAAATCGCCAAGGAATCCTCCCCTTTGTTGACGCCTCTTTTTCTTGGAACGACTGTGTCTTTTTTTTTAGGGTAACGTCGATGCTTGGCTAAGCGCTTTGTCGGATGACGCGTCTGCCTTTGTCTCTTTCTTTTGTGGCTTCTTGGAGGTGACATCTTTTTACAAGTTCACTGATACCCCGACTTGGTCACAGGTCTTTTTGATACTGGAACGCGTCGCCACTGATTGTCTTGACGTCGTATCAGTTTGAGGACAGGCATGACACGTCGTGCACGGGTACGTAACGGACTAAATCGAGCCAGTTCTTGCTTGGACAAATCCAGTAAACTTTGTAACATGCCCGATCTTTCATGGACTTTGATTTTGGGAGAAGGTGCTTTGTGAGCAGCAGCCACTGCCGCTAAATTGGAGGGTCCTGCCACTGGGGAAGTTCTTTTGGGGGTCATCAACGGAGAAGTTCTTGGTGTGATCAACGTCTCCAAGTACTCTTCAGTTCCTGGTGACATCAACGGAGAAGTGGACAAACGTGAGGCTGCCGGAGACGCAGTCACCGCTGTGGCAGGTCGTGGTTTGCGAGTGTAAAGTTGCGTCCTGGCCGAAGAAGAAGTGCCTCTCTTGCGACTAGTTTTCTTCTGTGGACTTTTCTTTTTCTGAGGACTTTTTCTCTGTTTCTTTTTCTGGGGGCTTCTTTTCTTTTTCCGGGGTGGTGTCTGGTAAGAGGAGGGTCCTGCCACTGGAGAAGTTATTCTTCTTGGGGACCTGGTCTTTTTCTTTTTCTTCTTGGGGCTTCGTTGAACTTTTGTCTTGGGGATAACTTTGGGGGCATTAGGATCCCATCTTAAGAGTGAGCGAATGATGACCCCTCCTAGAGTACCGCTCCCTCCAGGTTTCAAAATGATTTGTTTTTTGGTTTGAGTGTCAATGCGGGGATCGGCCAGTTGGACCAAAGCGACTTTGTTTCGATCGAAAAAGCGTTTGGTTTGATGAGGAATCTGAATGATTCCTTGGAGTAATTGACGTGCCGTCACCGTGAACCATCGTAAGTCTTCTTTGAGACTAGCTTCTAAGACACGAGCTCGTGTTTGTGGATCTTTTTCTCGACTGATGCCATACAAGGCACGAATCAATTTGACGGGAAGATGCGACTGAAGGGACGTCATGTTCACACTGTGTGAGACAGACGAAAAAGGGTCTGAGGTTTTTATAGATTTTTTTATGGGGAGTGAAATGAAGTCGAGGACGGAGACGTGTACAGGACAGGCCCTCCGTCTTGGCACCAGTGGTGAAACAAGTGGGTACGAAATCGCAAATCCTCGGGGGTCGTAGGTTTCAAATCGATGAGTAAATAGGCGTGTGGAGTTTGAGTGGCATCGTCGTACGCCTGAGTCAGCCAAGGCGTTCCTAACTGTTTGGCTAAGACTTGCACTTGCGATTTATCTCGAGGGCTTTTAAACAAGACCACGTAATGCGCATTGAGACTGATAGTGCGATGGGCTTTACTTTGTTGAAACAAATTTTGGGTGATGTAAACGACACTGGCATTACGGTGATGCCCTTTGCGCGTGAACCACAGTTTAATTTCTTCTTCGTCTTCTCCTAACATGTCGTCGAAAATGACCAAATGGGTTTGACGGGAGTCAGAGACGATGCCGTCGTCTTCTTTAGGAATGCCTTCCACAAACACGATGGAATCGCCTTGACTTTCTCGCAAGAGGCTGTACGCCGATTGCCACTCTTTGTAACACCACACGATCCGTTGAGGGGGCCGATCGATCAAATGATGTTTATGTTCGATCAAACGTTTGACGAATTCGGTTTTGCCAGAACCGCTAGGTCCAGCAATGAGCATGTTAAAGGGATGGCGAAGATACAAAGCCTCCCAACTGGCACGATCTAAGTGTTCGTCGATGACTTTGACAGTAGAGGAAGAGGGAGCAGAGACAGCAGAGGTAGCCATGGTGTGAGAAATGTCACTTGCGACACGAAAAACAAACAAGACGAGAGTTTATATACTTTTTCAGAACACGTTTATTCAATGTTTTTTTATCAAACATGAATACGAAAGACAAAAATACATAAAAGCCAAAGGCTTAAGTACAAGGATAAAAGGCACATGATAACGATGAACGTGGAATAAACACAAGTGTCTGTACAACAACCATGTGTTTTGGGTAATCTTCTAACCAGTTCTATAGTAGGGGGTAAGGTCACACAAGTGTCCTCCCGAAAGGGTCTTTCAGGTCTGTCCACGACAGTCCTGTCCTGGGTGACGGGTTCTTCTGGCACCGTCACTAACACGGGTTGAAAAGTAACTTTTTTCCTTGAACAACTCTCGTGCATACTGGGCCACTTCTTGGGTCCAAGCCTCAAAACCCCATTCTTTCCAGGCACGGACATCTGTCCAATGGGGATGTAAGTCACAAGCTACACACACATCGTCATACACGTCTTGGGTAGCTAAAAGTTGACGAATCTTTTTTTCCTGTTGAGGTCGAGAAGTATCCAGATGAAAACGCAAGGCTTTGAGCAAAAGGAGTTTTTCGTGACCATTTAAGGCCATTGAGGTGGTAAGTACTGATCGTAAAGAGTCCACAAAGAATCGGCTGGTAAACGAAATCCCAGAAAACAAGTCACTAAGACACACACCACTTGTCGTCCCAAATTGAATCGATACAGTTCTTGTAATAATTGATGGTAATGATCCACGGTTTGAATATGGTCATTGAGTTCCTTCCACGGAATCTGTTGGATTACATACGACATAAGTCGTGGCATAGCAGCCTGTTTTTATATTCTCTTTTTTTCGGATGCAATACACGTACTTTCTAGCCAGTGATGTTCGTTTTCCAGTTGGGAATGTAAATCTTGCATACTGTAACCTGAACTTCAGATTTCGATTAGAAGTTTCCTCTTCCGCTAAGTAGATTCCACGTAACAAATGTTGGTAATCCTTTACCTCATCTTCCTCAATGCGTTGCTCTAGGTGAATCTCGAAGTAACCAAAATGATCAACACATGGATCATCGGGGGCCTGGAAGTATTGAACAAGGTCTGACCACTGAAACAATTTCTGACGAATCAGTTCTCTTATACCATTCAGGTACCAGTGCTTAAAGATCTGGTGACGTAACGGATGCAATTGTTCTTTACGTTTCACTTGTATTTTGATCAGTTCTCGGTAAATGCATTCTCTCAGTTCCACAGGCAAGGCACGAATGTTCTCTAGCAAAGAATCCATGAATAGGTCATACTAAATCCTCTTTGGTCTGACACAAGAAATGTACTCTTTGCACAAACATGGTTTCACTTCAGTGTCGAATTTAAATCGTTGAGTCACTAATCTACACATTACAATTCGTTCAGAAGTTTCCTCTTTCACTAAGTTGACATTGTGTTCAAGATGTTGGTAATTCGTTAACTCTTCCTCTGGAATTCGATGCAGTACGTTTACAATGATGTAACTACAATCGTCCATACCAAACCAATCCTTTTTAAAACTAGAGGATCGTTGATCAATGTCTGTCCGATGGAACACTTTCAATTGAATCAATCCTTGTATAGCCTTCAGGTACCAGTGGTTCAAACACCGGTGACGTAACGGATGCAATTGTTCTTTAAGTTTCACTTGTATTTTAACCAGCTCTCGGTAAATCCTTTCTCTCAACTCCACCGGCAAAGCACGAATGTTCTCTTGTAAAGTATTCATGAATAGGTCAGTCCGTACAATTCACAAAAGTAATCCACATAGTGAGTAATTTCTGACCACTGCCATTCAGGGTAACGTCCAAGAATGTCACTGAACTCTTTTGATGTAAACGGTCTAAAGCGATACAATAGGAGGAATGCACCCTTGACCCAAAGAAATCTAACACACTGGTTGACTTTTTTCACTTTCCTCTTATGAATTTCTCGACACAAAAGTTCTACAGTGACCCATTGAGATTTCACTCTGGCAAACCCCTGCCAAACTTCCTTGTAAATCTTCTCTTGTAGTTCTTTAGGTAATGATTCAATATCGTTTTTGAAATGAAGTTTAAATACTGGTCTCGGTGATGTCCAACATTTGTGGTTTCTTCTTCGTCAACGACATGGTAAGTTACTTCAATGTCTCGGTCCCACTAAGGGTAAGTAATGACAATTCGGTGACCATCGAGCATGTTCAACGTAGGCCGAATCTTGCGGTTCCCAGTGGTGAAGTGACACACCGCAACTGAAGCACTTGACTTTATCTCCTTCGCCCAAGTAGAAAAATCCGGCTCTGGCTAATTCTTCAGGGGTCGGTCCTCCCAGATACTTTGGCCATTTTCCTTTGAACGATTGAAGACGATTTTCAAAGTCGCAGTATTCCGACAAACGCACAGGAAACGAATATTCGTCTTTCACAGGTTCGTTTCGATGAGGGTTGAGTGACATGGGTAGGAGTTTGCTCAGGGCTGGATGACATCCGTAGGGGGGTAGACGTGAAGGTGAACATTCCCCTTTAAAACGAAACCCAGTAAAATGTCCAAGAGGACGAGCAGCATCGCTTTCGCATCCCACAGGTTTGACACGCACAGCATCACTTTCCATGATAGGGGTAGGAACACTAAAGTTCCCATGATGCTTTACGGCATCGCTCAGATCACAACGTACAGCATCGTACCCATCGCAAGGCTCACAATCGCATTCCACTTCCGAAGCCTCACACTTGAATTGTGCCCTTCTAAACAACTTGTTCTGTGTTTCTCTGAAAGTACTCATCTTGTTCGTTCGGTCTTGGTAGTCACAATGAACTATCGATCTTGACCATAGCCCCCTTTTTATACTAGTCGCAATGCAGTCTCCAGCTTGTACATCTTTCCTTTTTTACGTTTTTTATGTCCTGTTCTGGAAGGTACCGTCTCTAAGGTACCGTCAACATTGTACCGTAGTGTGATGGGTGGAAAGGCCATAGAAAGGTAAGGGCAGTGCGGAGACCATCGAGTATGTTCCAGAATAGCTGAATCTTTATAGATACATAGATCCATTCGTAACTTCAGTCCGCAAGCGAAACACTCTACCTCGTATCCCAATCCTGACTCAGGTCCCAAGTAGACAAATCCTGTTCTAGCTAAAACAGGCGAAGAAGGTAATCCTTCCCTATCCGTAGGCCATTTCTGAAACGTGTCCAATCGACGGGCACAATCACAATAGTCAGGTAAGAAGACTGGAAAATGGTAGGGTTTGAACTTGGAGTTCTCATCGGGTTTCTCACTCGATTCTTGCTGTGGCGAAGTCATCTTTCTGGTGGGTGACTATCCTCTTACAACCAATGTTTTATACCAACGTGTCCATACGGTAAGGTAAAATGATTGGGAAGTCGAACTCGCTTCTGGTACACGATTTGATAAACTTTTTCCAAAGGTCGACTGACGATGTGGTGAGTGGGTAAACGTACAATCTTGTTCGGTTGGTGAGTGGTCACTTTAAAGTTTCCATCCTCTCCCGATTGCAAGGCTTCTTTCAATACGTCAAAGTTTACCACACGACTGGTACGATGATTCAAAGTCAGTCCTTTCACTTTGCACGTCGTGTGCACTTCTCCTTGTTTGTCCCGGTATTCGTAGCCGTAATTTTTGGGACCGCCACTGACGAAACTTAGAATCTTGTCGTCGGGATGCTCGTCTGTCCAGGCTCCTAAACGGTCTCCTTCGATGTCAGGGTGATGTTGAATCGGGTGATGGATGTAAATGCAACTGTCCGTGTCAAAGTACAGGACGCGTTCCCCTAACAGTTCTAAAGCTTCGTACAATTTTAAGCGAGCATGAGCTGTCACGTAAGCCGCAATGATGACATTTCCAAAATGGTCGTCTTGTACAAAGTCCAGATCTTCTTCGTAATTGACCAAGATCAAATTCTCTCGAACGACGTCCACGTGTTTCACGTATTTGGTTTTGTCGTGAATCATCTGGAAGTAGTGGGAAGGTTCTGTCAAATATTCCGTCTTGGGTAAACACGGTCGTTGTGCCATTTTACCCCACAAGCAATTTAACATCACTTTAGCAAACGATCGCCTGCCTTCGTTTTTCTCGATGCGGTCTAAAGTGATGCCTTCTTGTTCCCGATATTTCTCTTTGAATTTTATTTGGTCTTCGGGAGTGTGACACCAGGAAGGATAGCCGCTGGCTTCTTGTTTCAGTTTCAAAAAGGCATCCACGTAGTCGGCGAAAATGCCTTTCTGAGTAGGGTCACCCTTGTGGTATTCTTGTGTCTTGGGAAAGTGGCAAATTTCGTACACTTCTAACAGTTGGTATCCCATGTCCAGAGCTTTGAACAATTCTACGCTGACCCAGGTTCCCGTCAAGGCCCCTTCTTCCTGGCTTTGCTGACAAGGCTGATCTTGGTTGCACGTTTCGGCACAAGTACGGCACAAGGGAAACATCAGCTTGCCTTGACAATGGTGAGGTAAGACGGGATGGTATAGGTTCGTGGGAGGCAAAACTTTGCACTTGATCAAGCCTTCGTATTGTCGAATGTTTTTCAGGTCGATGTGTTCCGTCAGCAATTGCGGGTGCCCTACGGGAAAGCGACAATATTTGCACACGTAGGGATACAGCGAACACACGTCCAAGTATTTGATTTCTTCTCCTTTCTCTTCGTCGGCTTGGTACAGCAAACAGGTTGCATTGGTCCTTCCTCCGTACAAACTATCCCTCCGGTTTAGGGGGTCCATCAGCTTGTAACTTTCCACGGCACGTTTAAACTCGGGATCGGTTTTCATACGGTGATCGTACTCGTGTTCCCACATTTCCACCACTTGGTATCCTTCCTGTTCTAACTTTAAGCGTCGCTGACAAGTGTCCTGGTACAAGTCTTCCATGGTCCGTTGTAAAAACTGATTTTTAGTGTCACGGTCAGGGTAACAAACGGGACATCCGTGAAATAAGCAACCGTTAAACTCGTACACGATCTTGGGGTTTTCTAAGTCCCAGCCATCGACCGAATACGTTCCGATGGTCTTTTCGCCCCCTCCGTTGCGGGCATGCTGAATCCACTTGTCTTCCTTGTCGCACAAGTAATGTAACCAACGTAGGGCTTTGACCGAGTATTGACGTTTGACATAGTGGGTCGTTTGAGGACTGATGACAGCCACGGTCTTTTCAGGCATGAATCGTTGGCGGTACACTAAGGAACACGCTTTGGCAATGGTGCAAGCTTCTTTCAAAGGATCGACCCCTCCGTGTTCCATGAACAGTTCTCGAAATTTTCCTCAGCAACGCCGTAAAATGTCCACGTCGGAACGACAATACTTTAACATTTCTTCCTGAAAGTCGAAGGGGTCCGAGGCGTGAGCCTGGTACCAAGCGTAGAAAGCTTCTCGTTGTTCGGTACGCATGTTGTCGGGGTCGTAATAGTGAGCCTCTGGTAAATGGGGTAGAACAGCATGTTGGTTGGCTTCCGTATTGAAAAAGTGTGGAAAGTACCCTTTAGCCATTTCTGTCATTCCAAACGTTTTAGGCGTTCGACTCAAAGGCATGGCCAAGTAACTCATCGAATCTTTAAACTGTACTTGTCCCACTTGCATGAAAATGATTTTGGCTCAGTTCAAAGTCACTTTAGGACGCTCGGTGCCTTGTTCCGTATAGTATCTGAGAAGAAACTGTCCATCGTATCCGGAAATATTGTGAGCCATCACTGTGGCATGACGATGACAATCTCCGTAACGTTCGATGTCCTCTTGGCTCCACGTCTTGTCGACGGGGTCTAAGACCCATTGGGCAAAATCGGCTAACGTGTTCGGTCCTCTAAAGATTTTTTCACGCCCTCCGGGAATCTTGCTGCAGTGAGGGCAATGACTGAAGACAGGTTCTTGAATGCACTTCTCGCACGCTCGATGAGCCACGCAGAAATTAGGAATGTTAATGCCAGTCTCTTGCATGCATTCGAAATCGAAAAAGATGAAATTGCCTTTCTTCTTGTGACCGTCCTCTTTCTCTGCTGGGGGTTGGTATTTTTGCACGTAACATTGGTGTTCCAAGTCGACGATGTGGTGACAAATGTGACATTTTTTCTTTCCTGAGCATATGTGTGCCTTGGTATTATTGGTACGTATGCCTTGTTCACACGTAGGGCACAATCTCAGGAGTTGACAAGCACATTTCTTCTGTGAACCTTGCGTTTTCAGATGTTGTTGGTAACAGGTAGGGCTGACAAACGTGCGCAGACAAGTGGAACAAGGCACTGGTTCTTCGCTCAGACAGGGTGAAGAGGCCAAACATCCTGGGCATTTCGATCCACAATGTTTCTGTTGCTCTCGATTATTATAACCACGGTCACATTTCTCACAATAAAAAACATATCCCAGGAATCCAGTGATACTGGTAATGGTATCGAAATGGTCATCGTGATGATAAAGGTGAATGTATTTTCCGTCCTTAAAGTCTTGGCCTCGAAACAACAGAGGTCCGCGCACTTCTTGAGGGTGCACTTTCAAGGTGTAGCGTGGAGCTAGGACATCTTGCAATTTTTGCATTTCAGGAATGCCACAGGGTATGTCTTTGGACAGGCCGGCTTGTTGCAACAGGAGTTCTGCATCGTTTCGTTGTTTGGCTCGATCGGATTGTTGAATAGTTTTCCAGGTTTTTTTCCATTCTACCGTGTCGTTCTTGTTGGCATAGGTTCGTCCCACCACGATGGCACGGGCTAAACACATCTGGTCTTGAGGGTTGTGAATTTGGACGAGGCTCTTTTTGGTACTGCGAAGTTCGTTCACCAATAACACCTTATTGCGTTGTCCAGTCCCTTGAGGAAGAGAGACGTGAGCCATTTTCAGTGTGGCTTTACCATCGGTGATGTCAAACTGGTCATTAGGTTGTTGCACGTGTTGAATCTTGTCCATGATTTTGGAAGGGGTTAGTTGTGCGGGTCTGCTAAACTCGATCCAAACAGGGGATTTCAAACCGTCGTGATCTATGGATAGTGTCAAGCGATCGTCTTCTTTGGGTTGACATTGTCGCTTGAGTGAAGTGAGCAAAGAATCCCACATCTCGGTGATGAACCCTTCTGCTTTCTCCAAGGGTACGTCGGACTTGAAACCTTTAAACTTCACCGTGTAGGTGTAAGCCGTGGTTCTAAATTTTCTAGAGGAGCGCTTTTCCGTCTCTCGAATGGAATAGTATTTTTCAGGGTTGAGTAAGGGTGACGAACTTGGTTTAGAGGGTTGGGATTCTGGTTCACTCATGTCCTCTTCAAAATCACTGGCATGAATTTGTGCCAAGATTTCAGCCCTGGTACGAGGCGATAGATCACGTTTCTGCCTCTTGCTTTCTTTTTCTTTCCTCTCAAATGAATAGGATCGTTTCATCTTGAGTGAAAAACATCAAATGACTCAAGTTCAAACACCATAGACTAATTTATAGTCATGGCAGACTAGCGTATATAAAAGGGTGTGTGTCTTGTTCTTTCACTATTCATTTCACTCTCAAGCCGAGCACAACGATGGAAGAGACTAACCAAATCGAACGTTTCGTCAGAGCTTTGCGAGGGGTCATTAGAAAATTCTCTTCAGACCAGCCTACGGACTACTCTCCTTCCTTTCGAGATAAAAGTCAGGATACTTGCTATATCTGTCAGAAGAAAGGGCATTGGTCTTCAGAATGTCCAGACCGTCAAAAAAGAAAAAAAAACAGGGGATAAAAAAGACAAAAGTCAAGATACCTGTTATTATTGTAAAGAAAAAGGACATTGGTCTCCAGATTGCCCAAAAAAGAAACAAGAGGAGTCAGAAGAAAAGAGGAATTCTTCAGAAGAGAGGGATTCTTCGGAAGAAGAGAGGGATTCTTCAGAGGAAGAAGAGGAAGAAAAAAGACAATTCTATTTACAAGAGGCAAAGAAACAGGAGAAGAAGAAAAGAAGAAGGGAAGAAAATGAGGAAAAGACGGTGAAAAAATTCAAAAAACAGAGAGACTAAACAAGGAGACAGAAGAAGTCAATGAACTTTTTTATTAAAGTGTTGTGTTGTGAATTGTGAATTGGATTGTAAAAAAAATGGAGAAAAGAATAAATGAATGATATAAGGTAAGTGTCTTTGAGTTTTGATTTTAAAATAAGAACGTACACTCACGCACTCATACACAGACACGTACTATAAGGGTAAAATGGGCTGTTGAATATTTTTTTGAGTTATTGGCAATTTGAAATTGTATATCTTTTCGAGAAATGTGGCTGGCCCTGAAAAGGGCCTTTTATTATTTCGGTGCAGGGGTGAGTTTAACCAATCAACTTTAACTGCCTTATGCCTTTGCCACGGCCAAGGCCTACTTCTGAACTGCGTAATGTTGATGATTGGGTTGAAATCACTAAGGGTGGTACGGTAGGCTTAGTCACAGGGTTAACGTGTTTAGCTCGGGAAGGTCGTATTCTCTTCGGTCGTGATAAAGAAGTCTGATACATTTGTTTCAAACTTCTTAACTCCGCTAAAATGTCCAACAGTACCGTGACCGTTTGATTTTCACCCTCTTGTTTCTTTGCTGCTACTTCTTCTTGCTGTTGCTGCTGTTGTTTTTTTTTCTTACCTCTTCTTCTTGCTGCTGTTGCTGTAGGAGAAAAACTTGTTCGGCTTCCTTTTGTCGTTGTATAAATTTCTCCAATTCTTCTTTCTGTCTCTGTCTAAAATTCTCCACTTGCGGTAATGAAGAAGGTAACGAAGGTTCCGGAACAAATTCTTGCGAGGAGAGAAAATCCACAAAATCCCAATTCACCTCTTCTGAAAGTAAGTCCGGGTTCCCTTGGGCGGTCTCCCCTGCTGGTGCACCCCATTGGATCGTTTTCTGAGTTTCCGTCATGTTGAATCACTGTCGCATAGATTGACTGCACACAAGCGCTAGCGAATCTATATTGACTACGTGACGTCACAGACTGCTCTCTTCGGATTGGATGCGGGCTGACTGAATTCTGTAACGCGTGTTCGGATTGGTGAATGAACTCAATCCGTTTCAATCCTTTCTGTCCCTATAAATAAGCGCAGTTCACTGCATTGATTCACCTATTCTCGGAGCCTCAACATGTGGACCGACGTTGAATCTTCAACCCTTGTGTCAACAATGATGTTCAGGACGGACATGCTCATGTATGTCCGATCCAAGTGGACCGTTGTCCACAGGACCAGCAGCAGCCTGTGGATAAGAAGAGTCTATATAGAGAGACAAGGTTGCCTCAAGAGGACTCTGATGTATGGCCCTGCTGTAAGACGAAGTTTGAGGAAAAGAAGATGTCGCAAATGCCCTTTATGTTAAGGGCATATTAACATAAACCAAAGGCCCTTTTCAGGGCCCCATATATCTCGAAAAGAGATAGCCTTTCAATTGCCTACCCCTTTTTTTTTTAAATTTAAATTTAAATTTTTAAATTTAAAAAATTTAAAAAAAAAAAAAAAAAATCCCATGTTCAATTTCCCTTGACGCTAAACCGACCCACGATTTTTTCTCCATGTTAATTTCCCTTGACGTTAATCAGACCCACGATTTTTTTCCATGTTAATTTCCCTTGACGCTAATCCTACCCACGGTTTTTCTCCATGTTAAATTTCCCTTGACGCTAAAGTGACCCAAGGGTGTTTTTAATGCTAATTCCCATTGACGCTAATCCTACCCCCTATACTACTGATACCCTCTATAAGGGTTGGACCACTGCTAATGATCAGTAAATTCATATACAAGTAGATACGGGAAAGAATAGGATGGTCAAGGAATATTTTATGCTTACGATAGTCAAGGGGTATTATACCTTCAACATGGTCAAGAGATAATCTACCTTTAGGCCTTTTTTCTAATGAGAAAATGAAATATCAGTGACTGATAATGCAACATATAGTTTTTGGATTGTTAATCTGATCGAGGGAGCACAAGGATATTCAATTGGTATATACAGATTTAAAGAAATGGTCGCTTCTCATTTGAGCACAGAAAACCAAATAAAATTAAGGTCATTCACGATTGCATCATTAAAAATGCAAACTCAAAATAATAGCTTTTTCATATTTTCAAAAGGTAATTATTACTGTTCGAATAATCTGACTGTCCTCAGTATGACTTGTATATATTTATTTTGCTGATCAGCGCACCTTTTTAATGTAAAACCTTGATTATATACTTTCTTGTAAGTACGTCAGGAGTGTGTGGAATATATACGAGATATTAATACTTGCATTATTTCCCTTGGTTTCTTTTGTTAATGCTTGTAGTGACAACTTGTGCTAGTGGGCAACTGATGGATGACAGATGGCGAACAATGGACGACGGGTAATAGACTATAACTAGTGTAGCAAAATATTGGAAGGCAATATCTTTATTTGATATGCATCATTAAAAATTATGTAGATTCATATATAGCAAATATGCTGCAACATACATTACTTAAGCTAACAAATAATGATCTTACTGGTTTTAGGTCGGGAAGATATCAATAAGAAAAATATGAGTTTGTTCGATATGACAGGTATGATTAACATTTGAATTTTTTTTGTTCACAGAGCTTTATATATTTCAGGTTTAGCGATTTAGGTAGGAAAGAGTGCTAAATCTCTAATACAAATATTGAAAATTTTGTCGTTGTAAATGGGCATATTTCAGTTGGCTGGAATGCAGTGAAAACCGAGAATACCAAAATCGGTACAAAACAAAGAATCCAAATCATTTCCTCAATATTAAATTATTTTTATTCATTTCGTTCAAGAAATATTCTTTAACTTAATCCGATTTTGGCTTTTCACTGCCATCACATTCCAGCCAACTGAAATATAGGCCAATGAAACTTGAAAACATGTCCATTTGCTTGTGTGTGAATTTAGATTTATTAGAAGAGTAATAAGCCTGACTAAAACATTATGACTTTAATTTGTAGAAAAGCGCCGATATGGGTTGCTAAGTGTGTGAGATATTATTGAAAATGTGACTTATCGTGCCGATGTTAATCGAAATCGGAACTTGCTAAACAGTGCTTTTATTTGGGCAGTAAGACATCGACCCCCAAAACATAAATATCAGGGTTGATGTTACATTGTAGAACTAGTGTGGATTCACTGGGAGCTATAGATGCAGAACTGCATACATGCGGTTCAGGGCATAGGGTCGCTTTTCATTAGACTGAAGCAGCATTGAAAGTCTGCAGTCCCTGGGTGATTGAACAGCCCTTTTTAGGATCACACTACTCATTTCCAGAAAACTAAGAAAGGGCTAGAAAATGTGCTCCAAACATTGTACTGTTCACATTAACCCTAGTCAGCACACATCAGCTGACTGGGATTCGATCATAGCGGTCGAAAAGCAAACGGAAAACAAAAATTACGCAACTCGCCATCAGTGCATGGGACGTACGCACACTAATCGACAGTACACCAGCAAATAGACCAGATAGAACGATACCAGTTGGTAGAAAACTGCAAGACTCGTGACTGACATTGCCACACTACTCACTGACAAAGAGATACCTCACAGACGGGCAGATCACTTCAACAACATCCTCAATCAACATTTATCTATTCGAGAAATTGCAATTTATAGAATGCCCCAAGTGGAAATCAATATATCACTTACTGATCCTCTAGAGCGGACTGAAACTGCGAAAGCAATCCACTTGATGTCAAATGGCAAAACATCTGGAGCAGATGCTAAACCAACAGAAGTCTATAAAGTCGGAGGCTGCTCGCAGAGGGTGCAGAAACTGACTAAACGTTTCCAATTAATGCGGACTCTGAGAACTATGCAGCAGGAGTGCAAGGATGCGTCCATAGTCAATTTGTAGAAGCTTATATCAAAAGACAATCAGACACAATCAGACGACAACCATCAGGGCATCCCCTTGCTGTCAACAGCTGGCAAAATACTTGACATAATTATACTGAATCATCTTGTGCATTATATCGATCAAAGACTCCTGCCAGAGGGTCCGTGTAAACTCAGGAATGGAAGAGGGACCACAGAGATAGTGTTTGCGGCTAATCAACAACTCCAGGAGAAATATCAGGAACAGAGCTCTAAGACCAATATTCACTGACCTGACAAAGCCATTGACAAAGTCAGACCTGGGGGTTTTGGGGAGGTCATGGCGAAATTTGTGAACGTTCGGCAATTCCAGTGGCATGCTTAGTTGTGAAGTCGATGAGGGTGAGTCACTGAATCACCAATATAGTTAAGAAATGCCGTGCGTTGGCCACAACCCCGTTGAGTATGATGTCCTCCACCAAACTTACTGATGCTTTTTTTGACAGACAACAGATACCGGACTGCTTTCAAGCTGTTCAATGTGAGACGACTACAAGCAAATACCAAGCCACAGGAAGTGTCTGTTCGTGATTTATTTGCTGACAAATGTTCAATGAATGCAAAATGTGAGTCTGACATGCACGAAATTATGGACCATAACCCTTCAGCTTGTGAAATGTTTGGTCTCAGAGTTTAAGCCAAGAAAACAGAAGTGACGCACAAACACGCAAAAGGAAAGCCTTATGTACGGCATAATAGGATAGCAAATGGTCAAAACCTCCTCAAAGTGGAGATGCCATGCCAAGAACCTGAAACATTCTCAAATGTGCTGCCTGCGTAAACTGATGAGGATGATATAGCCTGACAGGGTTACAGACACTGAACTTGTCATAGCAGCAGGCATTCCAAGCATCTACATTGTAATATAAAATCACAGTTGAGATGGGGAGGCTACGTCACCAGGAGGCCAGAAGAGTGTCTACCTAAGAAGATCTTATACAACGAAATGAAAGAGGGAAAACGATCACAGGGCGGTCAAAAGAAACGTTTCAAAGCTTCCCTCAAGTCATATTTTAAACACTTTAGTATTGACACCGTGTCTTGAGAAGATTTCAAATAGAATCGCTCCACGCGACGGAGTCTCATCCATACCATAATTGCTCAGAGGAGAACAGAATAGAAGAGACAGTTCAGAAGCATGAGCAGCATGAATCTCAGACAAATAACACATCCTCCATTAATCACGTTAATGCAAACGGCGTCTCCTGTCAAGTGAGCCACAGACAATTCAGGGCACAGATTGGCTTGATCAGCCAAGCATACATTCACAGAAATGAAACGGGTCAGTGATGTCATAGTCAACATCGAATTCGAAGGACGAACATCAAAAATAAGCCATGAAAAAATATTGTAATGTTCTAATAATTAGACATGCTGTTACCATGCTACAAATGTGTGCAAGGTGGGAAACAGTTTGTTGTTTTATGACACAGCAATAATAGTTAGTTAGTGCCAAGCCAATTGGAGTGAAGTGCTTAACCCAAGGATTCAACGTGGTAGCCGAGCCAGGGAGATCAAATGTTAGGAACTGAACCATATAATTTGAGTCACTTGTCTGGTATGCTTGCTGGAGCACCATTGTTCTTTCATCCTCATTTTGCTACCTCTACTACTGTGGTTTCTACCTTCCTTAGCTGATTCCAGCTACTAAATGTGGGAGCGCATATTGAACGTATTCTACAACCAGAAGTTAACAATAGGTCAAAGGCACTGGGGGAGGCTACAAATTACTGAGTACTGCACTTGTCTCGATTTGCATACTGATATGAAATTTAGTCTTACTGTAACCTGAAATTAACAAACGTCAATGCAATATGATAATAAAAAATGGAAAAAATCCAGAAAAGTTAAACATGGCTCTGGTATTTTGATCAAAAACTTGCTTACCTGGCACCGTATGTTTCCAAGCCATCACATAACTTGGAGAACCCAACACTAATCATGCAGGATGACACCAAGATAGGTAAGGTCACCAGAGCATTGAGTATGATAAATGGCATCACCCACATCTGAGATCTGAAATATGGTACATTTTTCTTAGTTCAATACACGTATCTTATTCACCACAAAATGTAGCTTCGAAATATTCTGAACAAAATGAATATTTTAAAAGAATTTTAGATTTATTATTACCATTGTTGGCAAAACTTCGTGTAATAATCTAATTAGATTTTAATGTAGGTGTTTACTTCTCCTTTCTTCTTTATGTACTATTAGGGATATGCATTTCTAATCTAAATGAGATCGCACATTAAAATTAATAAATTAAAAATCGTTATATGCTATTTAAATTTGATACAATAATTTGACACTTAAATGAGCAAAAGAATTGAATCAACGATATGATAGGTTACAGCTGAAATCACTGAAAGGTTTTTATTCATGACGAATGAGGGCTTAAGATAATGATATTAACATAATTAATAGCTGACCTGTGAAATATTATTACAATTGATGAAAACATTAGCATGAAGTGAAATAATATCACAGTGTAAAAATATCTTTAAGATGGGCAGGATTCTCAACTCACAGACACGAATGACATTACGAAGAGATTCCACGTTGTCTCAAAAGTGTCATATAAATAGCTTAAAGTCTTTTAATAGGACTCTCAGTGCTGGAATCCCTTGAAAGATTAGGTATGTATAGTTTTTGATATGTTGTATGACATTTGATATTGGCTAAAAGTGTGCGTGTGTGTGTCACAGAAATGACTTACACCAAGACGAGATTCCATATTGTTTCAAAAGTGCTATATTAATAGCATGAAGTTTCTTAATATGACTATCAGTGTTGGAATCACTTGAAGCATTAGGTGTGAAAACTTTATGTGCTGTATGACATTTTATATTTGGCAAAGGCAAAGTTTGTGTGTGTGTGTGTGTGTGTGTGTGTGTGTGTGTATGGTGGAACAGGTCCGAGGGCTGGGGTGACAATATTATTACCAGCATCTGTTCAGTCAAAAATGCTTACAATAATTTTAATCTATCTGAAACTAAAATAAAATAGATATGTAATATGTTTTAACTGGACAAGTTGGTTGTTAAGAATATTGCCTCCGTGGGACTTTGACATTTTTTCATTTTTATATGCATGAAACCTCAAACCCCGGTGCAGCGTCAGTGTGATATTCTTTTTCCCTCTAGATTGCTGAACGTCTTGTATTAGATACTGCAAATGGTTGGAAGTAGAACTCATTGTGGAATAGGTACAAAACTGATTGGCATTTTAAAATATTATTGTCATAGCTACATGAGAATTGACTTAAACCTTCCTAAACATAGTAACAGGATTGCTACTTTTGTCACAAGCACAGCAGTTAGGAAACGTATACACTATATCTTACATGATTAATAAAGATCGACTCTTACAAGTCTGAAACAATCGGTTATTAAGTAAATTATGTTTCTGCGAGAACACGTATCGGACCACAATAACGTTAGGGATATAAGCTTACTATTTTCCTATTCCAGCCCTAAAATAAAGATGAAAAATGACTTTTTCCGTGTATTTTATATTGCCAAAGGGGAATAACTCTAGGCCACAGCATGCCTTAGACACGTGAGCATGAGTTCGGCTAGAACGGTTTTATGTAATGAGATCGGTTGAGTATTTTTTTAGAAACAAAATTTACTTAAACATTTGCATTCTCCTTCAAATATGTTCCCCGATCACATTAGCGTTAGGAACATGGGTAATAGGAGGTAGGAATGATGAGCAACGTACCTCTATTAGTCATTTAGGGGAAATATGTCTGGATTCCCCAATTGAACAATAACCCGTTCTCCTAATTGATAAACAACACCGACTAAGGACGGGTTTAAGAACACGAGTATCAAAATCTTCTTTCTAACAAAATTTCACTGGCGAATCCAGCGATGATAATTGGCTGTGTTCACTCTTTACTGGGCCTGGCTATTATCCCGGCCGCCAACGCTATTATCCCGGCCTAACCCTAACCCTAACCCTAACCCAAATCCAGAGATTGTTTCTGGGAAGTTAATTCGCTGAGATAAAAGCTCGGGAGGTTGACTCTACATGCCAACCAAATGCGTCTACTATGATTCGGATCGGGGCGTTGAGCTGAGATCTTCATGAGGTATCCCTGGTTCTGTGATACTTCAGAGTACACCGAGCTTATTATCCACCTAAGCCACGAATATAGGGATTGAAGAGTAATATCCAGCTTTGCAGCTTCTGCCCGTAGAGTCATTTGTGCGTGCCATTACTTGCGTTTTCAAGTAGTGTTTAAGAGTGCGAACACGGTCTTGCATGGATGCTGTTCTCGACGTGTACTCAAAGCCTGGCTGCGTCAGAACGATCACAGAAGAATCTTATCTGATGTAAAAGTAGTTATGGTCAACTGAAAAGGTATGTAATTCAGTCACCCGGTATGCTGAGGCTAAGGATATCAAGGTTATCAGAAAACATGCTTGCACGATAGTAGCTTCAAAGTAATGCAGGCGAAAGGGTTGATCTTATTATAGTTGAGGCATGTTAGAACCCAAGATATACACCATTTAGGAACAGAGTGAGTGATTATTGGTCGATGATACTGAAAATTATGTAAAAGAACTGATCTGTCTTTATCATGTTTGATAGTGTGTGAGCCATTATGTCTGAAAGTATGAGAGATCATTTAGCCATAGCCTTTGATAATAACTTTGACCAACGTCTTATCATCGAAAGCTAGAGAAAAAGTCGTCCAGTTAGGTAAGTGAGACACTCAAAAGGAAGATGCTTCTGATTTTGGCACCATTCATTGTAACAAGTCATTTTTCATCAAAAGCTTTCGAAATGGACGGCCTTATTGCTCGCGAGATTCGCTCCACCATAGAAGGTTTAAATTGTTTGGTCCGCAATGCTGTTCGAACAAGAGCCATGTGTGAAGAAGAAGAAGACGTTCCGGGCAGGGGTCGAACACCCGTGATTGTGGTTGCATGGGAAGATTTGGGTTGGTCTGAATCTTTCTTGGTAGATCTATCTAAAAGGGCTATCATAATAATTCTGGAATTCTGACCCTAATATTTGTGGACTATTTTAGATACCTTGATCTTGGGAGGGTAGGCGAAGGCACAGAACCCTCTCCAGTTTATTGAAGTGTGTCCATAGTCCAAGCTTCTGAGTCTGAAACTGGAGAGATGAAGGTGGACAATTTTTAATTCCACCTATCTCAAACAGGTATATCGTCTAATTCACCCAAAGTGCGCAAATCCAAAAAATGATGAGTGGAGCGATCATTACGAATGAATGGCTTGATCCTTCCTGGAAAGGTGTATACCATAACATTGAGTCTGCCAGGAATATTTTAGATTCGTACAATGATATTGAGTTATTCACAACATCAATTAAACTGCAAAGTCAAAACACAAAATTCGCATCATTTTGGTGCTCCCTTGTTTGAGGAGGTAGGTCACTACTACAGAGTTGACCGACAAAATAAGACCGTTTTCCTTCAGAGACGATCCTCCCAAAATTGGAATATGTCAATGATAGCCTTCAATCTTAGAAGGTTGATGTGGAGTGGCCGATCCCCAAGCTCCCATGTGTCGCTGACCATATCAAAGTTCATCATCAGGTGTGCACTCCAACTGTCTGTACTGGAATTGGTACATATTCATTTCCGCTTGAAGGTTCTCCAGATGGATCCCCCGACATCAGACAATCTATGATGTGCCACTGACATAGGAATGAGTGTTCAGCGGGTGTGATCATGACTTGTTCACCTAGGGAACCGGCGAATGGGTGCTTCTGAGTTAACAATTTCATCTGTATGGGGCGCATAAAGAGATGACCCAGCGGAGTCAAGTCCGCTCCCGTACTGAATAGTTTCATGAGTTTCAAGATCTCTCGCGCTTCAATCCAAATATCATTGGAAACGTACTTGACCAGTTCTACGATCCGGGATGCGCTGAAGACGTACCCGACTGAAGCTAGCGAGAAATTCCATACGCAGGTGACCAAACACTGGGACGGATTAATATTGGATTTTTTCCAGTTCACAAGAAATCCTATGCGAAGTAAAAGGGAAAAAATATCTTTCCTGGCTTGGAGTAGTATGAAAATTGTAATATGCATTTGGAGAATGCTGTACAGATACACTACCGTCGTTGTCGACCGGAACAGAGTGACGACATATCAGATAATCTTGGTAAAAGCCCAAGGAAAAATATTGAGGCCGAAGACTAGCACTTTGAGTTATCAACCATGTTGTGGTAAGCAAACGGAAGACATTTTCATGATGCTGTTTGGACTGGGACATGAAAATATTGGTCGGTCTGACCGAGACTGATGACATACTTGTCCTTTCTGATGAAGAAACAAATTGACGTCACTGTCTTCATCCAGAGTTTTGGAGATATAATGTTTTGATTGGGACGACACAGGTCACTGAACAATCTCAATAGCCAGTTCGTCTTTTAAATGATAGATGCAAAAGGTCGTATTTCACTCGATCAGACATTATGTGTATTAAGTGGAGAAGAGGAAGGGGAATGTATGAATAAACGAAATCCGAAGCCCTTCCGAAACCCCTTGTCACGCAATCGTCTCGAGGTAAAAGGGTGATCCAGTGAGGATGAAAATGTTGGAGACAGCCGCCAATCGGTAGGCTAGCTACGGACAGTGGGTTAAAGTGTCAACTTCTGTCGTTAGAGGACTTGTGGGGAGAAAACCTTGTTTCCTTACTTAGTTTTATACGTCTGAACGAGTCTTGTACCAATGGTATCAAAACGTCGCTGATACTTGGCTTTCTGTAAATAAAACCTTGGTATTACCGAGATCACCAATGCGACACGAAAGACGGCCATTAAGCACTTTTTCTTGCTAGATTGACGAAGTATCCAGAAAGACAGTTTTCTTCCTGGTGTCGAAGTCCACCCACTCGCTTGGCGGAAAGAGACCGATCCATATGCGAGCAATAGTCGGGTACAGTATGGATCAAGAACCGGACAGATGGACGGTACGTTCGGTAACCGGCACGGGATAAAATTTGTAGTACAGATGGATGGTATGGATTGAGATCCTAACGGTTGGATAGAATGGTCGTCAGCCGAGATATTATAAAAACTGAGGTGCGGCTAGACGACACAGCTCATTCAAGTCAACTTAATTCGTCTATCTTGCCACCGAACAGCTACGGTGATTATTTCGTAATGGATCTAATTGCCTTATTCGGCTTGTTTCGTAGGTCGCATGCGTCTCGCATGGCCGACTGCTGGCTTGCCGCGAGAAATTTCGTCATGTTTTTATCAGGTAAGAGCATTGTTGTGAAACATAATATGTCGCCAAAGGTGCGGAAAGAATGGCAGATCTATCATTAAAAACACTGTATATCATAAACGGCTGGATCTCGTAAAAGCATCATACGTCATGTCTTACAAGTGCTAAGACAGTGCTGCGAGATGTATGGAACTTACGCCATGTCGGCTGCCTAAAAGCGGAGATACACTTCCCCATTTTATAATAATTACTTTCTGGAGTAAACTCTCATTCTATCTTTACTTTGAACTTCTTCGACTGGTTCCATTTAAACGATAAGATTTAACAAAACACAATAAAACTGCACGAATTACGGAATATCAAATAAATCCGACTCTGCATGGTACTGACGAAGTTCATTTAGAAAGGGAAAGTAATATTTGTGCGTGTCTTCCTTCGCATTTAATATGTTCGTCGACAGGTTTTACTGAAACGACAAGATTAAACAAAACAATAAAAAAAAAACAACGAATGCCATAAAATGCATACACTGCACGGTACTGGAGAAGTACATTTTAGCACACGCAAAGCACGATACGAGTATTCTTCCTCAAGCTTGAAGTTATTACATGTGTTACCCTTTGTCATTCATTAAAGCAATGAGATAAAAGTAAACAACAGAACTCTCTAAATTACCAAATAACATATACACTGCATGGCTTCCTTGGCCTAGAATTTGTTGAATTTATTACACTTCATCGACAGGTTTCACTGAAAACTAAAACAAAAGACAACAAAATGTGTAAATTAACGATGCAGTGTGTTAATAAGTCTCTGAATCCACACCCGTTACTAAAAGAGTGAGCGAGAGGAGTTAATGGGAACGATATGGGGTCAATGAGACTTCCATGCAAAAAAGTGAATATTGGATATAGCCTTAAGGAAATGTAAAGGCTCAAAAAATGTATAGCCTCAATGGGGATTTAACATGGTGTTGCAGTATATGAACAAGGGGAATTGAACATAGATGACGTCACGGTACTGGGCACTTGGACAAGTGTGGACAGTGTTACATGTGTCTGACCTCAGTCGGGTGGGAACTTAGAAACAGTGTTAGAGTTCACCTCAATACGCGATGCTGTATGTAGTTAGGTAGATAGGTGAAATGGAATGATAGAGACAAAGGGAATTTTAAAGGGACAATCAAAACACACACATACATACATACATACACACATACAAACGTACGTACGTACATACATACATACAAACATACATACATACATACATACACATACATACATACGTACGTACATACATGCATACATGCATGCATACATACATACATACATACATACATACATACATACATACCCATCACAGTATTATACCATCCAACATCCCCTTACCATGCAACATGCCTTGCACACCCACAAACACACAAACATTATTGAAATTCCACATAACCCATCATTCTATGACGTCGGGGTCTGCTTGTGTGTGAGTATTGATCCATAGTTTGAAAAATCAAGACAAAGCAATGATGGATGAACAGACTGACAAAGCGTTCCCACTGGCATTCCTAAAGCGCGTACGTGAAGGCAAACATACCTTTCATTTCAATTTTAACTAAAACAACCCTGAGGGATAAAAAGAGGTGAAATATTATATATTCATAGAGTGTCAATTCAAACAAAACACACCATCCTTAGTATACAAACATCAAAGCCAAGAGACACTTATGTTTTCTTTCTAGTATATTCTCTCCGTTTAGAAGTTACAATTAAATTTCACAACACATCACTAAAAGTCCATTCGCTTCTTCTGTAACTCTCTATTCTCCATTTTTTGAATTTCATCAATGCCACAGTTTTTTCTACTTCTTCACTTTCTTCATTTCGTATTCATTTCTTATCTTTCTGGCCTGGTATGGGTTCTTCCTTTTCGGAGGGATCGTCTTCATTTTCGAACGCCCTCTTTGCCTCTTGTTTATTTGATCGGTTCTATTTTTTTGTGGGCAGTCTGAAGACCAATGTCCTTTCTCCTAACATGACAACATGTATCTTGACCTTTGTCTCTCTTTACTCCTGTCCTGCTTTAACATTGTGGACATTGGGTCAACCAATGTCATTTCTCCTGGCAGGTACAGCAAGTATGTTGACCTTTATCTCAAGAGAAGTAGTCTGTTGTCTTTTCTGAAGTAAACTTTTGAATGAGTCCCTCTAAATTTCTGATCGCAACAACCATCTTTTGTGTCCAATCTCTAACCAGAGGGGTAAGTTTTATGGACTCTTCAATTCCAAGACACTAACCCTATATATTGGGACCTATTGCGTGAGAAACCATGTCAAACGCAATGTTTTCAGTCAAGATGAAACGGTTACAGTGATAACTAGAAGAAAGTAAGAGACATCATCGTACCATCTCTCTCTCTCTCTCTCTCTCTCTCTCTCTCTCTCTCTCTCTCTCACACACACACACACACACACACACAAGAGCTACTGCATTGGGTGACCAGAGGACGGGCGGTATTTTTGTGTCGAGATTAATGTTTTGAGAGATGGGCAGATAGAGAATTAACGTTACATTGTACAGAGAGTACGAAAGAATGATAAAAGACAGAAATGTAGGACACCACTTTAGTTCTGATATTTTTTGAGATATTTTAAGACAGATGTAATTAAGACAACGGAGCAATTCACGTAATTATTGTGACTACTGACTACATTTTTGAAGACGCATCTTAAAAACGGGAACAAATATCATTAGGATTTCAATCGAAATCATTTGATAAGAAACTTAGTGTGTGCTTTTGTGAGTGTGTGTGTGCGTTTGAGTGAAACAGAATTGTCACTGCGACAGAGCGAGGGAATTGTACTATAGGAACAGACAGAGAATTTACATTGTGCAGAGATTGAGAAAGAAAGAATGGAAAAAGATGGAAACGTAGGGCACCATGTTCGTTTCTGATATTTTTGCAGACAAGGGAAATCACAATAGTTTACAATGAGTTTCTGAAGACAACAGTGCATTCAATGTACGAAATGTTCAGAGGTAATTTTTTTCATACTACCGTATTAGTTGATCTATATCCCAAATTTAAGAGACGTCATCTTGTGTAGCACACGCCTAGAGGTTTCATTGTGGTAACATTTCCATAAAGCAAGGACGGGAATAACATCACCTAAACCAAGTCTTGTTCTACCGACCTCTTAAAGTGGCGGAAGGACAAAAATAGGTCGAACATTGTTACATTTTTGTGTCCTCAACGCATGTATTGGCTTTACGATGAGAATTTGCCGTAGGGCGGATCATAAAGTGCAGTTATACTCGTGTCCTTGTTTTTTCCTTTCACCCCAAAACGGTAGATCCAATGTTAGAAATTTTTTTGTGATACATAGTAAAACAAAATAGGGCTAAGTGGGCATGCAAAAGCACAATTTAAGATTTATATTTAACTGCAGCAAAAAATATCCTTGTTCCATTTTTTAAAATTAGAACAAATATAATTAGGATTAAAACCAAAAATCATTACAACGGAGAGAGAGAGAGAAAGAGAGAGAGAGAGAGAGATTCCTACTTTAAAAATATCACGAAGCGTACTTTTGTTTGTATGGTATATTTTTCTTACAAAATGTTCAAAAACACACATCTCATTTAAATAATCACTACTACAAGAAGAAAGTTACAGAGAAAAGGAGACATCGTTGCCGAGTAGTGTGGTTTTATGGAGTACGTACGCGTCCTAACATTACAGTACCTTCTCTAGCTCTCTTGATGACAGCAGCTGTCTTTCTTTCTTATAATTGTTTTCTTTCGTGGTAGGTTTTTAATCAAAGGTCCGTCAACTTCCAAGTCATAGATGTTAGAAAGACACGGAGAAAGACAGAGATTTTACAAAAAAAGTCTCAGAAAGAAGAGAGACTCCAAAAAGAAAATTCTATTGCATGGGTAGAAAACATTTCTTCAAGTATATATATGGGCTCTATGACCTTTGCGTTGGTCTAAGGCAATATCCATTTAATACAGAATAAGCTGGACATATCACAAACATATTTACAAGTTATCTAGTTTCGGGTTCTAGAAAATTAAATTTCATGCCTTCGACAAAAGACTTCATATACAACGTAATTACATTTCATCTAGTAATGCCATTTCATTCACGCTACAATTAATGTCCGTTTAAAAAAAAACTAAAACAAAACAAGAAACAATCAAACAGGACAAGGTTCGTGTTTCTCCTTTTATCTGTCACACACGGTGTTGTTGGCTTTGTCAGCTACCACGTTTATCCCAGTGTATATGTTTCCAATCATTTTCATTCATAACTCTGCTGGTCTATTATCGTGCTAGGTACAATTGCCGATAAGCATATCAAGCGCCGTCATTGTCTTCTTCCCATGGCAATGCAACGTATGCCATATGAATCGTCACCTTCCCACCTTTCCAACAGTGATATCAAATTCTTCTATATTTGTCAGAGTGTCTTCCATAGTTCCCGAACGTTTTGGACGAAGTTAATTCTGCAGGCGTACTAAACTCGAAACATACAAAGTATGCTGATACATAGACTCAAATGACCTCAATCTTTGACTTGGCATGTGGCACTGTCGTTCGCGTTCCTCGTACTATTAGTTAAATAAGTCCGTAATGAAATCTTCTGCTTTCTCGCGGGGGGGGGGGGTGTGTCACAGTCGAACTCTTTAAATATCACCGTGTATGCGTAAATCGTCGTTCTAAATTTTCTCGAAGTCACTGTGTGAGTCATTGGGATGCTAAAATACTCTTTGGGGTATACTGAATACTTTTCCGTCTTGGACGAAGTTTGTTGTGATGATATGTTGGAGAAGGCGGTTGATCATGTTTCATATAGACCTTTATTCTGTGTGGAGTCATTCATCCTTCTAGTTCTGCGTTTTTTCTGGTAATGAAGTGTCGGTCTTGAAATTCTTCCAATGTATATCTGGATATCCGTTCAGTAAAGTCAAATGGTTGGGAAGTAATATATGTTTCTGGTACAGGATTTGATACAGTTATTCCAAGGGTCGGCAAACGATTTGATGAGTGGGTAAGTGTATAAATTTGTGCGTTTCGCAGAAGGTCACTCTAAAGTGTCGATCCTCTCCAGATTGCAAAGCTTCTTTCAGCACGCCAAAGTTCACCAGTTAGCTCGTGCGATGGTTCAGTGTCAATCCTTTCACTTTGCACTCTTTGTGCAATTCTTTGTTTGTCTCGGTATTTGTAACTATAATTTTTAGGACCGCCGTTATCAAAACTCAGAATCTTGTTTTCAGGGGGCTCGTCCGTCCTGGCTTCTAAACGGTCTCCTTCGATGGTTGATGAGGATGATGAAAGAGATCTATGTACATGCGACTATCCGTGTCAAAGTAGAGGACACGATCTCCTAACTGGATTAACGCTTGGCACAATTTTAAGCGAGCGTGAGCCGTCACGTAGGCCACAATGACGACAATTCCAAATTCGTCGGCCTCCACAAACTACTTTTTCTCGTAATTGACTAGGAGCAAATCTTGGCGAACGACGTTCATGTGTTTCATATATTTTGTTTTGTCGTAAATCATTTGAAAGTACTGTGATGGTTCTGTCAAATACTCTGTCTTGGGTAAACACGGTCGTTGTGTCATTTTCCCCTACAATTAATTCAACATGACTCTCGCAAACTAGCTTCTTCCTTCATTTTTCTCGACATGGTCTAAAGTGATACCTTCCTTGGAACAGTATTACGCTTTGAATTTCTCTTGCTATTATAATTCCAGTTCCAGAGCCCAAAACAATGCCACGCTGACCCACGTTCCTGTAAATGCGCGTTATTTCATGAGCGCGATGACAAGACCGGTCTTGTTTACACGTTTCGGCATAGGTAAGGCACAAAGGAAACAATGGTAATGTAAAAAGGAATGGTACACGTCGGTGGTAGGCAGGACTTTGCATTTGATCAATCTTGGTATTGTCGAATGTTTTTCATACCGATATCTGCCGCAAGTAATTGAGGGCGCTCTACTGAAAAATGACAATATTGTACTTTTGAAAATACAGCGAACAAATGTCCAGGTATTTGATTTCTTCTCCTTTCTCCTCGACTGCGTCGTACAGGAAACATGTGGTGTTCGTCCTCGAACGGAACTACTCTGTGGGTCGACAGGGTCTACCAGGTTGTTACTTTCCATGATGTGTTTAACCTCGGGATCGGTTTTGAAACGGCGGTCGTACTCGTGTTCCCACATTTCAATGACTCGGTATTCTTACTGGTCTAACCTCAAGCGTCGTGGACAAATGTCCTCGTACAAGTCTTCCATGATACGCAGTAAAAACTGAGTTTCAGTGTCACGTACTGGATTTCAGGTCAATCATTCGTGAGAAAAAGTCGTCCGTTAAACTCTTAGACAATCTAGGGGTCTTCTACGTCCGAGACATCCATCGAATACGTTCCAATGGTCTTTTCGCCTCCTCCGTTTGCGGCATGGTGGATCCATTTGTCTTCCTTTTCGCACAGGTAATGTAACCAGCGGTTAGGTTTGACTGAGTAACGACGTTTGATGAACTCGGTAGTTTGAGGGTGTATGAGGCAAATATTCAGGAGAAGACCTTGACGATGGTTCAGTTTTCTTGCAAAGGATCGATCCCTCCGTGCTCCATAAACAGTTATCAAAATTATCCATAGCAGCGCAGTAAAATATAGACGTCGGAGCTACAATACTTTAACATTTCTTCCTGAAAGTCGAAGGGGTCCGAAGTGTTGGAGCGGTACCAAATGTAGAAAGCTTCTTCTTGTTCGGTGCAGATGTTGTCGGGGTCGTAGTAATGAGCTTCATGCAAATGGGTAGAACGGCGTGTTGATTGGCTTCGGTATTGAAAAAGTGTGGAAATACCCTTTGGCCATTTCTGTTATTCCAAACGTTTCAGGCCTTCGACTCAAAGGCAATGCTAAATAACTAATTAAATCTTTAAACTGTTCATGTCACACTTGCATGGAGATGATATTGGCTCCGTTCAATGTAACTTTAGGGCATTCGGTACCTTGTTCTGTACAGCATTTCGAAATTGTCCATCGTATCTCGAGAAATTGCGAGCCATCACTTTGGCATAGAGATGGCAGTATCAGTAACGTTCGATGTCCTCTTGACTCTTGGCCTCGTCGATAGGGTTTAAAAATCCACCGGGCAAAATCGACAAGCGTATTAGGGTCTCGAAAAATATTTTCATGTCCTCCAGGAATCTCGCTACAGTGAGAGCATTCGAAATGGAAAAAGATTAAAGTTCCTTTCTATTTGCCATTCTGCTCCTGTGTTTCGATTGCTTGTTTTGAATGTAGCAAGCATGTTCCAAGTCCACCATTTTGCTACAAATGTAACATCTTTCTTTCCTCGACAAATGTGCTTTTTGGGACTATTGGTATGTATCAGCAAGTATAGCACATTCTCAGCAGTTGGCAAGCACTTTCCTGATGTGAACCTTGCGTCATGAAGTGTTGGTAACACGCAGGGCTTATAAAAGTTCGCTGACAAACATAGCAATACATTTGATCTTTCTATCTGTTCAATGTAACCTTAATTCTCTCTATGCTCATGTCTCAAAACACACGAGAGTACTGCTCGTTCTGTTGCCACCCAATTCAGTAACACTTGTGTGTGTGTGTATTTGAGAGAGAGAGAGAGAGAGAGAGAGAGAGAGAGAGAGAGAGATAGAGGAGATAAAGAAGAAGATCCCCCGAACAGGAAGAAAAACCCATATTAGTTCAGACGAATAAGAAAAAAGAATTGAATACGAGAAGAAGAAAGTGAATAAGCGAAAAAAAAATTCTGGCAGTGAGGAAAGTAAAAAGTTGAAAAAGAGAGGTGAAAGAATAAGCAAATGGACTTTTAGTGACGTGTGGTGAACGTTTAATTGTAACTTCTGAAAGGAGAGAATATACCAGAAAGAACACGTAAGTGTATATTGGTCTTGATTATTTATACTAAGGATGGTGTGTTTTGTTTTTATTGACACTGAATGAAGATATCCTCTTTCACCTCTTTCTATCCCTCAGGGTTATGTTTTAGTTAAAATTGAAATGGAAGGAATATTTACCTTTACGTACGCGCTTTAGGCATGCAAGTGGGAAAACAGTGGTCAGTCTGTTCATCCATCACTGTTGTGTCTTTATTTTTTTAAAATTTGGATAAATACTCACACAAAACGCAGACCCCTACGTCATAGAATGATGGGTTATGGGGAATTTTAATAGCGTGGGTGTTGGATGGCATGGTGATGTGATGTATAGTATATTTTGTTTTGTAGGAGATAGTATATTTTATAAATTTAATCACCTTCTCTTACATTCTAAACTAACACAGAACGTTTTGGATTTTGTGTGCATGGGTGTTGGATAGTATAGTTGGTGTGTGAGATTATTTTGTGGTGTGATGGATAATATATGTTGTGAGATGTCATCTCCTTCTGTTACATTCTAAGCTAAGAGAAGGTGATATGTATGTGTGTTTATGTGTATGTTTTGATTGTCCCTACAAAACCCCCTTTGTCTCTCTCAATCCATGTTACCTACCTACCTACAGTAGCGCGTATTGAGGTCAACTCGAACACTAATACTAAGCTCTCACCCGACTGAGGTCAGCCACTTGTAATACTCTGCCATTTTTCCCCTAGTGGCCAATACCGTGATGTCACCCATGTTCAATTCACCCTGTCCCTATACTGCCACACCATGTTGAATTCACATTGAGGCGTTTCATTTTTTGAGCCGATAAATTTCCTTTCGGCCTTATTTAATATTCACTTTTTGCATGCAATTCTCATTGAACCATTATCTCCCCCATTAACGACTAGCGAGAAATAGGCAGTGTGCCCGAAACCGCGAACAACATGCATCAACGATAACGTGCTGTGCTATGCGGTCTAAATTGTCAAGTTCGAGAATGTGTAAAATACTCTCAAAACTCAGGAAGTACTATGAACATATGTTTAGGAATGAATATTAATTAAAACAAATCCGAACGTTTTAAAGGATGGTTAAAATTTAACACCAGTTTCGGTTTGGATTCAAGGGAGGACTCACAAATGATCCTACTGTACGGAGGCGATACTAAAACCAGAGACACCTGGCGGTGGCAAGGGGATGTAATGGGCAAGAATTATTGTCCGTGGCATGAAATAGACTAAAAAAGACGATAGTTTTACTTTTAGTAGGGCTGGATTCCAAAGGTAATAAGCTTATACACCTAAAATAAAGGTGATCGGAGACGTATTTGCAGGCGAAACACAAATGAATGACCAAAACTGTTAATCTGATTGTAATTTTGACATAACTTGCGACAACTGCATTCAACGTTATTTTTTTGTCGTTCTCAGCCATGAAAACTATTTCCACGAGTTGTTGTCTAAACTTCTGACTAAAACTGTTATCCTATTTGCCTTTCTTCCTGTTTTTCACGCTGGTTAATGCTGTCTATGTTAGCTCCGGCAACAATAATATCACAATGTATTTCTTATGATTTCTCTAATTGTTAAATATTTAATCAGTGTATATTTCCACCATCAATCTTGCCTGACTGCTAATCAACCAATTAACAAATAGGTCCTTTGTTTGCTTGTCTTATCTTTACCTTCACATGGTTCTATGGAGTCATTACTTACATTTGAAGTTAAAAAAACAAAGCTGCACACGGTATTTATTGTTACATTCATGCTGGCAATTTATAGTGGAGATAATGCTTTATGCTT
Source organism: Sinohyriopsis cumingii (assembly GCA_028554795.2). Classification (NCBI taxonomy): domain Eukaryota; kingdom Metazoa; phylum Mollusca; class Bivalvia; order Unionida; family Unionidae; genus Sinohyriopsis; species Sinohyriopsis cumingii. Next base: position 188,323,184 of record CM068824.1, on the reverse strand, counting down.
GACAGTATGCATGGCAGTATAGATGGGGTCATCTGGACATGGACTTACAGTATTTATGATGGATGCTTGTCATAATAAGATTTGCTATTTAGAGCTTATTTTGCCATAGATTAATAAGATATGTTTTAATTATTTTATTTTGCAGTTATGAAGTTCATAATAAGAAAAGAAATAAGATTTACATTTGTAACAACAAATGTCTGACAGGAGTATTTGACAGTTGTCAAAATATTGCTACCATCAGGTATGACTGGAATATACAAGCATTTCCTAACGATTGATGAATTAATTAAGTTGCCAAGTCATTATATAACAACGAAATAACCAATCTGTTTCAAATTTTTTATAATCCTTTTTCATTTCTTATAATATGTCTCGAAATTAAAATGTCAGTTGAATATAACTTAGCTGCATGCTAACCAGTTATCACTTAGCTGCATACTAACCAGTTATAATCGAGCTGCTGTAACTGGCTACATGACTTTGAAATAGAACATTTTAAGCTGAAGAGGTGGAATCTTATGCTGTTACAATGAAGCTGGCAACTCCCTCATTTGACTTTGCAATCATATAAGTTCTAAATTTATCATTCTACTTTAAAATTTAAAATATTTAACTTTTTTCTTCCACTGTCGTTTTAAAGATGACTTGTTTAATTTGGGATGCATCCGAGGAACTTTAATTGGAGGGTGGAGTGAGGTGGGGCCTGCTGCTTTTATTTCAAGATGGAAAAGTTTAAGTCAACTATTATATTGGACATAATGTTTTCTTGCACATTAATCAGACTAATATTATTGTCTCAAGTTATTTATGAGCTAAAAATGGTTTTCAACAAAATCCAAGCCAACCCGAAACCACATCCAATACACCAAATGGTTGGTCCCTTATCCATATAACTGATTGAACGACCCCTAAAACTTGGTTCAGGCAGGGAAATAGTGGTATGTTATATTTCCAGCAGCCCAAACACAATTTCACAAACTATTACTATGAACCTATATACAACCGAAGATCAACACTGGAACAGAGTTTTAATGAAAACAATTACGACTAATTCCAGAAGCCCGTCGCACACATGATTCCGCATATTTGTGATATTTTTTTAATAACTTATCAATACTTATCTGCAGCATGTGGCTAATATACATATTACTGTCAGACTATCTGAAGTCATGGTAACAGAGTTTATCATATTTCTTGTAATTGGTGAATGTGAGACAATTTTTAGATACATCTAAAGACAATTATGTCAGTTGGCATCATATACATTAAACAAAAAATTAAAACATTTGAAATTAAATTAAATCAAACTATGAATCAATTTTAAAAATTTGTAAATTTTATTCATTTAAAGCTAAGTTGATGCTAGAAGTTTTTAAGAAAATGCAATTTTTGGCCACAAATTTGTCAGGTTCAACTACTATTAAATGGTATGGCATCATGATAAAAAGTCATACAGATACCCAGAAGCCCAGAAGGTAAATCACGGTGTTTTCAAGAGGAAAAGTGGCTTCTCTCTATGTCTTATATTGGTCCCTTAGTGTTGAATTGAAAAAAGTTGCCAACTTTGGTACATATTATCACCCTCATTCCTAAAATCAATGAGCTCAGTCAGCTAAATATAAATGTAACTAAATGACAATTTAGGAATCTATTGAAATTTCTTGCAATTAAGATAGAAAAATCAAACGAATAGAGGTTTTAGGTTTCCTTGCTTATCGCTAAACTGCGTGCAAGAAAGGCTAAAACTTTCAATTCCAACCTATTTAGTTAAATGAGAGGACTATGACAAAATATTGCTCTCAAATGTGACTTGATTTCAATCAAACTGTCCACATTAAGTAAATTTGGATATATTTATTAATTGCGTAACTGATCCACCTGCTTTGACATAACATTATGATGCAACTTTGACATAACCCTATAATTCAGCTTTGCATAGTTTTCATTTTACTTTGTTCCCGTTTTTGTACAAAATGCTGCCAAACTTGCATACCAGATACCAATTATACAATTTGAATATTTGATGTATTTTCGTTTGAATGTTTGGTTATTTGCTTAAGCTGTTGTTATGATACACCTGTTTCGTTTGAGCAACAGATTTTCACACCAGGATGACAAATAAATATATATGGAATGTAAGACACCCATATATATGACCCAGTACTATGGCTTGATGTCAGTCTGGAAAGTTGCATTGAAAAGCAAGCATACCTTCATTACATTTACATACCCTTTATTTCTATAGACTAAGGAATTTTAAATAAGATGCTCACCCAGTGGTGGGATCCCTGGTGGACTTGTAGAGAGCATATCCATGATATAGATACCCATTGCAAGGCCATAAAATATACAGACAAAAACACTCCATTGCCGATGGAGGGAATTTAAATATAATGCTCACCCAATGGTGGGATCCTTGGTGGACTTGTATAGGGCATATCCATGATAGATACCCATTCCAAGGCCATACAGTATGCAGACAGCAACGCTCAGATAGATGGAGAAGCTGCAGTTTCTATCAGGACTGGAAAATAGGTTAAAGTAAATCTGGTCTTTCCACTTTATCTCACTGTACAGAATGCACATCCCTTTGAAGTTTGTCTGAAAAATGCAACATTTTAAAAAATCAGCATTATATCAAAGACGGTTTCTAACGATGTGCATTTTTGATGGAAACAAATAAAGCGCGAAACACCCAACCCGGATAACAGTTGAAGAGAACACTTGGTATCACCTGAAAACGAATCTGTAATGCAGCCTCCTCCCTCTGTATTACTTTAATGATTTTAAAATCGTCAAATAAAGTCTTAGGCTAATTGCTATATTGCTGTTGTTTAATGGCACAGCAGTACGTCAATAACAATTTAGTACCAAGGCAAAGGAGTAAAGTATCTTCCTCAAGACACGCCACGACTTACAGTGAACCAGGCTAGTCCAGCTAGAAGTTGTACCTGTGACTCCTGGGTTCTGAGTCTGGGAAACTATAAATGAGCCACTGCATTGCTACTTAAATCAACAGCATCAACGATGGAGCTGACGCTTCCAGAAAATTGATAATTGTACCTTGACATACTTCTGGTGGTGTTGCGGGAAGGACCAGTTTGATGATATACAGACTTGTACCATTCAAAAGCCATGTCAGACTTTTTGTTGTTTTTATGGCTTTGGAATGAAAGGTCTAAAAAGATAATCCCCTTAATTTTGGAAATAAGTCTATAATTTCATACTTGATCTTCTTTTTGTAAACACAATACTCATGCATGCAAGCAGTAAACGATATACCAAGAAGCTAAGTCAATACTGTGACAGTAAAGAACTTAACGTCACCTTCTTAAAACATATGAGTGATTAAACAAAGTGATTACTTTACTGGGAAGGGCACAACTCCTCCCTTCAAAACATATAATTTAGGTACAAGATGGCAAATCACTCTCATCACCAGCAATTTTCAGATCACTGAAATAATGTACGATGATTTGTATATTAGTCTGCGTGTTCCATGCTGTTCTCTTTCAGTTTCTGTAGTTACATTACACAGATACTTTAACTTTCACATATAACAACTTTATAATATATATTTATTGTCTATTTAACAAATACGGCATTGCAACAGTTTTTAATAAAGTTTTACCGTTTTTTTTTATTCCCAGGGATACAGTTTACATCTATATAGATTATCGACTGTATGACACAAAAATAAAATTGTGAAAAAAGGTGAGGAAAACATTTGCCCTGATTGCAGGGAATTAACTAATTTTAATTATATAGCAGTTCTTGTGAATTTCATGTTTGCCACAAGTCACAGATGTAAATATCCAATGAACAATAATCGTTCTGATAAATCTGAAGAACTCATTCCCTAAGCCAATAGTATTTATACAAACCTACTGTCAAATGTCCACAAAAAAAAAACGAACTGGTCGGGAAAATTTCAATTTGAACCATATAGACCCGAAAAATAGATACGGGCCAAATACTAATACAAATTAAATATTTACTGATATTTATATGTTCACACTGGAGTCTTAGCATTTACTTGCGATGATTTTTAGTTTTCGTGGCTAGTTGGAAAGAATAATTGCCTTCTTATGCAAAAAGATGATACTTCAACAACACTACTATTAAGCTTTATTATTCACAAATAACTATCTAAATTTCTTAGTGACTGATTTAAATTAAATTCTAAAACTGAAAGATTTTAGAGAACAAAATACAAAAATATAATGAAAAACAAAACAAGAGTCCTTATATATTCTACCTCCAAAAGCTATTTCTATGAGTTCAGGATAAGACCATTTAATTCTGTAAACCGCTGAGTTCTGATACTAACTCTGATATTCTTCAGGAATTATGTCATTTTCAGAATTAGCTGCTGTTGCTGTCGGATTGCCGTACATTTTGTTTAGGACCAACAAGACATAACTTAGGACCAAGGAAAAAGCATGAGAGGTCTGCTGGCTGAAAACCTATGTTAATATGACGTTCTATTTTGAAGAAGTACGAATAACATGCTTTTCAAAATGGCTGCCATGTTGGCTGTATTGGATATCAAACTGGCACATTTCTATTTAGAACCAACCATATCTCATATATCTTTTGGTGAAAACACAATTCCAATATGACCAGCCATGCATTGAGGAATAGTGACAAGAATATTTAGAACATGACAAATATGGTGCCAAGACCATTTTCGTTCAGGTCCAATTGTAAATCATGATAAGTCGTTGAGAAAACAAATCAGGTTGATACGACAATCGATTCTAGAGAAGTAATTACAGCAAGAGTTTCAAGATGACAATTGGCATCCGTAATGAATATTCCAGTGACACCCATCTCATTCAGGGACAACTAAAATTCATAAGAGGTCACAGTAGTAGTAACAAAATTTATTTCTATAAAATTCTAAGGTCGAAATCAAGGCTGTATCAAGATCTGAATGTTAGTAAACATGTTTTTGTTTGCGTCACCGGTGGTATAAGTGGTGAGAGCGTATGCTTCTAATGCGGGAGATCGAGGGTTCAAACCCTGGCCGAGTCATACCAAAGACTTATAAAAATGATACTAACAGCTCAGCATTAAAACCCAAGTGATAGGACTGGTCGTTCTGGAGTCAGATAATGTTACTTGGTAGGACATGATGATACGTGTCTGCGATATGACGCCCCAGTGCTAGACCTCACTCTAAACTGCCACGCTGCAGACACTGTGGCAATACGGCCAAAATATTATTAAAGCTACGTTGAAAACCCAAATCACACACATCGTATCTGACATTAGACATGTAGGTCCAACTCCCACTCCCGATTATGGATTAAGGTCAATCACTCATGACAAATTAGATATACCAAATATTCTATATAAAGGTATACTGCATGAATTTGTCTCCGCGGGAAATTTCTTTCCGTTCCTTGATCATCAAAGGTGTCTCATAAAAGCTGATTGTCCTTTAATATCGGTGAGTTTGAGGAACTGCTAAATCCATCAATTGTTGGAAGTGTAAACACCTGTTTCATGGCTAATTACACCAGCTGGCCTAACAAAAGTTAGTCCTGTATTTCCCAGTTATAGGTAAAATCTGGATGCTAGTTATTGGTACTAATTATAATTGATCAAAACGGCAACACACGTGACAATGATAGGAGATAAAGTGATGATATAATGTACATCAGGGAGTAGAGCGAGTATACGGTAATCTTGTGTGGAACCGTTAGTTATTATTTTGTTATTTGTGCTTCATAGCTACACTAAATACTTGTATCTTAATAGCATACTATTACAGGTACAATAATACATTTAAATGATATTATTGATACTATTACTAATAATAATGATAATGTTATTAGCAGCAGGGAAAGTGTACAGACTTTTTGGCCGTTTTTCGACAAAAACCATCATTTTTCAGGGGGGGGAGGGGGGGGTAGACTCAATATTGTAGCCTCCGAGACACAAAAATAATCCTCGGCAGGGAAGTTCTACAGACCAGACGGTTCCGCCAAAATAAAGCCTCCTACGAGAACTTTCTCCGTAGAAGCCTCAGAAAGCAGAAATAAAGCTTCCTACGAAAAACAATTTGCGTAAATTCAACCCCGAGTGCAATTTTTGTGTGCAAATTCAATGATTCTGGACAAGGAAAAAATACTATTTTTTGGGGGGGGGTGGGTGGGAAAAAATTCGGGTGTCGTGGAGTTTGCAAAGATTTGGCTGCGGATCTTAATTTTACGTCACATTAAAACAATATAGTTGAAAATAATATGAGTCGGAAAGCTAGTACAGTTGGAGAACCTCATTCTGCTAGATTAGCGCGAGAGCAATTAGCTGCATTAAAGAAGCTTATCCCGACAAAACAATTATTCAAGAGAAATGTTCGTGGTTACGAAGATGTGCAACATGGAATTGCCGAGGTTTCGTCGAAATGGTTGAAGCCAGTTACCGGAACAATCGAACAAGTTGTATTTGGCGACGAAAAAGATCCGGATACCAAGAAAAAGGGAATTTTTCCCATGTTGAAAGGTATTGAGGAACAATCACGAACATTACCGGATCGATTAGCAATAGCAGCACAACAACAAAAGCAACCTGCAATTACTTATAAAATAAGTAGTAGGGGAAAACCCGGATTGGGAAAACCCGGATTGGGAAAACTCGGAGTAGGAAAGAGGAAGTTTAATATCGATAATTTAAGAGAAAATTTCACCGATGAGGGATGGGAAATAATATCACGACCGCTATCTACGATGTATAGTTTAGATCAATTTGGTCAATTTGCGGAGGACATGTTTAGTGTTCGAAATGAATATTTGACTGAAATAGGAAAAGGAAGATATCCAAGTCGTAATAATTGGTATGGTATGTTATATAAAGTTTATGCGGAAAAAACACAGGCGAGTGAAAGGGATCCGTCTTTTAGAAGATTTTTAGAAGCAGCAGACGGTAGATATAATTATAATAAACAACTAGCGGAAGATATAAAACAGCAAGCGAAGGAAAGAAAACAACAGGAGAAGGAAGAAAAAGCTAAAACACGAAGGAGAAAAGTAATACCACAGGAAGATATTCAACCACAGGAACCAATAATTCAACCACAGGAAGAAGATATTCAACCACAGGAATTAGGAGCTAGACCAAAAGAAAAAATTCCACCTCAGAAAAAGGAGAGAAAATCAAGAAGGAAAAAAGATCAGAGTGACGAACCGATAGTTGCACCCGAATTCAAACCATCTGCGGACAATGGTTCGTCAGTAATTGATACTAGAATATCCGCTGATAATTATTTGAACAAGAACATGATGTTTTTACTCGGAAACTACGATTCAAGAATTGCGATGGCTGCGGATAATTCTCCGGAAAATAAAAGATTTTTATTGAAAAAAGATATTGCTGATAAAGTCGAAGAAGTTGATTGGCGGGCGATAATTTATTTTGGTAGTTTAGGAAAACCAATAGATTATTCTGATGAAAATTTTATAAAATTTTTATCGGATGTTGGTAAATACAAATTATCAGTAAAGATGCCGACAAGTCCATCATCTACAAGGGCGAGTGATACATTAATCCCCCAGTTTTCCCCCCCTTCCTTCCACCTCCCTTCAGAACCATCACCTGAGGCAAAAAGAACGGTATTAGATGTAGGAACGGAATATTCTCCCCCCCCGGTACCAAGTACTTATGGTACTGAGGATATGCTTCGCGAAGGTATGCGGCGTCGTTTTAATCTGGGACCTCGTTATTTTCAAGGTGACGAAGGTCGGTCTTTTCGCTCCTCCCCTCCTCCATTGCCACCGCAATCTCCAGAACCAAAGTCAGGAAGCGGATATACCATTTGCCCTGACAGCGTTGTCAACGATGTGTCTCGCCTTGAGGTATTAATCGGAGGAAAACGAGCTGGAAATAACTCTCGTGAAATAATCAACGAGGCCTCAGATATTTGTCAGCGATTATTCCGCGGTGGCGTCATCAATTCTCACATTTACAAGGAGTTCGTCGATGAACTCATCGATTAAAACAATACAATTGAAATAACATGATTGTTCACAAACATCAGCGCAGACCTAAACAGGTCCGCGTAGTAAACTCTCGATTGCCCGTATACAAATATATCCACGGCAATGGATTCGGCGATATCATTGGAAGTCTCGTTACGCGAATAATACCTAAAATTGGACCCACGGTCAAACAATTCGCGTCAAAAGCAATAGGAAAGATCGGCGAGACTGCCATTTCTGGTATCGGTAATTTGGCCAGCAAGGGCTTCAATGCTGTCAAAAGTAAAATATTAAATTTAATGCGCAAAAAACAACCCGTCAAATTACCTAGCACCAGAGAAATGCCACCCGAAATCAGCAAAGCCATAAACGACGCGGCAAATAAAAAAATAAACGACCTAGCGCAGGAAGTTGCTAAGACAAATATAGCGCAGGAAGTTGCTAAGACAAATCTAGCAAAGGAAGTTGCAAATACAAGCTTCATTTCAGGCAGCGGTCTTCGTTTTAGATGATATTCTTAATAATAAATGTTCGCACAAGTGTCAAATGAAGTGTTCGACATGGACGAGCCTGTAGGTAGAGACACATCCGTGCGAGATTTCCAGTATTTCTCGTACGACGCAGTTGAACCAAATACATCTAATCGCTTGGAAATTCAAGTCCACGATACAACAAGATATTTTCTTCCATCTGAGGCATATATCGAGGTTGTTGGGAGAATTGTGAAAGACGATGATACCAATTACGATGCAGATTTTGGTGTTGGGTTTGTCAACAACGGCATCATGACATTATTCAAGAGCACCACTTACATGATCGACGGAAGAGAGATCGAATCAATCACGGACAACGTTGATATAGCAACGACGATTATAGGCCTAGCGAGATACTCGGATGATTTTACCAGGTCAGCCGGTCCTAGTATGATGTTCGCCAAGGATAATTCCAATGACCCTGAACATTCCCCGTATGATATCGGCAGACCGCAAAATCTTGCTGGTAATGCTCACGCCACCAACGTCCCTGTAGTGCTTGGCCCCAATATCAATTACAACCTTGGATTTGCCACGCGAAAAGCTATGTTAAAGGGAAATGAACGAAGATTTTCCTGTGCAATTCCGTTATCACATATTTTTGGATTTTGCAGGCATTTCAGAAAAGTTATTTACGGAGCAAAACACACGATAACTTTCGTTCGAGACGCTGCTGGCAGTAACAAAGCCATCTGGCGAGATCCTGGTGATGTCGGTAAAGTTGTCCTAACTAAATTTACCTTGTGGATGCCAGCGATAGTTCCATCGATGCTCGAGGAAGAAAAATTATTATCATTCATGAATCAAGGCGGAAAATCCGTCATGTCCTGGCTGACAACGATGACCGACTCCTGCGATGTTAATATCAACGGAATATTTACCTGGCGAATTGCGTCACAACAGGGCGCTTCGGCACCTAGACACATCTTTGTTGCCCTTCAATCTGCGGATAGATACGATCAAAATCACAGTCACATGATATTTGATAATTTCAATGCAACAAACGTATCACTGAGAATAAACGGCCAACAAGAACCATCCGAGGAAATATCAATTGATTTTGACAACTATTCGACGGCCCGTGCATATCATCGCCTGCTAAGTTTCATGGGTCGCGATCAAAATATTGATACAGGATTGCAAATATCACAGCTAGATTTTAATACTCGCTACCCCATCTACTACTTTTCCTTGGAACATCTCGACTTGGTAAAACAATCCGTTGTCGATATCCATTTTAAAGCCAGAATTAACACAGGTGGAGCAGCTGCAAGAGCCTTCGCGGTAATCCTCAGCGATAGAACAATGATCCTGGAAGGCATCAGCGGCAGAATGAGGGTCATTGATGCTCCTGTCGAGAACATGTGACAAATTCCAAATTTAGATTAAGCGATTATTAATATGCCATACGAACACGTCAGTGTAACTCTGACCCCGGGTCAGATGAAAAAACTCCAATCAGCGATATCAAAGCGATGCGGTATGAAATTAACCTTGAAAAACGATCAAATTCAGGGTGGGCCTAACAAACTATCGCTGAGCAAAAGTCAACGTGAACGTTTCTCCAAGGCCAAATCAGCAAATTCCGGCGTTCATGTGAGTCTTTCCATAGGCGCCATCAGAGACATGGTCAAAACTGGCGGATTTCTTCCTTTCCTATTACCTCTGGCGAAACTAGCTCTTCCGGCGATTGGAAAGGCATTAGGATTAGGCGCGCTCGGAGGTGTTGGTTCTGAATTAGGCTCTACAATAATGCGAAAAATTACCGGAGGAAGATATCGTAAAAAAAAGGGATCCGGCCTTTATCTGAGACGACCCCCGTACGGATCCGGCTTAAGTCGAGCCTACCAGCCTCAAATTTAGATCTAATCAATGAAGTAAAGAAAAAGAAAATAAAATTTTTCAGAGGCGTATTTATGCGAGATCAACTACCAGAAAAACCAAACCCTACCGAGACAGGAATAATAAATCTTGATGAAAATACCGGCCCTGGTACGCACTGGGTTGCCTACGCGATTAATCCTCGCGAAGTTGTTTATTTTGATTCGTACGGACTAGCGCCACCAAACGAATTTATCAGTTACGTGTCTTCGCTGAATCTTCCGGTTTGGTATTCGACGCTTCCAACACAAACATTAACAGATCCACCAATATGCGGCCCGGAATCAATTAATGTTCTTGACGCAATTTCAAAATCATCCGGTCCTTATCATAAAATTGTATTTGAATACGCCGTAGATAAATATCATGGTTGACATTTACGGTAGATCCCTCTTCAGGAAGGAGAAAAGAGAAATAAGCGACATCGATGTATCAAAATTTGCAACCAAGAGTGATATTAACAATCTTCTATCGCTGTCAGAAGTAGATCCTGGCGAAGTTGCTGTTTTTCAAAATACCGAGGGAAGATTACACACCAGCAATGTCAAAATAGCTGCTATAATCAAGCGAGACGAATATAATGATCATATCAGTCAATTTACTCGCCAATCGGAGATGGTATTAAAATCTATCGCTGATATTAACGATCTATTAGCGGTATTGCCACTAAAGGCTAATATCACAGATGTGGAAAAATCCGACAGGGAACTATCAGCGGCGATGCTTCTAAAGTCCGATAAGGCATCACAGGATGATTTCCAGGAAAAAATAACAAAAAGATTTAACAAGCTAAATAATGATCTTAAAAAACTCGAGGAGGTATCAAAAAATCTCAGTAAAAAACTCGACGAGGATATAAAAAAATTCATCGATACCTCCTCAACTACACACAGCGATCTCATCGAGAGAGTAAAATCCATCAACGAGGAAATTACCAAGATAAATATCTCGATGGGTCAGAAAACATCAATCGACGATCTCAACAAAAAAATCAGCGAGGAAATTAATAAACTCAGCGATCTTGTTATTCCCGAATTTACCAAGGGGTTTAACGCGATGCGTGAATCGACAGATGAGAAAATAAAAAAAATCAACGATGAAATTAACATGGTACGTGAATTAGCGCGTCAAAAGGTCGATACATCAGTGTACGACAGAGCTATTGACCAAAAGATCGATAGATTCGTTTACGCCACTGATATACCAAAATTGAGCTCGGATCTTCTCGACGCAACTACAAAAATTAGCGATATTAACACAAAAATATCGTCAATGAATCTTGAAAGATTTGCGCGTATTTATACACCAGTGGAATTAATGACAGAAGATACTCGTTATTTTATGCCACTTGTGGTACAAACAAAGGGAGCCACATGGACGCCCCTTGGAAATCTTGATACTTTTGTCGCGCCGTTTGATGGCGTATATCGAGTACAATATATTTCCAAGATAAAATTTAAGGTAACAACCAGATTTCATGAAATTCATGAATATTATCCTGGATTTTTTATTATTTCCATGGAGAAAAATGCCAGGGAAATATTTACAATAGAACCACCAGATAGAACCACGACAGAACCAACACCTTATCATGCAATTTTCGAATATTTATCACACTGAATCCAATTAGTCAGGTAAATTAACTAATAAATGACTGCATCGGATTACCGTTACAATCAGGCGCGATCATGGCAAGATTCGCTAAAAAAACTCCTCGACGAGTATCAGGTAAAAATAAAAAAATATCAACGCAGATTAATTGTCATCGATGTTGCTGTGTACGCGGTAAGTGCAATAGTCGCCGGTGCGGGAATAATCTTATCCGCGGTAACAACAATCGCGTCAATCGTAGCAACGATAATAATCTCATCGACAACGACAATCGCTGGTGTTCTCAATATCATCGCGAAAAAGATATCATCATGCACGAGTGAGAAATTATCATTGTACAAGAACAAACTATCCAAGGTCAACAGCGCGTATTCGAAATTATCATCGTTGCTTTCGGAGAGTCTCAACGATGGCGTTATCTCCGATCTAGAATTTTCTTCGATGATCAGTATTTACTCGGAGATTGAACAAATGAATATTAATAATGTCCGAGCTAGCCCAGATCGTGACAAACACGACACCGCCGACAACAACGTTAATATCGTTAAGCTCAACCAAGCCAGAATTTAGCATTAACTTTCCAACGCCAATCAGCGTCAAGGAGATTGCGTTAACACAACTGCGTGTCTACAATAGCTGGCCTAATATCAGATCGAAATCATTCGGCAGATTATTATCAAACAATTCACTTGTTTTTGCCAACAAAAACAAACCCGATGGAACACCTGATTGGATCGTCGTTGGCATACCAACAGGCAGTTACGAAATTGATCAGCTAGATAAGGAATTTACCAGTAGAATATCAAATATAACCGGTGATGCTACTCCGGGAATAAAGATATCCTCGCATTATCCAACGCTGTCATCGATGATAGAAGTGAAATCACCGTACATGGTAGATATTTACCAATCATCGATTAGGACAGTTCTAGGTTGGCCTGAAATCGCACCTCTAGCAAAACCAAAAAAATCTGATTTTATTATTCCAGGTTGGTACGAGGAAGCTCCTCCAGAGCTACCGGAACCAAAAAAATCAGATTTTACCACCGACGAAGGATGGTACGGAGATATCAAACACAAGCCTCGGATCGATAGCGCCATCAACCTCATGAATAACCACAAATTTAACCTGGTAATGTTCGCTTTTACTTTTATTAACGAAAGAATTCTCTCGTGGTTGCCTCTTCCTAAAATTCCCCCCGGTGTGAAAATCTTCGACGCTACCTACATTAACAGGATAATAGCCCCCATAGACGGTATCTTGGTAAGAAGAACCATCGACGAATTTATTCAAGAACATACAATACAATTAAATTTATTGCGGGAATCCTTTCATGAATGCATCCTAAATAAATCAGGCTCATGTAGCGAAATTATCAAACGCGTGAAGATTTTAAATCAACTTGCGAATGATGTTGAATATTATCATGGTATGTTTATTCAGGCGATAGTCGACGATATATCAATTGCCGATTATGTTCTTCCTATTAGCAAATTCGAGTTGATCAAAAATTCAGGAGAAAAACAAAAATTCATGAGAGTATTTGGATTAACCGAGGAAACGCTACTAAATTTCAAATTTCCCAATTCTGATGCTGATGAAATGAGAAAAATCGTCACTGATACCATCGATGAGTTATTTCCGAAATTACATGCCGCGTGGACTAAAAAAGTACAATCAGAATCGATTCTCAAACACAATAATGATCCTACCGGGCAAGGGAGACATATCTCGCCGGGTATCGTTAATATAACAGAAGTTATCGCGATTTATCTTCACGCGGATGTTGTCGAGGGCAGCTACAATGTTGATTCATCAGTGTCAAATCAAGCGCAGCAGGGATTTATCTTGTATTCGTTTTCACCTAGCGCTTCTCCTGGTTATTTGATAATAAAAGAACCAGTGAATCCGTTTTATCTGCGATGTCATAATCGGTTATTATCGAGGATAAATTTCAAACTAACAGATCAGAACGGAAATTTGCTTGATATACGCGGAGAAACGTTAAGTATCAATCTCCTGGTGAAATCGTAAAATCTTTGATGATAATTAGGGAATCCCTGAGAATCTTTGATTTTTTGAATCTGTCTGCCAGATAAAAATGGGCCAAAAAAATAAATAAAATCCAGGGGAATTTTCAAAATTGGAAGATTTTTTTAATTTTTGTTTTTTTTTTTTGTTTGTGGAAATCTTCAGGAAGATTCCCTAATTTTGCTTTCATCGACAAGCTTTTTCAGCTGTCTGACACGCGAGCTTGTAATTTTTTTCGTTTCGTATGCTTCTGATAAAATCAACCTAGCTTTCTCCACTAGCGTAGATAATTTAACGAAATCCTCGATTTGACCATCGCTGACTGTCGCAAGTGATTGATACATCGCAATTTGGATTTTCTTTATTAATTTGTATTCTGACGGCAGCGTGTATTTATATTCAAGTTTCCCTTGAACAATCGTCTCGAATTCGGATCGAATTTTATTCGTATCTAGATCCGATGGAAGATTTATTTTTTTTCTCAGTTCATCGATGGCTTCGATGATGTCGTTTATATTTTCTTCGTCCATATATAACAATCCTGTAATATTCAATTAATCTTCGATCTCACTTACAAGACTCAAATACAAGCTTCTTTCCTGTTTCTTGATTTACCGATTTAACCGCTTTAGCTGGTCGCCGTACGCCACCGGTATTACCAAATCTTGAATTTTCACTCGGAGTCACCGCTCGGAGATTTGACAGTTTGTTGTTAAGCTTATCACCGTCGATATGATCGATGACAAGATCGACTTTGATAGGTCCGTGAAAACACTCGAAAACAAATCTGTGGCATAAATAACTTACTCCACTAAAGTTATGCAATAGATAACCCGAATTGCTAACCCTACCAACATTTTTTTTAATTCTTGCATTTCTGACGATACCATCCGATGACGCCTCGTAATCCTCGATGGTTGGATGTAATCTAAACTCGTGTGTGATTGTTTCAGGAATCGTCGATTTCAGATCCATATATGATATTCTATCTGTCTAAATCATAATTTGCCTTGAATCGATTAATATAATCTTCTTCGCATGTTATCACCGACGAGGATTTCTTTTCGTAATATCGGCGTAATTCTCGATAATTTTTCCCTCCACAGGACAAACATAATCGAGTTTTTCCTCGAGTGCCAACTTGGCAAACCAAACATCGCTGTGGTCCTTTACTGCCTCGTCGAATCGCGTATATATGAGCACCACAATAATCTCCTCTGCAGGATTTGTCGCATGATTTTGTTGATCCGATTGGTATCCATTTGCATTGCATTATATAATTTAAACATTTGTCTAAAATATAATAATGGATGTATTTGATCTTGATGAGGCAGAATATATCATTCCTGAGGTTGACCGAGCCAAAAAAGAATTTTTCGATGATGGAGCGATTCATACTTGGTCGACATGGAAAACTAACTCTGTTGATGCTACGATGAATCTGGAGCGGGCCAAGAAAATAATCGAGCATATAAAAAACTCGCATAAGGAAGAGCGATTTATCTTCGGGATAAAATTTATCGCACAAATGCCTGACGATACTTGGATTATTCGCGATAAACGGGATCCCGTGCGTGGCGGTAAGAAAAATGTTATTCTTGATAAAAACTCTAAGCATGGATTGTTACTGGGGATCGATGCCCCCTATTACGCTAGGGCATATCCATCTAGCGCTGTTGTTTATGGAATTTATCGGCTGAATAATAATCCTGACATGAAAAATCTACCTGCGATGAAAGAATCGCCGAAGATAAACTGCGTGGCTGAGCGTGTTATCGAACACATGAAAAACGCTCGTCGTGGATCTGGCTTGACCCAGTTGAGGTTGGATAAAATTAACGCATGGGCGAAGACAGTTACTGATGGTGCATCTGTTGACGATGTGGCTGTGTTAAGTAAAAAACTTAAATTTCCTATCACGGTGAAAACGCTATCGGGAGAAATATTATATTCGTCGCCGTATAAATCTCGAGGAGTACCAATCGAGATTGTTGATCATAATTCACATGCGTGGTCGCAATCGGTAATGATATTTCCGCGGGATCGTGTTGTTAAATTTTATCCTGTTGACGGTGCAAAAGACAATTCCGATGCTATGTTCAGATATATCAAAATATTAGCCGCGTCTGATCCAATATCGGTTTGGTTATTCTCGAGCGAAGAAAAATATGATCAGTTTATCCTGCCGCGAGGAGATATTTACCGTGATGAAAAATTACATGAATCGATGAAAAATATCGCGGTGAAATATTTGTCAAATCCTGATCAGTTACTAACGAATTGTTTTACTGTTCCATCTGTTGCTGCTCACGCTGCCAGAGAAAGAAATTCATGGAAACCCACAAGGAATGAATTCCTCGCTGATATTCAACTTAGCTGTATCGAATACGGCCATGGCGGATTGTGGAATACCAAGTATTATTTCGAAGATATGATCTCCGTTGACATGAGCGCGTGTTATCCTGGAAGTTTCCTCGGATATGGAGATTGTGCGGATTATTTTGCTAAATTTGGTCATCCCACCAACGAGATGACGAGAGTTGCAATTAACGGACCGTTGCCTGATTTTGTCATGACAGGATTCGCTTATGTTACTTCGTTCGAGTTTGCTGAAAATTTACATAAAATTTGTTATATTTGGTTTGGTAGGCATTTATCTCAGCGAAGATGGGTCCCTACGGTGTTGTTGAGGTATATGCTGGATTCGTCAATGTTAATATCGTTGACGGTGAGCGAGGCAATTATATCGTATAGGAAACAAACTGAAGTGTGGCTACCGACGGATTGCGACAACGCGAAAGATATCGGAAGAAAAATAATTGGTAAATTTACTCAAGGAGGATCCGTTGATCATAAACATCGCCACGCTAGGTTGTTTATCAATGATGCCGAGATGGACTTTATTATCGCCGATACGGTATCGCGTGGAATATTCTGCAACAGAGAGAATATTATCATTGATGGAGTAAAGTTAGGTACGGTAATTAGCTATCTCGATGGAGAATCAGCGCAGTATACGCATTTGAGGTCGTCGATGCTCGCTTATGTGAGTATAAATTTGCTGTCGATGATAAATAAATTTTCTGATATCGCGGTAAGGGTTGCGACGGACTCGTTTTATATCGATAAGAAATACCAATACAGGCTGGATAATTTAATCGCCGATGGTTCTTGGGGAACTTGGAGGATAAAAAACGAGGATATTCTAGATTATTGTGAGGACGCCGATGTCGAAGATTGCGATAAATTTCATCGGGATAAATGTGAGGAAATATCGACGGCTGCATCCGCATTTGACCCGATTTCGCGTAACAAATTCGTCTACATGAATGGTCCTGGTGGTAGCGGTAAAATAACGCGAGCGATAAATTTATTTTCAAATTCCGATATGATCGTGTTGACTCCAACTCACAGATTAGCGCGAGAAATAAAACAACGCGGCGTTGGTTCTAGTACGTATCACAGTTATTTCAAATACAGCGGTGGATTGTGGGATTCGGCTCGCATGGGAAATAAATATATCAACAAGATCATAATATTTGATGAAATTTGCACAGTAAATTTAATCACGTTAAAATCGATATTGAGCTGGCTGGAGGGGAAAAATACAGCCGTTGTAATGTGTGGCGATCATGGTCAGCCTGATCCTATTGATGGTGAATCTCCTCATGAGTGGCTCAGGAACTTCGTTGACTATTATGAGGAAATCGACGCCGATTACAGATCCGATGATATTTTACTGACCGAATTTAAGAAAATAATTCGATTACAACCGAATAAGATTCAATGCGATGTGATGAGAAGAATAATCGACGAGACTCCGATGGATATTTTTCTAAATTTGTGGCGTCCCGATCATCTGATTGTTGCTAGCAGGAAAATTGTTCGTGATATTATTCAGGAGATGTTATTCAAGTTGCATTGCGAGAAATTTCCAACGTTGCAGGTGCCGTTGTGTTACAGGCCCGCTGATACCAGGAAACAAAATATTAGTGTTACTTTACCCTGCGGAGAGGAAAAGATCTTGGTCTTGAACGATGTCATTGGAGTTGATATTAATCTTGTCAATGACGCGATAAACGCAGAAAGATCGCCATGGAAACTAGGATATGCAACAACGATACATTCATCGCAGGGATTGACCGTAGATGGTAAAGTTTGGATCGTCGATGATAGAATTTCCTGGTCAAATTTAGTATATTTGGCCGTGTCAAGAGTAAGAAAATTATCTCAGTTAGGTAGAATTCGAGTAAATCACATTAATGACGCTGGCGGTAGTTGAGTATCTTTCGGTATTATTTGTAATTCTTCTTTGGTAAATCCGCGTTGTGGCGCTAGCGAATCTAGGAAATAAATTGCTGGTCTTCCCGATGATCTTGTTACGGCTGATATTTTGTGTGTTGTTACGCTCCAGTTTGGATCGGTTGCTCTTTTTCTGCCTCCTTCAGCTTCGCCCTCTTTATATAAATACCTGACCGTGACGCTACCTAGCACAGGCGGAATTGTGGAATCTCGCTTTAGGGGTATATTCGATTTTGTAATTGCAATTGCGGGTTTCATTGATATTGTTCGAGTCGTCTCGTTATTTAACGCGTTAATTACATGAGGCAATCTCGATACCCAATCGTGAGATCGATTATCTTGAATGAATTCACGCGCGTATTGGTATCCGAATAATCTTTCCGCGAGTGTTTTATTGAATCTTTCGACGATAGCTTGATTGTGATGAACACCTACAATACCGCGACGGATTTTAACATTATTCTTTTTCATCAGTGAAGTAACCGCGCCAAGAAATTCTCGACCTGGATCAACCTGGAGAAGCTTCGGCCATGTCAACGGGGATCGGGAATAAATTTCGCTAAACGCCTTAGCGATCTCCGTTGCTGTTTTATTCGATAATGGCTCGGCTTCTTTATACCTGCTAGCGATATCAACGACTGTCAGAACATATTTGTATGTGACTCCGTCGACGGTATCGTAAGGAAGAAACATAAGATCAGCCTGATGGACTTCATTAGGTACGCTGACAGAGAAACTCGCATATGGTATTTTCTTAGGTGGGGGGAGATATATTTGCCAAACTGCCTGTTTCGATAACCACGATTCAGCAACGGATTGTTTTACTTTTGCGGCCTTGGCGAGTTTGGCAATTGCTGATTTTCCTCGCCAAAATCCTCGCGGAGAATAATATATCTGCTCCATTATTATTTACCAGCGCCGAGTACTAATTTACCTTTCATTGCGCCTTTTATCAACCAAGTTGCCAATTTTTCTTTCTTTTGTCAGGAATCGCGTCTATTGCGTGAATTAGCCTGATATCAGCGAGATGTCTTTGTTGTAAATCCCCGCTGCGATACGCAAGATCGTGGTAGTAACACGCGTTATCGATGGCGTTTACTGGATCTTCACCTTGCTTTGGTTGGTTATTATCGTCGAGTCTTATATCGAGTCTTGTTCCGGGTCCACAGTAATTGTATCCTGGCAGATGCTTCTCTCCGGGATATTTCGCCCAGGGAGTTCCGGGTAGATTTGACAAGGAGGCGGCAATGTCTCCTCCGGTTCTACTTTTTTTTTTACAAATTTAAACTTGCGTGTCCTGCAAACTACGCATTCGCCCTTGATTGCGTTTCTGTTGTTGCGTGTGACGATTTCGGTTGGATTTAACGTAGCTGTGTGAGTGCGACACTTAACACAATATAGATCCATGTATTCTAGTAACATGAATGTAATTGATTTTCCGCCACGAAGCGACGCGAGCAAGTAAAACATCACGCGGTATTACCAAATTCTATAAGGATGATAATCATCGGCCCGTCTGGTTCTGGAAAGACGCAGTTGTTGCTAAATTTGATAATGCGATGGCTGAAATGGGATAAGTTGTATTTGGTTGCGCCGTCCGTTGATGATCAGCGATGTTATCAAGTGCTAAAGGAATTCAGTGACAATACCGACGAGGGCACGATAGAATTTATCACAGACATCAATGAAGCTCCATCCGTGGAAAATTTAGATGGCGATGTTAATAATCTTGTTGTTTTCGATGATGTCATGCTGGACAAACAAACTAATCCGGCTAGGATATTCTCGCGTGGCAGGCACAAAAATACCGATGTGATTTACGTGACGCAGCGATACACGCAGATTCCCAAGGTAATTAGGGACAATTGCAATATCTTGTCGGTTTTCAATGGCGTCGATACTCACACACTGAGAAATATTCACCAGACCTGGTGTAACGGCGACATGGACATAAACAAATTCAAAAATTTCTTCAGCCGCGCTCAGGCAACACCGCATGGTTTTATCACGATCAATCTTCATGATCCGCGTAGTAGATATCGAATCGGTCTTGATCAAATTTATTCATAAAATTGCAGCCCAATCCTTTGCGCAAAAAAAACACCAGAATAAATTTCCCCCCCCCCCCCGAAAAGATCTGTTTTTTCCTTGTCCAGAATCATTGATTTTGCTCACAAAAATTGCACTCGGGTTTGAATTTACGCAAATTGTTTTTCGTAGGAAGGTTTATTTTTGAAATCTGAGGCTTCTACGGAGAAAGTTCTCGTAGGAGGCTTTATTTGGTCTGGAACGTCTGGTCTGTAGAACTTCCCTGCCGAGGATTATTTTTGTGTCTCGGAGGCTACAATATTGAGTCTACCCCCCCCCCCCCGAAAAATGATGGTTTTTGTCGAAAAACGGCCAAAAAGTCTGTACACCTTCCCTGCTGCTTGTTATTGGTGGATAGCACATGAATAGGTCATGAACCAAGTTCGATAACTGAACGTGCTTTCAGAGGCCAACTGTCTACAAATACACTTTGGTTTTTTCCATGAGAGGATATTGTAGACAGGTTTGACTGTATTTTAAACTGAAAAATAACCAAAAGACCAAATTTATTCAAACACAATTTTTCATTTTATGACTGATTTATTAGTTTGAGAACGAATGTAATTAAAAAATATGGGTATTTATCTGAATGCATGCTGTTAAGATAATTTTTACATTCAAATTAAGACAAGCAATATATTGGACAGACAATTCCATGGTGCAGCTCATTGCAGGTAAAACAGAGATTCAGATATGTTAATGTTTTCATGCGTTACTTGAGAAAATGATCAAACTATATTGCAATAATGTAAGTAGTTATGTGCGGCGATTAGGTGTCAAAGGATTTTTCCTATAGGCAAACGTATGAGGTACACTTGGGGGTTATGTTTTAAATCGGTCCAGAGGTTTAACATGAGAATGGCACTTGGGTGTAAAATGTTGATAGGGTCAAAGTGTTTGTTGGATTAAATGGGAACAGTGTTACACGTGCATGACCTCAATCGGGTGGAAACTAAGTAACAGTATTCGAATTTATATGAATAAGCTACTCTAGGTAGGTATAGACAATTCTGTTGAATGGTTATAGGGTTAAAAGTTTGTATAGGGTCAACATAAACAAACAGAGACGATACTTATACAACACAAAGACAAAAATACTTGCATGCAATATTAGAAGTGTATATAACTTCGATACAAGTCAGTGGCCCTGAAAATGGCCATTGGGAATGCTTAACAAAAGACAGTTAACATACGGAGCATCGCACTGGCCTTCTTCTCATCCCTTAACCTTCGTCTCAAAGAGTGGCCGATCATTAAGACTCTCTTAAGACAGCCTTGCCGCCATACAAATCCTTCTCTTCCAAACAGCCGTATCTATCATCTTCGTGAAAGCCCATGATGATTTCACATACATTGGGTAGTCCGGGCTGAATAGCATCCCCGAAATTAGGGTAGACGACTAAACGTTTGTCCACATATTGGCACGAGTACAGACGAATCCATGAAGTGATCCACTGGTCTTCATAGTCTAAGGTCTTATAGAAAGAGATTGTCATGTTTCACAATCCAAAAGCACATTTCAAAGTTGAGCAGAGCAAAAAATCTCTCTTCCAATCAGAAGAGAGCGCCGCGCGAGGTCACATGAAGTACATCGACTATCTAGCTTCCGTGCGCAGTGAATAGATGCGCCGTAGTTTGAGCATGGCTGAAACTAAGACAAAGATATATTGGAGTGCGCGTGCGGCGGATGAGAGGAGCGATGGCATGGCAGCTATCAAAACAACCAGTCATACTTTCTAAGAAAATGATTTTTATTTAAGTTTAGCTGATTTTCTTTCTGCTACGTAAGAATTTGTACGATATCAGTAGCTTCACCGCATTCTCCGTCCTTAGCTTGGTAGAGGATTTCATACAGGCAGAACGAAAACTTAAAGAAATGTTTACAATAGCAGAAGGAAGAAGAAAAAGCTGTTGTCTTTCAAGAGCATCACAAAAGAAAACGATTCGAAGAATAGAAGAGAAAGTGCGAAGGAGAGAAGAAGGACAGTGAAAGTCAAACGTTGACGGTACTACTAGACATTTTATCAGAGTTAAGGTACCTGAGAGAAATGTATCACACTTCTTTAGCTCAACAAGGGAGAACAAGACCTTCCTGTAACTAACATTTCAACCCAAGTATCACCCCATTTACACTGAATACCCCTGAGATGTCAAAAACAAAAAATAAATCAAGATTAAGCGACACTTACATTTTCCTTCTAGTATATCCTCTTTTTATAAATCAAAATGAACTTTCACA
The DNA here is from genome assembly GCA_028554795.2 of Sinohyriopsis cumingii. NCBI lineage: Eukaryota > Metazoa > Mollusca > Bivalvia > Unionida > Unionidae > Sinohyriopsis > Sinohyriopsis cumingii. The sequence goes on along the minus strand of CM068824.1, from coordinate 188,300,513 downwards.
TCACATCAGCGAGCTTCCCATTGCCCATGTTCCATTTGAATCTCTTCATTGGCATAGGTTCTTCCTCATCATCACTTTGTTCTCGTCGTCCTTGTTTGTCTCTCTAAACTGGTGTGCGTTTTTCTTCATATTCAGAAGACCTCTCCTTTCTCATCTTGTTTCTTTGAAGGGTTGTCTTTCTTAAGTCCGAAGTGCAGCTCGAGATATCAGAAATGTTCGTTGCCAACTTGTGTGATTCCTTGCTAACCAAGCTGAAACGTCAATGCCAAGCCAAAGAGGACAATCGTTTAAGACTCTTTATTTATCACGACAGTTTGAAGTCACCTGTCTGGATCGAGTTTAATAGCCCAGCAAAATTGATATCTTCCAAAGTCATTGACAAAATTCAACACGTTCAGCAATCCAACGACCAATTTCATATTACCGATGGCAAAGCTACAATTTAAATGACCTATATTTTCCTTCCGAAAGGGAGCTGACGCAGAAAAGTGTTATTGGTGGACGACATTCTCGGCACCGAACGCATCATTATCAAATTTAACAACACTTCAGACCAGATGTTTTAGCCTAAGCCAATGTCGTGGGACGAACATATGCCGACAAGAACGACACCGCAGAATTGAAAAGAGCATAGGAGAGCATTGGACAATCAGACCGAACCAAACAACAAAGAGAAGCAGAACTACTGAAAAGATATCCTGACCTTTTAATTTTATATTTATGAACAATATCTGTTAAGGCATCATGGTCACTCTTCTAAATGTGCACGAGACACTTATTCTGTTAAAGTCTTTGCACTTCATATCGATACTAATCGACCTCTGCGTGTAGCTTTATCAACATTGTATGCTTACGAAGATGTGTGTGTAAATTGTGACCTACACCAAAACTGTAAAGATGTACGTGACTGGAAAAGTGTTGTCTTCGATGCTTGGACAAAGAAGTGGCTGAATATCCCAAAGACATTTGTAATTGATGCAAGAAAGAAGTTTTCTTCAAACGTAAAGTAAAAATGTGACATTTAAAAATGTGTTAGCCAGAGTGACAACAAAAAACCGATACAGACGATATGAACATTCTGGACAAAGTACCGCAGTCGATATCTAAACGAATCAAAGACCATTCTTGGCTGAAAAAGTAGAGACAGTCAATAGCGTAGGAACTCAAAGGACATTACAACTTATCCCTATACATTCTAGGGTACACTTGAATAACAAATGTTGTACAGTAACTTGTTTGGATTGTGCTTTGATCCTTTTGTTTTGTATGTTAGCGATGTACTTAAATATTTGGCTCTTAAGTAGTATTGTAGTCCATGTCAAGTTTAAACTTTGAACACTGAACATACGTGTCCTGAATGTATAGCATTTCTTGTTTCATCCATGTTATTTTCAGAATTCTGAATATGTTCGCTATGGGTGAATATTCCTCTTCTTCCTCCTCTACTCTCAAAGTCATTTACGAAACGTTAGATCGTACAAGTCTGTAGGCGCTGTATCTTCGCCGTCCCTTTAAGTAGTAAATTGCTGGACCGAGTGGTTCAGGCAAAGCCAAATTTGTCAACGTTTGATCGAGCACAAAACCCATTTGATCGATTATGCACCACCAAAAATCGTGTGGTGTTAGAAAGAGTTGCAATTGCCTTGCAGACTCTTTCATGAATGTCAAGGAGAAACCATCGTCCTTGTGGAAGGCATTCTTCTCGAAGACGACGGGATCGTGTCTGACTCGAGTAAAATTATCTGGTCATCTTAAATGACATGTTCGGAGAAGACGAAGATGACATTAAACTTTGGCTTACAGAGAAAGGCATTATCATAATACCAACATCATTTACATAACCCAAAATCTGTTTCAACAAAGCAACACTCATGGTACCATCAGTCTCAACGCTCATTACGTAGTCTTGTTTAAAAGTCACAGAGAAAAATCGCCATGCAAGTGTTAGCCAAACCGTTTGGAACTCCTTGGTTTACGTATGCGTACGGCAATACCACTCACATCTAATTACTTGTCGTTTTAAAATGCACTACATACCAGATTATTTACAATTTTGTATCCATCTGTATTCACGACTGGTGCCAAGAAGAAAGGTGACTTTAGTAACCCACAAACAATGAAAGGAATTCCATGGTGGACGCGAACAATGGACCTCTCATTTTCCTCCCAATCCTATTCTGACCGAGATATCACAGATACAACAAGAATTAAGATCGAAGGATCGCACAAATTTGTCAGAAACTGAAAAATCGCAACAGTACTGCCGATTCCTGTATCGTCTTCAACTCTTTTATCAGAAAGCATTAGACGAAACAGTGAAACAGTGAAGCCGACTCTGAAATATTTCAAGGCCATGACGAAAGCCGGTAACCATCACTCCCAGTGACCAAGACTCGGCCACAACGTTGCACTTGAAATCTTTCAAACGCAGTCGAATCCCATCCCTAGTATGATTGCAGCATCCTTATTGACCCCCCCCCCTTTACACCTCAATGAAAAGAACTCAAACCTTGGTTTAAAAAGACAATGTAGACACCTTCTTCGACAGAAGTAAAACAGCAAAGAATGGAAGCCAGTGGTGGAAAAAAGCAGGGATAAAGTGATCCCTTTGCACCATCAGCACAACACTAGACTCCTCCCCATGTGACACATCGGACACCACAAGCAATTTCCATGCCCCACGAAAGCAAGAGTAGCATCAGTCAACAGTAGATGAATTATTGAAGAAAACCATATCGAAGAATCTAGCATTAACTACAATCCTTCCAATCCTGCAGGTTAAAGGAGGGGTTCAGAAGTTGTATTGTGTTGCGAAAACCCACCTGAAAAGTGTACGTTTACCACACGTTCAACGACGGTTGCAAGAACAATCCACGTACACCTCACACAAATCCATTTGACGAAAATGTTTTAGAAGTCAAACCAAAGTAGAAGGCATCGATCGTCAATGACAAGCCGATTTGGACGATGTCTCTAATGTGGCCCCCGCAATATCGCGGCTATATATTTGTTTTGTTGCATTGACTTGTTTTCCAAATTTGCCTGGGTTGTACCTTTGACTTTTAAAACAAGTTCCGAATTACAACTAATGTTGAAACAAAGCGACCGTCACTCTCTCCGATGTCAAATAGAGAAAGCACCGAATTTCTGCACTAAGCTTTCCAAATGGAATTGAAGAGAACATACATCCATTTATTCACCACCGAGAACCCGAAACCAAAACCAGCATCATGGAATCTTTTCAACTCACTTTGAAGAACACAAGTGTAAATATTTTATTTGCTAAATATTTGTTAAAGCTACGTTAAAAATCCTAATCACCCCCCCCCCATTTTGTAATCATACAATTCCACAGCGGGATGAAATTAACAGCTATTTACAATGGTCAATAGGTCAGTAAGTTTTAATGGTCAGCAAAGCAGACTGGTCATTTTAGCACTGTTTCTCTAAAGAACTGAAATAATGCTAAAATAATATTTTCTGACACGATAAATGGCATGTAAAACTCTTCTTTTCCTGTCCACTGTGGCCGTATGGTCCCTTAATTACTACCCTAGCTGGTCAGCATTTTTTAGTCTGCAACTGCAAGCAGACAAACCCGAATCAATCATAGATAGAGCAAGTTTTACTTTTGTATCCATAATCCAGTCCTGTTGCGTTTGGGGTTCATCCAACTCTTACGAGTTGATGGCATGGTAAATGATGTATTTAAACCACCCTTAGGAGTGAATGTAGGTGATATTCTAGGACCAATATCAAATTGATAGGGAAGGAATGTAGTGGCTAAGGCAGACTTAATTTAGATTGTGCCCTTGCACCAATTGTCCTTATTTGCCATTATCGTTTAGAAAAGTTTCCTTCATGGCAGCTGAAAGTGGAAAAAAGGACACAAGAAAAATAAGACAAATGCTAAAAATATAATTTTTAACTGAAATGAGCAGATCCTAAACTTATTGAATAGAGTGTACTGATCGCCAAAAAAGCATGCGCCAATCAATCTTATTCGCTGACAGAAGTGTCTATTTAATTTAGATGGGCAACAACCAAGATCACATAGCTGATGATCATTTATAGAAAATGCTGAAAGGATGAACAGATATTTTCAGAAAAAACTCCGGCATTTATTTTGAAAGTTGAGTACAGGGAGGAAAAAGTCAGGACTAAAAATGTCCACAAAAAATTCTGAAGGATAATTATAACTCAAGCGTGAGGAATTAAAATTCCAGTGCAGAAGGATCGAAAATTGCTGGTGCTGATAATGATCACGTGCGTTTGAGTTGCTGATATATTAATTGCTTTAATATTCACTTTTCTACAATTATATACTTTGAATCATTCATTGTTGAATCAGTCCCAGGCATGGTTTTGCTACAATTTGTCTGTGATAATGAGATGTCTTTGAATTTCTTGAAGAAAACATGAAACAGGGAAGGATATTTGCAACCCCTTTTTTATCTATAGTTTATAGAGCTCAGCATTGCAAATGATATCACCGACAGTGAATTTTCACACGAAAGTCTCAAAATGTAACCAAAATTTCTTAAGCTGTTTCACACACAAACCATTTTAGTTCCATTTGTATTAAAATATATAGCTACGCTACTCATTAGATATATGGTGAAAATTGGGGTGGAAAGGTTAATCACTATATGAATACATTTTCCATACCGAAACCCATATCGATACAAGAGGTGACAAATTGATACAAACGATACTCAATATATACAAGTTATCTGAATATATGTAAGTTGTGAATAATTATTAGTTATTTACCTTTTTCACTCTTTAAACTGAAAATTTAAACTGAGACAGACGTAGCAGGCACATAAACTTATTTCCTGTCAGTAAGAAAGAAAGCCTATTGACAACACCCACTCAACTAATACAAATCAATACAATATGACTAATTCACATTGCACAAAATGTGCCCCCCCCCCATTTTATCCCATCTTCATGTTCATCCACAGATAACATGTATCAACATAAAGAAGATATACTAGATTGGTTTCCCACTTATGAATGATTCAAGTACTTTACTGATAATTTAAAAACCACTTTTCTCTGTTGCTGCACATATTGTCTACTTGGATCAATTTTGAAGGCTTTCGGTTTGTCATGCAGTGAAATAGTTTTCATTCAGTTTGATTGGTGGTAATTACTTGTCCAAGTCCAGTGCAAAATTATAAACATCAATCATATCTATCTGTAGCTTATTCACTGCGTGATTCAAACGGAAGTATTGACATCCAAACTGGATCCAAATAGATGCAAAGCAACGAGAAACTTCATGCGTAAGTTGATATTAAATAATCTGTAAAGTATTAAACATCATACATCAGAAACAAGTTGGGAATGTCTCCTTGTTGCTAATACATGTAATCAGCAACTTAACATGCTTATAGTATAAAAGGCATCAAATGTCACAGAGTCAGCAGGGTCCATATTTCAAACATCACGAATTATAATAATCATCTTATTCAAATCTTTAAAAGGGAGTGGATGCTGTCAATAATTTCCTTTTTCGTGGACAGAAGTGACAACGCGTGGCTACTTCAGTTATTTTGCATCTATATTTACAATGTAATAAATTTGGTTGCTAGTCATCTCTGATATGTCATAGAAAAGTCTGCATACTCGAGGAATCTGAACTATTTATTTGTGTTGAATAAAACATAGTAATACATTCTAAAGACATGAAATTAATAATAAGAGGTTTGACAAGGCAAGGAAAAACAAAGAGGTTGGTGGCCAAGTTGAGTCCTGCATCTGATCAAATGGAGCAGTCTGTAATGGTCTAAAAGGTTGAATGGCAATCACCGTCAACTAACCACTGGTCAGTTTATTTTATCTTGTCAAGGATGAAAATGGCATGTGAACAGATAATAAGTATGTGTCTTTCTGTAGCCTGTATTATAGAAATAAAATACATATCAACACATATAAAACAAACCCACCTTACGGCTTACAGACGTTCTAAAAATGAAAACACTATTAAGTTGATATTCGTATCGATAATGTGTTGTTTCGTGGGGTGTAAATCGTGAATCGTATCGATAATGTGTTGTTTCGTGGGCTGTTCATTGTGAATCGTATTGATAATGTGTTGTTTCGTGGGCTGTTCATTGTGAATCGTATCGATAATGTGTTGTTTCGTGGGTTGTTCATTGTGAATCGTATCGATAATGTGTTGTTTCGTGAGCAGCAGAGGGGGCGAATCGGACATTTTGTCCAATCGTTATTTGGCTTAATTATTACTTTCTGCACTCAACGATCTAGTGTCGTTGGCGCCTGGTAAAAAAAAAACGACGACATCTTTGGGGGATCGTCGCGTCGTCATTTGGTTTAATTAACACCTTCTGCGCGCCGATCCCCAGTGTCGTCAGCGTCCGGTAAGCACATCGACGACCGCGTCGATGTCATCGCCCCCTCTGCTGCTAAGTGGTTATTTACAATGAAAATTATTTACAACTAACCGAATATTTGGTCAAGTCCGATACGATATCGTGTCCGAGGATCATGTAAATTTATCGTTATGAATCCATGTGGGGTCGACTGAGCATGACTAAAAAAGTTTCGAAAAACATTAAAGTCCATGTCACCGCCGCACCATGTCTGCCAAATATTTCGTAGCGTGTGTGTATCAACGCCGTTGAATACAGCAAGAATATTGCAGTTATCTCTGATTACTTTTGGAATCTGAGTGTATCGTTGAGTGACATATATCACGTCAGTGTTTTTATGCCTGCCTCTGGAAAATATCCTAGCTGGGTTCTTTTGATTGTCTAACATAACATCATCGTACACGACTAGATTGTTAACGTCGCCATCAATATCATCAATACCCGGTGCATCATTGATATCCGTAATAAACTCAATAACATTCTTTTTAGCGATCGCTGATGCATTCTCGTTGAAATCTTTCAACACCTCGTAGCATCGTTGATCATCTACGCTAGGAGCAACCAAATACAACTTATCCCACTTCATCCATCTCATTATTAAATTGAGTAACAATTGCGTCTTGCCGGATCCAGATGGTCCGATGATAATCATCCGGATCGAGTTTGGTAACGCTGCAACATGCTTAACTGGTTCTCTTGTTTTAGTCGCCGAAAAATCAATTATATTCATATCTCTATACATAAATTATGGATCTATATTGTGTGAAGTGTAGAGTGCGTACTGGCACAAATGATATGACAACCGTTACGACAAGAAATAACAGATCGGCGCTTACTGGTAAGTGTGTACAATGCGGTACAAAGAAATTTAGATTTATTTCTATTAGACCCGGAGATGTTTTAAAAAAAAGCGAGGAGGTGACATCGCAGCCAAATTGGCAAAACTCCCCGGAACACCGTGGGCAAAGTATCCAGGAGAAAAACACCTCCCAGGATATAACTACTGTGGCCCCGGAACACGATTAGATATTAGACTCGATGATCAAAATCAGCCCAAACCCGGTGAGTATCCAATAAACGCTATCGATAAGGCGTGTCATGCTCATGATGTTGCTTACAAAAGTAGCGATCTGCAACAGCGTCATATCGCGGATGTAAAATTAATTCACGCGCTAAATGCTATTCCTGATAAATCCGTCAAAGAAAAATTGGCCTCATGGTTGGTAAAATCGGCTATGAAAGGTAAATTAATGATTGGCGCTGGTAATTAATAACAATCATCCAAGAAAAACGATGGATTCCATCTATTATTCTCCGAGAGGATACTGGAAGGGGAAGGCCGCAATTGGTAAGCTTGCAAGCGCTGCAAAGGTAACAAAGACCACTGCGGCTAATTGGTTATCCAAACAGGCTATATGGCAAATCTATCTACCACCGCCTAAACAAATCAACTTCTCGCGCTTTGATGTCAGCGTACCTAATGAAGTTCATCAGGCTGATATACTATTTCTGCCGCATGACAACGGTTACAAATACGCGCTAACCGTAGTTGATGTTGCGAGTCGATACAAACAAGCGGAACCATTGAAAACAAAGTCAGCAACTGAAGTAGCCGATGCGTTTGAGCGGATTTATCGAAGAGGTCCTCTGCGCTGGCCAAATCTATTACAAGTTGATCCTGGTAGTGAATTTCGCGGCGCTGTTTTATCAACGCTGAAACATCATAGCGTCGCGATACGACGAGGTCATACTGCGCTACATCGTGATCAGGCAATTGTTGAACGATTCAATCGGACTCTCGCTGAACGGTTATTTGGATATCAATACGCGAAGGAATTCATCCAAGAAAAACGATCTCGTGAATGGGTTAAAAGGTTGCCAGGTGTAATTGCAGCGTTAAATAACGAGATTACCCGAGTAATCAACATGAAGCCCAGCGACGCGATTAAATACGAGTATATACCCGGAAAATTAAAAATAAATAGCGTTTCTAAGCCGATTCTTGGCGATGTCACTGTTAGATATCTATATGAACCAGGAGAGCTTGAAGGCGGTAAAAAAAGGGCTACCGATCCTATTTGGAGTGTTACCACACATAACATATCAACGATAACACGATCAACTGGTAGACCACCGATCTATAGACTGGATTCAATTGCTCCTCAGCGCGGATTTACACGCGAGCAACTACAAGTGATACCTAACGATACTCAATTACCCCCGCGTGGTCTTAACTAGCGCCGTTGCGTCTATTACACTCAAGACAGGTCAACCTCACATTGTTTTTGACATGACCGAGACTGTTATCGATCCTATCCACGGTAAATTGGCGAGTGTCTTTATCCGAATAACGCCAACTCATTATACAATTGCAACTCGCGCAGTGATTATTCTGTTGTTGTCGTAGCGAGATTATTAATTCGGCATCAATATCAAAACGCCGCTGTTTTTTTTTATCCTGTTGGCGGTAACCCGAGAGTTTTCTATCAATGACGCTTGCATCGATGGTGACTTTGTCCGTCAATAACAATTCTTCGAAGCTGATTTATCCTTCGTACTCTGGACACTGCAAGATAGACTAGATTCGACCATTCGATGCGATTATCAACTATCCAAACAATTGTGTCCGTGATGGTTAGTCCCTGCGAGGAATGTATTGTTGTTGCGTATCCTAGCGTCCACGGGGATTTATCAGCACGTAGCGCGTCCTCGACGACGCTGATATCAACGAGCACGATATCATTCAGCACGAGAATTTGTTTTTCTGTCCCTGACGCTGTCAGGCCTGGAATTTCAACTTCAATGTTCTGCCGCCGTGTGTCCGCGGGTCTATAACATAACGGCACTGGACGCGTTGGAAACTTTTCCTTATGCAACGTAAACAACTTCCGCTGAAGTGTGTCTCTGACTATCTTTCTACTCGCTACAATCAAATCGTTTGGTCTCCATGTTTCCCAGAATTCATTTAACGGCGTTTCCGGAATCACCTCGCGAATTATTTCACATTGAATTCTATCCGGCTGTAATCTGATTAATTTCTTAACCTCGCGCAGTTGTTCATCAAGTGCTCGGTAATCAGTATCGGTTTCTTCATAATAGTCCACAAAACCCCTTAACCAATCATGTGGACCCTCGCCGACAAATGGTGGTGGTTGGCCATGGTCCCCACACATGATTACCGCTGTATTCGCGCGCAGCAACCACTCAAGAAACATTTGTAAAGTATCTAACGAAACAGTACATATCTCATCCCAGATGATAATGTCGGGAATAAATTTTTCACCCATTCGATCAGGAGTCCACTCACCTCCGCTGTATCGAAAGAAGCTGTGATAAGTAACGGCGTCAACATTTCGTTGTTTTATCTCTCGCGCTAGTCTATGGGTCGGTGTAAGCACGATTATACTTGCCCGCGTTCGAAATAATTCAATTGCCCGAGTCGTCTTTCCTGACCCGCCACAGCCGCTTAAATAAACCGTCTTGTGTCTACAAATTGGATCAGAACACGATGGTGCATTAGACCATTCTGACAATTTATCACCGCGTAAGTAGTTGTTCTCAACGGTGACATCTGCTGACGGGGAATAATCGCGTCGTATTTCATTTTTAATTCTCCATGTACCCCAACTCTCGTCCGGACTAGTAAACTCGGCTACGTTTCCTTTATACGCTACGTCAACATAAAACGAATCAACGGCTACTCTAACCGCGGTATCGGGGAATCTATTTATCATCGAGAATAAATTGATAGCGGCATATCCCAGCATAGACGCCCTCAAATGTGGATACGCCGGGCTGTCTCCATCGCTGTAGGTAACAACTGTACCCAACCTCGTTCCATTGGACAAGAAAGCTGTTTTGCAGTTCACGTATCTATTTTTTGCCACTGTGTCCTTGATTACGAAATCATATTCTGCGTCATCTATAATCAGCCGTGAGCAATATCGTTTGTAGTCGTGGTTTTTTCCACCTTGTGTGAACTTACCAATTATTCTTCTACCGAGATCTTTTGCCTCGCGGTTTCGTTGGTTAAATATCCTCCTGGACCATTCGATGATATATTCCTCGTCGGCATCAATGTTTTTTCTGGACTCGTCAATTATGCTATCTAGACGCTCCGGTTCTGGTAACCAGACTTCAGTCTGTGCCCGGTATGATATAATCGCGTCACTGACAATCAACGAAACTAGCATGCTACAATCAATCATATACCGTAGCAGCGCTATTGGCAGCCATCTCTTTTCAGCCATGTGTCTACCGATCCAAATATAGCAACAGCGATGGAGTCCTGCCGCGAATTCAAATGATACTATGCGAGCGAATCCGGTTAAATCAAAATCAGGCAGTGGTCCATTAATAGCAACACGAATCATTTCATGACTGGGGTGTCCAAATCGTCTAAAGTACTCAGCGGCGGATCCATACCCGAGAAAACTCGCTGGATAACAGGCAACCATATCAACCGAGATCATAGCGTCGCGGTTGTATTCAGTGTTCCATAGTCCACCGTGATAGTATTCCAAACAACTGGATTGTACATCCGGTAGAAATTCTCTGCGCGTTGGTCTCCACGCATTTTTCCTTGCTGCAACATGAGCTACAACCGATGGAATCGTAAAACAATTTGTTAGCAGTTGTTCATCATGCTCCTCAAATTCTATGGCGGTTTTTTTCATCCTGTTGTGAAATGCTTCAGTGCGATATAATTCACCGTTTGGTCTTACAAACTGATCAAAGGTATCCGCATCGTTTTCAGCGCTGCGAAGTAACCACATTGATACAGGGTCGTTTTTACACAAGTAGGCAATAGCATCAAATAGTTTCCTCTCCGCGAGAAAACCGTCCTTGGAGAATTGTTCTCCCAGGAATTCTTCGGGGATATACTTTACTGTTCTATCCCGTGGAAATATTGTGATCACGGGCGTCCATGCGTGTTCGTTATGATCAATAATTTTGATTGGGGCTCCCTTCGATTTATACTTCGATTCGTATAATACTTCACCGGTTATCGTTGTAACGGTTATTGGAAATCTCAGCGATGTTTCTAATCTCGCTATGTCGCTGATGGTTGCTCCACGCTCTTTTACGGTTAGTTCCCACTGGTTGATTTTGCTACGTCGTAAATCAGTCAATTTGTTTCCTCGACATGCATTTGTAAAATGCTCTATTATTCGTTCTGCTACACAATTTATCCCAGTTGACTGTTTCATCGGTTTCAGTTTTCCGATATCAGGTTTCTTATTTAACGGGTATATTCCATAAACAACTGCTGTTTCAGGATACGCTCGTTCATAGTATGGTTTGTCAATTCCGGTTAACAACCCCGGCTTGGAGTCGCGGCTGACAGTGACTGTTTTCTTGTCGCTGAGAACTGGTTCAAATTTATCACGCATGATCCAATCGCCTGATTCCACCCGGACAATGAATTTTACTCTGAAGAAATACCTTTTACCGTCAAGTTGTGATATTATCATTGCTGCGCGGTTGTCGTTCATGGTAGCATCAACAATGCCATCAATTCGAAATGTTGACCAACTATGAGATGCACCATCACGTTTGAATTCATCGATACAATCGCGTATTTTATTTAACAGGGTTCTATCGTTTATTAACGCTTTTGGTGTGTCCTTGAGGACTCTATCGAGATTGAACTTAATATTTTTCCAGGGCTTAATTACTGCTAATCTCTCAAACTCATCCATATAATTAAAACAAGTATTTAAATGAAAGAATATAGTATAATGAATAAATGCAAATGGTTGATGATTGGGTCGACAACCCCGTGCAATAAATCATGTAGAGGTGAATTCTGCGGATATCATTTACAAAGCGTTCGTAATGGCTCTCTTGGTCCTCTCCCGTGCTTGGTTTGCCACGTCGGTGTAAGAGGAAAATCGCAGTTGTGTATCAATTGTGGCGGAAAGCGATACAGGGAACTAAAACGCTATTATGACAAGCGAATTAAAAACGCCGTCATTGACCCCACCGCAGACTTCGTCATCAAAACTCCTCAGGACTATATTGCAAGGTTTATAATTAAACCAAATAATAAATTAGACAAGTAGTATTATTATACAAATGAACCAAGAGTTCAGACCTCACCCTGTGTTTGTTAATTACGAGGCATCTCGCGACGGTATTGTTAGAAACCGCAGACTGAAGAAGCCGGTTGGTACCGTAAATAATCACGGATACTTGCGATTTAATGCTGGGAAAAAAATCTGTCTTATTCACAGGATGGTGTATGAAGCGTTTAACGGACTGATCAACGACGGTCTCGTTATTGATCACATTGATGGATGTCCTCAAAATAACAGACTGTGTAATCTAAGAGCTGTTACACCGAGTCAAAATTCCAAATTTGGAAAAACAGGAGGGATGAGAAAGGCAAAACCCGTAAAGTCATTTGATACAATAACGCACGAAGAAAAAATATTTCGCTCTATGAATGCGGCTGGTAAATACTTCGATATTTGTAGTAAATCAGTTCTAGATGTTGCGGAGAATATAACTAAAACAGCGATCTCAAAAAAGACGGGTCACAGAATTCGATTTTCATATATAACATCAAAGGGAGATAACTCGTTTTGTGATAGCGTCGCATGACAAGAGTTACGTCCCTTGAAGTCTAATTAATGTTGCGTCCCTTGAAGTCCAATTAATGTTGCGATTAATTAATCATTTTACGATGAAAACTAATGAAATACACGCTATTATCTAACAGCTGTATTCTTTTTTTTAATGTTTTATTTGAGTATTTGGTTTCATTTAAATGCCGTGAAACACCATTAATAAGTATTTAAGGATTCAAACGATTCAAGGGAATTCAAATTAACACACACCTTGTGACTGACGCCGCTGTATTAGTCACTTTATATATAAGATGACTCGTTATAAGCCTGGGGCTTTCGAAAGCCAATTCAACTAATCAAAACTAACCCACGCTCTTGACCCGGGCGTGTGGTTGTCTTTTGTTTACAATCATGCAACCGGGTTAATTTAATTGGGTTGCTTTTGATTGGTTGAATTGGCCGTAGAGTTCCGCCCCGCCGTTTTATGTTTGTGCTGTCTTGTGCCGTCCCATCATCCATCAATCATTTCATTATAAATATATTCATCCTTAATTAAGTACATGTAGTGATGTCCCCCAAGCATATCTTCTGGGCGGTCTACGATGACGTTTGTCACCCTAGGCCTCCCTCCCGGAGATGTATGCTTTGGGGTTCCAAGATGTGAATGTCCTTAATTAAGTATATGTATATGCCTGTAATCTGCCACAACACTCGAGTGGAGATCTACGGCATTGTACTGTCCATGTATGCCTGCAATCTGCCACAACACTCGAGTGGAGATCTACGGCATTGTACTGTCCATACAAAAAACGGGGTCAAAAATGGCCCCAATAATTTTATTAAAATTTTTGATATTAGAAATAAGATGTTTTATAAGAATAATGAATATCGAAGACATCAATAATATATTAACTGAGATTTCAAAATTAAAAAATCAAGGAATTGAATTATCTGATGGTCTCGACAGTGAAAAAATATTATCCGATTATGAGATTATTAACGAACAGTCGAAACGGGGGCGTTTTACCCTGGCCCGCGAGTATTTTTTTATAAAACGATTACAACATACGATTAATGAGAACCTGTACCACAATGACGCAAATGCATTCATTGGACTATTTACTGCCGTTGAAATAATACGAAAAAAACTCGGACGTGTTTATGAACGACGCCGGGAGATTTCTAGTAAGATCAAAAACATTAGAAGGATTATAGACGAAAACTCCGTGGAGCTCCCGATGGTACACTCGGCGGAAAATTAGAAAATTGCGGATCAATTTACAATAATGGTAGGTGAATCACTTACTACTCGGCTAGCCAGAGAGCGGCTAGCAGCGCTTAAAAAGTTTATACCGTTACGAGACAGGGTGAGAGAGAAACTTCAAACGCGACAACAAATGCAAACCGATTTTACTGTTGGAAGCGAACAACTCTTTGCCCCGGTAACTAAAGCGACTAAGGATGTTACAGCGGCAACTGTACCCGTTCTTGGTGCGCTTGAAAAGATAGCGGCAGAGACAAAACAAACAAAAAGGTCTTTAGAAACACTCCCTGCAAAAATAGCGGCTGCTACAACACGGAGGCCACCACCACTCGCTATAACCGAACCACAAGAACCCTATGTTACAATGGCCGATGAAGAAGAACTAGGCGCCACCGCAAGAGAACCAGAAGAAGAAATACCGGAAGAAGAAATACCAGAAGAAGAAATACCGGAAGAAAAAGAGGGGAATATACCCCGTATTGTACTCAAGAAGAACACAATAGATCAAATTAGAGGCTTCAGCAACAGGGAAGAATTAATTAATTTTACTGCCAACAATTTTGCTAAGAGCATACGAGATAAGAAGCATATCAATAGCGGTTACGAGAAAAATATAAAGTCGTTAAAGGACTGGGCAAGAATAGTGTATTTAGCGAGTAAACATAAAGATGCATTACCACATCGTAGTAAATCCGATTACGACGCATTCCACAAGGAAGTTAAGAGTATAACACCAAAAAAAGGAAAAGGATACTCTGTTGGTAAAGAATCCTACGGCGTTACCTGCCCTGGTAGTGTTCTCAGTGATATATCACGGCTAGAGGTACTAATTGGAGGAAAACGAGCCGGAAATAACTCTACGGAAATAATCAATGAGGCCGCTGATATTTGCAAGCGTTTATTTGCAGGCGGTATTATGGACATTAATGCATATCGAACGCTCATAGACGAACTCGTGGATGATTAATTGGAAAACTGGTGTTTTTAATAAGGATGATCATACACTACAACCATGATAAACCAGTACTCGTCTACGTGGTAAACTCGCGATTGCCTATTTACCGCGCGTACTATGGAGATGGTCTCGGTAGCACCATTGCGGGGTTATTTACAAGAATGGCTCCAAAAGTAGCGCCGTTAGCCAAACAATTAGGGATGAAGGCTATTGATGTTATTCGTGATAAGGGTATTAGTGCTATTGGAGATGTTGCCGGAAAGGCGCTTTCTGCCGCGCGAGACAAACTAATGTCGTTGGTGAAATCCAGGAGAAAAAAACAGAAACCACCGGTGATGCCATCAACGACAGTGATGCCTGCAAATGTCAGTAAAGTAATAAATAACGCCGTGGAAGAAAAATTAGAGTCGTTGGCGACTTCGCCATTAGCCGATGCGGCAACCAACGCGCTCATGAACGCGATAGCGGGGAGTGGTTTAAATTCAAAGAATTTACGACGAAAAAATCGCAATTGAAAACATCAACATGATAAATAATAGAATGTTTGCGCGTACCGCTGATCCCGCGTTTGATATGGACGCCCCAGTGCGCAGGGATGATTCTGTCCGTGATTATCAATATTATTCTTATTATGCAGCGCAACCCGACCTACGATCGCGAATTGAACTTCAAGTCCAAGATACCAGTAAATATTTTTTGCCGTGTGAAGCGTTTATCGAAATCGAGGGAGAACTCGTGACAAATGCCGCCGATAATGCACCATACGCAGATGACCCTCGTGTTCGAGTTGGTTTCGTCAACAAC
This sequence comes from Sinohyriopsis cumingii, assembly GCA_028554795.2. Taxonomy (NCBI): domain Eukaryota; kingdom Metazoa; phylum Mollusca; class Bivalvia; order Unionida; family Unionidae; genus Sinohyriopsis; species Sinohyriopsis cumingii. The sequence continues at coordinate 188,284,517 of CM068824.1, read as the reverse complement.
GGTATCATGGCGTTATTTGAGAGCGCCAGATATCTTATTGACGGGCGAGAAATTGAATCAATAGAACGCGAGGTTGATGTTGCAACGACGATAATTGGGTTGGCGAGATACTCGGATGATTATACAAGATCGGCGGGCCCATCTATAATATTCGCAAAGGACACCACCGATAACGCTGACCATTTTCAGTACGTTAACGTGCTAATAAAAGAAAATGCCACAATTGACCAGGATGAAGCAACCAATCCAGATCGCAGAGCAAAACCAGGCGCTAATTTCACTGTTATAAAAAGTCTTAACGATAATTATAATCTAGGATTCGCAGCACGAGTAGGAATGTTGCAAGGACAACGCCGAAAGTTTTCATGCGCGATTCCACTCCATCATATATTTGGATTCTGCAGAAATGTCAGAAAAGTTATCTATGGGGCTAAGCATACAATTGCCCTGACGCGAAGGGGCGATGATAACAATGCAATATGGCGTGCTGCTGGCGTCGCTGCCGGTAAAGTCATTTTAACTAAAATGGCATTGTGGATGCCGGTGCTGACTCCATCAGTTAGCACGGAAGCACGATTGTTAGCATTTATGGAACAGGGGGGAAAATCGTTGTTGAGTTGGCTAGCGGTAACAACTGATGCTAAAGAGGATAACGTCGCCGATACGTTTACATGGCACTTGGCGTCAAAACAGGGTGTTTCAGCCCCGCGTCATATATTCATAGCGCTGCAGAATAGGGAACGATTGGGTAGTCAAGAACGCAGCCATATGATATTTGATCAATTAGGAGTCAGGGATGTTTCGCTGAGAATAAACGGACAACAGGAACCATCCGAGGATATACAGCTTAATTACGGTGATAACCATATTGCACGTGTATACCATCGATTGCTGTCGTATATGAGCCGTGATCAAAACGTCGACACTGGTTTGCAAATATCACAACTTGATTTTAAAAACCTGTATCCGATTTATTACTTTTCGTTGGAACATCTTGATTTAACGAGACAATCCGTCGTTGATATACACTTTCGAGCTCGTATAGCCCCGGGTGGTGTTAATTATAGAGCGGTTGCTGTCATTCTCAGCGATAAATCAATGCTGCTAGAAGGTGTTGGTGGACGAATGAGAATCGTTGATGCGCCAGTGGAAAACATGTAATTGAAAGCACAAAACGCGTTTACAATAAATGTCGTATAGTGTCGTCAGTGTAGAGTTGACTGATGGTCAAGTCAAGAAATTACGATCAAAGTCGGCTAAACAATGCGGAACCACAATAACGCTGAAGCCGTCGCAGATGGCGGGTGGTAATCATAAGATATCGTTGACGGCGCGTCAAATAAAACATTTCAATGATGCGATGAAGAATAAAAAGGGTGTTCAAATAGATTTTTCGGCCGCAGCAATTAAAAACATGGAAAAGACCGGTGGGATATTTCCGCTGTTAGCTGCGATTCCGGCATTAATTGCCGCGGCCGCACCAGCAGTGGCTAAGGCGGCGGCGTTAGGAGCCGTTGGTACCGCGGCGGGGATGGCATTGAAGAAGGCAACCGGGAAAGGTTACAAAAAAAAACGACCCGTGGCCGGAAAGGGTCTAAGACTACCGGGAACCCCGTATTCATGGTACTCGGGAAAGGGTCTAAGACTACCAGGAACCGTTTATTGACTCGGGAGTCAATGACTCCTGAGTCTATGACTCCTATGTCTAATTTTGATTTAATAGACGCCGCAAACGCGTTAGCGATAAAAAACTTCAGAGGTGTTTTTATGAGGGATCAATTACCGGCGGCACCAAGGAATATTGAAACCGGCATAATTAACCTCGATGGGTCCTCCGGAGCGGGAACTCATTGGGTTGCGTACGCGATTGATCCGCGTGCAATCGTCTATTTTGATTCATACGGGTTAGCCCCGCCGAACGAGTTCATGCGGTATATCCGGGCGTGTTCAGCCCCGGCGTGTTCAACCCGGGTTTTTTATTCCACGTTGCCAACACAGCAGTTAAGCGACCCGCCGATATGCGGCCGTGAAGTATTGAACGTACTCGCGGCGATTTCATCATCGCGGAAACCACCTCATGTGGTTGTAAACGAATACACTAGTGGGAAATTTAGAGACAATTACATTAGATAATAATGATTGATATTTGGGGACGACCGGTTTCGGCGCTGAAAGAATCCACGGAAACGGCCGCCGCCGACATAAAAAAACTAATTGAGGATGAAATCGCTGATACGTTGAATCTAACAAGTGTTGACCCGGGCGAAATAGTTGTATTTCAAGACCGCCAGGGTAAATTGAAATCCGGTAATGTGTCACTGAATGACGTTTTAATACGACAGCGTGATGCCGCCGAGAACGCTATCGCGCTGTATACCAGCGACGGACGACTCAAACCGGGTGAAGATATATCGATGATAGATGGAAGAATAAGTACACTTGGCAACAATTATATAACCATGTCGGATTCGTTAAAAAATTTGCATAATAAATTTAACATACAAGCAATTCAGTTCGAGGGGGTACAAGTATCTGTCGCCGGTATGCAATTCATTATCAATAGTTTTTTTGGAACCGCGATGATAGCCGAACCAAATCTTAAAACAATAACAAATGCTATTTTGGAGTTTACGGCGATGTCGGCCAATTTACCCCTGTTGCGAAAAAATGTTAACAGGATCGATGACAACTTTGATAAATTCTTTGGTAAAAAAAATACCAAGCCGGATGAGATTACAATAACTATAAATGATATCACTGCGTATGGACAGGAAATAAAAACAATCAAAACTGATGTTGCAACAAACAAAAAGAGTGTAGACGCGCATGAACGGGAAATAGAAATAATCGGCGCTAATGTTGCAACGATCATAAATAATGTAGACTCGCATGGACGGAAAATAGAAACAATCAAAACTGATGTTACAACGATCATAAATAATATGGACACGCATACACAGGAAATAGGAACAATCAAAACTGATATTGAAGCGAATAAAAAAAATATAGACGCGTATTGGCGGGGAATAGGATTAATCAAAACTGATGTTGCAGCGAACAAAAAAGGTATAGACGTTCATACATATGAAATAGGAACAATCAAACTTGATGTTGCAGCAAACAAAAAAAGTATGACCGAGAATACACGGGAAATAGAAACAATCAAAACTAATGTTGTAACGATCATAAATAATGTAGACGCGCATTGGCGGGAAGTAGGAATAATCAGAACTGATGTTGAAACGATTAAAGACGGACTACCGAGAGTAGCAGAGCAATTCGAAAAAATAAAAACCCCTCATGAGAACATCATCAACACAGTATACACAATTCGGCATGGATCATTCGATTGGACTCCTACACAGAATACAGTAAATATCACCGCAACTGTTAAGGGTATTTATCGACTGACACTGGTTTCAATGATGCAGTTTAATATATTATCGTCGAGTTCATCCGGGTTTAACAATACAATATCAACAATTATAGACAAGAACGCAACTGAACAGTTTACAATTTATGCCGTTGATGGAAATCTAGCCCGGGCAAACATTACATGGTATGTGGAATTTGCAGCGAATCTAAGTAATTAAAAACACTAGCTCTTTTAAAATAAAAATGACCACCAAGGAAATTGAATCAGAGGTATCACCGACGTCACATCAATATCGATTCGATACCGCAAAAGAATTTTCCGCGAACTTGAAAACGCTTTCCGAACAATACCGTGCAAAAATAAAAAAATACCGCAGAAAAATAACCGCCATCGACGCGGTCGTGTACTCGGTATCGGGTATAGTAGCTGGCGCCGGTGTTATTTTATCCACGGTGACCACGATAACCCCGATCGCTGTTCCAATCGCTATCTCCGCGATGACAACAGTTGCTGGAGTTGCCAACGCAATCACTAGGAAGATATCATCGTGTTTTCAGAAAAAACTCAACGAGTATACAGTAAAACATCAAATAGTATCCGACGCATACTCGAAATTATCCGGGTTGATCTCGTTATCGATTGATAATTTGTTCGTATCCGATGTTGAATTCTCCACGATGGTCCAGTTGTATAGCTCCGCGATGTCAAAAATCGAGGATTTTCAACTGGAAGCCGGAACCACCTGGTTGTTGAAATTAGACACTAAAAACAACGAATAATAATAATGTCGCTGAACCCCGAAGGGTCTCAATTACTTCAGCGGATCGCGGAGAACACCACTCCGGTACAAACAAGTATGATATCGATAACATCAACGAAACCCGAATTCAGTGTGAACTTCCCATCACCGGTTCCAGTAAAGGAAATAGCGCTGGCAAAATTGCGAGTATATCACAGTTGGCCTAATATCCGAGCGGACGCATTTAACGGACAACAACCTAATAACTCGCTGGTTTTTGCACGGACAAATAAACCCGATGGGACCCCAAACTGGGAGGAGGTTACAATACCAACTGGGTCATACCAAATAGAGCAAATCAATAAAGAATTTCAACGCAGGATAAAATCGATCACAGGAAAGGAATCAAAAATCGCTATTACGGTTCATGAACCGACGTTATCGTCGACGATTGAAATAAGCACACCGGGGTATATGGTTGATATTTATAACAGTTCAATAAGAACCATACTAGGATGGCCTGAGAATCCACCCGCGGACACCCCCCCATCAACTATCCTCAGACACGATAACGGAGATGGTGGTAGGCATATTGCTCCATACAACGTAAATATCGCATCAGTGATAGCGATCAATCTAGTGTGTGATGTTATCGAAGGGAGTTATCAGGTGGATACCAAGCAATCAAATCAAGCTCAACAGGGGTATATCCTTTATTCGTTTTCACCAACAGCCCCTCCGGGATTTTTGATCATTGAGAGTCCGATTAATCCGGTCTATATGCGATGCCATGATCGGTTTTTAACGAGAATTAATTTCAGACTTACCGATCAGTCAAATAACCTAATTGATCTGCAAGAGGAGGAGTTAGTGATCACTCTGTTTGTAAGATCATAGCAGCAGAGGGGGCAATGACATCGACGCGGTCGTCGATGTGCTTACCGGACGCTGACGACGCTGGGGATCGACGCGCAGAAGGTGTTAATTAAACCAAATGACGACGCGACGATCCCCCAAAGATGTCGTCGTTTTTTTTTTACCAGGCGCCAACGACACTAGATCGTTGAGTGCAGAAAGTAATAATTAAGCCAAATAACGATTGGACAAAATGTCCGATTCGCCCCCTCTGCTGCTTCGTGGGCTGTCCATTGTGAATCGTATTGATAATGAATTGTTTTCTTGGGCTGTTCATTGTGAATAGTATTGATAATGTGTTGTTTCGTGGGCTCTTCATTGTGAATCTTATCGATAATGTGTTGTTTCGTGGGTTGTTCATCGTGAATCGTATTGATAATGTATTGTTTCGTGGGCTGTTCATTGTGAATCGTATTGCTAATGTATTGTTTCGTGGGCTGTTCATTGTGAATCGTATTGATAATGTATTGTTTCGTGGGCTGTTCAATGTGAATCGTATCGATAATGTGTTGTTTCGTGGGCTGTTCATTGTGAATCATATCGATAATGTGTTGTTTCGTGGGCTGTCCATTGTGAATCGTATCGATAATGAATTGTTTCGTGAGCTGTTCATTGTGAATCGTATTGATAATGTGTTGTTTCGTGGGCTGTTCATTGTGAATCGTATTGCTAATGTATTGTTTCGTGGGCTGTTCATTGTGAATCGTATCGATAATGTGTTGTTTCGTGGGCTGTTCATTGTGAATCATATCGATAATGTGTTGTTTCGTGGGCTGTCCATTGTGAATCGTATCGATAATAAATTGTTTCGTGAGCTGTTCATTGTGAATCGTATTGATAATGTATTGTTTCGTGGGCTGTTCATTGTGAATCGTATTGCTAATGTATTGTTTCGTGGGCTGTTCATTGTGAACCGTATTGATAATGAATTGTTTCGTGAGCTGTTCATTGTGAATCGTATCGATAATGTATTGTTTCTTGGGCTGTTCATCGTGAATCGTATTGCTAATGTATTGTTTCGTGGGCTGTCCATTGTGAATCGTATTGATAATGTGTTGTTTCGTGGGCTGTCCATTGTGAATCGTATTGATAATGAATTGTTTCGTGAGCTGTTCATTGTGAATCGTATTGATAATGTGTTGTTTCGTGGGTTGTGTTCATCGTGAATCGTATTGATAATGTATTGTTTCGTGGGCTGTTCATTGTGAATCGTATTAATAAGCAGCAGGGATGAATCATTTCACCGGACTGATCCAGTGGCCTAAGTGATTAGAGCGTCTGTCTCGGATGCTGGAGGTTGCGGGTTCGATGCCGACCGAATCATACCAGAGTTTTAAAAAAATGGTACTAGCAGGTGCCTCGCTTGGCGCGCATTAAGATGTTAGTATTAGGACTGGTCGGTCAGGTGTCTGAATAATATGACTGGGTGGGACATGACGCTACATGTTTGTGGCATGATGCCCCCAGTGCTAGACATCACTATAAACTGCCCAAATGCAGACATCCTAGCGATATGACTAAACGTCTTAAAAAAACGTTAAAATTCTAAATCATACACACAAACACATAACATGACTAAAATTATTTAATCAATGGTACAAGTTTAAAGCATACACACATCAACTAACATTGTTAAAGCTATGTTGCAAATCTAACACACACACACACACACACGTTTCACCCTAGGTGATAAAGAATAGTCTGTGTACAAGTATCCTGCTATGCTGGAGCTATGGAAGAGTTCATATTTGATAAAGGACTGAACAGTTATCGGAGCTGTTGTCTGCCACAGGTAAACAAACCTGGCTTGTTTATTTGGCAAATTAGATCACAAACCGATATTAATAAATAAAAAAGGAGTTTAAAGAAAACAAGATAATGCATGTGATATTTATTTATCTATGGCATGTGCTTACTTCCGTATTGAAAGTGGACTCTTCCATAACTCCAGGATTCACAAGTATGCAGACCACACATTTTAAGAAAACAAAATAATGCATTGAAAGTGGACTCTTCCATAACTCCAGGATTCACAGGTATGCAGACCACACATTTTCAGCCTGTATTGAATAAATGTTGGTCTAGATGGCGGGAAAAATGGCGTTGATAACGATGGTCCGTGTATGAAAAGACTTGGAAAATTGTGTAAAAATTTTGACATGCATATGTGAAAACTGAGTGATTCACGATGCTGAGCTGAACGGTTACTCTTATAATATTTATCACTTCCTTTGCTATTTGTAATATATGTACCAAACATTTACGTAATATTAACATCTTCCAGTATTATTATATAGAGGTCCATGAACTGATAATACTGTTTGTAACTACTTACTTGATTTACACCGATTGGAATGGAAATCAGAAATCCAGAAATAAATGCACAAAAATACAAAATTGTATGAAAAAGTATTTGAATGTCCATCATCCGCATCGTGACGAATTTTGCAGTCCTGTTGCAAACGGATTGTCGAAGCTTAACTTCTCCTACTGTGGCGCGCTATAAACGGGTCGGTATAAAGTGCGAAACGGAATCAATTTCGCGAATACCACCTGTCCTTACCTTCTGCGAAAATAACCCAGTACGTGTTTTAATAAACACAATATCATACACACATATTTCAGTACCTCACTTTGTAATTTCTACACTAACATCAATCATCATTTTACTCTGTGAAATTTGTTAAGAAATAAATATATGACAAATATTCACCACTATAGTTATGGGAGTGTTTACCTTTTCTTTAGTTCCAAAGTGTCTCTAATATTTTTTAAAATAATTTAATGAGGAGAATTAACGTAATTTCATTCTATTAAAGATCTTTTGTATTGAGAAATAATAATCTTGATATTAAATCATGAACAATAAGTTATTATCCAATCACTCTGTGTAAGAGGTACTTTAAAATTACGGAATTTCTTTCCATGGACAAAATGCACGACTTTTCACAGCGGCAAATAAGACTGTTGAAACAGACAATAAATCTGAAAAATGACAAAAATACAACATACCCCTATTATTTGGATTGAAAAATGAATCTTCATTTTAAGTAATATCTAAATAATTTATACTGTTACCAGAAATATCTACAAACAACAGAAGTAGTGAAGGGGCTTATTTTAGGACAAAATGAAAATACATTAGAGACACCACCCCCATGAGAACGTTTACGGACACGACTTTTCAGATTACCCCGGGAACGTTTACGGATAACGGGAATTTATTATGGGGAATATTGGGTCTGTATACATGCAAGGGAAAGTTGGGTTTAATAGTAATGAAACAGATGGGGTGACGTCACGGTACTGGACATTGGCAACAATGTGGAATGGGTCTGACCTGAATACGCGCAACTCTAGGTAGAGACAAAGACGGTGAACAGCACGGACGTGAAGAAAAACATCTTTTACACTCACTTCACATATTATCAACAATCAACACAAAATGGAAGGGAAAAATAAACACACACTCGACTATCCACACACATGTACTCGAACGCATTCGCATTCCACTATTCACACAGAAGGAAAGGGTAAAAACAAAAACAAAATCTACTATCCACACAAGCATACGCGAATGCATACGAACCAACAATTTACTATCCACACAAACGTACTATCCACACAGAAGGGAAGGGGGGAAAAACAAACCCAAAATCTACTATCCACACAAACGTACGCTTACAAGCACACACTCTATTATCGACACAAACGTACGCGAACGCATACGAACACACACATACACACATACACACAATTCAGTAAAACAGTTAGTGTTTAAAGTCACACTACTCCACATTCACACAAATTGGCAACTTTAATAGTGTCTCCTTTCTGGAGATCCGGTTAGCCCTGAGATGGGCAATTTTTAGAACTCCACATGCACCTCTTAATGACGACATTTCCCAGGTCTAGCCCCATATACGCATCGTCTGCTCCAGGCATTGTCCCATTCGATGAGTGTGGTTGGGAGCACAGAGGGCGTTAATCTGCTTCACTATCCCACTCCTCCGTTTGAGGAATAGTGAACACGTGTTGTTGTTGTTCCATCTGTCTTCTGTGCCACACTCGTGGACAGTTCGTCCTTCTTGCCTCCTGTGGACGCTGTACTGGTTATGGTATTGCTAGTGGTTGTGGAGGTGTTATCACCTCAGGCTTCACCTCACACAAACGTCTCAGCATGAGGTGAAGCAGGATAATTTCCTTCTCCTATTTCCTTCTTCCTCTCCTCCTCCTATTCTATTCTGGCAATTTCCGCTATTGACTTCATAGCCAGGTCATCTAAAAGGAACCTGGCATATTCCAGGTGCATCTGGACTTCCAGAAGCTTGGTGAGTCTGCTCATGTTGATGTCGTTGACGAATCAACGATGGGTAGCCTGACTGACGAACGCTTTTGCTTCATATGTGTCTAGGGTGGACGTAAATGAAAACATCCCCGACACCAAAACCCATTTTACTATCCATTACACTGAACGCGCTGACCTAAAAGAAACATTCACTGTTTTGCTTACACGAAATACAAATAAAAGCACACATACTATTTGACAAGGTAGGGAAACGAAGTGCTTATAGACACACTTCTATTTTTTTAAGCTGACATAAAACAAAGAAATGAAGTGCTTATAGACACTTCTATTTTTTAACGTACAGACAAACACAAATACACAAAGTTTGCCAATCGGACTAGTATGTCTTTCTAGAATATTGGGGTAACCCTGAAAATGGTTGTTTTTTTGGACGGGGAGTTATGGCAATTTTGTTTTCGTCTAAGATTGCGATCTATGTCTGGCGGTAGGCATTCTCACAGGATAAGATCTTCTTATTCGGAAAGAGAAGGAGAACTATTTCTTATCTACACGGCAGTCAACAAAACCTCTGTCTGGTTCATGCTGTTGTTGCTGCTGCTGCTCTCTCTCTCTCTCTCTCTCTCTCTCTCTCTCTCTCTCTCTCTGCTTCTGAAGTCTGTACTTCTCTGTCCATTCTTCTTTCTCCTTTTTGATGTCCTCTCTGAAGATCTCTTCTATCAAGGCTTCGGCCACTAAGAGCATCCTGACATTCTCTATCTCTTCATATTTGGGTTTCATGCTTTGACTGACACGATGCAAATGCATGTAGGATTCGATTAGGTTAGCTAAATTAGAAAGCATCTTCATATGCTGACGAGTAAACAATGGATGGTCAGGCTGTTCATTGGTTCGTTCATTTCATTTAAGTCGTTTGCATCAATACGAGCATGTACGACTGGTTAATGCCCCTATGGGGAGCTGATAGATTATTACGAGAGGTAAGGAATGAAGCCACACCCCTAAAGCATTAATGCACTCACAGACTGCTTTTTGATTTAGCCGACACGTCGTGAGACAGTAAGTCCCATGTGCCTGTATGAAAAGTTGTCATGAGTGGGAATGGACCCAACACGCACTCAATATAAATAATGAAGACAAATGTGTGTATACTGCAGGATAAGGCGTATCGTAGGACTGCTTTTGTGACGTTACCTCAGTTCCGTGTGTACACGCTCTTCGGGGCACCTGATATATAGATGAGTGGGAATCAGCCCACACAGTTGTCTTTTAATGTCCGAGTAAGAAGGGAGGAGAGGAACCCGGAAGGAGACACCAACGTTAGCCGGACCTTATCTGAAATGCCAAAATTTATATTACCAAATTCAACCCAGTTGGCTATTTAATGGGTATTGCCTATTGCCAATTCTGTGTTAGACACAATTGTAATTAGAGTCTCAAAATTAGTTTTGAATTGTCCTATTTTAAATTAATTCCTAAAGCATGTAGTGTGAATATCTCTTATTTAAATCAGTGACGTTGGTCTGAGAGAACATTAAAAAGATTTGAATGTCCAGTTAGAAATTATGGTTTTAATTTTGAACGGTAGCCAAAGGGTCGTATCAGATTCTCAATAGTATTATCAAGTCGAGATTTAAAGCCAATTTGAAATCTCTTAATAAGAGGCAATAATTTGGTAGCCCTAAAAAGGACCGAGGTTGATACTCATCCAGAAACAGTAAGCTCCTCAGGTGTTCGGGCGGCACAAATTTCCATCTGATTTCTATCTCGATCATATCCGGGCAAATGATATCTCCGAGGGCCAAGTATTCGTATTCAGGCGATGATTGGAATTTGGTACATCCATGCTGAGTATCTTGATCAACTCTTTGGATATTAGTACCAGTAAGGGCATTGGGGTCAGGTGGAGTTCATCCTCTAGGTTGTGGAGTCTTTTTGCCGAACGCAGAAGTTGCATATCACGTGGCAAAGTGAATATCCATTGAGGTTTTGTCCTTTGGTGTTTGTCCACCATCCTTCTTAGGTCTTCAATAAAATTGAACTTAACGATTTGATCCGCCATTAAAAATCAAATTCCGATTTTTTCATCCTGGTCTGTTCTGGAATATCTGGAGCATCTTGGGAAAAGGCAGTGTTTATTGGTTTTTCTTTTTCTTTTGTTCCTTTCCCTTTGTGGACGTGGTTCCAGAGGTCTCGGTGGCTCCAGTGTCTTCAGGGGTTTCTTTTGATGACTTGATTTGTGTAGATGTAATGGTATTCTTTGTCGCCACATCTGCGATTGATTTCGTTGTTATTGAGTTTATATACGTCGGTAGCGTTGTTGTTGTTATTGAGTTTATATACGTCGGTAGCGTTGTTGCCCTTGAGGCGATTTCTGTTTATCTTGTACGTTTTATTGTGCCAAAGCCATAATTTGGTTTACTTCAATCGATATTGATGACAGTGTTGGAAAGGGGATAGTTTCTGCTGAAATTAATGAAGTCATTTTCTTTGTTTCTTGATTTATGCCTTTAGAATTTTCTTTTACATTCTCTATAGTTTTTCCTTGGATTTGGATAACCTCCTTTGCTTCTACCCCTCCAGTTGCCTCTGGTGTTTTAATTTTTACCAGACTGGATAATACTTTGCTTTATATTGTTCAAGTCGGACGCGATAGAAAACATCCCTACTATTTTTGTTGGGTCGGAACACTATGATAGTTGATTTTATTGTGAGGGATAAAGAGAAGTCAAAGAGTATGTATATCTAAAATAAACTGAAAACAAGCGACTGGCGCATCTTTTCAAATACGCTAAACATATTATATTCAAAGAACAACAACCAACAATTAACAACAAAACAAATAAATTATTTTGAGAAGGTTTACAATGTTCTAAAGAGAATGGAGACTTCCACTGATGGAAGTCATTGGGCCATTGATGTACCCTACGTCTCCTAGCTAACGAAAAAAGATAGCCATAATGGTCACAAAACCATCGATGTACTTTGTCATCATTTCTAGAAGAGTTACGATCAAAATAAGTCACTAAATGTTCTAAAGAATATACAACACTACGTTGTTGAAGAAATACACACAATATTGTCCACATGCAATGGAATCTGTCCATGGGAATTTCACATTATTGAATCGTGTCGTGTGGGCATTTCTTCTCATAAAATCGATGACGTCTTCCAAAGGAGGCAATCCATACAAATCAAAATACTTCACACAACCATCGTGGGTAAGGTAGATGGCTACCCAGTGGGTAAGTGGGAGATGATTTTCGTCAGCGTTGATGACATAAGCTTGATGGTCTTGAGGTATGCAATGATGCAGTTCATCTTTAGCGCGCATGCAACAGGATTCCAAGAAGCTGTGTACGAAATGTTGTTCAAAAAGTAATAAAGTTCCCAGGTATCCAATTTTGTTTGTTGTTTTTTCGTGTTTTTTATTCACAAGTAATGATAAGTCATCTATTCAATCCGAACTTTCTGCTTGAAAATCTCTAATAAGTAACCGTTTCCTCGCTTTGTCTCCCCACTCTGAGCCAAGAGAACTTCGATGTGATGGATCTCTAGAGCAATCAGTGGAGGACAGGAAAAATTACGGAGGTCTTTATACCACTGATGCAATGCTGATTCTGCCGAGATGAGACCTCAAGCGTCCTCCAGATATTCCTCCAATTTTTCTTCGTGACTTGTCATCATACATTTATCGTGTTGAATTTGAGTGGGATGATGGTTTAGACATCCATACCAATTTTTCTTGATCAATTCCGTAATTTGTGCTGCCGGGTGTTTGGCAAAATAGGAGACAAAATGTTGTTCTTGCTCTGGCCATCTGTACCTCATCATATGTCCTCTCGTCTTTGTCTTGGGGTTCTGTTTTCACGGTATCCTCCCATTTCATTTCCATTTCGATCCATTCTTCACCATTGAAAGAGGGATTACACTCTTCCAACGTTTCTAATAGTCTATAATGACTTCTCTTAAACTGTTGATGTCTACTGTACTATCGAATTCGGCATACAAGATGACGTTCACCGTCTCAGGTACTACTTTAGCAAACTGAAGTTCCACACGAATTTGCCGGATTTTATAGGGTGGAAATATCTTTTGGTGCTGCCTTGGTCTGGAATGAAATCAAAATTCCACAACGCGTAGCCTCCTTCATAATCTTCGTACGAAATGCCGTGGCAGCTTTGGTCCCTAACTGTCCGGTGGCTTTGTACAGGGATAAGTACGACCGCAAATAATTCATCTTGACACTAAAGTCAGGTTCGAAGGGTCTGGTACACAAGTCTTGCCATCGCGACTGACTTCAATCTTGGATACGTCGTAGTGCTAAAACCCGAAAGGATTTTGATCGGGGGCTCCGTTGAAAACTGTATTGCTAACGATACGAGTGATTAATGGCTTGGGTAACTGTCCTTGGAGCAGATGATCTTAGATCTTGAATCGGAGTCCAGTGGCAATGGTGAAGGTTTTAACCTCCACGAGTCGTATCGGATACTTGGAGGTCATTCTGCTCAAAGTGTGACTGATGTCGTTTCCCACTTTAGGTAACACTTACACGCGTTGCACGTAGAGTCTGGCTTCCTCGATCATGGTTTTGTAATCGGCAGCACCAGCCATCAAATGGAAAACAGTACTGCTGAAATTCAGTCTCAAGCGATTCAGCAAATACTTCTCTTGCAACCACATGTCCAAATGCAAGTGATCCATCAGTTCTAAACTTCGGCTTCCAACAATTTTCTTATGACATTGGTCGAATCCCTCATTAGCGCAATATTTATTTGCTACCTCATTGAACTTGTTCGCTGTGTCAGATGTGCATTCTATGCAATCATACAGATGGGCGTTTTTGGCTTCTTTTCTGTACGTCAATAGATTTTCCAGGTACGCTCGATAAGGGTAAGTATCCATGCAGCTGCTGACCAGTTTGTTATTCAGGTAAAAATCCACCTAGCTGAACAAGGAATGCATAATACTGTTGACAGGAGCTACTGTCTCATCGGCATCTAGATCGCTAACATCCGTATCGTTCACATTCACTTTCAAATAGAAGTCACTGCTATTCAGATCGATATAATCTTCGGGCTGTTCCTTGGTTGTAAAGTCGATGGAAACTGAGACCGTCAAAGAGGAGACGGCATGAAATTCGACCCATTGAGATTCTTGTATCGTCATCATGGTGGGCGGCATGGCAAACAGATCCAGTTTCGACTTGGAACAGCCGCAAGACTTTCACCCTGATTTTTTCCTTTGGAGAATGGCATATATTGTCCTATAGCTCCTTTTATAGCAGTGCTGACACTGCCGAAATACGACTTGCTGACTGGTAAGTAGCAAGGATGTACAATTTTGCAGTGAACGAGATAGGTGTTTCCACCTTCCTGGACATTGGTCGTGATAGAATCGACTTTGAAAGGAATGACACATAGTAACGGTACGTTGGTGTGTCCCACCACTTTTTATTCCACCACAACAGAGCACCCAAACATCAAATTGAGTACCTCGTTCAGTTCTACCAGAGATCAAAATCTCTTTTCAAATTCATATTGTTGTTGATCTTCGGGCTCAGATTTGGTGCAACCATCTGTGGAGTCCACCCATAATTTCAAACAAATTGCCATTAAACCTGATGGACAACATTTCGGTATCCTGAAATCTCATCAGCAGGCGACGAGCCATTTAAGGTACTCAAAGTAAACATCTTTTTGGCTCTGTTCAGGGCTTTGCCTAATGCTGCCTCAAACCTTTCAGCAATTGTGTCCACCAAATGTTGACCACTAAAATAATAGCTTGCCAGAATTTTCACAGTATACCTGCTTAGTGATGGATTGTTTGCTGGCTTTGTGTCACATGAAAACCCGATTTTATTCATCTCTAATTGCAATTGGACGTTTAGGATTTCGACCTGAAAGGTGATTTGAATTTCAGTGATGTTTTTGATTTGTGTATGGTAAATCATTGCTGCCAATAAGCCAATTCACAGTGAGTTTCGTAATCCAATTGGATGGCCGGAGGTAATTTGGCCGTGTAACAAAACAAAGTATTGTTGAGAAACACCTTCATGGAACTGTCATTGGGTAACGTTAAATCGGTTGTTTTGGTTTATAATTCCAGAGTTCTGTTGATGTCCGAGGGGTTACTAGAAGTCAGAGGGTGTCTAAAAGAGGATTGCTGTTGTGGTTATTGTTGAGATGGTGACTGTTGGTAGGGTTCATCTTCTTCTGACAATGTCACTAATACAGGTTTAATGTTAATTTTTCACTTGACGTCTGAATTTAGAATCACACTTCGTGGGCATCATTGGCCACTTCTTTGGTTCCCGACTCAAAACCCCAACATTTCCAGTCACGTACATCAGTCCAGTGAGAGTGTAAGTAACAAAGCTACACACACTTCGTCGTACACATCTTCAGTAAATAAAAGTTGACGAATCTTCTTTTTCCCGTAGAGGTCAGGAAGTATCGAGATGAAAACACGGGGCTTTTTTTTAACAGAATGAGTGTTCCGTGGACATTAAAGGGACGACCTTCATATCTTATTTGGTGGTAAGTACTGTTCGTAAAGAGCCCACAGGGAATCGGCAGGTAAACAAAATCCTGGAAAGGAAGTCACTAAGACACACACCACACGTCGACCCGAATTCATGGGACACTAGTTCTCGTAATAAGTGTTGGTAATCCTCCACAGTGTGAATACTTTCATTGATTTCATTCCACGGAATATTTTGGATCACAACTGACAAAGTTCGTAGCATGGTGGCCTGTTTTTATACCCTGATCGTACTCCAGTGGCAAATCTAAATAGTTCAATCATTAACATGCACATCACATGCCTTTCAGAAGTTTCCACTCGAACTAAGTTTACGTTGTGGAAAAGATTTTAGTAATCCTTTAAATCTTCTTCTGGAAATCGTTACAGTATGTCTACCTCGTAGTAAAAAAAATCAAAAAGAATCCATTCATTTTGCCCGTAAGTAGTTTGATCAATATCTCACCGATTGAACATTTTCATTTGAATCAGTCCTGTTATATTATTCATTTATCAGCGGTTTAAACATCGGTGGCGTAATGGATGCAATTTTTCTTTGTGTTGAACTTGTATTTTTACCAGTTCTCGGTAAATGTATTCTCTCAACCGTAGAGGCAAACCACGAATGTTCTTTTTTAAAGCATCCTTCAGTCAGTATTTATACCCATGATGGGGTTACTTCTGATTGCAATTATTTTGTTTAAAGTTTTCTTCTAGAGCGAAGGTAATGGACACAGTGAGTAATTCCTGAGCAATCCATTCAGGGTAACGGTCGAGAATGGCATTAAAATCTTCTGATGTAAACGGTCTAATGCGGAATAATCGGATCAACGCAGACTTGATCAAGAAAAATCTGACGAATTTGTTGACTTTTGTCAATTTCTTCTTGTAAATTTCTCGACACAAATGTTCCATAGTCACCAATTGAAATTGTACTCTGGCACGTCCCTTCCAGACTTCCTTGTAGATCTTCGCTTGCAATTCGTTTGGTAATTCTGGAATATTATCTTTAAATGGGGTTTAAATAATTTTCTAGGTCTTGTCCAACGTTTGACTGCTAGCCAAGATGGTTTCTTAAAGAGGGTAGACAAACTTGTAACTTTGCAAGATGCGTTTGAACTCGGGATCGGTTTTCAAACGGTGATCGTACTCGTGTTCCCACATTTCTAGCAATTGTCTGGTGTCTGTTCTAAGCTATTTGAACTTTCTGCGAAGTTTCGCTTTTCTGTAACATAGAAGGGAGCGGGGTTTTTCCCCCATCAATTTCGTCTCTCTTTCTTCTGTACTTTCCTGGCTCCTGATTTCGCCCTATTTTTCTCAGCTGAACTAGTCTGGTCAGCTGACTCTCATTTCTCTGTTTCGTCATTTGTGGTCTGCATTTCCTGTTCTGGCTCTGGAACAGTTTCTAGCATACTCTCCGTCTCTATTGTTATTATCTTGGGCGTTATGTTTGTTGGAACTGATGCATATGATTTTGGAGCTATGTTTGAAGGCCCCTTATCCTGCTGATGTGGTTGTTGCTGTCATTCCTCGGCCAGATGGCCGGTGTTTCCACATTTGTAGCATTGCTTATGGTTTTGGCACCCCTTGTACCAAGTTTTAATTAGAAAGCCCATGAGACTTCAATGTACACTGACGGAAATCTCCAGTATGTGGCTGTGACGTTTGCACGCATTGGGGTGGGGTTCTTCCAATATATTTTAATTAAATTATGATGAAAGTTCCATCCTGGCTCGTGAGGTTAGAAAGTTAAATTGGTGACGAGGTAGATTTACAGCTCTGAGCCCCCAGTCAGCAATGCCGGCGGCTAAATTATAGAGAACACGAAGATGAAATTCAGTCAGTAACAATTTAATAAATTCGATAATTTAAAAACGATAACTTTCGATCACCCGTCTTTCCCTCGACCAAGTGACAGCCTAATTCATCCCGTGATTTGCAGTGTGAGTTCGATTTTCCCCTTGTCCTTGCATCTACTCATCTCTTTCTTTCCCGCTAATTCCTTCCTTCTTACCGTTCATCTAACACCTCCTTCGACTCCGTTTCCCTCTCTACTATCTCCTCCTCCAATTTCGCTTCCAGACTTCAACTTCTACTGACTTCTCTCCTTTCTTCTCTATCTGAGACTACGGGACCAAACTATAACTGGTCTGTCCCTCAAAGCTTCCTGTGAAAAACCACAAGGCGTTAACATCTGCTTTATCGAATCTCACCTCACACTAGATCAACAATTAATCATCAGATAAGGCTATCACGGTTTCTGTCACGCATGCGAACACATCGAAATTCCCACACACTTCTTGCAGGGTAAACAATGGCGTAATAACACGGTATCAGCGAATTGTCAAACAGACATCAATACATTGCGTCACGTCAGTATATACACATATATATTTAATCTCATTGTACTACAATCTGACAACAATCAGACGCATGTCTGTACATTACACAAATATTCAACAATGGCAAAATCTATAATCACATGAACACATATGTTAGTCTACAATAAAATACCCACATAGCGAATTACAATATTAACTCTTACGACGGCTAGCAAGCTATATAATTCTTTTCAAATATCAACTCATGCAAACATATTAACAAAACAAAGTAATTCTTCGTACTACGATTCTAGTAATAATAAAGTATACATACGACCTTCAATTAAAATGCAGTCGCATTCTGCAAAACCGAACAAATAGCTCACTGACCTTATTTGAAGCTGTCTGTACTTAGAATTTCCT
This sequence comes from Sinohyriopsis cumingii, assembly GCA_028554795.2. Classification (NCBI taxonomy): domain Eukaryota; kingdom Metazoa; phylum Mollusca; class Bivalvia; order Unionida; family Unionidae; genus Sinohyriopsis; species Sinohyriopsis cumingii. Next base: position 188,265,915 of record CM068824.1, on the reverse strand, counting down.
GTTCTAAGATTTTCCCGCCAATAACGAATGGCTATTCGGAGTTACGCTAACCTCCTCTTGATAATTTCTCTTAGCGAACTAATTCTTGCCGGAAGACGCGGAGATATCATTCTACCCAAATCAGGGTCTCTCCCCATCTCGATTCTGATGGGTGGCGCTGTGACCCTGTCCAATCGTCTTAGCGGCCAGTTCAACCTGTCTGTCTGTCTGCAGGGAAAAGAAGTCAAGACACTCCCACTTCTTCAGGCAACTTCTTTTGATCTGGACAAACGTTTCCACAACTAGGTGATAATTGGCTATCAGGCGGCTTCGCAACTCCTAGGTCCGGCTCTCCACTTCTAGCCACGACAATCTTACGTAATGGATTAGTGGTAGCCTGCCGCAATGTTTAACATCAAACAATGGCTTGTCAGAATTACTTTGATTATACATGTTTCAAACTGGGGCTACTCTGGGTTGGGGATAAACATGACAGTGGCCATATGGGCTTTTATAGGCATGACTCCATATTTCCTCTGTATTTTGTTTTGGAGCTCTACGATTGGTATTTCTAATGGTAATTCCGTGAAGCGCACGTCCACTGCTCTCTCTCTCTCTCCTATATTTTGATTAGGGGCGGCGGTGCATAGATTTTCACGGTTTTCCATCTGAATTCTATCGATTGATCGTTCCTTTACAGAGATACATCTCCTTTGGCAAATAAGAACAGGCATCTACCACCGTTTTTAAGTCCCTTGATATCGCTTGTTTTTGTTCATTTCGCTACCAAGTATTGTAGTAGTTCGACTGGCCTTGGTCTTTCTGTGTCGCTGGAGTTGGTGCGGTCCAGGACCTGGCATCCTGGCGATCTGTATGCCAGTAGTAATCTTCTATCTTCTATTGTCGGTATTTCTCAAGTCTGTGGGAAATATTCCCTTATCTTGGCATGTTTTGCGTGAGCTAACACGGACATTTTGGGCTTGAAAAAAACCAACTACCCACTGTTTTTGAAAGGGATTAAACCCTACAGTTTCCAAAATCAAACAAAGTAAATTTACACAAAATAAAGCAAAAACTTACAATATGAATATGAAGTAAAATAAAATGTGTGAAAATAAATGAAATTAAAGTATACCTGAGGTCCTTTTATAAAAGATCACAGAATAAAGATTCACTACACGTGAGCTGATATCAGGTAATTCCATGAGCGTAATTGCCGACGATAAGCAGATGCTTGAAAACTGTGTTTAGCCTTGGTGTATCTGTCAGGGAATAAGACAAGAAAATAATTTGGTAATGCCTTAGAGCAGTTTGCTTTATTAGATGCATACAGAGTTGCCTAGGGTAGTTCATATTTTTCTTTCCTTTTTATGTTTTGTGACTGGGCTATACTTTTCTCTGATAGGGTACATTTTGACTTATGCGACATACCGGTCGCTTAGACCTTGTCAAGGAGTGTCGATACACTCTCAGTTTTCTATTTCCTTTGGGCTAATTGTTAAATTATATACAATACAATTATGTGATCATATACATACATACATACATACATACATATATATATATATATATATATATATATATATATATATATATATATATATATATATATATATATATATATATATATATATATTTGTTTGCTTGTCATTTTCCGGATTTAAAACGCTATTAAATTGTTGGTCTTGTACAATTTATCGCTAAGGGCTTTATTTAGACGTAAAACAAAGTGTTAGCATGTATCTGGATTTCCTCTGCATTTTATATATTTTCCTTTGTATGACATGGTTGTGTAAACCAATCTTATTTTTCTCTGTATCGCATAGTTGTGTGAACCATATGTATTTTTCTCTGCATCATATGGTTGTGATAACCACTTATTTTTCATTGTGTCGTATGGTTATGTGAACCAATCTTATTTCACCGCGTCGTATAGTTGTGTGAACCATATTTAATTTTCTTGGTATAGTATGGCTGTGTGAACCATGCGTATTTTTCTTTGAATCATATGGCTGTGTGAACCATACGTATTTTTCTTTGAATCATATGGTTGTGTGAACCATACTTCTTTTTTTTATCGTACAATTCTGTGAATCGTGCTCATGTTTATTCATTTATATCATATGATTCTGTGAATCATATTTATTTCATTACACATATTGTGGATGTATGAACTATATTCATATTTTCATACATAATATGTTCGGAATAGTAGTCTTGTATCATATTCAGTGGGTGGGTTTTGAGAGTCTTCTTGTGTAATCACTCAATCCATGAGCCTATTCGGTTTAAATCCTGTTACAGCATCATACCGCAGACATGTAGCGGGCCCTCGAGTGACCTAGTGGTCTAAAGCTCACTCCGTTATGGATCACTGCCATCTCACCTCTGTCTGCGTTGGTTGGAGTCTCGGATTCATCCAATGTTGGTATGTGAGAAAGCTTGCCAGTAGCTTCTCGTGGGTCGGTGTTTTTTTCCCGGGTTCTTCCTCCACCACTAATACTGGCCGCCATGTAAAGCATATCGTGTGCTGAAAAATAGCGTTAAACCCTACAACAACAAGATATACAGCATCCTCTCCCACCCAGTCACATTATCCGGTCACCAGGCTGAAGAGTCCTAACACTAAGGTTTTAATGCTGAGCTGCTAGTAACATTTTTATATGTCTTTGGTATGACTCGACCGGGCTTCGAACCGGCGACCTTCCTCATCCGAGGCGGACGCTCTGACCAATTATTTTATTGGAGTTGTGGAAGGTAGATGACTACAGTTAAGATATTATTATGCTGGAAATAATGTTACGGCAAAGAAAATTTTAAGCCGCATAAAAGATTTATTAAGGACCAATTCAGTGGTTAAGGCGCTGGACACATGAGAAAAATATTGCAGTTTCGAGTCTCAACATCTAATCAGCCCGACAAAGTTAACAAATTTCCCATGATGTTTAAAGTCATTTATTTCTTTGCTGTTAGTAAAGAAATTTTAGAAGTACATCAACTCAAAAATTCATAAGCATTTAAAATAATTTGTGAGTAATAGCAATGAAAATATGAAATGCCGTAAAATACTGGACAACACGTATAAATATAAAAACGTATTAAATTATTATCAACTTATCATGTTACCTGTTATACTGCTATTTTTTTATATCTTTAATTAAAAGTATTAATCATTCAATGTAATCCCTACTATATTCTACTTTTGAAATAACATATTCCATTGAAACATGTACATCTTGTATTCTAAAATAAACAGGTGTGTTAAAATTGGTAGTCATAGCCCCAAACCGACTAAGCAGTCCTTATCATTGGTGAATTTCACCACTTTCTTGTATCAACAAACCTGCATCAGTATGATGCTTTCTGTTGAAATTTCTTCTATCGTTATTAACTGAATACGTAATGAAAACAAATTTCAAGGAATCTCTCGTTTTGTACTTTAGAGTCGTATTGGATCTTGCATAAAAAATAATTTATCCAAAAATGAAAGACCTCTTTGTCAGGATATTGGTAAAATTCTCTTAAGCAGTATGATATATCTTGTTGAGATGTTTATCTACTTTTAGAAACAGTAGCCATCTGTCAGGACACATCATCATTTATATCAAAATGAAAGACATTCAAGCTAGGACATATTCTATCAAATTTGAGCCGAATCTGCTAAGTGGTGTTTTAAAATAGCCCTGTACATATATGTATTTCTATTTTGTATGAACAACAACACACATGATGGCAGATTGGTATCATTATATAAATTTAAAGTTGTTCATATAGGAGTGCTTTCTGTACAGGTTTCTCACGAGTAATTGAGTCGTTTCTATAAAAGAGACTGCTTAAAGGATACTGTCCATCTTCATAATGGCAGCTATATTTGATGAGTTGGCATAAGTTATATAAATTTAAAAGCCAGCATGACCAGAATGCCTTTTGGAACATTTTGCTAGTTTCTGGTAAGTCTTTAAAGTGTAATTAATTTTTATTATTAAAAGCCGCATCTATCAGTGGATTCAATTAGTCCACATCTAACAGTGGATTCAATTAGTCCATATCTAACAGTGGTTTCAATTAGTCGACATCTAACAGTGGATTCGACTAGTCAACATCTAACAGTGGATTCAATTAGTCCACATCTAACAGTGGATTCAATTAGTCCACATCTAACAGTGGATTCAATTAGTCCATATCTAACAGTGGATTCAATTAGTCCGCATCTAACAGTGGATTCAATTAGTCCACATCTAACAGTGGATTCAATTAGTCCACATCTAACAGTGGATTCGACTAGTCAACATCTAACAGTGGATTCAATTAGTCCACATCTAACAGAGGATTCAATTAGTCCACATCCAACAGTGGATTCAATTAGTCCATATCTAACAGTGGATTCAATTAGTCCATATCTAACAGTGGATTCAATTAGTCCACATCTAACAGTGGATTCAATTAGTCCGCATCTAACAGTGGATTCAATTAGTCCATATCTAACAGTGGATTCAATTAGTCCACATCTAACATTGGATTCGACTAGTCAATATCTAACAGTGGATTCAATTAGTCCACATCTAACAGTGGATTCAATTAGTCCACATATAACAGAGGATTCAATTAGTCCACATCTAACAGTGGATTCAATTAGTCCACATCTAACAGTGGATTCAACTAGTCCAATTTAATCCAATTCTGTCGAGTGTGGCTTGGAAACAAGTTATTTTTAGGAAGTTTTAAGTAACTATATCCATATCTGAAAGCAGATTGCATTCATGTTTACAAAATTTAATGCCATCAACTCTGGGATATTTAAAACAAAAATCTGGTGAAATTCTGTTGGGAAGTAATATCTGATGGCAGATTATGGCACCATTTGGTCAAATCAGCCAGTGTTATGGTTGCATGTATATTAAAAGGTGAACATTTTCTAAAAGCACATTTTTGATTTTTGGCATGATTTTTTAAAAACCAGTGTGAATCCTGCAATAGTGAATCTAAAAACAGACCCTGGTGAATTAGATCTTTAAGCTGACTTGATTTTTCAATTGGCAGATAATTCCTTTTGTGATGGAAATATTTAGGTGCACTTTCACAAATGAATTACAATAGAACATTACAAGTATTCTACTGATTATTTATGTTGAATATAGCCTACAATATTTACTGTACCTTTTTGGACACCATGATTTTTTTTGGAAAATAATATTTAAATGAATTGTAACTTTTGGACATTGCTCAACCTTCATTTTTTTTCTAGAACTTGCTTTTAGACAGCTTAAAAAAGATCCATAAAAATTATCACTACTAACAATATTAGGTTTCACAATGAGTCAGTATGGATTAGTAAATTCATTGGCATTATGCAACAAAAACAAACCTTTCATCCATGGGGTATTTTGTACCATGGATTAGGCAAAATTACTGTTCTACAGGTAAGAAACCTCTTTGTAGATGATAAGCATTGATTGTGGGGGCTTAATTTTCAGTACATTGAGTGGTGGCTGCCTTTTTATTTCCAAACACACCTGTCAAAGAAATCCCCAAGTTATATTATTAACAATTATCACTAGCTACTCTGAAATCTCCAACATGCATCAAAACTCCAACATGCATTAAAACTATCTTCAACAAGCCCATTGTTTTGAAATGGCAAGTTATATTTATTTTCGAGCTACCCATCGCTAGGATAAGAAAAAGAAAAAAAATGGAGAAACCACATCAGACAGAATATGTAGATTATGTGATGTGATGTGATGTGATTTTGATTTTTAATGTAGCTTTGACAATTTTTCAGTCATATTGCTACGATGTCTGCAGTGTGGCAGTTTATAGTGATGTCTAGCACTGGGGCATCATGCTGCAGACATGTAGCATGATGTCCCACCCAGTCACATTATCCTGACACCAGGCCGACCAGTCCTAACACTAACCTCTTAATGCTGAATGCCAAGCGAGGCAGCTGTTAGTACCATTTTTTTAAAAGTCTCTGGTATGACTCGGCCGGGGATCGAACCCATGACCTCCCGCATCCGAGTCGGACGCTCTAACCACTAGGCCACTGGAGCGGTCATGTAGATTATGTTTATTTAAGAATATAAACCACCAAATCTGTCCCGTTTATGTCGATGTCAAGATAAAAAGTAAATGTGTATATTGATAGAAGCCTTAGGTCCCAAAATAGAACAAATCCTTTGTTATCTATAGAAACTAGATATCAGGCTATCAAGTCAACTCAGGGTGGAATATCTCACAAAAAAGTTTGTGAAAAGTTTTATTTTGGTAATTTAAAAAAAAATTCACTTGGTAGCTTCAGCAAGACAAGTTGTCTCATACAGAACAAAATCTAGGCCAATTTAAGTACAGGTACATGTAACATGTAAACAACAACTATACATCAATGTGCTACTGGCAACAATACGTATCATTTTATTTAGTGAAATATGTTTATTGACTATGGAATTTAGATCAAACAAGGACTACCATTTTTTACATACGTGTTATTTGCATTTTCTATTGCGATGTGATAGATACATGAATTTTCTCACGTGTAACCAAAACTAGAATTCACTCATTTTTCATATGCATGTACAGGCTTAATGCCTTATAGATTGCACTAAACATAAATGTAAGTTATCAATATATCAGACTAGTTCTAAACATGTCTTTCAATAATCAAAATTTCTGGTAGTGTTAGAAAAAAATATTTGTTTTACTTAATGGTAACACATCATTGTATGAGCTAATGATAACCTTGTGATGGTGGGTAAAAATTTATCTTTGTTTGCTTTCGGACGCCAAGGACTTTAATATGTTTCTGGAAGGCAAAAAATTATTTTTGCAGTCTGAAACCATATGGTATATAAAATGTTATTTGAATGGAAAATCTGAATGTTGTAATCTAAGGTTAAAAACAGGAATGATTCCTCTAAAAGCAGAATGGTTTGTATTTTTGATGAACTATAATCCATCCCCAAGCTGTTGGAAAATTATCTCTGAACCAGGAATTTATGGAACAATACAAACACACACACATGCACACACACACACGAGAGAATATAAACATGAGAGAGAGATAGGCATGGTTATGGAGTCTGGTCAGATGGGAGGTAAACTGAGATTAAAATTTAAAAAAATATTAAACATAGCAAGGCCATCTGTCAATCATATATCCTTGATTTTATTTCATATACATTTATTTTAAACTACTTTCATATACAAAACATCTTTTAAGAAACAAGCATTAATGCTAATTGTAACTGGAATACTTAATGCATTCATTAAACAATGTAACATTACAAATAACATGTGCAATATATACTATGAACAATAATTACAGTAGTTAAGGTACTGATACATGATAAATAGAACTTAAATAGACAAGTCAAAAGTTTTACACTGTACCCACCAAAACGTGATAATCATCAAATTTGTGAAGAGTAAAACCTTGCCTACTTAGCAACTAAATTAAATGTCATCAAACAACAGGTCTTCAGAATTCACATTATTCACATGTAAAACTGTCATCAAATAATGTCAAATCTTCAAATTTCTTTCTGCCATTACGACATTTCAAATTTAAACCAAAACTAGACAGACTTCTTCCTTCCCCAAATTATTAACAAAAGTTTGGTAGAACTAATGATATTTTGCAAAGCACTCTTGAACTTTGACCTGAAATCGACACACTCCATCCTTATGCCAAGTGCAAGCTATCAACAATATTTGGTGAATATATGTGCAACAGAACAGAAGTTACTGTGCAGTGACAGTAACATTAAGTCATAAAGACAGGGTCATAGAATAATTTGCTTCACCAAAATGTGGTAACATAAAAATTGCAAGAGTTGTTGCGTTCACAAAATTCTGAAGTTCTGAGTCAAATGAGGACAATACTCTTACAAAATCAAGGGAGCACCAATATTTGTAAATAAGTGCATCTTTAGGTGGTGGCCATAATATATACTAAGTTACACTCTAATCCTGGAAGAAAAAAGCAAGTTGTTTAGAAGAATCAAATTTATAGTGCATTCAGTTCATGGATAATTGGGTAATAACCCTAGCAAAATTGCAACAGAAGAGAGATCTGATGAAATGCGTATGTTCTGATGATGGCAATAATAAATACAAAGTTTCCTGCTGATCCATGGAAAGTCCTGAGACAAATGGCATTCACAGATTATTGTATCTAGCCCTGAATCAAAATCAGCAATAACCCAAACAAACATCATAGAAGCAATGATTTGTCAACATGTGCACCTGCAGATGATGACCAAAATATGTTCCAAAGTTCAAAGTAATGCATACAAATCTGCATGATAAGTTGTGTCCACATGATTCTGTTATAAACTTCATTCATCTGTAAGATAAAATGGGCAAGAACTCTGAAACAAATTGTAGAAGGACAGTACTTTGTTATTTGTATATTTGGATGATGACCATAACATGTGCAAAGTTTCAAGGTGATCCAGTGATAACGGTGAGGCTAGTTATGTTCATTCAAGGTGATCCAGTGATAACGGTAAGACTAGTTATGTTCATTCAAGGTGATCCGGTGATAACGGTAAGACTAGTTATGTTCATTCAAGGTGATCTGGTGATAATGGTGTGGCTAGTTATGTTCATTCAAGGTGATCCAGTGATAATGGTAAGACTAGTTATGTTCATTCAAGGTGATCCAGTGATAACGGTGAGGCTAGTTATGTTCATTCAAGGTGATCCAGTGATAACGGTGAGGCTAGTTATGTTCACAAGATTCTGTCATATGTTACATCAAGCTCCAGGTTTTTTTTAAAAAAAAATCAATAACTGTACAAAATAAAAAATATAGAAATGCAAGAGTACAGTGATTCGATGATGATGATCAAAACATATCCCAAATCTACTGTGAACCAATGAATGAGCAATAACTCTTTCAATAATGAGCAATAACTCTTTCAATAATGAGCAATAACTCTTTTAAAAATATGTAAGAAAGTAATTAGACTATTCACATCTTCAGGTGATGACCATATTATGTGCCAAGTTTTGTGAATACTTATGGTAATCCATCACAACCTGGTGGGACTAGCTGATGTTAATGAGTCGGGGTTCCAGACAGAATGACAGATAACAAATGGATTCCTATAAACACCCTCCTCAGTAGGGATATCAAAATGTTAGTGTGGTAAATTCAGACAACCAATAGGTGCGATATATTTATCATCTTGGCAAAAACTAAAATCTATCGATATTATCAGTAACTTTATCTTAACTTTATATTCCTATTATTATAACCTTATGATTTCTTCAAAGTTTTAACTTAGTACCCTATTTTGTCCTGCAGTAATAATGCATCTCTTTTGTACATCAGAACTGAAGAGTAAACATCAAAAACTTCAAAAAGATATCAATCCAAATATCACTATTCAAAGAACTTACAGATTAAAAAAATGCTGGATTTGTCTTCAAAAATATTGCTGAGTATAATGTATGTAAAGACCTATATCAAACATAATAAATTAGTGCAACAACAATGGTGTAAGTTAAACCTTTGTACAAGGCAAAAGTTGTGTCAACAATGTTGTATCTTTTACATAGTAAGATATCTGAAATGGTTCACCTGATTTGTCAATATAAATTGATGTATTGTTTTGCAATGATATTAAAATTGCTAAAGATGCTAGAGTTTTTAGTGACAATAAAATTAACATAATTTAGAAGAGGGACTCAATGTTTTCAGTGATAATACCCAGTTTCCGAGTTATAAGGAATATAAATATCTAGTATATCTTTCTAAATACTGATTCACATTAAAGGTGTGTAATTTTTTTTACTTCTTAAAATAAAATATCACCTTAAGAAGTACCGTCATTCACTCTTGCTTATTACAAAAGAAAACAATTCCATTTTCTGCAAATAATAAAATAAGAAACAAAGCATTTGTTTTATATTAATGACTCTTTGAAAAGAAGGATGTTTAAAGAAACCCATAACTTATCCTCAAATGCTGATGACAATACTGCCCATCATTATGTGGATGACAATACTGCCCATCATTATGTGGATGACAATACTGCCCATCATTATGTGGATGACAATACTGCCCATCATTATGTGGACGACAATACCGCCCATCATTATGTGGATGACAATACTGCCCATCATTATGTGGATGACAATACTGCCCATCATTATGTGGATGACAATACTGCCCATCATTATGTAGACGACAATACTGCCCATCATTATGTGGATGACAATACTGCTCATCATTATGTGGATGACAATACTGACCATTATGATCTGGATGACAATACTGCCCATCATTATGTGGATGACAATACTGCCCATCATTATGTAGATGACAATACTGCCCATCATTATGTGGATGACAATACTGCCCATCATTATGTGGATGACAATACTGCCCATCATTATGTGGATGACAATACTGTGGATGACAATACTGCCCATCATTATGTGGATGACAATACTGCCCATCATTATGTAGATGACAATACTGCCCATCATTATGTGGATGACAATACTGCCCATCATTATGTGGATGACAATACTGCCCATCATTATGTGGATGACAATACTGCCCATCATTATGTGGATGACAATACTGCCCATCATTATGCGGATGACAATACTGCCCATCATTATGTAGATGACAATACTGCCCATCATTATGTGGATGACAATACTGCCCATCATTATGTGGATGACAATACTGCCCATCATTATGTGGATGACAATACTGCCCATCATTATGTGGATGACAATACTGCCCATCATTATGTGGATGACAATACTGCCCATCATTATGTGGATGACAATACTGACCATTATGATCTGGATGAAAATAGTAACCATCATGATGTGGATTTTGAAAATCACTATATATAATCATTACAATTATTCTTGGATATAATCTATTTTTGTCCTGCAACACATCTGAACTACAAAGAAACGATTCCTAAAATAATAAAAAACTGCTGGTACCCAATAATCATTTATTTTGGACAAATGAGATTCAAAGATGCTGATGACAAAACATTTTTAATAGCAACAACAATTAGCTAGCAATACAGTTTCAAAATATCGAATCAATCATTACATCAATCATGACTGCAGTTCAGTCTAGATTTATCCTGACAAGAAGAAACAATGTTTGGATGAACTGTTTTCAAAAATGTACTATGAAAGAACAATGTACAACATTAAAGATTTTGCAATGGTTTTAGTTGGCTGACTTCTAATTCATGGTTTAAATTCCTGTAATGAGTGCATGAAGAAAATGAGAAGATAGTATTAAACTGAAAAACAAGTCATACAGAGGTAAAAATTGTCAACATAAACATATTTATAACATAGTGCAATATAATGTACATTATTATGTATCCACTTTAAAAACAAATATTACTTAAAAGCTCAATACATGTATGTGCAAAAAATGCAACCCTTACAGGTTTATTATAAAAGTGACACATGAATTAGCCAATAAAAAGTATTAAATAGTGTAAGTTTAAAAGAAAATCTCTAATAAACATTACCAAAAATAATTACTACCTCTGAAGGGTGAATCCCAAAACGGAAACAATGACACCCTAATCTCTGAGGTGATTTAAGAATTACACCCCTTTGTAATAGGTAGAGGTCCCTGGGGAAGACAATGCATTACTCTCAGAGGGGTGTTGATTTAAATGCATCAGAAAAATTAGAAATACACAAAACATACAAAAGTTCGGCAACATTCTTGAGTACATTGATACTCTGCAAAATATATTTAAAAAATCTGTTTATTTGTAGATGCATTCACTAAAGCCACCTCTAGATGTTGATAATTTTCCCATGGCAACCTGTGACAACTTACTGCAACTGGATAAAGCTCTTATGACTCTTCAGGGAATGGCTAGATTATTCTATTGTTTTTCTTAAAGGTACAGGGAATGGCTGGATTATTCTATTATTTTTCTTAAAGGTACTGGGAATGGCTGGATTATTCTATTGTTTTTCTTAAAGGTACAGGGAATGGCTGGATTATTCTATTGTTTTTCTTAAAGGTACTGGGAATGGCTGGATTATTCTATTATTTTTCTTAAAGGTACAGGGAATGGCTGGATTATTCTATTGTTTTTCTTAAAGGTACTGGGAATGGCAGGATTATTCTATTGTTTTTCTTAAAGGTACAGGGAATGGCTGGATTATTCTATTGTTTTTCTTAAAGGTACAGTGGAAAAAAAGTTTGTGCAACCTAAAACAGTTGATTCATCAATAGAAATGATACATAAAGGACAAGTCTTTATGTCTGGAATATTTCACCTCTAAGCAAATGTCCTGATGGAAAAATCAAGTCTATTAAGTGTTCTTAATGACAGGATTTTGTGTGTGAACATGTGTAATTTGGATTTTTAACATAGCTTTTTCAGTCATATCGCTACGATGTCTGCAGTGTGGCAGTTTATAGTGATGTCTAGAACTGGGGCATCATGCTGCAGACATGTAGCATGATGTCCCATCCAGTCACATTATCCTGAAACCAGGCCAACCAGTCCTAACACTAACCTCTTAATGCTGAGCGCCTTGCGAGGCAGCTGTTAGTACCATTTTTACAAGTCTTTGGTATGACTCAGCAGGGTTTAAACCCGCGACCTCTCACATTCAAGGCAGATGCTATAACCACCAGGCCACCAAAGTGGTAATGACAGAATACGTTGTAGAGATGCTAAAATAATTGGTGAATTTAAGCTAGTAGTTAATAATGGTCAACAGAAATAAAAATGTTTACAACTTTGGATCAGTTAACCTAGTAAAGTATATACAAATGTTATTCTGAAATATTTACCATAATCACTCCTTTGTCATGTGCATGGATGAGAGAAATGGACTTAATTTTACAACTTCTCTGACTTTTTGCACATGAAGCCTTCATTGTCCACATGGAAGAGTAAATAAATTTATAAAACATTTTAAAAATTAGTTCAGTGAAGAAATGACTTAAGATGTACATCAGAGTGCTAGGCAATCCTATATCAAATATACAGGGAATACATGAAGTCTACAAATCTTGCCCTGCAGGGAATTTTCTTGCCTGGCAGGTAATATGTCCTCCAGTATTTCTTTGCCATAACTATACTATTAATTGCCCAGCCATAAATCTGTATATGCAGAATAATTTTCATCTATTTAATTAAGGTCGCTAAATCTGGGAAATACTTTAAAGATGATCATAAATTTCTCATTAAATTTTACTTGCATTCTTCTTTTGCACTTTTACAACAACGTGTAATAAAAACCAAAATATCATCAAATTTGTTTGTTCGCTGGTTAATACAGTAAAATCATTGCTGGCGGAAACTATAGAGCAGAAAACAAATTTGCCCCTTAAAGTCTTCAAAAGTTACTTACCAAAAATAACATGAGTCCCATGAGGGAATTGACACAATAATAGATCTAAAGAACCTTCTGGAATCCAAGAATATACAATTTCTTCTTTTTAACTTTCGAGTTAGGCACCATCTTGGATATTGTTGAGCAATAAGATTTTGAAATTAGCCATAATGAGAGTAGGATTTGCACCATTTTTATTTAGGATTAACTAGTCATCATTAACTAGTATTCATTAACAGTCATCATTAACTAGTCATCATTAGCAGTCATCGTTAACTAGTCATCATTAGCCGTCTTTTAGTTTCATGTCAAAATGACCAGCCATTCCAGAGGAGTAATATCAACAACAATGGCCACCATGGCATTAATGGATGTAAGATTGGCACCATTTTCATTTTAGGACCAACTACATATCATAAGAAGTCTTTTGGTGAAAACACCATGTCAATAACTATTCAGGAAAAGTAGTGTTAAGAAGAATTTCAAGATGGCCACCATGGCAATAATGGATGTAAGATTGGGACCAACTACATATCATAACAATATTGACTGTTTGAATAGCTCCATGTTCATTTATGACCAATAAACAAATCTTAAGTCTACTGGTGAAAACCCCATATTAATGCAACTTCTTAGGAGTAGCTATAACAAGATTTTCAAGATGGCTAACACTGTGGCTGTATTGGGTGTCAGATTGGCACAATTTTCACTTAGGACCATCTAGACAACTTTTGGTAAAAACCCTATGCCACAATGACCATTTATTCAGGAGGAAACATGACAAGAAGTGTTTCTTCAGGATAGCCATACTGGATATCTGAGTGGCACCATATTCATTTAGGACTAACTGCTAGGCAAAAGAAGTATGATGTACACTGGACACTGGACAACATGCCATCCTCCCCTGGTCTAATAGAATAGGGCTGGGATATAAAAAAAATAAAAAATAAAAACATTTTGAGAGGCATTTCTACAAATTATGCATAGAATGTTTAGATGAAGTAAGAGAATGCATTGTTTTTCTTCTTTGATGAATCTGGTCAATAAATGCCACTTGAAGCAACTTGTATGTATATATCATCAATTCATTAAAAAGTATGTGACCTTAATCATAATCCATTCTATTTCATTTTTATATTTATATAACTAAATGTAGCCTTTCTTACGACAGAAATTCTTTTTAATAGAGAGTAAAATTGCAAGAAATGTTACCCGAAGAACTGGCTGTGTTGCCAAAAATTACATCCCAAGGCCAGGAATTTTGACCATTTTTAACTATTACCAAATTTTCAACTCCTTTATCCCATAGGGACTATTATATTCTTTTTACTTTCATAAACATAAGTACCATATTCTGTGATGATAGGTCCATATCCAAATTTTAAAATACATGCAATATAAAATAATCCTTACACATGAGAATATTCAACATAAGAGACACTGGTCGAATACCAGATTCCAATTATCTGACATTAATTAGATAACATGTTTAGTTTAGGTAACCAATAATGTCATGATGAATGATTAGTCCGATGACTGATTATTCTGTTGGTTCCACTGTAGCAATGGGTTTGGTATCCTTATCAGGGAAGTTCATGTTCTGTGATCTCAGTCGTCGATTGCGAACTAACCTCACGATTCCCAGTGCCACCTGACACAGCCAGATCAGGAAACTGGTCCAGGATGCAACCTGGAAAGTAGATTTTCTTAATAATAAAGAAACATTTATTATTTGAACTAATGATCTAAACTGAAGCACTCATATAAACAAACACACATACACAAACATATATATGTATCAGCATGCATATACAACCATATATTCAATTACTTTCTCTTTCATGTAGACACTCATATATATTAAATTATAGTCAAATATACCAGCCATAAGCAATTAGCACCAAAAAGATCCGTAGTATATTCACTGACACTTAAGTTATGTACACCTATATCAATATATACATGCAGGAAAGATTGTTTATTATGTTCTTGTTTTCTCAGTTAAAGCATTTGAGATTTATTTCCCCTGCCAAATATATTATTACTATGTATTCCAAAGTTTGTTGTAATGTTCCTCAATTACCATGTTTAATAGTTTACAGTGTTTGATTTGTGTGGTCCACATTAGAAAAGGAGCTAAAAAATAATGTATTTATCACCTGATGTGCCAAAGCCAGATAAACAATGGCAGTTGTTTAGATAAGAACGACATAACTAATCCACTGAGTAACAAATTGTGGCAATCACTCATCATTAATAATTAGTAAATAATAAAGGCAAAACAGAGGCACCATGTATCGAAAGCATAACTACGCCTGATTCATATTTAGTACTTTAGGATCACATGTTGCTGATTCAATGCAATTAAAGCAGAAAGTCAAATGTTTATGTTTTGTAATCTTGTGACTAATCATTAGAAATATACTTGAGCTATCATTTAATTTTGCAGTAAAGCTGAAGCAAATCTCTAGAGTTTAGTTTGGTTTCAGACTGTTGTGAAAGTGGCTGAAAATTTGCCAGGCTGAAAATGAAAACATTTCTATTTAGACATAAAACTACAGATAATTATGAAGAGTAGAAGCGGGGCATTCATAAAAATTGAGTGTAAACTAAATGTATTGGCTGCAATCAAAATGATCTTTCCAATATGAAGTGATGTTTCCACAGATTGTGTTACAAACTGTTTTGTTGAGGTAGAGCAAATAGAAGTCATTACCAGTAACAGTCATGCTGCTATGTTCCACAGGCTATGGTGCATGGTGTGATATGCCTACTCGGGTCTGGTAACCAAGAACGTTGATTTCTTGGATTATGTTAATTTTGATAGTTACACTAACATCTGTGATATCAAAAATTAAGGACATTGTTGGTGAAATCAGTGACTGCCAGGAAGCAACCAATGTTTCTGTTATTAGAAATAATGAAGACAAACATTCAGTACTGGCTGTTAATAGAAATGATGAAGAAGACAAACATTCAGTACTGGCTGTTAATAGAAATGATGAAGACAAACATTCAGTACTGGCTGTTATTAGAAATGATGAAGGCAAACATTCAGTACTGGCTGTTATTAGAAATGATGAAGAAAACAAACATTCAGTACTGGCTGTTATTAGAAATGAAGAAGACAAACATTCAGTACTGGCTGTTATTAGAAATGATGAAGACAAACATTCAGTACTGGCTGTTATTAGAAATGATGAAGACAAACATTCAGTACTGGCTGTTATTAGAAATGATGAAGACAAACATTCAGTACTGGCTGTTATTAGAAATGAAGACAAACATTCAGTACTGGCTGTTATTAGAAATGATGAAGACAAACATTCAGTACTGGCTGTTATTAGAAATGATGAAGACAAACATTCAGTACTGGCTGTTATTAGAAATGATGAAAACAAACATTCAGTACTGGCTGTTAATAGAAATGATGAAGACAAACATTCAGTACTGGCTGTTATTAGAAATGATGAAGAAGACAAACATTCAGTACTGGCTGTTATTAGAAATGATGAAGAAAACAAACATTCAGTACTGGCTGTTAACAGAAATGATGAAGAAGACAAACATTCAGTACTGGCTGTTAACAGAAATGATGAAGACAAACATTCAGTACTGGCTGTTATTAGAAATGATGAAGACAAACATTCAGTACTGGCTGTTATTAGAAATGATGAAGACAAACATTCAGTACTGGCTGTTATTAGAAATGATGAAAACAAACATTCAGTACTGGCTGTTAATAGAAATGATGAAGACAAACATTCAGTACTGGCTGTTATTAGAAATGATGAAGAAGACAAACATTCAGTACTGGCTGTTATTAGAAATGATGAAGAAAACAAACATTCAGTACTGGCTGTTAACAGAAATGATGAAGAAGACAAACATTCAGTACTGGCTGTTATCAGAAATGATGAAGACAAACATTCAGTACTGGCTGTTATTAGAAATGATGAAGACAAACATTCAGTACTGGCTGTTATTAGAAATGATGAAGACAAACATTCAGTACTGGCTGTTATTAGAAATGAAGACAAACATTCAGTACTGGCTGTTATTAGAAATGATGAAGAAGACAAACATTCAGTACTGGCTGTTAATAGAAATGATGAAGACAAACATTCAGTACTGGCTGTTATTAGAAATGAAGACAAACATTCAGTACTGGCTGTTATTAGAAATGATGAAGAAAACAAACATTCAGTACTGGCTGTTATTAGAAATGATGAAGACAAACATTCAGTACTGGCTGTTATTAGAAATGATGAAGAAAACAAACATTCAGTACTGGCTGTTATTAGAAATGATGAAGACATTAACTAGTCATTCAGTTACTGAACAAAGATATTATCACATACAAATGGTTGTTACTGTTCACTGGCTGGTACATTTAGATACATGTTGACACTGGCTGGTACATTTAGATACATGCTGACACTGGCTGGTACATTTACATGCATGTTGACACTGGCTGGTACATTTCCATGCATGTTGACACTGGCTGGTACATTTACATGCATGTTGACACTGGCTGGTACATTTAGATACATGCTGACACTTTCATTGAATTGTTCATCATTACTGGTTCATCATTTTGTCATCATAAAGTGTATTTATATAAATGCATGTTGTTTGAAAAATTTCTTACCACTACATACAAATTCTAACAGTAATCATGCCAGTATGAATTGTTTACTACATATATGTCCATTCTCATATACACAATCAAGTACATTACACATTTTGACACCCCTATTTATGTATGTTTCTTGTACACACACACACACACACACACAGAGACCACTCGCTCAATAACTGACAACTCCAGTGGCCTATGTAGTTAGAGTGGCCTCCTACAAAGTAATGCACAAAAAATGTTGTTTTCAATGTTGATGAGACAAATACACCTTGCCTGCAAAAAAAGAAATCCTGTGAATCAACAACAACAAAAAGCGGTGACATAATACACAATGTTTTGCTTACAAGTGATGTTTGTTGAAACCACTTGGAAAATATTACTAATGATCTTTGAAATGTATCTTGAAGAAAAAAAAGGTAATTTATACAAAAAAAGCAAGCAACTTCATCAGAAATAGTTCTTTTCTGATAATTATTCCAAAACATGATTATAAAACAAGTATTTGGACATTAAACTGCACTTTTACACCCACCCCAGATTTTTCTCAATGTGCAATAGGGATGTCATCTATTATGACTCTACAGCCTGAAACATACAGATGTTATTATTTTCTGTTGATGTTAATGAATAACAAAGGCTGAACAAGAATAAATAAACTAGTTTCTGTCTGATTTTTGCTGGATCAAACAAATTTAGGCAGGATTAAAAAAATTGTATTTTGTTGATCCTGTTGGTTATGGAAAGAAAATCCTAATTTTTAGTTTCATATGTATGTATGCACCCCATATCTATATCTGTATATATATATATATATATATATATATATATATATATATATATATATATATATATATATATATATATATATATATACACACATACAAATACATAAATACTCACGCATACACACTTTGTTTTGTGAAAAGGTTTCAACAAAATCCCTCAGGTCACTGGTTATATTGATTTTGGAGGAAAGAAATCGAGTGGACATTTGCAATCTTTAATGGAATAATGTTCCAAAGGAAAGTTCTAGAGTACTGTAGAGAAGTAATGGAAACTTCTTTCCAATAATTCTTTATTTGTTTTGGGAATTTTATACTGTTTAGAAGGCATGGATCTTAGGTGGAGAGTGATACCAGATTGCCTTTGCTGTTAACAGACAAGAGCACAGTTACTGGCTATGATGTAAATTGAACTTCACTTTTCTCAGATGGATTCAGTCTTTAATAGGTTACATTTTTAACTTAGTAAGTTTTCCCTGTTTTAATTGTTCTGGTATTAGTCTGAATGCTCTGTTTTTGAAGATGTGCTAGTTTTGCTATGTTTTATCAGTTGAAATATCCCATACAGTATTGTATGAAACTTTTATGAAATAGTATTCTGTGCCTTTCCGGAGAAAATGTCTTATCCTATTAAGAAGTCTCAAACCTACATTAATTTTTCTTACTGATATATTTTATATGTTCAGTCCTTACTAGATTATTATCTAAAAAAGAACCAAGGACTCTATCATGAGTGACCATTAACAAATTGTCTGATAATTCTGTGTCATTCACACTGAGGTCTCAATCTGAAATCATGTCCCATTATGAAAAATGTCAGTCATGAATAAAAGCACATCTCCTTTGATAACTTGTGAACCCACTTATAAAGTGGGGTCAAGTTTGAATCCTATTTTTTCCCTAGAAAATACCAAAGAATTTGCCTCAATTTGTTGAATTTGAAGAAAACCATAATAAAAAACAGGTAAATGAAACATTTTGTATATTGCTTGCTTTATCAATGAAAATGGCAAAAATTCATCATACACTATTAGAAACATAATTTGATGACATTTCTGATCCATGAAAATGTCAGTAATACTTACTGATAACACTAATTTAAGAAATAAATACACAGATAAGGTTTTGTCAAGTGAAAATCATGTTTTAGTTCTATCTTGTAATGTTGATGGCTGTGTCATTAGTTTTTTAAAAACAGGAAATTCTGTATTGTTGTGAATCAACAACAATACTCAGATACATCCACATTCACATTTGAAAAGCAATGACATCATAAGTGACATTATTCTTGCAGATTCACATAGGATGGCATCCTCTTTAATATTTCAGAGGTTCTGCAAAATCTTACACACTTGCTTATACTATGGTCTGCATTTCTGGATCCCAATGTGCATGAGTTATTGAAGGTGAGGTTTGATAAAAATAATAATGAATATAGAATTTGAGTCTTGAGGAACTCCAGGTCTTACTGTTGTGGTTCTGATAGAAGATAATTTATTTATGCAAGTAAGTCTGAAATAACCCATTTAAAGGTGCGGTCGATGCATTGATAAATTTTCAGTTTGCTCAAAAGGATTTCATAATCCACCATGTCAAAGGTTTTCCTGAAATCTGTAAGTACAGATTCTATTATTGTACCTTGTGTTTGAAGCCATTTAGGAAAATCAAAGCAGTCTCACATCACTCATTCTATCTAATAACCTGATTTGTCAAGGTATAACCAGGAGTGTTTGGTTAAATATGACAAGAACAAGTAGTACACATGTTTTTCAATCAATTTTGACAAGTTTGGAAGTATCAAAATTGGTTAGGAGTTACTGGCATCTTCCTTAGGAAGACATTTCTAAATAAGCATTAATTATGCAGTTTTCCTTAGGAAGACATTTGTAAATAGGCATTAATTATGCAGTTTTCCTTAGGAAGACATTTGTAAATAGGCATTAATTATGCAGTTTTCCTTAGGAAGACATTTGTAAATAGGCATTAATTATGCAGTTTTCCTTAGGAAGACATTTGTAAAAAGGCATTAATTATGCAGTTTTCCTTAGGAAGACATCTGTAAATAGGCATTAATTATGCAGTTTTCCTTAGGAGGACATTTGTAAATAGGCATTAATTATGCAGTCTTCCTTAGGAAGACATTTGTAAATAGGCATTAATTATGCAGTCTTCCTTAGGAAGACATTTGTAAATAGGCATTAATTATGCAGTTTTCCTTAGGAAGACATCTGTAAATAGGCATTAATTATGCAGTTTTCCTTAGGAAGACATTTGTAAATAGGCATTAATTATGCAGTTTTCCTTAGGAAGACATTTGTAAATAGGCATTAATTATGCAGTTTTCCTTAGGAAGACATTTGTAAATAGGCATTAATTATGCAGTTTTCCTTAGGAAGACATTTGTAAATAGGCATTAATTATGCAGTTTTCCTTAGGAAGACATTTGTAAATAGGCATTAATTATGCAGTTTTCCTTACAGGGATTATGCTGCTGCAGAACATGTTAATTTCTTATTTCAATCATTGATAGTTACTAAGTTATTTTTGAGCTTCTTTAATCACAGCTGATATTTTATTTCTCCATACTGTATGTTATGCATGGTTTCCCACTGCCTTGAATATGTCTATATTTTCATGGCATCTAAGATTTCAGTTGTAAGCTAATTAGGTTGTATTTATACCTTACCCAATGAATTTTCAGAGGTGCATGTATCAAGACTACAACCATCCCCAACACTTCATCTACATCATCAAAATCTGTACTTATATTCCATGGAACATTATTGAGGTCATCCAAATCTGTACTTATATTCCATGGAACACTATTGAGGTCATCCAAATCTGTACTTTACATTCCATGGAACATTATTTAGGTCATCAGAAACTTTGTCTTCATTAAGCTCTTGACTCATTTATAACCAACAGCTTTGTGTGTATTGTTCCTGTTTGTTTTGCATTTTACCTTTCTTGTAGGGTAGTGGTCACTAAGACCAATATTTGATACTTTAACATCAGCCACATTTGTCTTGTACATTGGCACAAATGTGGTCAGTTAAAGTGCCTGATGTTTCTATAACTCTTGTGGATTCATTTACCAGCTGGACAAAGCCTAATGATTCAAAAAATTCCACCCAACTGTTCTTTATCTAAGTAGTGAGAATAATTCTTTACGTATATCACCTAGTGTATGTTGCCTTCTGTGCAAGAACAATTTATATTTGTTTCTCAAAATTATCATTCCAAAGGTGGTGTGTAAATGAATACAAATGATTCTCCATTATTTTGACAAATTTCCACCCAAATACTCTCAATTTCTTTTGACTACAGGTCAGTTGACCTTCGTTAATTTACATCTTCTTTTATGTGTGCAGCAAGACCTCCCCTGCTGTATCCCTCTCCTAGCATAACGGTTTATTGAACCTTGGACACTTAAGACACCTAAGTTAAAACATTTTTTAGATTTTTATTTCATATTAACTAAATATCTTCATGCAATGGGTCACTCAAGATTTCCATATTACATTTATCATAATTACTTTCAGCTTCCATACTGAGATGTCCATGTATATATTACAGTCTGCAGAGTCACAGTTTCCATACTGAAATGTCGATATATATTACAATCTGCAGTCACAGTTTCCATATCGAAATGTCCATATATATTACAATCTACAGTCACAGTTTCCATATTGAAATGTCATATATTACAATCTGCAGAAACAGTTTCCATATTGAAATGTCTGTGTATATATTACAGCCTGCAGAGTCACATACAGAACCTGAATATCATTTGAATTTAGAGTCTATTTTTTAATTAGACGTTCCAGATTTAGAGTTCTTGTTAATCATTGGCCAGCTCCCTATAACACACTGACACACAGGTTCTGATTGTGTCCTAATTGATGGTAACTGTAGCACTCAATGACTGTATACATGAGAGGTCTCCAAAGAGTAGTGACAATATTCTTCATTATAGTGCCTGAAAAGGAGCCATATATGTTATTATTCTGCAGAGATTCCTTCTCTACTAACATGAATTTGTCTCTTTGGTACAGTCTCAGGGTGAAAAGGTCTTGATCCTCAAGAAAGAAAGATGTGTATTGTGAAATGTACTGAAGGTGGAAGTGTTTACACAAGTTAAATATTAGATTACTATTCAGTGTTACCATTTTGTCCACAGGAGGTAGTCCTGATATCATTATTTTACATACATTTGGACTGGTCTTTAGACATCCAGTTCTTAGGCCTTTGTATCTTCATATAATTAGCTAAGTAATCAATCAGTTATTTCCAAAAAGAATTACAGATTTATAAAACAGTTCCATATTCATTTCCTGGACAAAGTAAGCTTCCTGTTTTCTTTCTCCCAGTTATAAAAACACAGAAAATCCAGGCTGTAATTTGTATGCAAATATGCATTTCACTTCCTCAAATGCTATGTACAAGCTATTCTTGGATATGCATGTCAGGGGTCTAGGGTAGAGGACTTATATTTTCTATAATCATTACATTTTAAAAATAAATATATGACCCAAGATTTTATAAAATTGTCCATGTTTTATATGCCACCAAAAGCTAAAGATTCTTAACTAGTTCTTAATGGTTTTTCAGGGCAGTGGGAAATCTGTGTCTAACTAACTCTTAGTATGGTCTCGTATTGGGTTGGATTTTTAACACCATTACTGCTAAAATGGTATATATAGTGATGGATCCCATTAAACAAGCACAAGAGTGTATATATATATATATATATATATATATATATATATATATATATATATATATATATATATATATATTCTCTTCTGTATAATGCAGTCTCACCACAAGGTGGAACACTCCATGGCTCACATAATAAGGAGGGAGTATCATACTTCATTATAAGGCAGTCTCACTATATGGTGGAATACTGTATGGCTCACATGGACCACATAATAATGAGTACTGTACTACATTATAAGACATCATCACTAGAAGGTGGTATAATCTATGGCTCCAATAGAAGGCATTTTGAGGGTATACTGTACTTTATTACATTAAGTTCTATCTCTATTTCCCAAAGACAGCATTATAATAAGAGAGTATTGTAATTCATTATAAGACAGCCTCACCATAAGGTGGTATACTCTATGACTCCCATGGAAGATATTATAAAGGCACACTGTACTTCATCACAATACAGTCTTTCTATGGCTCCAAAGTACAAAATTATAATAAGAGATTACTGTATTTCATTAAAAGAGTCTCACTATAGGGTGATATACTCTGAATGGCTGACATGGACAGCTGTAAAATGAGGGAGTACTGTACTGCCAACAACTATTTCCAATAAGTAAAAACAAATGACTCAACTTCCACGAGACAATTAGAAACAAAGTATTATAATATGCATATCATCATAATTAAGGATAACTCATCATAATTAAGGATAATTCATCATAATTAAGGATCACTCATCATATCACTCATCACAATTAAGGATCACTCATCATAATTAAGGATCACTTATCATAATTAAGGACAACTCATCTTAAGGGTCACTCATCACTGTTAAATATCACTAATAATTAAAGATCACTCATCATAATTAAGGATCACTCATCTTAATTAAGGATCACTCATCATAATTAAAGATAAACCATCTTAATTAAGGATTACCTGGGCAATTGTCAAAAGCTTGAAGTAAGGTCCAGAATCAAAATCAGTATTGTCCTTGAGATTTTTCCAATTTCTGTTTTCATAGCTGTTACAGCTGCAAAAGATTTTTAAAACATCCTGCAAAATGTGGATAATAAAACAATTTGCTGCGGGGGTGTATGTAGAGATAAAATCCAAAAATAATTTTTACGGCTGGATATGAAAAAGCACATATTTTAAGAGCTAGAAATGTGTTAACGGAACATAAATGTGATAGTGTACATGAAAGTTGTGCAATATGCAAAACTTACCTTTTAGATGGAAGGATGAACATGGGAAAAATGATAAACCCACAAGTGTGGTGGGGCAACTCATTTTGAGTATCTGACGCATCTGATATTAAGATATCAACAGTGGTCTGGGCTGTAAGCAACCAACAATTCATTTTATAATATCCAATACACATAATACTGTTTATACACTGTTTTTAATGGTATATCAATCTGCATGGATTTCATGCCTCTTACAGACCACAAATTTAAAGATGCAATGAACAATCATATTTTGAGGAAACAATACATCATCTTTTGTGGAAAAAACAGAACCCCTTCTGTGGAAATAACAGAACCTTGTCTCTGATCCAGAAAATGTCAGTAATTGCAAAACCACAACAAGAGTCTCATGATGGGATTGACACTCAACTGGCTCAAACAGTTGTGTATAAATTCAAGAAGTCAATTTCTTTCCTACTTTTATAATTTTCAAATCCCATGTATTGAAGGCACTTCAGATATTCATGAATAATTCCAACATACCAGATATTCTAATGTTTGAATTAACATGTTCACCAGAGAGCTGCAGTTCAAAAATCTATCATGGCCTTCCACTTATACCTGGTATCATGGATAGATCATCAGTGAACTAATCTTCAATACCATCAAGAGATAACCAAATGTTTGGTCAAATCCATTATTATATTTTACTGAAAAATGTACTTTTGGTATTGGTAGTGGTGGTGGTGAGGTAAACTAAATGTAATTATTTAACACCTACCTCTTGTCCTTGTGTTGCTTACCTTTAAATGTAATTATTTAATACCTACCTCTTGTCCTTGTGTTGCTTACCTTTAAATGTAATTATTTAACACCTACCTCTTGTCCTTGTGTTGCTTACCTTTAAATGTAATTATTTAACACCTACCTCTTGTCCTTGTGTTGCTTACCTTTAAATGTAATTATTTAACACCTACCTCTTGTCCTTGTGTTGCTTACCTTTAAATGTAATTATTTAATACCTACCTCTTGTCCTTGTGTTGCTTACCTTTAAATGTAATTATTTAATACCTACCTCTTGTCCTTGTGTTGCTTACCTTTAAATGTAATTATTTAATACCTACCTCTTGTCCTTGTGTTGCTTACCTTTAAATGTAATTATTTAACACCTACCTCTTGTCCTTGTGTTGCTTACCTTTAAATGTAATTATTTAACACCTACCTCTTGTCCTTGTGTTGCTTACCTTTAAATGTAATTATTTAATACCTACCTCTTGTCCTTGTGTTGCTTACCTTTAAATGTAATTATTTAATACCTACCTCTTGTCCTTGTGTTGCTTACCTTTAAATGTAATTATTTAATACCTACCTCTTGTCCTTGTGTTGCTTACCTTTAAATGTAATTATTTAATACCTACCTCTTGTCCTTGTGTTGCTTACCTTTAAATGATGGAATTTACACTTCTCTAAATAATAAAAATTCCAATCTCCCTTATGTAGAAAGTTCAAGAATTACCAGAACTAGAAATGCAAACCCAGTCTGTTCCCCACATCACAGAAACATGAACAGTAACTGTCCCACTTTTACATAGAGTGACTATTTGTGGGACATCAGAGTTGGCTTGGAGGATGAATCTGGTAACAGTGACAGATAAGAATGCAGACACAGTCTGTTCCCCACACCACAGACACAAGAACAATAACTGTCCCACTTTCACATAGAGAGACTATTTGTGGTACATCAGAGCTGGCTTGGAGGATGAATCTGGTAACAGTGACATATAAGAATGCAGACCCAGTCTGTTCCCCACACCAGAGACACAAGAACAATAACTGTTCCACTTTTACAAAGAGAGACTATTTGTGGGACATCAGAGCTGGCTTGGAGGATGAATCTGGTAACAGTGACAGATAAGAATGCAGACCCAGTCTGTTCCCCACACCACAGACACAAGAACAGTAACTGTCCCACTTTCACATAGAGAGACTATTTGTGGTACATCAGAGCTGGCTTGGAGGATGAATCTGGTAACAGTAACAGATAAGAATGCAGACCCAGTCTGTTCCCCACACCACAGACACAAGAACAATAACTGTTCCACTTTTACAAAGAGAGACTATTTGTGGGACATCAGAGCTGGCTTGGAGGATGAATCTGGTAACAGTGACAGATAAGAATGCAGACCCAGTCTGTTCCCCACACCACAGACACAAGAACAATAACTGTTCCACTTTCACATAGAGAGACTATTTGTGGTACATCAGAGCTGGCTTGGAGGATGAATCTGGTAACAGTGACAGATAAGAATGCAGACCCAGTCTGTTCCCCACACCAGAGACACAAGAATAACTGTTCCACTTTTACAAAGAGAGACTATTTGTGGTACATCAGAGTTGGCTTGGAGGACGAATCTGGTAACAGTGACAGATAAGAATGCAGACACAGTCTGTTCCCCACACCACAGACACAAGAACAGTAACTGTCCCACTTTTACATAGAGAGACTATTTGTGGGACATCAGGGCTGGCTTGGAGGATGAATCTGGTAACAGTGACAGATAAGCATTATGCCATTACCACCATCACCCTCAAACTACATTCTAATATCCATAATACATCACCTATTGCTATTGGATTTGCCAGTGCAATGGCATTAAAATTGGTATAAAGGAGGATAAATTAACTCTTAGGTTAGGAATATCCATTACTATAAGTTGGTATCTGCTTGGGCCACATTTTATGCCTCAACTGTTGTCTCTAAAGAAAGTATGCCTTTGCTCTGGCGCACAAAAGAAAAAAGACAGAAATTGGGCTAAAAATGTGGTTGGCAAAGAAGAGAAACTGATTCATAATTGCTACTGAACAATAACCTTCTTCTATTAAAAGTGCATGATACTCCTTCATATCACAGAGGCTAAGGACAGCAGGGAAATTGTCTTATGCATAAGGTTCTCAAAAGAAGCTTTGTCCACAAAGTTCACATGTGGGTTTAGGTAAAGACCACAAGACAAATGAGAGGTTCCATCTGGGCATTAGTGTGCAAGACACCAGTCTCTGCTGCCCAAAATACATGATAAAGATGGAAATATGTGGATCTGAACCAATGGTGGGGGCCTGATTGAAAGATCTGATCAAATGAAAAGTAGAAACTAAACATTCTCTCTCATTGAATAGGAATTGAAAAAAATCAACCTCTGCACTCATACAAGAACAGACAGGATTAACCCATTTCCTATTCCACCAACCATAAAGGATCCTCCACTTGCCTTTCTAGATACTGGACATGGAACATCTCCTTGATTTAATGATGTACTTGGCACCTTTGCTCAAAAACTTGTCCTGGCAGATAGATTGCCTGAGATGAACCAAGGGTAAAGGTGGAGAATCTGTGGGCTTTTGTGCAGAAGACAGGAGGTCCCTCATCTGAGGCAATGTTTTGTGCTGGTCTACCAGCAGATTACAAGGATCACTGAACCACAATGGTTGGGGATAACAAAATGAGCTGAACAGTGGATCATGACTTTGTGGAATTCTCCTGAATGGTGGGAAGGCACAAGCAAATAGATGATCCCTCCGCAGGATAAAAGTGTCAACAAGCTAGACCATCCAATCTTGCACTTGGGCAACATAAAAGTGGATCTTGTTGTTTAGTCTTGTTGCAGATGAGTGCAAAGGTCTCTCCCCTAGTCTTAACAGGGACTCTGCTACATTTTGTAAGAAGTGTTTTAGTGCCAACTCCAAGTCAATTAGATTAAAAAGTCATAGTAAAATTCTAAAATTCTGGTTTGATCTTATTCAGAACCAAATAATAATGGTACCATAGAAAGTCCTTTAGTGAAATTCAATGTCATCTGTCATAGAAAGTCCTTTAGTGAAATTCAATGTCATCTGTCATAGAAAGTCCTTTCATGAAATTCAATGTCATCTGTACAGAAGAAGTACACATAAAAGATTTTCAAGATGACCAAGATCGTGGTCATATTGGACATCAGATCAGAACCATTTTCATTTCAGATAAGAATATTTTTAAAATGCCAAAATTTGTATTTAGGACAATCAACTAGTCTTGAGATGTCTTTAAGAGAAATACCCATGTCAATATGAATTACTGTTCAAGAGGAGTGGTGACAACATTGTCAATATGGCCACCATGCTGACCATGTTCCATGCTGGATCATCACCATTTTCATTTAGGAACATCTAAATATCATATAAAATCTTTGAGTAAAAACATAATGTTGGTAAGACAAAGCAGCAATACTAAAATTGTCATGACAACCGCTACTATGAGTATACTTGATGTTTTAAGAGCTTCATTTTTTTTTAGGTCCAGCTAAATCACATGAACAAACTGTGTGCCAGACCCATCCATTATAAAGCATTACTCAACTTGAAATTTTGCCCCAAACATTGTCAAATCAAAAGGCAGCATTGTACATTTTCAGTAAGATTTTCCAGTTTAGATTTCCAATTTGGAGCCGTGTTATACTTGCATGAAGTAAAATATCACTTATATAACATGTTCCTTTTGTTTTCTGACTTTGAAAACACAGGTGTGTGAACACATTCTTTTTATAATTTTCACAATGAATCATGTCTGTATATTTTTTAAACTTTATGTGTGCAAAAATATTTTAAATGAATGCACAAGATATGTATGTGCCCTTTGTGGAAAACCTATATGTACTAGACTGTTTCTGGACCTGAAAAGACTTACAGCATGAGACACAGTGAGTTCTATGCTTTAACCCCAAAAATGTCAGTTGGATGATACCAAATTGAGTTGAATCTGAAATTCTTCACTAGCTGAAGAAATGAACAAAACAAAAGCAAATATGGTAAGGAAGAATTGATTTAAAATATGCTGTGCTTAACTCATTAACCCCTGGAGGTTTTTGCCATTTTTGCCTGAAGTGCAAGTAGGAAACACATTTTGGGGGCTATTTTCTGAATACATCCTAATACATCAACTTCCAAGAGATTTCTGGTTAACCTAATGTTTAGCTATGTTAGAAACATAGTTTTTCATTGGCTATTTTGCTCACGCATGAGCAGAAGGGTAAAAGTATTGTTTTCGTATTGAGACCATTCTTTATTCCAAATGCCCATCCTATCCTACTTTTTGCAAAGGTTCGCCTGTCTTTGTGAAGTTCAGACCAGTCTGCCTTAGATCTGAGGCCAAAATGTCTAAAATCAGGATTCCAACCACAGGCAAATTTTTGGTGGAAACAAATTGGGTCCAAAAAATTAAGTTTTTCCCTCTGTAATTTGTAATGCAAGTTAAATGTCCAGATTGTTTGGTATTATTGTAGAGCTACATCTGTCTACCTTTCTAAAATACCACCCACTTTACATGACCTTGATGCTACAGAGCATGGAAGTAGGCTACTACCTCATGATGCGTAAATGAGGTGCCAGGGGTTAAAGAGTCAACACAGTTGAGAAAACAACAACTACAGGAAAAGAGAAGTATAATGTTGAAAAGCTCTTGCTAGAAAAAAAATTGACAGTTTTAATAATCTCTAGAAAACACATATGGCAAATGAGGAAATGAAGAAAGTGGTCAACAAAAAGATAAAAGAGAACAGAAGTTCTCAAGACTGAACTATTAAGGAGCAGTCTATGGCTCAAAATGCACATGTTGACATCAGTGTCGTCAATACCTGGTACATTAGGAAAAATAGTCTGAAATTTAATGGATTAAAGAATATACTTGAGACCCTCACTGACAAAAATATACATTATTGTTTTAGAGTCCATGCTAAATGATTACCTCAACAAGGGTTGGACCACTATCAGTGATCATTAAATTCATATAGAAAGAGTCTTAAGATGACACGTCACAAAGAAAAAGATGGTTAAGAAATATTCTACCTTTAATTATGGACATGAAATATCAGTAACTAATGACATAACAGATATGTATTTTGGACTGTTAAATAAAGACAGCATCAGGGTATTGAATTAGTATGGTACATCAATAGAAAGATTATGGAAAGGTCTAGAAACACAGTAAACTCAATAAATTTGAGATCTTTGATGACAAACTAGCAAGGATTGAAGATGCAAAATCTAAATAATAGTTTTCTTCATATATTCAAAATATAATTATTAGTCTTTGAATAATATGACGGTCCTCAAGATGACTTGTTTATATTTATTTTGCTAATATCTGAACAATACACAGTGCACCTTTTTAATGTAAAACCTTAGTTTCATGCAAGTAGTTCAAGACTGTGCAATCTATACAGGATACTGATAATACTTGAATTATCTCCCTTGGTCTTTTGTTCATTAATACTGAAAAAAGTGATTCCTATTCATATAGCAACTATTGTAAAGTAATGTGATTACGTGCTATACTAGCAACATATACCTTTTACTTAGTTAATCTAGTTTATAACCCATAAAATACTATTAATATGATAATATAAGCTTTTATATGTACCTAGTTAGTCTTATATAATGATCATGAATTCATTTTCTCCTATACAGTATTGACTCTTCTAGATGGAATGTTTTCTTTCACTCCACCAATTTTTTTCTCCACTCCATTGTCAAACTTACTTTCTTTCTTTGGCATTTTTATTCTTTATCCTTCTACTTACCCTTCTTGTATCTTTACTCCATGAAGGACACTTTATAGATACATTATTTTCTTTTAAATACTAAATATTAAATAGCTCTGTAATAATTATCTCACTTAATTGTCAAGGGCTAGGTTATCGAGAAAAAAGTCAAAAGGTGTTCATTTTCTGAAACAAAAGTATACAGCATTAGGAAATGGTTCTAAATCTTTTATACAAATATTTGATCATGTGTCATTGTAAATCGCCATACTTTAAGGTAGTTCTGTCTTTGTTTTTGATGAATGGAACCCTCAACCCAATTTATCTTCATTCTTTGTGTTTAAATATTAGTGTACATCCCACGGAAAAATAAATATACAAATGATGGCAAAATAAAACGATACCAAATGTCTCCTATCACACTACCTACTCATGATAGTCACCATAAAGTCGTTTAAATGGTTTTAATTTAAAAAATTATTTTGCCAAGTTTTCTGAACTGGTTCAGATTATAGACAAAACCTAATCTGGTTAGGCTGCATGAAAAGCAGTACTTTATGAAAATGCCAGTAAATTAATCTTACCTGGGATAAGGGAAATAGGGGTAAATTGCTCCACCAACTTTGACATTTAAAAACAAAATTAGAATTCTAATTAAGAGAAGTTAGGAATCTGATCATACAACAGTAAATTATTTTTATACTACTTTTAGAAAAATTATATGTCTCAAAACATGAGTGACATTAAAATTAACTTTTTGTTGTCTTTCACAAATCCTCAGCAACAAACAATAATGTAGTCCTATGAGCATTTCATAGAAAAATGTGTGTATGTGTGTATGATTTGGATTTTTAATGTTGCTTTAACAACTTTTCAGTCATATCACTATGATGTCTGCAGTTTGGCAGTTATAGTGATGCCTAGCACTGGAGCATCATGCCGCAGACATGTAGCATGATGTCCCACCCAGACACATTATCCTGACACCAGGCCGACCACTAACCTCTTAATGTTGAGTGCCTAGTGAGACAGCTGTTAGTACCATTTTTATAAGTCTTTGGTATGACTTGGCTGGAGATTGAACCCACGATCTCCTGCATCTGAGGCAGATGATCTAACCACTAGGACACCGGAGCAGTCAGAAAAATGTTACAAAAATTATAACTTTCTAGGCTACAATGGCTCAGTTTTGGCAGCCAAACAATGTTATGAACATTTGAATTAATTACATACTGATAGAGAAACAAATGCACTAGCCTTGTCCTTTGAGTTTATGATATGAGAAATACTGTATTTAGCATACCTGCAACAGAAACTTTGTCAAGGACCAGCTCTAAAAAGAAGGTTGAACACAAATAAGAGTTTGTTTATACAATATATTGTCTCATCTTTAATCTAGCATATAATCATAAAACAACTGATACTTCTACAGATTTCTTTAGAGCAATGTTTCATGATACTATTAGCATGCTAAATTTTTTAAATCAATATTTACATTTATTCATTTAATACAACCTTGAACATGGATATTTTGCATAGGTCTTTTGCAAAAAGATTTCCTTAGACAACTAAAGCAAAATCTTGGGCAATATTTCTAATATTCCATTTCTTAAGGATCTGTGGGAATAGAGAAAATTTCTTATAAAAATCGCTTGACTAACGATAATCCCTTCCTGTAATGTTACAATAATTTAGCAGTATTTAATGTACGAATGCTTTATCCACCGTTAAGATTACCTCCAACTTTTCACAATACTTTTACTGAGGATCCCTCATCTCCCTCCACAGCTTACCATGGGGAAAAAAATTGGTCAACGATGTCATGGTTATCTTTGAATTCAAAGAACATAAGAACACTATGGGCAAAAATATTGTAATCTGCTAGTAACTGGATATGCGGTTATCATCCTACAAACGTGTGCAAGGTGGGAAACAGTTAGTTGTTTTATGACACAGCCAGACAAGTAGGCTAGTTAGTGCTGAAGCTATCGAAGTGAAGTGCCTAATCCAAGGATGCAACATAGTAACCAAGGCAAGTAGATCAAATGCTATGATTTGAACCACACTTTTTGCACCACTTGTTCTGCCTCCTACTATTGTGGTTTTCTGCCCTGATCATTCATTTCCTAAGTTTAAATCTGTTCTGGCATCATACTCTGGCCGGTTTTGCTACAGCCATGCAATTGGTTCACTTTGGTTTTTATTGCTAAGACTCATTATTGATGCGCGTGCAACTACCACATAGAATACCTACCACAGAGAAAGAGTTTGTAACTCACTCACAAAGATGGGATCTAAGCAAAAAATGAAATGGACAGAATATTTTTAGTAAGTGCATTTTATTTTCAATTTATTCATGAGATCAAAATGTTTACTTTATTCCTATCTGATGCCCCTATCTATGCACCATCATCAAGAGCCATTGTCTTGGTAAACTAAAACCGTTTCTGTCGGTTATGTGTTGCTTTAAATTGTACGAAAACAGAAAACTGCACCCATTTTTGTCCATATACTCTAACTTATGTGTATATAATGACAATTATTGACAAGCAGTAGCCCTTGATTTAGTGTATTCTTTTTTCATTTATACTTGCCTATTCAATGTACAATTAACTCTAATTTATTCAGAACGCACGATATATAGATGGACATTTTTCTTTCTCAACGTCAGTACAAAGATCTGCCTTTAAAATAAAATGTACATACCTGACATTTACAAGAATGATGTGTCAACAAAAACATACCTATTTTTAACAAAAATAAATATTACATTATTTACATTATACAGAGAGAAAGAAATTATACTTTAAGTTTCATGGTTTTAATTTTTATGATTAATTTTACAGTTATCATATACTGTGTGGACCATAAGGTCATTTATTATTATTATTCTTATTATTGTTGTTGTTTTATCATTATTATTATTTTCAGCACCAATTTGAAACTTACATAAATATTATTGGAGAATGAAGAGTAAAATGACCATTTGTATTGTTTTAGATTCTCTCAAAATGAACCTACCCAGGAAAACCAGGACAGATGAGACAGCAACCAAAACCTATAACCTATAATGAAGAAGAATCCTAGCTTTTAGTTAGATATTGGTTGAAATAGTGTATAGTTTACAAAATAAATGATGTTGAGTCAAAGTTACTTTTTTCTTTTATGTATTGGTTACAATATGACATCCATTCACACATGAAGTGCCCAGATCTTGAAACACTGTCCAACCATGCTAAAGGTGCCCTGATTAGCACCCCTGTCATTTGAAATCCTAGCTGGAACACTGATGAAGATATGGAAAGAAAACAGACAAGGTATTCAACTCTTCTACATGGTTCTGGAATTCTGATCAAATATGTGTTTACCTGTTCCCGTATGTTTTCAAGCCATCACAAAACGTGGAGAAGCCAACACTAATCATGCACGATGACACAAACATGACCAGGGTCACCAGGGTATTCATTAGAGCAAATGGCATCACCCACATCTGAGATCTGAAATATGGTCAATTTTTTTTCTTCAGTTAAATGCACATCTCACACTGTAACTTAGAAATATTCTTACCAAATATATTATTTATTTTACTTTTCTTTACAAATTTAAGACTTATTTTACCACTGTTGGCAAACTTCATGTTAAAAATCTAATTAGAATTTTAATGTAGCTGTGTTGGAGCAATAATGCACCTTTCTTGTCTCCATGCCATCAGAAATGTGGATATATTTAAATCAGGCTTATAGTATCCTACATCTGGACATGAAACTCAAAGGCTGGTTTCCATGCCTTTCTTTGTTTTAGTTTTAAAAGTGATTTTTGCCATGGATTTGTATATCTTGCCCATTTATTGTAAGCATATGTTGTTATGCATGTGCTTATATCCCGTTATATACACAGTTTTTTGCAGATTGGCATTATTTTGGATTGAAATCATTATTAGTTGCTCATTGCAAAAATGGAAGGAACAATATAGAGATGACTAAGAAAACCTTACTTTTTTACCTATTTGTCTGAAGGATGTAAGTTTTCTTTGATCACAATTGTAAGTCTCTCTCCCTCTGTCTCTCTCTCTCTCTCTCTCTCTCTCTCTCTCTCTCTATATATATATATATATATATATATATATATATATATATATATATATATATACATGCTTGTTTTTTGTAGTTTGAATATGACAGCAATTATAAAATATGTACATTAAAACAGTTTCTGACCACCATTAATCAGTATTTATTAACTTTGAGGCATGATCGGCTATTCTACTCTTGGCAAATCCTTGACTCTGAAGGTAATACCAAATTTAAAGCTATTAGGACAATGAAGAAATCCTGTTCCAAATGCTTCAAAAACTGATGACCTCATCATTACAAATTCAAAGGACACTTCAAATAAAAAACACATGTAGAAATTATAAAAACAATATAAATAACTTTGGCACAACTGACTGCAACTCCCATGTGACATAAAGCAAAAGCTGTGTACATTATAGCAAGGTTAAATTGGAGACAAAAAGATGTCGCATCCTGCTGAGACTAGTTCATTGTTGTTGCTTGCAATCAAGCTGCTCCCAGATGAGACTGTAAACAACACCTGCATAACCATTTTACCCAGAGGTCAGCCTCATTTTGAGTTTTAAATCATTGATGCATTCCCCCCCACAAAGCAATCAACAAAAACACTGATAGCTCTTCTGGTTAAAATTTTTAATTTTCTTTGTCTTCCATTACTGTTTGCAAATTCCTCGAAATACAAGGTACAAACAAGAGCCTTGGTTTCTGTAAGAAAATTGTTGATATCAACAAGTGGTTTCAGTGGAATTCAAAGAGAAGTATGAGTGCTACTTGAGGAGCAGCTTGGTTTGTAATGAAAGGGAACCGGTCGAACTTCCTTTTTTAATAAACTTAATTCAAGTAGACAGATGTAATTTAGAATCCAGAAATAATCTGCATTTTTAGTCCTAAACAGGAAGCTATTCTCAATCTAATTTAAGAAACAGACATACGGATAAACAGACATACAGATCAACAAACATACAGAACATAATTTCCGACCCATAGCAGTAGCATCTATACACACTAATAATGCTATGTAATTACTTATCATTATAAGAAACTAATATACATTGTTATGGTATCATGATCAAAATTCATCAAGTCTCCCTGTAAGTTAATCACTGTTTTGCCATGAGGAAGCAGTGACTTTCCCCTATACTGGGAGCCTATTTCATACTGGTCCCTTAGTGTTGAAATGAAAATCAAATTCTCCAATTTGAAAATTCATTGAATGAATCTGGAAGGAATTTAGACATTCATTGATGCTGAAAAAGATGTCAACCCATCCTCTGTTCTACATGTAGATCTACTTTGGTAGTAACGGTCATCTCACCCCTACATCACGGGAAACACTGTCAGCTACATCTACATCTAATTAAATGACAATACAGAGATCTTAAGTAAAACTTTCTTGGGATTAAGAAAAAATAAATAAAATGAATATAGGCATTAGTTTTTCTTGCTTATCATTAAACTCAACGGCTAAAACTCTTGATTATCTGTTTAGAGGACTATCTCAAAATAATTCTCTGGAAAGTGATCAAAATTGCACAGGCTTGTGGCCAATTTAATTAAATTTTGATACATTTCATACATAAAAGATCTGTCAGTTTTGACATTTCCCTTATCTAACTAAACCTTGTATAGTTTACATTTTACCTCATCTCTTTCTTTCATTAAATGCTGCCAAATACTGAAAGTGAACAAATGAATATCTCAATACCAATTTTTAATTTTAAATGTCTGCGAAATAAATATTTTGATTCAAATGTTGGATTATTTGCTTATGATATATATATTTTGTTGGAAGAATAGATCTTTACACCAGTATAAAAAATAAATTTATAATGAATTCAAATCAGCTACATATACAGTCCAGTGTTGTTATAGCTTGATGACAACATAACTGTATTACATGTACCTACCCTTTATTCCTGCAGATGGAGGGAATTTAAATATAACACTCCCCCAATAGTTGGACCGTTGGTGGACTTCTAGAGAGCATATCCATCATAGATACCCATAACAAGGCCATAAAATATACGGACAAAAACATTCACTCAATGGTTGGATCTTTGGAGGACTTGTAGAGAGCATATCCATTATATATACCCATTGCAAGGCCATAAAATATACAAACAAAAACACTCACCCAATAGTTGGATCCTTGGTGGACTTGTAGAGGGCATATCCATTATATATACCCATTGCAAGGCCATAAAATATACAGACAAAAACACTCAGATAGATGGGGAAGCTGCAGTTGATGTCCTTGCTGCCATGTAGGGTAAAATGGGTACTGTTTGTCCACACTATATCGCTGTACAGAATGCATTGTCCTTGGAAGTTTATCTGATCAATGTAAAACATTAATAAATTAGTATTTTATCAAACACGATTTTCAATGATGTGGATGTCTAATGAAAACAAATTAAATGACCTACCCACAATCCCAACAAGGATGTCTAATGGAAACAAATAAAATGCCCTACCCACAACCCCAACAAGGATGTCTAATGGAAACAAATTAAATGCATTACCCACAACCCCAACAAGGATTTCTAATGGAAACAAATTAAATGCTCTACCCACAACCCCAACAAGGATTTCTAATGGAAACAAATAAAATGCCCTATCCACAATCCCAACAAGATTTCTAATGGAAACAAATTAATGCCCTACCCACAACCCCAACAAGGATTTCTAATGGAAACAAATAAAATGCCCTACCCACAACCCCAACAAGGATTTCTAATGGAAACAAATTAAATGCTCTACCCACAACCCCAACAAGGATTTCTAATGGAAACAAATAAAATGCCCTACCCACAATCCCAACAAGATTTCTAATGGAAACAAATTAAATGCCCTACCCACAACCCCAACAAGGATTTCTAATGGAAACAAATAAAATGCCCTACCCACAACCCCAACAAGGATTTCTAATGGAAACAAACAAAATGCCCTACCCACAACCCCAACAAGGATTTCTAATGGAAACAAATAAAATGCCATACCCACAACCCCAACAAGGATTTCTAATGGAAAAAAATAAAATGCCCTACCCACAACCCCAACAAGGATTTCTAACGGAAACAAATTAAATGCCCTACCCACAACCCCAACAAGGGTGTTTAATGGAAACAAATTAAATGCCCT
Source organism: Sinohyriopsis cumingii (assembly GCA_028554795.2). Classification (NCBI taxonomy): domain Eukaryota; kingdom Metazoa; phylum Mollusca; class Bivalvia; order Unionida; family Unionidae; genus Sinohyriopsis; species Sinohyriopsis cumingii. The sequence goes on along the minus strand of CM068824.1, from coordinate 188,227,458 downwards.
ACCAACAACCCCAACAAGGATTTCTGAGAACACTTGGCATTGCCTGAAAACCAACCCATGATGCATCCTCCTCCCTCTGTACGACTTTAACAAATCAAAAATCTTTAAATAAAATCTTAGACTGATTGCTGGTTTGTTGGTGTTAATGGCACAGTAGACGAAAACAGAATTTAGTGCCAAGAAAGTGAGTCAAGTACCTTGCCTAGTGACACACCAAGACAGTGACCCAGGTTAGCTTGCCCAGTGACACACAACGACAGTGACACTGACACAGGCTAGCTTGCCCAGTGACAGAGACCCAGGCTAGTTGGCCTAGTGACACACCATGGCAGTGACAGCAATCCAGGCTAGTCAAGGTAGGAGTTGAACCTGTGACCCTTGTCTTGCGAGTCCAGAAAACTATAATTTTGCCACTGCAGCTCTACATTAATCTAAAACAACCAAGACAGAACTGTTGCTTTCACAAAAATGAAACCTGTACTCCCAACATCATGTGGCAGGAAGAGACCCATTTGGTACAATGTAAACTTGCATAATGTTAAAAACCATGTCAAAATTATCACTATTTTTGGAATGTAGAAGTAAATCTTGCAAATTTTGAAAATGTTATTTGCTTGGATTCAGGTTCTTGGAGTTTGGAACCTACAAAATCTAGTACTAGCTAACATGTTCAGCCCTCACAAAGCATCTAGAAGATGGACCTGGCACAGTCCAGATGGACCACGTCACAACCAGACTGACTACATCTTGGTGAAAAGACGATTCCGCACAGGACAGAATAATGCCGGAACATGAAGTTTCCCACGAGCAGATACTGGAAGTGATCATGATTTATCAATGACAATGTTTTGTCTCTACCTAAAAGTGATCAAAAAGCTAACCAACCAAGAATCAGATTTGACCTTGCAAAATTGAAAGATCCAAAAGTCGCAGAAACCTTCCAAGCAATGAAAGGTGGTACATTTGCACCTCTGATAACACTGGACAACCAAACACTGACCCAGACTCCTTAACAACCACATTCAACACAGGTGTGACTAGCACATCCAGCGAGATCATTGGCAAATATCATCGAACAAAGAAACCTTGGATCCCAACAGATGTCCTTGAACTATGTGACAAAAGAAGGCAACTGAAAAAGGGAAAAAGAGATCATGAAACAGCTAGAAAAAAGAGATAAACAACATGATCAGGAAAAGCATGAAAAAGGCAAAGTAGTCCTGGACAGAAAGACTAATCTGTGAAATTAAGGGCAGTCTGAGCAGAAACAATAGCAAGATGGCATCAACTGGGGAAAGATCTCACAACCCATAAACGAGAGAAAACCACCACCACCTAAATAAAATCAGGAAAATGCCCCACAGAAGATCAAAAGATCCTTAAGTAATTGACAGAATAATGCTCAGAATTGTACAATAATAAGACCCAAGGAAAACCAGCAGTACTCAATTGATCTCAGGCAGAAGAAATTGATGACAACCCCATTTCATGAGGAAGAAGAAATTGCAGTTAGGTCATTAAAGAAAGGAAAGTTGGCTGGCATTGACAGCATTCCACCAGAGCTCATTCAAGCAGGTGGACAAGACATAGTCATGGTCTTAACAACAATATGCAACAAGATATGGCAGACAGGAGAATGGCCCACCATATGGACTCAATCCCTCATCATCATGCTCCCCAACTACAGAACCATCAGTATGATCAGACAACCAGGCAAAGTCATGCTTAAGATAATTCTCAACAGACAAAAGCCTCAAGCAAAGAAAATTATTGTTAAGTGCAGGCAGGCTTCCAAGCAGGAAGGAGCACCACAGAACAAATCATCAATCTAAGACTCCTTTGCAAGAAATACCTTCATCATCAGCAAAATAAATACCATGTCTTTATAGATTTCAAGAAGGTCTCTGATAGGGAATGGCATGCGGCATTTTGGGCAACTATTATGAAGTAGAACATCAGCTCAAAATTGGTGCAGGTTCTTGAGCACCTCTATGACAAAGCCACCAGTCCTGTCCTCAATAATGGTTCTGAACAACAGTTGGAATCAGACAGGGATGTATACTGTCACCTACACTCTTCAACATTTTCCTCGAAAGGATCATGGAGGATGCTTTGGAAGACCACTGTCAGCATCAAAGAAAGAACAAACACCAACCTATGCTTCACAGATGATATTGATGGTTTATGGTTTAGCAGAAAATGAAGAAAGAACTAGCTGACTTGGTTGAGCACCTCAACACAACCTTCACAGCATAGAGTATGGAGATTAGTATTGAAAAAACCAAAATGATGATAAACAACACCAATGGCATAAGTGGAGAAGTAAAGGTCAGTGGACAGAACCTGGAAACAGTCTCAAGCTTCAATTATCACAGACGAGGTCTCCAAACCAGAACTACTTTGCAGGACTGCCAAGACAACAGCAACAATAACAAGGTTGAGACCTATATGGAAAGACATCAACATTGCTCTCTTCTGCAAAGTAGGATTCAAACCTTGGAAATGAGATGTTACCACAAGATAGTGGGCATCTCATACATTGACCATGTAACCAACAAAGAGGTCCACAGCAGGATTCAATGAGTCATTGAACCCTATGAAGACCTCTTGACCACTTTGAAGAAAAAAAACACAAACTGAAGTAGTGCGGTGATGTCTCAAGATAATCTGGACTGGCAAAATTAATTCTGCAAAGCACAGTGTGGGGGTGCACAGGAAGAGGCAGATAGAAAAAAGGTGGGAAGACAACAGTAAAGTGTGGACTGGCATGGGGTTTCCCAAAGGGGAGTAGAGAACAGGAAAAGACTGGAAGAATTGGTTGTAAAGTCAATTGTGGTGCCCCAAATGACCTCTTTAGTTATGGGATTGATGATGATGATGATGATGATGATGATGATGATACAAAGATGACGGTATGTAACATCATCTAAACTCTTTAGTGACTTTTTTAATTTAAATCTACAGTTTCAAAATGCAAGATTTTAGACAAAAAAAGAAAACAATACAAAGAAGTAGGGATACTTTATACTTCCATGTAAACTTTTTTACTATATCTGACCAATTAAGCAATAAATGAGAATTGTGAGACCCTTACAAAGCATATACATGTATACGGCCTACATCATTGATTTTAATTTTAATTCTTCATTGATAATATGATATTTTCCTCCATATTTCATATCTTTTGAATGAATACTAAACTGAAAAACTGGCCCCGTACTAACTAGTCTAGCTGGGCAGGACCATTTAGTACCATATATATAATCTTCATTAGCCAAGGTTCCGAGGCCCTGTCTACACTTTGGTAGATCCAACAGCTATATTGCTGCTTTGTCCTAGTGACATCTATTGGATTTAAAGTGTTGCCTCCCTTAGCATGTAATGCCAACTAACCATTAGCATGGTACATTCCACATCGCCTGAAAACAGTGGTGGTAAGTGACCTAAAAATGGATACTTTGTAAGTTTGACATTGAAAGTATGACTATGTATCAGAGGGAAGCCATTACAGGTGTATTTGAGTAAATGGTATTTGTGCAAACATGGACCGGCACTGGAAAATTGCAATTTTATCAGTCTATTCAAGCTGTGTGCTCCCCTAATTGATCATGTAGGAACAGTGTTGAAATTTGAACAACTTAATTATTTATTGGATGCAGTGGCTTGCTGCTGCATCCAGTGAAATTCACAGACCCGAAGCATAAAAATCTCTGCTTGATATGCCAAGGTGTAGATAGACTATCGGAACCTTGGGTAGCAATGATGCATATATATCTACTTATAAGTTAAACTGCAAGCTTCAAATGATCCTGGCCCGCCACAACATTATGCACTAGCTGATCAGGGTCTCCATTTGTTCTGCAGGTTATTCCTCAAGAACTTCACAGACCCAGATCTGCTGGTGCATTATGTGACAGAATTATGTGAGTCTGTGAAGTTTGCAGTTTGACTGATCTTACAAGTGAATATAGATGGTATGTGAATGCAAGCAGACCAATTCCAGATGGACAAAGTTTGACTTTGTATCCTTGCTGTTACTGCAAGCAGACCAATTCCAGATGGACAAAGTTTGACTTTGTATCCTTGCTGTTACTGCAAGCAGACCAAACAGGTTCAATTCCAGATGGACAAAGTTTGACTTTGTATCCTTGCTGTTACTGCAAGCAGACCAAACAAGTTCAATTCCAGATGGACAAAGTTTGACTTTGTATCCTTGCTGTTACATCTGGGTTCATTCAACTCTCAGGAGCTGGTGGCATTGCAGAGGATGCATTTCAAGCAATCTCAGAAGTGAATACATGTGTCAGTTCAGGACCAATGTCAAATTAAGGGAGAATAAATGTAGTGGCTCGAGCAGACCACATTTAGGCTGTGCTCTTGCACCAATCATCCTTACGTTTCAGTTTGGTAAAAGAAAGTTCCCTTTAATGCAGCTGAAAGGGCAAAGAAAGAAAAAGGACATAGAAAAATAAGACAAAGCAATACAATAAATTTTAAACTGAATTGACCACATCCTAAATTTGTTGTTGTTGTTGTTGTTATTGTAGGGTTTAACGCCATTTTTCAGCACAAGATAGGCTATACATGGCGGCCAGTATAACTGGTGGAAGAACCCTGGAAAACCACGGGAAGAACCACCGACCCACATTAGCCAAGCCTGAGACTCGAACCCACGCAGACACAGGTGAGAAGGCAGTGATCCGGAACGGTGAGCACTTTAGACCACTCAACCACTCGGGGCCCCCATCCTATATTTAATGACTAGTGTGTTCACTGCACAAGAAGGATAAGTCAAACAATTTTATGGGCTGACATATATGAAACTAATCTGATTTGCTTCGGCACCAAACAAGAGCACATGGTTGATGATCATTGATAGAAAATGTTAAGATGATAAAAAGATGAGATCTTCAGAAAAATATGCTGCATTTATTTACAAAGAGGAGTACAGAGAGGAAAAACATGGACCCAAATGTCCAAAATAAATTCTAAATGGGAATGGTAACTAAAAAATGAAGAATTAAAATTCCAGTACAGAAGGGTCGTGATGGGGGTGCTGATAATGACTTGTGGATATATTCACTGCATCAATATTCACTTTTCTAGAATTATATACTTTGAATAAGTCATTGTGGGGTCAGTCTAAAGCATGGTTTTGTGAGTTTCCTTGTCCACTAAAACAAATGGGTCAAATCAACAATCGACAATGCTGTATAAAACAGTACTGTCTCAGTCAATAGGAATAAACATAACGTTCGAAAGTGTATATGTCTTTAAATTTTTGGAATAAACAAGAAACAGGAAAGGATATTCGTGAGCCATGTTTTTGTCTATAGTTTGAACATCTCACATTAAAAATGATATCCCTGATTACAGCTCAGTGAATTTTCATGTGAGTCTCTGAAAATTTCTTATTTTTGCCACACAAAAATGATTTCAACACCAGTTGTATCAACATACACTGCAACATCACTTGTTTGATATGTGGAGAAAATAGGGATAAAGTGACTAATTAATGTCTATGATTTTTCCATGACAAGGGTGAAGAATCTATACAAATGACACTTACTTTACACAGTATTTTTGTTAATGTAAAAAAGTTGTAAATATTATTAGTCATTTGCTTTTTTATTCTGTATCAGTGACATATATAGCAGTCACATACACTTATTTCCTGTCAATAAGAAAGAAAGCCTATTGACAACACCCACTCACCTTCTACAAATGAATACAATGTGACTAATTCACATTGTACAAAATCTGCCCCCCACCTCAATTCCATGCTATTTTATCCCATCAGCATGTTCAGCCACAGAAAGAAGATACACTAGATTGGTTTCCCACTTATGATTGATTCAAGTACTTTATTGATAATTTAAAAACCACTTTTCTCTGTTGCTGCATATATTGTCTACATCACATGTGTGTCATGCAGTGAAATATGTTACATTCAATTTTGATTGGTGATTATTGTTGGTTCAAGTCCAGGGCAACCACCAATTAGAGGTAACTGTTGCTTATTTGCTGCATAATATACCAGAATTACTGGCAAACAAACTTGATCCAAATGGATGCAATGCAACGGAGAAGCAGAAGTGAATATTAAGTGAAGTAAGGAAACTGTACATTGGGAACTAGTTTGGAATGTATATATATATATATATATATATATATATATATATATATATATATATATATATATATAATCAGCAACTTAACAAGTTGATGGGATTTAAAATAAAATTCAACATAAAATATCACACACTCAAATCTGTAGAAGGGGGTAGGTGTTGTCAATAACTTCCTTTTCATGGAAAGAAATGAAAACCTGTGGCCGTGGTAGTTGTTTTGCATCTGCAGGCATTGCAATGGAATGGATTTAATTCTTATTCATTTCCTCTCCCCCACTCTGACTTGTTCTAGAGAACGTTTTGCTAGCAAGAGGAAACTGAACTATTTATTTTATTTTCAGATAACTGTGTAATGTCTGCAATGTAAAGCAAAAGTGTTGGTGATGGAGTCCTGCATCAGATCAAATAGAGCAGCCTGAAATGGCCTAAAAGGTCAAATTAGAATCACCTACAGCTAACCGGCAGCCTGTTCGGAAGTATCTTATCTTGTCAAGGATGAAAATGGCCCATGATATGTCTATCTGTAACCTGCATTCTGGAAATACAACCAATAGGTCAACGCGTATAAAACAGGATCTCTCTACCACTGATAAACCATCTAAAAATGAAAACATTAACCAGTTTATACGTGAATTGATAATTTATCATATTGTAATTTGTAGGCTGTGTATCATAAACTATATTGATAAGCGACAGCGGTGTATCATTTCATTCCTGGGTGTAGTGTATATTTAATATGCCATGTTGGCCTAACAATTATGAAAAAGTCCATACTGGATACAGGACTCAACAGTTATCGGAGCTGCTGTCTGCCACACGTACACAAACATGGCCGACTGAATTGGCAAATGATATCACAGATATTAATTAAAACAATATAAATAGTTTAAAGAAAACAAGATGATGCAGATGATGTTTGTTTACCTATGGCATGTGACAGATTCCACAGGTGCTTAGTTCTGTATTGAAAATAGATTCTTCCATTAACTTCTGGATTAAAAGGCATGAAGACCACCTTTTTCAGAATGTATTTTATATGTGGTACTGCTCTCTACGTCAATACAAATGGTGTTCAAATCGTTCATGCATAAATTTATGTGGGCAATTTTACTGTAAGTTTGACACACCTATGTGAAAATTAAACAACAGTTGCTGATGTCATTCATGATGCTGAGTTGACCAAATCTATATATTATGACCCCATTTCGAGACTAAGCAGGGGTCACTGGGCTCCACTTTTCCTATTCTGGAATAAACAATGTTGACTTGTGGAAGGTCATTATAGTAAATAGTATACTGTAGTATAGTCCTACAATGTAAGAAATATCACATATTGGTTTTGTTTTAGTGCTGACGCCCAAACATAAATATCAGCGACAAGGTCTTACATGTAGGATTAACTGCACAGTAGTAGTACGTGCGACTAATTACACGACGGATGAATCGGGTCTGAATCCCGACGGCAACATTTAGAGCCCTTCTGATCACCTTCTGTGTGACATGCAAAATATTTAGCACCAGTACACTCATTTACATAACATAGCAAACTGGTGATATTTGGTGAGCTAGGTGGGGAGTTTCCAATAAACTCATGTTGATCATTTTGATGTCGTTTTCATGAACAGGAAATACGTTTAACTACTAACTCGATTAACACCAATTGGAATGGAAATCACAAATCCAGTAATGAATGCACAAAAATATAAAATTGTCTGAAAAAGTATTTGAATGTCGAAGATTCCCATCTTGACGAATTTTATAATTTTGCTGCGTTGAGACGAAACTTAACTTGTCAACTTTGACCTGCAGGGGCGTGATAAAAAGAAGAGTGACCGACGCTACTGCTTAGTGATATTACGGATTGTATCCATGACTAGAATGCAAATACGAATCGGACTATTTACTGTATAAAACTAAATATTGCTTTTTTTAAAAACTGACTGTAAGTTTATTTCCTTTCTGATAATACATATAATTTGGCGAACAAGTGGATATCATTTGTAGTACCAGCCCTAATTTTAAGAAACATTTGAATAATTCATTTCAATAGATCAGGTAATGTCAGCTGAAGATAATATAATAAATAATGCATTTATCTGCAGGTCGCAAAAGAAGTAACACCTAATTATTTACCTTCTTTGATTAATATTATTTAATCAGGTTGTTGTTAGCAGATATCACCCTTGTAGACCCTTGACTGGTTAATAAAATATTATTTTTAATTTATAATGTCTACAGGGCAAAGAGATTGAAAACAAATTAAACTTACAAGTTCCGGTCCAATATAAGCACAACCAATTAATTAACGAGCACATTAGACCAAAGTAGACCTCCGCCTTTTTTCTGACATTGATCCGCCACAAGAAAAAGGAAGGAAAAAAAGAAAAGGCGGAGATATACTTGTTGGTCTATGTGACTTGCATATCTATAATAAATAATAAGGAGGAAGGATATGAGAATATGGGTTGCGGTGTAGTCCGGTTGATAGCTAGAACAAAAAAGCAATCTTACGTTTTTGAATCATCATTTTTTGTTAATAACACATTTCTGCATTTCCTTTCGTAGAAAAAAAGTTTTTGTTTTGTTTCTGCGGTGTGAAGTTCGGTGCCAAATAAAAGTGTACCACAATCAATATTAATATTCATTATTGATAATCTATCTCAAAGCTCATTTCTTGTCTTATTAAACAGTTTGCATTCTAAAGAATATGACGATCGTTTTCTATAGGAAATATACAAGATTATGATGGATCGGCGATGAGATTAAACATATATAAATCATAATTCAGCAATTGCATTTGTCTTAACCGGCTTAAAAGCACAGAAGCTTGCCTATTTCCAAGTATTACGTACCTTAGCACATAAATGTTTGCTCGGTAACTTGATGAAAGGCACTGAGATTTATTATTATTATTATTATTATTATTCATATTCCTGTCTCGGCCAATCCTTAGATACGGACAAAATATGAATATTTACAGCAATACAATTAGAGGAGTCCCATTGAGGACGTGAGTACAATAATGCATGCAACAGTTTTGAACTGTCTTTTTCATTGGAGGAAATAATCAAAATTAAAGATCTTTCTAATCTTCACAGTTATAATTGGATAAAAATTTGAACGTATGTGCTTAGAATGAACCAACTAGAAATTCTCCTGGATGATATCAGTAGTGTTACGAGTCTATGCTCTTAAAATAAGTAACAGAAAGGAGTGCAGACATCCAGCTTTGTACAATTTAACAAATACTTTATTTCCCTAGAATACAAAATGAAAAATGAGAAGGAAAAAAAAAGGAATCACGGCATTGAGAACCAAATCGAAAAATAATCCAAGAATTAAAGACAAAAGTCAAAGTCCAAAAATGTCCTGAATGAAACTCAGTTCAAGTCCCTAAGAGATCCAAATTTGAAGGCTGTGACGTGTCCGTTATAGTTAGCGAAGTGCTGATGTGCCAAAAGTCTCTTGTTGAATCACAGCAATATTATTCCAGGTTTGAATTCAGATTAAATTCAAATGAACGTCTTTATCCAAGAATTTTGTCAGAGCACTTTTGTATTTCCTGGGAATATAATCATTGAATTCAATACTTTGAAGAAAAGAAAACTTAGCCCAAACTGGTCAAACCATATTACAACTTTAAGTGCCAGATGTTAAAGCATAACTGGTAAAATCCTCACAATCACAAGATAATATTGTTCTCTGCTTGACCTCAAGGCACATTAGCATTTTCTAAAAACAACCAATGGAAAATAACCTTCTTGAGTGATATAATGAGTCTTGTTTACTTACAACCCAATAACCTATGCAATTCACTTGGGAATCTCCAAAACCCTGACTCTAATCAACATGTTTACCACTTCTTGTTTACCTGAATAATAATTTGGTTAAAAAGCTCTTACACATAGAGAATAATGAAGCTATTTTTAGTTGTTTACATAAATGAAATAAAAAAAATAACTAAAAAAGTCATTCAGGTCAAGCAAAAATGAACTAAATTTTTGGACAAGATCATGTCCAGTAAACAATATTACATTACAATAGCACGTAATGAAAAATATATATGAAACTAACAGACTAACAATTAAATTAAAAATATACATAACAATAGTTATATGTGTTACACTGGGGACAAGGAGAAATAACACTGTCCGATAGGTTACATAGAGAAGTGCTTTAGGGAACATGGCACCGTATCCAGTAAAAACTGAGAGATTCAAATATAAGGTGGATTCTAAACAAGTGAGCCACGTATTTTTGAACTAAATCCATTGTACAATCAGTACATGTATGAACCTCGCCTGAGGCGGATCATAGGGAATTGAACAGCCATTTAGGCTGTACTCCGGGTGGCATAAAGTTGCACATTCGTTAAAGGAGGGAAGGAAATTCTAGCTGGAATCCTGAATTTGGATTTGCGAACAACGGCTTCTTGAAATAACATATCTTCACCCTAATATTTGTAATACTTTCATAAATATGATTTTGCAAGATTGATACTTTATTACGAATAGTTAGTTTATTAGAAATGAAATTTTCCATACATAGCTGAATTATCAACATATCGTAACGTAGTCTATAGCGAATTATTATCAAACACGATTAACGTTTAGTAGATTGTTGGACTTAAATAGAAGTGGATTGTGTAATTTACTACTATGCTGCATCGTAATGTATAACTAATTTATTAGAAAATTGTGTTAGAATTTGTATTCGCTTTATCAATATACGAATATTTAGATTGTGAATTCTGCAGTGTTAAATATTGTTGGGCTTATTTAAATATTTGTATGTGTCTTTTATAATTCGTATGGTGGGAAATGCATATGATTGCTATTGATGATGATATTTTACTATATGGAGAAGTTAACAATTAGGGATGTGTACGCATGTCGTAGAACTCGTTAATAATGTTATTACTATACTATTACAATAACACAATTATTATAGAACAAAGCGTGTATGGAATATTTAGATGTGAGTACGTGAGTTGACCTATTAATTTATTCACCATTATTCGGACAGAAGGTCTGAGAAAGTGTGGTGAATTTCCTAAGAATAGAGTAAGGAGACAAAAATATACATTCCCTTCTAATTCTTGAGGAAGCTGTCCGGGTGGGTGTTAGAGGTTTGACACGCAAGGATCGGAGACGAGGAAAGAGACGTGGTATGCGCTCAAAATGACGTCAGTAGTTTGTGTGTAGGTGGAATGTAGTTCTAGTCTATTTTTAGAACATTTTTTCCTCTCTCATTTTGGTGGTGATAGAAGAGTTTTATTTATGCATTTCTGGTAGGGATTTAAAGGTAACTTTTTATTCTTGATAATATGAGCTCAGGGTGTTATTGTCTGTGTGTATTTCGGCGACAGTGCACAGTGAGTAATAAGGCCTTGGTGATGATCCGGAAGTGAAATCTGTGTTCTGTTAACATGCTGCTATGTTGACAGTCTAGCATCTCAAAAAGAGCAGGTCAACCATTGACGAGAACTTCACCGTGAAGTCATCTTTGAAGGTATTTTAGATTAACATATAATTTGTATTGATTGTCACACAGTGGAAGGTCAGTACTGAGAAACAAATGTAGAGAACATATAGTAAAATTAATTGTGTTCTATATCCAGGTGCAGTGCCAGAAGGAGCACGTGAAAGTAAACACCGAAAGTATCGGAGGAACGGATCCGGAAGTGCCACGAGAGCACGTTGTCAAGGGTACAGGAAGTATCAAAGATGCAAAAAGGAAGACATTGATTGACATATGAGTAACGGAGACAACACTGAATTAAACACTCTCACATAAGACCTTTAAGTTCATGTGATGAAATAATAATTGGCAACTGTTAATAAGTAATTGATTGTATTAGTTCTAGAGAAATTGCGAATGAAAAATATGTCAACGAAATTATTAAATACATTTATTATATATTATGAAATTGGTATACTTTTCACCTTGAGTTATTTATATACCTAGACCGTCAGCATTGCTGACTGGGTGCTCGGAGCTATATAAAATTTAGTTGTCCACCTATCTCCAGTATTAGAAATAATACCGTAGGAAGCACGTGACACTATCCAATAGCCAGTTTTTGATTACAATCCAACACACTACATATATTATCCAGCAGTCACATTTTCATTACATTTCACCACACCCGCACTGTCTAGCGGCTGCGTTTTAATTGCTATCAAACGCACCCCTACTATCCAACCAAAAGGTGTGAATATTTTACCCCTCCCACTTGCATGCCCAGAAACACACTATCACACAAGGGTAGGACGTGTTTATAAACACACTACTAGACCCTTATACACATAATAGAGAAAGGGTTTTAATTTTTTTGTTTAAGAGAAAGACACACGCAAAACGTACACCAACACAAATGTTTAACGACTGATTAGTACATTTCTTCTTTAGTGATACAAGTGGCCCTGAATAGGGTCGTATTGGTTGTTATCCAAAGAAGAAGGTTAACGCATACAACACCGCGTCACTGTTCTTCTCCTCAAACGTCTTCGAAGTGCCGGTCAATACACCAGTACTCTCTTCAGAAAGCCCATGCGTTCTACACACATTCTTCTCTACCAGATATCCATATCCGTTGTGTTGGTCTTTCATACATTCACATTGACTAGGTCGTATGAGATCAAAAGTATGTCGAAAATGATAGCCAATGGCTCTAGTGTTTCCCACTTCTTGTCATGTCGTCTTGAGAACAGTTGATACAATAGGCTAATGCTTCTGCGTGGGGTCTCCCTTCCAATCAGAAGACTCGGCTAACGTGGGTACGTGAGAAAGCCTGCCAGTAGCTTCTCGTGGGTCGGTGGTTCTTCCAGGGGTTTTCCAGGGTTCTTCCTCCACCAGTTATACTGGCCGCCATGTATAGCCTATCATGTGCTGAAAAATGGCGTTAAACCCTACAACAACAACAACAACCAATCAGAAGAGAGCGGACACCTGACGTCACTTTATATACAGAAACCAGTAATAACCTACAGCATGAAATAAATACAAATACAAATAAAACAATAAACCTCAATTACATCCTAGTCAGAGAGAAGCCGACTCAAATCACACGCCAAGACAACCCTAGCAAATCTGGTCTCCGTGCTTATTTAAAGGTGCAAAACCTGTCAACATAAGATCGAGGCCAGTACATTTTCTAACACAGCGACGAGAGAAAAACTGAACGTACATAGTACAAACAGAACGTGGAAAACCGAGAACGTAATTTATCTCATCACAAGTTAGATATGTGGCTTTCACTATGTCAGAGAAACTAAAAAGCTAAACAAAAGGATCCGTCTTCACGGATCTGTCTGGATGACAGGTTACAGAACACATCTTTTCCCTTGGCAAATATTTCAGTGATGTAACATTAATTGAAATTGCTCACAACTCAAACTTGAGTTCCAAAACTAGGAAAGAAAAGTAATCATACTGGATACGCCACCTTATAATATTGAAGGCAAGGGGCCTAATTCAAAAAGACTTAGAAAGAGACAACCAAGCGAAAATAAAATTATCATCTTTTTACAGCCGGCACATTTACATTGACTTTTATTTTCATTCTGATCATCATTAACTATATCACTTATACTTATTATGAGAACAATGAAATATTGGGAATTACTGTTACACCGATTTACATAAAGAAACAGAATGTGATGTGGTTTATTTATTTTAGCTCGATATAATTGAAGCCAACTAGTCGAAACATAAAACATTTTCAAGCTAAGATTCCAGTAGAAATAGTTATGCAAACTTCAATAATTTGAAAGCATTTTCTGTTTATAGTTGTCTCTTTCGTCTTTGCCTTTGTCAAAAACTCAGTTAGTGTCGAAAGGTCTCAGGTAAGTAAGAAACTAGTTTTACGTTGATCGTATTCAGTTTTATTGCATTTATCTTAATCAATCCCTTACATGTGCGATGCCTTGCTAGATCCAGTGCACTTGAAATTACTGTTGTTCGACATATGATATATATATATGGCTGAAATACTTGGACTGATAGTGCCATGATTACGACACTACTATTGATGTAGCAAGTATTCTTCGTACAGAAGAGGATGTCTTATCACCTCCGCAAGAATATTTGTGAGCGAAAGTAGCACTCTCTCCATCTCCAGCACCAGAGCTATTGGAGGATGCTTTTAAAAATAAACATGAAGAAGAATTAGAGAGTTTTTTGCAGCTTGAGACGGAATACGAAGTACAAACATTTGTTCAGCATCAACAGCAACCACAAGGATAGGTAAAAAGAAAACGAGAAAACGAGAAGATCAAAACTTTGAGCAGCGAACAGAAGGAAAAAAGCAAAATAAAAGAGTGAGTTTGTTACAAGACATTTTAACGGAGTTAAAGTATCTGAGAAAAAGGTATTAGACTATTTTAGCTCAGCCTAAGATAAAGAGACCTTCACAAACCAAGACATCTAGACCTTCGTTCACTGCATCCTTTTGCACCTCCACCGAGATGCCAGAAGCAGCAGTTACAACCACGAGCAAAGCAGTGACAACGGCAACAGGAGGAGTAGGACATGTCCATAGAATGGGATCGATGTCCTAAAGGAACACGCCAAATGTTCTTGTCAGGGCCAACTATATCTTTTAAAACCTCAGCAAACGATAACATGTATCTTTATCTTTATCCTTCTGTTACCCTGTCTTTCTTTAACGTTGTGGACATTGTAGCCCCCAAAGCCCTTTCTCTTGACCGACATAGCAGGTGTCTTGACTTTTATCTCGAGTAGAGTTTTCCATAGTCTTAATGGATGTGGTATACTTACGAACGACTCTCAGTAAATAACTTACGAGAAATCCGATCTGTTTTGACTCTCCCATCTTCTTCTGCACAGTATTGTTTACATTGCTTAAAGTTTTTTTTCAACAAAGGAAAACACGTTGAATCATCGGTCTCTATGCCCATTTTGTGGCATTGTTTAAAAGTTCAAGAGGTAAATCTCAAAAGCACGTATTAGCCGAACAGTCAGGAACACCTTTGCTGAATTATGCGTATGGCAATGTCACTCAAACACCTCGGCGATTGTACTCATTCATTTAAAACATACTGCTCCCGAATATTTGATATTTCGTACAAATTTGTTTACAGCTTGTGCCAGTAAGGAGATCCTATCATTTGCACGTCACCTTTGGCGTCTATCTGAAAAATAACAAAGCAAACTAAAAGGATGTAACTGACGGTTTTCTTTCTAACAGTATTCAACCTGTCTTCCGTTCACACCCATGCTAAAGCCGAACTGATTCATGCACATGGCTTCATCCGCCGTGAGAAAATGCACAAGTACGGTCAAATTTGTAAAAATTAAGTTTCAACTAAGTGTTATGATGGTTTAATGTAATAACACGTCAACTACTACAAAACATCATTCACATATGCAAGTAGTGAAGTGGGGCACCCTAGCCTCAATGGAAATTAGCATTACAGGACCCCTTGGGCAAACCTAGCCTCAATGGAAATTTAACATGGGAAAAAATCATGGGCAAACCTAGCCTCAATGGAAATTTAACATGGGAAAAAATCATGGGCAACTCTAGCCTCAAGGGGAATTGAACATGGGAAAAAATCATGGGCAACTCTAGCCTCAAAGGGAATTGAACATGGAAATAAAGTCTTGGGTCTGTTGAGCGACAAGGGAAAATGGAACAGGGTCGGGACCCTATTTTAATAAGGTCCCGACCTGATGGGTCTATGGAAATGGAACATACGAAAATTGAAACAGGGAGGGGTCTCTATTTTTTTTAAACAAAAAAAAAAAATAAAAAATAGGGTAGGCAATTGAAAGTCTATCTCTTTTCGAGAAATGTGGGTGGCCCTGAAAAGGGCCTTTGGGTTTCTTCTTCTTCTTCTTCTTCCTCCTTAACTTCTTTATCCATCCCCTTATTTTTTCCATCATTCCTTTCTTCTTCTTCTTTTCTGTTTCCGGTATCCAGTCCGGGTGACCCATGGCTCGGAACTTCTGTTGGATTTTCATCCAGTTAGCGTTTAGTTTCCCTAGTTCTTCCTTTTTCTTTCTATTTTCTTCTTCTTTTCTATCTTTTGCCCACCTGTCCTTTAGTTTCTCCACTTCTTCATCTATCACCTTTCTCATCTTTTCTTCCCCTTTTTTCAATTGTTCAACACTCCTTTTGACAAAGGGCCACTCTGACCTTTTTTCTATCTCTTCCAAGAACCTTCTTACTTCTTTTACCTTCTCCATGGCCTCTTTTATTGTCCCCACTCTGACATAAGGGGGATTTATCAGCCCTCTCAATCTCTTCACTTCTTCTTCAATTAATCCCTCTATCATCTCCCTGGCTAATTTTAGTTCGTTCACGTAGTGCAGACTTGTTCTTAACCTCCAATCTCTTTCAATCCTTTCAACTCCATATTCGCCATCCACCATCTAAAAATAAACATGCCTTAAATCATTAAACAGTTGGGACACTTCCATCTTCTTTTTTTATTCCTTAGAATGGTGTGAACGACGAACTTTGTGGGTTCTTATACGAAAAGCGCGGACGTGATGGAAAATATCCCCCTACGACAAAAGTTATATTACCTAGATTATCACTTAAAACGCGCGGACGTGAAGGAAAACATCCCCTACTTTTCTCATCTCATATTATATTATATACTATCCACATACGTGAAGCAGCAATAAAGAAACCCCCAAATCTACTATTCACACGCAAAGCATTAAAATTAAACCCAAATCTACTATCCACACTAACCAACTTAAGCTCTTACAAAGCCCAATAATCTACTATCCACACAAACGTACGTGAGCGCTTACAAACACACAAACACACAAACACAAGAAAAAAGAGTTAGTGTTTATATTCACACTACTCTACATACACACATTGGCAAATCGATTACTATTTCTTTTCTAGAGTATTGGGTAGCCCTGAAAAGGACTATTTGTTTTTTGAACTCCAGTGACACCTGGTTAATGATGGCACCTTCCAGGCCTGGCACCACACACACATCTTCTTCCCCAGTCTCCTTTTACTTTTTTTCTTGGGAGTGCAGAGGCGGGATGATTGGCTTCAGCACCCCAATCCTCTGTCTCTGGTATCTTGTAAGTCATCCTCTCTCCTATTTTCTTTTCCTCCTCTTCCCTCTGTCTTCTCTCCTCCTCTTCTTTCTTTATCCTTGCCTCTTCTACTATGGCCTCTGCAGCCAGCTCATTCACTATACGCCTGGCATATTCCAGGTGTACATGAAGTTCAAGCAGTTTTGCTAGTCTGGTGTTCATTCTCTTGATCAATCAACAAGGGTAGCTAGACTGCCGAGCGATTTTCAATTGATACTAAAAGCGTGGACGTGAAGGAAAACATCCCCCTAAAACAAAATTGATATTACCTAGATCATGACCAAACAACGCGCTGACTTAAAAGAAACACTCACTGACTTTTTATACTACCCATCACTATTCTAAAAAAAATTCATTAAACCAATAATATACTATCCACATACGCAAAGCAGTCAAATCAAACCCCAAATCTACTCTCCACGCACGTCAAACAGCAAAAAAAAAACATTATCATAATCTACTATCCACACAAACACATACACTCACACCACAAAAGAGTCAGTGTTTATATTCACACTACTCTACATACACACATTGGCAAATCCATTGTTATTTCTTTTCTAGAGCATTGGGTAGCCCTGAAAAGGGCTGTTTTTTTTGTTTGCTATGGCAATCTTTTAGTTTCTAAGAATGCGACGTCCTCTGACGATAGACTTTCTGACGATAGTTCTGCTTCTTCGGAAAGAGAAGAAGAACTCTTTGGTGTCGATACGACAATCGACAAAGCCTCTGTCAGGTTGCTGCTGCTGTTGTTGCTGTTGCTGCTCTCTCTGTTGTTTCTGAAGTCTGTATTTCTCTGTCCATTCTTCTTTCTCCCTGTTAATTTCTTCTCTGAAAAGCTCTTCTATCAGGTCTTCAGTGACTTTTAACATTCTCACATTCTCTATCTCTTCTGGCTTCGGTACCAGACAGTGTCTGACCCTATGCAAGTTCAAGTAGGCTTCGTTTAGCTTAGCTAGTCTGGAGCACATCTTCGTAGGTGGATGAGTCGACAATGGATGGTTAGACGGGAGGCTACCCCCGGCTTTAAAGTCAAAGCGCGGACGTGAAGGAAAACATCCCTCCACGGTTTTCGAGCCGGAACGTTCAATGAGTGTCATGATGAGAGGGATAGTAAGAAGTCAAAGAGCATGAATCAACATTCCTATAGCCAAACAAAAGACAAAGGGATTTGTTTCTTCAAAACACAACATTTTTGATTCAAAATCACTTAACACTAACAAACAACTATAACATTTTTAACAATAATCCAACAATATAACATCAAATATTTTTTTTTTCAAATGACAAACATTTTTTTCCAACTAACACATTATTTTGGACAAGGCTGACAACGTTGTGAATGAAATTGTGATTTCCACTGTTGGAAGTCATTAGGCCATTGATGGACACTACGTTTCCTAGCTTGAGACAAAAGATAAACATAATGGTCACAAAACCATTGATCTACTTTCACATCGTTTCTAAAGAAGAACGAGGATCAAAATGAGTCACTAAATGTTCTAAGGAATAACCCAGGCTGCGATGATGCAGAAAATACACACAATATTGTCCACACACCAAGGAATCTGTGCCTTGTAATTTCACATTATTGAATCGGGTGGTCTGAGCATTTCTTCTCATAAAGTCAATGATATCGTCTTCCAAAGGAGGCAATCCATACGAATCGAAATATTCCACACATCCTTCTTGAGGAAAGTAGACGGCTACCCAGTGGGTTCCTGGGAGATGACTGTCGTCCGTGTTGATCACATAAGCTTGATGGTCTTGAGGTTTACGATGAGGGAGTTCATCTTTAGCACAGACGACAGGATTCCAAGAAGCCGTGTACGAGCTGTGGTTCAAAGGGTAATAAAGTTCCCACGTATCCATTGATTTGTGTGCTTTTTTCTTCACAGGTAATGATAAGTGATCAATTCGATCCTGACTTTTTGCTTGAAAATGTCTGACAAGTAAAAGGCGTTTAGCTCCGACTTCTTACTCTGGTCCAAGAGAGATTCGATGCGACGGCACTCCAGAGACGTTAATGGAGGAGAAGAATGTTTATCCAAGCCTTTATACCACTCGTTCAACACGAATTCTATTTCGATGTGATCCCAAGCTTTGTGCAGATATTCGTCCAATTTTTCTTCTTGACTTAACATCAGACATTTGTCGTGTTGAATTTGACTGGGATGATCGTTGTGACATCCATAACACTCTTCCTTGATCAATTCTTTCATTATATCTGCCAGGAATGTAGCAAAACAGGAGACTAAATGGGCTTCTTGTTCTGGGCATCTCGACTTCATCGTGATAACTTCTTCGTCTTTGTCTTGAGATTCTTCTTCCCCGCTCTCCTCACATTCCATCTTCAAAGTTTCTCCACTAGGTAAAGAGGGATAACAGTCTTCCATAGCTTCTAATAGTCTAGAATGACTTCTCTCAAACTGTTGATTTCTATGGTATTGTCGAATTCTGCATACAGGAGGACGTTCACTATTACATCAGGGTCTCGGTTTGCAAACTGAATTTCCACACGAATCTGACCCGATTTTACAGGGTAAAAATGTCCTTCGTCGCTGCCTTGGTCTGGAGTGAAATCAAAAGCCCACAAAGCATAGCCTCCTGCATAATCGTCGTACGAAATACCGTGACTGGTGTTGGTTCCTAACTGTCCCGTGGCTTCGTACAGAGACAAGTACGATCTCAAGTAATTCTTCGCGGCACCAAAGTTAGGTTCAAAGGGTCGGGTACACAAGGTCTTGCCATCACGACTGACTTCAATCTTGGACACGCCAAAATGTTGAAACTCAAAAGGGTTTTCGTTGTACATTCCGTTGAAGGCTGAATTCCTGACGATACCAACAATCAAACGCTTGGGTAACTGTCCTTGGAACAGATGATCTTCGATCATGGATCGCTGTCCAGCAGGAATAGTGAACGTTTTCACCTCTACGCGTCGTATCGGATACTTGGCGGTCGTTCTGCTCAACGTCTGACTGACGTCGTTTCCCACTTTGGGTAATACTTCCACACGACGCACGTAAAGTCGGGCTTCTTGAATGATAGTTTTGTATTCATTGGCATGGGCCATCAAATGGAAAGCGGCACTGCTACGATTCAGTCTCAGACGGATATCCACCCCGTTCAGCAAATACTTTTCTTGTAACCACATGTCCAAATGCAAACGATCCATCAGTTCTAAACTTCGCCCTTGCAGAATTTTCTTTCGACGGTCGTTAAACCCCACATTGTGAGGATTGTCATCTTCTGTTAGGGCTGTGTCGATAAACGTGCCTACACCTGCCGTGTCAGGTTTCCATACCACGCAAGCATCCAGATGAGTATTCTTGGCTTCTTTTCCGTACGTCAAGAGATTTTCAAAGTAGGCACGATACGGGTAAGTATCCATGCTGCTGCTGACCAGTTTGTTATTCAAGTACAAGTCCACTTCGCTGAACAAGGAATGCATGAAATTGTTGACAGGAGCTACTCTAGCATCGGCTCTTGGATTTGTGTTGTCCGTTTTGTTCACTTTCACTTTCAAGTACAGGTAACTGCTATTCTGATCGATATAATCTTTGATTTCAAACTCGATGGGAGCGGAATCCGTCAAAGAGGAGACGGGGTGAAATTCCACCCATTGGGATTCTTGCATCGTCATCATGGTGGGTCCCATGGCAAACAGATCCAGTTCCGACTTGGAACAGGCGGAAGACTCTCGGTGCATCATTTTTTTGTGTCTCAATAATCGAAAACGTCTAAGTCTCGAACGGTTCTTCTTTTCTTTGCCTTTCTAGCTTTAGAAGTGTAAAGTCTGGTGAAAGGGTGTTTTCTTCGTCGTCTCTTTCTGCCTTGTCCTTGCTGAATGCCTGACTCGGTAGCGTGCAGGGCATTTATAGGTGTTTCTCGTCGGCCCAAAAGGTCTTTGCCCGTTTGCAGCAAGACATTTTTGCCTGCCCTCAAGAAAGCTTCTTTGGGGTTTTGTTTGTCGATGATGACATTTTGGAGAAATTCTTTGCCTTACGTCAGTGCCGCATCTTTCAAGGCGTGCAATCCGCGTGTCACCATCGGTTTCAACACCGGGGCCACCGAACGAAAGGCCGATTTCAGCATATCTCCTAAACCGTGTCCTCGCTGTCGAGCAACCCCTCGGTACACTGGATACATGAGAGAACCGTTTTCGAAAATGGAGTTTCACCGTGACTTTTCCTTTGGTGAATGAAATATTTTGTCCCAGATCTCCTTTTATAGCAATGTTGACCGTGTCCAAATAAGACCTGCTGACAGGCAAATAGTGAGGATGTACAAATTCGCGGTGAACGTGGTAAGTGTTTCCACCTTCCTCGTCAGCGGTCGTGGCAGAATCCACTTTGAAAGGAATGACACGCAGTAACGGCACAGAGGTGTGCTCCACCACATCGGAGTACACAAACATCAAATTCAGTCCTTGGTTCAGTTCTACCGGGGCACGAAATAACTTGCTAAAAGACTCGTAGTCGTAAATGATTGGTAATTCGTTTTTCTTGAGCATGGCCATTTTCATGTCTATGTCTCCGCCCAACATATCAAACAATTCAGGACAAAATAAAATGGACACGATTTTACTCCCGTCAAATTTCATCAAGAAGCGACGAGCTGCTTTGTGGTATTCCATGGTGACACTTTTTTTGACACTTTCCAAAGCTTTAAGAAACACGACATTAAACCTGGAGGCTATGGTGCTCACCAAATGTTGACCACTAAAATAATAGCCTGGTGGAACGAACAAGTGATAGGTGGTGTACTTTTGATTTTGTGTGCCAGGGGTTTTGATGTTATATTTGCCATAGGTATCCAAGTACTGTTGCATTTGCTCGTCATGAACTTCCACATCAAAAAAGTTTTGATTGGGAAGGACATTGAGGACTTGGGTCGGGTGAATGATTTCTACTAAAGCCACTTCCCAATGGGCTTCGTGATCTAATGGGATGGTGTGAGGTAATTTGACCGTGTAACAGCACAACGTATTCTTGGGAAACACCTCCATGGAACTGTCACTGGGTAAGGTTAAGTAAAATTGGTTGTTATTGTTCATAATTGCAGAGTTCTGTGTCTGTCCGAGGGGTTACTGGACGTCAGAGGCGTGTCTCCGCCTAAAATGGGGTCGTTGTTGTTGTTATTGGAGTGGTGACTGGCACTGGCACTGGACACAAGGTTCCCGTGGTTCCCGTTCGAAGAGAATTTCAGGGAGGGATTGGGAAGCAGGTAACCGATGCAACTGCTCAATAAAATGGTCCACAATTGTTTGTCTCCTTGTTGCAAACTCAAATTGGCGATGGCTGCCCCGATGACACAATACACCACGAAGATTTGGCAGAAAAAGACGATTTGCGTTTTAGGCACACGTTCTCCACACCACACCCACAAGGGTTGTTTTTGTAAATCTTGCAGAGAAGAACTAGGTGAAGGAGTGGTCGACGTAGCTGTGTCTGTGTGAAAGGGCATGATGGTCACTTCTTTTTATAGTCGATGACTTGCGAAGCGTCGATCCAAGAATCAAAACTGGGTGGATATCCTTTCCAACGTACTTTGACTTCTTTGACACGTCGTTTACCCACTTTACGGGTTCTGCGTTCGAGAATGCTTTCGATGTCGTACACGTCGTCTTTTTGGTGACACGTTGTAACTTGGGTAAGTAAAACGTTCCTTTGAGCACTTCTCCGTTCATGTCTTCCAATTTATAGACGGCAGGATGACGGCCATGCACTCGTCCAGTGACACGAAACAATTCGGTCGTCCAGTTAGGTAAGTAACCTTTGTCGAACGTGCGTTTGGTTTTGCCAATGCGTACCCAACACTCCACTTTTCTTAGGGGCAGCCCTCGTCGGGGACGTACCAAACAGGCGCTCAAACACCAGCATTTCGTTCTCGGGAGTCACTTCTTGCGGGGCACGTCCGATGCTTCCATGGTACGATTGATTATACGCTTGCACCAGGTGCGGTAAGATGTCGATGTACTTCAGAGTGTGGTGATGAGTAAAATATTTCCACATACGTTCTTTCAAAGTGCATTGAAAACGTTCTACGATGCTGGCTTTGGTTTCGGGATTCTCAGTGGCAAAAAAATGAATGTCACGTTTCTTTAATTCTTTCTGGAAAGCTTGGTTCAGAAATTAGGTGCCTTTGTCCGTTTGCCATCGGAGAGGGTTACGGCCGCTTTGTTTCAACACTCGTTGCAGGGCTCGCACTAACTCACTGCTCGATTTGGAAGTCAAGGGTACGACCCAAGCAAATTTGGAAAAGACGTCGATGACACAAAACAAATAATTGCAGCCGCGATTGTAGCTGGCCATATGAGAGACATCGGCTAAATCGGCTTGCCATTGATGATGGATGCCTTCCACTCGGGTGCGACTTCTGGAAATCTTGCGTCGAATGGGTTTGTGTAAAGTATAGGTAGCTTGTTCTTGTAACCATCGTTGAACTTGAGGTAAACGGAGACTTTTCAGTCGCGTTTCGGCAGCACGATACAATTTTTGAACTCCTGCGTAACCTGCAGGATGGGAGGGATCGTAGTAAATGCTGGATAACACCTTCTCCACTTTTTTGGTTTCTTAATAAGGCACCCACTCTTGGATGATGCTATTCTTTTTCTCTTGGGGTATTTTCTTTTATTGTAATGCTTTGCATGTGCGACCGGCAATAGGTGTGGAGGAGGAGGATGATGCCTGAACAGGGGATATTTTTCTTCTTTCACTTCTGTCTTCACCTTCTTTTTCTATTGTGATGAAGAAGGGGTGGTCATCATCTTTTAATCCATCCAATTCTGGAGGTAGGTGGTGTTGTTAACTTGCGTACTTTTTCTGGTGGAGTTTGAAACCCTTCTTCTTCTTCTTCTCCTTTTTCTGTCTTGGTCACTGGTAGTGATGGTAGTGGTACTGGTGATGGTGCTGGACTTTTCATCAAGGTCTTAAAATCTTTCAGAGTGGGAAGAGCTGTTTCGTCTAAAGCTTTCTGCTGAAAGAGTTGCAGTCGTTGCAAGAGTTGACCGTACTTTTGCGATTTTTCTGTTTCGGACAAATCTTGGCGATCCATCAAGGACTGCAGTTCGTGTTGTAACTGGGACATTTCGCTCAAATTGGGATTGGGAGGTAAATGCGGGGTGCGTTGTTCTTGCCAACGATGGTATTCCATCCATCGTTTGTAAGGCAATAAAGCTAGTTTTCGTCCTTCCATGTGGTTGTCAGTGGTTGATTCTGAGATCTTGGGACTTCAGAGGCTCTTTTTATCTTGCTCCCATCAGTCGTCCCAACATGGTTCCCAAGACTACTTTCAGTAAGGGGCCTAACAAGAGGGGTAAAATTTCTTCACGTTGGACCAACATCTTCTTCTTTTGACGAAGGGGGATTTTCTTTTGAACCATTTGGCGAAGAACGTGACGATGTTTGCCTAAGCATTGTTTCTGGTGTTTGGACAAAGGGATCGTGCCTTTCAAGACGTTCAAACAACATTCGCACACGGTATCGATGACCTCTTTGGAGGCTGTTTGAATGAGTCTTTTTCGTAGGGGTGGAGAAGCTTTGGACAGGACAGATAACATGTCCTCATGTTTTACTAAACGTGGTGGCAGTCCTTTCCTTTTCTTTCCTTGGGGTTGTTTAGAAGAGGGATGTTTTCTGGAGGGTGACATCTTCAGGAGCACCAAAACACTGATACCCTACTTGGTCACACACCTTTTTTATACTGGAACGCGTCGCCACTGATTGTCTTTCCGTCGTATTAGTTTGAGGACAGGCATCACACGTCGTGCAGGGGTACGCAACGGACTAAATCGAGCCAGTTCTTGCTTGGACGAATCCAGTAAACTTTGTAACATGCCCGATCTTTCTTGAACTTTGATTTTGGGAGCAGGTACTTTGTGAGCAGCAGCCACTGCCACTAAATTGGAGGTTCCTGCCACTGGGGAAGTTCTTGGGGTCATCAACGGAGAAGTTCTTGGTGTGATCAACGTCTCCAAGTACTCTTCAATTCTTGGTGTCATCAACGGGGAAGTGGATGAACTTGAGGCTGCCGGAGACACGGTCACCGCCGTGACAGGTCGTGATTTGCAAGTGTAAGGTTGCGTCCTGGCTGAAGTGCCTCTCTTGCGACTAGTTTTTTTCTGTGGACTTTTCTGGGGACTTTTTCTCTGCTTCTATTTCTGGGGGTTTCTTTTCTTTTTCCGGGGTGGTGGTATCTGGTAAGAGGAGGGTCCCGCCACTGGAAAAGTTCTTGCAGACACAGGCCTCCTTGGGGACCTGGTCTTTTTCTTCTTCTTCTTGGAGCTTCGTTTGATTTTTTTCTTGGGGAGACGTTTGGGGGCATTAGGATCCCATCTTAAGAGAGAGCGAATGATGACCCCTCCTAGAGTACCGCTCCCTCCAGGTTTCAAAATGATTTGTTTTTTGGTTTGAGTGTCGATGCGAGGATCGGCCAGTTGGGTCAAAGCGACTTTGTTTCGATCAAAAAAGCGTTTGGTTTGATGTTGAATCTGAATGATCCCTTGCAGTAATTGACGTGCAGTCACCGTGAACCGTCGTAAGACTTCTTTGAGACTAGCTTCTAAGACACGAGTTCGTGTTTGTGGATTTTTTTCTCGACTGATGCCATACAAGGCACGAATCAATTTGACGGGAAGATGCGACTGAAGGGACGTCATGTTCAAACTGTGTGAGACCATCGAAAAGTGTCTTAGGTTTATATAGATCTTTTTCTTGAGTGAAGTTAACTCGAGGACGGAGACGTATACAGGACAGGCCCTCCGTCTTGGCCCCAGTGATGAAACAATTGGGTACGAAATCGCAAATCATCGGGGGTCGTAGGTTTCAAATCGACGAGTAAATAGGCGTGTGGAGTTTGAGTGGTATCGTCGTACGCCTGAGTCAGCCAAGGCGTTCCTAACTGTTTGGCTAAAACTTGCACTTGCGATTTATCTCGAGGGCTTTTAAACAAGACCACGTAATGCGCATTGAGACTGATGGTGCGATGGGCTTTACTTTGTTGAAACAAATTTTGAGTGATGTAAACGACACTGTCATTACGATGATGCCCTTTGCGCGTGAACCAGAGTTTAATTTCTTCTTCGTCTTCTCCTAACATGTCATCGAAAATGACCAAATGAGTTTGACGGGAGTCAGAGACGATGCCGTCGTCTTCTTTAGGAATGCCTTCCACAAACACGATGGAATCGCCTTGACTTTCTCGCAAGAGGCTGTACGCCGATTGCCACTCTTTGTAACACCACACGATGCGCTGAGGTGTTCGATCGATCAAATGATGTTTATGCTCGATCAAACGTTTGACAAATTCTGTTTTGCCTGAACCGCTAGGTCCAGCAATGAGCATGTTAAAGGGATGGCGAAGATACAAAGCCTCCCAACTAGCACGATCTAAGTGTTCGTCGATGACTTTGACAGTGGAGGAAGAGGGAGCAGAGACAGCAGAGGTAGCCATAGTGTTAGGAATGTCACTTGTGACACGAAAACAGACAAGACGAGAGTTTATATACTTTTTCAGAACACGTTTTATTGAATGTTTTAAACATGAACACGAAAGACAAAAATACATAAAAGCCAAAGGCTTAAGTACAAGGATAAAATGCACATCAAAACCATTAACGTGGAATAAACACAAGTGTCAGTACAACATGTTCTGGGTAATGTTCTGACCAGTTCTATAGGGGGTAAGGTCACACAAGTGTCCTCCCGAAAGGGTCTTTCAGGCATGTCCACGACAGTCCTGTCTGGGTGACGGGTTCTTCTGCTACTGTCACTAACACAGGTTGAAAAGTAACTTTTTTCCTTGAACAACTCTCGTGCATAGTGGGCCACTTCTTGGGTCCAAGCCTCAAAACCCCCTTTTGTCCAGTCACGGACATCTGTCCAATGGGAGTGTAAGTTAGAAGCTACACACACATCGTCATACACATCTTGGGTAGCAAAAAGTTGGCGAAAACGTAAGTCTTTGAGCAAAAGGAGTCTCTCGTGACCATTTAAGGACATTTGGGTGGTAAGTACTGTTTGTAAAGAATCCACAAGGAATCGGCTGGTAAACGAAATCCCAGAAAACAAGTCACTAAGACACACAGTATGCGTCGACCCAAATTGAATGGATACAGTTCTTGTAAGAATTGATGGTAATGATCCACGGTTTAAATATGGTCATTGAGTTCCTTAAATGGAATCTGTTCAATCACTTGTGACATAACCCGTGGCATGGATTCGTGATTTTATAGTCTCTTTATTTCGGAAGCAATAAAGGTACTTTCTAACTAGACGTCTTCGTTCTCCAGTAGGGAATCTAAATCTTGCATACTGTAACCTACACTTCAGAGTTTGGTTGGATGTTTCGTCTTCCGCTAAGCAGATTCCACGTAAAATATGTTGGTAATCCTTTAACTCGTCTTCCTCAATACGTTGCTCTAGGTGAATCTCGATGTAACCAAAATTACGAACATTTAGTTCATTCACTAACTGAAAGTGTTGAACAAGGTCTGACCACTGAAACAATTTCTGACGAATCAGTTCTTCTATACCATTCAGGTACCAGTGGTTCAAACACCGGTGACGTAACGGATGCAACTGTTCTTTACGTTTGACTTGTATTTTGACCAGCTCTCGGTAAATGCATTCTCTCAACTCCACAGACAAGCCCAAAATGTTCTCTTGTAAAGTATCCATAAGTATATACACTGTTTTTGGAATCCTTGGGTGGTGGCCAATAGCCTCGTTTACCTTTGTGCCTGATGTAATATCCACTCATAATCAGTCTTCTTATACTTTGGAACAGAGCATAATTTAAAAACGGATGAATAACTTTGCGTTGGCGTTTCACTTGCATTTTGATCAGTTCTCGGTAAATGCGTTGTCTCAACTCCACAGGCAAAGCACGAATGTTCTCTTGTAAAGTATCCATGAATAGGTCAGTCCGTACAATTCACAATCTTCTCCTAGAGCAACAGTAATCCACATAGTAAGTAATTTCTGACCACTGCCGTTCAGGGTAACGTCCAAGAATCTCACTGAACTCTTTTGATGTAAACGGTCTAGAATAATATAATAGGACGAATGCACACTTGACCCAAAGAAATCTAACACACTGGTTGACTTTTTTCACTTTCCTCTTATGAATTTCTCGACAAAAAAGTTCTACAGTGACCCATTGAGATTTCACTCTGGCAAGTCCCTGCCAAACTTCCTTGTAAATCTTCTCTTGCAGTTCTTTAGGTAATGATTCAATATCGTTTTTGAAATGAAGTTTAAATACTGGTCTCGGTGATGTCCAACATTTGATTCCTAACCAATCTGGTTTCTTCTTCAACGACATGGTATGTTCCTTCAATGTCTCGGTCCCACTAAGGGTAAGTAATGACAATTCGGTGACCAACGTGCATGTTCTAGGTAGGCCGAATCTTGCGGTTCCCAGTGGTGAAGTGACACACCGTAACTGAAGCACTTGACTTTATCCCCTTCGCCCAAGTAGAAAAATCCGGCTCTGGCTAATTCTTCGGGGGTCTGTCCTCCCAGATACTTATGCCATTTTCCTTTGAACGATTGAAGACGATTTTCAAAGTCGCAGCATTCCGACAAACGCACAGGAAACAAATATTCGTCTTTCACAGGTTCGTTTCGATGAGGGTTGGGTGACATGGACAGGAGTTTGCTCAGGGCTGAATGACATCCGTAGGGAGGTAGACGTGAAGGTAGACATTCACCTTTAAAACGAAACGCAGTAAAGTGTCCAAGAGGACGAGCGGCATCGCTTTCGCATCCCTCAGGTTTGACACGCACAGCATCCCTTTCCATGATAAGGGTAGTGAGAACAAAGTTCCCATGATGCTTTAGGGCATCGCTAAGGTCACAACGTACAGCATCGTTCCCATCGCAAGGCTCACAATCATATTCCACTTCAGAAGCCCCAAACTTGAATTGTGCCTTTCTGAACTTGTTTTGTGTTTCTCTGAAAGTATTCATCTTGTTCGCTTGGTCTTGGTAGTCACAATGAACTATCGATCTTGACCATAACCCTTTTTATACTAGTCGCAATGCAGTCTCAAGCTTGTACATCGTTCCTTTTCTGTGTCTAGTTTTGGAAGGTACCGTCTCTAAGGTACCATCATAATTGCACCGTAGTGTGATGGGTGGAAAGGCCATAGAAAGGTAAGGGCAGTGCGGAGACCATCGAGTATGTTCCAGAATAGCTGAATCTTTATAGATACATAGATCCATTCGTAACTTCAGTCCGCAAGCGAAACACTTTACTTCGTATCCCAATCCAGTCTCAGGTCCCAAGTAGACAAATCCTGTTCTAGCTAAAACATGCGAAGAAGGTAATCCTTCCCTATCCGTAGGCCATGCTTGAAACGTGTCCAATCGACAGGCACAATCACAATAGTCAGGTAAGAAGACCGGAAAATGGTAGGGTTTGAACTTGGAGTTCTCACTGGATTCTTGCTGTGGTGAAGTCATCCTTCTGGTGGCTATCCTCTTACAGCCAATGTGTTCTACCGACATGTCCATACGGTAAGGTAAAATGATTGGGAAGTCGCACTCGCTTCTGGTACACGATTTGATAGACTTTTTCCAAGGGTCGACTGACGATGTGGTGAGTGGGTAAACGTACAATCCTGTTCGGTTGATAGGTGATCACTTTAAAGTGTTCATCTTCTCTAGACTGCAAGGCTTATTTCAATACCCCAAAGTTGACCACACGACTGGTACGATAATTCAGAGTCAATCCTTTCACTTTACACGTCGTGTGCACTTCTCCTTGTTTGTCCCGGTATTCGTAGCCGTAATTTTTTGGACCGCCACTGACGAAACTTAGAATCTTGTCGTCGGGGTGCTCGTCTGTCCAGGCTCCTAAACGGTCTCCTTCGATGTCAGGGTGCTGTTGACTCGGGTGATCGATGTAAATGCAACTGTCCGTGTTAAGCGAGCATGAGCTGTCACGTAAGCCGCAATGATGACATTTCCAAAGAGGTCGTCTTGAACAAAGTCCAGATCTTCTTCGTAATTGACCAAGATCAAATTCTCGCGAACGACGTCCACGTGTTTCATGAATTTAGTTCTGTCGTGAATCATCTGGAAATAGCGGGAAGGTTGGGTTAAATATTCTGTCTTGAGTAAACACGGTCGTTGTGCTGTTTTTCCCCACAAGCAATTTAACATCACTTTAGCAAACGATCGCCTGCCTTCGTTTTTCTCGATCTGATCTAAAGGAATGCCTTCTTGTGCCCAGTATTTCTCTTTGAATGTCTTTTAGTCTTGTTGAGTGTGACACCAGGACGGATAGCCGCTGGCTTCTTGCTTCAGTTTCAAAAAGGCATCCACGTAGTCTGCGAAAATGCCTTTCTGCGCGGGGTCACCCTTGTGGTATTGTTGTGTCTTGGGAAAGTGGCAAATTTCGTACATTTCTAACAGTTGGTATCCCATGTCCAAAGCTTTGAAGAATTCTACGCTGACCCACGTCGCGGTGTGGTACAAGAAAATTTAAATTTATTCCCGGTGATAATTCGGCGTTAAAAAAGAAGCAACGCGGAGGTGATATTGCAGCAAAATTAACAAAATTACCGGGAACTCCGTGGGCTAAATACTCAGGAGAAAAACACCTACCAGGATATAATTATTGCGGTCCTGGTATTCGACTTAATATCAGGCTTGATAATCAGGATCAACCAAAACCAGGCGAGGAACCAATAAACGCTATTGATAAAGCATGTCATGAGCATGATGTTGCATATAAAAGCAATGATCTACTATATAGGCATATAGCAGATGTGAAATTAATTCATGCCTTAAATGCTATAAAAAATAAAAATATCAAAGAAAAATTAGCTAATTGGTTAGTAAGATCCGCGATGAAAGGTAAATTAGCACTAGGGGTTGGTAATATAAATGGAATCGATTTATTATTCACCAGTTGGATACTGGAAGGGTAAAGCAGCAATTAGTAAACTCGCTGATGCAGCAGCGGTTAAACATTCTACTTCTAAAGCGTGGTTATCCAAACAGGCAATATGGCAAATTTATCTACCGCGTCCTAAGCAAATTCGATTTGCACATTTCAGTGTCAGTGTTCCTAATGAGGTTCATCAAGCTGATATTCTGTTTTTACCACATGATACTGTGCGTAAAAAAACGTACAAATACGCGCTAACTGTTGTTGATGTTGCAAGTAGATATAAAGATGCAGAACCGCTTTCAACGAAAACAGCATCTGAGGTAGCCGATGCTTTTAAACGAATTTATCAACGAGGTGGTCTGCGATGGCCACAGCTGTTACAAGCTGATCCTGGCAAGGAATTTCTTGGTCCAGTATCATCGTTGATGAAACAACATAATACTAAAATACGACGAGGACATATTGCAATTCATCGTGATCAGGCAATTGTTGAACGATTTAATCGAACACTCGCTGAGCGGTTATTTGGAGATCAATACGCGAAGGAATTGATTCAGGATAAAAGATCTCGTGAATGGGTGGCAAGATTACCAAATGTGATAGCAGCGTTAAATAATGAGATTACTCGAACGACCAACATGAAACCTATTAATGCAATTACAAAAAAAAATATACCTACACAACGACGTGATCTTTCAGCACAACCATTATTAGGTAATATCACTGTCAGGTATTTATACGAGCCCGGTGAACTTGAAGGCGGTAATAAAAGAGCGACTGATCCTATTTGGAGTGTTACCACACATAAGATATCCACCGTGACAAGATCCTCAGGTAGACCCGCAATCTACAGACTGGATTCAACTGCTCCTCAACGTGGATTTGTACGTGAACAATTACAGATAATTCCCGATAACACACAATTACCACCCAAATCACTTAACTAGCACTGGTGCCAGCACCCTGACGTCGATTACATTCAAGACAGGTCAACATGATATTTTCTCGTGTATGACCAAGATTGTTATTTTTTCTATCTACGGTAAATTGTCTTGGATTATTTTTCAGATACCGCCATAACATTATACAATTACAACTTGCACAATGATTATTCTGTTGTTGTTTCAGCGCACTAATAAAATCAACAGCAAGATCAAAATCGTTTTTTTTTTTTAATCACACTGTTTATAACCAGATAATATTTTTCTTATTATATCGCTTTGACATTCGTCAAGACCTCGACGATCGAGGTCATCACTAATCACTGACGAGCCCATGACGATTAGTCTTAATTGAGATATTTTTCTAACTCGAGACACTGCAAGATAAACCAAGTTCGACCATTCGATATGATCATCAACGATCCAAATAACTGTATCAGTAATAGTTAATCCCTGAGATGAATGAATCGTCATTGCGTATCCATGCGTCCACGGGGATTTATCAGCACGTAGAGCATCTTCAACAACATCAACATCAACTGTGATAATATCATTCAACACAAGATTCTGTTTCTCTTGTCCTGGTATATCAACGTCAATATTTTGCCGTCGTGTATCTGCTGGTCGATAACATAACGGAGCTGGCAACGTTGGAAACTTTTCTCGTTGTAACTGAAACAACTTCCGTTGAAGTGTATCACGAACTATCTTTCTACTTGCAACTATCAAATCGTTTGGTCTCCACGCGCGCAAAAAGTCTTTCATGGGTGTTTCTGAAATTATCTCGCGCATTACTTCACACTGAATTTTATTCGGTTGTAGTCTGATTAACTTTTTAAATTCCTTCAACGTTGCATCAAGTGCTCTATGATCATTAGATACTTCTTCGAAGTGGTCAACGAAATTTTTCAGCCATCCATGTGGAGATGGTCCAGCTACGGGTGGTGGTTGACCGTGATCGCCGCACATTATCACGGCAGTATTTCTTGTTAATAACCAATCAAGAAATGTTTTTAGTGTTTCTAGCGGTACAGTGCATATTTCATCCCATATTATAATCCTTGGAATGTATTTCTCACCCATCCTTAAAGATGTCCATGTATCACCCTTCCATCGAAAAAAGTGTGATAAGTACATGATTGTACTCCTCGTTGTTTCATCTCTCGCGCTAGTCTATGTGTAGGTGTTAGCACAATCATATCTGAATTCTGAAATAGTTCGATAGCTCGAGTGGTCTTACCAGAACCGCCAGGTCCGTTTAGATAAACCGTTTTGTGTCTAGTTATTGGATCGTATATCGATGGTAACAACGAAGTTGTCGACGATTGATATTTTTTACAGTAAATATCTTTAACCGCAACATCATCGGATTCGGAATAATCGAGCATATATTCCTTTTTTATTCTCCACGAACCCCACGATGCATAAGTGCCTATGTTTAACTTTTATAACAGTATTGAATGTTTTTTTACTTATATAAAACGAATCAGTAGCGACTCTGACAGCGAGTGTAGAAACCTTATTTATCATCGATATTAGGTTTATTGAAACATACGCGAGCATCGATGATCTTAAAAGAGTATACTGAGGTGACTCACCGTCCACGTAGCTCACAATTGTACCTAGTTTATTTCCATTTGACAAGAAAACTGTGACTTATAAACGTGTTCTTGTTCGTTGTATCAGCGATTATAAAATCTAACTCAGCATCGGCCATGATCAATCTTGTACAATGTCGTCTGTGATCATATGCTCCTCCTTGGATAAATTTGCCGATTATTTTTCTACCAAGATCTTTTGAATCGGTTTCATCCGAATGTGGTAACCAAACCTCGGTTTGTTGTCGGTATGATATAATTGCTTCGCTGATCGTCAGCGATATTAATATCGCACAATCAAGCATATACCGTAATAGTACTATTGGTGTCCACATTTTTTCTGAAAAATGTTTTCCAAACCAAACATAACAAATTGGATGAAGTCCTTTAGAGATTTCGAATGACTCGATACGAGCAAATCCAGTTAGGTCAACATCCGATAATGGTCCCTTTATCGATACTCGCGTCATTTCGTGCGTCGGATGACCGAATCTTTTAAAGTACATAGAACAATCTCCGTATCCAAGAAAACTTCCGGGATAACATGCAACCATATCAACTGAAATAACATCTCTGTGATTGTATTTAGTATTCCATAGTCCGCCGTGTCCATATTCGACACAACTGGATACTATGTCATTGAGAAAATCAAACCTAGTTGGTTTCCACGAATTTTTCTTTCTAGCAAAATGAGCCGCAACTGACGGAACAGTAAAACAGTTGCTCAATAGTTCGTCAGTGTCATCAGTATATTGCAGTGCAAGATTTTTCATTTTCTTGTGAAGAGGATTTGTTCGATAAATAACGCCATTTGGTCTCACAAACTGATCAAATTGATTTTTTTCTTCCACGCAAGACTGAATTAACCATACTGATACAGGATCGTTTTTACTTATTTCGTTAATAAAATCAAACATACCCCAATCAGAATTATCTATGGGATAACATTTAACAGTTCGATCTCGTGGAAATATTGTTACTGCGTTAGTCCACGCGTGTGCGTTATGATCAATAATTTCCATGGAAGCTCCTTTTGATCTATATTTTGATTCATACAAAATCTCTCCTGTTATCGTCGCTACGGTTATTGGAAATTTTAATTTTTTTCCTAACTCAGCGACATCTTTGATAGACGCACCGGTATCTTTAACCATTTCTCTTCACGTGTTTATTATTTTACGTCTTTTATCCGTTAGACCGTTTCCAAACGGTAAAATGTTCTGTTACTTGTTCAGCTACACAATTTATTTTTGAAAATTTCATCGGCGCTAGTTTATCAAGGCTGGGTTTTTCATTTATCACATAGATTCCATAAATAACCGCGGTCACAGGATATGCTCGTTCATAATACGGTTTGTCAATACCTGTCAATAGACCTGGTTTGGAATCTCTACTTAGTATGACAGTTTTTTTATTACCGTGGACAGGATCATATTTGTCACGGATAATCCAATCATCTGTTTCTGTCAACACGATAAATTTTATTCTGAAAAGATATTTGCGATTATCAAGATAGTTAACGATAATTGCTGCTCGTTTGTCGTTCATCATAGCGTTAATGATATTTTTGTTGCGTATAATCTTGAACGTTGACCAGACATGAGATGCACCATCTGTGTGAAATTCTTTCTTGGCGTCGTTAATTTTATTAATCAAACCTTTGTTTTTCGGATCAACTAGATCTTGCATCGGTAGGTTAGAAGATATTCAGTCGAGATTAAATTTATCTCCGCTCAAGGGCTTTATTAGGGATAATCTATCGAATTCGTTCATATTATATTTCAAACAAATATTTAAATTAAAATATTATGTATACAATGTCTCAATGCAAATGGCTCATGGTAGGTTCATTGACTCGTTGTAATAAATCCTGTAAAAAGGAATTCTGCGAACAACACATGCAGTGCGTTCACCGTGGAAGCTTAGGACCAATACCATGTCTGCGATGTGGTGCTGGAGTGGGAGGAAAAACACAATTGTGTGCGTGTCGTGGTGGTAAATGATACAGAGAGCTTAAAAGATATTGTGACCAAAAAAATAACGTCAATAGCAACGCTATAAAATCCGTGGAGGATTATCTAACTAAGTTTTCAGACAAATTATGATTTAAACAAATAATATTATTGTATAATGGAGCAAAATATGAACCATGAGTTTATAAAGCATCCTACAATAACAAACTACGAATCAAATATTGATGGTATGATAAGACACTGTCGATTGAAAAAACCAGTTGGTTTTGTCATTAATACTGGCTATCTGATGTTTTCTACAGCGAAGAAAACTTATTTCTGTCATCGTTTCATATACGAGTGTCACAAAGGGTTGATCAAAGACGGTCTTGTGATCGATCACATTAACGGCGTGACAATTGACAATATTTTATCCATTCTTCAAGCTGTTACACAAAGCGAGAACTCTGCACGGGGGGGGGGGGAGATACTGGTAAATATGACAGAACAATTGTGAGGAGGGCGGTAAAATCCACAAACATAGAGACGGGTGAAGAAATTATATTTCAATCAATGTATTCAGCTGCGAAATACTTTGAAATTAACTCGCGTTTGGTACAATTTGTCGCAGAAAATATAACCAAAACTACTTTTTCCAAGAAATATGAGCAGAAAATCACCTTCCAATATTGTTAATGAAATAAACTATCATCACTACCTTAAATTATATTTATCAACCATTTTTTGACCATTTATCCTTTTTTGTCAGAAAGGCTCATTGTTACACTATTGAATTTTTAATTATGCAAAATATAATGTAATATATAGTTTTCTTCGTAAATTTCCGATTTTTATGGTCATAATTGGTTAATTATTCATCTACGTCGTAATTAATTAATGCCAAGAAAGATATTTATGGTGTCTAACTTACAAAATAGAAAAATAAACGTATTTCCCATCATACAATATAGCGAGTTATTTTTAAACCTGTTATGAGAAATCGAGGAAAAACACGCTGTTTTTAATGCAGATATTTACAATCTGTTCAGAAATACAGAAATATTTAAACCGATCTGTAGGTGGTGGTGCCGTGGTAATTGTTAGTGCAAGATCTTGGCAGAAACCGCTGTTTTTAATGCACAAGTATTCATAACCACTGTTTATAATGCAGAAATTTACAATCTATTCATAACCACTGTTCATAATGCGGAAATTTACAATCTATTTCAGAACAAGCTGTTTTAATACAGAAATTTACAATCTATTCAGAACCACTGTTTTAATACAGAAATTTACAATCTATTCAGAAATACAGAAATTTACAATCTATTCAGAAATGCTGTAGCTATATAATAACCTTTGAAACATATAGTGTTAGATGAATTCGATAGCTCAATTGGTAATGCATCTGGCCATGATGCTCGAGGCCTCAGGATCGAATCCCATGACTGACAACCGTCGGTGGTTACGCATATTAGCGATTTTTATAATAAATTGGGGCGCCGCCAGCCCCCCTACGCTCAACAGAACCCTCCAAACCACATATCACCGGTGGTTGATACATGTTTTGTATCACCCATGGGCTGATTATTGGGGGGGGGGTTCTGTTGAGCGTAGAAAATGGCCTCATTTCATTTCATTTATTCATTCATTTCATTTCATTTCATTTCATCTCATCTCATCTCGTCTCATTTCATCTCATCTCATTACATATATTTCATTTCATTACATACTTACTGAGCCTGCTAAAAGACTCGAATAGAGGTTCATTCGTTGCATATATGTTTGTGCCGTCCTTAATTAAGATTGTCATTCATTCATTGCATATTTACTGAACTTGCTAAAACACTCGAATAGAAGTTCATTCATTATATATGTTTGTGCGGTCCTCACT
Organism: Sinohyriopsis cumingii; assembly: GCA_028554795.2. Classification (NCBI taxonomy): domain Eukaryota; kingdom Metazoa; phylum Mollusca; class Bivalvia; order Unionida; family Unionidae; genus Sinohyriopsis; species Sinohyriopsis cumingii. Next base: position 188,189,946 of record CM068824.1, on the reverse strand, counting down.
CTTGGGCCTCTAGACCGTTGTTTGACCGGTTAGGGGCTCTCGTAGAGGATAGTATTTCGTGTGCCCGTTGAACTTGGTAGAATGCGGTGGCAAACTACGAGTTCTTGGGTTGTACTGTCCTTACCCCTTCCTGAACTTTTTAAATATATATATATACTAAATAATGAACTACGAACATATTAATGATGTAATTGTTGCTATTAAAAAATTGGAAAAAGATGAAATTAATATATCCGATGAACTAAATCCTGAAAAATTTTTTTTCTGATTTTGAAATTTTACAAGAACGTAAAAACCAAGGAATACACACACTATCATCTGAGTATAAGTTCATGAAACGGATTCAGGCGGCGATGTTTCAGTCGCTAGCTACTGTAGAAGATAATCAGGTGAAGGAATTCGTTCCTCTCTCTGCCGCAGTAGAAAAAATTAGATCGCTGTTATCCCACGAGTACGAGGAAAAGAAAACAATTAGTACTCGCATAAGACTATTAAGAAAAATTATGTTAGCGGGTAATAATTCTGGTGAAAATGAAAATGACTGGCCTGACCACGTGTAGATCTTTGATCAGAAATATTATTCTGAGATTATATTTATTCTGAAATATTTTTTTTCTTTCTGAAATTGATGGGCTAGTTGGTACTTAGAATCATGCAAACCAATCAATTTCGTAATTTTGATGGGCTAGTTTGTACTTAGAATCATGCAAAACCAATCAATTTCGTAACTTTGATGGGCTAGTTGGTACTTAGAACTATGTAAAATGATCAAATTTTCAGAAAAAAATAAAATATTTCTGAATAATAATAAAATATTTTTTGGTAGTATTTTTTGCAAAACCAATCGATTTGATAAATACCCATCAGAATTAACAAACCAATCGATTTATACGATTTAGAGTACCTAAATACCCATCAGAATTAACAAACCAATCGATTTTGTTAATTTTGAGTACCTAAATACCCATCAGAATTAACAAATTAATTATTTGTATAAAAAATAAATATTTCTGAATAAAAACATATTTCAGAATAATAATAGGATATTTTTTTTGACAAAGCTGATCAATTTGAGTACCAAACACACAATCTGATCGAATTCATAAAAATAAAATATTTCAGAATAATAATAAAATATTTCTTTTCTGAATGAATTGTTTCAGATTATAATAACTAATTGATTTGTATAATTTACCCCATCAGAATCAACAATCTGATTAATGTGTACCAATCACCATATCAGACACACAATCTGATTATTTTGTACCAATCACCATATCAGTAATTAAACATATTTTATTTATTCTGAAATATTTTATTTATTTTGAAATATTTTATTTATTTTGAAATATTATTTTTTAAGTTGATCGAATTTAATACAGGAGTGTGCATAATTTAGAATCTGATCTCTGTTACAAATGATCGCGACAATATGTTCTCGACGGAGCTCATCTAACTGTTCTTGTGTTAATAGGAAATCCTCGTTTCCGTGTTCATCAATAACTAAATTAACGTTAAATTGCTCTGTGTTTGGAGGTTGTAAAAACGCTGTTCTGATGGCGTTTTCAAGCACTTTTTTGTCATGTATAAAAACCGTCACGTGCTGGTACATTATATAATATTTACTGGATCTTTAAAATCAAAGATCTACGATTTCACATATAGATTTATTACAAGCTCTTCTCCACGCAGGTCAATTAAGCGATTAAGGTGGTCTGTGAGTTTGAAATTTATTCGTGACAAATACTGATTATGGGTACGTAGATAAACAGGATTGGTTGGTACTTGCACGATCAAATCCCAAGGGGGAATTTGTGGTGTGAACGTGTATAGGATGTATGCTTGTTGAGCCTGATTTGATTTTCCAAGATCTATTTGATAACTGCCTTCGATTACGTCACAAACTAGATTAACCGCGATTGTCGATGTTATATTAACGATTCCCGGAGATACGTGTCTGCCACCGCCGTGTGGATCATTATTATATCTAAGAACAGTTGGAGGTGGTGCTATTTTTCTCCACGCAGCTAGCATTTCAGGAAAGAATTTATCGATGAGATCATTGATGGATTTTTTTAGCTGGGGTACATTATACCCAGGAAATTTAAAATTCACGAGGTCAGCTTGTTTTATATTGTATGTGGTTAAAAAATTTTGTTTATGTTGATTTATATCATCATCAATATAATTAATTGTTGCCTGAATTACTCGCTGGTGAAGATATTCCATATCGGATACCAGCTAATTTAATATTTCTAGGTGTTTGGTAATCTCGTTATGGGGGGGTGGGGTTGGTCCGCTTTCCGGTGATGACAGATTAAGTAGATGTTCCTGGAAAGTCTGTTGTAGTTTTTCTAAATATATCCTATGTTCTTGATTAATGATCTCAAAATATTTTTTTAGTTCAATCAGGTGAACAGCATAAGATTCTATGCTTCCTCGGTCTTTATGTTTATAAATAAAATCCCACTGCATATGGTCCGCATTACTGAATGTAAATCTACTACCTAATGTTGCGCTTACTATTTCTAGTAAATGTTCTTTGTATGATGGATTAATTTCATGATATGATTGTCTATCTGTGACATAATCAGATTTTTTTGGTTCTGGTGGTCCATGATATTCTGGCACAATATCAGGCCAACCTAGTACGGATCTTATCGTGGACTGATAAATATCAACGACGTAATCAGGAGAGTTTATTTCGATTGCAGAAGACAGTGTTGGTTCATGAACATTAATTGATACTTTTGCTTCTTTTCCTGTTATTGATTTCATTCTACGAGCAAATTCATCATTGATTTGTTCGATCTCATAACTGCCAGTTGATATTCCAACAACAACCCAGTCAGGTGTTCCATCTGGTTTGTTTTTATTAGCAAATACAAGCGAATTATTTGCTGGTGTACCATTAAATAATCTCGATCTGATATTTGGCCAACTATAGTATACTCGTAATTGCGCTAGTGCAATTTCATTCGCGCGAATTGCAGTTGGAAAATTGATGTTAAATTCAGGATTAATCGAGCTTAGCGAGATCATCGTGGTCTTGTGCGGGGCTATGTTCGTCACGATCTGCTGCAGTAATTTCGTCATTATTAATACTCGTACCTTCAATACCAGCGCAGTTGTATATTTTAGTCATCATTGAAAACTCAAAATCGGATATAATTCCATCATTGAGACTCGCTGATAACAACGAGGATAACCTCGTGTATGCGACAGTTGCTATGTGTAATTTTATCTTGTAATCGGATAATTTTTCATTCGTGCAAGTACATATTTTTTTTGCAATGATATTAAGCACACCTGCAATCGTTGTTGCTGCTGAAATACAAATAGTCACAGCTACTGGTGCCATCATTGTTACCGCGGATAATATTATTCCAGCTCCAGCAACAACAGCGGATACTGAATAAACAACAACGTCAATGATAACTAATCGTCGTTGATATGTTTTTTATTTTTACTGTATATTGTTCGACTCGATCTTTTAAGTTTGTTTGCCATTCACGCGCTTGATTGTACCTATAATGTTGCGATGCAACGTCGATTGAGGTACTCATTATATTTTATGCAGTAACCAATTGAGGTGTTTCAGCTACAAATCCCAAACACCACCAGAAAGATGTTGCGTTTAATGTCTTATTTGCTGCTTCCAGAATAAATATTTCCTCGTTTCCGTTATTTAATATAACAGATACAACCCCGGAAAACTTATCAGTTGAATGACGCCATGGATACGTTGTAAATATTTCAAATTTTGCAGCACTAAACACAGACAGCCTGTACACGCCAGTGACTGTTGCAGTATATTTGATAGTTTTATTTTGCTGAGACCATGTTGCAAATACCGATGATACCGTGAATACGATGTTGGTAATATGCCCGGGAGTTATTCCGGCTGAGATTTTAATCAGACTGGTTTTATTAACGATCTCAGGAATCCCCGCTACGATGTTTTGCTGTGTTTGTTTGATCGTATCGATGTTCGTCTTGATATCAACTAGTTTTATGTCAATGGCGTGCGGAGTGCCGAAGAATTTATCTATGGATTCATCGGTTTTTTGAAAATTTCTTCGAAATCTTCCAAAAGCGCCTACGTGAACATCATACTCGGCCCGCAACGTGGATAATTTACCGTCAACGGTGCCATAGTTGACGTCGACGTATTTTTTTGTTGCTGCGTCTTCGTCGGATGTTGGATCTCTTGAAACTACTATCTTATTTCCGTTCATGCTGAGTTCACCTGCCGTTATGTCACCGGTATTTTTTACGCGATTAGCAACACTTGCTGTAATTTGATTTCTGATGGTTGTAAAAGATATGCTTGAATCCCTAATTATGCCGCTGTCAGTAAACACGGGTATATTATCCGTAACTGCACCAAGTACTCGTCGAATTATATCAATCCATTTGATACTGCTCATTTTTAGTTTTCCGTATTGGTCCTGAAAAATAACAACCTCATCTGGGTCAATTCCAGCCAGGTTCATAACATCAGCGAGGTCATCCTTAGTCGCGTACTTCGATAGATCAACGTCATCGGACTTTTTCTTAACGCGTGAAGAAGATCTTCCGTAAATATCAACCATTATATAAGATCCTTCGGATCTAAGATCTGTTTAAAACGCTTTACGCGCAACGAAGCGGTTGCTTGTATAATCATTCACGACTTTATATGGTGGTTTGGATGATTTTGATATAGCGTTAAGTACATTAATTACTTCACGGCCGCATATTGGCGGATCTGTCATTGTCTGTGTGGGTAGCGTTGAATACCAAACTCTGGAACCAGAGGTTCTTGCGTGAAGTGGTGCAACATACTTGATAAATTCAACAGGTTGGGCTAACCCGTATGAATCAAAATAAACGATTCCACGTGGATCAACCGCGTATGATACCCAATGAGTACCAGGTCCTGAATTTGAGTCGAGATTAATAATACCTGTTTCAAGTTTGTTTGGTTGTTTTGCTAATTGATCTCGCATAAAAACACCTCTGAAATTTTTTATTTTTAATCGTTTAGCAGCATCAAGTAAATCAAAATTTGATGCTGGAGCATCTAACGAAGTGATCCTGGAAGCCTTAGACCTCTCCCCCAACGAGATCCTGGCAATCTTAACCGCGTCCCTTCTTTTATATCCATTTCCTGTTGCTTTCTTTAGAGCCATTCCAGCAGCTGTTCCAACAGCACCTAACGCGGCTGCTTTTGCTACGGCTGGAGTGGCAGCAGCTATTAATGCTGGAATAGCCGCGAGAAGTGGAAAAATACCACCGGCCTTAACCGAATCCTTAATCGCACCCGCAGAGAGATTGAGTTTGACACCTGTTTTTGATTGTTTTGCGCCGTTGAAATGTTTAAGCTGGCGTTCTGATAATGATAGTTTATTTTGACCACCCGTGATCTGATCTCGCTTTAGTGATATTTTCATTCCGCAGTTTTTTGCTGAATTTGATTGAAAGTTTTTAATCTGACCAGGAGTCAGACTGACACTAACGTGATGATATGGCATTTTATGATTATACTCGTGTTTTTAAATAACATGATTAAAGATTTTCCACTGGTGCATCAACGACTGTCATTCGACCACTACCACCTTCAAGTAACATGGCTTTCTCGCTGAGCATAACCGCGATTGCTCTGTAGGCGCCGCGAATAAGTGGTCGACCAGCTATATCAGGAGGAGGGTTAGTAACACGAGCTCGAAAGTGTATATCAACGACAGATTGCTTGGATAAATCAAGATGTTCTAATGAAAAATAGTAAATCTGATACAGCTTTGTAAAATCTAACTGTGATATTTTCAAACCGGTATCCACGTTTTGATCACGTCCCATAAATGACATCAAACGATGATATGCACGCGCTACGTGATTTTGATCAAAATTTAACAACATATCCTCAGCCGGTTCTTGATGTCCATTTATCCGCAAGGAAACTTCATTAACTCCACGGTTGTCAAATATCATATGTGAACGTTCTTGATTATTCGTCCGAGCATCATTTTGCAGCGCAATAAAAATATGTCGTGGCGCAGAAACACCTTGCTGTGATGCTATATTCCATGTGAATAAACCATTAACAGAACTTGGAGCAGCATCTGTGGTTACTGTTAACCATAATAGCAATGATTTACCACCTTGATCCATAAAAGAGAGTAATTTTTGTTCTTCAGTAATAGATGGAATCATTACTGGCATCCACAATGAAAGTTTTGATATATTTACTTTACCATCAGCAACACCAGCACCTCGCTAGACTGCATCACTATCATCACCTTTTCTTACGAGCACAACTGTGTGTTTAGATCCAAAGATGACCTTTCTAACATTTCTGCAAAATCCAAAGATGTGAGACAATGGAATTTCACATGAAAAATTTCTATCATTTCCTGACAACGCTGTCGGTGTGTTGCAAATCCTAGGTTGTAATTCGCATTAACACTTCCTATAATATCAAAAGCAGCACCTGGTCTATCCTCATGTTCAAAATCATATGGTTGATTAACAACTGCAGTATTTTGTGGTGTTTGTATTTTAATATACTGAACATGATCAGCGCTGTCAATAATATCCTTAGCAAACATCATTGTTGGACCGGCTGATCTTGTGTAATCATCAAAATATCTCGCTAGACCAATTATTTTGTAGCAACATCGACATCCTTCTGAATTGATTCAATATTTTTTCCATCGATCATGTATGTGGCGCTATCAAACAGTGCCATAATCCCGTTGTTGACAAAACCAACACGCAAATTGGCACCATGTGGCGTATTAGCTACAACATTCGTTACAAGTCTACCTTCTACTTCAATAAACGCCTCAGCGGGTAAAAAATATCTACTTGTATCATGAACCTGTAATTCGATTCTCCCCCGCTGATTTGGTTGTCTTGCGTCATAGGAATAAACTTGATAATCACGTACCGATTCATCTTTGATGACCGGTGCATCCATGTCAAATTCTGGGTCGGACATGCGTTTAAACATTTTATTGTGATTATCATTTTTCCAAATGGTGATCTAAAATTATCATCGTCGACGAAGACCGCTTCCTGCTATTAAATTTGCTGTTATATTTCTTTCTGCTTCTTCAGATAATTCCGCTAGTTTTTGATTTGCAGACTGATTTATTATTTTACTAACATTTGCTGGCATAACCTCAGTACTTCGTAATTTTACTGGTTGTTGTTTTCGTCTTATTAATCGTGCTAGTCTATCTTTGATCGCCGAGAACGCCTTACCAGCAACATTGACAATTGCACCAGGAGCTTTTTCACGAACAGCCTCAATAGCCTTCATCCCTAATTGTTTTGCAATCGGTATTGCTTTTGGAGCCATCCTTCTAAATAGACCCTGAACAACATCACCAAGTCCATCTCCGTAAATTACTTTGTAATTTGGCAGTCGTGAGTTTACTACCCTGACCATGATCGGTCCACGTTGAGCAGTGTGTATAATCATTTTTATATACTGATTAATTAATCATCAGCAATTTCATCAATAAGGGAACGATAAATGCTGCGATCCATAATACCGCCTTGAAATAATCTTCGACAAATATCAGATATTTCATTAACAATTTCTGTTGAGTTATTTCCGGCACGTTTTCCCCCTATGAGAACTTCTAACCGTGACACGCAATTGAGGATATTATTAGGACAAACAAAATTATTTCCCAAACCACTGCCAGTAGCTCCTTCTTCTGTTGTCTCTGTGTCTTTAGATAAGGATCTTCTTGCTTTTTAAGATACTTCTCTTTAAGTTTCGGCGAAGAAGATTGTTGTTGTTCTATTTGTTGCAGAGGTGGAGAAGATTGTTGTTGTTCTTTTTGTTGCAGAGGTGGAGAAGATTGTTGTTGTTCTATTTGTTGCAGAGGTGGAGAAAGTTGATATAAAGGTTCCTGCTGGGAGAGTTGTTGTTGTTCTAGCTGTTTCAGTCTCTCTCTATAAAGTCTTTTTACTTCTTCATAAAGACTTTCGTATTTTGGACCTCTAACTTGTTTTTTGTTGTAATATACGCGATATATCCATTTAATAAAATTATCATTATTTACTTTTTCATGACGGGTTTTTAAAATACCAGATTTATTAGATATACCAAATAATATCATTTCGGGTAATTTTTTTTCTTCAGTATTCCTAATATCTTCGACAATCCCTTTGTTAAATCTTGCAATCAATTCTACGTTTTCTTCTACTGGTTTGGGTTCAGATGCAAGTTCTTTCCTCACGTTGGCGACTTCGGTACGAAGTTTTCCAATACCTTCAAGTATTTCTTCATCGACAGGTGGAGGTTGAGCTGCAGCTATGTCAGTTGGAAGATCTCGTAAAATCCTTTTTGTTTTTTTAGTTCTCGCTGCTATTTTTTCAGTCTGCGCTGCAGTTTGTTCTAATACTGGAAAAATACCCTTTCTTCTCTTCTCATCATTATCAATATCTCCCCATATAGTTTTTTCAACAACCGCTGAAGCTTTTTCAGTAGCTGTAGTGACGGGTTTAAATAGTTTTTCAATGTCTTCTTCGTACTCAACTTGTGCTTTTTGACGTTCTTGTAGTTTGTTTCTAAATTAATCTCTAACAGGAAGAAATGTTTTGATTGCTTCTAATCGTTCTCGAGCTATCCTTGCAGTATGAGATTCCGGAGGTACCATTTTATTATAACATAATGATTTAATTATAGCAGCAGAGGGGCGCATGACCTCAAGTTGGTTCTTTTTTTTTTGTAATCTCGCGAGTTTTCTAATTAACCGGAGTCCTCAAGAAATGTTAAGCTCGAAATATTTTTAGTTAGAAGCCTTATTTCGGTTTTTGGACGCTCCCAAAGTCGGTCTGTTCGCCCCCTCTGCTGCTAAGACACTAGACACTAGACACTAAATTATAACAAAGACACTAGATATCAATTTTGTGAATGAGATGCTTATTTATAATGTGATTAAAATGATTAAAGTTGACACCAAACTCGTGCACAAAAATTTCGACAATAAGTTTAACAAAATGATGCAGACTAAGTTGAAGAACTGTTATAAAGGAAATAGTAGTTGCTAACTGGACCTAAGCATAACATGCAACTTAACTGAATAGTCAACAAAAATAAGTAAATGGAATTTATAAACGAAATATGATTGACTTATGGATCTATTTTCAAGGATTATCAATGTTTAGAAATTAATGCGAAACGAATAGTTTTACATCTTCCACCAAGAGTACCAAAGTATGAATTTACACAACTGTGAATAGGTGATGATTAATCAACAAGGGTGAATAGAATAAGGAATTTGTACAAATGCGGGTAAGTAGGATGTATACAAATATATATGATTTCACTCAAAGAATGATACTAAATACATTTAGGATGTTCACTCAGATAGTGATACTGATAAATACTGAAAATAGAATATACAACTTGTGGTGTCCACATGACGACCAAAAATATATCTAGTCCCACCGCACTGTCGGATGCTCAAGGAGCCACCACGCATAGCCCGCCTCTCCCAGTCTTCTGAAGGATTCCACAAGAACCCTGCCTGCTCTCTACAGACCATGTGCTCGCTCAACATGAGATACCCACAATCTTCCCTAGAGTCATCACTGACAGTACCACACAGGTTATATAACAACCAAACGAGTACGACGCCTCTCCATCCAAGCTATCGGCTCTACGGCTAAATTCACACGTCCAAATTGACACCTCCAAGTTCCAGACACAACGAGAAGGTCAAACAGCTACAGCTACCAGGAACATATCTTTTTGAAACAGTCAAACACATACAGCCAAACAGACCGGATAGATCCAAATATCCAACCAGCCAAACAGCTATACAGCTGCCATAAAGCCACACAGACTTGATAGATCCAGACATCTAACCAGAAAAACAGCTCTATAGCTGCTAAACATACGAACCTAAAGAGCCAAGATAATTATTATTATAGCCAAGTTTGTAAGCGAATATGCATCGTACAAGAAGAATCTTATAGAACTTTAAACCTGGAACATTTTCTCATTCTTTAATTCATACAAGATTTAAATGATTTAAATTCGTCCGTTCAGCTATAAAATGGCTAACTTCCAAACAGACTATAGTGTATCTAATAACATGGCGTTATATGACTATCTGTAATACCGGAACAGCCAAAATAATGAAAAAATTATATAGCATACTATGGATAGCCACAAGAGAATACAATTTATATTTCACAGACCCCTACAGCTAAAGATTTTGTTCCCAGTAAGTGGACAGCTTCCTGACAAAACCTTTATTGGTGTAACTGTACTAAGTCAAATCTATATGTGCCCTGTCTATGTTACAGTCCACTGCCAGAGAGCTTAAAGGACTATATTGAATAAGGGCCATTTTCGGCCATTTTTATGGGGGAAAAATTCTTGTAAATATCACAACTCTGTGTCTTGTTATATTATTCAATGCATAAATCACCCTATTCTGTATGAAATATGCATATACATTTCTTTTTCATACCTAAACACGACCTTTGAACATGGTCTGGTATGGGAAATTGAAGAGAAAATGCTACATTTGAGCAACTTGAAACTAGAAATAAGGTATAAACACAGGCTTGATCAGACAAGGTATTTACACTGATTGATCAATTTTTATTAAATTGTTTAGGTTCTCATATTAACTTATGTGTTCACGTTTGAGATAATCACTAAAAATTAAAAAAATTCTTGCATTTCGCTATGTATCATTGTCGTTGTTTTCCCTGTTTCACCGTAACTGCCAATGTATCACTACGCATGAGCAATTAGATCCGTATTTCTAGACTGCGTAATATTATTTCCTTCATTATTATATTAAAAACTTTCCCGGAATAATAACGATTCAGATATTGTAAAAACAATATTATCCATTAATTTCTATCTTTCTTCATTCTTTCTAAATTGCCTTAGAAACAAGATTTTTCGAAGAGGCGCTGAAGGGGCATATGGAACTATATGTAAACAAAGACTACGTGGAGTAAACATTAAATGTATTTTTACGTTGCCAATTTTATTGCAAAAGGATGATGCAGATAATAGGGTAAGTACATATATATTATTTATTTTATATATTAATAACAGGGTGTTTTCTTTATTTCCATCACGATACCGTTTGCTACATTTAATTCACTATTACACTGCAATTCTGTACATGTAATCTTTAAATTATCTGTCAATTTTCTTATGGATATTACATTTACAACCTGCATATTTATTTCCATTAAATTGTGTTAACTTGGTCTTTCTTCATATAGTAACGACATTAATTCTTTAAAACTAAGTCATTAGCTTGACAAACAAACAATATCGTCTGCTGTTATATAAATCTGCTTGGAAAAAAATGTGTCATCTGCATAATATACGCACTACAAAACAGTTTCCATAGCTCAAACGGTATGGCATTTATGGCGCCAAAAAGTGGCACCACGTTCGTATTCCCCGAAGCCCCGTCTTTTTTCTCTTTCTTTTCTCTTTTTCTTTTTAAGAATTAATATCCATAATATCACATAAGTCAATTTACAGGTTTGAAATCAAATTAGTAACTGCTCAGTTTTCAAACCCAACAAAAAATAATGCACAATTTGCAAATCATTTTATTTTTATGTCATGCAAGGTAACATTTTTATGAGCATGTTATTCATCTAAAATGGAACAGTACAAGGGTGGCCAATCATGTCTACATCAGAAAATAATGGAAGTGGAACCCCTGCTGTGAAGCGGTTATTAATTATATAGTATAACTATCATACAAGTATATTTACATTCATTTTTTTTCATACAGAATTTGTATCACGTATTCCGGTGCGCTCGCCCACATCAAGAATAATAGTTTTAAGACTGACGTACAAATTTTAAACTTGCTTACTACATCAATGATGTTACTAGCAATTACTGAAATTAGAAACCATTTCCAAAACAATGTAAACCATGTCCACAGTCGCGATGGAAGTCAAGAAACTGAACTGATTTATGTTTTTTTTAATTGAAAAAAATTATTTGCATTACTTATACGCCAAAAAAAGTAATTGTATGATAATGACCCGCAATCATTTGTAAATCAATTTATTTGTATGTTCCTAAAGTACAATATTTATACGGGTATGGTATTCATCTAAAAGTACAATAGAGGAGAGTGGCCAAATATCTTTGCATCAGAAAATGATTGTGGTGGAACCAGTGTTGTGAAGCGATTCTTATTCCATAGTTATATAGTATAATTTTTTAAATACATGTTTGTTTATGCTAAATTATTTCAGACTTAATATTTTATCACATTTTCCTAATCACTCCTCCAAATCAAGAAAAACTGGTTTTGGAATGACATACATTTTTACTTGCCTACTTAATCAATGATTTTTCTAGCAATTACTGAAATAATAAATTACACATTTTGTTTCCAAACAAGTTTGTTCAATCTATTTATCTAAATACTGCATGTTTATTACAAAAGCATATTTTCTTTATTTCATTAAATGTTAACCTCGTAAATTTATACACTTTCTGATTGTAACAGAAACTAATAAATATAATTAACATTTACATATGAAAATCTTTTTATTCAAAGGACATCCTGCTTGAATATAAGCACTACTACTATTAATACTACTACTACTACTACTACTACTACTAATAACGGCATTAATAATAATGCTAAAATAATCTACCTATTTTTGCTATTGGAAACAAATATGGGGTGTGGGAGGAGTTCGCACTAACCATAAAACATATCAAGCATACAGTATATTCAGACCAAAACTATTCTGAAATGAAAAATGTTGGGATGTAACATGGCTTAATGGATGACACAAGAAATTATGATATAAAAGAAGAATTATGATAATTAATACATAATAAGCCGAGTTGTTTCATTTTAGATACTGTTAATAAAATTAATTTCTGGCTCCATCACTACAATAACTGATTATAGGCTAAATATGACTGCCAAAGTTAATACTTGCAATGTATAAAAAGCACCCAATAAATGAGACTTTATGTCAGATATGACAATTTGGTGAATGGTCTAAAATATTTCAAATGATGTCATAAAAGGCGCACAATAAATTCAACTTCAAATTTCATCGACATCAAGTTCTCACGGACATAAATAAATAGCATTTGCAAAACGAATAATACAATGATTGTATTTCCATTTGTTTGTTATAGGTATATGATCTTTACAAAAGTGTACATCCTCTTATTTCACAGACAGTTGCACGCAGTCTTTGTAATGCAGTATTCCCGCGCTGGTTTAAAAATGGATGCAAAAGGTCTAGAGAGTACAATACCCATAGTCTGTTTCTTTCCTGTATTCTCCAATGCCATTACTTCTAAAACATATTTCACATTTTTCAGAAGTTCATTAAAAGTGTTGAAACAATAGGTTTTTTTCTCTCATAATTATGTCCATATTATATCTTTACTGATGCATATATAGTTTATAAATAGATTATAAGTTTGATTATAGACTACCTCAAGATGTGTGGAAGACAATTTTTTCTTCTGTTTCTTTTAAAGATAGAAATAGAGTAGTGTATGTGTTACATAACCATGAAAATATAAGGATAAAAGTAAATAAATACATAAAGAACACTTGTCATTTCCAGTGCAGATAATAAACCCATGTATTCGGCGAAGAAGCGAACGTACATACACCTGTTAACGCCTCCTTTACAGTCATATTCAATAATATCAAACAATCATTTAAATAATTCAGTAATATTAAACATCATTCAATAATATTAAATAATATTTTATTGAGGAACATTTTTTTGGTATTTTATGATTAATTACCTTTTTGTCAACGTATTTTATAAATAGTTTTCAGTTGACGTATGGACCATTTTGGAATAGTTTTAGAAACTAAACTTTATATCTAGAGTTTTAGAAACCTTAAAACAATAAAAATGCACATTGCAAATTTGAAACTGACTGACTAGCTCATGGTAAAGCAGTATCTAAGAGAAGTAATTGGAAAAGATGACTACTTTTCATGTCTTTTTTATAGTGTTTTGACACCCTGTAACCATGTCAACGGACACGTGAACACAAAACTGATGTCAGAAATAAATGTCAACCACCTCATATATAAAGTATACATAATATAAAGACATTTGGAGAGGGGCCAGAAAATGGCCCTTATTCAATATAGCCCTTTATAGGTTTTCTTCTTGAAAAAACGCTGGTCTTGTAGCAGGAGGTAAACTGAACTAAGTGTTGTGAAATACGTGAGACGTAAATAAACCATTCTTGGGCAATACTGTAAGCGGAAACGAAACCCGAGCACATTTAGATTCAGACACAATGCATAAACATTAAGTATAGAAAATTCCATGGAATAGATCTTAAAATAATTCTTTGATAATTACAGCGCTCCTGTTGTATACTTACTTGGAAAGCAATAAAACTTGTTCAATTTCATTCTTATGAATGTACGGATGAAAGCAAATTATATCCTCTTTCAACTTTATAGCAGAACGAATTTTGCAATATTTTTATCTTGTTTTGTTTTCCATTGCATACATAAGCAATAGTCCTAACATTCTAGAGATATCAGTTTCCTCCCCCTATATCTGTTCAAATCCTTTCATTGTACCTTACAATATGATCGTCTGTTTGTGGTCAGTTCTTGGAGCATGAGATTGATATAACTGCCCTCTGAAACAGTTTCATGGCTTGGCAGACTGAATGAATCTCGCTTCCCTATGGCAAGCGATAAAGCAAGAAAAAAGTCAAACAGTAGAACATGACTAAAGGCAATTTGAGTTTGCTCTCTTACCATTTTAAGAGAAACGGTTTTCATCAAAATTCCGGTTTCAACACAGAGATCGACACAATCTTGTGCAGCGTCAATTCTTAAATTGACATTCTCTATACTTTTTACGTTTGTTTTCTTCTGTAATTGCAATTTCCAGATCTCGTTCGCCACATCACTCATCACCTTTAAAAGAAAGCCATATTCTCTCAAGCATTGTTTATTCTTGATCTTTGTGATACGTTTTGAGATGTCAAAGTCCTTGTCCTTCAAGACCTTGCCAATGTTATCTAGGAACCATCTTCTTGTCATTCCATGACGTATGTAGCATTCTACTATATAAAACATAATATCTGTCATGCTGCCAGAAAGGGCCTTTCTGTCTAGCCAATAAAATATCAATGACAAGCAAAGGAAAGGAATTCCACATAAACTTTGTACCTGTAAATTTCTCATGCAATCCCAAAATTGATTTACAATTAGCTTTTTATGGCGATTCCGATTAAGAATTCCCAGAACTTTTCCGGCATACTCCAGGGAGATGTCAAGACCCATCCCTTGTATTTGGAATAGACGTAATGCTATTGCTTCTTTCTGTAGAAAGCATTCTAAACCAGTTGGTCTTGATGTAAGAACTATTGTACACGGGAATATTTCTTTTTCCGTTAACAAGTTTGCAATGGGCTGCTGATTGTCGATAACTGCATCCAATCCATCTATTATAATAAGAACGGACTCCCTGTGTTCTGAAATGTAATTAATTGTATGTTCAAAGTAGTTTGGAGCACTGCAAAATAATTGATTTCTTAAACATTCCACGAAGGAATACCCTTCTAGCTTATGTTTTAATGGTACAAAAAGCAGAATCTCAAATTTTCCAACTGTTGGTATATTAATATACTCCCCCTTTATATTTGTTTCCTTATGGTCTTGATAGTTACACCACTCATGAACAAGATGTTTACACCAAATAGATTTGCCAGTTCCACACTGGCCGAGAATTACTGCTGGAGTCAGTTGGACATTTTCTGCTCTATTTCCATATGGTTTATCTGTATATAATATATCCTTTAGGAATGCAACATTTGCCCGGTCTTCTAAATCTTCTTTCCTCACACTTGTGATTTCTAGGTCACAGTACACGTCTGATACATCCACGAAGTTCTCTTCGCCGGAAGGAGAAAACGCTACTCCCATCATAGTTTTATATTGTTTAATGAGATACCGCTTGATGTCTGTTAAAACTGTTAAAAAAATGGATAGTTGCTTTTTAAATATGTAACATATGCAGTCACACACACACACACACACACAAGAAATAATGTTGGCTAGGGCACAGGGTAGGTATTCTAACATAGCTGAAAAATAACGCGCTTTCTGACTGGTTGAAGGTAAATACAATTTACGGCAGAACAACTTTCAATATTGTGACACCATTATGCCACTAATCAGAAAGCGCAGTATAATAACAGGTATTGCTCTTTCAGCAAACATTCTGTCTGAGCAGTAATAACTGTAAAAATTAACTTTTTTATTATCTCTGAGCTATACATTGAATCCAATGGAGAGGAAGTATTTTTGTATTATAGTGATGCTACATATCGATAAGTAATTTCTCTTTGTATCATGACAGAATATTTTAATATTCTCTGTAATCGTTTGTTCCAATATTTCTTTAAGTTTCCAGGGCTTGAAAGCATGGAACTAACAACCTGACTTCCTCGGTGTGCATCAATCGTCTTTTTCATTATGCCCAAGCATTTCTACGAAAATTTGGCATTATGTGATTTACACATGCGTGTGTGAATTTGCGTGTGCATGAGTTTTTAATGCTGCAAAACTCTTCGTACATCGTTCAAAATAGAAACTTGAAGACTAGGGGTGTGATTAAGGGTGATATATAGATGTGGACAACGATTTTTGAATTTCGATCCATCCCCGGTGTGTGGAGCTAATTCTACATAAACTGTCTAATAATTGCAGATATTTCAACTGTCACACAAATCCTCCTGCACCATAGAAAATAGATATTAATCCTACGTACTTGACTGGGGTTGGTATGTAGATTTGCTCAAATGTTTTTGGTTTTGTTGTGGGGTTTAACGCCATTTTTCAGCACAAGATAGGCTATGCATGGCGGCCAGTATTAATGGTGGAGGAAGAACCCGGAAACCCCCACAGGAAGAACCACCGACCCACGAGACGCTACTGGCAAGCTTTCTTACATACCCACATTGGCCGAATCATAGACTCGAACCCACGCAGACAGAGTGCTCAAATGTCTCTACATTTCAAAACAGGCCCTCCCTGTCTGAGAGGCTGGTGGTAGTTTTGTGCATAACAATTTAAAGATAACTAATAAAACCATGAAGCAAACATGTCTGAAAACTGACGCATGACGACCAACCCTGATGTTAAAATATTTCAGATAGTGTTTCAATGAAACCCCTGGCTACTTCGCTAGGATGGATCCTAGGTCACAACTTACTCATTATTGTGACCCCCATCCCTGACTATATAAAAGTTTTAAGGGTGTGAAGAGATGAATTCAGACGTGGAACTGCCTTTGGCCACTGGGTCTCTTCTCAGCCAGGAAATCAGTCCATGAGACTTACTTTAGAATCCCTTTAGATCCCCACTCCTGAACTATATATACTTAGAATCCATTTAGATCCCAACTCCTGAACTATATATACTTAGAATCCATTTAGATCCCCACTCCTGAACTATATATACTTAGAATCCATTTAGATCCCCACTCCTGAATTATATATACACCTACAATACATGATCTGACAAACGTATGCATGTAACTGACCTTTATGACTGGTCCAAATCTAACCCCTTATTATCATAGTCGTGAGGTCCAAATCTAACCCCTTATTATCATAGCCGTGAGGTCCAAATCTAACCCCTTATTATCATAGCCGTGAGGTCCAAATCTAACACCTTATTATCATAGCCGTGGGGTCCAAATCTAACCCCTTATTATCATAGCCATGAGGTCTTAACTTCGCTACTCTTGGATCCCCAAAATTATAACCATATTGTTATAAACCTAGGTTGTGTACTATTTGTATTTACGTATCCGTTTATAATTTTGTTTGATACAGTAGTTATTTGGTGGCTATGGGGAGCTGGTGTTGGGACGATATTTCACAGCCCGAGTAATCAGCGAATGTCTAGGAGCAAATGTCATAATGTACGGTATTCACGTACGTTTATGACATCCTGGATTAGTGTCGTTAAATGCAACCTCCTTAATTTCTTAACATAGGGATTCTATAATATTTTAGGTGTACGTATTTATTAATGTGATATAGGATTAATTCTTTACATTAAGTGTTTGGGACGAGTTTTGTATTACATGGCGTGAAGTCCTAACATTCGGCTTGTAAACGCTTGCTGGTAAGTAATACAATTGTGAAACAAGAAACAAAACACACAGATGTCAAATTAAAGTTTCTTGATGTGTAGTCATTCGGTGATTGTCTAACTTAATTATTATGATGTGTTGATGGTCCCGTCTTTGATGAGAACCAATGGAATCAACTGAATTAATTAATGCCGGCAATTCTAATAAACACCAACATAATCAGCGATCTATTATTTTCTAATTATTCATAATGCATAAGTTTACACTGTATGACTCATTAATATAGACAACTACCGTGCATGATCTAGGACTTAAGTGACAAAGCTAATGACTATACAATTCTAATGATATTTCAAGTCAAATGTAAATGAACCAATGACGATACATGTACCTTTTATTTTCATCTAAACAATCCAAGCTCAGAAAGAGTGTTTTCAGAGCCATTTGGAATTGTCATGCTTCTGAGCACGATAGGTCTCTATGGGATATTATTGATTGGCATACACAACAATAAAATGATTTGATATTTTTACACCTTCCAGAGGTTTTCATTAAAACTATAAAACCTGTTACCTGATTGGGAATACATAATATACTTAATTTTTTCCCAGTCATATTACATATGATAGCATTCAAATCTAATAAGATTTATGTCAGTCTTTTTTTTACCTTTGGTTGAGGTGTCAAGCTGCATCAAAGCACAATCTTCCTCGGGAACATCTGTTGAATGTAAGAGATGAATGTGGCATATAACAATAAAATTTATCAAATATGGATCCCATGTACAAAATATTTTCGCCAATGGAGGGAAAAATCAGTTTACATTTTGAGACATAGCTTTTATTTCCAATCGTCTAAACTCCGACGCTAAAAATATAACAAGAAGGAAAATCCGTACTAATTTTACTCCAGAGACGCTAGTAGTGAATGGGGATGGTATAGGGTCTATGGGACTTATCATTAAAAATACCCTTGGGAACATATAGGGTCTATGTAAATTTAACATGGAGAAAAATCGTGGGAACATATAGGGTCTATGGGAATTAACATGGCCAAAAACCCTGGGAACATATAGGGTCTATGGGAATTAACATGGCCAAAAACCCTGGGACAATATAGGGTCTATGGGAATTAACATGGCCAAAAACCCTGGGACAATATAGGGTCTATGTAAATTTAACATGGCCAAAAAACCCCTGGGACTGTATAGGGTCTATGTAAAATTGAAATAGGGAGGGTCTCTATTTTTTTTTTTAAAAATATAAAAAATAAAATAAAAAATAAAATAAAAAATAAAATAAAAAAAGGGGTAGGCAATTCAAAGGCTATCTCTTTTCGAGAAATATGGGGGCCCTGAAAAGGGCCTTTGGTTTATGTTAATATGCCCTTAACATAAAGGGCATTTGCGACATCTTCTTGTCCTCAAACTTCGTCTTACAGCAGGGCCATACATCAGAGTCCTCTTGAGGCAACCTTGTCTCTCTATATAGACTCTTCTTATCCACAGGCTGCTGCTGGTCCTGTGGACAACGGTCCACTTGGATCGGACATACATGAGCATGTCCGTCCTGAACATCATTGTTGACACAAGGGTTGAAGATTCAACGTCGGTCCACATGTTGAGACTCCGAGAATAGGTGAATCAATGCATTGAACGGCGCTTATTTATAGGTACAGGAAGGATTGAAACGGATTGAGTTCATTTACCAATCCGAACACGCGTTACAGAATTCAGTCAGCTCGCATCCAATCCGAAGATAGCAGTCTGTGACGTCACGTAGTCTATATAGATTCGCTAGCGCTTGTGTGCAGTCAATCTATGCGACAGTGATTCAACATGACGGAAACTCAGAAAACGATCCATTGGGGTGCACCAGCAGGGGAGACTGCCCAAGGGAACTCGGACTTACTTTCAGAAGAGGTGAATTGGGATTTTGTGGATTTTCTCTCCTCGCAAGAATTTGTTCCGGAACCTTCGTTACCTTCTTCATTACCGCAAGTGGAGAATTTTAGACAGAGACAGAAAGAAGAATTGGAGAAATTTATACAACGACAAAAGGAAGCGGAACAGGCTTTTCTCCTACAGCAACAGCAACAAGAAGAAGAGGTAAGAAAAAAACAACAGCAACAACAGCAAGAAGAAGTAGCAGCAAAGAAACAAGAGGGTGAAAATCAAACGGTCACGGTACTGTTGGACATTTTAGCGGAGTTAAGAAGTCTGAAACAAATGTATCAGACTTCTTTATCACGACCGAAGAGAATACGACCTTCCCGAGCTAAACACGTCAACCCTGTGACTAAGCCTACCGTACCACCCTTAGTGATTTCAACCCAATCATTATCATCATCATCATCAACATTACGCAGTCCAGAAGTAGGCCTTGGCCGTGGCAAAGGCATAAGGCAGTTAAAGTTGATTGCTTAAACTCACCCCTACATCATAAAGAGAAAAAGGCCCTTTTCAGGGCCACCCACATTTCTCGAAAAGAAATACAATTTCAATTTGCCAATAACTCAAAAATAAACCCCACCCATTTTACCCTTATAGTACGTGTCTGTGTATGAGTGCGTGAGTGTACGTTCTTATTTTAAAATCAAAACTCAAAGACACTTACCTTATATCATTAATTTATTCTTTTATCCATTTTTTACAATCCAATTCACAATTCACAACACAACACTTTAATAAAAAGTTCATTGACTTCTTCTTTCTCCTTGTTTAGTCTCTCTGTTTTTTGAATTTCTTCACCGTCTTTTCCTCATTTTCTTCCCTTCTTCTTTTCTTCTTCTCCTGTTTCTTTGCCTCTTGTAAATAGAATTGTCTTTTTTCTTCCTCTTCTTCCTCTGAAGAATCCCTCTCTTCTTCCGAAGAATCCCTCTCTTCTTCTGAAGAATCCTTCTTTTCTTCTGACTCCTCTTGTTTCTTTTTTGGGCAATCTGGAGACCAATGTCCTTTTTCTTTACAATAATAACAGGTATCTTGACTTTTGTCTTTTTTAGTCCCTGTTTTTGTTCTTTTTTGACGGTCTGGACACTCTGAAGACCAATGCCCTTTCTTCTGACAGATATAGCAAGTATCTTGACTTTTATCTCGAAAGGAAGGAGAGTAGTCCGTCGGCTGGTCTGAAGAGAATTTTCTAATGACCCCTCGCAAAGCTCTGACGAAACGTTCCATCTGGTTAGTCTCTTCCATCGTTGTACTCGGCTTGAGAGTGAAATGAATAGTGAAAGGATAAGACACACACCCTTTTATATACGCTGGTCTGCTATGACTATAAAGTAGCTCATGGTGTTTGAACTTGAGTCATTTGACTTTTTGCTTTCAAGATGAAACGATCCCATTCATTCGAGAAGAAAGAAGAAGAAGAAAGTAAGAGGCAGAAACGTGATCTATCGCCTCGAACCAGGGCTGAAATCTTGGCACAAATTCATGCCAGTGATTTTGAAGAGGACATGAGTGAACCAGAATTTGAAACCTCTAAACCAAGTTCACCACCCTTAGTCAACCCTGAAAAATACTATTCCATTCGAGAGACGGAAAAGCGCTCCTCTAGAAAATTTAGAACCACGGCTTACAAATACACGGTGAAGTTTAAAGATTTCAAGTCCGAAGTACCGTTAGAGAAAGCAGAAGGGTTCATCACCGGAGTGTGGGATTCTCTGCTCACTGCACTCAAGCGACAATGTCAACCCAAAGAAGACGATCGCTTGAGACTTTCCATACAACACGGCGGTTTGAAATCCCCTGTTTGGATCGAGTTTAGCACCCCTGCAGAATTGACCGCTTCCAAAGTCATGGACAAGATTCAACACGTGCAACAATCTAATGACCAGTTTGACATCACCGATGGAAAAGCCACATTGGACATGACCCACGTCTCTCCTCCTCAAGGGACCGGACGCAAAAAGATGTTATTGGTGAACTAGCTTCGCAGCATTAAACGTAGCCTTGTCCGAATTCACAATCCTCATGACCAGATGTGTTTAGCCCGTGCCATCGTGGTGGGACGAACCTATGCCAACAAGAACGACACGGTAGAATGGAAAAGAGACTGGGAGAACATTCGACAATCGGACCGAGCCAAACAACGAAGTGAAGCAGAACTCCTGTTACGACAAGCTGGACTGTCCAAAGACACACCCTGTGGCATTCCTGAGATGCAAAAATTGCAAGATGCCCTAGCTCCACGATACACCTTGAAAGTGCACCTTCAAGAAGTGCGCGGGTCTTTGTTGTTTCGAGGGCAAGACTTTAAGGACGGAAAATACATTCATGTTTATCATCACGATGAACATTTCGATACCATTACCAATATCACCGGATTCCTGGGATACGGTTATTACTGTGAGAAATGTGACTATGGTTATAATAATCGAGAGCAACACAAGCATTGTGGATGGAAATGCTCAGGATGTTTGGCCTCTTCACCCTGTCTGAGCGAAGAACCAGTGCCTTGTTCAACTTGTCTGCGCACGTTTGTCAGCCCTACCTGTTACCAACAACATCTGAAAACGCAAGGTTCACAGAAGAAATGTGCTTGTCAACTCCTGAGATTGTGCCCTACGTGTGAACAAGTCATACGTACCAATAGTACCAAGGCACACGTATGTCGATGGAAAGAAAAAATGTCACATTTGTCACCACATCGTGGACTTGGAACACCAATGTTACGTGCAAAAATACCAACCCCCACCAGAGAAAGAGGACGGTCACAAGAAGAAAGGCAATTTCATCTTTTTCGATTTCGAATGCATGCAAGAGACTGGCATTCACATTCCTAATTTCTGCGTGGCTCATCGAGCGTGCGAGAAGTGCATTCAAGAACCTATCTTCAGTCATTGCCCTCACTGCAGCAAGATTCCTGGAGGGCGTGAAAAAATCTTTCGGGGACCGAACACGTTAGCCGATTTTGCCCAATGGGTCTTAGACCCCGTCGACAAGACGTGGAGCCAAGAGGACATCAAACGTTACGGAGATTGTCATCGCCATGCCACAGTGATGGCTCACAATTTCTCCGGATACGATGGACAGTTTCTTTTGAGGTACTATACGGAACAAGGCACCGAACGTCCTAAAGTGACTTTGAACGGAGCCAAAATCATTTTCATGCAAGTGGGACAAGTACAGTTTAAAGATTCGATGAGCTATTTGGCCATGCCTTTGAGTCGAATACCTAAAACGTTTGGAATGACAGAAATGGCTAAAGGGTACTTTCCACACTTTTTCAATACGGAAGCCAATCAACACGCCGTTCTACCCCATTTACCAGAGTCTCACTATTACGACCCCGACAACATGCGTACCGAACAACGAGAAGCTTTCTACGCTTGGTACCAGGCTCACGCCTCGGACCCTTTCGACTTTCAGGAAGAAATGTTAAAGTATTGTCGTTCCGACGTGGACATTTTACGACGTTGCTGTGGAAAATTTCGAGAACTGTTCATGGAACACGGAGGGGTCGATCCTTTGAAAGAAGCTTGCACCATTGCCAAAGCGTGTTCCTTAGTGTATCGACAACGATTCATGCCTGAAAACACCGTGGCTGTCATCAGTCCTCAAACGACCCACTTTGTCAAACGTCAATACTCGGTCAAAGCCCTACGTTGGTTACATTACTTGTGCGACAAGGAAGACAAGTGGATTCAGCATGCCCGCAACGGAGGGGGCGAAAAGACCATCGGAACGTATTCGGTCGATGGCTGGGACTTAGAAAACCCCAAGATCGTGTACGAGTTTAACGGTTGCTTATTTCACGGATGTCCCGTCTGTTACCCTGACCGTGGCACTAAAAATCAGTTTTTGCAACGAACCATGGAAGACTTGTACCAGGACACTTGTCAGCGGCGCCTAAAGTTAGAACAGCAAGGATACCAAGTGGTGGAAATGTGGGAACACGAGTACGATCACCGTATGAAAACCGATCCCGAGTTTAAACGCCTCGTGGAAAGTTACCAGTTCATGGACCCGCTGAACCCGAGGGATAGTTTGTACGGAGGAAGGACCAATGCCACCTGTTTGCTGTACCAAGCCGACGAAGAGAAAGGAGAAGAAATCAAATACTTGGACTGTGTTCGCTGTATCCCTACGTGTGCAAATATTGTCGCTTTCCCGTAGGGCACCCGCAATTGCTGACGGAACACATCGACCTGAAAAACATTCGACAATACGAAGGCTTGATCAAGTGTAAAGTTTTGCCTCCCACGAACCTATACCATCCCGTCTTACCTCACCATTGTCAAGGCAAACTGATGTTTCCATTGTGCCGTACTTGTGCCGAAACGTGCAACCAAGACCAACCTTGTCAGCACACCCAGGAAGAACTTGCCTTGACGGGAACCTGGGTCAGCGTAGAATTGTTCAAAGCTCTGGACATGGGATACCAACTGTTAGAAGTGTACGAAATTTGCCACTTTCCCAAGACACAACAATACCACAAGGGTGATCCCAGTCAGAAAGGCATTTTCGCCGACTACGTGGATGCCTTTTTGAAACTGAAGCAAGAAGCCAGCGGCTATCCTTCCTGGTGTCACACTCCCGAAGACCAAATAAAATTCAAAGAGAAATACTACGAACAAGAAGGCATCACTTTAGACCAAATCGAGAAAAACGAAGGCAGGCGATCGTTTGCCAAAGTGATGTTAAATTGCTTGTGGGGTAAAATGGCACAACGACCGTGTTTACCCAAGACGGAATATTTGACAGAACCTTCCCGTTACTTCCAGATGATTCACGACAAAACCAAATACATGAAACACGTGGACGTCGTTCGAGAGAATTTGATCTTGGTCAATTACGAAGAAGATCTGGACTTTGTACAAGACGACCCTTTTGGAAATGTCATCATTGCGGCTTACGTGACAGCCCATGCTCGCTTAAAATTGTACGAAGCTTTAGAACTGTTAGGGGAACGCGTCCTGTACTTTGACACGGACAGTTGCATTTACATCCATCACCCGATTCAACATCACCTTAACATCGAAGGAGACCGTTTAGGAGCCTGGACAGACGAGCATCCCGACGACAAGATTCTAAGTTTCGTCAGTGGCGGTCCCAAAAATTACGGCTACGAATACCGTGACAAACAAAGAGAAGTGCACACGACGTGCAAAGTGAAAGGACTGACTCTGAATTATCGTACCAGTCGTGTGGTCAACTTTGGGGTATTGAAAGAAGCCTTGCAATCGGGAGAGGATGGAAACTTTAAAGTGACCACCTATCAACCGAACAAGATTGTACGTTTACCCACTCACCACATCGTCAGTCGACCCTTGGAAAAAGTCTATCAAATTGTATACCAGAAGCGAGTGCGACTTCCCAATCATTTCACCTTACCGTACGGTCACGTCGGTATTGGTCTGTATATAAAAAAGGAACCCTAGGCAAGATCGATAGTTCATTGTGACTACCAAGACCGAGCGAACAAGATGAATACTTTGAAAGAGGCATCGTTCCAGTTTGGGGATTGTAAAAAAGTTGTATCTTCCTCTAGTGTGACTAATATTGGATGGACAAGACCCATGCATTGCGACGGAAAATGTCCGGAAGGAAACTGCGATTGTCCATGTGGTTACCATTGTAATTGCGTAACGGAGTTTGCAGACGAGTGCGATTGTGAGCCTTGCGATGGATACGATGCTGTACCTTGTGACCTGAGCGATGCCGTAAAGCATCATGGGAACTTTGTTCTCACTGCCCCTATCATGGAAAGGGATGCTGTGCGTGTCAAACCTGAGGGATGCGAAAGCGATACCGCTCGTCCTCTTGGACATTTTACTGGGTTTCGTTTTAAAGGGGAATGTTCACCTTCACGTCTACCCCCCTACGGATGTCATCCAACCCTGAGCAAACTCCTACCCATGTCACTCAACCCTCATCGAAACGAACCTGTGAAAGACGAATATTCGTTTCCTGTGCGTTTGTCGGAATACTGCGACTTTGAAAATCGTCTTCAATCGTTCAAAGGAAAATGGCCTAAGTATCTGGGAGGACCGACCCCCGAAGAATTAGCCAGAGCCGGATTTTTCTACTTGGGCGAAGGAGATAAAGTCAAGTGCTTCAGTTGCGGTGTGTCACTTCACCACTGGGAACCGCAAGATTCGGCCTACGTAGAACATGCTCGATGGTCACCGAATTGTCATTACTTACCCTTAGTGGGACCGAGACATTGAAGTAACTTACCATGTCGTTGAGCAGCAGGGGGGGCGAATCCGACATTTTGTCCAATCGTCATTTGGCTTAATTATTACTTTCTGCACTCAACGATCTAGTGTCGTCAGCGCCTGGTAAAAAAAAAACGACGTCGTCGTCGAGAGGATCGTCCGGACGTCATTTGGTTTAATTAATACCTTCTGCGCGCCGATCCCAGCGTCGTCAGCGTCCGGTAAGCACATCGACGACCGCGTCGATGTCATCGCCCCCCCTGCTGCTAAGTAGTTATTTACAATGAAAATTATTTACAACTAACCGAATATTTGGTCAAGTCCGATACGATATCGTGTCCGAGGATCATGTAAATTTATCGTTACGAATCCATGTGGGGTCGACTGAGCATGACTAAAAGAGTTTCGAAAAACATTAAAGTCCATGTCACCGCCGCACCATGTCTGCCAAATATTTCGTAGCGTGTGTGTATCAACGCCGTTGAACACAGCAAGAATATTACAGTTGTCTCTAATTACTTTTGGAATCTGAGTGTATCGTTGAGTGACATATATCACGTCAGTGTTTTTATGCCTGCCTCTGGAAAATATCCTAGCTGGGTTTTTTTGATTGTCTAACATAACATCATCGTACACGACTAGATTGTTAACGTCGCCATCAATATCATCAATACCCGGTGCATCATTGATATCCGTAATAAACTCAATAACATTTTTTTTAGCGATCGCTGATGCATTCTCGTTGAAATCTTTCAACACCTCGTAGCATCGTTGATCATCTACGCTAGGGGCGATTAAATACAACTTATCCCACTTCATCCATCTCATTATTAAATTGAGTAACAATTGCGTCTTGCCGGATCCAGATGGTCCGATGATAATCATCCGGATCGAGTTTGGTAACGCTGCAACATGCTTAACTGGTTCTCTTGTTTTAGTCGCCGAAAAATCAATTATATTCATATCTCTATACATAAATTATGGATCTATATTGTGTGAAGTGTAGAGTGCGTACTGGCACAAATGATATGACAACCGCTACAACAAGAAATAACAGATCGGCGCTTACTGGTAAGTGTGTACAATGCGGTACAAAGAAATTTAGATTTATTTCTATTAGACCCGGAGATGTTTTAAAAAAAAGCGAGGAGGTGACATCGCAGCCAAATTGGCAAAACTCCCCGGAACACCGTGGGCAAAGTATCCAGGAGAAAAGCACCTCCCAGGATATAACTACTGCGGCCCCGGAACACGATTAGATATTAGACTCGATGATCAAAATCAGCCCAAACCCGGTGAGTATCCAATAAACGCTATAAGGCGTGTCATGCTCATGATGTTGCTTACAAAAGTAGCGATCTGCAACAGCGTCATATCGCGGATGTAAAATTAATTCACGCATTAAATGCTATTCCTGATCAATCCGTCAAAGAAAAATTAGCCTCATGGTTGGTAAAATCGGCTATGAAAGGTAAATTAATGATTGGAAGCGGAGCTTCTGGCGCTGGTAATTGAAAACGATAGCGTTTATAATAACAACATGGATTCCATCTATTATTCTCCGAGAGGATACTGGAAGGGGAAGGCCGCAATTGGTAAGCTTGCAAGCGCTGCAAAGGTAACAAAGACCACTGCGGTTAATTGGTTATCCAAACAGGCTATATGGCAAATCTATCTACCACCGCCTAAACAAATCAACTTCTCGCGCTTTGATGTCAGCGTACCTAATGAAGTTCATCAGGCTGATATACTATTTCTGCCGCATGACAACGGTTACAAATACGCGCTAACCGTAGTTGATGTTGCGAGTCGATACAAACAAGCGGAGCCGTTAAAAACAAAGTCGGCAACTGAAGTAGCCGCTGCGTTTGAAAGAATTTATCGAAGAGGCCCTCTGCGCTGGCCAAATCTATTACAAGTTGATCCCGGTAGTGAATTTCGCGGCGCTGTTTTATCAACGCTGAAACATCATAGCGTCGCGATACGACGAGGTCATACTGCGCTACATCGTGATCAGGCAATTGTTGAACGATTCAATCGGACTCTTGCTGAACGGTTATTTGGATATCAATACGCGAAGGAATTCATCCAAGAAAAACGATCTCGTGAATGGGTTAAAAGGTTGCCAGGTGTAATTGCAGCGTTAAATAACGAGATTACCCGAGCAATCAACATGAAGCCCAGCGACGCGATTAAATACGAGTATATACCCGGAAAATCAAAAATAAATAGCGTTTCCAAGCCGATTCTCGGCGATGTCACTGTTAGATATCTGTATGAACCAGGAGAGCTTGAAGGCGGTAAAAAAAGGGCTACTGATCCTATTTGGAGTGTTACCACACATAACATATCAACGATAACACGATCAACTGGTAGATCACCGATCTATAGACTGGATTCAACTGCTCCTCAGCGCGGATTTACACGCGAGCAACTACAAGTGATACCTAACGATACTCAATTGC
Source organism: Sinohyriopsis cumingii (assembly GCA_028554795.2). NCBI lineage: Eukaryota > Metazoa > Mollusca > Bivalvia > Unionida > Unionidae > Sinohyriopsis > Sinohyriopsis cumingii. The sequence continues at coordinate 188,161,192 of CM068824.1, read as the reverse complement.
CACCACGTGGTCTTAACTAGCGCCGTTGCGTCTATTGCACTCAAGACAGGTCAACCTCACATTGTTTTTGACATGACCGAGACTGTTATCGATCCTATCCACGGTAAATTGGCGAGTGTCTTTATCCGAATAACGCCAACTCATTATACAATTGCAACTCGCGCAGTGATTATTCTGTTGTTGTCGTAGCGAGATTATTAATTCGGCATCAATATCAAAACGCCGCTGTTTTTTTTTATGCTGTTGGCGGTAACCCGAGAGTTTTCTATCAATGACGCTTGCATCGATGGTGACTTTGTCGGTGACTCCGTCACCGGCTCCGTCAATAACAATTCTTCGAAGCTGATTTATCCTTCGTACTCTGGACACTGCAAGATAGACTAGATTCGACCATTCGATGCGATTATCAACTATCCAAACAATTGTGTCCGTGATGGTTAGTCCCTGCGAGGAATGTATTGTTGTTGCGTATCCTAGCGTCCACGGGGATTTATCAGCACGTAGCGCGTCCTCGACGACACCGATATCAACGAGCACGATATCATTCAGCACGAGAATTTGTTTTTTTGTCCCCGACGCTGTCGGGCCTGGAATTTCAACTTCAATGTTCTGCCGCCGTGTGTCCGCGGGTCTATAACATAATGGCACTGGACGCGTTGGAAACTTTTCCTTATGCAACGTAAACAACTTCCGCTGAAGTGTGTCTCTGACTATCTTTCTACTCGCTACAATCAAATCGTTTGGTCTCCATGTTTCCCAGAATTCATTCAACGGCGTTTCCGGAATTACCTCGCGGATTATTTCACACTGAACTCTATCCGGCTGTAATCTGATTAGTTTTTTAACCTCGCGCAGTTGTTCATCAAGTGCTCGGTAATCAGTATCGGTTTCTTCATAATAGTCCACAAAACCCCTTAACCAATCATGTGGACCCTCGCCGACAAATGGTGGTGGTTGGCCATGATCTCCACACATGATTACCGCTGTATTCGCGCGCAGCAACCACTCAAGAAACATTTGTAAAGTATCTAACGAAACAGTACATATCTCATCCCAGATGATAATGTCGGGAATAAATTTTTCACCCATTCGATCAGGAGTCCACTCACCGCCGCTGTATCGAAAAAAGCTGTGATAAGTAACGGCGTCAACATTTCGTTGTTTTATCTCTCGCGCTAGTCTATGGGTCGGTGTAAGCACGATTATACTTGCCCGCGTTCGAAATAATTCAATTGCCCGAGTCGTCTTTCCTGACCCGCCACAGCCGCTTAAATAAACCGTCTTGTGTCTACAAATTGGATCAGAACACGATGGTGCATTAGACCATTCTGACAATTTATCACCGCGTAAGTAGTTGTTCTCAACGGTGACATCTGCTGACGGGGAATAATCGCGTCGTATTTCATTTTTAATTCTCCATGTACCCCAACTCTCGTCCGGACTAGTAAACTCGGCTACGTTTCCCTTATACGCTACGTCAACATAAAATGAATCAACGGCTACTCTAACCGCGGTATCGGGGAATCTATTTATCATCGAGAATAAATTGATAGCGGCATAACCCAGCATAGACGCCCTCAAATGTGGATACGCCGGGCTGTCTCCATCGCTATAGGTAACAACTGTACCCAACCTCGTTCCATTGGACAAGAAAGCTGTTTTGCAGTTCACGTATCTATTTTTTGCCACTGCGTCCTTGATTACGAAATCATATTCTGCGTCATCTATAATCAGCCGTGAGCAATATCGTTTGTAGTCGTGGTTTTTTCCACCTTGTGTGAACTTACCAATTATTCTTCTACCGAGATCTTTTGCCTCGCGGTTTTGTTGGTTAAATATCCTCCTGGACCATTCGATGATATATTCCTCGTCGGCATCAATGTTTTTTCTGGACTCGTCAATTATGCTATCTAGACGCTCCGGTTCTGGTAACCAGACTTCAGTCTGTGCCCGGTATGATATAATCGCGTCACTGACAATCAACAAAACTAGCATGCTACAATCAATCATATACCGTAGCAGCGCTATTGGCAGCCACTTCTTTTCAGCCATGTGTCTACCGATCCAAATATAGCAACAGCGATGGAGTCCTGCCGCGAATTCAAATGATACTATGCGAGCGAATCCGGTTAAATCAAAATCAGGCAGTGGTCCATTAATAGCAACACGAGTCATTTCATGACTGGGGTGTCCAAATCGTCTAAAGTACTCGGCGGCGGATCCATACCCGAGAAAACTCGCTGGATAACAGGCAACCATATCAACCGAGATCATAGCGTCGCGGTTGTATTCAGTGTTCCATAGTCCACCGTGATAGTATTCCAAACAACTGGATTGTACATCCGGTAGAAATTCCCTGCGCGTTGGTCTCCACGCATTTTTCCTTGCTGCAACATGAGCTACAACCGATGGAATCGTAAAACAATTTGTTAGCAGTTGTTCATCATGCTCTTCAAATTCCATGGCGGTTTTTTTCATCCTGTTGTGAAATGCTTCAGTGCGATATAATTCGCCATTTGGTCTTACAAACTGATCAAAGGTATCCGCATCGTTTTCAGCGCTGCGAAGTAACCACACTGATACAGGGTCGTTTTTACACAAGTAGGCAATAGCATCAAATAGTTTCCTCTCCGCGAGAAAACCGTCCTTGGAGAATTGTTCTCCCAGGAATTCTTCGGGTATATACTTTACTGTTCTATCCCGTGGAAATATTGTGATCGCGGGCGTCCATGCGTGTTCGTTATGATCAATAATTTTGATTGGGGCTCCATTTGATTTATACTTTGATTCGTATAATACTTCACCGGTTATTGTTGTAACGGTTATTGGAAATCTCAGCGACGTTTCTAATCTCGCTATGTCGCTGATGGTTGCTCCACGCTCTTTTACGGTTAGTTCCCACTGGTTGATTTTGCTACGTCGTAAATCAGTCAATTTGTTTCCTCGACACGCATTTGTAAAATGCTCTATTACTCGTTCTGCTACACAATTTATCCCAGTTGACTGTTTCATCGGTTTCAGTTTTCCGATATCAGGTTTCTTATTTAACGGGTATATTCCATAAACAACTGCTGTTTCAGGATACGCTCGTTCATAGTATGGTCTGTCAATTCCGGTTAACAGTCCCGGCTTGGAGTCGCGGCTGACAGTGACTGTTTTCTTGTCGCTGAAAACTGGTTCAAATTTATCACGTATGATCCAATCACCTGATTCCACCCGGACAATGAATTTTACTCTGAAGAAATACCTTTTACCGTCAAGTTGTGATATTATCGTTGCTGCGCGGTTGTCGTTCATGGTAGCATCAACAACACCATCAATTCGAAATGTTGACCAACTATGAGATGCACCATCACGCTTGAATTCACCGATACAATCGCGTATTTTATTCAACAGGGTTCTATCGTTTATTAACGCTTTTGGCGTGTCCTTGAGGACTCTATCGAGATTGAATTTAATATTTTTCCAGGGCTTAATTACTGCTAATCTCTCAAACTCATCCATATAATTAAAACAAGTATTTAAATAAAAGAATATAGTATAATGAATCACTGCAAATGGTTAATGATTGGGTCGATAACCCCGTGCAATAAATCATGTAGAGGTGAATTCTGCGGGTATCATTTACAAAGCGTTCGTAATGGCTCTCTTGGCCCCCTCCCGTGCTTGGTTTGCCACGTTGGTGTAAGAGGAAAATCGCAGTTGTGTATCAATTGTGGCGGAAAGCGATACAGGGAACTAAAACGCTATTACGATAAACGAATAAAAAACGCCGTCATTGACCCCACCGCCGACTTCGTCATCAAAACCCCCCAAGACTACATTGAAAGGTTTATAATTAAACCAAATAATGAATTAGACAAGTAGTATTATTATGCAAATGGACCAAGAATTTCAGCCGCATCCCGTGCTCGTTAATTACGAGGCATCTCGCGACGGTATTGTTAGAAATTGTAGACTGAAGAAGCCGGTTGGATGGAAAAATAATCAGGGGTATTTGATGTTTGGTGCCGGAAAGAAGAAGTATCTTGTTCACAGGGTGGTATTTGAAGCATTCAACCGATTAATCGAGAATGGGCTTGTTATTGATCACATTGATGGATGTCCTCAAAATAACAAACTGTGTAATCTACGAGCTGTTACACCGAGTCAAAATTCCAAATTTGGAAAAACAGGAGGGATGAGAAAGGCAAAAAGTGTCAAATCGTTTGATACAATAACTCACGAAGAAAAAACTTTTCACTCCATGAATGAGGCAGGGAAATATTTTGACATTTGTAGAGCCTCAGTACGAAGAGTAGCGGAACGAGTATGTCAAACAGCGATCTCAAAAAAGACGGGTCACAGAATTCGATTTTCATATATAACATCAAAGGGAGATAACTCGTTTTGTGATAGCGTCGCATGACAAGAGTTACGTCCCTTGAAGTCCAATTAATGTTGCGATTAATTAATCATTTTACGATGAAAACTAATGAAATACACGCTGTTATCTAACAGCTGTATTCTTTTTTTTAATGTTTTATTTGAGTATTTGGTTTCATTTAAATGCCGTGAAACACCATTAATAAGTATTTAAGGATTCAACGATTCAAGGGAATTCAAATTAACACACACCTTGTGACTGACGCCGCTGTATTAGTCACTTTATATATAAGTTGACTCGTTATAAGCCTGGGGCTTTCGAAAGCCAATTCAACTAATCAAAACTAACCCACGCTCTTGACCCGGGCGTGTGGTTGTCTTTTGTTCACAATCATGCAACCGGGTTAATTTAATTGGGTTGCTTTTGATTGGTTGAATTGGCCGTAGAGTTCCGCCCCGCCGTTTTATGTTTGTGCTGTCTTGTGTCGTCCCATCATCCATCAATCATTTCATTGTAAATATATTCATCCTTAATTAAGTATATGTATATGCCTGCAATCTGCCACAACACTCGAGTGGAGATCTACGGCATTGTACTGTCCATACAAAAAACGGGGTCAAAAATGACCCCAATAATTTTATTAAACTTTATTAAAATTTTTGATATTAGAAATAAGATGTTTATAAGAATATGGATTCCCAAGACATCAATAATATATTAACTGAGATTTCAAAATTAAAAAATCAAGGAATTGAATTATCTGATGGTCTCGACAGTGAAAAAATATTATCCGATTATGAGATTATTAACGAACAGTCGAAACGGGGGCGTTTTACCCTGGCCCGCGAGTATTTTTTTATAAAACGATTACAACATACGATTAATGAGAACCTGTACCACAATGACGCAAATGCATTCATTGGACTATTCACTGCCGTTGAAATAATACGAAAAAAACTCGGACGTGTTTATGAACGACGCCGGGAGATTTCTAGTAAGATCAAAAACATTAGAAGGATTATAGACGAAAACTCCGTGGAGCTCCCGATGGTACACTCGGCGGAAAATTAGAAAATTGCGGATCAATTTACAATAATGGTAGGTGAATCACTTACTACTCGGCTAGCCAGAGAGCGGCTAGCAGTGCTTAGAAAGTTCATACCGTTACGAGACAGAGTGAGAGAGAAACTTCAAACGCGACAACAAATGCAAACCGATTTTACTGTTGGAAGCGAACAACTCTTTGCCCCGGTAACTAAAGCGACTAAGGATGTTACAGCTGCAACAGAACGAGCAATATACGGGGATATTCCTAAGGAGGGCGAACGGAAAGAGGCGCCTCTTCTTCCTGTACTTGAAAAGATAGCAGCAGAGACAGAACAAACACAGCAACGGATAAAACAACTTTCCAGTGATATAAAAACCCAACGAGAGTATGAACGATTAGCTGATATTGATGATTCTGAACAGGGTGATGTTGGTGAACTTCAAAAAATTTCCACTCAAAAAGGAGTCCCCTTTATAGATAAACTCACTGAAGGGGCTATAGCACAAATAAAACGACCTCAATTACTGAAATCCGACGAGTATAGGGTTTTTGGTAATTTTGCCGCTCAAAGCTATCATTCAAGAAAAAACTTTTTAAAAGACGAGTATAAAAACAGTAATATAAAACGAGATGACTGGGTTAATTGGTTGTATAAAACGAATAAAGAGATTGATCGCTTGGATACAAAAGAATTGGGATATAAAGAATTTAAAAAAGGAATTGATGATTATGATATACGACAACAACAAGAAATACTACAACAGCAAAAAGAAGAAGTCCGAGAAAAACGTCAAAAAAAAGCTGGTTCTAAAAAAACAAGCGGAGAGGGGTATCCAAGTGGTAGTGGTCTAGTTAAAAACGCTAGTGTTACCTGCCCTAATAGTGTTCTCAGTGATATATCACGGCTAGAGGTATTAATTGGAGGAAAACGAGCCGGAAATAACTCTACGGAAATAATCAATGAGGCTGCTGATATTTGCAAGCGGTTATTTGCAGGCGGTATCATAGACATTAATACATATCGAACGCTCATAGACGAACTCGTGGATGATTAATTGGAAAACTGGTGTTTTTAATAAGGATGATCATACACTACAACCATGATAAACCAGTACTCGTCTACGTGGTAAACTCGCGATTGCCTATTTACCGCGCGTACTATGGAGATGGTCTCGGTAGCACCATTGCGGGGTTATTTACAAGAATGGCTCCAAAAGTAGCGCCGTTAGCCAAACAATTAGGAATGAAGGCTATTGATGTTATTCGTGATAAGGGTATTAGTGCCATTGGAGATGTTGCCGGAAGGGCGTTTTCTGCCGCACGAGACAAACTAATGTCGTTGGTAAAATCCAGGAGAAAAAAACAGAAACCACCGGTAATGCCATCAACGACAGTGATGCCTGCAAATGTCAGTAAAGTAATAAATAACGCCGTGGAAGAAAAATTAGAGTCGTTGGCGACGACTCAGTCGTTGGCGACGACTCCGTCGTTGGCGACTTCGCCATCCGCCGATGCGGCAACCAACGCGCTCATGAACGCGATAGCGGGAAGTGGTCTACGACGAAAAAATCGCAATTGAAAACATCAACATGATAAATAATAGAATGTTTGCGCGTACCGCTGATCCCGCGTTTGATATGGACGCCCCAGTGCGCAGGGATGATTCTGTCCGTGATTATCAATATTATTCTTATTATGCAGCGCAACCCGACCTACGATCGCGAATTGAACTTCAAGTCCAAGATACCAGTAAATACTTTCTGCCGTGTGAAGCGTTTATCGAAATTGAGGGAGAACTCGTGACAAATGCTGCCGATAATGCACCGTACGCAGATGACCATCGTGTTCGAGTTGGTTTCGTCAACAACGGTATCATGGCGTTATTTGAGAGTGCCAGATATCTTATTGACGGGCGAGAAATTGAATCAATAGAACGCGAGGTTGATGTTGCAACGACGATAATTGGGTTGGCGAGATACTCGGATGATTATACAAGATCGGCGGGCCCATCTATGATGTTTGCGAAGGACACCGCCGATAATGCTGATCACATTCAGTACATCAACGTGCTGACACCACGAAATACCGCAACTGACCCACAGGCTGAAGCAGACAATCCAGACCGCAGAGCAAGACCGGACGCTGAGTTTAATATTATGAAAAGTCTTAACAATAATTACAATATGGGATTCGCAGCACGAGTAGGGATGTTGCAAGGACCACGCCGACAGTTTTCATGCGCGATTCCACTCCATCACATATTTGGATTCTGCAGAAATGTTAGAAAAGTTATCTATGGGGCTAAGCATACAATCGCGCTGACGCGAAGGGGCGATGATAACAATGCAATATGGCGTGCTGCTGGCGTCGCTGCCGGTAAAGTCATTTTAACTAAAATGGCATTGTGGATGCCGGTGCTGACTCCATCAGTTACCACGGAAGCACGATTGTTAGCATTTATGGAACATGGAGGAAAATCGTTGTTGAGTTGGCTAGCGGTAACAACTGATGCTAAAGAGGATAACGTCGCCGATACGTTTACATGGCACCTAGCATCAAAACAGGGTGTTTCAGCCCCGCGTCATATTTTTATAGCGCTACAGAATAGGGAACGATTGGGTAATCAAGAACACAGCCATATGATATTTGATCAATTAGGAGTCAGGGATGTTTCGCTGAGAATAAACGGACAACAGGAACCATCCGAGGATATACAGCTTAATTACGGCGACAACCATGTCGCACGTGTGTATCATCGATTGCTGTCATATATGGGTCGTGATCAAAACGTCGACACTGGTTTGCAAATATCACAACTTGATTTTAAAAAGCTGTATCCGATTTATTATTTTTCGCTGGAACATCTTGATTTAACGAGACAATCCGTCGTTGATATACACTTCCGAGCTCGTATAGACCCGGCTGGTGTTAATTATAGAGCGGTTGCTGTCATTCTCAGCGATAAATCAATGCTGCTAGAAGGCGTTGGTGGACGAATGAGAATCGTTGATGCACCAGTGGAAAACATGTAATTGAAAGCACAAACGCGTTTACAATAAAATGTCGTATAGTGTCGTCAGTGTAGAGTTGACTGATGGTCAAGTCAAGAAATTACGATCAAAGTCGGCTAAACAGTGCGGGACCACAATAACGCTGAAGCCGTCACAGATGGCGGGTGGTAATCATAAGATATCGTTGACGGCGCGTCAAATAAAACATTTCAATGATGCGATGAAGAATAAAAAGGGTGTTCAGGTAGATTTCTCGGCCGCAGCGATTAAAAACATGGAAAAGACCGGCGGGATATTTCCGTTGTTAGCTGCGATTCCAGCGTTGATTGCCGCGGCCGCACCAGCAGTGGCTAAGGCGGCGGCGTTAGGAGCCGTTGGTACCGCGGCGGGAATGGCATTGAAGAAGGCAACCGGGAAAGGCTACAAAAAAAAACGACCCGTGGCCGGAAAGGGTCTAAGACTACCGGGAACCCCGTATTCATGGTACTCGGGAAAGGGTCTAAGACTACCGGGAACCGTTTATTGACTCGGGAGTCTATGACTCCCATGTCTAATTTTGATTTAATAGACGCCGCAAACGCGCTAGCGATAAAAAACTTCAGAGGTGTTTTTATGAGGGATCAATTACCGGTGGCACCAAGAAATATTGAAACCGGCATAATTAACCTCGATGGGTCCTCCGGAGCGGGAACTCATTGGGTTGCGTACGCGATTGATCCGCGCGCGATCGTCTATTTTGATTCATACGGGTTAGCCCCGCCGAACGAGTTTATGCGGTATATCCGGACGTGTTCAGCCCGGGTTTTTTATTCCACGCTGCCAACACAGCAGTTAAGTGACCCACCGATATGCGGCCGTGAGGTATTGAACGTACTCGCGGCGATTTCATCATCGCGGAAACCACCTCATGTGGTTGTAAACGAATACACTAGTGGGGTCGTAGAGGCCCGGCGGGTTAATTAGAAACGCTGTTTTTTTTTACAATAATAATGATTGATATCTGGGGGCGACCGGTTTCGGCGCTGAAAGGATCCACGGAAACGCCCGCCACCGATGACATAAAAAAACTAATCGAGGATGAAATCGCTGATACGTTGAATTTAACCAGTGTTGACCCAGGCGAAATAGTTGTATTTCAAGACCGCCAGGGTAAATTGAAATCCGGTAATGTGTCGCTGAATGACGTTTTAACACGACAGCGTGACACCGCCGAGGGCACTATCGCGCTGTATACCGGCGACGGACGACTCAAACCGGGTGAACATATATCGGCGGTAACATTAGTCAAAGACGGTTTTATAAGGTTGGATAGATCGGTGACCGAACTTAACGCGCAGGTGAAAAAATCTGCCACCGAGGTGAAAAAATCTATCACCGATATACAACTCACTACCGCTAGTTTTTTCGGGACCCCGGCGGTAACCGAACCGAATCTTGCAACAATAAGGAATGCTATTTTGGATTTTGCAACGCTGTCGGGCCAATTTACCTCGTTACGGAAAAATGTTAACAGGATCGATGACAACTTTGATAAATTTTTTGGTAAAAAAAATACCAAGCTGGATGAGATTACAACAACTATAAATGATATCACTGCGTATGGACACGAAATAAAAACAATCAAACTTGATGTTGCAGAGATCAGAAATGGTGTAGTAGTACATGAGCGGGAAATAGAAATAATCGGCGCTAATGTTGCAACGATCATAAATAATGTAGACTCGCATAGACGGAAAATAGAAACAATCAAAACTGATGTTACAACGATCATAAATAATATGGACACGCATACACAAGAAATAGGAATAATCAAAACTGATATTGAAGCGAACAAAAAGAGTGTAGACGCGCATACACAGGAAATAGGAACAATCAAAACTGATGTTGAAGCGAACAAAAAGGGTGTGGACGCGCATACACAGGAAATAGGAACAATCAAAACTGATATTGAAGCGAACAAAAAAAATGTAGACACGTATTGGCGGGGAATAGGATTAATCAAAACTGATGTTGCAGCGAACAAAAAAGGTATAGACGTGCATACATATGAAATAGGAACAATCAAACTTGATGTTGCAGCGAACAAAAAAAGTATGACCGAGAATACACGGGAAATAGAAACAATCAAAACTAATGTTGCAACGAACAAGAATAATATAGACGCGAATTTGCGGAGAATAGAAATAATCAAAACTGATGTTGAAGCGATTAAAGACGGACTACCGAGAATAACAGAGCAACTCGAAACTAATATTGAAGCGAACAAAAAAAATGTAGACGCGTATGGAGGGGAAATAAAAACAATCAAAACTGATGTTGAAGCGATTAAGGACAGACTACCTAGAATGACAGAGCAACTCGAAAAAATGAAAACACCTCATGGGATCATCGGCAGTGGCGTATACACGGTTCAATACGGATCATTCGATTGGACTCCTACGCGTAATGCAATAGATGTCACCGCAATTGTTAAGGGTATTTATCGATTGACATTGATTTCGGCGATGCAGTTCAGTATATCATCGCCGAGTTCATCCGGGTTTAACAATACAATATCAACAATCATCGACAAGGATACAATCGAACGGTTTATAATTAAAGCCGTTGATAGCAGTCTATTTAGGGCAAACATCACATGGTATGCGGAATTTGTAGTGGATCTAAGTAATTAAAAACACTAGCTCTTTTAAAATAAAAATGACCACCAAGGTAATTGAATCAGAGGTATCACCGACGTCACATCAATATCGATTCGATACCGCAAAAGAATTCTCCGCGAACTTAAAAACGCTTTCCGAACAATACCGTGCAAAAATAAAAAAATACCGTCGTAAAATAACCGCCATCGACGCGGTCGTGTACTCGGTGTCGGGTATAGTAGCTGGCACCGGTGTTATTTTATCCACGGTAACCACGATAGCCCCGATCGCTGTTCCAATCGCTATCTCCGCGATGACAACAATTGCTGGAGTCGCCAACGCAATCACTAAAAAGATATCATCGTGTTTTCAGAAAAAACTCAACGAGTATACAGTAAAACATCAAATAGTATCCGACGCGTACTCGAAATTATCCGGGTTGATCTCATTATCGATTGATAATTTGTTCGTATCCGATGTTGAATTCTCCGCGATGGTCCAGTTATATAGCTCCGCGATGTCAAAAATCGAGGATTTTTAACTGGAAGCCGGAACCACCTGGTTGCTGAAATTAGACACTAAAGACAACGAATAATAATAATGTCGCTGAACCCCGAAGGGTTTCAGTTGCTTCAGCGGATCGCGGAGAACACCACTCCGGTACAAACAAGTATGATATCAGTGACATCAACGAAACCCGAATTCAGTGTGAACTTTCCATCACCGGTTCCAGTGAAGGAAATAGCGCTGGCAAAATTGCGAATATATCACAGTTGGCCTAATATCCGAGCGGACGCATTTAACGGACAACAACCTAATAACTCGCTGGTTTTTGCATGGACAAATAAACCCAATGGAACCCCAGACTGGAAGGAGGTTACAATACCAACTGGGTCATACCAAATAGAACAAATCAATGGAGAATTTCAGCGCAGGATAAAATCGATCACAGGAAAAGAATCAAAAATCGCTATTACGGTTCATGAACCGACGTTATCGTCGACGATTGAAATAAGCACACCGGGGTATATGGTTGATATCTATAACAGTTCAATAAGAACCATACTAGGATGGCCTAAGAATCCACCTCATGAAATCCCCGCGGGCAAGCAATCGTATCATGAGATTAATCCCACTTATCGAATTGATTTGTCTATCATAAAAGGCGCGTTATTACCCAGCAGGTTTGTATTTCAAGACAGGAATAACATGCAATGGCATTTTTCGTATAAGCAAACTCCTAAATTATCCGCCGCGGCCAGAGTTAGTTTAAATGATATCACTGGTATGTTTGCCGAGATTAATCATTATTACCAATTACAACTAGAACAGCTACGGGAAACAAAAGAACGAAAACACGTTGAGGTGTTAAATCAGCTTATATCAGACATGGAATATATCAATGAACGAATCGTTAAAACAATATCCGATAGCAGCGATGATAATAAACAAAAATTCCTAACCGAGTATAATATCGCAGAAGCCGATTTACCCGATTTCAAGTTTCCAGGATACAACGCGCCAGAACTAAGAAAGTCTCTTAATGATTTTCTCGGTCCATCAACTCATATCCTCAGACACGATAACGGAGATGGTGGTAGGCATATTGCTCCATACAACGTAAATATCGCATCGGTGATAGCAATTAATCTAGTGTGTGATGTTATCGAAGGGAGTTACCAGGTGGATACCAAGCAATCAAATCAGGCTCAACAGGGGTACATCCTTTATTCATTTTCACCAACAGCCCCTCCGGGATTTTTAATCGTTGAGAGTCCAATTAATCCGGTCTATATGCGATGCCATGATCGGTTTTTAACAAGAATTAATTTCAGACTTACCGATCAGTCAAATAACCTAATTGATCTGCAAGAGGAGGAGTTAGTGATCACTCTGTTTGTAAGATCATAGCAGCAGGGGGGGCGATGACATCGACGCGGTCGTCGATGTGCTTACCGGACGCTGACGACGCTGGGATCGGCGCGCAGAAGGTATTAATTAAACCAAATGACGTCCGGACGATCCTCTCGACGACGACGTCGTTTTTTTTTTACCAGGCGCTGACGACACTAGATCGTTGAGTGCAGAAAGTAATAATTAAGCCAAATGACGATTGGACAAAATGTCGGATTCGCCCCCCCTGCTGCTCGTTGACGAAGAAGAAACCAGATTGACTAGGAGTCAAATGTTGGACATCACCGAGACCAGTATTTAAACTTCATTTCAAAAACGATATTGAATCATTACCTAAAGAACTACAAGAGAAGATTTACAAGGAAGTTTGGCAGGGGTTTGCCAGAGTGAAATCTCAATGGGTCACTGTAGAACTTTTGTGTCGAGAAATTCATAAGAGGAAAGTGAAAAAAGTCAACCAGTGTGTTAGATTTCTTTGGGTCAAGGGTGCATTTCTCCTATTGTATCGCTTTAGACCGTTTACATCAAAAGAGTTCAGTGACATTCTTGGACGTTACCCTGAATGGCAGTGGTCAGAAATTACTCACTATGTGGATTACTTTTGTGAATTGTACGGACTGACCTATTCATGAATACTTTACAAGAGAACATTCGTGCTTTGCCTGTGGAGTTGAGAGAAAGGATTTACCGAGAGCTGGTCAAAATACAAGTGAAACGTAAAGAACAATTGCATCCGTTACGTCACCGGTGTTTGAACCACTGGTACCTGAAGGCTATACAAGGATTGATTCAATTGAAAGTGTTCCATCGGACAGACATTGATCAACGATCCTCTAGTTTTAAAAAGGATTGGTTTGGTATGGACGATTGTAGTTACATCATTGTAAACGTACTGCATCGAATTCCAGAGGAAGAGTTAACGAATTACCAATATCTTGAACACAATGTCAACTTAGTGAAAGAGGAAACTTCTGAACGAATTGTAATGTGTAGATTAGTGACTCAACGATTTAAATTCGACACTGAAGTGAAACCATGTTTGTGCAAAGAGTACATTTCTTGTGTCAGACCAAAGAGGATTTAGTATGACCTATTCATGGATACTTTGCTAGAGAACATTCGTGCCTTGCCTGTGGAATTGAGAGAATGCATTTACCGAGAGCTGGTCAAAATACAAGTCAAACGTAAAGAACAATTGCATCCGTTACGTCACCAGATCTTTAACCACTGGTACCTGAATGGTATAAGAGAACTGATTCGTCAGAAATTGTTTCAGTGGTCAGACCTTGTTCAATACTTCCAGGCCCCCGATGATTCACGTGTTGATCATTTTGGTTACTTCGAGATTCACCTAGAGCAACCCATTGAGGAAGACGAGGTAAAGGATTACCAACATTTGTTACGTGGAATCTACTTAGCGGAAGAGGAAACTTCTAATCGAAATCTGAAGTTCAGGTTACAGTATGCAAGATTTACATTCCCAACTGGAAAAAGAACATCACTGGCTAGAAAGTACGTGTATTCTTTTCGAAACAAAGAGACTATAAAAACAGGCTGTTATGCCACGACTTATGTCGTATGTAATCCAACAGATTCCGTGGAAGGAACTCAATGACCATATTCAAACCGTGGATCATTACCATCAATTATTACAAGAACTGTATCCATTCAATTTGGGACGACAAGTGGTGTGTGTCTTAGTGACTTGTTTTCTGGGATTTCGTTTACCAGCCGATTCTTTGTGGACTCTTTACGATCAGTACTTACCACCTCCATGGCCATAAATGGTCACGAAAAACTCCTTTTGCTCAAAGCCTTGCGGTTTCATCTGGATACTTCTCGACCTCAACAGGAAAAAAAGATTCGTCAACTTTTAGCTACCCAAGACGTGTATGACGATGTGTGTGTAGCTTGTGACTTACATCCCCACTGGACAGATGTCCGTGCCTGGAAAGAATGGGGTTTTGAGGCTTGGACCCAAGAAGTGGCCCAGTATGCACGAGAGTTGTTCAAGGAAAAAAGTTACTTTTCAACCCGTGTTAGTGACGGTGCCAGAAGAACCCGTCACCCAGGACAGGACTGTCGTGGACAGACCTGAAAGACCCTTTCGGGAGGACACTTGTGTGACCTTACCCCCTACTATAGAACTGGTTAGAACATTACCCAAAACATGTTGTACAGACACTTGTGTTTATTCCACGTTCATCGTTATCATGTGCCTTTTATTGTTGTACTTAAGCCTTTGGATTTTATGTATTTTTGTCTTTCGTATTCATGTTTGAAAAAAACATTCAATAAACGTGTTCTGAAAAAGTATATAAACTCTTGTCTTGTTTGTTTTTCGTGTCACAAGTGACATTTCTCACACCATGGCTACCTCTGCTGTCTCTGCTCCCTCTTCCTCTACTGTCAAAGTCATCGACGAACACTTAGATCGTGCCAGTTGGGAGGCTTTGTATCTTCGCCATCCCTTTAATATGCTCATTGCTGGACCTAGCGGTTCTGGCAAAACCGAATTCGTCAAACGTTTGATCGAACATAAACATCATTTGATAGATCGGCCCCCTCAAAGGATCGTGTGGTGTTACAAAGAGTGGCAATCGGCGTACAGCCTCTTGCGAGAAAGTCAAGGCGATTCCATCGTGTTTGTGGAAGGCATTCCTAAAGAAGATGACGGCATCGTCTCTGACTCCCGTCAAACCCATTTGGTCATTTTCGACGACATGTTAGGAGAAGACGAAGAAGAAATTAAATTGTGGTTTACGCGCAAAGGGCATCACCGTAATGCCAGTGTCGTTTGCATCACCCAAAATTTGTTTCAACAAAGTAAAGCCCATCGCACCATCAGTCTCAATGCGCATTACGTGGTCTTGTTTAAAAGCCCTCGAGATAAATCGCAAGTGCAAGTCTTAGCCAAACAGTTAGGAACGCCTTGGCTAACTCAGGCGTACGACGATGCCACTCAAACGCCACACGCCTATTTACTCGTCGATTTGAAACCTACGACCCCCGAGGATTTGCGATTTCGTACCCACTTGTTTCACCACTGGTGCCAAGACGGAGGGCCTGTCCTGTACACGTCTCCGTCCTCGACTTCATTTCACTCCCCATGAAAAAAATCTATAAAAACCTCAGACCCTTTTTCGTCTGTCTCACACAGTGTGAACATGACGTCCCTTCAGTCGCATCTTCCCATCAAATTGATTCGTGCCTTGTATGGCATCAGTCGAGAAAAAGACCCACAAACACGAGCTCGTGTCTTAGAAGCTAGTCTCAAAGAAGTCTTACGATGGTTCACGGTGACGGCACGTCAATTACTCCAAGGAATCATTCAGATTTCTCATCAAACCAAACGCTTTTTCGATCGAAACAAAGTCGCATTGGTCCAACTGGCCGATCCCCGCATCGACACTCAAACCAAAAAACAAATCATTTTGAAACCTGGAGGGAGCGGTACTCTAGGAGGGGTCATCATTCGCTCACTCTTAAGATGGGATCCTAATGCCCCCAAAGTTATCCCCAAGACAAAAGTCCAACGAAGCCCCAAGAAGAAAAAGACCAGGTCCCCAAGAAGAATAACTTCTCCAGTGGCAGGACCCTCCTCTTACCAGACACCACCTCGGAAAAAGAAAAGAAGCCCCCAGAAAAAGAAACAGAGAAAAAGTCCCCAGAAAAAGAAAAGTCCACAGAAGAAGAAAACTAGTCGCAAGAGAGGCACTTCGGCCAGGACGCAACCTTACACTCGCAAACCACGACCTGCCACAGCGGTGACTGCGTCTCCGGCAGCCTCACGTTTATCCACTTCTCCGTTGATGTCACCAGGAACTGAAGAGTACTTGGAGACGTTGATCACACCAAGAACTTCTCCGTTGATGACCCCCAAAAGAACTTCCCCAGTGGCAGGACCTTCCAATTTAGCGGCAGTGGCTGCTGCTCACAAAGTACCTTCTCCCAAAATCAAAGTCCATGAAAGATCGGGCATGTTACAAAGTTTACTGGATTTGTCCAAGCAAGAACTGGCTCGATTTAGTCCGTTACGTACCCCTGCACGACGTGTCATGCCTGTCCTCAAACTAATACGCCGTAAAGACAATCAGTGGCGACGCGTTCCAGTATAAAAAAGGCCTGTGACCGAGTAGGGTATCAGTGTTTTTTTGGTGCTCCTGAAGACTCAAAGATGTCACCCTCCAGAAAACCCCAAGGAAAGAAAAGGAAAGGACTGCCACCACGTTTAGCCAAACATGGGGACCTGTTATCTGTCCTGTCCAAAGCTTCTCCGCCCCTACGACAAAAACTCATTCAAACGGCCTCCAAAGAGGTCATCGATACCGTGTGCGAATGTTGTTTGAACGTTTTGAAAGGCACGATCCCTTTGTCCAAACACCAGAAACAATGCTTAAGCAAACATCGTCACGTTCTTCGCCAAATGGTTCGAAAATTTTTTTTACCTCTCTTGTTAGGTCCCATACTGAAAGGAGTCTTGGGAACCATGTTGGGAGGACTAGTGGGAGCAAGATAAAAAGGCCCTCGGAAGTCCCAAGATCTCAGAATTGACCCCTGACAACCCCATGGAAGGACGAAAACTAGCTTTAGTGCCTTACAAACGATGGATGGAATACCATCGGTGGCAAGAACAACGCACCCCGCATTTACCTCCCAATCCCAATTTGAGCGAGATGTCCCAGTTACAACACGAATTGCAGTCCTTGATGGATCGCCAAAATTTGTCCGAAACAGAAAAATCGCAAAAGTACGGTCAACTCTTGCAAAGACTGCAACTCTTTCACCAGAAAGCTTTAGACGAAACAGCTCTACCCACTCTGAAAGATTTTAAGACCTTGATGAAAAGTCCAGCACCGTCACCAGTACCAGTAACGGTACCAGTGGTCAAGACAGGAAAAGGAAAAGAAGAAGAAGAAGAAGGGTTTCAAACTCCACCAGAAAAAGTACGCAAGTTAACAACACCATCTACCTCCAGAATTGGATGGATTAAAAAGATGATGGCCACCCCTTCTTCATCACAAGAGAAAAAGAAAGTGAAGACAGAAGCGAAGACAGAAGTGAAACAAGAACCAATATCCCCCGTTCAGACATCCTCCTCTTCAACACCTATTGCTGGCCGCACACGCAAAGCATTGCAATCCAAGAAAATACCCCAAGAGAAAAAGCGTAGCATCCTCCAAGAGTGGGTGTCTTATTAACACACCAACCAACACAAAAAATGGAAAAAGTCTTAGCCAGCATTTACTACGATCCCTCCCATCCTGCAGGTTACGCAGGAGTTCAAAAATTGTATCGTGCTGCCGAAACTCGACTGAAAAGTCTCCGTTTACCTCAAGTGCAACGATGGTTACAAGAACAAGCTACCTACACTTTACACAAACCCATTCGACGCAAGTTTGCCAGAAGTCGCACCCGAGTGGAAGGCATCGATCATCAATGGCAAGCCGATTTAGCCGATGTCTCTCATTTGGCCAGCTACAATCGTGGTTACAAATATTTGTTTTGTGTCATCGACGTCTTTTCCAAATTTGCCTGGGTCGTACCCTTGACTTCCAAATCCAGCAGCGAGTTAGTGCGAGCCCTGCAACGGGTGTTGAAACAAAGCCGTCGTCACCCTCTTCGATGGCAAACGGACAAAGGCACCGAATTTCTAAACCAAGCTTTCCAAAAAGAATTAAAGAAACGTGACATTCATTTTTTTACCACCGAGAATCCCGAAACCAAAGCCAGCATCGTGGAACGTTTTCAACGCACTTTGAAAGAACGCATGTGGAAATATTTTACGCATCACCACACTCTGAAGTACATCGACATCTTACCACACCTGGTGCAAGCGTACAACCAATCTTACCATCGAAGCATCGGACGTGCCCCGCAGGACGTGACTCCCGACAACGAAGTGCTGGTGTTTGAACGCCTGTTCGGTACGTCCCCGACGAGGGCTGTCCCCAAGAAAAGTGGAGAGTTGGCCGTAGGAGATTGGGTGCGCATTGGCAAAACCAAACGCACTTTCGACAAAGGTTACTTACCTAACTGGACGACCGAATTGTTTCGCGTCACTAGACGAGTGCATGGCCGTCATCCTGCCGTCTATAAATTGGAAGACATGAACGGAGAAGTGCTCAAAGGAACGTTTTATTTGCCCGAGTTACAACGTGTCACCAAAAATGAAGACGACGTGTACGACATCGAAAGCATTCTCGAACGCAGAACCCGTAAAGTGAGCAAACGACGTGTCAAAGAAGTCAAAGTACGTTGGAAAGGATATCCACCCAGTTTCGATTCTTGGATCGACGCTTCGCAAGTCATCGACTATAAAAAGAAGAAGTGACCATCATGCCCTTTCACACAGCAGACGCAGCTACGTCGACCAGTCGTTCTTCACCCAGTTCTTCTGTGCAAGATTTACAAAAACAACCCTTGTGGGTGTGGTGTGGAGAACGTGTGCCTAAAACGCAAATCGTCTTTTTCTGCCAAATCTTCGTGGTGTATTGTGTCATCGGGGCAGCCATTGCCAATTTGAGTTTGCAACAAGGAGACAAACAATTGTGGACCATTTTATTGAGCAGTTGCATCGGTTACCTGCTTCTCAATCCCTCCCTGAAATTCTCCTCTAACGGGAACGTTGTGTCCAGTGCCAGTGCCAGTCACCACTCCAACCACAATCAGAACCCCATTTTGGGCGGAGACACGCCTCTGACGTCCATTAATAACCCCTCGGACAGCCACAGAACTCTGGAATTATGAGTCACCAAAACCAATTTTACTTAACCTTACCCAGTGACAGTTCCATGGAGGTGTTTTCCCACAACACGTTGTGCTGTTACACGGCCAAATTACCTCAGACCATCCCCTTAGATCACGAAGCCCATTGGGAAGTGGCTTTAGTGGAAATGATTCACCCGACCCAAGTCCTCAATGTCCTTCCCAATCAAAATGTTTTTGATGTGGAAGTTCATGACGAACAATTGCAACAGTACTTGGATACCTATGGCAAATATGACAAGAAAACCCCGGGCACAAAAAATCAAAAGTACACCACCTATCACTTGTTCATTCCCCAGGGTATTATTTTAGTGGTCAACATTTGGTGAGCACCATTACCTCCAGGTTTAATGTCGTGTTTCTGAAAGCTTTGGAAAGTGTCAAAAAAAGTGTCACCATGGAATACCACAAAACAGCTCGTCGCTTCTTGATGAAATTTGACGGGAGTAAAATCCTGTCCATTTTATTTTGTCCTGAATTGTTTGACATGTTGGGCGGAGACATGGACATGAGAATGGCCATGATGAAGAGAAACGAATCACCCATCGTTTACGACAACGAGTCTTTTAGCAAGTTATTTCGTGCCCCGGTAGAACTGAACCAAGGACTGAATTTGATGTTTGTGTACTCCGATGTGGTGGAGTATAACGTGGTGGGACACACCTCTGTACCGTTACTGCGTGTCATTCCTTTCAAAGTGGATTCTGCCACGAACGCTGACGAGGAAGGTGGAAACACTTATCACGTCCACCGCGAATTTGTCCATCCGCACTATTTGCCTGTCAGCAAGTCGTATTTGGACACGGTCAACATTACTATAAAAGGAGATTTGGGACAAAATATTCCATTCACCAAAGGAAAAGTCACGGTGAAACTCCATTTTCGAAAACGGTTCTCTCACGATTCGTAAGTAAGTCATGTATCCAGTGTACCGAGGGGTTGCTCGACAGCGAGGACACGGTTTAGGAGACATGCTGAAATCGGCCTTTCGTTCGGTGGCTCCGGTGTTGAAACCGATGGTGACACGCGGATTGCACGCCTTGAAAGATGTGGCACTGACGCAAGGCAAAGAATTTCTCCAAAATGTCATCATCGACAAACAAAACCCTAAAGAAGCCTTCATGAGGGCAGGCAAAAATGTCTTGCTGCAAACGGGTAAAGACATTTTGGGCCGACGAGACACACCTATAAATGCCCTGCACGCTACCGAGTCAGGCATTCAGCAAGGACAAGGCAGAAAGAGACGACGAAGAAAACACCCTTTCACCAGACTTCAAGCGAGAAAGGCCAAGAAAAGAAGAACCGTTCGAGACTTAGACGTTTTCGATTATTGAGAAAGAGAAAAAATGATGCACCGAGAGTCTTACGCTTGTTCCAAGACGGAACTGGACCTGTTTGCCATGCCCCCACCATGATGACCATGCAAGAATCCCAGTGGGTGGAATTTCATCCCGTCTCCTCTTTGACGGAATCAGCTCCCATCGAGTTTGAAATCAAAGGACAACCCGAAGATTACATCGATCTGAATAGCAGTTACCTGTATTTGAAAGTGAAAGTGATCAAAACGGACAACACCAATCCAGGAGGCGATGCTAGAGTAGCTCCTGTCAACAATTTCATGCATTCCTTATTTAGCGAAGTGGACTTGTACTTGAATAACAAACTGGTCAGCAGCAGCATGGATACTTACCCATATCGTGCCTACTTGGAAAATCTCTTGACGTACGGAAAAGAAGCCAAGAATACTCATCTGGATGCTTGCGTGGTATGGAAACCTGACACAGCAGGTGTAGGCACGTTTAGCGACACAGTCCTGACAGAAGATGACAATCCTCACAATGTGGGGTTTAACGACCGTCGTAAGAAAATTCTGCAAGGGCGAAGTTTAGAACTGATGGATCGTTTGCATTTGGACATGTGGTTACAAGAAAAGTATTTGCTCAACGGGGTGGATATCCGTCTGAGACTGAATCGTAGCAGTGCCACTTTCCATTTGATGGCCCATGCCAACGAATACAAAACTATCATTCAAGAAGCCCGACTTTACGTGCGTCGTGTGGAAGTGTTACCTAAAGTGGGAAACGACGTCAGTCAGACGTTGAGCAGAACGACTGCCAAGTATCCGATACGACGCGTAGAAGTGAAAACGTTCACCATTCCTGCTGGACAGCGATCTATGATGGAAGATCATCTGTTCCAAGGACAGTTACCCAAACGTTTGATTGTTGGTATCGTCAGGAATTCAGCCTTCAACGGAACCCACGATCAAAATCCTTTTGAGTTTCAACATTACAATGTGTCCAAGATCGAAGTCAGTCGCGACGGCAAGACCTTGTGTACCCGACCCTTTGAGCCCAACTTTGGTGTCGCAAAGAATTATTTGAGATCGTTCTTGTCCCTGTACGAAGCCACGGGACAGTTAGGAACCAACACCAGTCACGGTATTTCGTACGACGATTATGCAGGAGGCTATGCTTTGTGGGGTTTTGATTTCACTCCAGACCAAGGCAGCGACGAGGGACATTTCCACCCTATAAAATCAGGCCAAATTCGTGTGGAACTTCAGTTTGCAAATCCACCTCCAGATCACACAGTGAACGTCATCCTGTATGCAGAATTTGACAATACCATAGAAATCAACAGTTTGAGAGAAGTCATTCTAGATTACTAGAAGTCATGGAAGACTGTTATCCCTCTTTACCTAGTGGAGAAACTTTGGACATGAAATGTGAGGAGACTGTGGAAGAAGAAGAAGTGATCATAATGAAGTCGAGATGGCCAGAACAAGAAGCCCATTTAGTCTCCTGTTTTGCCAAACACTTGGTCGATAAAATGACGGAATTGATCAAGAAAAATTGCTATGGATGTCAAAACGATCATCCCAGTCAAATTCAACACGATAAATGCCTAATGTTAAGTCAAGAAGAAAAATTGGACGAGTATCTGGACGAAGCTTGGAGTCTCATCTCGAACAAAGACGTGTTGCACCAGTGGTATAAAGACTTGCGTGAACATTCTTGTCCACCATTAACCACTCAAGAGATCCATCGTATCGAAGCTCTCCTGAATCAGAGTGAGCAAACAGAACGAATAACCGTTTATTCGTCAGACATTTTCAAGCAAAAAGTCAGGATCGAATTGACGACTTATTATTACCTGTGAAGAAGAAAACACAAAACAATGGATACCTGGGAACTTTATTACCTTTTGAACCACAGTTCGTATACGGCTTCTTGGAATCCTGTCGTCTGTGCTAAAGATGAACTCCCTCATCACAAACCTAAAGACCATCAAGCTTACGTGATCAACACGGACGACAGTCATCTCCCAGGAACCCACTGGGTAGCCGTCTACTTTCCTCAAGAAGGATGTGTGGAATATTTCGATTCGTACGGATTGCCCCCTTTGGAAGACGATATCATCGACTTTATGAGAAGAAATGCTCAAACCACCCGATTCAATAATGTGAAATTACAAGGCACAGATTCCTTGGTGTGTGGACAGTACTGTGTGTATTTTCTGCATCATCGCAGCCTGGGCTATTCCTTAGAACATTTAGTGACTCATTTCAATCCTCGTTCTTCTGCTAGAAACGATGTGAAAGTAGATCGATGGTTTTGTGACCATTATGCTTATCTTTTGTCTCTAGCTAGGAAACGTAGTGTCCATCAATGGCCTAATGATTTCCAACAGTGGAAATCACAATTTCATTCACAACGTTGTCAGCCCTGTTTAAAGTAGGTTGTAAAATGAGAAAAAAATGTTTGTGATTTGAAAAAATTGTTTGATGTTATAGTGTTGGATTATTGTAAAAAATGTTAGAGTTGTTGTTTAGTGTTAAGTGATTTTTGAATAAAAAATGTTGTGTTTTGAAAAAATGCTTTTGTCTTTTGTTTAGCTATAAGAATGTTGGATTGATGCTCTTTCATTTCTTACTATCCCTCTCATGAACGTTGCGGCTCGAAAAACCGTGTGGGGGATGTTTTCCTTCACGTCCGCGCTTTGACTTTAAGAACAGGCTTGTTCCCAGTCTAACCATCCATTGTCGACTCATCCTCCTACGAAGATGTGATCCAAACTAGCTAAGCTCAACGAAGCCTACGTGAATTTGCATAGGGTCAGACACAGTCTGATACCGAAGCCAGAAGAAATAGAGAATGTGAGAATGTTAAAAATCACTGAAGACCTGATAGAAGAGCTCTTCAGAGAAGAAATGAACAGGGAGAAAGAAGAATGGACAGAGAAGTACAGACTTCAGAGACAGCAGCAACAGCAGCAACAACAGCAGCAACCTGAAGCTGACAGAAGCTTTGTCGATTGCCGTATCGACACCAAAGAGTTCTTCTCTTTCCGAAGAAGCAGACCTATCGCCAGAAAGTCTATCCTCAGAGGACATCGCATTCTTAGAAACTAAAAAAGAATGACATAGCAAAACAAAAAAAAAACAGCCCTTTTCAGGGCTACCCAATACTCTAGAAAAGAAATAACGATCCATTTGCCAATGTGTGTAGGTAGAGTAGTGTGAAAATAAACACTAACTATTTTTTAAAAAAAATGTCAGGGTATGTGTTTGTGTGTTTGTGTTTGTAAGTGATTAAGTAAGTTGGTATGGATAGTAGATTAAAATAATGTCTTTTTTGGTGTTTGAGGTGTATATTTGGGGTTAAATTGGATTGCTTGCGTATGTAAATAGTCTATTGAAGTGATTTAAAAAAAATTTTAATATAGTGATGGGTAGCATAAAAAGTGAGTGAGTGTTTCTTTTAGGTCCGCGCGTTGTTGTTGTTTTTTTTGGTTATGATCTAGGTAAGATGAATTTTATGTTTTTAGGGGGATGTTTTCCATCACGTCCGCGCTTTCAGTATAAATTGAAACTCGCTCGGCAGTCCAGCTACCCTTGTTGATTGATCAACACAAGAATGAATAGCAGAATAGTGAAACTGTTAGAACTCCAGATGCACCTGGAATATGCCAGGCGCATAGTAAACGAACTATCAGCGGAGGCTATCGCAGAAGAAGCAAGAATGAAGAAAGAAGAGGAGGAGAGAAGAGAGAGGGAAGAAGAGGAAAAGAAAAGAGAAGAGAGGATGTCGTTCAATATTCCCGAGACAGAGGATTGGGGTGTTGAAGCGAATCATCCTCCCTCTGCGCTCCCCAGAAGAAAGGTGAAAGAAGACTGGGGAAGAAGATGCGTGTGTGGCGCAAGGCCAGGAAGGTGCAACCATTAGATAGGTGCATCTGGAGTTTAAAAAAAACCAACAGCCCTTTTCAGGGCTACCCAATACTCTAGAAAAGAAATAACGATCGATTTGCCAATGTGTGTAGGTAGAGTAGTGTGAAAATAAACACTAACTCTTTTTTAATAGTGAAAGTGTATGTGATTGTGTGTGTGTTTGTGTTTGTAAATGTTGAAGTAAGTTTGTGTTTGTAAATGGTGAAGTAAGTTTGTGTGAATAGTAGATTATGGGTTTATTTATTGATTCTTAGCGTATGTAGAGAGTATAGTTGTGGTTATATGAAATGAGAAAGTAGGGGGATGTTTTACTTCACGTACGCGCGATGTTAGGTCATGATCTAGGTAAGATCAATTTTATGTTATTAGGGGGATGTTTTCCTTCACGTCCGCGCTTTCACTATAAGAACCCACAGTGTTCGTTGTTCAAACCATTCTGCAAAGAATAAAAAGAAGATGGCGTCAAACCAAATGGACAAAATACAAACCTTGCAAGACGTTTTAGACAACTTAGGAATAATGGAACAGATGCTAATAAGACTCGTTGAAGACCATTATTCCTATAGTCCCCATCGTGTAAAGATGGAAATTAATAACTTAAGAAAAGCAAAGGACAAGATTAGTGGTGTCATGAAAGAGATAAAGGAGGAGAAGGAGGATGAAGAGGAAAGAATAAGAATACGCAAATGGAACGAAAAAATTGAAAAAGAAGAAGAAAATGAAAAGAGGAAGAAAGAAGAGGAGGAAGAGAAGAAGAAAGAAGAGGAGGAGAAGAAAAAAAAGAAAGGGAAGAAGAGTGTAGGAGATAAAATAAGAACTTGGTGGAGAAAAAGAAGAAATTAGAAGAAGAAGAAGAAGAAGAAGAAGAAGAAAACCCAAAGGCCCTTTTCAGGGCCCCCATATTTCTCGAAAAGAGATAGCCTTTGAATTGCCTACCCCTTTTTTTATTTTATTTTTTATTTTATTTTTTATTTTATTTTTTATTTTTTTTAAAAAAAAAAATAGAGACCCTCCCTATTTCAATTTTACATAGACCCTATACAGTCCCAGGTTTTTTTTGGCCATGTTAAATTTACATAGACCCTATATTGTCCCAGGGTTTTTGGCCATGTTAATTCCCATAGACCCTATATTGTCCCAGGGTTTTTGGCCATGTTAATTCCCATAGACCCTATATGTTCCCAGGGTTTTTGGCCATGTTAATTCCCATAGACCCTATATGTTCCCACGATTTTTCTCCATGTTAAATTTACATAGACCCTATATGTTCCCAAGGGTATTTTTAATGATAAGTCCCATAGACCCTATACCATCCCCATTCACTACTGACGCTTAGATTTGTATTCGATAGAAATGACCGTAAACTTAGGAATTTCGCTTCAAGTAATCTTTTTATCTTTACCCTCAATCGATTCTTAATCATCCGAGACTTTCTGATTCTCAAATGATTATTAAAATTTACACAGAGATAGATAACTTAAAAATTAAAGAAATTATTAGATTGCAGAGTTGATATAAAAGAAAAATTGTAACAAAATGGCCAACCACATTATAATCTGTGAACATATTTCAAACTATTTGATAACTAGGCGATACAATTAATAGCTATCATGGAGTCCTTGCAGATCTTTGGAAGGGGAGAAAACTCAGATAAGTTACTGGGTATCAATGAATCTTTATAGACTTATCCACCATATATTGTAAACTGGGTTTGCCTGATTGGTCAGTTTCTGTTCCCAAAAATAACTAATAGCCGTGAAAACTATTACGCATTGCACTATATTGTTTGACACAGACAGCTTTATTAAAGATGACTTCAATCTTTCAAAACCTGTTGGTGTCCTTACTAGCTGATTTCGCCCGATTCCATTTCCCTCTCAAATAATACACCAAAATAACGGTCACTAATATCACAGAGGGGATGATAACAGCTGGTATTACGATCGCTGTTAGTGACCGTGATTTGCGTTCATTTTTCGGCCATAATTCTGGAAATAAAGATATAAGTCGCATTTAAACTGCAAATATAATCCTCTCTCTCTCTCTCACACACACACACACACACACACACACACACACACATATATATATATATATATATATATATATATATATATATATATATATATATATATATACGCATACATTGATCTAAGTGAGCTATCTGTATCGACTGATACACATTGAGAGTTCTTTGTTTTACATTTTTTTTAAATGAGCAAACAAATTCAACAAAGTTAACTTCATTACTGGCTGAAACTAAACATCTATATTTTCATAGGAATAAGCATATATTTGCAATTTAAAAATTGGACCTTCATCCTCTATTCAGTCCGATTAGAATATATCTCTGTAATGTCCAAATGCTGACTCTAGTATTCTGTGTTCTGCCACATGTGCTGGCTGATACGAATACTTTTTAGGGCCTAAAGTAGGGACTGGTATTACTGATAATAATACCTTTTAGGGCCTAAAGTAGGGACTGATTTTACAGAGCAAGCAAATATGAGTTTATTTTCATCATTTCCATCTCGTGTTAGAACATATCGACAATTTTGACGGAGCCTTAGAACAGAGCATATTCCCTGCATAAAACATAAAAGCTGCTGACACCACATGGTGATGGCATAGGGTTGTTATTTCACATAGGGTCTAGCAAACTTCATCAACCTTGCATTCAACCCAGCCTTCCTGAAAATAATAGTTAGAAAACACAGGTTCTCATTCATAACGATTAAACGTATTTCGTATCTTTAATAAGCTGACACCCACACAAACATTCGAGTTTACAAATTTGAAGTGTTACATGACTATTTCAAACAATGCATGTCATGTGATCCGAAATATTGCGGGCTACAATGTCCTTAGCGTCAGCGGTCAACCAATCACATGATGCAAAGAACCTAGTGTAGGGAAAAAGCCACCAGTAATTCGATTACGTAGGGCTCAAGAATTGGCGATCATGTTACTGAACAAAGATGAATCGTGAGTAGAATCCTGTAGTAAATAATGGATATGCCACTCATATTTTAGTCCAGTCAAGTTAAAATTAAGTTTTAATTGTTTTTTCAACTGATAAAATTAATGTTTATCGGTTTCCAGCTGGTGTGGATCGATACAGTGCTACTTATTTTCGCAAGACCCTATGTTTGCCACTACAGCATGAATTTCAGATTTTCGATACTGGGTACACTCTAACCTCCCATCCCAACATAAGTATCCAAGTATATAAGGTAAAAAAGAACTAGGACCAGTAAGACCATCTGTCGCTGTAGATATTTAAGATGTTCCTGCTCTCTACTACATCGCTGTCACTTACTGTAGCAATGTACTGTTTGGATACTCATTTGTTCTCTAAAACTGTTTGGATTTTAAATTGCAATCTGGATTGAAAGCCCCGTTACAAGAGACTAGGGTCACCACAATTCACTTGCATTGTAATTGGGCATAGGGCATACGTTGATTCCTTTCGCACTTACTATTACTAGAGCAAATAAGCGATATTCAATATTCATACGTTTCACCATTCAGCTGCAACTGTGTTCTGGAAAACAAAGTGTTACATGAATAGTTAGCTGTCAGTAATTAATGTATAATGTCAACATCTTACCTGTGTAATTTGCACACAGATGTTTAGCGTCTCCCTGGAAACAACGTCTTGATTCGCCCAAAGCACATACGATGTATATTTCATGCTCCAAACCTGAACCAATACTAAGGATGCTGATACTGACCTGGAAATGAGATAATTCTATGAAAAAATCTCTTGTTCCAACACGGTGGCTTATGTTAGGTTATAACCTACTGTCGTATTGTAGGTGAAGACAGTGTCCATTGTATTTTACGGCGGCAGTGTACAAGAATCTCACAAAATTTAATAACCATATGGAAACCTATCTCTGGGAACCCTAATCTGACACCAGTTTACAATATAGTTCGACTAAATTAATTCAACTTAAAATAAACCCAAAATTCCCAAGTCTAAATTCAAAGTTTAAAGAAAACATGTAAGGCATTGACATCATCTTATCGACAGACATAGTAATATCTTGAGAATATGCACAAAGGAAACTTAAATAACTCACGTTGATTAGTTTTTGAGTGCGATTCATCCATATTGGGGACAACCTGGGATTTCCACAACCCTCCAGAGGAAGTTCTGCCATCAAAGTGTCTCCTTCACGAGTTATATGTGGGGTGCATTGGTCTAATGGCGAAACTATGATCGTAGAAAAACATAATAAGGTGAAAAGGAAAATAAATTCAAATTAATATTATCTCCACCTCAAGTTTCCTGTATTTCTAGGACCTTATACTGCTTTCTTTGACAATACTGTATTTCTAGGACCTTATACTGCTTTCTTTGACAATACTGTATTTCTAGGACCTTATACTGCTTTCTTTGACAATACTGTATTTCTAGGACCTTATACTGCTTTCTTTGACAATACTGTATTTCTAGGACCTTATACTGCTTTCTTTGACAATACTGTATTTCTAGGACCTTATACTGCTTTCTTTGACAATACTGTATTTCTAGGACCTTATACTGCTTTCTTTGACAATACTGTATTTCTAGGACCTTATACTGCTTTCTTTGACAATACTGTATTTCTAGGACCTTATACTGCTTTCTTTGACAATACTGTATTTCTAGGACCTTATACTGCTTTCTTTGACAATACTGTATTTCTAGGACCTTATACTGCTTTCTTTGATAATACATACTGCATTATCTTAGATCTGTTTTTGTTTTACCTTTTTCTTCCTTCTTACAAAATTTCAAAGTTTGAGAGAATACTGACGAAGAACATTTGTAGCACAACTCTATTTTACTATTTGTGGTTTTTGTTTTTGTTAGTTCTTAAAGTAATGATGAACAATTTGAAATGCTCCAATCTAATTTCATTGTATAAAGAACAAGACAAATCCATGCGCTAAAACTACCATGATTATTTGCCAATCCTAGACACGCTAACATCAATACAAGAATGTTCTTATCTCGACTGAGAAATCTCTTTTTATAATTTTTGGCGACTTTTATCAACAATTTCACAAAAAGTCATAACGTTTCATCAAAATATAATGATTATTTTGCAAACACACATTTCGAGTAGGCGTTGCACTATACAGCGTTTGAAGGATTATTTCTTGGCATTAAGATCTCTGGAAACAGAGAACAAGCCTGCACTTTATTAATGGTAAATATAATGCATGGTCAGCTTTGGAGAATAAAAGTTTAATTGTAAATTTTAGTCAAATTTTTCTGAATAGACCCTAACGCAGAAGTTGCCGTAATTCTCCACAAGTATTTGTATAAACTCTAGATAGCGAAACCAGCTGTTATAATCGGAAAGACAGTTGTACGAATCATGAGTCAGAACTGCCATTTTGGAAAAACTTTTAGTAGTATATAAAATATTGATAATTTTAATGAAACCAGGCTCGATGCATGGTTTGCACGACGTCATGCTGACGTCATGTTATGTTATTATTGTAATTACATGATATAATATACAATAAATATGTAAAGCTTGACTGCAATGAGAATTTTTTTAAAGCGGACGACAAAAAACACTCACAAACACATAAACGTAGACAAAATAAGTATTTGCATACTGTGTTGATGCCCAGAAAAAGAAACATGCAATCTGAATAAAAACGCTAAAGACTGTTCATTTTGAATAACTAACATTGCAGCATGCTCAAGCATTCCCATGTGGCTGTAAGACTATTTCGTAATAATATTTTTCATATAAAAGATCTATTTCCTTCGTTAAGTATGTGTTTCAAAGAATCACGGATTTTAATTAACAATTCCTTTGCCGGTACAAAGGAGGCAGTGCCCTTTCAAAAGGGGTGGTTTTTTTTATAGCAAAATTAAAAACGTGATAGGCATTTACATTTTTATTTCCGTTTAAATATGTGTGCTGTTCTTAATATTGAATATTAACATAATTTCCATTTCAGTTTTTTTTTTTAATAATAAAAACGTACAACTTCCCTAATAACAGCATGATCGGTCATCGGTTTTCGTTGACCAGTGGAAATACTTCTATTTCTAATTTGTTCAAGTATTCAGTTACATTTTGGTTTATCCTCCCACCATTCGTCTCCGCACATGCGAATTGACTATATGGATCACTGTAATACATTACCTAATACTCCATTCGTTTCCACATATGCAGATTGACTATATGGATCACTGTAATACATTACCTAATACTCCATTCGTTTCCACACATGCATATTGACTATATGGATCACTGTAATACATTACCTAATACTCCGTTCGTTTCCACACATGCGAATTGACTATATGGATCACTGTAATAAATTACCTAATACTCCATTCGTTTCCACACATGCATATTGACTATATGGATCACTGTAATACATTACCTAATACTCCATTCGTTTCCACACATGCGAATTGACTATATGGATCACTGTAATAAATTACCTAATACTCCATTCGTTTCCACACATGCGAATTAACTATATGGATCACTGTAATAAATTACCTAATACAGCCAGATGCACCATGTACTCTATGAAGTCTTGTTTTGACCCAATAGTTAAGACTAGTGTGTAGGTACCGGCGTCAGATCGCGTGGCATTCCAAATCTTAATACTGTTCTCCCCAATGGCCGTCAGTCTGTTCTCATATGAGGGATTGACCACAAAATTGGTGCTGGCCATCCAAGAGGCCAGTTGAATGCCATTGTCTTTGTTCCACGTTTTGGCCTTGATATCGCCAGCAGAAGTGGCAGGTGTGTTAGGAAAGATCAGATTGACCTCGTTAAATTCACAAACATCAACTCTTCTATCATTCGTACCTTCCAGTATTAAAAAAAATATTTACAAACATGCATTCATGAATCATGTGAACGCATATATTAACATAGTCACCAAATCATGGCCAGTAGGTCACAGTGAAAGATATTACAAGTTGAGTTTTAATTCCGTCAATACATGATGAAAATATATGTATAGTTTTATCACTATGATAGCATTAGTCACAGAGAAATTGATGCAAACGTTTGATGGTAAGCGTAGGTAACGTAGAGTAAAAGTTACCTATTGGAGATATATTATGTACTACTCATCAGAATGCCGTGTCATATAAAGTGTATTGTTCAAGATTAAACTGGGACTACCCATCCGATTAACGACATAATCTTAAGATTATCAAACATGATTTAATTCTGTGAGTTCATTTATTGCAAGAGTAGCAAATAGCTTTGTACTACTTATATTGATGAAGCTGAAACGAAACATACATGTATAAATGGGATGTTCTTATAATATTAATCTTATAATATTCATATTATTCGTATTATTATTTTATACAGATTAAGATGACTCAATAAAGGCATGTCATTCTAACTTTAATAATCAATTCGTTGTGTCACTTGCACCCATCGTTAAACTATTAACTTACCATGTTGATTTGTTTGTAGATTATATGGTTACACACTGCCCATACAACCTTCATATCGATCTTCTCAAACACGCATGCGCGAAAGGATAATTTTCAGGAGTAATTGGTTAACTCTAAATTTGCCGTATCGTTTCCAAGGGCAAAGTTCAGTTGGTGAAAATAATAATAGAAACTGACAGAGTTGTTAGTATTTACATCGTGAAGGGCACAAGTTTAACTGAAGATAGACATTAAATTTATGCACAATATTATAGGGTATGATAATAGATTTTAACAATATTATGATAATAGATTTTAACAATAAAGTATGATAACAGATTTTAACAATAAAGTATGGTAACAGATGTTAACAATAAACCATTTTCATTTTCATTATCATTTCAAGATTGTTATCTTCTTGTTAGAACTAGAAAATCGTGTATTGTCCCCTAATTGTATTCTACATAACAACAATGTTTTCAAAAGAATCATACAAATATTTTTTTTTTTAAAGTATGAAAGCGAGTGAGTGCACAAGTAGTGTTTCGTTATGAAATCCAAACAATTAAAATAAATGGGAATATTTTCACGAGATTTTTGTGGGAATTCTCTTTCACTTATTCGCATACACGTAAACTAAAAGGTAGATGTATCCAAAATATAAAAAAAAATGAAATACAAATTTTCTGACTGCGCTACTGCTGAAGAGCTATTATATATATATATATATATATATATATATATATATATATATATATATATATATATATATATATATATATATATATATATATATATATATATTCACATTCAGTTTCAAACAATGAGTACAGAAATCAAATATTACAAATACTTGAATCGAAAGTTATGCTTTGATAGCGTTTTGAAGCCTCGGATTTTTGTGGTTCATATTTTCAACTAAATGTGACAAAATTTAATCATATTTTGCACAAAACTCATAGCCATGAGTCTATGCAGAAAGTATGATACATTGTTATAATAAGGTTTAATCTGACCCTTATAGTATCTACCCCTTTAGACAAATCATTAGATGAGCAAAGAGTACCGTGACGCACATATATATTCCACGGCTAGTGTGATTAGTGAAAATATATATTAGAGAGTAATTTGATCAAAACATTATGTATAAACTTACTACTAAGTTTACATATACAAAATAATATGAATCGCAAATTCTGTGGAACACTGAGATTGCGTTGGGGAACATGCGAGATGAACGAAGTAATTTAAGCACAGATTTACGGTCAGACAAAAAACGATACAATGATTACTAAACATTGCATACATTTCAAAGCAGGGCATCTCCGATACGGTCAACACGTTTGTGATAATCGGTTTGCTAGGAGAAGAAAACATGCGGGTTCTCCTGGACCTGCGTGACAATGTTCAAACAGGTGAGCACTAATTAATTTGTTAGAAACTCCGCATTAAAAGATGGTGCACATAATATATCCTTGCCTCCTTAAAAGACCATATTTCATATGAATTTTAATATCTCGAACTGACACATAAACTTAGCAACACAAAGGCACTATTACTGTAACAGTTAGAGAGCACTAATGCATGATTGCATTCTGAAATTTTAACTAGGATTAAGGGAGATTTCATGCCTTTTCTACTTTCTTGTATTTAACTCTTTGGTACAAAAATACCACTACCTCTAATGAAAAAATAAAAAGTAAAAAAAATTAAACCTGGTTTAAGAATCATCTAAGATTACGATTTTATCTTCAAAATTGAATGATAAGTGCATATTTAAAGAATAACTTTCTCTGAAATGACCGTAGTTCTCCTACTTTGCACAATCCAGCTCTCCTAAAAAATACATACGTAGGAGGAAATGTGATATGATTTGCTTTAGAGCCAGTCTCCTGATTATGACACTATTGAGAAGAAAAAGATATGTATAAGATAACATGTTATACAAACCTCCGGAATTTGGAATTTTTAGAAGAAATAGGAAAACAGCAATCGATAATATGATGAACTTGTCCATGTCCAAATTCTACAACATAAATAAATAAGTAAATGGTCCGTCATGAGTCAATTCAGACTTAAATGTACTCATATTTTAATAATCGGGATAAATATGCATTTATGAGATGCAAGTAGTAAGGTGGGATACCCTAGTGACAAGGGGACTTTAATGTTAAAATAGGGTGTTGTACCCTGGCGACAATGGAAAATTTAACATAGGAGATAAAAGTTTGTACCCTGGCGACAATGGGAATTTAACATGGGGAATAAATCGTGGGACTGTTGAGCGACAATGGGAATTTAACATGGGGAATATATTTTGGGACTGTTGAGCGACAAGGGGAAATGGAACAGGGTCGGGACCCTATTTTAATAAGGTCCCGACCTGATGGGTCTATGGAAATGGAACAGGCGAAAATTGAAACAGGGAGGGGTCTCTATTTTTTTTTTTTTTTTAAAATAAAAAAATAAAAAGGGGTAGGCAATGAAAGTCAAGGTCTTTTCGAGACCTATGAGTGGCCCTGAAAAGGGCCTTTGGGTTTCTTCTTCTTCTAACTCTTCCACTTCTTCAACCATCTTCTAACTTTTGCCACTACTCCTGTCTTCTTCTTTATTTCTGACTCAGGCATCCAGTCAGGATGACCTATCGCTCGGAATTTCTCCAGTATTCTTATCCAGTTATTGTTGAGTTTCTCAAAGCTTTCTTTTCTCTTTCTATTTTCTTCTTCTTTTCTTTCCTTAGACCACTTTTCTTTGATGTTCTTTACCTCTTCCGTCAGCACTTTCCTCATTACTTCTTCCGTTTTTGTCAGCCGGTCGAACCCCCATTTTGCGTATCGCCACTCCATCCAATACAATACTTTTTCTAGGAAGCACCTGACTTGGATGACATGGTCCAGTGCTTCCTTCAAACTTCCCACTCTGACATAAGGTGGGTCAGTAAATCCTTTTGACTTGTTGACTTCTTCTTCTATCATCCCTGCGATGAGATCTCTGGCTACCTTTAGTCCTTTGACTTGAATAGTTAACAAGTCTTGCCTATTTCCATCACTCGATTCCTTTTCTATTCTTCCTACAACATATTCAACATCCATTATCCAGAAATAGATATCTCTTAATAGATTGAATAATTATGTCACCTCCATGTTCTTTGTTTATTCCGTGGAATGGTCTGAACGACGAATACTGTGGGTTCTTATAGTTAAAGCGCGGACGTGAAGGAAAACATCCCCCCAAGACTCAAATCTTATATAACCTAGATCATTACTTAAAACGCGCGGACGTGAAGGAAAACATCCCCTACTTTTCTCATTTCATATTATCTACTATCCACATACGTGAAGCAGCAATAAACAAACCCAAATTTACTATCCACACAAACCAACTTAAGCTCTTACAAAACCCAATTATCTACTATCCACACAAACGTACGTGAGCGCTTACAAACACAAACACATACACTCACACTAGGAAAAAAAAGAGTGTTTATATTCACACTACTCTACATACACACATTGGCAAATGGATTACTATTTCTTTTCTAAAGGTTTGGGTAGCCCTGAAAAGGGCTGTTTGTTTTGAACTCCAGGGCACCTGGTTAATGATGGCACCTTCCAGGCCTGGCATCACACACACATCTTCTACTCCAGTCTCCTTTTACTTTTTTTGTTGGGAGCGCAGAGGCGGGATGAGTGGCTTCAGAATCCCAATCTTCTGTCTCTGGGATTCTGAAATTTCCTTCCTGTGTCTGTGGTACAGCCATTCTTCTCTCCTTTTCCTCCTCTTTTTTTTTTCTCTCCTCCTCTTTCATCCTTCCCTCTTCGACGATGGCCTCCGCGGCCAGTTCATTTAGTATGAGCCTGGCATATTCCAGATGCATATGAAGTTCCAACAGTTTCGCTAGCCTTCTGCTCATTCTCTAGTGTTGATCAATCAACAAGGGTAGCTAGACTGCCGAGCGATTTTCAATTTATAGTTAAAGCGCGGACGTGAAGGAAAACATCCCCCTAAGACCTAAAACTTATATTACCTAGATCATGACCAAACAACGCGCGGACCTAAAAGAAACACTCACTCACTTTTTTATACTACCCATCACTATTCTAAAAAATTTTCATTGAACCAATAATATACTATCCACATACTCAAATCAGTCAAATCAAACCCAAATCTACTGTCCCCACACTTCAAACAACAAAAAACATTACCATAATCTACTATCCACACAAACGTACGTGAGCGCTTACAATCACACACACACACACACACACACACACATTTTTTAACTAACAGAAAACAATTCATGTGCTTATACACGCACTTCTATTTTTTAACTTATTATAGGCAATCGATTGTTATTTCTTTTCGAGAGATTGGGGTAGCCCTGAAAAGGGCTGTTTTTTGTGTGCGAAGTTGAAGCTAGGGCGATCTTTTATATTCTAAGAATGCGACGTCCTCTGACGATAGACTTTCTGACGATAGGTCTGCTTCTTCGGAAAGAGAAGAAAAACTCTTTGGTGTCGATACGACAATCCACAAAGCCTCTGTCAGGTTCAGGTTGCTGCTGCTGTTGTTGTTGTTGCTGTTGCTGCTCTCTCTGCTGTTTCTGAAGTCTGTACTTCTCTGTCCATTCTTCTTTCTCCCTGTTCATTTCTTCTCTGAAGAGCTCTTCTATCAGGTCTTCAGTGACTTTTAACATTCTCACATTCTCTATCTCTTCTGGCTTCGGTATCAGACTGTGTCTGACCCTATGCAAATTCACGTAGGCTTCGTTTAGCTTAGCTAGTCTGGAGCACATCTTCGTAGGAGGATGAGTCGACAGTGGATGGTTAGACTTGTTGTTGTTGTTGTTGAGTTGGATTATAGTGGTGTGCGCTCGCAATGAGCATGTACCACTGGTGTGTGGTGCCACAGGCACCTTTTTGATTGCTCCTGGGGGAAGGAATGGTGCCACTTCCTCCGGGCATTTATGTGTTCACAGAACACTTATTGATTGGGCCGTCAGGTCGAAGTACTTTTGTGTACATATCGACCTAATTGTAAGGTTTATATTTTTGTTTGTAAGAGTGGGATTGGACCCAGCACGCACTCTGTCATTCATTTGCATTGATGAGCGACCAGTGGGATTGGACCCAATCTAGTTCGCGTTTTAATTTATGATGCGTGCACTGCACGTATGGGTTTTGATGTCTGTCCGTGGTAAGGGGTGAAAGTGGTCGGGCTCGGGCGGAGTTGTCTTGCCACAGGTTAGCAGGGTTTTTCCGATCCAGGATATTTGTTCTAAATTTGCGTCTTTTGGAATTTGAATAAAAAACTCTGTGCTGTTTTTAAGAGAGGTAGAGTTTATTGATGTAGATGTTAGCTAATAGGTGACAGCAATTTGATTGGTTTGTTTTGCAGCATTGTGTTGCTGGCCCTGGATGGAATTGGTGTTTTTTCCATCTTATTGGGTAATTATTTAGGGTCCTATTTTTCTAGTTATAAGTTTTGGTTGCAGCCTTGTGCTGCTGGCCCTGATAGTCATTGGGTTTTTTGACTACCTTATGCTTGTAATGTTTTGGGGTATTGTTCTATGTTATTGTTATATTTGCAGCATTGTGCCGCCGGCCCTGATAGTCGTTGGGTTTTTCGACTACCTCATATGTGTAAGTTTTGGGGTCTTAATAAGGGTATCCCTGATGGTCTATTCTTGCGACCACCTTATGCGTTCTATTTTTGGGATTACATAGTTATATCTAGGTTGATCATAGCTGTCACCTATGTATAGAGAAAAGAGTTTTTTTAGCTGTTGGTTAGGATGTTAGGAGAAGGATAGGTAAGGAGGAGTGGAGTAGGATTTTTACTTTCACCACCTACCCCCCTGTATATTCCTTCCTGGTTTTTGTACTAGTTGTTTTTTTATGGTTGGTGTTTTTTATTTTATTCTTGTTATTTGTAAAGTTTTATCAGCCAGTGGATTTGTTTTGCTTATAATTGTTTGGATTTATCCTTAGTTTGTTTTAGTTTATCAGGTCCCTGAACGGTCGTGTTAGTCCGTGAACCCACAAGACCTATCCGGCCG
Source organism: Sinohyriopsis cumingii (assembly GCA_028554795.2). Taxonomy (NCBI): domain Eukaryota; kingdom Metazoa; phylum Mollusca; class Bivalvia; order Unionida; family Unionidae; genus Sinohyriopsis; species Sinohyriopsis cumingii. The sequence continues at coordinate 188,122,732 of CM068824.1, read as the reverse complement.
TCCCAGTTCCTGATTAATTGTATTTAAATTTTTGTATAAAGTTCGGTTTTTTAATGAAAGTAATTCCTTAGTTTGTTTTAGTTTATCAGGTCCCTGAACGGTCGTGTTAGTCCGTAAACCCACAGGACCTATCCGGCCGTCCCAGTTCCTAATTAATTGTATTTAAATTTTTGTATAAATTTCAGTTTTTTTTAAGGAAAGCAATGATATTGTTGTATGTGGTGTTTAATTTGGGGTTTGTGCTATTGAGGAATTCTGGATATGTACTCGTCGATCCTATTTTATTCTGTTCCGTTTTGAAAATTTCCCTTTCTTTCCGTAATTTGTAACGTATGTTAAAGATATGGTGCAGGTCTTCAGGTTCCCGACAGTAGTAACAATTTGGGTTGTGAGGTTTAGCAGCAGAGGGGGCGAATCGGACATTTTGTCCAATCGTTATTTTGCTTAATTATTACTTTCTGCAACTCAACCATCTAGTGTCGTCAGCGCCTGGTAAAAAAAAAACGACGTCGTCGTTGGGGGATCGTCCAAACGTCATTTGGTTTAATTAACACCTTCTGCGCGTCGATCCCCAGCGTCGTCAGCGTCCGGTAAGCACATCGACGACCGCGTCGATGTCATCGCCCCCTCTGCTGCTAAGTAGTTATTTACAATGAAAATTATTTACAACTAACCGAATATTTGGTCAAGTCCGATACGATATCGTGTCCGAGGATCATGTAAATTTATCGTTACGAATCCATGTGGGGTCGACTGAGCATGACTAAAAAAGTTTCGAAAAACATTAAAGTCCATGTCACCGCCGCACCATGTCTGCCAAATATTTCGTAGCGTGTGTGTATCAACGCCGTTGAACACAGCAAGAATATTACAGTTGTCTCTAATTCCTTTTGGAATCTGAGTGTATCGTTGAGTGACATATATCACGTCAGTGTTTTTATGCCTGCCTCTGGAAAATATCCTAGCTGGGTTTTTTTGATTGTCTAACATAACATCATCGTACACGACTAGATTGTTAACGTCGCCATCAATATCATCAATACCCGGTGCATCATTGATATCCGTAATAAACTCAATAACATTTTTTTTAGCGATCGCTGATGCATTCTCGTTGAAATCTTTCAACACCTCGTAGCATCGTTGATCATCTACGCTAGGAGCAACCAAATACAACTTATCCCACTTCATCCATCTCATTATTAAATTGAGTAACAATTGCGTCTTGCCGGATCCAGATGGTCCGATGATAATCATCCGGATCGAGTTTGGTAACGCTGCAACATGCTTAACTGGTTCTCTTGTTTTAGTCGCCGAAAAATCAATTATATTCATATCTCTATACATAAATTATGGATCTATATTGTGTGAAGTGTAGAGTACGTACTGGCACAAATGATATGACAACCGCTACAACAAGAAATAACAGATCGGCCCTTACTGGCAAGTGTGTACAATGCGGTACAAAGAAATTTAGATTTATTTCTATTAGACCCGGAGATGTTTTAAAAAAAAGCGAGGAGGTGACATCGCAGCCAAATTGGCAAAACTCCCCGGAACACCGTGGGCAAAGTATCCAGGAGAAAAACACCTCCCAGGATATAACTACTGTGGCCCCGGAACACGATTAGATATCAGACTCGATGATCAAAATCAGCCCAAACCCGGTGAGTATCCAATAAACGCTATCGATAAGGCGTGTCATGCTCATGATGTTGCTTACAAAAGTAGCGATCTGCAACAGCGTCATATCGCGGATGTAAAATTAATTCACGCGCTAAATGCTATTCCTGATAAATCCGTCAAAGAAAAATTGGCCTCATGGTTGGTAAAATCGGCTATGAAAGGTAAATTAATGATTGGCGCTGGTAATTAATAACAATCATCCAAGAAAAACGATGGATTCCATCTATTATTCTCCGAGAGGATACTGGAAGGGGAAGGCCGCAATTGGTAAGCTTGCAAGCGCTGCAAAGGTAACAAAGACCACTGCGGCTAATTGGTTATCCAAACAGGCTATATGGCAAATTTATCTACCACCGCCTAAACAAATCAACTTCTCTCGCTTTGATGTCGGCGTGCCTAATGAAGTTCATCAGGCTGATATACTATTTCTGCCGCATGACAACGGTTACAAATACGCGCTAACCGTAGTTGATGTTGCGAGTCGATACAAACAAGCGGAGCCGTTAAAAACAAAGTCGGCAACTGAAGTAGCTGCTGCGTTTGAAAGAATTTATCGAAGAGGCCCTCTGCGCTGGCCAAATCTATTACAAGTTGATCCCGGTAGTGAATTTCGCGGCGCTGTTTTATCAACGCTGAAACATCATAGCGTCGCGATACGACGAGGTCATACTGCGCTACATCGTGATCAGGCAATTGTTGAACGATTCAATCGGACTCTCGCTGAACGGTTATTTGGATATCAATACGCGAAGGAATTCATCCAAGAAAAACGATCTCGTGAATGGGTCAAAAGGTTGCCAGGCGTAATTGCAGCGTTAAATAACGAGATTACCCGAGCAATCAACATGAAGCCCAGCGACGCGATTAAATACGAGTATATACCCGGAAAATCAAAAATAAATAGCGTTTCCAAGCCGATTCTTGGCGATGTCACTGTTAGATATCTATATGAACCAGGAGAGCTTGAAGGCGGTAAAAAAAGAGCTACTGATCCTATTTGGAGTGTTACCACACATAACATATCAACGATAACACGATCAACTGGTAGACCACCGATCTATAGACTGGATTCAACTGCTCCTCAGCGCGGATTTACACGCGAGCAACTACAAGTGATACCTAACGATACTCAATTGCCCCCACGTGGTCTTAACTAGCGCCGTTGCGTCTATTGCACTCAAGACAGGTCAACCTCACATTGTTTTTGACATGACCGAGACTGTTATCGATCCTATCCACGGTAAATTGGCGAGTGTCTTTATCCGAATAACGCCAACTCATTATACAATTGCAACTCGCGCAGTGATTATTCTGTTGTTGTCGTAGCGAGATTATTAATTCGGCATCAATATCAAAACGCCGCTGTTTTTTTTTATCCTGTTGGCGGTAACCCGAGAGTTTTCTATCAATGACGCTTGCATCGATGGTGACTTTGTCGCCGGCTTCGTCGGTGGCTTCGTCAATAACAATTCTTCGAAATTGATTTATCCTTCGTACTCTGGACACTGCAAGATAGACTAGATTCGACCATTCGATGCGATTATCAACTATCCAAACAATTGTGTCCGTGATGGTTAGTCCCTGCGAGGAATGTATTGTTGTTGCGTATCCTAGCGTCCACGGGGATTTATCAGCACGTAGCGCGTCCTCGACGACGCTGATATCAACGAGCACGATATCATTCAGCACGAGAATTTGTTTTTTTGTTCCCGACGCTGTCGGGGCTGGAATTTCAACTTCAATGTTCTGCCGCCGTGTGTCCGCGGGTCTATAACATAACGGCACTGGACGCGTTGGAAACTTTTCCTTATGCAACGTAAACAACTTCCGCTGAAGTGTGTCTCTGACTATCTTTCTACTCGCTACAATCAAATCGTTTGGTCTCCATGTTTCCCAGAATTCATTCAACGGCGTTTCCGGAATCACCTCGCGGATTATTTCACATTGAATTCTATCCGGCTGTAATCTGATTAATTTCTTAACCTCGCGCAGTTGTTCATCAAGTGCTCGGTAATCAGTATCGGTTTCTTCATAATAGTCCACAAAACCCCTTAACCAATCATGTGGACCCTCGCCGACAAATGGTGGTGGTTGGCCATGGTCGCCACACATGATTACCGCTGTATTCGCGCGCAGCAACCACTCAAGAAACATTTGTAAAGTATCTAACGAAACAGTACATATCTCATCCCAGATAATAATGTCGGGAATAAATTTTTCACCCATTCGATCAGGAGTCCACTCACCGCCGCTGTATCGAAAAAAGCTGTGATAAGTAACGGCGTCAACATTTCGTTGTTTTATCTCTCGCGCTAGTCTATGGGTCGGTGTAAGCACGATTATACTTGCCCGCGTTCGAAATAATTCAATTGCCCGAGTCGTCTTTCCTGACCCGCCACAGCCGCTTAAATAAACTGTTTTGTGTCTACAAATTGGATCAGAACACGATGGTGCATTAGACCATTCTGACAATTTATCACCGCGTAAGTAGTTGTTCTCAACGGTGACATCTGCTGACGGGGAATAATCGCGTCGTATTTCATTTTTAATTCTCCATGTACCCCAACTCTTGTCCGGACTAGTAAACTCGGCTACGTTTCCCTTATACGCTACGTCAACATAAAACGAATCAACGGCTACTCTAACCGCGGTATCGGGAAATCTATTTATCATCGAGAATAAATTGATAGCGGCATAACCCAGCATAGACGCCCTCAAATGTGGATACGCCGGGCTGTCTCCATCGCTGTAGGTAACAACTGTACCCAACCTCGTTCCATTGGACAAGAAAGCTGTTTTGCAGTTCACGTATCTATTTTTTGCCACTGCGTCCTTGATTACGAAATCATATTCTGCGTCATCTATAATCAGCCGTGAGCAATATCGTTTGTAGTCGCAGTTTTTTCCACCTTGTGTGAACTTACCAATTATTCTTCTACCGAGATCTTTTGCCTCGCGGTTTCGTTGGTTAAATATCCTCCTGGACCATTCGATGATATATTCCTCGTCGGCATCAATGTTTTTTCTGGACTCGTCAATTATGCTATCTAGACGCTCCGGTTCTGGTAACCAGACTTCAGTCTGCGCCCGGTATGATATAATCGCGTCACTGACAATCAACGATACAAGCATGCTACAATCAATCATATATCGTAGCAGCGCTATTGGCAGCCATCTCTTTTCAGCCATGTGTCTACCGATCCAAATATAACAACAGCGATGAAGTCCTGCCGCGAATTCAAATGATACTATGCGAGCGAATCCGGTTAAATCAAAATCAGGCAGTGGTCCATTAATAGCAACACGAGTCATGAAATGACTGGGGTGTCCAAATCGTCTAAAGTACTCAGCGGCGGATCCATACCCGAGAAAACTCGCTGGATAACAGGCAACCATATCAACGGAAATCATAGCGTCGCGGCTGTATTCAGTGTTCCATAGTCCACCGTGATAGTATTCCAAACAACTGGATTGTACATCCGGCAGAAATTCCTTGCGCGTTGGTCTCCACGCATTTTTCCTTGCTGCAACATGAGCTACAACCGATGGAATCGTAAAACAATTTGTTAGCAGTTGTTCATCATGCTCTTCAAATTCCATGGCGGTTTTTTTCATCCTGTTGTGAAATGCTTCAGTGCGATATAATTCGCCGTTTGGTCTTACAAACTGATCAAAGGTATCCGCATCGTTTTCAGCGCTGCGAAGTAACCACACTGATACAGGGTCGTTTTTACACAAGTAGGCAATAGCATCAAATAGTTTCCTCTCCGCGAGAAAACCATCCCGGGAGAATTGTTCTCCCAGGAATTCTTCGGGTATATACTTTACTGTTCTATCCCGTGGAAATATTGTGATCGCGGGCGTCCATGCGTGTTCGTTATGATCAATAATTTTGATTGGGGCTCCCTTCGATTTATACTTCGATTCGTATAATACTTCACCGGTTATCGTTGTAACGGTTATTGGAAATCTCAGCGATGTTTCTAATCTCGCTATGTCGCTGATGGTTGCTCCACGCTCTTTTACGGTTAGTTCCCACTGGTTGATTTTGCTACGTCGTAAATCAGTCAATTTGTTTCCTCGACATGCATTTGTAAAATGCTCTATTATTCGTTCTGCTACACAATTTATCCCCGTTGACTGTTTCATCGGTTTCAGTTTTCCGATATCAGGTTTCTTATTTAACGGGTATATTCCATAAACAACTGCTGTTTCAGGATACGCTCGTTCATAGTATGGTCTGTCAACTCCGGTTAACAAACCCGGCTTGGAGTCGCGGCTGACAGTGACTGTTTTCTTGTCGCTGAAAACTGGTTCAAATTTATCACGTATGATCCAATCACCTGATTCCACCCGGACAATGAATTTTACTCTGAAGAAATACTTTTTACCGTCAAGTTGTGATATTATCGTTGCTGCGCGGTTGTCGTTCATGGTAGCATCAACAACGCCATCAATTCGAAATGTTGACCAACTATGAGATGCACCATCACGTTTGAATTCATTGATACAATCGCGTATTTTACTCAACAGGGTTTTATCGTTTATTAACGCTTTTGGTGTGTCCTTGAGGACTCTATCGAGATTGAACTTAATATTTTTCCAGGGCTTAATTACTGCTAATCTCTCAAACTCATCCATATAATTAAAACAAGTATTTAAATAAAAGAATATAGTATAATGAATCACTGCAAATGGTTAATGATTGGGTTGACAACCCCGTGCAATAAATCATGTAGAGGTGAATTCTGCGGGTATCATTTACAAAGCGTTCGTAATGGTTCTCTTGGCCCTCTCCCGTGCTTGGTTTGCCACGTCGGTGTAAGAGGAAAATCACAGTTGTGTATTAATTGTGGCGGAAAGCGATACAGGGAACTAAAACGTTATTACGATAAACGAATTAAAAACGCCGTCATTGACCCCACCGCCGACTTCGTCATCAAAACTCCTCAAGACTACATTGAAAGGTTTATAATTAAACCAAATAATGAATTAGACAAGTAGTATTATTATACAAATGGACCTAGAATTTCAGCCGCATCCTGTGCTCGTTAATTACGAGGCATCTCGCGACGGTATTGTTAGAAATTGTAGACTGAAGAAGCCGGTTGGTACCGTAAATAATCACGGATATTTGATATTTGGTTCCGGGAAAAAAATCTATCTTGTTCACAGGGTGGTATATGAAACGTTTAAGGGACCAATCGAGGACGGTTTTGTTATTGATCACATTGATTCTGATTGTCTAAATAATTCTCTTATAAACCTGCAATCCATTACTCAAAGTCAAAATACCAAAAAAGGTAAAACAGGGAAACACGCAAAAAAAGCAAAAAGTGTCAAATCGTTTGATACAATAACGCACGAAGAAAAAATATTTCGCTCTATGAATGCGGCTGGTAAATACTTCGATATTTGTAGTAAATCAGTTCGAGATGTTGCGGAGAATATAACTAAAACAGCGATCTCAAAAAAGACGGGTCACAGAATTCGATTTTCATATATAACATCAAAGGGAGATAACTCGTTTTGTGATAGCGTCGCATGACAAGAGTTACGTCCCTTGAAGTCCAATTAATGTTGCGATTAATTAATCATTTTACGATGAAAACTAATGAAATACACGCTGTTATCTAACAGCTGTATTCTTTTTTTTAGCGTTTTATTTGAGTATTTGGTTTCATTTAAATGCCATGAAACACCATTAATAAGTATTTAAGGGTTTAACGATTCAAGGGAATTCAAATTAACACACACATTGTGACTGACGCCGTTGTATTAGTCACTTTATATATAAGATGACTCGTTATAAGCCTGGGGCTTTCGAAAGCCAATTCAACTAATCAAAACTAACCCACGCTCTTGACCCGGGCGTGTGGTTGTCTTTTGTTCACAATCATGCAACCGGGTTAATTTAATTGGGTTGCTTTTGATTGGTTGAATTGGCCGTAGAGTTCCGCCCCGTCGTTTTATGTTTGTGCTGTCTTGTACCGTCCCCATCATCCATCAATCATTTCATTGTAAATATATTTATCCTTAATTAAGTACATGTAGTGATGTCCCCCAAGCATATCTTCTGGGCGGTCTACGATGACGTTTGTCACCCTAGGCCTCCCTCCCGGAGATGTATGCTTTGGGGTTCCAAGATGTGAAAATGTCCTTAATTAAGTATATGTATATACCTGTAATCTGCCACAACACTCGAGTGGAGATTTATGGCATTGTAATGTCCATGTATGCCTGTAATCTGCCACAACACTCGAGTGGAGATTTATGGCATTGTAATGTCCATGTATGCCTGTAATCTGCCACAACACTCGAGTGGATATTTATGGCATTGTACTGTCCATACAAAAACCGGGGTCAAAAATGACCCCCAATAATTTTATTAAAATTTTTGATATTAGAAATAAGATGTTTATAAGAATATGGATTCCCAAGACATCAATAATATATTAACTGAGATTTCAAAATTAAAAAATCAAGGAATTGAATTATCTGATGGTCTCGACAGTGAAAAAATATTATCCGATTATGAGATTATTAACGAACAGTCGAAACGGGGGCGTTTTACCCTGGCTCGCGAGTATTTTTTTATAAAATGATTACAACATACGATTAATGAGAACCTGTACCACAATGACGCAAATGCATTCATTGGACTATTCACTGCCGTTGAAATAATACGAAAAAAACTCGGACGTGTTTATGAACGACGCCGGGAGATTTCTAGCAAGATCAAAAATATTAGAAGGATTATAGACGGAGCCTCCGGCGGGAAATTAGAAATTGCGGAGCAATTGCAATAATGGTAGGCGAATCACTTACTACTCGGCTAGCCAGAGAGCAGCTAGCAGCGCTTAAAAAGTTTATACCGTTACGAGACAGAGTGAGAGAGAAACTTCAAACGCGGCAGCAACTACAAACCGATTTTACTGTTGGAAGCGAACAACTCTTTGCCCCGGTAACTAAAGCGACCAAAGATGTTACAGCGGCAACAGAACGGGCAATATACGGAGATATTCCTAAGGAGGGCGAACGGAAAGAGGCGCCTCTTCTTCCTGTACTTGAAAAGATAGCAGCAGAGACAGAACAAACACAGCAACGGATAAAACAACTTTCCAGTGATATAAAAACCCAACGAGAGTATGAACGATTAGCTGATATTGATGATTCTGAACAGGGTGATGTTGGTGAATCTCAAAAAATTTCCTCTCAAAGAGGGATTTCCTTTATAGATAAACTCACTGAAAAGGCTATAACACAAATAAAACGACCTCAATTACTGAAATCCGACGAGTATAGGGTTTTTGGTAATTTTGCCGCTCAAAGCTATCATTCAAGAAAAAACTTTTTAAAAGACGATTATAAAAACAGTAATATAAAACGAGATGACTGGGTTAATTGGTTGTATAAAACGAATAAAGAGATTGATCGCTTGGATACAAAAGAATTGGGATATAAAGAATTTAGAAGGGGAATTGATGATTATGATATACAACAAGAAATACTACAACAGCAAAAAGGAGAAGTCCAAGAAAAACGTCAAAAAAAAGCTGGTTCTAAAAAAACAAGCGGAAAGGGATATCCAAGTGGTAGTGGTCTAGTTGAAAACGCTAGTGTTACCTGTCCTGGTAGTGTTCTCAGTGATATATCACGGCTAGAGGTACTAATCGGAGGAAAACGAGCCGGAAATAACTCTACGGAAATAATCAATGAGGCCGCTGATATTTGCAAGCGGTTATTTGCAGGCGGTATCATGGACATTAATACATATCGAACGCTCATAGACGAACTCGTGGATGATTAAAAAAATTATCGTTTTTGTTAATTTTTGACTGTTTTTGGCCATTTTTTGACTGTTTTTGGCCATTTTTTGACTGTTTTTGACTGTTTTTGGCCATTTTTTGAGGGCAAAAACCCAAGGAAATCATTTAGAGAAAATCGATGTTTTTCTGAAAAATCGAGAAAAAAACGACTATAGGCAACAAAAAACGAACAAAAATGACTAAAAATCAAGAAAAAACCAGAAAAAAAAACCGGATTTTTATCGAGGGCAAAAACCCAAGGAAATTTTGATAAAATTTATTCCGGTTTTTGATTCGGTGGGGGGAAGGTGATCAATCACTGGTGATCAATCACTAATTGGAAAACTGGTGTTTTTAATAAGGATGATCATACACTACAACCATGATAAACCAGTACTCGTCTACGTGGTAAACTCGCGATTGCCTGTTTACCGCGCGTACTATGGAGATGGTCTCGGTAGCACCATTGCGGGGTTATTTACAAGAATGGCTCCAAAAGTAGCGCCGTTAGCCAAACAATTAGGAATGAAGGCTATTGATGTTATTCGTGATAAGGGAATTAGTGCTATTGGAGATGTTGCCGGAAGGGCGTTTTCTGCCGCGCGAGACAAACTAATGTCGTTGGTGAAATCCAGGAGAAAAAAACAGAAACCACCGGTAATGCCATCAACGACAGTGATGCCTGCAAATGTCAGTAAAGTAATAAATAACGCCGTGGAAGAAAAATTAGAGTCGTTGGCGACTTCACCATCCGCCGATGCGGCAACCAACGCGCTCATGAACGCGATAGCGGGGAGTGGTTTAAATTCAGAGAATTTACGACGAAAAAATCGCAATTGAAAACATCAACATGATAAATAATAAAATGTTTGCGCGAACCGCTGATCCCGCGTTTGATATGGATGCCCCAGTGCGCAGGGATGATTCTGTCCGTGATTATCAATATTATTCTTATTATGCAGCGCAACCTGACCTACGATCGCGAATTGAACTTCAAGTCCAAGATACCAGTAAATACTTTCTGCCGTGTGAAGCGTTTATCGAAATTGAGGGAGAACTTGTAACAAATGCTGCCGATAATGCACCATACGCAGATGACCCTCGTGTTCGAGTTGGTTTCGTCAACAACGGTATCATGGCGTTATTTGAGAGCGCTAGATATCTTATTGACGGGCGAGAAATTGAATCAATAGAACGCGAGGTTGATGTTGCAACAACGATAATTGGGTTGGCGAGATACTCGGATGATTATACAAGATCGGCGGGTCCATCTATGATGTTTGCGAAGGACACCACCAATAACGCTGACCATATTCAGTACATCAACGTGCTGGCGGAAAGAGATACCGCAGTTGACCCACAGGCTGAAGCAGCCAATCCAGACCGCAGAGTAAGACCAGGCGCTAATTTCAATATTATAAAAAGTCTTAACGATGATTACAATCTAGGATTCGCAGCACGAGTAGGAATGTTGCAAGGACCACGCCGACAGTTTTCATGCGCGATTCCACTCCATCACATATTTGGATTCTGCAGAAATGTCAGAAAAGTTGTCTATGGGGCTAAGCATACAATTGCGCTGACGCGAAGGGGCGATGATAACAATGCAATATGGCATGCTGCTGGCGTCGCTGCCGGTAAAGTCATTTTAACTAAAATGGCATTGTGGATGCCGGTGCTGACTCCATCAGTTACCACGGAAGCACGATTGTTAGCATTTATGGAACAGGGAGGGAAATCGCTGTTGAGTTGGCTAGCGGTAACAACTGATGCTAAAGAAGATAACGTCGCCGATACGTTTACATGGCACCTGGCATCAAAACAAGGTGTTTCAGCCCCGCGTCATATATTCATAGCGCTACAGAATAGGAATCGATTGGGTAATCAAGAACACAGCCATATGATATTTGATCAATTAGGAGTCAGGGATGTTTCGCTGAGAATAAACGGACAACAGGAACCATCCGAGGATATACAGCTTAATTACGGTGACAACCATATCGCACGTGTGTATCATCGATTGCTGTCGTATATGGGTCGTGATCAAAACGTCGACACTGGTTTGCAAATATCACAACTTGATTTTAAAAACCGGTATCCGATTTATTATTTTTCGCTGGAACATCTTGATTTAACGAGACAATCCGTCGTTGATATACACTTCCGAGCTCATATAGCCCCGGGTAATGTTAATTATAGAGCGGTTGCTGTCATTCTCAGCGATAAATCAATGCTGCTAGAAGGCGTTGGTGGACGAATGAGAATCGTTGATGCGCCAGTGGAAAACATGTAATTGAAAACACAAACGCGTTTACAATAAAATGTCGTATAGTGTCGTCAGTGTAGAGTTGACTGATGGTCAAGTCAAGAAATTACGATCAAAGTCGGCTAAACAATGCGGGACCACAATAACGCTGAAGCCGTCGCAGATGGCGGGTGGTAATCATAAGATATCGTTGACGGCGCGTCAAATAAAACATTTCAATAATGCGATGAAGAATAAAAAGGGTGTTCAAATAGATTTTTCAGCCGCAGCAATTAAAAACATGGAAAAGACCGGTGGGATATTTCCGCTGTTAGCTGCGATTCCAGCGTTGATTGCCGCGGCCGCACCAGCAGTGGCTAAGGCGGCGGCGTTAGGAGCCGTTGGTACCGCGGCGGGAATGGCATTGAAGAAGGCAACCGGGAAAGGCTACAAAAAAAAACGACCCGTGGCCGGAAAGGGTCTAAGACTACCGGGAACCCCGTATTCATGGTACTCGGGAAAGGGTCTAAGACTACCGGGAACCGTTTATTAACTCAAGAGTCAATGACTCCAATGTCTAATTTTGATTTAATAGACGCCGCAAACGCGTTAGCGATAAAAAACTTCAGAGGTGTTTTTATGAGGGATCAATTACCGGCGGCCCCAAGGAATACTGAAACCGGTATAATTAACCTCGATGGGTCCTCCGGAGCGGGAACTCATTGGGTTGCATACGCGATTGATCCGCGTGCGATCGTCTATTTTGATTCATACGGGTTAACCCCGCCGAAAGAGTTCATGCGGTATGTCCGGGCGTGTTCAGCCCGGGTTTTTTATTCCACGTTGCCAACACAACAATTAAGTGACCCACCGATATGTGGCCGTGAGGTATTGAACGTACTCGCGGCGATTTCATCATCGCGGAAACCACCTCATGTGGTTGTAAACGAATACACTAGTGGGGTCGTAGAGGCCCGGCGGGTTAATTAGAAACGTCGTTTTTTTCTACAATAACGATGATTGATATTTGGGGACGACCGGTTTCGGCGCTGAAAGAATCCACGGAAACGGCCGCCGCCGACATAAAAAAACTAATTGAGGATGAAATCGCTGATATGTTGAATCTAACAAGTGTTGACCCGGGCGAAATAGTTGTATTTCAAGACCGCCAGGGTAAATTGAAATCCAGTAATGTGTCGCTGGATGACGTTTTAATACGACAGCGTGATGCCGCCGAGGACGCTATCGCGTTGTATACCGGCGACGGACGACTCAGACCGGGTGGACATATATCAGCGGTAACATTAGTCCAGGACGGTTTTACAAGGTTAGATAGATCGGTGACCGAACTTGACGCGCAGGTGAAAAAATCTGCCACCGAGGTGAAAAAATCTGTCGCCGAGGTGGAAAAATCTGTCGCCGAGGTGGAAAAATCTGTCACCGATATACAATACACTGTCGATAGTTTTTTTCGGGATCCCCCGACGGTAGACAACCCAAATCTTGCAACAATAATAAATGATATTTCGGATCTTATGACGCTGTCGGGCCAATTTACCTCGTTACGAAAAAATGTTAACAGGATCGATGACAACTTTGATAAATTCTTTGGTAAAAAAAATACCAAGCTGGATGAAATCACAATAACTATAGATGATATCACTGCGTATAAACAGGAAATAGAAACAATCAAAACTGATGTTGCAACGAACAAAAAGGGTGTAGACTCGCATGAACGGGAAATAGAAATAATCGGCGCTAATGTTGCAACGATCATAAATAATGTAGACTCGCATGGACGGAAAATAGAAACAATCAAAACTGATGTTACAACGATCATGAATAATATGGACGCGCATACACAGGAAATAGGAACAATCAAAACTGATCTTGAAGCGAACAAAAAGGGTGTAGACGCGCATACACAGGAAATAGGAACAATCAAAACTGATGTTGAAGCGAACAAAAAAAATGTAGACGCGTATTGGCGGGGAATAGGATTAATCAAAACTGATGTTGCAGCGAACAAAAAGGGTATAGACGTACATACATATGAAATAGGAACAATCAAACTTGATGTTGCAGCGAACAAAAAAGGTATGACCGAGAATACACGGGAAATAGAAACAATCAAAACTAATGTCGCAGCGAACAAGAATAATATAGACGCGCATTGGCAGGAAGTAGGAATAATCAGAACTGATGTTGAAGCGATTAAAGACGGACTACCGAGAGTAGTAAGCAATTCGAAAAAATAAAAACCCCTCATGAGAACATCATCAACACAGTATACACAATTCGGCATGGATCATTCGATTGGACTCCTACACAGAATACAGTAAATATCACCGCAACTGTTAAGGGTATTTATCGATTGACACTGGTTTCAATGATGCAGTTTAATATATTATCGTCGAGTTCATCCGGGTTTAACAATACAATATCAACAAATATAGACAAGAACGCAACTGAACAGTTTACAATTTATGCCGTTGATAGAAATCTAGCCGGGGCAAACATTACATGGTATGTGGAATTTGCAGCGAATCTAAGTAATTAAAAACACTAGCTCTTTTAAAATAAAAATGACCACCAAGGAAATTGAATCAGAGGTATCACCGACGTCACATCAATATCGATTCGATACCGCAAAAGAATTCTCCGCGAACTTAAAAACGCTTTCCGAACAATACCGTGCAAAAATAAAAAAATACCGCAGAAAAATAACCGCCATCGACGCGGTCGTGTACTCGGTGTCGGGCATAGTAGCTGGCGCCGGTGTTATTTTATCCACGGTAACCACGATAGCCCCGATCGCTGTTCCAATCGCTGTCTCCGCAATGACAACAGTTGCTAGAGTCGCCAACGCAATCACTAGGAAGATATCATCGTGTTTTCAGAAAAAAACTCAACGAGTATACAGTAAAACATCAAATAGTATCCGACGCGTACTCGAAATTATCCGGGTTGATCTCGTTATCGATTGATAATTTGTTCGTATCCGATGTTGAATTCTCCACGATGGTCCAGTTGTATAGCTCCGCGATGTCAAAAATCGAGGATTTTCAACTGGAAGCCGGAACCACCTGGTTGTTGAAATTAGACACTAAAAACAACGAATAATAATAATGTCGCTGAACCCCGAAGGGGTTCAATTACTTCAGCGGATCGCGGAGAACACCACTCCAGTACAAACAAATATGATATCGATAACATCAACGAAACCCGAATTTAGTGTGAACTTTCCATCACCGGTTCCAGTAAAGGAAATAGCGCTGGCAAAATTGCGAGTATATCACAGTTGGCCTAATATCCGAGCGGATGCATTTAACGGACAACAACCTAATAACTCGCTGGTTTTTGCACGGACAAATAAACCCGATGGGACCCCAGACTGGGAGGAGGTTACAATACCAACTGGGTCATACCAAATAGAACAAATCAATAAAGAATTTCAACGCAGGATAAAATCGATCACAGGAAAAGAATCAAAAATCGCTATTACGGTTCATGAACCGACGTTATCGTCGACGATTGAAATAAACACACCGGGGTATATGGTTGATATCTATAACAGTTCAATAAGAACCATACTAGGTTGGCCTAAGAATCCACCTCATGAAAACCCCGCGGACAAGCAATCGTATCATGAGATTAATCCCAGTTATCGAGATGTTTTGTTTATTATGAAAAACGCGTCACCCCCCGACTGGTTTACATTTCAAGACAGGAATACCATGTATTGGTTTTTTCAGTACGATGAAACTCCTAAATCGCACGTCAATGCCGAACTTAATTTAAATGATATCGATAGGTTTTTTATCGAGATTAATCGTATTTACCAATCACAACTAGAACAGCTACGGGAAACAAAAGCACAAAAACACGTTGAGGTGTTAAATCAACTTATATCAGACATGGAATATATCAATGAACGAATCGTTAAAGTAATATCCGATAGCAGCGATGATAATAAACAAAAATTCCTAACCGAATATAATATCGCAGAAGCCGATTTACCTGATTTCAAGTTTCCAAGATACAATGCGCCAGAACTAAGAAAGTCTCTTAATGATTTTCTCAGTCCACCAACTTATATCCTCAGATACGATAACGGGGATGATGGTAGGCATATTGCTCCATACAACGTAAATATCGCATCGGTGATAGCGATCAATCTAGTATGTGATGTCATCGAAGGGAGTTACCAGGTGGATACCAAGCAATCAAATCAGGCTCAACAGGGGTACATCCTTTATTCATTTTCACCAACAGCCCCTCCGGGATTTTTAATCGTTGAGAATCCGATTAATCCGGTCTATATGCGATGCCATAATCGGTTTTTAACGAGAATTAATTTTAAACTCACCGATCAGTCAAATAACCTAATTGATCTACAGGAGGAGGAGTTAGTGATCACTCTGTTTGTAAGATCATAGCAGCAGAGGGGGCGATGACATCGACGCGGTCGTCGATGTGCTTACCGGACGCTGACGACGCTGGGGATCGACGCGCAGAAGGTGTTAATTAAACCAAATGACGTTTGGACGATCCCCCAACGACGACGTCGTTTTTTTTTTACCAGGCGCTGACGACACTAGATCGTTGAGTTGCAGAAAGTAATAATTAAGCAAAATAACGATTGGACAAAATGTCCGATTCGCCCCCTCTGCTGCTGGTTTTGGTCCGAAGTGTTTTCCGTAGCTGTTGGCCAACTTGGTTTTTCCTGTATAAATTCTATTTATTACTTTTTGATCTTTCCCTTTAAGTAAAGGCGGTTTCCTATTTCTAGTGGTTTCTTTGAGTGTGGTATGTAGTTTTTTGCCTGTCTTGCTATTGTCCCAATATTCCTGCCATTTCTGATTTATCATGACTGTGATTAGGCTGTAGATTTCACTAACACTGTAAGCCAGTGGTACGTGGTTTAGCTCGCTTAGTTTTAGTTTAGTTAAGTCATCTGCTAGATTGTTTCCTAGTATGTTTATGTGGGATGGGACCCATAGGAATTCTACTTGTTGTTTATTGCTTTTTAGTTTCTTTAGTATTAAATTGGTTTTATTTAGGAAGTTTTCTCTGCTGTTGGTGCTGTTATTTAGAATGGTTGTAAGGACGCTTAGCGAGTCGCTTATTATTACTGTTTGGGGTGGGTTTTTTTTCTCCACCCATTCTAGTGCTTGTAGTATTGCCCAGAACTCTGCTGTGTAGATTGAACAGTGGTCCGGTAGTCGGTGACCAACTTGTATTTTAAGTTTGGGGATTACGTATGCAGCTGCTGTTATTGCGGGTTTAGTGGTTTTTGAACCATCTGTGTATATTTGTAGATGGTTTGCATATTTAGTTGCTAAAATTTCTGATGTTATAGTGTGCAGCTGCAGTTCTTGATTTAATTTATTACCATGTTTGGTGATAGAGGTATTGATGTTTGGATCTTCGTTATACCAAGGTTCAGGGTCGAAGTTATTGTATTTTTCTTTTTGGTTTATGTCTATGGGAAGTAGTTTTGTTAATTCGTGCACTATTTTTCCTGTTGGTACGTGGTGCTTTTGGGTGTTACTAAAGGAGATGTTGCATTTCTCTATTGCTAATAAGGTGGGATGAGTGTTCGATTGTGTTCGTAATCGGGCTGCATATCTCAGTATTAATTCCTGTCTTCTGAGATAGAGCGGTAGCTCACCTGTTAGTACTTGGAGTTCTGCTAGTGAAGTTGATGGTAATGCTCCAGTTATTGTAATTAGGGCTTTTCGTTGTACATGCTCTAATTTTTTTTAGTTGTTTTGCTGGTGCTAGGTTGTAAACTTGGCACCCATAATCAAGTTTGGATCTTATTAGTGCCCGATATATTGCTAACAGTGTTTCCTGATTGGATCCCCAGTTCGATCCTTTAAGGCTTCTTATTAGATTGATGTCCTTATCGCATCTTTGTACTACTTCCTGTATGTGTTTTCCCCAATTTAGGTGTTCGTCGAAGTACATACCCAGGAACTTCTTAAATTTAACATATTTAATTACTTGATTGTTTATTGTAAAAGTCGGTTGTGGTTTATTTAGTTTACGTGTGGGTGAAAATATTATGACTTCTGTTTTATCCTGTGACAGTTTGAACCCCCATTTGTCAGCCCATTTTCCTATGTTATTTAGACTATCTTGTATAGTTTGTATGGTTTTTTGACTGCTGGGGTTGCCAGCTTTCCATATTCCGCTGTCGTCCGCGAATTGCGAAATTTCAGTTTGTGTGGTTGCCAGATTTTTATCTAGGTCGTTGATCATTAAGTTGAAAAGAGTGGGACTGAGTACACTGCCTTGTGGAGTTCCATTTTCAAGGGGGTGTATTTCAGAGTGTGTGTCTCCAACTCTAGTTATTATTTTGCCGTCTTTTAAAAAGTTTTCGATGAAATTGAACATTTGACCAGTAATTCCATAGTGATTTAATTTGGCTAGTAAGCCTTTGGTCCATACTAGGTCAAATGCTTTTTCTAAGTCTAAATTCCTATCTGCTTTCCTTTTTGAGTTAAAGGCTAATTTGATCGCTGTTTCCAGTCTTATGAGTTGATCCGTAGTGGATCTTTTATTTCTAAATCCGCATTGGTTTTCGGATATTAAATTATTTTGCTCTAGGTGGCATTTTAGGCGATTAGTTATTACTGTTTCCATGATCTTGCATATATTGCTTGTTAATGAGATAGGTCTATATGAGCTGACGTGGTGGGGTCCTTATTTTGTTTCAGGATAGGAATAACTATAGCAGTTTTCCATTTAACAGGTAGCATTCCTGTTTTCCAGATTTTGTTTAAGAAATTAATTATTGATTTTTTGATGTTAATTGGAATATTTTTATACATGATATATCCTATTTTATCCTCTCCAGGGGAAGTTTCTTTTTTGGTGCTTAGTGCCTTATCCCACTCAGCAGTTGTAATATCTTTGTTTAAGTAGGAATTTTTATTGCCAAGGTCAGTAAATAGTTTACTATGGGTTCTTTCTACCTTGTTTCTATGTTGTTGAAATGAGTTGGTGTGGTTTTTATTACTGCTCATTTCTGCAAAGTGCTTAGCTAGTGTTTCACCCTTATCTTTGTTTGTAATTGCCCCTGGTAATTTTGGTGTGCTATTATATGTTTTTCCTCTAATGGCTCTAATTTTGTCCCAGACTTGTTTGGTACTGGTTTTGATATTTATACTTTTGCAGTATTTTTGCCAAGTAGTTGCTTTGGCTTGTTTAATGATTTTTTTGAGTTCCTGTTCTTTGTTTTTGTAAGTGGTGAAATCCAGTGAGTTTCCTGTGCGTCTAAATTTATTGAGTGCTTTTTTCTTATCTTTATGTGTTTGTTGGCATAGTTCGCTCCACCACGGGACTGGTTGTTTGTTGGGGCGGCCATTTGTTTTAGGTATGCTAGATGTTGCAGCTAGATTGATAGTATTAATCAGGTTATCATAGTATGTGTTTAAATTATCATTTTCTATATCCTTGTGGTCTATTGTGCTGAGTAAGGTTTTATACATTTTCCAATCTGCTTTTTCATATTTCCACTTGGGTTGTGTTTGTTGTGAGTTGAACTGAGTAGTCATTTGCAGGGTGGTTATCAATGGGAAGCGGTCACTGCCTATGGTGTCAGTTTGATCCACTCTCCATTCCGCCACCTGTGCTATTGATGTGGAGCATATGGTTAGATCGATGGCGGTGAGGGTACCATTTTCGGGGTTTAATCGAGTTTTGGTACCGTTGTTTAGTATGGTCAGGTTGGATTCTGCTATCCAAGTTTCAACCAACATGCCTCTTTTGTCCGTTCGATCAGTTCCCCATATCTCGTTATGCGCATTGAAATCTCCGCATATGACTACTCGGTCCACCTGTTTATTGTCATTAATTTGTCGGTATAAGCCTATGTTTGAATTTTTACTACTGCCTCCTGGATCGTATAAATTAAATATTTGGATGTTCTCTATTCCAGTGTTTATTATTAGTGATTGAATTTCCACTGACTGATTTTCGTCTATTTTAAGAGGTATGGGCACTGGTGTTACGTTGGGCATGTTATTTATAATGAAGATAGCTAACCCCCCTCCTTGCCCTTTGAGTCTATTTTGAAAGTACCCTGGGGCGTAACCCTGAATTTTTGGTAGGGCCCTTATTTTGTTGGTGATTTTTGTCTCTTGAATTCAGATTATGTCAGGTTTTATAGATAAGTTTTGTAGTTTTAGTCTTAGCTCATCTATATTGCCTGACAGTCCCCTCGCATTCCATTGCCATATTGTTAAGTCCCTATTTGTTGTACTATACATGATGGTTATGTTCATTTATTGGTCTATGGTGTTGTGGAGTTTTATATCCTACTTGTTCCAATATGAGTTTTAGTATAGTTTCTAGGTGTTTGATCCTACTTTCTAGTGCGTCTAGTTTGTTATTTGTAATATTTGTTGGATCCTTGATTTGAGTGGTGTTAATGATATGTGACCTTTGTGGGGAGGGTGGGTGTGGGATGGTAGGTCTGATAGAAGTTTTTGAGGTTTTTGAAGTGGCAGCTTTCAAGTTTGTTGTGCTGTTAGATACAGTTTGCTTCGGCTTGTTTAATAATATTTCCTGTTTAGCTAGATGGTAGCTCATGTTTTTAGAGTTCATTAGTTGTATAATTTGTTCTTCTCTAATAGCAGTTTGGTGTGTCGGGGAGGTGGTTTCCCTTACAGTTTGTACATAGTGGGGTTTCCCTTTTGCATTGCCCTCTGTGGGTACCTCCGCACTGTATACATGTGTGTTGTTATTTGCATTTAGTACCATAGTGGCCCCAGCGTTGACAATTGTTACATAGTCTGGGTTTATTGATATATGCTTCAAGTTTATATCTGATTCCTGTGGGGTTTAGTTTAATTATTGTAGATAGGGATAGGTTAGATTCTATTACTGCTGTGTTAGTTTCGAATCCGTGGTGGTTCCTTAGTTTGAAGGCTCTATTGATTTGGGTTCCACCTTCCTTGATTTGAGCAGTGATTTGTTCATTGTTTAATTTTTGCAGATTCCTGGTTAACTTCAGGATAGATTTGAAAATTGTTTTTGGTGGCTCTGCCTTTTCCTGTGTTGGATACCTAGGTTTGTTTGGAATTCTGATATTTGAGTTGAGAGTGGCTCCTGTGGTTGTTTGGTGGTGTTTTTCTACTTGGACTGCTATAGGAAGCTTTATTTGGTCTGGACGCACTGGTCTGTTCAACTTCCCTGCTGCTTGATGTCCCTTATTTCTAAATATTTGGCCATTTGCCTTTGAGTGCCGCAGTGCACTATTATGTATCCTGTGTTAGGTCTAATAATTTTGAGCTGCCCTGAGTGATTTCTTTGTAGGGCTCCTATGATACTGTTTGTAGTCATGTTGGTAAATCTGGGGTTTCTACTTTTAATGTATAGTGTTAGTTCTAAAGGGTGATACTTAGATTTTGGTTTTTGATTTGCGTGTTTTGTACAGTTTGTTTGGGGGTAGGTGGTTTTCTCTAATTTGATAATTTCTTCTATTTGTGGTATTTGGTTTGCTGGAGTCCGTTTTGTATTAGTCATGTTGGTTCCAATTTTTGTTTCAAGGGTCCTTTTCCTTTTCCTAAATATCCCTTTTGTTTGATTGTTGTAAAAACGGGGGTGGGGGTGGATTCTAAATCGGTTGGACTATAGAGTAAGTCTTTTTCCGTTAATGGTTTGGATGGCCCCTGGGTTTGACTATTATGGCATTTAATTGCACAGCTTTTGGTCGGATTTAAGGGTTTTGTTTGGGTTTTGCCCGTAGGCGTTATTGTTGAGTTTCCTTTGTAAGTCTGCTTAATCCCCTGCTGTGATATCTCGCTATAACTTCCTGCCCCTGCTGTTTTGGTCTCAATTTATATAGTTATAGGTAGCTTTCTAGGGGATAATGCCAATGTTTGGAAATTGGGGGTTGGTGTTCTGAAAGGAAGGTCTATCGTGTTGTTTTCCATGGCCAAGGTACTTTCCAAAACCTCCCCCCCCCCCCCCCCCCGGCAAGGTATCGTAAGTATTGAATATGAGAACTAGGGCTGAGTTTTACTGCCTGTGCTCTTATCAATTCAAAGTCCGGGGTTGAGGAAGTGAAGGATAATTCCGTGGCTTGTATTTGTTTGGAGTTTGGTGTAGTTTTAAAAGTTCCTATGTGTGTAGGAGTAGAGTCTGTAGTGTGTTTTTTAGCATTTAGTTTGTCCATTTTCCTTTTTTGCCTAACTTCCCTGTAATTTCTGGTGTTCCTATCGTGGATTGCCTGCTTTGTTAAATTTAGAGATGCCATAGTATTAGTTGGAGGTAAATTAGCTAGTACAGTAAAGAAACAATGAGAGGGCTGTTTTTAATCCTTGTGACAGAAAGTCTCACAATATTACCGGTGCTTGTAGTAATGTAAGGATTCTGTCCAGGCGTATACTAGTATGGTTCCTAGTGCCTGTTTTTTTGGATTGGTGCTTAACAGCTAGAGGAGATTAGGTTTGTTATATAGAAGGAGAGAGATTAATTTGCCGTTATTATTTTCTTTTGATTGAAAATCGCACTTCGTTATTGGAGCTATATCGTGTGCGGATTCAATCCAGGTATTTCTAGTATGATTCCTAGAACCTGTTTGGGAAAATAGGCGGCAAATTAGATGAAAAAGATTTAGATATAGTAATTAAAGTTTTGAATTTAAAACAGCACAGAGTTTTTGTTGCTCGAAAGCTTAGTAATTTTCGTACCTTGTATTTAACAGTTAAATACTATGAGGAGGTGTTCAAAAGGTAGCTGCTAGGCGGGCTGGTAGGATGGATTCCTTTGTTCTGTCAGATAAAGATGGCTGCCGTTTTCAGCGTGGCGGGCTGATATCCAAGTTATTGTGGTCGTCCTCCCTCAGGCCCTTGCTGCACCCTGCACGTATTTGGTGGTCAAAAGATTCCAACAGCTTTGCCAAAAACACAAACTTCCGTTAAGGCCAGAGCTTGCCGAAACGGGAAACTATCGATTTTGTAGTCTTGTAGTACGTCTTCTCCCCTCAGCGGTCTTGACATGATGATGATGATGATGATGGATGGTGGAAACCCAGTAAAGTGTCCAAGAGGACGAGTGGCATCGCTTTTGCATCCCTCAGGTTTGACACGCACAGCATCACTTTCCATGATAGGGGTAGTGAGAACAAAGTTCCCATGATGCTTTACGGCATCGCTAAGGTCACAGCGTACAGCATCGTTCCCATCGCAAGGCTCACAATCGCATTCCACTTCAGAAGCCCCAAACTTGAATTGTGCCTGTCTGAACTTGTATTGTGTTTCTCTGAAAGTATTCATCTTGTTCGCTTGGTCTTGGTAGTCACAATGAACTATGGATCTTAGCCATAGCCCCTTTTTATACTAGTCGCAATGTAGAAAGGCCATATAAAGGTAAGGGCAGTGCGGACACCATCGAGTATGTTCCAGAATAGCTGAACCTTTATAGATACATAGATCCATTCGTAACTTCAGTCCACAACCGAAACACTGTACTTCGTATCCCAATCCTGACTCAGGTCCCAAGTAGACAAATCCTGTTCTAGCTAAAACATGCGAAGAAGGTAATCCTTCCCTATCCGTAGACCATTTTTGAAACGTGTCCAATCGACAGGCACAATCACAATAGTCAGGTAAGAAGACCGGAAAATGGTAGGGTTTGAACTTGGAGTTCTCATTGGGTTTCTCACTCGATTCTTGTTGTGGCGTAGTCATGCTTCTGGTGAGTGGCTATCCACTTGCAACCAATGTTTTATACCGACATTTCCATACGGTAAAGTGAAGTGATTGGGAAGTCGCACTCGCTTCTGGTACACGATTGGATAGACTTTTTCCAAGGGTCGACTGACGATGCGGTGAGTGGGTAAACGTACAATCTTATTCGGTTGATAGGTGGTCACTTTAAAGTGATCATGTTTTCCAGAGTGTTAGGCTTCTTTCAATACGCCAAAGTTCACCACTCGA
This sequence comes from Sinohyriopsis cumingii, assembly GCA_028554795.2. Lineage (NCBI taxonomy): Eukaryota > Metazoa > Mollusca > Bivalvia > Unionida > Unionidae > Sinohyriopsis > Sinohyriopsis cumingii. Next base: position 188,099,042 of record CM068824.1, on the reverse strand, counting down.
CTGGCACGATAATTCAGAGTCAATCCTTTCACTTTACACTTCGTGTGCACTTCTCCTTGTTCGTCCAGGTATTCGTAGCCGTAATTTTTTGGACCGCCACTGACGAAACTTAGAATCTTGTCGTCGGGGTGCTCGTCTGTCCAGGCTCCTAAACGGTCTCCTTCAATGTCATGGTGCTGTTGACTCGGGTGATCGATGTAAATGCAACTGTCCGTGTCAAAGTACAGGACACGTTCCCCTAACAGTTCTAAAGCTTCGTACAATTTTAAGCGAGCATGAGCTGTCACGTAAGCCGCAATGATGACATTTCCAAAGGGGTCATCTTGTACAAAGTCCAGATCTTCTTCGTAATTGACCAAGATCAAATTCTCGCGAACGACGTCCACGTGTTTCATGAATTTGCTTTTGTCGTGAATCATCTGGAAATAGCGGGAAGGTTCGGTCAAATATTCCGTCTTGGGTAAACACGGTCGTTGTGCCATTTTACCCCACAAGCAATTTAACATCACTTTGGCAAACGATCGCCTGCATTCGTTTTTCTCGATGTGATCTAAAGTAATGCCTTCTTGTGGCCAGTATTTCTCCTTGAATGTCTTTTGGTCTTCGGGAGTGTGAGACCAGGACGGATAGCCACTGGCTTCTTGCTTCAGTTTCAAAAAGGCATCCACGTAGTCTGCGAAAATGCCTTTCTGTGTGTGGTCGCCCTTGTGGTATTGTTGTGTCTTGGGAAAGTGGCAAATTTCGTACACTTCTAACAGTTGGTGTCTCAGGTCCAGAGCTTTGAACAATTCTACGCTGACCCACGTCCCCGTCAAGGCCCGTTCTTCCTGGGTGTGATGACAAGGTTGATCTTGGTTGCACGTTTCGGCACAAGTACGGCACAAAGGAAACATCAGTTTGCCTTGACAATGGTGTGGTAGTACGGGATGGTACAAGTCCGTGGGAGGCAAAACTTTGCACTTGTTCAAGCCTTCGTATTATCGAATGTTTTTCAGGTCGATGTGTTTGGTGAATAATTGTGGGTGCCCTTCAGGAAAGCGACAATATTTGCACACGTAGGGATACAGCGAACACCGAGTATTGACGTTTGACATAGATGGTCGTTTGAGGACTGATGACAGCCACGGTGTTTTCAGGCATGAATCGTTGTCGGTACACTAAGGAACACGCTTTGGCAATGGTGCAAGCTTCTTTCAAAGGATCGACCCCTCCGTGTTCCATGAACAGTTCTCGAAATTTTCAACAGCATCGCCGTAAAATGTCCACGTCGGAACGACAATACTTTAGCATTTCTTCCTGAAAGTCGAAAGGGTCGGAGTCATGGACCTGGTACCAAGCGTAGAAAGCTTCTCGTTGTTCGGTACGCATGTTGACGGGGTCGTGATAGTGAGCCTCAGGCAAATGGGGTAGAACGGCATGTTGACTGGCCTCTGTATTGAAAAAGTGTGGAAAATACCCTTTAGCTATTTGTGTCATTCCAAACGTTTTAGGCATTCGACTCAAAGGCATGGCTAAATAGCTCATCGAATCTTTAAACTGTACTTGTCCCACTTGCATGAAAATGATTTTGGCTCCGTTCAAAGTCACTTTAGGACGCTGGGTGCCTTGTTCCTTATAGTATCTCAAAAGAAACTGTCCATCGTATCCGGAGAAATTGTGAGTCATCACCGTGGCATGACGATGACAATCTCCGTAACGTTCGATGTCCTCTTGTCTCCACGTCTTGTCGATGGGGTCTAAGACCCATCGGGCGATATCGGCTAGCGTGTTCGGTCCCCGAAATATTTTTTCATGCCCTCCAGGAATCTTGCTGCAGTGAGGGCAATGACTGAAAATAGGTTCTTGAATGCACTTCTCGCACGCTCGATGAGCCACGCAGAAATTAGGAATGTGAATGCCGGTCTCTTGCATGCATTCGAAATCGAAAAAGATGAAATCGCCTTTCTTCTTGTGTCCATCCTCTTTCTTTGGCTGGGGTTGGTATTTTTGCACGTAGCATTGATGTTCCAAGTCCATGATGTGGTGACAAATGTGACGTTTTTTCTTTCCTCGACATACGTGTACCTTGGTATTATTGGTAAGTATGCCTTGTCCACACGTAGGGCACAATCTCAGCAGTTGACAAGCACATTTCTTCTGTGAACCTTGTATCTTCAAATGTTGTTGGTAACAGGCTGAACTGACAAAAGTGCGCAGACAAGTAGAGCAATGCACTCGTTCTTGTCCTGCGCTCAGACAGGGTGGAGAGGCCAAACATCTTGAGCATTTCGATCCACAATGTTTGTGTTGCTCTCGATTATTATAACCATAGTCACATTTCTCACAGTAATGATCGTATCCCAGGAATGCGGTGATACTGGTAATGGTATCGAAATGGTCATCGTGATGATAGAGGTGAATGTATTTTCCATCTTTAAAGTCTTGACCTCGAAACAACAGAGGCCCACGCACTTCTTGAGGGTGCACTTTCAAGGTGTAGTGTAGAGCTAAGACATCTTGCAATGTTTGCATTTCAGGAATGCCACAGGGTGTGTCTTTGGACAGGCCAGCTTGTTGTAACAGGAGTTCTGCTTCACTTCGTTGTTTGGCTCGGTCCGATTTTTGAATAGTTTTCCAGGCTCTTTTCCATTCTGCCGTGTGGTTCTTGTTGGCATAGGTTCGTCCCACCACAATAGCCCTGGCTAAACACATCTGGTCCTGAGGGTTGTGAATTTGGACGAGGCTACGCTTAATGCTGCGAAGGTCGTTCATCAATAGGACCTTTTTGCGTCCGGTCCCTTGAGGAGGAGAGACGTGGGTCATAAACAGTGTGGCTTTTCCGTCGGTGATGTCAAACTGGTCGTTGGATTGTTGTACGTGTTGAATTTTGTCCATCACTTTGGAAGGGGTCAATTCTGCAGGGCTACTAAACTCGATCCAAACAGGGGATTTCAAGCCGTCGTGTTGTATGGAAAGTCTCAAGCGATCTTCTTCTTTGGCTTGACATTGTCGCTTGAGTGTGGTGAGCAAAGAATCCCACATCTCGGTGATGAACCCTTTTGCTTTCTCTAACGGTACGTCGGACTTGAAATTTTTAAACTTCACCCTGTACGTGTAAGCTGTGGTTCTAAATTTTCTAGAGAAGCGCTTTTCCGTCTCTCGAATGGAATAGTACTTTTCAGGGTTGACTAATGGTGGTGAACTTTGTTTAGAGGGCTTGGATTCTGGTTCACTCATGTCCTCTTCAAAATCACTGGCATGAATTTGTGCCAAGACTTCAGCCCTGGTACGAGGCGATAGATCACGTTTCTGCCTCTTACTTTCTTCTTCTTTCTTCTCAGATGAATTGGATCGTTTCATCTTGATAGCAAAACGTCAAATGACTAAAGTTTAAACAGCATGGACTAATTTATAATCATAGCAGACCAGAGTATATAAAGGGTATGTGTTTTGTCCTTTCACTATTCATTTCACTCTCAAACCGTGCACAACGATGGAAGAGACTAGACAGATCGAACGTTTCATCAGAGCTTTGCGAGGGGTCATTAGAAAATTCTCTTCAGACCAGCCGAGGGACTACTCTGCTTCCTTTCGAGATAAAGTCAAGATACTTGCTATATCTGTCAGAAGAAAGGGCATTGGTCTTCAGAGTGTCCAGACCGTCAAAAAAGAAACAAAGGGGTTAGAAAAGACAAAAGTCAAGATACCTGTTATTATTGTCAAGAAAAAGGACATTGGTCTCCATATTGCCCCAAAAAGAAACAAGAGGAGTCAGAAGAAGAGAGGGATTCTTCAGAGGAAGAGGAAGAAGAAGAGGAGGAAGAAAGCAGACAGATGAAGAAAAAGAAACAGGAAAAGAAAAGAAGAAGGGAAGAAAGTGAGAAGGAGGAATCGGAGGAAAAGACTGTGACGGTGAAAAAATTCAAAAAACAGAGAGAGTGAAAAAGATGAGACAGAAGAAGTGTATGAACTTTTTAAAGTGCTCTGTTGTGAATTGGATTGTAAATATTGATAAAAGAACAAATTAGGTATGAAAAGGTAAGTGTCTTTGGGTTTTGATTTTAAAATAAGAACCTACACTTGCACACTCATACACACGTACTATAGAGATAAAATGGTTTTTTTTAGTTTGAATGGGATGTTGGCAATTGAAAGTCTATATCTTTTCGATAGACGTGGGTGGCCCTGAAAAGGGCCTTTTTCTTGGTGTAGGGGTGAGTTTAAGCAATCAACGTTTACTGCCTTAAGCCTTTGCCACGGCCAAGGCCTACTTCTGGACTGCGTACTTTTGATGATGATGATGATTTGGTTGAGATCACTAAGGGTGGCACAGTAGGCTTAGTCACAGGGTTGGAGTGTTTAGCTCGGGAAGGTCGTATTCTCTTCGGTCGTAATAAAGAAGTCTGATACATTTGTTTCAGACTTCTTAACTCCGCTAAATGTCTAACAGTACCGTGACCGTTTGATTTTCACATCCTTGTTTCTTTGCTGCTGCTTCTTCTTCTTCTTGTTTTTTTCTTACCTCTTCTTCTTGCTGCTGTTGCTGTAGGAGAAAAGCTTGTTCCGCTTCCTTTTGCTGGTGTATAAATTTCTCCAATTCGTCTTTCTGTCTCTGTCTAAAATTCTCCACGTGCAGTAATGAAGAAGAAGGTGACGAAGGTTCCGGAACAAATTCTTGCGAGGTAAGAAAATCCAGAAAATCCCAATTCTCCTCTTCTGAAAGTAAGTCCGGGTTCCCTTGGGTGGTCTCCACGGTTGGTGCACCCCAATTTATCGTTTTCTGAGTTTCCGTCATATTGAAAAAACTGTCGCATGAATTGACTGCGCACAGGCGCTAGCGAATCTATATAGACCACGTGACGTCACAGACTGCTCTCTTCGGATTAGATGTGGGCTGACTGAATTTTGTAACACGTGTTTGGATTGGTCAACGAACTCAATCCGTTTCAATCCTTCGTCTCCCTATAAATAAGTGCCGTTTGCTGCATTCCTTTACCTGTTCTCGGCGCCTCAACATGTGGACCGACGTGCAATCTTCCACGCTTGTATCATCCATGATGTTCCGGACGGACATACCAATGTATGTCCGATCCAAGTGGACAGTTGTCCATAGGACCGACACCAGCCTATGGGTACGAAGAGTCTATGTGGAGAGGCAAGGATGCCTCAAGAGAGTACTAATCTACGGCCCTACAGTTAGGCGAAGCTTAAGAAGAAGAAGATGTCACAGATGCCCTTTATGTTAAGGGTATATTAACATAAACACATAGGCCCTTTTCAGGGCCACTCCAATATCTCGAAAAGACCTTGACTTTCAATTGCCTACCCCCCCTTTTTTTTAAAAAAAAAAGTAAAAAAAAAGAGACCCCTCCCTGTTTCAATTTTCGCCTGTTCCATTTCCATAGACCCATCAGGTCGGGACCTTATTAAAATAGGGTCCCGAACCTGTTCCATTTCCCTTTGTCGCTCAACAGTCCCAAAATATATTCCCCATGTTAAATTCCCATTGTCGCTCAACAGTCCCACGATTTATTCCCCATGTTAAATTCCCATTGTCGCCAGGGTACAAACTTTTTTCTCCTATGTTAAATTTTCCATTGTCGCCAGGGTACAACACCCTATTTTAACATTAAAGTCCCCTTGTCGCTAGGGTATCCCACCTTACTACTGATACATATATATCAGCTGGAACAGTGATACGTCCCCAGAAATTTCAAGTATGCGGCCCTTACTTGCTTGTTTACTAAATCCTATGCCTCGAACATTTAATATAAATATTACTTTATTATTATGCGCAAACATTATTAATTATTTAATAATAATAATAATAATAATAATAATAATAATAATAATGTTGACTTAGTACAGCGCCTAATGTTTAGAAGCTCACAGCTCATTTTAATATTAGATAACACATACAACTTATACAAAGAGAAGACTTAAACAACACCGTGAAATTACAAAACAAAAACAAGCTGACAATAATGAAGGAAGTAAACATTATTAAGTCTTTGCTACTGTAGTAGAAATATGCGAGTTTTAAAAGCGCTCTTGAATGAGATCACAGTGTCATTGTGTCATGATCAATAAGCAATTCATTCGTTCCACGTAGATGGTATTGATATGCAATCGAACGTTGTCCGTATAACTTTGTTTTTATCAGTAAGAACAATGGGAATACGAGTGTCGGAAGAGGAGGATAGATTTCTAGATGGGGTGTAAACATGGGTACAGTCAGATAGGTATAATGGACTGCAGCCAGTCAACGAAACGTAGCATAGTGAATAGATATTGTGTTTTATACTGGTTGTCATTGAAGGTGACAGAACAGGAAGAGCTGTTGTTTTTTTTAACCTTTTAAAGTTTCTATAGTACTTACCGAGACGTACCAGATATAACTGAATTACAATAGTCCAGACTTGAGAGTGACACGTAGATTCCGTTCTGACTATGTACATGTAATGTAGGTATAGCCGATACTTACTGTTTGAGGTAAATGATGTCAATGAGAATGTCTTTGCGTGGTGATCAGGATGGCTTCATTTTTATCATCATTCATCTGCAGCTTGTTGTATTATGTCGTCAATGACTTCACATTGGAAATGAAATGTTTCTACGCCTTGGATTGTAGCGTCAGCTTAGTTGGGCAGCTAATCTTGCATCTTTCAATGTCATCAGCGTACAATTGGTGAGACACCGGATGTCGATCAATGATACATGAGAGCGGCTGCCTATATAGAATGAACAGAACATTGTTGACAGCAAAGACTTGTGAAACACATAAACATGTATCATCTGGGCTGAGATATTTTCCATTTATGGAAACAATTGCATCCTGTTGACTAAGTCTGACTTTAACCATAATAAGGCTGTATCATGAACACCAAATACATGCTGGGTACGGTGAAGTAATATATCATTGTCTATTGTATCAAATATCGTAGAAATGTCAAAGTGGGTGAGGACTGTAATCGTTCCACTATCCAAAGCAGAGAGAACTACTTTCAGAAGAAGAGTTTCAATGCTATGGCGAGGGCGATCTGCTAAAAAGACTGTTTGAATTTAGCTCATCTGAAGTCTTGACAATATAGGCACATGCTGCAGGTTTATATAATATTTAAAAAAACAGGTAAAAAATTCCCCATTGGGTCAATAACAAATGTAAGATGGACGACAGACAATAGATGCCGAATTGTACAAACTCTGTTTGGTCTTAGATTAAAACACTAAAATGAAAGCACAAAAGTAACAATCATAACCGATGACTAACAGTATGATGGTGTGTCGCTTGTAAGTATCAAGGTACATAATTTCTCAATCCATTCGCATATGGTGATTCATTTTGAAGATCATACATTATCATACAACATACATCATTAAAATATATTTTTCACCAGAAACTTGAATCAGCCAACACAGTCGTTAATGCATAACACGTCATAATAGCGATTAATACCGCATAACACGTCATAATAGTTATACGTTACTGCATTTGTATGGGGAAAATATGAACGAGTTTTGGGATGGAATACTGCACGAACTTGTGAGTGCATTATATCCTTCCGACAAAATGAGTTCATATTTTCCCATACAAATGCAGTAACCTTTTTATTATATGCTCATTTTTTTTTATTCTACCTAAGGTTTAATTATATAAACAAAATACACTACAAGAAACAACGTAAATGAATGAATGCCGTATTCCAAACTAAATACACAAGCGCAGATTTGTCATTACACAATGACATCATTATTAATGCGCACATAACTCCGCCCAGATAAATTTGAACTGAGTCGCGCGCTCGACATAACTTTCTAAAGAAAATGGCGTGTCTAGTTAAAATTGAAATTTACAATCATATTGTGAATGAATGCGCATTGCAACAACTTTTCCATTTGATCTGGAATGAATATAGTTTGGTATTTTGTTTCGATTCGACGAAAGTTTGTGATTTTGGACTGGATTTATCTGTGGAAATTATACATGAAATACATCGGATTGAAGTGGCGCATGGAGAAGCGTGTTTACGTCTGCAAATGTGTTTCTCTTTCTGTCACTGAATGTGTGAAATCATAACGTGGGAAAATATGAAGTCTTTCAATTGCAATTATCAAAAAGACGCTATGGAATGTAATGCTTATTTCATTTTGAGTGCTGTAAGGAGGATGCGGTTGCACTTATCATCAAAATTACAGCACAATTTCGAAATGTGTAATCCAGATTGAAAACCTATGACATGGCTCATGTAATTTGGATTTGCAGAATTAAGAAAAAACATTTTGAGGAAATTCAGGATGTAAAACTGTAAGTATATTTTATTTTGCCATTTTTATCACCAGATAAAGAAGACAGTATATGCCTTGTCACTTGTATGTTATTTGTAAGTACCTAATCTTCCGTCTTTTATATAATGTAGCTAGCCTAAATCCGTAACATTGTATCAACGCGGAATGTGCCAGAACAGCTGGGTTTTTTTCGCAGTCCACGAAACATGTTTTAGTTCATTCAGAAACAAATTTAAACAACCACAACGTAAAGAGCCTCTTACGCGAGTGTATATGATTTGTTTACAAATCAAAAGTGCTGGCGTCTGCGTCATTGTTTGTTTACAATAGAAAGTAGTTCCTTTATTCACGTGAATGCTATATGTGTATTGTCGCGCGCGTTCAGTATCGGGGAATATTGAACGATTCTGACAATGTAAAGTTAACGGGGAAAAAATGAGCATATAATAATAATTAATACCGCATAACACGTCATAATAGCGATTAATATCGCATAACAATTCATAATAGCGATTAATACATGAGAAAAGTTTCGTCAAAATAAATCTTATTATTAATGGCTACATATTAGAAAAGAACATGTTACGTTAAGATAAAAAACAATTTTCTGTTTTATTGTGACCTTATGTTTTCAGCACGGAAATGGCAAATGGTTTGGGATAGACATGTGATTATTTTCCGAAATAACGTGTCATCAGGGATCTCATTACATGTAAGATGTCAAGTTATCTCTCATTACATGTAACACGTTAAGTTAATTCTCATTACATATCACAGGGACTGACTGGGGATCCAACTAGGAAACCCTCCTCACGATATATAAAAGCCTAATTAGATCAAAACTGGATTACGGTTGCCAAGCATATAACTCGGCTAAGCAGCCTGTACTACAAAAACTTGACACTATCCAGAGAAAAGCCTTGCTATTATGCACAGGAACACTCCCCTCAACATCATTAGAAGAACTACAAACACTAACAGGAGAACTACCCTTAAAATTACGTAGGAAAGAACTGCCCCTCCGATACTCCATTCGATTAGATACCCACCCAGACAACCATCCCACCAATATAGCTATAAATAAGTGTAAAGTTGTCTTCAAACCCAAAATCATACCTATCACACCAAGTGGCAAAGTAATCCTTGAACTAAGAGAAAAGATACCTCTACTAAAAAAACAGGTAACAAACAATACAGACCAGAACAAATCACCATGGTTACAAAAACCACCAAGGATTAATATTGAAGCTTCCAAATTAGGCAATAAAGAAGGACAAGAAAACTTACTAAAACCTGTACTGGTAAACGAAATCAACCAAAAATACCCGGACTATGTTAAAATATATACCGATGGATCAAAAACAAACAACCCACCAAGAACAGCAGCAGCAATAGTCATCCCTGAATTCAATATACAAACGGGATCCAGATTACCTGACTATTGCTCCATTTACACCACTGAATTCTGGGCTATACTTGAATCACTACAATGGATCAAAGACAACCAAATACCTAAAAGCAGTCATTATAAGCGACTCCCTAAGCGTTATCAAATCGATCCAAAATCGCAATACACACTGTAGGGAACAATTCCTCGACAGAGCATGCCAATTAATCGACGATATCACCACAGCACATCAATTAGTCGAGCTCATGTGGATACCGTTGCACATTGGAATCTCTGGCAACGAAACAGCAGACAAAGTGGCAAAAACCAAACTAGGAGATCAAAACTCTATCAAACTTAACTATAGCTCTACAGAAGCACTAAGCTTCGCACAAACATATATAGACCAAACATGGCAAGATGTTTCGAACTCCTCCACAAAAGGTAAAAAGCACCATGAAACCCCCAAAAACGTAGATAGGAACATACAGCTACCTAAGGGTACCTATTTAGAACAGAAAACCATAAACAGGATAATAACTGGAAAAACTAAACTAGCAAGCAGTTTTGGAAGGTTTATAGGACCCAAACCAGCAACCATTAACTGCTTTAACTGCCACACCACCGAAGATCTACACCACGTATTCAATATATGTCCAAAATATCAACCCGCTCGGAAAATATTTTTTATGAAAGAATTTCTTCATCAGGTTTTACGTGAAGATTTGCTTCGTAAACTCTAAGTCAATCCGTTTCTCAATTCCGAGAGAGAGAGAGAGGAGAAAGGAAGTTCAAGTCATTTGACGTAAGTGTCACTCGATGATGAAGACGTGACTACATTCTTGGGGAATTGAAGGTACTCGGGATCGAGCTGCAAAGACAAAGCCTGTTTGAGCTTCTGGCCAGCAAAACTTTATTGAAATACTCAACATATAAACTTACATTTCAATATCAAACTACAACAAGCTCAATTTTCGGATATAAGAAATACATATAAAACTACGATATTTTTTCACTTACCAACATCATACTTGTACAACAACTGCCGTTTTAGAATGTAATACAGATAATTAAATATCGAATAAATTCACGATAGCAAAAGGAATCTAAAATTCAATATTTCAGACTAATACCGTAATTGAAATATATTTTACTGAATTTATTCTAAAAAGTCAACATACAAACTCTATTATTCAAAGAGTATTTTATTTCTAAATTAACTATTACTGAGTATGAAGTTGGTAGCGAACGTTGCTTTTACTATAATCAATAATATAGTTATAAGTAAATATAAGTTATTCAAACAATTTCTAATACATTATGTTAAATAATAGTAAAGAAATATTAAAATGATATAATGTTTAAACATACTGATGTTAGGTTAACATCTTAACACTAAAAGTTCTTATAACACTAAAAAGTCTTATACTATGAAAAACTGTACATAGACGGTTATCTTACCTGCAAAGACAAAGCCTGTTTGAGCTTCGGGCCAGCAAAACTGATGTCGGCCCGTGGCTAGGGTTTTTATACCAGTTTCTTAAGACAAAGCCAAATATGGCGCGCTCCTAGCTCCTTGCGAAGGCCAGAATCTCAAAGTGAGGCTTCGTAGTCTTTTACAGATTATTGTCTAGGTCTATGTACATTATTACGTGAGTACTTCTGCAAGATCAGCACATTTGCCCTCCATAGGAATCTTAGGAATCTGTCTAGCTCGCTATTTTCATAACCTGATGAATGCACTCTTTTTGTGCTGAGTCAGAGATACAAGTAATGTTTTGTATAAGACGGTTCGTACTTGATCATAATAGCGTAATCATTGTTGAATAGTAGTATATAATTGTAAATGGATTCAATCTCAATATATTTTAGTAGAAAACTGCTTCCAATATGATTTATCAATTTACTTCTAATATAATTTAATCAAAACTTACTCTTGATACAATTTAGAGGAATTTTTCAATCTTGTTACTTGTACTAAAAAATTCTGTCCTAATATATTTATCAAAAACCAAAAAGAGATTGGATCACCACACACATACCCAGAGTTACTTATGAACTCTAATAAAAATAAACAATCAGCATATAAAAATATAAATCAATTCATAGACTCAGCAGGACTTAGGAACAAAATATAATTACTATCCCCACAAAACCAAAAGACCCAGTAACTAGCTAAATAAATTTAGACGCCACGACATAAAAACCCATAACATATCATTCAATTTTATAAAAGTATTAATAAATAATTCACTTACGAAGCACCTTTAAAAAAAACTAAGGAAACCGCAAAATCGCATGTCCTACATGTCCTTAACGAACCGAGTAATCAGCTAGGATTCCTGTCCTAGATGTCCTTAACGAACCGTGTAATCGGCTAGGACTCCGGTCTCTTGCTAACTAAAGTATAAATAACATTCAATCTCTAAAAACATCAATTAATAAATAACTTAAAGAGGTAATATCTAAAAACTTATAAATAACATAACGTAGGAAACACACCCTAAACAGCTCGACTAGTAATCCCATAATAACCTTGAAAATCTCTCTTCATACATGATATCTACTAAGAACCTCTATAAACAGCATAGAACATCCCCCCTCCTTTTAGAACATTTTGAAGAAGAAAAAAAAATCTCAAAAAAAAAAAAACCCACCAGGCAAATGCAACAAGAAACCAGCGATGTAAAGCAAGCAGGACCGTTCCCGAGCTCTCCTTCCCACTAATGACAGCCAAACATTCAACTGTAGGGACCTTTATGGACCCACAGATTGAGGCCAAACTATCAGGGTTCCTTGAATCCATAAAAGCCTGGGGGAGGTGGCACCATCCCCTTCCCCAGGAACAACTAGCAGGCTGCGGTGCAGTCAGAAAAAAGTGGCACATGCACAATTGTGCGAACGCTACTATAATTAAACTCAACAACAACATGTAAGACGTCAAGTTATCTTCATATGATTTAAGACCTCAAGCTATTTCTCACTACGTATGGGCAGTGCAGCATTTCGATACCTTCAGAAAAGATAAGTAAAGGTTAGTTAAATTGAAAAGATCCGATATTAGAAAAACAATTTGTGCAGAGCTACAGTTCTCCTCAATGCAACACAGAAATATACACTGACAGTTATATAAAACTTTTTTTGATCTGAAGTAGGCACGAGAACTAGGTCACGTTAAGCTAGAATTAAATAACGATGCTAATTTTTCAAAATGCACGAAAATATCAAAATTAATCACTCTACAAGCAACAATTACGGAGACTTTTGGATAAGAAATGATTTATTGTATTCTACATACATAACCATATTAAAGACACTGGGTCTGAACGCATCCTCAGGGGCTAAGTCGATTCAGATAATGTCGGAACGACTCACTATTATGGGCAGGCCCATCAGAGGTTAAGAGAAACCCGTGCCACTTCGACAGTTTGAGGCCACTAGGCCCTAGTTAAAACGAAATTTGGAAACAAATGTTAAAACCAGCCCATATAATTTACTATATAACGATTTTAGAAACAACTAAATAAACAACGAAATATATTTATTATTGTCAGAATTTCGAGGCTCCTTAGGAGTTAGGACCCCCCCCCCCCCTCCCGAACACGCCCCTCTCTGACTGGGCCTGGTAATGGGAACTCTTTTGTTTGCTGATTGTGAAATTAGACTATTTTAACACTGTTCCAAGTAGCCCAATACATCCTATTACCGCGTAACTGGTTCAAAAACATGTCCAAACAATTGAGTATACTTATATGTTTTCATTGTTATCTTAATGCAGCAGTAATTAACGTGGTTGTCTATTGTTCACGGTAAATAATTTTCATTTCCGTTCAACATGTTCGTCAAAGTGCTGAGTGATTCAACATGACCGTTAAAGCGAGGAGCTCTAAGTGAAGGTCATATCACCAAGCAATTGTAAAATTCAGCGATGGTCGGTAGTATTGTATCCAAATAAAACAAAAGTAGTTCGGGGAATGTAATGTAAAGTCAATACATTTAACAAAAACGTTCCAATTTAAATGTATAAATTTAATTAATATCTTTGTATGGCTGAGTTGTAGTAGACCCATTAAATAATTATGATTTATTATACTCTTATATAATTATATCGCATGGTATATGAATAGGTAATCCCAAAGCAGCTTTAATGATTCTGAGAGAATGCGAGGGTCCATTAACTTGCCTTTATACTACTGATCTAAGAATCCCACATTGAAACGAAACTCACGAATCTAACGACTCACCCTTTATTAGAATTCTAGAAACACAACATTAAAATCTCATCCTCCCGCGTATAATTCAAGATATAAAGTTGCAGAACTCGAAATATGAAATGTTAGTTTCAACACCAATTATTTGACTCAATACGTGAAATTGGGCTTATCGACATATGCAATTGAAACTTCAACTGCAGCTGTCTAACTGAACCATTTTTTGTCCCTTACGAGTCTCATACACGCTGATTGTATTGTTCAAATTGTGAAGCACCTGTTTGTTGATATTGTAAAAGATACACAGATGGGACTGTGCCATCAATGTGTCTTTATCACGTACTTAAATGTGTACAGGTAAGGCAGATATAAAATATTTGTATACTTCTATGAACATAGTATTTCTTTCAACTGGTAAACCTGATGACTATGTGAAGTTCCTGATAATGTGCTTCCATACAGGCTATTCGAATGAGACTCATGATGACAGCGGTTTTCAGAAATTTTTAAAAGCCGTGGCAATAGGCCAATATGATTTAAATCAGATTACCACTGTTCTAAGTGAAGATCTGACAGTGATTACCTTAGGGTAATGTTCTGTTGACCTATGATATGACCATAATCGCTAATTTTATCAGCCAATCAGACAAAGTATTAGATCCTCGCGTTCGGGAGACTGACCAGTGTGGTTGAAGAGCATAACGAATTTATTCACTTTAAGATTTTGAAAGCTGTATAGGTCACTACAACATGACCCCTAAGGGTCGCTGTCAGACCTGCACGTAGGACAGTAGAGATTGTAATCAGAATGGATAATAGGCATGACGTTGTACAAGAACGTCCCAGTATGACACATGAAGAGTGTGCTTAATTACGTCAAACTTTCTATGTCGATCATCATAATCAACATCCAGCATCTTCTTATGATACATTTTTCTCGAACTCCTCATCCACCTCTGACAGCAATTTCATTTGATTTGGACATGATTTACAAGAAGGACTGTGATATTAATTTCACTCCTAGGAAAAACTATTTGTCTTTATTTAAACAGATCCTGGTGTTTGTGATATGTATTAGTGTTTGCATAGGTACCCACGTGTATGTTTATTATGGCTACACTAATTATCGAATCCTTTTTTTATTCCTATGGATGTACAAAAATGTTTAGATTAAAAAGAAAAAAGTGGCTTCCTATGAACAACGCTAAAGCTTGGCCATATGAGTGTTCTTATGACTTTGAATACCTTAGGTTGACTAAATAAGTGTTATTGTTATGCAGACCCTATTAAGTCATAAATTAACTCCTATTAAGTCATAAGTTAACTCATGTTAAGTCATAAATGTCCCCGCTGATCTATCCTCTTTGTTTTTGATTTTATTTCTGTATCTGAGATGTTGTGTATCATATAACCACTAGATGCCTTGTTCGATAGATGGCATCATAAAGTATTACTCTGTTACGGTAAGGTCAAAACTGTATCTGAGATGTTGTGTATCTTATAACCACTAGATGCCTTGTTCGATAGATGGCATCATAAATTATTACTCTGTTACGGTAAGGTCAAAACTGTATCTGAGATGTTGTGTATCATATAACCACTAGATGCCTTGTTCGATAGATGGCATCATAAAGTATTACTCTGTTGCGGTAAGGTCAAAACTGTCTGAATGAACCTGTTAGTTCTATAATACTCTAAGTGTCAAACTGTGTTGTGTCTAAACAATCCAGATTAAATATACCCAATTTATGTGCACACAGGCTTCTATCGCCTTATTCATTCATTTATACGTTCATTTAAGCAACTGTGCATTGTATATGAATTACGTCTTATACTGACTATGTACTTCTTTGCATAGATCAAAACATCAATACATTTATATTCTTGTTCTGTTATGTAAAGCATTGCCAACACGTTTGCAGACAGCTATTCATATTGTTCCTCAGATGAAGGTCAGTAAATTCTGTTTGATGTAAGATTAATTGTTATCACTGCATAAGGAAAATGTGGCCTTTGTACAGCAATAAATTGTTTGTGACCTAGCTGCAAATAGACTACAGGTTGCATTAGCTTAAATTAAGACAAAATTTCCATCCATATAGGCTACGGGTTGCATTAGCTTAAACTAAGACAAAATTTTCATCCATATAGGCTACGGGTTGCATTAGTTTAAATTAAGACAAAATTTCCATCCATATAGGCTACGGGTTGCATTAGCTTAAATTAAGACAAAATTTCCATCCATATAGGTTACGGGTTGCATTAGCTTAAATTAAGACAAAATTTCCATCCATATAGGCTACGGGTTGCATTAGCTTAAATTAAGAAAAAATGTCCATCCATATAGGCTACGGGTAGCATTAGCTTAAATTAAGACAACATTTCCATCCATATAGGCTACGGGTTGCTTATCTTAAATTAAGACAAAATTTCCATCCATATAGGCTACGGGTTGCATTAGCTTAAATTAAGACAACATTTCCATCCATATAGGCTACGGGTTGCATTAGCTTAAATTAAGACAAAATTTCCATTATGAATTTAATATTATATGTAGTACCAAACATTGATTCTGGTGTAGGTGTTGAATTCATATACATTTTGTCGATAGTTTGACAGATTGGTGACATATGTTATTGAATACAAGAATTTCAAGACCTTGAACTGATTTGATGGATTATTATTTAGCCCAGGACAGCCACGTATTCGGGCAGTGGCTGCCGAAAACCGGCAAGGTGGGGCTCTACAGTTTCGTATTTTAAATAGGGTACGAAAACGAATTTTCCAGGATTTCATTATTAGTTATTTAATTAGAAAATACTTTGCATTATCTTAGGCACTGTTAAAACAACTTTTAGTTCCTTTAAGTGTATGATAGTTTGGTGTAATTTGTGTCATACAGCATGGCCTAGCTTCAGACGAGCATCTATCAAGAAACTGCTAGCTCCACTAGATCATTTTTACTTTCTGAATTTCAAAGTAAATTTAAGAAACAAAAACAAAAACAAAAAAACCCAGCCGTTAACTCCTTTTACTTTCTATATTTTCTGTAGTCCATTCATTGCACTTTCAGAAGTTAGATTTACCTACACTGAAGCAGCCATTTAGGTTAGCTGCATATTAGATCATGTACAATATCCACAAGTACAACATGTAAAGAAATGTCAGCCGCAGTACATTAAGGTAGCATAGAGGTATGCTAACATTCTCATCTTTGTTCATTCATATTAACCAGATTTTCTTCTCATTTCAGCAAATACTCGCTTACGACATTTACATTTTATTTAACCTTGGCATATATTCATATATAGTTATTCAGGCATGTCTGTGGCATGTCTGGGGCAGAATATTTAAAGCTGATTCTCTTCCCATATTGTTATCAACTTTATCTCCACTAAACGTTAAACTTATTTGATTGGATTACAGGTAAAAATAATGCTGACCTTAATCTCGTCATGCTGATTGGATATAGCCTGATCGTCAACTCTGGTTGCCTGTTCGCCATCGCGGATACAATGTCAGTACATTTTAAGTTTTGCTCCCGTCTGCAGTCGCACTTGCACATTGTGTTAGTGGTGAATCATACACACATATATCTGCGAGCTTAGAAACTATGAGTAGTTAAGTGGGGCACATTAGGGACAATGGGACTTAGCATTAAAAAGACCCCTGGGTCAGATTAGGGACAATGGAAATTTAACATGGAGAGAAATCGTGGGTCACTTTAGGGACAATGGGAATTTAACATAGAGTTTGGGTCTGTCTAGGGACAAGGGAAATTAACATGGGGAATAGAGTTTGGGCTTTCGGGATTTTTTTTTTTTTTTAAAAATTTTTTTAAATTTAAATTTAAATTTAAATTTAAATTTTGAAAAAAGGGGTAGGCAATGGAAAGGCTATCTCTTTTCGAGAAATATGGCTGGCCCTGAAAAGGGCCTTTGGGTTTTCTTCTTCTTCTTCTTCTAGTTTCTTCTTTTTCTCCACCAAGTTCTTATTTTATCTCCAACACTCTTTCTCTTCTTTTCTTTCTTTTTTTTCTCCTGCTCTTCTTTCTTCTTCTCTTCCTCCTCTTCTTTCTTCCTCTTTTCATTTTCTTCTTCTTTTTCAATTTTTTCATTCCATGCTCTCATCCTTATCCTTTCCTCTTCATCCTCCTTCTTCTCCTTTATTTCTTTCAACAGATCACTGATGATTACCTTCATTTTTCGTAAATTGTTTATCTCCATCTTCACTCGATGGGGACTATAAGAATAGTGATCCTCGTTTAGGTTAACCAACATTTGCTCTATCATTCCTAAATTGTCGAGGACGTTTTGCAATTTTTCCATTTTGTCCATTTGGTTAGAAGCCATCTTCTTTTTTTATTCTTTGCAGAATGGTTTGAACGACGAATACTGTGGGTTCTTATACGAAAAGCGCGGACGTGAAGGAAAACATCCCCCTACTTTTTCATTTCATATAATAAAACCCAAACTATACTTTCTCATTTCATATAATAAAAACCCAAACTATACTCTCCACATACGCTAAGAAACAATAAACAAAATCCATAATCTACTATCCACACAATCTTACGTGAGCGCTTACAAAACCCAAACTATACTCTTCACATACGCTAAGAACAATAAACAAATCCATAATCTACTATTCACACAATCGTACGTGAGCGGGTACA
This sequence comes from Sinohyriopsis cumingii, assembly GCA_028554795.2. NCBI lineage: Eukaryota > Metazoa > Mollusca > Bivalvia > Unionida > Unionidae > Sinohyriopsis > Sinohyriopsis cumingii. Next base: position 188,080,504 of record CM068824.1, on the reverse strand, counting down.
AACACAAACACAAACACACAAACACAAACACACAAACACATACGCTAAGAAACAATAAACGAATCCATAATCTACTATCCACACAATCGTACGTGAGCGGTTACAAAACCCAAACTATACTCTCCACATACGCTAAGAACAATAAACTAATCCATAATCTACTATCCACACAATCGTACGTGAGCGCTTACAGAACCCTAACTATACTCTTCACCTACGCTAAGAAACAATAAAGAAACCCATAATCTACTATTCCCACAAACATACCTTAGCTCTTACAAGCACCAACACACAAACACATACCCTCACACTATCTTAAAAAAGAGTTAGTGTTTATAATCACACTACTCTACCTACACACATTGGCAAATCGATCGTTATTTCTTTTCTAGAGTATTGGGTAGCCCTGAAAAGGGCTGTTTTTTGTTTGGAACTTCATGGACACCTGGTTAATGGTGGCACCTTCCAGGCCTGGCGCCGCATACACATCTTGTCCCCCAGTTACTTTTTACCTTTTTGGGGGAGAGAGCAGAGGCAGGATATGTCGCTTCAGAATCCCAATTTTCGCTCTCTGGGATTCTGAAATTTCTTCTTCTTCTCTCCTTTTCCTCCTCCTCCTCTTCTTTGTATCTTCTCTCTTCCTCTTTGTATCTTCTTTCCTCTTCATCTTTATATCTTCTCTCCTCCTCTTCTTTGTTTCTTCTTTCCTCCTCCTCTCTTATCCTTCCCTCCTCCACAATGGCTTCCGCGGCCAGTTCATTTAATATGCGCCTGGCATATTCCAGATGCACATGAAGTTCCAACAGTTTCTCCAGTCTCGTGTTCATTTTTGGTGTTGATCAATCAACAAGGGTAGCTGGACTGCCGAACGAGTTTCAATTTATAGTGAAAGCGCGGACGTGAAGGAAAACATCCCCAAAAAACATAAAATTGATCTTACCTACATCATGACCAAAAAACAACAACGCGTGGACCTAAAAGAAACACTCACTCACTTTTTATGCTACCCATCACTATTTTAAAATTTTTTATAAATCACTTCAATAGACTATCCACATACGCAAAGCAATCCAATCTAACCCCAAATTTACACCTCAAACACCAAAAAAAAAAAGACATCATTTTAATCTACTATCCATACCAACTTACTTAACCACTTACAAACACAAACACACAAACACATACCCTCACATTTTTTTAAAAAAAGAGTTAGTGTTTATTTTCACACTACTCTACCTACACACATTGGCAAATCTATTGTTATTTCTTTTCTAGAGTATTGGGTAGCCCTGAAAAGGGCTGTTTTTTTGTTTGCTATGGCATTCTTTTTAGTTTCTAAGAATGCGATGTCCTCTGAGGATAGACTTTCTGGCGATAGGTCTGCTTCTTCGGAAAGAGAAGAAGAACTCTTTGGTGTCGATACGACAATCGACAAAGCCTCTGTCAGCTTCAGGTTGCTGCTGCTGCTCTTGTTGTTGTTGTTGCTGCTGTCTCTGAAGTCTGTACTTCTCTGTCCATTCTTCTTTTTCCCTGTTCATTTCTTCTCTGAAGAGCTCTTCTATCAGGTCTTCAGTGATTTTTAACATTCTCACATTCTCTATTTCTTCTGGCTTCGGTATCAGACTGTGTCTGACCCTATGCAAATTCACGTAGGCTTCGTTGAGTTTAGCTAGTTTGGAGCACATCTTCTTAGGAGGATGAGTCGACAATGGATGGTTAGACTGGAAACAACCCGGTTCTTAAAGTCAAAGCGCGGACGTGAAGGAAAACATCCCCCACACGGTTTTTGAGTCGCAACGTTTAGTGAGTGTCATGAGAGGGATAGTAAGAAATGAAAGAGCATCAATCCAACATTCTTATAGCTAAACAAAAGACAAAGGCATTTTTTTTCAAAACACAACATTTTTTATTCAAAAATCACTTAACACTAAACAACAACTCTAACATTTTTAACAATAATCCAACAATATATCATCAAACAATTTTTTCAAAACACAACATTTTTTATTCAAAAATCACTTAACACTAAACAACAACAACTCTAACATTTTTTAACAACAATGCAACACTAAAAGTTTCTCCACTAGGTAAAGAGGGATAACAGTCTTCCATGGTTTCTAGTAATCTAGGATGACTTCTCTCAAACTGTTGATTTCTATGGTATTATCGAATTCTGCATACAGGATGACGTTCACCGTTTCATCAGGGTCTCGGTCTTTAAACTGAATTTCCACACGAATCTGGCCGGATTTTATAGGGTGGAAATGTCCCTCGTCGCTGCCTTGGTCTGGAGTGAAATCGAAAGCCCACAAAGCGTAGCCTCCTGCATAATCCTCGTACGTAATACCGTGACTGGTATTGGTTCCTAACTGTCCGGTGGCTTCGTACAAGGACAAGTACGATCTCAAGTAATTCTTCTTTTTAAAGTCAGGTTCGAAAGGTCGGGTACACAAGGTCTTGCCATCGCGACTGACGTCGATTTTGGACACGCCAAAGTGTTGAAAGTAGAAAGGATTTTTTTCGGCAGCTCCGTTGAAGGCTGTATTCTCGACGATACCAACGATCAAACGTTTGGGTAACTGTCCTTGGAACAGATGATCTTCGATTATGGATCGCTGTCCCTTGGGAATGGTGAAGGTTTTCACTTCCACGCGTCGTATGGGATACTTGGCGGTCGTTCTGCTCAACGTCTGACTGATGTCGTTTCCCACTTTAGGTAACACTTCCACACGGCGTACGTAGAGTCTGGCTTCTAGGATTTTGGTTTTGTAACCGTCACTATCAGCCATCAAATGGAAAGCGGCACTGCTACGATTCAGTCTCAGGCGGACATCCACCCCGTTCAGCAAATACTTTTCTTGCAACCACATGTCCAAATGCAAACGATCCATCAGTTCTAAACTTGTGTCGGCTCCCGTGATTCTCTTTCTTCGTTCTACAAATCCATCATTGTTGTCTTTCTTTTCATCAGTTTCCAATATTTCAAACTTGGTAGGTTCGTCAGCTTCCCATACCACACAGGCATTGAGATGAGTGTTCTTGGCATCTATTCCGTACGTCAAGAGATTTTCCAGGTAGGCACGATAAGGGTAAGTATCCATGCTGCTACTGACCAGTTTGTTATTCAAATACAAGTCCACTCCACTGAACAAGGAATGCATGAAATTATTGACGGGAGCTACTGCTTCATCGTCTATAGCACCTCCAGTCTTATCTAGAATTTTGACTTTCAGGTACAAGTAACTGCTATTCAGATCGATGTAATCTTCGGGCTGTCCTTTGATTTCAAACTCGATGGGAGCGGAATCGGTCAGTGAGGAGACGGGGTGAAATTCCACCCACTGGGATTCTTGCATCGTCATCATCGTGGGGGGCATGGCAAACAGATCCAGTTCCGTCTTGGAACAAGCGCAAGATTCTCGGTGCATCATTTTTTTGTCTCTTTTCTCAATAATCGAAAACGTCTAAGTCTCGAACGGTTCTTCTTTTCTTGGCCTTTCTCGCTTGAAGTCTGGTGAAAGGGTGTTTTCTTCGTCGTCTCTTTCTGCCTTGTCCTTGCTGAATGCCTGACTCGGTAGCGTGCAGGGCATTTATAGGTGTTTCTCGTTGGCCTAAAATGTCTTTGCCCGTTTGCAGCAAGACATTTTTGCCTGCCCTCATGAAGGCTTCTTTAGGGTTTTGTTTGTCGATGATGACATTTTGGAGAAATTCTTTGCCTTGCGTCAGTGCGGCATCTTTCAAGGCGTGTAATCCGCGTGTCACCATCGGTATCAACACCGGAGCCAACGAACGAAAGGCTGATTTTAACATATCTCCTAAGCCGTGTCCTCGCTGTCGAGCAACCCCTCGGTACACTGGATACATGACTTAAGAGTCGTGAGAGAACCGTTTTCGAAAATGGAGTTTCACCGTGACTTTTCCTTTGGTGAATGGAATATTTTGTCCCAGATCTCCTTTTATAGCAATGTTGACCGTGTCCAAATACGACTTACTGACAGGCAAATAGTGAGGATGGACAAATTCGCGGTGGACGTGGTAAGTGTTTCCACCTTCCTCGTCAGTGTTCGTGGCAGAATCCACTTTGAAAGGAATGACACGCAGTAACGGTACGGAGGTGTGTCCCACCACGTTGTACTCCACCACATCGGAATACACGAACATCAAATTCAGTCCTTGGTTCAGTTCTACCGGGGCACGAAATAACTTGCTAAAAGACTCGTTGTCGTAAACGATGGGTAATTCGTTTTTCTTGATCATGGTCTTTCTCATGTCCATGTCTCCGCCCAACATGTCAAACAATTCAGGACAAAATAAAATGGACAGGATTTTACTCCGTTCAAATTTCATCAAGAAGCGACGAGCTGCTTTGTGGTACTCCATGGTGACATTTTTGTTGGCATGCTCCAAAGCTTTCAGAAACACGACATTAAACCTGGAGGTTATGGTGCTGACCAAATGTTGACCACTAAAATAATAGCCTGGGGGAATGAACAAGTGATAGGTGGTGTACTTTTGTGTACGGGTTTTCTTGTCATATTTGACATTGCTATCCATCCACTGTTGCATTTGCTCGTCATGAACTTCCACATCAAAAAAATTTTGATTGGGAAGGACATTGAGGACTTGGGTCGGGTGAATCATTTCTACTAAAGCCACTTCCCAATGGGCTTCGTGATCTAACTGGATGGCTTGAGGTAATTTGGCCGTGTAACAGCACAACGTGTTCTTGGGAAACACCTCCATGGAACTGTCACTGGGTAAGGTTAAGTAAAATTGGTTTTGGTGACTCATAATTCCAGAGTTCTGTGGCTGTCCGAGGGGTTACTGGACGTCAGAGGCGTGTCTCCGTCTAAAATGGGGTTCTGGTTGTGATTGAAGTGGTGACTGGCACTGGCACTGGACACAAGGTTCCCGGGGTTCCCGTTCGAGGTGAATTTCAGGGAGGGATTAGGAAGCAGGTAACCGATGCAACTGCTCAATAAAATGGTCCACAATTGTTTGTCTCCTTGTTGCAAACTCAAATTGGCGATGGCTGCCCCGATGACACAATACACCACGAAGATTTGGCAGAAAAAGACGATTTGCGTTTTAGGCACACGTTCTCCACACCACACCCACAAGGGTTGTTTTTGTAAATCTTGCACAGAAGAACTAGGTGAAGGAGGAGTGGTCGACGTAGCTGCGTCTGCTGTGTGAAAGGGCATGATGGTCACTTCTTTTTATAGTCGATGACTTGCGAACCGTCGATCCAAGAATCAAAACTGGGTGGATATCCTTTCCAAAGTACTTTGACTTCTTTGATACGTCGTTTGCCCACTTTACGGGTTCTGCGTTCGAGAATGCTTTCGATGTCGTACACGTCGTCTTCTTTTTTGGTGACACGTTGTAACTCGGGCAAATAAAACGTTCCTTTGAGCACTTCTCCGTTCATGTCTTCCAATTTATAGACGGCAGGATGACGGCCATGCACTCGTCCAGTGACGCGAAACAATTCGGTCGTCCAGTTAGGTAAGTAACCTTTGTCGAAAGTGCGTTTGGTTTTGCCAATGCGCACCCAATCTCCTATGGCCAACACTCCACTTTTCTTGGGGACAGCCCTCGTCGGGGACGTACCAAACAGGCGCTCAAACACCAGCACTTCGTTGTCGGGAGTCACGTCTTGCGGGGCACGTCCGATGCTTCGATGGTAAGATTGGTTGTACGCTTGCACCAGGTGCGGTAAGATGTCGATGTACTTCAGAGTGTGGTGATGCGTAAAATATTTCCACATGCGTTCTTTCAAAGTGCGTTGAAAACGTTCCACGATGCTGGCTTTGGTTTCGGGATTCTCGGTGGTAATTCTTTTTGGAAAGCTTGGTTCAGAAATTCGGTGCCTTTGTCCGTTTGCCATCGAAGAGGGTGACGACCGCTTTGTTTCAACACCCGTTGCAGGGCTCGCACTAACTCGCTGCTCGATTTGGAAGTCAAGGGTACGACCCAAGCAAATTTGGAAAAGACGTCGATGACACAAAACAAATATTTGTAGCCACGATTGTAGCTGACCAAATGAGAGACATGGGCTAAATCGGCTTGCCATTGATGATCGATGCCTTCCACTCGGGTGCGACTTCTGGCAAACTTGCGTCGAATGGGTTTGTGTAAAGTGTAGGTAGCTTGTTCTTGTAACCATCGTTGCACTTGAGGTAAACGGAGACTTTTCAGTCGCGTTTTGGCAGCACGATACAATTTTTGAACTCCTGCGTAACCTGCAGGATGGGAGGGATCGTAGTAAATGCTGGCTAAGACTTTTTCCATTTTTTTTGTGTTGGTTGGCGTGTTAATAAGACACCCACTCTTGGAGGATGTTACCCTTTTTCTCTTGGGGTACTTTCTTGGATTGCAATGCTTTGCGTGTGCGACCGGCAACAGGTGTTGAAGAGGAGAAGGATGTCTGAGCGGGGGATATCGGTTCTTGTTTCACTTCTGTCTTCACTTCTGTCTTCACTTTCTTTTTCTCTTGTGAGGAAGAAGGGGTGGCCATCATCTTTTTAATCCATCCAATTCTGGAGGTAGGTGGTGTTGTTAACTTGCGTACTTTTTCTGGTGGAGTTTGAAACCCTTCCTCTTCTTCTCCTTTTTCTGTCTTGGTCACTGGTACTGGTGGTACTGGTACTGGTACTGGTACTGGTACTGGTGCTGGACTTTTCATCAAGGTCTTAAAATCTTTCAGAGTGGGTAGAGCTGTTTCGTCTAAAGCTTTCTGGTGAAAGAGTTGCAGTCGTTGCAAGAGTTGACCGTACTTTTGTGATTTTTCTGTTTCGGACAAATCTTGGCGATCCATCAAGGACTGCAATTCGTGTTGTAACTGGGACATCTAGCTCAAATGGGGATTGGGAGGTAAATGCGGGGTGTGTTGTTCTTGCCACCGATGGTATTCCATCCAATGTTTGTAAGGCACTAAAGCTAGTTTTCGTCCTTCCATGGGGTTGTCAGGGGTCGATTCTGAGATCTTGGAACTTCCGAGGCCTTTTTATCTTGCTCCCACCAGTCCTCCCAACATGGTTCCCAAGACTCCTTTCAGTATGGGGCCTAACAAGAGAGGTAAAATACCTCCACGTTGCACTAACATCTTCTTTTTTTGACGAATGGGAATTTTCTTTTGAACCATTTGGCGAGGACGTGACGATGTTTGCCTAAGCATTGTTTCTGGTGTTTGGACAAAGGGATCGTGCCTTTCAAAACGTTCAAACAACATTCGCACACGGTATCGATGACCTCTTTGGAGGCTGTTTGAATGAGTTTTTTTCGTAGGGGTGGAGAAGCTTTGGACAGGACAGATAACATGTCCCCATGTTTGGCTAAACGTGGTGGCAGTCCTTTCCTTTTCTTTCCTTGGGGTTTTCTGGAGGGTGACATCTTTGAGTCTTCAGGAGCACCAAAAAACACTGATACCCGACTTGGTCACAGGCCTTTTTTATACTGGAACGCGTCACCACTGATTGTCTTGACGTCGTATTAGTTTGAGGACAGGCATGACACGTCGTGCAGGGGTATGTAACGGACTAAATCGAGCCAGTTCTTGCTTGGACAAATCCAGTAATCTTTGTAACATGCCCGATCTTTCTTGAACTTTGATTTTGGGAGAAGGTACTTTGTGAGCAGCAGCCACTGCCACTAAATTGGAAGGTCCTGCCACTGGGGAAGTTCTTTTGGGGGTCATCAACGGAGAAGTTCTTGGTGTGATCAACGTCTCCAAGTACTCTTCAGTTCTGGGTGTCATTAACGGAGAAGTGGACAAACGTGAAGCTGCCGGAGACGCAGTCACTGCCGTGGCAGGTCGTGGTTTGCGAGTGTAAGGTTGCGTCCTGGCCGAAGTGCCTCTCTTGCGGCTAGTTTTCTGTGGACTTTTCTTTTTCTGGGGGCTTCTTTTCTTTTTCCGGGGTGGTGGTGGTGTCTGGTCAGAGGAGGGTCCTGCCACTGGAGAAGTTCTCCTTGGGGACCTGGTCTTTTTCTTCTTGGGGATTCGATGGACTTTTGTCTTGGGTATAACTTTGGGGGCATTAGGATCCCATCTTAAGAGTGAGCGAATGATGACCCCTCCTAGAGTACCGCTCCCTCCAGGTTTCAAAATGATTTGTTTTTTGGTTTGAGTGTCGATGCGGGGATCGGCCAGTTGGACCAAAGCGACTTTGTTTCGATCGAAAAAGCGTTTGGTTTGATGAGGAATCTGAATGATTCCTTGGAGTAATTGACGTGCCGTCACCGTGAACCATCGTAAGACTTCTTTGAGACTAGCTTCTAAGACACGAGCTCGTGTTTGTGGATCTTTTTCTCGACTGATGCCATACAAGGCACGAATCAATTTGACGGGAAGATGCGACTGAAGGGACGTCATGTTCGCACTGAGAGTGAGACAGACGAAAAAGGGTCTGAGGTTTTTATAGATTTTTTTATGGGGAGTGAAATGAAGTCGAGGACGGAGACGTGTACAGGACAGGCCCTCCGTCTTGGCACCAGTGGTGAAACAAGTGGGTACGAAATCGCAAATCCTCGGGAGTCGTAGGTTTCAAATCGACGAGTAAATAGGCGTGTGGAGTTTGAGTGGCATCGTCGTACGCCTGAGTCAGCCAAGGCGTTCCTAACTGTTTGGCTAAGACTTGCACTTGCGATTTATCTCGAGGGCTTTTAAACAAGACCACGTAATGTGCATTGAGACTGATGGTGCGATGGGCTTTACTTTGTTGAAACAAATTTTGGGTGATGTAAACGACACTGGCATTACGGTGATGCCCTTTGCGCGTGAACCACAGTTTAATTTCTTCTTCGTCTTCTCCTAACATGTCGTCGAAAATGACCAAATGGGTTAGACGGGAGTCAGAGACGATGCCGTCGTCTTCTTTAGGAATGCCTTCCACAAACACGATGGAATCGCCTTGACTTTCTCGCAAGAGGCTGTACGCCGATTGCCACTCTTTGTAACACCACACGATTCGTTGAGGGGGTCGATCGATCAAATGATGTTTATGTTCGATCAAACGTTTGACGAATTCGGTTTTGCCTGAACCGCTAGGTCCAGCAATGAGCATGTTAAAGGGATGGCGAAGATGCAAAGCCTCCCAACTGGCACGATCTAAGTGTTCGTCGATGACTTTGACAGTAGAGGAAGAGGGAGCAGAGACAGCAGAGGTAGCCATGGTGTGAGAAATGTCACTTGTGACACGAAAAACAAACAAGACAAGAGTTTATATACTTTTTCAGAACACGTTTATTGAATGTTTCAAACATGAATACGAAAGACAAAAATGCATAAAAGCCAAAGGCTTAAGTACAAGAATAAAAGGCACATGATAACAATGAACGTGGAATAAACACAAGTGTCTGTACAACATGTTTTGGGTAAAGTTCTAACCAGTTCTATAGTAGGGGTAAGGTCACACAAGTGTCCTCCCGAAAGGGTCTTTCAGGCCTGTCCACGACAGTCCTGTCCTGGGTGACGGGTTCTTCTGGCACCGTCACTAACACAGGTTGAAAAGTAACTTTTTTCCTTGAATAACTCTCGTGCATACTGGGCCACCTCTTGTGTCCAAGCCTCAAAACCCTGGTCTCGGTGATGTCCAACATTTGACTCCTAACCAATCTGGTTTCTTCTTCGTCAACGACATGGTAAGTTACTTCAATGAACAATGAACTATCGATCTTGCCTAGGGTTCCTTTTCATATACAGACCAATACCGACGTGACCGTACGGTAAGGTGAAGTGATTGGGAAGTCGCACTCGCTTCTGGTATACAATTTGATAGACTTTTTCCAAGGGTTGACTGACGATGTGGTGAGTGGGTAAACGTACAATCTTGTTCGGTTGATAGGTGGTCACTTTAAAGTTTCCATCCTCTCCCGATTGCAAGGCTTCTTTCAATACCCCAAAGTTGACCACTCGACTGGTACGATGATTCAGAGTCAGTCCTTTCACTTTGCACGTCGTGTGCACTTCTCCTTGTTTGTCCCGGTATTCGTAGCCGTAATTTTTGGGACCACCACTGACGAAACTTAGAATCTTGTCGTCGGGATGCTCGTCTGTCCAGGCTCCTAAACGGTCTCCTTCGATGTCAGGGTGCTGTTGAATCGGGTGATGGATGTAAATGCAACTGTCCGTGTCAAAGTACAGGACGCGTTCTTCTAACAGTTCTAAAGCTTCGTACAATTTTAAGCGAGCATGAGCTGTCACGTAAGCCGCAATGATGACATTTCCAAAAGGGTCGTCTTGTACAAAGTCCAGATCTTCTTCGTAATTGACCAAGATCAAATCCTCTCGAACGACGTCCACGTGTTTCATGTATTTGGTTTTGTCGTGAATCATCTGGAAGTAGCGGGAAGGTTCTGTCAAATATTCCGTCTTGGGTAAACACGGTCGTTGTGCCATTTTACCCCACAAGCAATTTAACATCACTTTGGCAAACGATCGCCTGCCTTCGTTTTTTTCGATGTGGTCTAAAGAGATGCCTTCTTGTGCGTAGTATTTCTCTTTGAATTGTATTTGGTCTTCGGGAGTGTGACACCAGGAAGGATAGCCGCTGGCTTCTTGTTTCAGTTTCAAAAAGGCATCCACGTAGTCGGCGAAAATGCCTTTCTGAGTAGGGTCACCCTTGTGGTACTGTTGTGTCCTGGGAAAGTGGCAAATTTCGTACACTTCTAACAGTTGGTATCCCATGTCCAGAGCTTTGAACAATTCCACGCTGACCCAGGTTCCCGTCAAGGCACGTTCTTCCTGGCTGTGATGGTAAGGTTGGTCCTGGTTGCACGTTTCGGCACAAGTACGGCACAAGGGAAACATCAGTTTGCCTTGACAATGGTGAGGTAAGACGGGATGGTATAGGTTCGTGGGAGGCAAAACTTTACACTTGATCAAGCCTTCGTATTGTCGAATGTTTTTCAGGTCGATGTGTTCCGTGAACAATTGCGGGTGCCCTACAGGAAAGCGACAATATTTGCACACGTAGGGATACAGCGAACACACGTCCAAGTATTTGATTTCTTCTCCTTTCTCTTCGTCGGCTTGGTACAGCAAACAGGTGGCATTGGTCCTTCCTCCGTACAAACTATCCCTCGGGTTCAGGGGGTCCATGAACTGGTAACTTTCCACGAGGCGTTTAAACTCGGGATCGGTTTTCAAACGGTGATCGTACTCGTGTTCCCACATTTCCACCACTTGGTATCCTTGCTGTTCTAACTTTAGGCGTCGCTGACAAGTGTCCTGGTACAAGTCTTCCATGGTTCGTTGCAAAAACTGATTTTTAGTGTCACGGTCAGGGTAACAGACGGGACATCCGTGAAATAAGCAACCGTTAAACTCGTACACGATCTTGGGGTTTTCTAAGTCCCAGCCATCTACCGAATACGTTCCGATGGTCTTTTCGCCTCCTCCATTGCGGGCATGCTGAATCCATTTGTCTTCCTTGTCGCACAAGTAATGTAACCAACGTAGGGCTTTGACTTAGTATTGACGCTTGACATAGTGGGTCGTTTGAGGACTGATGACAGCCACGGTATTTTCAGGCATGAATCGTTGGCGGTACACTAAGGAACACGCTTTGGCAATGGTGCAAGCTTCTTTCAAAGGATCGACCCCTCCGTGTTCCATGAACAGTTCTCGAAATTTTCCACAGCAACGTCGTAAAATGTCCACGTCGGAACGACAATACTTTAACATTTCTTCCTGAAAGTCGAAGGGGTCAGAGGCATGAGCCTGGTACCAAGCGTAGAAAGCTTCTCGTTGTTCGGTACGCATGTTGTCGGGGTCGTAATAGTGAGCCTCAGGCAAATGGGGTAGAACGGCGTGTTGATTGGCTTCCGTATTGAAAAAGTGTGGAAAGTACCCTTTAGCCATTTCTGTCATTCCAAATGTTTTAGGCATTCGACTCAAAGGCATGGCCAAGTAACTCATTGAATCTTTAAACTGCACTTGTCCCACTTGCATGAAAATGATTTTGGCTCCGTTCAAAATCACTTTAGGACGTTCGGTGCCATGTTCCGTATAGTACCTCAAAAGAAACTGTCCATCGTATCCGGAGAAATTGTGAGCCATCACCGTGGCATGACGATGACAATCTCCGTAACGTTCGATGTCCTCTTGGCTCCACGTCTTGTCGATGGGGTCTAAGACCCATTGGGCAAAATCGGCTATCGTGTTCGGTCCCCGAAAGATTTTTTCACGCCCTCCAGGAATCTTGCTGCAGTGAGGGCAATGACTGAAGATAGGTTCTTGAATGCACTTCTCGCACGCTCGATGAGCCACGCAGAAATTAGGAATGTGAATGCCAGTCTCTTGCATGCATTCGAAATCGAAAAAGATGAAATTGCCTTTCTTCTTGTGACCTTCCTCTTTCGCTGGTGGGGGTTGGTATTTTTGCACGTAACATTCGTGTTCCAAGTCCACGATGTGGTGACAAATGTGACATTTTTTCTTTCCTCGACATACGTGTGCCTTGGCATTGTTGGTAAGTATGCCTTGTCCACACGTAGGGCACAATCTCAGGAGTTGACAAGCACATTTCTTCTGTGAACCTTGTGTTTTCAAATGTTGCTGGTAACAGGCAGGGCTGACAAACGTGCGCAGACAAGTCGAACAAGGCACTGGTTCTTCGCTCAGACAGGGTGGAGAGGCCAAACATCCTGGGCATTTCAATCCACAATTCTTGTGTTGCTCTCGATTGTTATAACCATAATCACATTTCTCACAATAATAACTGTATCCCAGGAATCCGGTGATACTGGTAATGGTATCGAAATGGTTATCGTGATAATAAAGGTGAATGTATTTTCCGTCCTTAAAATCCTGGCCACGAAACAACAGTGACCCGCGCATTTCTTGAGGGTGCACTTTCAAGGTGTAGCGTGGAGCTAGGGCATCTTACAATTTTTGCATCTCAGGAATGCCACAGGGTGTGTGTTTGGACAGGCCAGCTTGTTGCAACAGGAGTTCTGCTTCGTTTCGTTGTTTGGTTCGGTTCGATTTTCGAATGTTCTCCCAGGTTCTTTTCCATTCTACCGTGTCGTTCTTGTTGGCATAGGTTCGTCCCACCACGATGGCACGGGCTAAGCACATCTGGTCTTGAGGGTTGTTAATTCGGACGAGACTCTTTTTGGTGTTGCGAAGGTCGTTCACCAGTAGGACCTTTTTGCGTCCTGTCCCTTGAGGAAGAGAGACGTGAGCCATTTTCAGTGTGGCTTTACCATCGGTGATGTCAAACTGGTCATTAGATTGTTGTACGTGTTGAATCTTGTCCATGACTTTGGAAGGGGTTAGTTCTGCGGGTCTGCTAAACTCGATCCAAACAGGGGATTTCAAACCGTCGTGATCTATGGATAGTGTCAAGCGATCGTCTTCTTTGGGTTGACATTGTCGCTTGAGTGCGGTGAGCAAAGAATCCCACATCTCGGTGATAAACACTTCTGCTTTCTCCAAGGGTACGTCGGCCTTGAAATCTTTAAACTTCACCGTGTAGGTGTAAGCCGTGGTTCTAAATTTTCTAGAGGAGCGCTTTTCCGTCTCTCGAATGGAATAGTACTTTTCAGGGTTGACTAAGGGTGGTGAACTTGGTTTAGAGGGTTCGGATTCTGGTTCACTCATGTCCTCTTCAAAATCACTGGCATGAATTTGTGCCAAGATTTCGGCCCTGGTACGAGGCGATAGATCACGTTTCTGCCTCTTACTTTCTTCTTCTTCTTTCTTCTCGAATGAATGGGATCGTTTCATCTTGAGTGCAAAACGTCAAATGACTCAAGTTCAAACACCATAGACTAATTTATAGTCATGGCAAACCAGCGTATATAAAAAGTTTGTGTCTTGTCCTTTCACTATTCATTTCACTCTCAAACCGAGGAGAACGATGGAAGAGACTACCCAGATGGAACGTTTCGTCAGAGCTTTGCGAGGGGTCATTAGAAAATTCTCTTCAGACCAGCCGAGGGACTACTCTCCTTCCTTTCGAGATAAGAGTCAGGATACTTGCTATATCTGTCAGAAGAAAGGGCATTGGTCTTCAGAGTGTCCAGTCCGTCAAAAAAGAAAAAAAAACAGGGGCTAAAAAAGACAAAAGTCAAGATACCTGTTATTATTGTAAAGAAAAAGGACATTGGTCTCCAGATTGCCCAAAAAAGAAACAAGAGGAGTCAGAAGAAAAGAAGGATTCTTCAGAAGAAGAGAGGGATTCTTCGGAAGAAGAGAGGGATTCTTCGAAAGAAGAGAGGGATTCTTCAGAGGAAGAAGAGGAAGAAAGAAGACAATTCTATTTAAAAGAAGCAAAGAAACAGGAGAAGAAAAGAAGAAGGGAAGAAAATGAGGAAAAAACGGTGAAGAAATTCAAAAAACAGAGAGACTAAACAAGGAGAAAGAAGAAGTCAATGAACTTTTAATTAAAGTGTTCTGTGGTGAATTGTGAATTGGATTGTAAAAAATGGATAAAAGAATACATGAATGATATAAGGTAAGTGTCTTTGAGTTTTGATTTTAAAATAAGAAGCTACACTCACGCACTCATACACAGACACGTACTATAAGGGTAAAATGGGTGGGGTTTATTTTTGAGTTATTGGCAAATTGAAATTGTATTTCTTTTCGAGAAATGTGGGTGGCCCTGAAAAGGGCCTTTTTATTTTGGTGTAGGGGTGAGTTTAACCAATCAACTTTAACTGCCTTAAGCCTTTGCCACGGCCAAGGCCTACTTCTGATGATTGGGTTGAAATCACTAAGGGTGGTAGGACAGGCTTAGTCACAGGGTTGGCGTGTTTAGCTCGGGAAGGTCGTATTCTCTTCGGTCGTGATAAAGAAGTCTGATACATTTGTTTCAGACTTCTTAACTCCGCTAAAATGTCCAACAGTACCGTAGCCGTTTGATTTTCACCCTCTTGTTTCTTTGCTGCTACTTCTTCTTGCTGTTGTTGCTGTTGTTTTTTCTTACCTCTTCTTGTTGCTGTTGCTGTTGCTGTAGGAGAAAAGCTTGTTCCGCTTCCTTTTGTCGTTGCATAAATTTCTCCAATTCTTCTTTCTGTCTCTGTCTAAAATTCTCCACTTGCGGTAATGAAGAAGGTAACGAACAAATTCTTGCGAGGTAAGAAAATCCACAAAATCCCAATGTACCTCTTCTGAAAGTAAGTCCGGGTTCCCTTGGGCAGTCTCCCCTGCTGGTGCACCCCAATGGATCGTTTTCTGAGTTTCCGTCATGTTGAATCACTGTCGCATAGATTGACTGCACACAAGCGCTAGCGAATCTATATAGACCAACTGACGTCACAGACTACTCTCTTCGGATTGGATGCGGGCTGACTGAATTTTGTAACGCGTGTTTGGATTGGTGAATGAACTCAATCCGTTTCAATCCTGCCTCTACCTATAAATAAGCGCAGTTCAGTGCATTGATTCACTTGTTCTCGTTGCTTCAACATGTGGACCGATGTGCAATCTTCTACGCTTGTGTCTTCCATGATGTTCCGGACGGACATACCCATGTATGTCCGATCCAAGTGGACCGTTGTCCACAGGACAAACACCAGCCTGTGGATACGTAGGATCTACGTAGAAAGACAAGGATGCCTGAAAAGAGTGCTGATTTACGGACCAACAGTGAGACGTAGCCTAAGGACAAGAAGAAGACCAATGCGGTACCATTTATGTTAATGAATACATTAACATAAACCCAAAGGCCCTTTTCAGGGCCAGCCATATTTCTCGAAAAGAGATAGCCTTTCCATTGCCTACCCCTTTTTTTAAAATTTAAATTTAAATTTAAATTTAAATTTAAAAAGATTTAAAAAAAAAAAATAAAATCCCAAAAGCCCAAACTCTATTCCCCATGTTAATTTCCCTTGTCCCTAGACAGACCCAAACTCTATGTTAAATTCCCATTGTCCCTAAAGTGACCCACGATTTCTCTCCATGTTAAATTTCCATTGTCCCTAATCTGACCCAGGGGTCTTTTTAATGCTAAGTCCCATTGTCCCTAATGTGCCCCACTTAACTACTACTATGTCATTGCCACATGAATACAAAGGACATAAATACATGCATCGAGTATCTACTTTCATCAAGGAGGGAAAAATAAATAAGCGTGATGTTAATGGATAATGCTAACTTTTGTTCAAAATATAATAACCTGACAAACGTTTAGTCAGCATATTGACCTAACTTCACATTATATGGATGTATAAAATGTGGTAATAAAACTCTTTGTGTATTCGCTCAGATGGTTCGGGGATGCATAATGTCTAATTCCCTCCCCCTGCAGCATTTTCCATTTCTATCATTTGTCTCATGGTGTATATTTACTTTTGATTCGAGAGGTTTGTCTTGTTGATTATTTTGGCAAGGTGCTTGACTTTGGTATATTTGTTAACTTTTTCTCGCACAGTATAGTGGAGGTTGCGCTAATTTGCCATTAAACCGTATTTGTACAAGCAGTTAATATGGGCTGTTGAGCGTTAATGAGAAAATACATTACAGACCCAGCTTGGGCACGTTTGGCGTCAAGACGTTTCAGATCACCTTGGCACGTTTAGCGTCAATGGGAATTTAACATAGGAAATATTGGGCTTGTATACCGACAAGGGAAAGTTGGGTTGTTGTATAACGATAATAGGAATGGAACAGGGACCCATTTCATTAAAGAGCGTAAGCTTTGCGTAACGTACGTCTGGCGTAAGTTAGCAAACGACCTTACGTTCCGTAAACTACGCATTAACGTAAATACTCGCGTAATTTAAGACAGGCACCTAGCTGGCGTATGTTTTGCGCAAGGAATAAATGGCCGCTGTTATCATCTTCGGACTGAATCAAAATAAAAATATCGGACGAAGTTTGCGTCGCCAACGTGTGTTCCGGGACAGAACGCAGGTCATGAATACTTTATATGATCACAGATTAACATCAGTATATCACTTTCCAAGAGACATGTTTCTGTAACTGACAGGTTTAGTGTGATTTTATCTTATACCCACACATATTCAGGTTTGTATTTTGTCTCATAAATTTAAATTTAAATATGCCACTCGCTAATACCATGCTAGCATTTACTTACCCAATGAGATTCGGCTAGATGGCAGGGGGTTGCGTGGGGTATTATTTTAGTGTTAAAAGAATACTCATTATGCATCGTGTGTGTGTGTGTGTGTGTGTGTGTGTGTGTGTGAAATAAGAACAAGAACTTTAAACTATTTAAACGACACAAACAGTAATATACAAAAATCATGCCAAATTGATTTTTAATTAGCTTTTCATTTAACGCCGTATACAATTAAGTCTTTACAACTGTGCATCTTTTGACTAGCAATGTATTAATCCCCTACCAATATTCTTTATTCAATGCACATTTTTTCTTGTACAACAAAGGACCATATACATCTTCCCCTGCATTGCAAGAATATAAACATATGTCACAACGACGCATACAGATGTATCTTAAATATCAAAGTAATAACTAACAAGTTGAAGACGGCTGACAGTTAACTTTCCCAAACGAGTCTGACGTTTTATTTAAATAATTTAAATAAATAAATGAAAAACCACAAACAAAATTTGCAACAACACCAAATAACCGTATATGTACTAAAATACAAAGTATACTATAGATAAGGTTATTTCGTGCTGTCACACATTTAAGTATAGTTAAACTATTTTCTTTTGTTTCTTTCGTGTTTTATTGATAAACGACACACTCCTGTGCTTACCACCAAACTACTAACCTTACAACAAAGCGTCCAAATGATTTTTTCGGTGGGTTGGGGGTTGGCTGGTGTACCAGCATTTAATAAACATTTCACAATGTTCATTAAGACACTGGCAAATGTGGACTGTAACCCAATACCGATAAGTATACATCTTGAACTATTAGAGACTCGATTAGTCGGCAGTATAAACACGTGCTTCTCATATACATTAGCATTTACTGGTTTATTAATTTAATTATCTTATTTCAGGGATATATTCTTTTTCCACTTTGATTATCATACAAATGAATTTTTGTATGCGATAAAAGTTTATTGTTAATATTTTACACTGTATAATTTTTTTAATACAATTTCCTAGACAATTTCATCGATTTCTTTTTTAAAAAGGTTATTGCAATTTCGAAGACAACTTTTTTCAATTCTCAAAAGCAATAATTAAATATCAATTTTTGTGCCCTTTAGTGTGCATCTTATATAGAGATAACATACTATTTTCTTTACAAATGTTCCCCCAACCCTCCAAACGTATTGATGAACTTAACTGAGATGGCAAGTTAGCATAATATAAATAAAATATACATAGATAAATACAGGCAGAAATACTGATAAGTAAATCTGTCGGTATATCTATTTCTTTCTGACGATTCTAAGTGTGAGGGTGGGATAGGGAGGTGCTTTTTAAAATAAGGTACAACTTCTGTCATTACACTTTTGAAATCAAACAACTCGCCTTAACCCTGCTCTATTGTCAATGTATAGCATAGGGCAAATGTATAGTAGACATCACAATAGCCCACTGACCACTCAAATCAAGACCAGGCTTGGTTACCCTATCTCTATTGACTGTGTCCACTAGACAGGCTAATATCAATCATATTGCAGATATGGGCCCATTGACCACTACAACCCACACCATGCAGGATTTTCCCAGATATTTCTTTCATGAAAGATATGTGTTTCATGAAAATATTGTTATCACTCTATGGTCTTACATTAAGCAACTGAAAAGAGCGAAAACGATCAGGTTTTGTAAAATTCAACAAATAATTTATTTCCCTCGGATGCAGGGTGAAAATTTAAAAAGAACTTCCAGTATTGTGAATTAAATCCCAAACAGTCCTAAAAGTTCTATAACAAGTCCAAAAGTATGAAGTTCCAATCGAATTCCAGTGTTGTTCCAAATAAGTTCCAATACTGAATGTGTTGGCGTTCCTGTAGTCTCTATAATTCCAAATTAATGTTTTAGTCTAATAATAATATTGAGCACAATGAATAATAATGCAAAGAAAATTAAAAACTGAATACAACGATAAGTCTAATTCTTATTAGATGTTAAGGCAAGAATGAGTAATTGTTTTCAAGTAAACAACATTTTATAAAATGCCAGGACACAATAACAGAGCCAGGATGCAGGTCAGTCTCATCTCTTAAACGTTCATTAAAACTGTATTAATAATCTTAATAATCAATGAATATGATGATAATAATCAATATTAACAAAAATTCATTAAAATCTGTGATAAGATGCAGGACTTAGTTGCACTCAAAAAATGGTGTCAATTTATTTAATATTACATTAATCTACAAGGTTAAGAACTAAACGATTTACAGTTTCTGTAGCAAGACGTTATTTGTTTCTTTTCAAATAATACTATCATACAGGTAGAGAATTTTTAATTTCTAATCTATGGAGACTCGAACCTAGATGCATGGGTAAATGGAACCCTTTGACTTGCATGCATACACCAGTCCATATTCAATGCACTTTCCGTTCTGTCTGGTGTATATTTATAATTCTCTCTCTGTCTCTCTGTACACACACACACACACACACACACACACACATATAGATATATGTTTATATATATATATATATGTATATATATATATATATATATATATATATATATATATATATATATATATATATATATATATATATATATATATATATATATATATATATGTTTATATATATATTTGTCACTTTCTGGTGCATGATATAAGTCTAATTCCTGGCTGTACTGTGAACAGAATATTTTTAGTTAAGTCTAGTCTACTAGACTTGAGCAAATACTGCATAGGATTTATAAATTGATGTTTATGTTTGTGTTGACGATTAGTAACAATCATCTTAATAATATGACTTCAAATTGTGCCTATGATGTATTTTCTCAGTGACTGATGGGATATGTGCCAATTGATCGTGCTAGGTCACCATATACATATAGTAGCCTCATTGGGAATTACAGACCCCTCTGAGCATGTATAGCCTGAAGACTTTGAAGTACACCCTGGGCAACTCTAGCCTCAAGGGGGAACTTAACATGGGAGTATATAGTGGGACTGTATAGCGTCAAGTAGAATGGAACATGGGAAATACAGGACCGGCACTTTGGGCACAATGGGACTTACCATTACAAAAACGGTCCCGGCACTCTGGCGACAATGGGAATTGAACATGGGAGATTTATATAACACAGACAAGAGAGAAACGCTGATACAACATTTTAATTTTTTTTCTTCAGAGGGTTAGGCAAGAAAGCAATTTCTTTTCGAGGCAAATGAGGGGCCCTGAAAAGGGCCTTTTGGTTTATGTTAACATCATGTCATTAACACAGAGGGCATGGCATTGGTCTTCTTCTTTTCCTCAAACTTTGTCTGACTTCTGGTCCGTAGATCATAACTCTCTTTAAACAGCCTTGTCTCTCCACATAAATTCTTCTTTTCCAAATGCTTGTATCCGTCCTCCTGACAATGGTCCACGATGATCTGACATACATGGGTAAGTCAGTACGGAACATTATTGACGATACGAGAATAGAGGATTCTACGTCGGTCCACATGTTTGTGAAGAACAGGTGAAGGAATGCAGTAAACTGCGGTTATTTATAGGGGAAGGGAGGCTCGAAACGGATTGAGTTGGTTGACCAATCCAGACACGCGTTACAAAATTCAGTCACCACACGGGGTCATTCGTCCAGTCCAAAGAGAGCAGTCTGTGACGTCACATCCCTTATATAGAGGCGCTAGCGTCTGTGTGCAGTCAGTCCATGCGACACCGTTTTCAATCATGACGGAAACTCAGAACATAATGAATTGGGGTGCACCTTTCGTGGAGACGAGAAGCTATGAAATAGCAACGACTACCCAAGTAAACACGGACCTACTTCCAGAAGAGCTACTTAGAATTGAGATTTTGTGGATTTTCTTACCTTGCAAGAATTTGTTCCGGTACCAGTACCTTTGCCAGCATCTTCTCCTTCTTTACCACACGTGGATAATTTCAAACAGAGACAGAAAGAAGAATTGGAGAAATTGATGCAACAACAAAAGGAAGCAGAACAAGCTTTTCTTCTTCAACAACAGCAAGAAGAAGAAATAAGAAGAAAACGACAGGAAGAAGAAGCAGCGAAGAAACGAGGTAGTGAAAGTCAAACAGTCACGGTACTTTTAGACATTTTAGCAGAGTTAAGAAGTCTGAAACAAATGTATCAGACTTCTTTATTACGACCAAAGAGAATAAAACCTTCCCGAGCTAAACAACCCAATCCTGTGACTACACCTGTCGTACTACCCTTAGTGATTTCTACCCAAACATCATCGACAGGACGCAAACCAGAAGTAGGCATTGGCCGTAGCAAAGGCTTAAAGCAGTTAAAGTTGATTTAAACAAACAAATACCCAAAGGCCCTTTTGAGGGCCACCCATTTCTCTCGAAAAGAGTTACTATTTTAATTGCCAGTATCAATTAAAACTCAAAAAGCCTCTTTTTGTTACCCCTATGGTATGTGTGAATGTATGAGTGCGTGAGTGTAGGTTCTTATTCTAAAAATCAAAACTAAGAGACACTTACGTTTTATGCCGGGTCTATTCTGATCCAAATGTTACAATCCCATTCACAACATAACACTTTAAAAAGTTCATAAGCTTTTTCTCTGTCTGTCTTCACTCTCTCTCTGTTTTTTAAATTTCTTCACTCTCACATATTTTTTCTCCACTTCTTCCTCACTTTCTCCTCGTCTTCTGTTCCTCTCCTGTTTCTCTTTTTGCACGTGTCTGGGTTCTTCCTTGGGGGAGGGTACCTCTTCTTCTTCCTGTCCATAACCCCTCTCTTCTTCTATCTCCTGTTGTTTCTTAGGCAATCTGAAGACCAATGTCCTTTTTCTTGACAGTGATAACAGGTATCTTGACTTTTGCATCTTCTAGTAACTGTTATGCTTTATTGACGGCCTGGGCACTCTGAGGACCAATGCCATTTCTTCTTACATATATAGCAAGTATCTTGACTTTTATCTCGAAAGGAGGGTGAGTAGTCAGTCTGAAGAAAATTTTCTAATGTCCCTTAGCAAAGCTCTGATCAAAAACGTTCAATCTGTGTAGGCTCTTCCATCGTTCTGCTCGGTTTGAGAGTGAAATGAATATGGGAAGGTAAGACACACACCCTTTATATATACGCTCGTCTGCCATAGATATAAAGTGACCCATGGTGTTTAACATGTGGTCATTTGACCTTTTACAGTCAAGATGAAACGATCGCGTCAATTCGTGAAGAAAGGAAAAGAAAGTAACAGGCAGAAACGTGATGTATCGCCTCGTACAATAGCTGAAGTCTTGGCACAAATTCATGCCAGTGATTTTGAAGATGACATGAGTGAACCAGAATCCACACCCAGAGAGTCTTCACCTAACCAAAGTTCACCAGTAAGCCCAGAAAATTACTATCACATTTGAGAGACGGAAATGCGCTCCTCTAGAAAATTTAGAACAACAGCTTACACTTACAGGGTGAAGATTTCAAGTCCGACGTACCGTTGGAGAAAGCAGAAGGGTTCATAACCGGCATGTGGGATTCTTTGTTAACCACACTGAAACACCAATGTCAAGCCAAAGAAGACGATCGCTTGAGAGTATCCATACATCACGACAGCTTGAAATCCCCTGTTTGGATCGAGTTTAGCAGCCCAGAAGAACTGACACCTTCCAAAGTCATCGACAAGATTCAACATGTGCAACAATCCAATGATCAGTTCCACATCACCGATGGTAAAGCGACACTGTCCATGACACACGTCTCTCTTCCCCAAGGGACTGGACGCAAAAAGGTATTATTGGTGGACGACCTTCGTAACACCAAAACAAGCCTCGTCCAAATTAACAATCCTCAAGACCACATGTGTTTAGCCAGGGCTATCGTGGTGGGACGAACCTATGCCAACAGGAACGACACGGCAGAATGACAAAGAGCCTGGAAAACAACGAAATGAAGCAGAACTCATGTTACAACAAGCGGGCCTATCCAAAGACACACCCTGTGGCATTCCTGAAATGCAAAAATTGCAAGATGTCCTAGCTTCATGCTACACATTGAAATTGCACCCTCAAGAAGTGCGCGGGCCTCTGTTGTTTCGAGGCCAAGATTTTAAAGATAGAAAATACATTTACGTTTATCATCACAGTTCGATGCCATTACCACCATCACCGGATTCCTGGGATACAGATATTACTGTGAGAAATGTGACTATGGCTATAACAATGGAGAGCAACACAAACATTGTAGATCGAAATGCTCAGGATGTTTGGCCTCTCAACCCTGTCTAGACGAAGGACAAGAACGAGTGCATTGCTCAGCTTGTCAGCGCACTTTTGTCATCCCTTCCTGTTACCAAGAACATCTAAAGACACGAGGTTCACAGCAGAAATATGCTTGTCAACTGATTGTGTCCTACGTGTGGACAAGGCATACGTAAAAATAATAATAAGGTACACGTATGTCCAGGAAATAAAAGATGTCACATTTGTCACCAAATCGTGGACCTGGAACACCAGTGCTTCATTCAAAAATACCAGCCTCAACAAGAAAAAGACGAGGACCACAAGAAGAAAGACAATTTCATCTTTTTCGATTTCAAATGCATGCAAGAGACTGGCCTTTACATTCCTAATTTCTGCGTGCCTCATCGAGCGTGCGAAAAGGGCATCCAAGAACCTATCTTTAGTCATTGCCCTCACTGTAGTAAGATTCCTGGAGGACGTGAAAAAATATTTTGGGGACCGAACACGTTAGCCAAATTCGCCCAATGGATCTTAGACCCCTTTGAAGAGACATGGAGCCAAGAGGACATCAAACATTACGGAGATTGTCATCGCCATGCCATGGTGATGGCTCACAATTTCTCCGGATACGATGGACAGTTTCTTCTCAGATACTATACGGAACAAGGCACCGAACGTCCTAAAGTGACTTTGAACGGAGCCAAAATCATTTCCATGCAAGTGAGACAAGTACAGTTTAAAGATTCGATGAGTTACTTGGCCATTCCTTTGAGTCAAATGCCTAAAACGTTTGGAATGACAGAAATGGGCTAAGGATATTTTCCACACCTTTTCAATACGGAAGCCAACCAACATGCCGTTCTACCCCATTTGCCTGAGGCTGATGACTACGACCCCGACAACATGCGTACCGAACAACGAGAAGCTTTCTACGCTTGGTACCAGGCTCACGCCTGAGACCCTTTCGAGTTTCAGGAAGAAATGTTAAAGCACTCTCATTCCGACGTGGATATTTTATGACGTTGCTGTGGAAAATTTCGAGAACTGTTCATGGAACACGGAGGGGTCGATAGTTTGAAAGAAGCCTGCACCATTGCCAGAGCGTGTTCCTTAGTGTACCGCCAAACATCCATGCCTGAAAACACCGTGGCTGTCATCAGTCCTCTATCGACCAACTTTGTCAAACGTCAATACTCGGTCAAAGCCTTATGCTGGTTACATTAGTTGTGCAACAAGGAGGACAAATGGATTCAGCATGCCCGAAACGGAGGAGGCGAAAAGACCATCGGAACGTATTCGGTAGATGGCTGGGACTTAGAAAACCTCAAGATCGTGTACGAGTTTAACGGTTGCTTATTTCACGGATGTCCCGTCTGCTACCCTGAACGTGGCACTAAAAATCAGTTTTTATAACAAACCATGGAAGACTTGTACCAGGCCACTAGTCAGCGACGCTTGAAGTTAGAACAGCAAGGATACCAAGTGGTGGAAATGTGGGAACACGAGTACGATCACCGTTTAAAAACCGATCCTGAGTTTAAACGCATCGTGGAAAGTTACAAGCAGATGGACCCTTTGAACCCGAGGGACAGTTTGTACGGAGGAAGGACAAATGCTACCAGTTTGCTGTACCACACTGACGGAGAGAAAGGAGAAGAAATCAAATACTTGCACATGTGCTCACTGTATCCCTACGTGTGCAAATATTGTCGTCTTCCTGCAGGTCACCCACACTTGCTGACGGAACACATCGACTCGGACCACATTCGACAATACGAAGGCTTGATCAAGTGCAAAGTCTTGCCTCCCACGGAATTGTACCACCCCATGTTACCTCACCATTGTCAAGGCAAACTGATGTTTCCCTTGTACCGTACTTGTGCCGAAACGTGTAACCAAGACCAACCTTGTCAGCACACCCAGGAAGAACGCACCTTGACGGGGTCGTGAGTCAGCGTGGAATTGTTCAAAGCTCTGGACATGAGATACCAACTGTTAGAAGTGTACGAAATTTACCACTTTCCCAAGATAAAACAATACCACAAGGGTCAGAAAGGGATTTTCGCAGACTACGTGGATGTCTTTTTGAAACTGAAACAAGAAGCTAGTGGCTATCTGTCCTGGTGTCACACTCCCGAAGATGAAAATACATTCAAAGAGAAATACTGGGAACAAGAAGGCATCACATTAGACCACATCAAGAAAAACGAAGGCAGGCGATCGTTTGCCAAAGTGATGTTAAATTGCTTGTGGGGCAAAATGGCACAACGGCTATGTTTACCCAAGTCGGAGTATTTGACAGAACCTTCCCGTTACTTCGAGATGATTCACGACAAAACCAAATACATGAAACACGTGGACGTCGTTGGCGAGGATTTGATCTTAGTCAATTACGAATAAGAGCTGGACTTTGCACAAGCCGATGAATTTGGAAATGTCATCATTGCGGCTTACGTGACAGCCCATGCTCGCTTAAAGTTGTACGAAGCTTTAGAACTTTAAGGGATCGCGTCCTCTACTTTGATACGGACAGTTGCATCTAGATCGATCGCCCGGGTCAGCAACACCCTGACATCGAATGAGACCGTTTAGGAGCCTAGACAGACGAGCACCCCGACGACAAGATTCTAAGTTTTGCTATTGGCAGTCCTAAACAATACGGATACGAATACCAGGACCCACAAGGAGAAGTGCACACGGAGTGTAAAGTGAAAGGATTGAGCCTCAATTATCGTACCAGTCGAGTGGTGAACTTTGGGGTATTGAAAGAAGCCTTGCAATCTGGAGAGGATGGAAACTTTAAAGCGACCACTCACCAACCGAACAAGATTTTAAGTTTACCCACTCACCATATTGTCAGTCGACTGTTGGAAAAAGTCTATCAAATCGTGTACCAGAAGCGAGTGCGACTTCCCACCACTTCACTTTGCCGTACGGTCACATCGATATTGGTCAGCATATAAAAAGGGACAATATGCAAGATCGATAGTTCATTGTGACTACCAAGACCAAGCGAACAAGATTAATATTTTCAGAGAACCACAAAACAAGTTCAGACAGGCACAATTCAAGTGTTTTAGGCCTCTGAAGTGGATTGCTATGCTGAGCCTGTGTCAAACCTGACGGATGCAAAAGCGATGCCGCTCCTTATCGTGGACACTTTACTGGTTGTCATTGTGGATGTCAACCTTCATGGCTACCACCCTACGGATGTCATCGAGCACTGAGCAAACTCCTGTCGATGTCACCCTACCCTCATAGAAACGAACCTGTGAATAACGAATGTTCGTTTTCTGTGCGTTTGCCTGAATACTGCGACTTTGAGAATCGTCTTCAATCGTTCAAAGGAAAATGGCCTAAATATCTGGGAGGACCGACCCCTGAAGAATTAGCCAGAGCCGGATTTTTCTACTTGGGCGAAGGGGATAAAGTCAAGTGCTTTAGTTGCGGTGTGTCACTGCACCAGTGGGAACAACAAGATTAAGCCTACCTGGAACATGCTCGATGGTCTCCGAATTGTCCCTACCTACCTTTAGTGGGACCGAGTCATTCATGTGACCTACCATGTCGTTTAAGAAACCAGATGTTTTGTGTTTATTGTTAAAAATCAATAAACATGTCTTGAAAAAGTATATAAACTCTTGTCTTGTATGTCTTCGTGTCACAAGTGGCATTCCTGACACTATGGCTACCTCTACTGTCTCTGCTCCCTCTTCCTCCACTTTCAAAGTCATCGACGAATACTTAGATCGTGCCAGTTGGGATTCTTTGTATCTTCGTCACCCCTTTAATATACTCATTGCTGTACCTAGCGGTTCAGGCAAAACCGAATTTGTTAAACGTTTGATCGAACATAAACATCATTTGATCGATCGTCCACCTCAACGGTTCGTGTGGTGTTACAAAGAGTGGCAATCGGCGTACAGCCTCTTGCGAGAAAGTCAAGGCGATTCCATCGTATTTGTGGAAGGCATTCCTAACGAAGATGACGGAATCCTGTCTGACCCCGTCAAACTCATCTGGTCATTTTCTACGACATGTTAGGAGAAGACGAACAAGAAATTGAACTTTGGTTTACGCGCAAATGGCATCATCGTAATGCCAGTGGCATTTACATCACTCAAAATTTGTTTCAACAAAGTAAAACCCATCGCACCATCAGTCTCAATGCTCATTACGTGGTCTTGTTTCAAAGCCCTCGAGATAAATCGCAAGTGCAAATCTTAGCCAAACAGTTAGGAACGCCTTGGCTAACTCTGGCTTAAGACGATGCCACTCAAACACCACACGCCTTGTTACTTATCTATTTGAAACCCACTAATCCCGATTATTTGCGATTTCGTACCCACTTGTTTCACCACTGGTGTCAAGACGGATGGCCTGTCCTGTACATGTCTCCGTCCTCGACTTAACCCAAAAAATCTATAAAAACCTCGGACACTTTTCATCTGTGTCATACAGTGTCAACATGACGTCCCTTCAGTCTCATCTTCCCGTCAAATTGATTCGTGCCTTGTATGGCATCAGTCGCGAAAAAAATCCACAAATACATGCTCGTGTCTTACAAGCCAGTCTCAAAGAAGACTTACGATGGTTTACTGTGACAGCAAGTCAATTACTGCAAGGCATCATTTAGATTCCTCATCAAACCAAACGCTTTTGTGATAGAAACAAAGTAGCCTTGACCCAACTGGCCGATCCCAGCATCGATCTCAAACCAAAAAGCAAATCATTTTGAAACCTGGAGGGAGCGGTACTCTAGGAAGAGTCATCATTAGCTTCCTCTTAAGATGAGATCCTAATGCTCCCAAAGTTCTCCCCAAGAAAAAAGCCACTCCCAAAAAAGCCAAACGAAGTCCCAAAAATAAAAAGAGCAACGGTGTCAAGACCAGGTCACATCCCCAGAGAAAAGCCCCCAGAAAAAGAAACAGAAGCCCACATAAAACAGTTTCTACCCGCATGAGAGGCACTTCAGCCGGTACGCAACCTTACGTTCGCAAACCACGACCCGCAACGACGGTGACCGCGTCTCCGGTAGCCTCAGGTTCATCCACTTCTCCGTTGATGACACCATGGAAGCCCGTGTCTCCAAGAACTCCAGTTGTGACACCCTCCTCCTCTTTAGCTGCAGTGTCAGCTGCTCACAAAGTACCTGCTCCCAAAATCAAAGTCCAGGAGTGATCGGGCATGTTACAGAGTTTGCTGGATATGTCCAAGCAAGAACTAACTCGATTCAGTACGTTCCGAACCCCTTCACGACGTGTGATGCCTGTCTGCAAGTTGATACGACGTAAAGACAATCAGTGGCGACGCGTTCCAGTATAAAAAAGGTCTGAGACAAAGCATTTGTATCAGTGTTTTTTGTGGTCCTGAACTCCAAAGATGTCACGTCAAAGAAGTGTATACCATCATTATCGCCATTCTCCTGTCTAAAAAGAAGAGAGACAAGGACAGTTTAGTCATCCGACAAAACGCTTAGCCAAGCATCGACGTTACCCCAAGAAAAGACATCGTAGTCCAAAAAAAGAGAGGAGTCACCAAAGGGGATGATTCTTTGGCAATTTTGGAAAACATATTGTCACTTTCTTGACGAAGCGATAGTCAAAAAAAAGATAAAAGGGCGTGTGCTAAGTCATTGACGTTAATATATGTCCCGGAACCAACAAGCAAAGATGGCACCCTCCAGAAAATATCTCTCTTCTAAACCCAAAGGAAAGAAACGGAAAGGACTTCCTCCTCATTTCGTCAAACATGGGGACATGTTGTCTGTCCTGTCCAAAGCTTCTCTACACATGCGAAAGAAATTCCAAAGCCCCCAAAAATATCATCTATACCGTGTGCGAATGTTGTTTGAACGTCTTGAAAGGTAAGATCTCTTTGTCCAAACACCAGAAACAATGCTTAGGCAAACATCGTCACGTTCTTCGCCAAATGGATTAAAAGAAAATCCCCATTCGTCAAAAGAAGAAGATGTTGGTCGAACGTGGAGGAATTTTGCCTCTATTGCTAGGACCTTTGCTGAAAGGAGTATTGGGAACCATGTTGGGAGGTAGCAAGATAAAAAGCACATCTGGAGTCCCAAAATCTCAGAATTGACCATTGACATCAAATGGAAGGACGAAAACTAGCTTTAGTGCCTTACAAACGATGGATGGAATACCATCGTTGGCAAGAACAACGAACCCCTCATTTGCCTCTCAATCCAAATTTGACCGAGACGTCCCAGCTACAACACGAATTGCAGTCGTTGATGGATCGCCACGACTTGTCCGAAACAGAAAAATCGCAAAAGCACGGTCAACTCTTGCAACGACTGCAACTATTTGACCAGAAATGATTAGACGAAACAGCTCTACCCACTCTGAAAGATTTTAAGACCTTGATGAAAAGTCCATCCCCCCCCCCCCCACTACCACTACCGGTGGCTGTCCCCAAGAAAAGTGGAGTGATGGCCGTAGGAGATAGGGTGCGCATTGGCAAAACCAAACGCACTTTCGACAAAGGTTACTTGCCCAACTGGACTGGTTTAATGGTTATTTGTTTGAAATTTTGTGTGGACATGCACAAATGGTAGCAAACGATTTGAACCCCAAGATCAACAGTAATATGGATTTTTACAGGGTTTTTGGAAACCCGGTAGAACTGAACGAAGGACTGAATTTGATCTTTGTGTACTCCGATGTGTTGGAGTACAACGTGGTGGGACACACCTCCGTGCCGTTACTGCGTGTGTTTCCTTTCAAAGTGGATAGTACCACGGCCAATGACCAGGAAGGTGGAATCACGTACACCTCGAATTTGTACATCCTCACTATTTGCCCGTGAGTAAGTCGTATTTTGACACTGTGAACATTGCTATAAAAGGAGATCTGGGACAAAGTATTCCATTCTCCAAAGGGAAAGTCACGGTCAAACTCCATTTTCGAAAACGATTCTCTAACGAATTGTAAGTCATGTATCCAGGCGTTGTTCGACAGCGAGGACACAGCTTAGGAGATATGTTAAAATGGGCCTTTCGTTCGGTGGTTCCGGTGTTGAAACCGATTTTGACACGAGTATTGCATGCCTTGAGAGATGCGGCATTGACACACGGTAAAGAATTTCTCCAAAATGTCATCATTGACAAACAAAACCCTAAAGAAGCATTCTTGAGGGCAGGCAAAAATGTCTTGCTGCAAACGTGTAAAGACATTTATGGCTGACGAGAAACTCCGACTAAATACCTTGAACGATACCGAGTCAGGCATTCCTGCTTCCCTGACGCCACAAGAAGGATAAGGCAGAAAGAGATGACGAAGAAAACGCCCCTTCACAAGCCTTCACACTTCTAAAGCTAGAAAGACAAAGAAAAGAAGAACTGCTCGATACTTAGACGTTTTTGATTATTAAATTATAGATAGAAAGAAATGATGCACCGAGAGTCTCGCGCCTTTTCCAAGTCGGAACTGGATATGTTTGCCATGCCACCCACCATGATGACGATGCAAGAATCCCATATATTAAAAACTAAAATTTATTTACCTGTATGATAGTATTATCTGAAAAGAAACAAATAACTTATTGATACAGAATCCGGTGGCTTAGTGGTTAGAGCGTCCGCCTTGGAAGCGGGAGTTCGTGGGTTCGATTCCCGGCCTAGTCATACCAAAGACTTACAAAAATGGTACTAACAGCTGCCTCGCTTGGCGCTCAGCATTAAGAGGTTAGTGTTAGGATTGGTCGGCCTGGTGTCAGGATAATGTGACTGGGTGGGACATCATGCTACATGTATGCGGCATGATGCCCCAGTGCTAGACATAACTATAAACTGCCACACCGCAGACATAGTAGCAATACAACTGGAAAATTGTTAAAGCTACGTTAAACATCCAAATCACACACACACACACACACACACACACACACACACACACACTTGCTACAGAAAATGTAAATCGTTTAGTTCTTAACCTTGTAGATTAATGCAATATTAAATAAATTGGCACCATTTGTTGAGTGCAGCTAAGAGAACCATATGCATATATTGCCCTCCCCTCATTCGAGCCCCTATTGTTCAAGAGGTAAGTTTATCGGTATTGGGTTACAGTTCACATTCGGCAGTGTCTTAATGAACATTGTGAAATGTTTATTAAATGCTGGTAAACCAACCAACTCCCAATCACCGAAAAAATATTTTGAACGTTTTGTTGTAAGGTTAGTAATTTGGTTGTAAGCACAGGTCTATGACGTTTATCAATACTAATGATAATAATAATAATAATAATAATAATAATAACGAGGACTTTGTATAGCGCCTAATCTTCAGAAGCTCTAAGCGCTTTACAACATTAGACAACACCTATAAGATAAAAAACGTATATAATGATATGATTACAAACACAAACACAATGAAATTAGAAAACATAAAAAACATGCTGAGAATATTTAAAGTAGGAAACATTATTAGGTCTTTAAGTTTGTTCTTGCAGTCAAAATAAGTGAGTTTTGAGAGCAATCTTGAGTGTGATCAGTGTCTTTGTGGGTAAGTTCAGTGGGCAATTCATTCCACGTTGCTGGGCCCTGGTATGCAAAAGAACGTTGTCCATAAGACTTTGTTTTCATAGTGGGAATAATGAGTATACGATTGTCATAAGAAGAGCGTAAGTATCTTGCTGGTGTGTACACATCGGTGAGGTCGGATAAGTATGTTCGACTAGAGTCTGTCAGTGAAACGTAGCACAGAGAACAAATTTTGTGTTTGATTCTGGATTGCATGGATAGCCAGTGTAGGGTACAGAGCAGCGGGAGGTGTGCTCTAATCGTGGTACTCTAAGTATGATCTTAGCAGCTGTGTTTTGAACTTTTAATGTTTTTGGAATATATATTGAAATGAACCAGACAGAACTGAGCTACAATTATCCAGTCTTGAAAGTACTAATGAACACACAAGTGTTTTAGTGGCATGAACTGAAAGATATTTGCGAATGGAGCTGATGCGTCTCAGCTCAAGATATGCAGCCTTGCATATGTTCATGACATGTTGATGCAATGTGAGAGTACCATCCAGAGTAACACCTAGGTTTCGTACTGATTGTGTGAATTTAATGTTGGAGTTGCTGATATGTATTGTTTGAGGTAAAGGATGTGAATGAGAAAGTCTTTTTGTTGTAATCAGAATGGCGTCAGTTTTATCATCATTCATCTGAAGCTTGTTACATCTCATCCACGATTTCACATCAGAAATGCACCTCTCTACACCTAGGATGGTAGCACCAACTTCAGTGGCTAGATATGTATATTTGGGTGTCATCAGCGTACAATTGGTGAGACACTGGATGATAATCTAGGACACTTGAGAGCGGCTGAGTGTATAGAATGAAGAGAACAGGTCCAAGAACAGACCCCTGTGGAACACCACAACATCGATCAACTGGGCGAGAGTTTATTCCATTTCAGACACAGTAAGGCTGCATCATGAATGCCAAATACATGCTGGAGACGGTGAAGTAATATATCATGGTCTATTGTGTTAAATGCTGCAGACAAATCAAGGAGGGTGAGGACTGTAATCTTTCCGCTATCCAACGCCGAGAGAATGTCATTAACTACTTTTAGAAGAGTAGTTTCAGTACTGTGGCAAGGGCAATATGCCGATTGTACATTGCAAGAAAGACTGTTTGAATTCAGATGAGATACAAGCTGGGATAGAGCAACCTTTTCTAAGATTTTTGATATGAATGGGAGATTAGAAACTGGTCGGTAGTTCTTTAAATCGTTATGGTCTAGCGTTTGTTTCTTCAGCAAATGCTTTACAATGGCAGTTTCGAAAAATGATGGGAATTCTCCTGATGAGAGAGAGAGGTATTAATAACATCAGTTAGTGAAGGCAATACTGGATCTGAGCACTCAAGCAACAGTGATGTTGGAATTGAATCAAGTTCACATGACTTTGGTGCACTCTTCATCAGGATTGTACGTACGAAATCCATAGTGACAGGTTCAAATACTGCTAATGGTTGCCGCTCAAATTCTGTATCCCATCTGTATCGTGACGACGAGTCATTTGAAATTGTGGTGTCAAACTTATCTCTAACGGTTTTTACTTTGTCACGGAAGAAATTTGCAAATATGTCCGGAAGGTCGACTGGAGAGAAGGTAGTTGAAAGTGGTGTAGATTTGTTCCTTGACATTAGCTTGTTAGTAATCTCGAAGATCTCTTTGCAGCTGGAACTTTCCATGATCTTAGTAGTGTAGTGGGCTGATTTCGCTGCAATAAAACACGAAAGAAAAAAAAAAGAAAAAAATATTAGCTATACTTAAATGTGTGACAACACGAAATAACCTTATCTATAGTATACTTTATATATTTAGTACATATACAGAAATTTGGTGTCGTAAATTTTAGTAGTGTTTTTTTAAAATGTATTTATTTAATTGTTTATAATAAAACTTCAGACTCGTTTGGGAAAGTTAACTGTCAGCCGTCTTCAACTTGTTAGTTATTACTTTGATATTTAAGATACATCTGTATGCATTGTTGTGACATATGTTTATGCTTTTGCTATACAGGGGAAGATGTTTGCGGTCCTTTGTTGTACAAGAAAATCAGTGCATTGAAAAAAGAATATTGGTAGGGGATTAATACATTGCTAGTCACAAGATGCACAGTTGTAAAGACTTAATTGTATACAGCGTTAAATAAAAAGCTAATTAAAAACAATTTTGGCATAATTTTTGTATATTACTGTTTGTGTCATTTAAATAGTTTAAAGTTATTGTTCTTATTTCACACACACACACACACACACACACACACACACGATGCATAATGAGTACTCTTTTAACACCAAAATAATACCCCACGTAACCCCCTGCCATCTAGCCGAATCTCATTGGACAAGTAAATGCTAGACTAAAGAAACAATATATGTAATTACATTCTCGTCGTGTTGAGAAACACATATGTAGGCATGGCTGTCAGAAACTACTACCTACAATAGGCATGGCTGTCAGAAACTACTACCTACAATAGGCATGGCTGTCAGAAACTACTACCTACAATAGGCATGGCTGTCAGAAACTGCTACCTACAATAGGCATGGCTGTCAGAAACTACTACCTACAATAGGCATGGCTGTCAGAAACTACTACCTACAATAGGCATGGCTGTCAGAAACTACTACCTACAATAGGCATGGCTGTCAGAAACTACTACCTACAATAGGCATGGCTGTCAGAAACTACTACCTACAATAGGCATGGCTGTGAGAAACTACTATAGATACCTACAATAGGCATGGCTGTGAGAAACTACTATAGATACCTACAATAGGCATGGCTGTGAGAAACTACTATAGATACCTACAATAGGCATGGCTGTGAGAAATTACTATAGATACCTACAATAGGCATGGCTGTGAGAAACTACTATAGATACCTACAATAGGCATGGCTGTGAGAAACTACTATAGATACCTACAATAGGCATGTCGTTCTTGAACATTACTCCAGATGATCCGACAGTTCATACAAATTGATTGCATTCATCTCTCTGTTGAGGAGACTGCTGCAAAGAACAGGCAGATCCTCGCCAAAAGTACTGGACATAAATATTTGGTCCATGAAAGACTACGGTTGATATTAAGCCAAATGCAGTATGTAAGCCCAATTAAACGAAAATAGATGGCTCTGTATTGCTTTGAAAAAATTGCTGATAAATTCGCAACACTCCTACCTGAGATCTACTATTAGTTAATCAATGAACTATATTATAACTTTAACAAATGACACAGATACCCATGACTCTTTTCTACATGTGCCTTTCACCGGATTTGGCGCAACGCATGCTTCGAATTCGAAATATATATGGTTGGTTGTTAAATCAATATAACGACATTTATCAATAGAAGTCAAGTACAAGATCAATTTAAAAGAAATAATAGCAAGAGACAAATAAACGAAATAGAAATAAAACATTTACAGACAGACAGACAGACTAATATACTTTTATGGATGTTTGGCACATACAGTTAACAAAATAAATTATAACAGAATACCTACCCAAATATAATATGCATTAGTAAATACGCTACCTTTGGAGGAAGCGCCAAGTGGACTCTCTCCTGTGATGTAGCAAGTTCTAAGTTTTCACTTGGTATGGGAAATAGGCATCGGGAAGCAGGCCTGTCACTCTTTCCCTTTACGGTAAACTTAAAAATGTTTCAATGATTAGACGTGTTGTAATTGGAATTACAGCTTTAAATAGTTTTATTGTTACAGCCACCAATTAAAAGCATCGATTAAAAAAAACACTTTACATTATATAAATTAGTAAATCTCATACTGAACGACGCGATGCTGACGTAATTTTTATTGGTTTACATGTCCGTAAAATGTACTATTAACTGAGAGAAATGTTGCTATTTATTTTAATATATCATGATGTAAACGTTTGAAATTTGACTTTTAATTTTTGTATTTTGACAACACTGTTTCTACCGCACGGCATGATAATATTGTTTAATCATGTGAAGACGGTAGTAGTTAAGTGGGGCACCCTAGCCTCAATGGGAATTAGCATTACAGAGACCCCTGGGTCACTCTAGCCTCAATGGTAATTTAACATGGAGAAAAATCGTGGGTCACTCTAGGCTCAAGGGGAATTTAACATGGGAAAAAGTCTTGGGTCACTCTAGCCTCAAGGGGAGTTTAACATGGGAAAAAGTCTTGGGTCACTCTAGCCTCAAGGGGAATTGAACATGGGAAAAAGTCTTGGGTCACTCTAGCCTCAAGGGGAATTGAACATGGGATTTTTTTTTTTTTTAAAATTTAAAAAAAAGGGGTAGGCAATTGAAAAGTCATTCTCTTCTCGAGAAATATGGCTGGCCCTGAAAAGG
Source organism: Sinohyriopsis cumingii (assembly GCA_028554795.2). Classification (NCBI taxonomy): domain Eukaryota; kingdom Metazoa; phylum Mollusca; class Bivalvia; order Unionida; family Unionidae; genus Sinohyriopsis; species Sinohyriopsis cumingii. Next base: position 188,044,376 of record CM068824.1, on the reverse strand, counting down.
GCCTTTGGGTTTATGTTAATGTATCCATTAACATAAAGGGCACCGCATTGGTCTTCTTCTTGTCCTTAGGCTGCGTCTCACTGTAGGACCGTAAATCAGGACTCTTTTGAGGCATCCTTGTCTTTCTACGTAGATCCTACGTATCCACAGACTGGTGTTTGTCCTGTGGACAACGGTCCACTTCGATCGGACATACATGGGTATGTCCGTCCGAAACATCATGGAAGACACAAGCGTAGAAGATTGCACATCGGTCCACATCTTGAAGCGAAGAGAACAAGTGAATCAATGCACTGAACTGCGCTTATTTATAGGCAGAGGTAGGATTGAAACGGATTGAGTTCATTCACCAATCCAAACACGCGTTACAAAATTCAGTCAGTCCGCATCCAATCCGAAGAGAGTAGTCTGTGACGTCAGTTGGTCTATATAGATTCGCTAGCGCTTGTGTGCAGTCAATCCATGCGACAGTGATTCAACATGACGTAAATTCAGAAAACGATCCATTGGGGTGCACCAACAGGGGAGACTGCCCAAGGGAACCCGGACTTACTTTCAGAAGAGGTACATTGGGATTTTGTGGATTTTCTCTCCTCGCAAGAATTTGTTCCGGAACCTTCGTTACATTCTTCATTACCGCAAGTGGAGAATTTTAGACAGAGACAGAAAGAAGAATTGGAGAAATTTATACAACGACAAAAGGAAGCGGAACAAGCTTTCTTCCTACAGCAACAACAGCCAGAAGAAGAGGTAAGAAAAACAACAGCAACAACAGCAAGAAGAAGTAGCAGCAAAGAAACAGGAGGATGAAAATCAAACGGTCACGGTACTGTTGGACATTTTAGCGGAGTTAAGAAGTCTGAAACAAATGTATCAGACTTCTTTATTACGACCGAAGAGAATACGACCTTCCCGAGCTAAACACGTTAACCCTGTGACTAAGCCTACCGTACCACCCTTAGTGATTTCAACCCAATCATCATCATCAACATTACGCAGTCCAGAAGTAGGCCTTGGCCGTGGCAAAGGCTTAAGGCAGTTAAAGTTGATTGCTTAAACTCACCCTGCACCAAAATAAAAAGGCCCTTTTCAGGGCCACCCACATTTCTCGAAAAGAGATAGCCTTTAAATTTGCCAATGACTCAAAAAACCCCAACAAAAAACAACCCATTTTACCCCCTATAGTACGATTCTTTGTATGAGTGCGTGAGTGTACGTTCTTATTTTAAAATCAAAACTCAAAGACACTTACCTTATATCATTAATTTATTCTTTTATCCATTGTTACAATCCAATTCACAATTCAGAACACAACACTTTAATAAAAAGTTCATTGACTTCTTCTTTCTCCTTGTTTAGTCTCTCTGTTTTTTGAATTTCTTCACCGTCACACTCTTTTCCTCTTCTTCCTCCTCACTTTCTTCCCTTCTTTTTTTCTTCTCCTGTTTCTTTTTCTTCACCTCTCTGCTTTCTTCCTCTAAAAAATCCCTCTCTTCTTCTGAAGAATTCCTCTTTTCTTCTGACTCCTCTTGTTTCTTTTTTTGGGCAATCTGGAGACCAATGTCCTTTTTCTTTACAGTAATAACAGGTATCTTGACTTTTATCTTTTTTAGCCCCTGTTTTTGCTCTTTTTTGACGGTCTGGACACTCTGAAGACCAATGCCCTTTCTTCTGACAGATATAGCAAGTATCTTGACTTTTATCTCGAAAGGAAGGAGAGTAGTCCGTGGGCTGGTCTGAAGAGAATTTTCTAATGACCCCTCGTAAAGCTCTGACGAAACGTTCGATTTGGTTAGTCTCTTCCATCGTTGTGCTCGGCTTGAGAGTGAAATGAATAGTGAAAGGACAAGACGCACACCCTTTTTATATACGCTGGTTTGCCATGACTATAAATTAGTCTATGGTGTTTAAACTTGAGTCATTTGACGTTTTGCACTCAAGATGAAACGATCCTATTCATTCGAGAAGAAAGAAGAAGAAAGTAAGAGGCAGAAACGTGATCTATCGCCTCGTACCAGGGCTGAAATCTTGGCACAAATTCATGCCAGTGATTTTGAAGAGGACATGAGTGAACCAGAATCCGAACCCTCTAAACCAAGTTCACCACCCTTAGTCAACCCTGAAAAGTACTATTCCATTCGAGAGACGGAAAAGCGCTCCTCTAGAAAATTTAGAACCACGGCTTACACCTACACAGTGAAGTTTAAAGATTTCAAGGCCGACGTACCATTGGAGAAAGCAGAAGGGTTTATCACCGAGATGTGGGATTCTTTGCTCACCGCACTCAAGCGACAATGTGAACCCAAAGAAGACGATCGCTTGACACTATCCATAGATCACGACGGTTTGAAATCCCCTGTTTGGATCGAGTTTAGCAGACCTGCAGAACTAACCCCTTCCAAAGTCATGGACAAGATTCAACACGTACAACAATCTAATGATCAGTTTGACATCACCGATGGTAAAGCCACACTGAAAATGGCCCACGTCTCTCCTCCTCAAGGGACTGGACGCAAAAAGATGTTATTGGTGGACGACCTTCGCAACACCAAAACAAGTCTCGTCCGAATTGACAACCCTCAAGACCAGATGTGTTTAGCTCGAGTCATCGTGGTGGGACGAACCTATGCCAACAAGAACGACACGGCAGAATGGAAAAGAGCCTGGAAAACTATTCGACAATCGGACCGAGCCAAACAACGAAACGAAGCAGAACTCCTGTTGCAACAAGCTGGCCTGTCCAAGGACACACCCTGTGGCATTCCTGAGATGCAAAAATTGCAAGATGTCCTAGCTCCACGCTACACCTTGAAAGTGCACCCTCAAGAAATGCGCGGGCCTCTGTTGTTTCGAGGCCAAGATTTCAAGGACGGAAAATACATTCATGTTTATTATCACGATGACCATTTCGATACCATTACCACCATCCCCGGATTCCTGGGATGTGCTTATTATTGTGAGAAATGTGATTATGGTTATAACAATCGAGAGCAACTCAAGCATTCTGGAATGAAATGCCCAGGATGTTTGGCCTCTCCACCCTGTCTGAGCGAAGAACCAGTGCCTTGTTCAACTTGTCTGCGCACGTTTGTCAGCCCTACCTGTTACCAACAACATTTGAAGACGCAAGGTTCACAGAAGAAATGTGCTTGTCAACTCCTGAGATTGTGCCCTACGTGTGGACAAGGCCTACGTACCAATAATGCTAAGGCACACGTATGTCGAGGAAAGAAAAAATGTCACATTTGTCACCACATCGTGGACCTGGAACACCAATGCTACGTGCAAAAATACTAACCCCCACCAGAGAAAGAGGACGGTCACAAGAAGAAAGGCAATTGCATCTTTTTCGATTTCGAATGCATGCAAGAGACCGGCATTCACATTCCTAATTTCTGCGTGGCTCATCGAGCGTGCGAGAAGTGCATTCAAGAACCTATTTTCAGTCATTGCCCTCACTGCAGCAAGATTCCCGGAGTGCGTGAAAAAATCTTTCGGGGACCGAACACGTTAGCCGATTTTGCCCAATGGGTCTTAGACCCCATCGACAAGACGTGGAGCCAAGAGTACATCGAACGTTACGGAGATTGTCATCGTGATGCCATGGTGATGGCTCACAATTTCTGCGGATACGATGGACAGTTTCTTTTGAGATACTATACGGAACAAGGCACCGGGCGTCCTAAAGTGACTTTGAACGGAGCCAAAATCATTTTCATGCAAGTGGGACAAGTACAGTTTAAAGATTCGATGAGCTATTTGGCCATGCCTTTAAGTCGAATGCCTAAAACGTTTGGAATGACAGAAATGGCTAAAGGGTACTTTCCACACTTTTTCAATACGGAAGCCAATCAGCACGCCGTTCTACCCCATTTACCTGAGGCTCACTATTACGACCCTGACAACATGCGTACCGAACAACGAGACGCTTTCTACGCTTGGTACCAGGCTCACGCCTCGGACCCTTTCGACTTTCAGGAAGAAATGCTAAAGTATTGTCGTTCCGACGTGGACATTTTACGGCGATGCTGTGGAAAATTTCGAGAACTGTTCATGGAACACGGAGGGGTCGATCCTTTGAAAGAAGCTTGCACCATTGCCAAAGCGTGTTCCTTAGTGTATCGACAACGATTCATGCCTGAAAACACCGTGGCTGTCAACAGTCCTCAAACGACCAACTTCGTCAAACGTCATTACTCGGTCAAAGCCCTACGTTGGTTACATTACTTGTGCGACAAGGAAGATAAATGGATTCAGCATGCCCGCAACGGAGGAGGCGAAAAGGCCATCGGTACGTATTCGGTCGATGGCTGGGACTTAGAAAACCCCAAGATCGTGTACGAGTTTAACGGTTGCTTATTTCACGGATGTCCCGTCTGTTACCCTGACCGTGGCACTAAAAATCAGTTTTTGCAACGAACCATGGAAGACTTGTACCAGGACACTTGTCAGCGACGCCTGAAGTTGGAACAGGAAGGATACCAAGTGGTGGAAATGTGGGAACATGAGTACGATCACCGTATGAAAACCGATCCCGAGTTTAAACGCCTCGTGGAAAGTTACAAGCTGATGGACCCCCTGAACCCGAGGGATAGTTTGTACGGAGGAAGGACCAATGCCACCTGTTTGCTGTACCAAGCCGACGAAGAGAAAGGAGAAGAAATCAAATACTTGGACGTGTGTTCGCTGTATCCCTACGTGTGCAAATATTGTCGCTTTCCTGTAGGTCACCCGCAATTGTTAACGGAACACATCGACCTGAAAAACATTCGACAATACGAAGGCTTGATCAAGTGTAAAGTTTTGCCTCCCACGAACCTATACCATCCCGTCTTACCTCACCATTGTCAAGGCAAACTGATGTTTCCCTTTGTGCCGTACTTGTGCCGAAACGTGCAACCAAGACCAACCTTGCCATCACACCCAGGAAGAACGTGCCTTGACGGGAACCTGGGTCAGCGTGGAATTGTTCAAAGCTATGGACATGGGTTACCAACTGTTAGAAGTGTACGAAATTTGCCACTTTCTTAAGACACAACAATACCACAAGGGTGACCCCAGTCAGAAAGGCATTTTCGCCGACTACGTGGATGCCTTTTTGAAACTGAAGCAAGAAGCCAGCGGCTATCTGTCCTGGTGTCACACTCCCGAAGACCAAATACAATTCAAAGAGAAATACTATGAACAAGAAGGCATCACTTTAGACCACATAGAGAAAAACGAAGGCAGGCGGTCGTTTGCCAAAGTGATGTTAAATTGCTTGTGGGGTAAAATGGCACAACGACCGTGTTTACCCAAGACGGAATATTTGACAGAACCTTCCCGCTACTTCCAGATGATTCACGACAAAACCAAATACATGAAACACGTGGACGTCGTTCGCGAGGATTTGATTTTAGTCAATTACGAAGAAGATCTGGACTTTGTACAAGACGACCCCTTTGGAAATGTCATCATTGCGGCTTACGTGACAGCCCATGCTCGCTTAAAATTGTACGAAGCATCCCGACGACAAGATTCTAAGTTTCGTCAGTGGCGGTCCAAAAAATTACGGCTACGAATACCGGGACAAACAAGGAGAAGTGCACACGACGTGCAAAGTGAAAGGACTGACTCTGAATCATCGTACCAGTCGAGTGGTCAACTTTGGGGTATTGAAAGAAGCCTTGCAATCGGGAGAGGATGGAAACTTTAAAGTGACCACAAATCAACCGAACAAGATTGTACGTTTACCCACTCACCACATCGTCAGTCGGCCCTTGGAAAAAGTCTATCAAATCGTGTTCCAGAAGCTAAGGCGACTACCCAAACACTTTACTTTGCCGTATGGACACGTTAGTATAAAACATTGGTTGTAAGAGGATAGTCACCCACCAGAAAGATGACTTCGCCACAGCAAGAATCGAGTGAGAAACCCGATGAGAACTCCAAGTACAAACCCTACCATTTTCCAGTCTTCTTACCTGACTATTGTGATTGTGCCCATCGATTGGACACGTTTCAGAAATGGCCTACGGATAGGGAAGGATTACCTTCTTCGCATGTTTTAGCTAGAACAGGATTTGTCTACTTGGGACCTGAGTCAGGATTGGGATACGAAGTACAGTGTTTTGCTTGCGGACTGAAGTTACGAATGGATCTATGTATCTATAAAGATTCAGCTATTCTGGAACATACTCGATGGTGTCCGCACTGCCCTTACCTTTCTATGGCCTTTCCACCCATCACACTACGGTACAATGTTGACGGTACCTTAGAGACGGTACCTTCCAAAACAAGACATATAAAAAGGTAAAAAAGGAAAGATGTACAAGCTGGAGACTGCATTGCGACTAGTATAAAAAGGGGCTATGGTCAAGATCGATAGTTCATTGGGACTACCAAGACCGAGCGAACAAGATGAATACTTTCAGAGAAACACAAAACAAGTTGTTTAGAAAGGCACAATTCAAGTGTGAGGCTTCTGAAGTGGAATGCGATTGTGAGCCTTGCGATGGGTACGATGCTGTACGTTGTAACCTTAGCGATGCCGTAAAGCATCATGGGAACTTTGTTCTTACGACCCCTATCATGGAAAGTGATGCTGTGCGTGTCAAACCTGAGGGATGCGAAAGTGATGCCGCTCGTCCTCTTGGACATTTTACTGGGTTTCGTTTTAAAGGGGAATGTTCACCTTCACGTCTACCGGCCTACGGATGTCATCCAGCCCTGAGCAAACTCCTGTTCATGTCACCCAACCCTCATCGAAACGAACCTGTGAAAGACGAATATTCGTTTCCTGTGCGTTTGTCGGAATACCGCGACTTTGAAAATCGTCTTCAATCGTTCAAAGGAAAATGTCCTAAGTATCTGGGAGGACCGACTCCCGAAGAATTAGCCAGAGCCGGATTTTTCTACTTGGGCGAAGGAGATAAAGTCAAGTGCTTCAGTTGCGCTGTGTTACTTCACCACTGGGAACCGCAAGATTCGGCCTACGTAGAACATGCTCGATGGTCACCGAATTGTCATTACTTACCCTTAGTAGGACCGAGACATTGAAATAATTTACCATGTCGTTGACGAAGAAGAAACCAGATTGGTTAGGAGTCAAATGTTGGACATCACCGACACCAGTATTTAAACTTCATTTCAAAAACGATATTGAATCATCACCTAAAGAACTGCAAGAGAAGATTTACAAAGAAGTTTGGCAGGGGTTTGCCAGAGTGAAATCTCAATGGGTCACTGTAGAACTTTTGTGCCGAGAAATTCACAAGAGGAAAGTGAAAAAAGTCAACCAGTGTGTTAGATTTCTTTGGGTCAAGGGTGCATTCATCCTATTATATCGCTTTAGACCGTTTACATCAAAAGAGTTCAGTGACATTCTTGGACGTTACCCTGAATGGCAGTGGTCAGAAATTACTCACTATGTGGATTACTTTTGCTCTCTATGAGAAGATTGTGAATTGTACGGACTGACGTATTCATGAATACTTTACAAGAGAACATTCGTGCTTTGCCTGTGGAATTGAGAGAAAGGATTTACCGAGAGCTGGTGAAAATACAAGTGAAACGTAAAGACCAATTGCATCCGTTACGTCACCTGTGTTTGAACCACTGGTACCTGAAGGCTATACAAGGACTGATTGAGTTGAAAGTGTTCCACTGGACAGACAGTGATCAACGACCCCCTGGTTTTAAAAAGGAATGGTTTGGTATTGTCGATTCTATCTACTACATTGTAAAGTACTGCATCGAATTCCAGAGGAAGAGTTAACAAATTACCAACATCTTGTACGGAATGTCAACTTGGTGAAAGAGGAAACTTCTGAACCAATTGTAACGTGTAAATTAGTAACTAAACGATTTAGATTCGACAATGAATTGAAACCATGCCTGTGCAAACAGTACATGTCGTGTGTCAGACCAAAGAGGATTTAGTATGACCTCTTCATGGATACTTTACAAGAGAACGTTCGTGCCTTGCCTGTGGAGTTGAGAGAACGCATTTACCGAGAACTGATCAAAATACAAGTGAAACGCAAACGCAAAGTTATTCAACCGTTTTTAAATTATGCTCTGTTCCAAAGTATAAGAAGACTGATTATGAGTGGATATTACATTAGGCACAAAGGTAAACGAGGCTATTGGCCACCACCCAACGATTCCAAAAACAGTGTATATACTTATGGATACTTTACAAGAGAACATTTTGGGCTTGCCTGAGGAGTTGAGAGAAAGGATTTACCGAGAGCAGGTGAAAATACAAGTGAAACGTAAAGAACAATTGCATCCGTTACGTCACCAGATCTTTAACCACTGGTACCTGAATGGTATAAGAAAACTGATTCGTCAGAAATTGTTTCAGTGGTCAGACATTGTTCAAAACTTTGAGGTCGCCAATGATGTACATGTTCATAATTTTGGTTACTTCGACATTCACTTACTGCAACGTATTGAGGAAGACGACTTAAAGGATTACCAACATTTGTTACGTGGAATCTGCTTAGCGGAAGACGAAACTTCTAAACGAACTTTGACGTTTCGGTTACAGTATGTAACATTTAAATTCCCTACTGGAGAACGAAGATCTCTGGCTCGAAAGTACGTGTATTGCATCCGAAAAAAAGAGAATATAAAAACAGGCTGCTATGCCACGACTTATGTCACATGTCATTGAACAGATTCCGTGGAAGGAACTCAATGACCATATTCAAACCGTGGATCATTACCATCGATTATTACAAGAACTGTATCCATTCAATTTAGGTTGACAATTGGTGTGTGTCTTAGTGACTTGTTTTCTGGGATTTCGTTTACCAGCCGATTCTTTGTGGACTCTTTACGACCAGTACTTACCACCTCAATCGCCTTAAATGGTCACGAAAAACTCCTTTTGCTCAAAGCCTTGCGTTTTCATCTGGATACTTCTCGACCTCAACAGGAAAAAAAGATTCGTCAACTTTTAGCTACCCAAGACGTGTATGACGATGTGTGTGTAGCTTGTGACTTACATCCCCATTGGACAGATGTCCGTGCCTGGAAAGAATGGGGTTTTGAGGCTTGGGCCCTAGAAGTGGCCCAGTATGCACGAGAGTTGTTCAAGGAAAAAAGTTACTTTTCAACCCGTGTTAGTGACGGTGCCAGAAGAACCCGTCACCCAGGACGAGACTGTCGTGGACAGGCCTGAAAGACCCTTTCGGGAGGACACTTGTGTGACCTTACGCCCTACTATAGAACTGGTTAGAACATTACCCAAAACATGTTGTTGTACAGACACTTGTTTTTATTCCACGCTAATGGTTATCATGTGGCTTTTATTCTTGTACTTAAGCCTTTGGCTTTTATGTATTTTTGTCTTTCGTATTCATGTTTGAAAACATTCAATAAACGTGTTCTGAAAAAAGTATATAAACTCTTGTCTTGTTTGTTTTCGTGTCACAAGTGACATTTCTCACACAATGGCTACCTCTGCTGTCTCTGCTCCCTCTTCCTCTACTGTCAAAGTCATCGACGAACACATAGATCGTGCCAGTTGGGAGGCTTTGTATCTTCGCCATCCCTTTAACATGCTCATTGCTGGACCTAGCGGTTCAGGCAAAACCGAATTCGTCAAACGTTTGATCGAACATAAACATCATTTGATCGATCGGCCACCTCAACGGATCGTGTGGTGTTACAAAGAGTGGTAATCGGCGTACAGCTTGTGGAAGGCATTCCTAAAGAAGACGACGGCATCGTCTCTGACTCCCGTCAAACCCATTTGGTCATTTTCGACGACATGTTAGGAGAAGACGAAGAAGAAATTAAACTGTGGTTCACGCGCAAAGGGCATCACCGTAATGCCAGTGTCGTTTACATCACCCAAAATTTGTTTCAACAAAGTAAAGCCCATCGCACCATCAGTCTCAATGCACATTACGTGGTCTTGTTTAAAAGCCCTCGAGATAAATCGCAAGTGCAAGTCTTAGCCAAACAGTTAGGAACGCCTTGGCTGACTCAGGCGTACGACGATGCCACTCAAACGCCACACGCCTATTTACTCGTCGATTTGAAACCTACGACTCCCGAGGATTTGCGATTTCGTACCCACTTGTTTCACCACTGGTGCCAAGACGGAGGGCCTGTCCTGTACACGTCTCGATTTAATTTCACTCCACAAAAAAATCTATAAAAACCTCAGACCCTTTTTCGTCTGTCTCACACAACGTCAACATCACGTCCCTTCAGTCGCATCTTCCCGTCAAATTGATTCGTGCCTTGTATGGCATCAGTCGAGAAAAAAATCCACAAATACGAGCTCGTGTCTTAGAAGCTAGTCTCAAAGAAGTTTTACGATGGTTCACGGTGACGGCACGTCAAATACTCCAAGGAATCATTCAGATTCCTCATCAAACCAAACGCTTTTTCCATCGAAACAAAGTCGCTTTGGTCCAACTGGGCGACATTCAAACCAAAAAACAAATCATTTTGAAACCTGGAGGGAGCGGTACTCTAGGAGGGGTCATCATTCGCTCACTCTTAAGTTGGGATCCTAATGCCCCCAAAGATATCCCCAAGAAAAAAGTCCAACGACGCCCCAAGAAGAAAAAGAAAAAGACCAGGTCCCCAAGAAGAAAAAGAAAAACTTTTCCAGTGGCGGGATCCTCCTCTGACCAGACACCACCACCACCACCCCGGAAAAAGAAAAGAAGCCCCCAGAAAAAGAAACAGAGAAAAAATCCCCAGAAAAAGAAAAGCCCACAGAAGAAAACTAGTCGCAAGAGAGGCACTTCTTCTTCGGCCAGGACGCAACTTTACACTCGCAAACCACGACCTGCCACAGCGGTGACTGCGTCTCTGGCAGCCTCACGTTCATCCACTTCTCCGTTGATGACACCAAGAACTGAAGAGTACTTGGAGACGTTGATCACACCAAGAACTTCTCCGTTGATGACCCCCAAAAGAACTTCCCCAGTGGCAGGACCCTCTAATTTAGTGGCAGTGGCTGCTGCTCACAAAGTACCTTCTCCCAAAATCAAAGTCCAAGAAAGATCGGGCATGTTACAAAGTTTACTGGATTTGTCCAAGCAAGAACTGGCTCGATTTAGTCCGTTACGTACCCCTGCACGACGTGTCATGCCTGTCCTCAAACTGATACGACGTAAAAACAATCAGTGGCGACGCGTTCCAGTATAAAAAAGGTGTGTGACCAAGTCGGGTATCAGTGTTTTTTCGGTGCTCCTGAAGACTCAAAGATGTCACCCTCCAGAAAACCCCAAGGAAAGAAAAGGAAAGGACTGCCACCACGTTTAGCCAAACATGGGGACATGTTATCTGTCCTGTCCAAAGCTTCTCCACCCCTACGAAAAAAACTCATTCAATTGGCCTCCAAAGAAGTCATCGATACCGTGTGCGAATGTTGTTTGAACGTTTTGAAAGGCACGATCCCTTTGTCCAAACACCAGAAACAATGCTTAAGCAAACATCGTCACGTTCTTCGCCAAATGGTTCAAAAGAAAATTCCCATTCGTCAAAAGAAGAAGATGTTGGTCCAACGTGCAGCCATTTTACCCCTATTGTTAGGTCCCATACTGAAAGGAGTCTTGGGAACCATGTTGGGAGGACTGGTGGGAGCAAGATAAAAAGGCCCTCGGAAGTCCCAAGATCTCAGAATCGACCCCTGACAACCCCATGGAAGGACGAAAACTAGCTTTATTGCCTTACAAACGATGGATGGAATACCATCGGTGGCAAGAACAACGCACCCCGCATTTACCTCCCAATCCCAATTTGAGCGAAATGTCCCAGTTACAACACGAATTGCAGTCCTTGATGGATCGCCAAGGTTTGTCCGAAACAGAAAAATCGCAAAAGTACGGTCAACTTTTGCAACGACTGCAACTCTTTCACCAGAAAGCTTTAGACGAAACAGCTCTACCCACTCTGAAAGATTTTAAGACCTTGATGAAAAGTCCAGCACCATCACCAGTACCAGTACCAGTACCAGTACCAGTACCACCACTACCAGTGACCAAGACAGAAAAAGAAGAAGAAGGGTTTCAAACTCCACCAGAAAAAGTACGCAAGTTAACAACACCACCTACCTCCAGAATTGGATGGATTAAAAAGATGATGGCCACCCCTTCTTCATCACAAGAGAAAAAGAAAGTGAAGATAGAAGTGAAGACAGAAGTGAAACAAGAACCGATATCCCTCGCTCAGACATCCTCCTCTTCAACATCTATTGCCGGTCGCACACGCAAGGCATTGCAATCCAAGAAAATACCCCAAGAGAAAAAGAGTAGCATCCTCCAAGAGTGGGTGTCTTATTAACACACAAACACAAAAAAATGGAAAAAATCTTAGCCAGCATTTACTACGATCCCTCGCATCCTGCAGGTTACGCAGGAGTTCAAAAATTGTATCGTGCTGCCAAAACTCGACTGAAAAGTCTCCGTTTACCTCAAGTGCAACAATGGTTACAAGAACAAGCTACCTACACTTTACACAAACCCATTCGACGCAAGCTTGCCAGAAGTCGCACCCAAGTGGAAGGCATCAATCATCAATGGCAAGCCGATTTAGCCGATGTCTCTCATTTGGCCAGCTACAATCGTGGCTACAAATATTTGTTTTGTGTCATCGACGTCTTTTCCAAATTTGCCTGGGTCGTGCCCTTGACTTCCAAATCGAGCAGCGAGTTAGTGCGAGCCCTGCAACGAGTGTTGAAACAATGCGGTCGTCACCCTCTTCGATGGCAAACGGACAAAGGCACCGAATTTCTGAACCAAGCTTTCCAAAAAGAATTAAAGAAATGTGACATTCATTTTTTTACCACCAAGAATCCCGAAACCAAAGCCAGCATCGTGGAACGTTTTCAACGCGCTTTGAAAGAACGCATGTGGAAATATTTTACGCATCACCACACTCTGAAGTACATCGACATCTTACCACACCTGGTGCAAGCGTACAACCAATCTTACCATCGAAGCATCGGACGTGCCCCGCAAAACGTGACTCCCGACAACGAAGTGTTGGTGTTTGAGCGTCTGTTTGGTACGTCCCCGACGAGGGCTGTCAACAAGAAAAGTGGAATGTTGGCCGTAGGAGATTGAGTGCGCATTGGCAAAACCAAACGCACTTTCGACAAAGGTTACTTACCTAACTGGACGACCGAATTGTTTCGCGTCACTGGACGAGTGCATGGTCGTCATCCTGCCGTCTATAAATTGGAAGACATGAATGGAGAAGTGCTTAAAGGAACGTTTTATTTGCCCGAGTTACAACGTGTCACCAAAAAAGAAGACGACGTGTACGACATCGAAAGCATTCTCGAACGCAGAACCCGTAAAGTGGGCAAACGACGTGTCAAAGAAGTCAAAGTACGTTGGAAAGGATATCCACCCAGTTTTGATTCTTGGATCGACGCATCGCAAGTCATCGACTATAAAAAGAAGTGACCATCATGCCCTTTCACACAGCAGACGCAGCTACGTCGACCACTCCGCCTTCACCTAGTTCTTCTGTGCAAGATTTACAAAAACAACCCTTGTGAGTGTGGTGTGGAGAACATGTGCCTGCAACGCAAATAGTCTTTTTCTGCCAAATCTTCGTGGTGTATTGTGTCATCGGGGCAGCCATTGCCAATTTGAGTTTGCAACAAGGAGACAAACAATTGTGGACCATTTTACTGAGCAGTTGCATCGGTTACCTGCTTCCCAATCCCTCCCTGAAATTCTCCTCGAACGGGAACCACGGGAACCTTGTGTCCAGTGCCAGTGTCAGTCACCACTCCAACAACAACCACAACCAGAACCCCATTTTGGGCGGAGACACCCCTCTGACGTCCAGTAATAACCCCTCGGACAGCCACAGAACTCTGGAATTATGAGTCACCAAAACCAATTTTACTTAACCTTACCCAGTGACAATTCCATGGAGGTGTTTCCCCACAACACGTTGTGCTGTTACACGGCCAAATTACCTCAGGCAATCCCCTTAGATCACGAAGCCCATTGGGAAGTGTCTTTAGTAGAAATGATTCACCCCACCCAAGTCTTAAATGTCCTTCCCAATCAAAATAAATTTGATGTGGAAATTCATGACGAACAATTGCAACAGGAGTTGGATAAGATTGGCAAATATGACAAGAAAACCTATAATGACAAAACTCGAACGTGGACCTATCCCTTGTTGATTCCCCCAGGCTATTATTTTAGCGGTCAACATTTGGTCAACACGATAGTCACCAGGTTTAATGGCGTGTTTCTGAAAGCTTTCGAGCTTGCCAAAAAAAGTGTCACCATGGAATACCACAAAATAGCTCGTCGCTTCCTGATGAAATTTCCTGAGGGGGGCAAATTCATGTCTTTCTTTTTTTGTCCTGAATTGTTTGACATGTTGGGCGGAGACATGGAGCTGAGGAAGAGAGTAGAACAAAAACCCGAATTACCAATCATTTTCGACAACGAGTCTTTTGTCAAGTATTTTCGTACCCCAGTAGAACGGAATCAAGGACTGAATTTGATTTTCGTGTATTCCGATGTGGTTGAATACAACGTGGTGGGACACACCTCCGTACCGTTATTGCGTGTCATTCCTTTCAAAGTGGATTCTGCCACGAACGCTGACGAGGAAGTTGGAAACACTTACCACGTCCACCGCGAATTTGTCCATCCTCACTATTTGCCTGTCAGCAAGTCGTATTTGGACACGGTCAACATTACTATAAAAGGAGATCTGGGACAAAAGATTACATTCACCAAAGGAAAAGTCACGGTGAAACTCCATTCTCGAAAACGGTTCTCTCACGACTCGTAAGTCATGTATCCAGTGTATCAAGTGGTTGCACGACAGCGAGGACACGGTTTAGGAGATATGTTAAAATTGGCCTTTCGTTCTGTGGCCCCGGTGTTGAAACCGATGGTGACACGCGGATTGCACGCCTTGAAAGATGCGGCACTGACACAAGGCAAAGAATTTCTCCAAAATGTCATCATCGACAAACAAAACCCTAAAGAAGCCTTCATGAGGGCAGGGAAAAATGTCTTGTTACAAACGGGCAAAGACATTTTGGGCCGACGAGACACACCTATAAATGCCCTGCACGCTACCGAGTCAGGCATTCAGCAAGGACAAGGCAGAAAGAGACGAAGACGAAGAAAACACCCTTTCACCAGACTTCAAGCGAGAAAGGCCAAGAAAAGAAGAACCGTTCGAGACTTAGACGTTTTCGATTATTGAGACACAGAAAAAAATGATGCACCGAGAGTCATGTGCTTGTTCCAAGACGGAACTGGATATGTTTGCCATTCCCCCCACCATGATGACGATGCAAGAATCCCAATGGGTGGAATTTCATCCCGTCTCCTCTTTGACGGATTCCGGTCCCATCGAGTTTGAAATCAAAGGACAGCCCGAAGATTACATCGATCTGAATAGCAGTTACCTATACTTAAAAGTGAAAGTGATGGAAGCACCCAACGATAACCTAGCCGATGATGATGCAGTAGCTCCCGTCAACAAATTCATGCATTCTTGTTTAGCGAAGTGGACTTGAACTTGAATAACAAACTAGTCAGCAGCAGCATGGATACTTACCCTTACCGAGCCTACCTGGAAAATCTCTTGACGTACGGAAAAGAAGCCAAGAACACTCATCTGGATGCTTGCGTGGTATGGGAACCTGACCAAGTAAATAGGTTCAACGCCGTTATAATTGCTGGGGATGTTCAAAATTTATCGGGATTTGTAGAACGACGAAAGAAAATTGCTGGAAGTGGTAGTTTAGAACTGATGGATCGTTTACATTTGGACATGTGGTTGCAAGAAAAGTATTTGCTGAACGGGGTGGATGTCCGCCAGAGACTGAATCGCAGCAGTGCCGCTTTCCATTTGATGGCTGCTGATGGTTCCACTTACAAAACCAAAATCGAAGAAGCCAGACTCTACGTGCGTCGCGTAGAAGTGTTACCAAAAGTGGGAAACGACATCAGTCAGACGTTGAGCAGAACGACCGCCAAGTATCCTATACGACGCGTGGAAGTGAAAACCTTCACCATTCCTGCTGGACAGCGATCCATGATCGAAGATCATCTATTCCAAGGACAGTTACCCAAGCTATTGATTGTTGGTCTCGTCAAGAATTCAGCCTTCAACGGAGCCTACCACGAAAATCCTTTCAACTTTCATCATTACAATGTGTCCAAGATTGAAGTCAGTCGCGATGGCAAGACCTTGTGTACCCGACCTTTCGAGCCTAACTTTGGTGCCGCGAAGAATTACTTGAGATCGTACTTGTCCCAGTACGAAGCCACCGGTCAGTTAGGAACCAACACCAGTCACGGCATTACGTACGACGATTATGCAGGAGGCTATGCTTTGTGGGCTTTCGATTTCACTCCAGACCAAGGCAGCGACGAGGGACATTTCCACCCTATAAAATCCGGCCAGATTCGTGTGGAAATTCAGTTTGCGAGTCCAGTGGATGCAGGGAACACAATGTACGTCATCCTGTATGCAGAATTTGATAATACGATAGAAATCAACAGTTTGAGAGAAGTCATTCTAGATTACTAGATGTCATGGAAGACCGTTATCCCTCTTTACCTAGTGGAGAAACTTTGGAGATGAAATGTGAGGAGACCGTGGAAGAAGAAGAAGTGATCATGATGAAGTCGAGATGGCCAGAACAAGAAGCCCATTTAGTCTGCTGTTTTGCCAAACACTTGGTCGAGAAAATGACGGAATTGATCAAGAAAAATTGCTATGGATGTCAAAACGATCATCCCAGTCAAATTCAACACGATAAATGCCTGATGTTGAGTCAAGAAGAAAAATTGGACGAGTATCTGGACGAAGCTTGGAGTCTCATCTCGGACGAAGACGTGTTGCACCAGTGGTATAAAGACTTGCGTGAACATTCTTGTCTACCATTAACCACTCAAGAGATCCATCGTATCGAAGCTCTCCTGAATCAGAGTGAGGAGACGAAACGAAGAAACTGTTATTTGTCAGACATTTTCAAGCAAAAAGTCAGGATCGAATTGACGACTTATTATTACCTGTGAAGAAGAAGAAAAAAACAAAAAAAATGGATACCTGGGAACTTTATTACCTTTTGAACCACAGTTCGTATACGGCTTCTTGGAATCCTGTCGTCTGTGCTAAAGATGAACTCCCTCATCGCAAACCTAAAGACCATCAAGCTTACGTGATCAACACAGACGACAGTCATCTCCCAGGAACCCACTGGGTAGCCGTCTACTTTCCTCAAGAAGGATGTGTGGAATATTTCGATTCGTACGGATTGCCCCCTTTGGAAGACGATATCATTGACTTTATGAGAAGAAATGCTCAAACCACCCGATTCAATAATGTGAAATTACAAGGCACAGATTCCTTGGTGTGTGGACAATATTGTGTGTATTTTCTGCATCATCGCAGCCTGGGCTATTCCTTAGAACATTTAGTGACTCATTTTGATCCTCGTTCTTCTTCAAGAAACGATGTGAAAGTAGATCGATGGTTTTGTGACCATTATGCTTATCTTTTGTCTCAAGCTAGGAAACGTAGTGTCCATCAATGGCCTAATGACTTCCAACAGTGGAAATCACAATTTCATTCACAACGTTGTCAGCCCTGTTTAAAGTAGAATGTGAATTGAAAAAATGTTTGTGATTTGAAAAAAATGTTTGATGTTATAGTGTTGGATTATTGTTAAAAATGTTAGAAATGTTGTTGTTTAGTGTTAAGTGATTTTTGAATAAAAAATGTTTGTTTTGAAAAAAATGCCTTTGTCTTTTGTTTAGCTATGAGAATGTTGGATTGATGCTCTTTCACTTCTTACTATCCCTCTCATGACACTCACTGAACGTTGCGGCTCGAAAACCGTGTGGGGGATGTTTTCCTTCACGTCCGCCCTTTGACTTTAAGAACCGGGGAAGTTTCCAGTCTAACCATCCATTGTCGACTCATCCTCCTACGAAGATGTGCTCCAAACTAGCTAAGCTCAACGAAGCCTACGTGAATTTGCATAGGGTCAGACACAGTCTGATACCGAAGCCAGAAGAAATAGAGAATGTGAGAATGCTAAAAGTCACTGAAGACCTGATAGAAGAGCTCTTCAGAGAAGAAGTGAACAGGGAGAAAGAAGAATGGACAGAGAAGTACAGACTTCAGAGACAGCAGCAACAGCAGCAACAGCAGCAACAACAGCAGCAGCAGCAACCTGAACCTGACAGAGGCTTTGTCGATTGTCGTATCGACATTAAAGAGTTCTTCTTCTCTTTCCGAAGAAGCAGACCTATCGCCAGAAAGTCTATCCTCAGAGGACATCGCATTCTTAGAAACTAAAAGATTGCCATAGCAAACAAAAAAACCAAAAAAACAGCCCTTTTCAGGGCTACCCAAATACTCTAGAATAGAAATAACCATCCATTTGCCAATGTGTGTAGGTAGAGTAGTGTGAAAATAAACACTAACTCTTTTTTAATAGTACGAGTGTATGTGTTTGTGTGTTTGTGTTTGTGTGTTTGTGTTTGTAACGGATGAAGTAGGTTGGTGTGGATAGTAGATTAAGATGATGTTTTTTTGGTGTTTGAGGTGTGGGAAGAGTAGATTTGGGTGGGGTTTGATTGGATTGCTTTGCGTATGTGGATAGTCTATTGAAGTGATTAATGAAAATTTTTTTTAGAATAGTGATGGGTAGTATAAAAAAGTGAGTGAGTGTTTCTTTTAGGTCCGCGCGTTGCTTGGTCATGATCTAGGTAAGATCAATTTGATGTTTTTAGGGGAATGTTTTCCTTCACGTCCGCGCTTTCACTATAAATTGAAACTCACTGGGCAGTCTAGCTACCCTTGTTGATTGATCAACACCAGAAGGAATACCAGAATAAGCAAAGTTCTTGAACTCCGGATACATCTGGAATATGTCAGGCGCCTGTGAAATGAACTGGCTGCGGAGGCTATAGTAGAAGAGGAAAGAATAAAGAAGGAAGAGGAGGAGAGAAGACAGAGGGAAGAGGAGGAAAAGAAAATAGGAGAGAAGATGGCTTACAAGATACCAGAGACAGAGGATTGGGGTGATGAAGCTAATCATCCTCCCTCTGCGCTCCCAGCCAAACGTGTCAACTGGAAAGACTGGAGTAGAAGATGCGTGTGTGGCGCCAGGCCAGGAAGGTGCCATCATTAGATAGGTGCATCTGGAGTTCAAAAAAAACCAACAGCCCTTTTCAGGGCTACCCAGTACTCTAGAAAAGAAATAACTATTAATTTGCCAATGTGCGTAGGTAGAGTAGTGTGAATATAAACACTAACTCTTTTTTTCATAGTGTGAGTGTATGTGTGTTTGTGTTTGTGTTTGTGTTTGTAACTGCTCACGTAAGTTTGTGTGAATAGTAGATTATGGGTTTGTTTATTGTTTCTTAGCGTATGTGAAGAGTATAGTTCGGGTTTTATTATACGAAATGAGAAAGTAGGGGGATGTTTTCCTTCACGTCCGCGCGTTGTTTGGTCATGATCTAGGTAATATCAATTTTATGTCTTAGGGGATGTTTTCAATCACGTCCGCGCTTTAACTATAAAGCTAACAGTTTAGCCATTAGAACCCATTCCACGGAATAAAGACAAAGAAAATGGTGGTAGCAACAGCGTTACTAAATCATTTGATAGGCATTTATTATTGGATAGTAGATGTTACGTTTGTCATGGAAAAGATAGAGAAAGAATTCAAATTAGAAAAGTGTCTCGACTGTTTCAATAATTTGAAGGAAGCAAAGGAGATAGTAACATGAATGATGGAAGAAGAGGAAAAGAGACTTAGAGGATTGATTGACCCGCCTTATGTAAGAGTGAGAAGTTTAAAGGAAGCACTTGAAAATGTCATCGAAGTCAGGTGCTTCTTAGAAAAGATATTGAATTGGACGGAGTGGCGATATGTAAAATGGGGTTGGACCAGCTGACAAAAACGGAAGAAGTAATGAGGAAAGTGATGACGGAAGAGGTAAAGAACATCAAAGAAAAGTGGACTAAGGAAATAAAAGAAGAAGAAAATATAAAGAGAAAAGAAAGCTTTGAGAAACTCAACAATAACTGGATACGAATACAGGAGAAATTCCGAGCTATGGGTCACCCGGACTGGATGCCTGAATCAGAAATAAAGAAGAAGACAGGAATAATGGCAAAAGTTAGAAGATGGCTACAGAAGTGGAGGAAATAAAAGAAGAAGATAATGATGAAACCAAAGGCCCTTTTCTGGGCCAGCCATATTTCTTGAAAAGAGAATGACTTTTCAATTGCCTACCCCTTTTTTTTAAATTTAAAAAAAAAAATCCCATGTTCAATTCCCCTTGAGGCTAGAGTGACCCAAGACTTTTTCCCATGTTCAATTCCCCTTGAGGTTAGAGTGACCCAAGACTTTTTCCCATGTTAAATTCCCCTTGAGGCTAGAGTGACCCAAGACTTTTTCCCATGTTTAATTCCCCTTGAGCCTAGAGTGACCCACGATTTTTCTCCATGTTAAATTTCCATTGAGGCTAGAGTGACCCAGGGGTCTCTGTAATGCTAATTCCCATTGAGGCTAGGGTGCCCCACTTAACTACTGACGGTGCATTATTATAAATATTTGCGAATTATATGACGTCGTGTTAGACAATGAAGTCATGACATAATAATAGATGATAACACTTGGCACACGCGACGCAATGTGATGTGTATTACACATTACTAGTATTACTTGGGGGCACCGCAAGGTCATATAGATCACTATGTTACAATGAGTGGTTTACCGCATGGTCAAAATTGGGGTGTTGTACTACTGGGTCAAATGAAAATGCATTGTGACTGTATAGGGTCAAAGGGAAATGTATAAGACTTATATAGGATCAAAGGGAAATGTAAAGTGACTGCATAGGGACAAATGAAAATGTATAGGGCCTATTTAGGCTCAAGTGATGTATAAGGACAAACACAAAATAGACATACACAAAGAAAAAAGAACAACAAACAAAGAAACAAACACTTATACAATAGAATCACAAATAAATTCATGGCAATAGAGTAGAAATCTTTTCTGGGCAAGTGAGAAATGGTAAAACGCTAGAACCTGTGGAAAATCCTATGGAAAACCAAGTCTATATTTATAGTGAAAAGTAAAAAGCATTCTTTCTTTTACTCACAAGCTAGTGGCTTGATGCTATCATACAAATAGGTTAGTATCATTTTTAGAAAAGAGGAAGTATATCAAGAGATAATTGGAATCTATTTTTTACAAAGTGCACTTATTGGTAAAGCTAATAAAATCTACACTCCACGGTCATTAAAACAAAATCTTAATTATGATGTGGTTAATATATGTATCTAGAGGGGTTATGAGTTGGTACAGGTTAGGAATTTCAAAATGGAAACTGGAGAGACTCATATCGAATTTGCAAGATATAAAGAGAACAAATACCGTATTGTGGTGCTCGGCCAATAACGGTTGATCAATATTAACGTAACTTCAGACAGCTTTTAACGGTTGATCAAGATTAATGTAACTTCAGACAGATTTTAACGGTTGATCAAGATTAACGTAACTTCAGACAACTTTTATTAGATGAAAGGTTCAATAATTGTGTTCATATTGACGTCAAGATCTACAATGGCGATTAAAAAGTTAAAACGCTAGAAAATGCTGCTAATGGAGCTGAGGATTATTCCTTGACTCAAAAGTTTCTTTTGTCTGTAAGTCTTCCTCTAAGCTGTTTTCTGGTAAAATCCATCTAAGTCTCGTATCAGTACTATCAAGTCTCAGTCTGGCGCATGTTTTAGATATCATACTTATGACAAGGCCGATATGGAATCTTTATCTTTTCCCATGTGCCTTTATTGCAACAATTTTACTGCATACAGCAAATGACTGTATAATCACCATCTCCACAAAAAAATGGCTAATATTAAAGATGCAAAGAAAAGATAGTCATTTCAGTCAATTTGTGTCATTATTGAAAATGTACAAGAAACTGGCCACAGCCCGCATGTTGAGCCCACTCATGAAAAATATTCAAAATGTTGGTTACAATGGTACTTAAGTGAAATAAAGTACAAAACTTTACCATTGAGGGTAATCTAGGGTGTTGTGAGACGAACGAAAGGACATCAACGTCATCTTAAAGTGGAGGAGTCTTGAACAAAATGGCATCACAGGAAAACAGATGAAATGCTACTGCTTTTGTTACATGAAACCATCATCTTAGTTATATTTACTGTCTGCATAAACAATCTCTATTATAATTAGACAAGGTAGCTCCTTTCAAACTTGATGAAACGTCAAATAGTCGATTTGGTTTTGGAAGGAACATCAAGAAACAAGACAATTTCATTATGTAAAGTGTAATGGATTTGAGTAATTCAAACAATTTCATCTGTACTTATTCAGAGAAAGAAGAAAACAAATTTAAGTTATCTGTGCTATTTTTCTAATTAGATTTTGTCCCTTAAATCCAAAAGACTGATAAAAAAGAGAATATGACATCAGACCTGTGAGCACACTTAAACACGTGCGAAAGTACAAGTCGAGAATATATATGTGACATAATCTCGTTGATTGACATTTTAAACATCCGACAAACAAGAATGTTGCTTAAAGAGATTCATTTGAAAGATCTTTGATACGCTTTACCTTCACAATATTCAGACAAACTTATGTTGGAGCAATGAAACTGCACTAGACTTGCATTTAAGGTATCCAGTGTCCCATATGAAAACTTCTGTATATATATCTTACCAAAGTATAATTGTCTCAATCTACAATGGGTAAAAAATTAAAATCTAAACTTCTTTGAAACTAACATGACAAATATGTGCAGAAAGAGCATATTTGTAAAAAGAAGCAAAATTTAACAGCATGTTAAGAAACCATAATGAACAAATATACTGAAATAATCAACACTATTTTCTGATAGAAATGTTCAAATTTACATGTTTAAAACATGGTAATACATTCAATATTTTTAATGAATGACAAAAATATAAAAACTTCTCCACTACCATAAAAACCTTTGCTTAAGAAAAATATGAAAAGGTACATATAACAAATCGGTAAATCTGAACACAAATGTAAACTTCCATGGACTGAATACAAATTAATCAAATTAACAAACTGAAATCAGAGAACACATTGTAATCACAACAGGAAACTCTACCCTATTTGTCGGCCTATAAGCCACTGTGAAGTTTAAGTCGAATATGCAAATTTTATAGTTTCTGTACTTCATCCATATATAAGTAGATGATGAGTATAAGACAATACCTCAACTTTGTCTTGCTCACTGTTGTTTGCTCCACATAGTATCGTGAATTTTCCATAAATTTGCAGATCAACACCATCGAATGTAGCTAAAAGTACTTAATTCTTGTCTCACAAAATATTTAAAACAAATTAGCCACTTTTAGCTACAGATGACCTGAAAATTTAACGAGTTACATATAGGATAAAATTCTCAATGCTGTGTGAAATGCACTTGAGCAACTTCCATTCAATAACTTGGTTTCTCCTTAGGACGATTTGATCATTTTTGTCGCACATGCGTACAACGTTTGCCAGGGTGGATAATTGTTTTTCTAGTTAAGTGATTGAGCTGGCATGCATCTCGTCGTAAATTGCTTGCGGCGAGAGACACAAAAGCATGGTATGAACGGGTATTTTACCCTTGCTAATACTCATTCTCCTGTAGATTTCAGGCACGTTTTTGTTTTAATCGACGCATTAGTCTTTTTTAGGATCTTGTCAAGGAGTGTACGTTCTCCATTTCGTTCTACAGCCATAGGGATGTGTGTGCTGGTGTATCATGCTGTCGGTCTTACTGTTTGTATGTATGTCTGTATGGGGATGGAAGCATGTGAAACCATCAAGGCCATACACGGACGGAAGTGTTGATCTGTAAACTTGTGTGCATGGTGTATCCATGAAGGGTGTGTGTGGCCAATACAAGTGTGGGCTTACCCAAGAATTCAGGACAACTGTGTGGTTTGACAATGGACATGTGAACTAGGTCAAAAGTTATCGTTTATAGGGTTTACAAATATTTAAATGAGTCATATATTGCTAAGAATTGTACGTGCTGTACAAATGACTATATGAGTTATGAGTCATCCGTTTGATAAAATTGTTATGTTTATTACAACTGACCATGTTTATTTCAATTGATTATGTTGTGCTTCAATTGAGTGCATGGAATATATCTTGTGTATCAATTGAGTACACTTGAGTATAATTGAGTTACACCTATTTGCATGATATTATATGAATCTGACCTTTATTACATGAGATTATATGAATTACATCTCGATTTTACTGTATCATGTGTCTACAATTTTTGAATATATGAATTACAGTTTTCTTTCCCATTTTTTGAATGATTGTATCATTTATTTTTTATGTCATAAAGTTTCATAAGTCACAAATTCATTCACATATAACAAAGGATGTGTGAAGTAATTGAATGAGTCGCATGTTTAGAGCGTGAAAGAATCACACTGTATTTGTATAGTATGTACATATGTTTATTAATTCATTTCATAAACTTCCATCTTTCATCACACTGTGTTGTGTTGTCATTTAATCCAGTCATCCATTCAGGTCAAATCCTGTTACAGACTCCATTTAGGACTAATCCCAAAAATGACAATTTAATCAAATTGTTTAATTTTCTTTGTATGCACAATAATCTCAACATTCCCAACAAATAAACGTAAGTGCATATACGCTTCCTATAGTTACGTTGCACGTGGTTTTTATCTTTGTTCATGATAGTTGTTATTCTGAATGACATTCTGTCGGAAAGTACAAAATGTGTCACTGTTTGGGAAACTTGCGTGAGGAAGCACCTCACATTACTTGGTACTGTATTCATAATACCCTATGGGTAGTCTCATTTCCCAATTTGATCTGGTCTGCCGAACATTTACCTCAAACAGTTTCTAACTGGATTGACTAAACTCAAGCATTAGTGTATTTAATTAGCACGTAAAAAACACTGCAAAGCTGTTTTGTTCTTGAGACAATGGATACCATAATTAAAACAAACGGGAAATGTTGACACGATTAATAAAGGAATGTATCATTGCCTTTGTATAGGATTATGATCACTATTGTTAACTATCTTACCGATTACAATTGTCCTGCAACCTCTCTCTCTCTCATATCAGGACATATTTTATTTCATCATGAGATGCACGAAGAAAACTGCGATGAAATTCCTGTCTTTGTGTCATGGTTTTTTATTTTCTAATGCACTTATATGTAATTAATTTTAAACAACATATATTACTAGTACATGCTGTTTTAGCGCAATTACTTCTGATGCACATGAATTTAATACAGAAAATAATATAGATCTTTTACAATCCTTCCAATGTCGGGTCCTAATGTTTTCTAGTACGCGATCTCTTCCCAAAATGATAATTATTTTACACATTATTTTCAATATTTGTGGAGAAAAATACTTTCTTACAATTACAACAAAAGTTACACGATGAACGACAACATGATTTGAATGACATTTTCCATATACTTGACGAAGCCCATACTCTCTAATTCAAAAGTATAAACTTATAGGCCAGCAAATATTTATAATCTGTTTTTGAATTTTATAGGTAATTTTTTTTTGTTTTTTTTAAATTTTAATACAGCTTTAGATTTTGAAATTTTAATAAAGACTTCAATCTGGTACAAACGACACCATGCCAAAATAGGTTTATTCTCTTTATCTCTTCACATGCTGCTTTTCCTGGCAGTAAAGCAGTTCTTATAAATTGTCCCAGTTGTCTTTCTACAGCTGCCTTCTCCTCCTTAGACTAAGGTACTCTAGTCATTTTCTTCTTTATTTTGCTTTCACACATTTGTTGCAGCTTTTACCTAAAAATAATTCCTTTTACTTTCAGATCTTTCATTCACCAAACATTGATACCGTTGTAAACATGAGTTGTTCAACTGTTTACTGTGTAAGGGCTGTTCCATTAAAACAGACATGGGACACAGGGAAGGCACTTTTAAAGTGGGGTTCTCACCCAGAGATTCAATTAAAAATGTTCTTATCATTTTAATATGAACTCTGTTAAATCAAAGTATAATGGCTTAAAAGTTTTAGAAAACTGCCTTCACTAGGTACCATGTAGATTTAAACGGAACAGCCCTAAGCAATGCAAAGAAACCAAAGCTGAAATATTAAAATTAGGATCTTGAGTTCACAATGACAAATATATTGTTGTAACATGCACTTACTTGAAGAGCAACAGATACCAGTGAAAATCATCAACAAACATAATACACATAATAAACATAATAAACACAATAAACATCATGTAAAAAATTTAACCTCAGCATTATAGCCATATAGTATATGAATGGTAGCCAGTAAAAGAAAGGAAACAAATTTAATTCTTAACATCTCGAGGAACACATCAAATAAAAAAACCAATCCGTGCGATTAAGTAAATATAATTACTGTAACAATAAGTTTTGACATAAAATGAACTCAGTTTAATATTGTGGGATAAAGTTATCAACAATACTTTTTAAACAATCTTGAAAGTATAAATGCTATTATTAACTGTGATTTCTTTATTTTCATGAGAAAAACTTGTGGTTTTGTAGATTTTTATTTCTGCTGGTGCTCTAATGCTCTGAAATATAATTATTTTGATACAATAAAAGGTCCAATCAGTCTAGTATGATACATTAAAAATAACATGTTTAAATCATGTTATTTAAACGTATAGATATTACTAAGTGGATATCATCAATATGTGAGCTCCTATTATTTTCCAATACGGATCATCACGGGATCTTGAAATGTGTTGTTTGTGATAACCATCACGAACAGATATCACAGCATTAGTGATTTTTCCTGATCCCATTTGTTTCTTTTTAATAAACAAGTTTAATAAATTACCTTAAAAAAAATTCAGATATTATGTAAATTTAATTTACATTGTTTCTTAGATTTTTTTAAAACTATTTGTACTTCATTACATGCTATAGTAATGTAACACTTTATGTTGGACTTGATTTCATCTTCTGCTTGACCTGAATTGACTCTTTTTAAATTTTATTTTGTAAACAACTAATACATATCTAAAATATTCTCAGTGTGTGTGGGGTTAGTATCAGGATCATTATTATTAGAAGAAGTAAATATTTGTTTCGTTTGGGTCGAGGTTTTGAAGTTTCCTTAGTTTAATTCACATAGTCCATGATCTGTTTTCTAATAATAATTAACATTTTTATTTTGTAACATCAGGATCATTCTAGCAGATAATTTTACATTAGGTATTAGGTTTTGTTTTAGAAAATGTTAATTGTGACTTAAGGTCAAGTGGAGAACTATATAATCTTGTAACTGAGAGGATTTTTTTTAGTCGTGCTTTAAGATCTAGCACTTTCGAGATGAATTATAAGCTGTGTTCAATTTTGTTTTTGTTGGACTGGAATCGTTTCCTTATAGTTATTGAATTCAAGTGATTAATTTTTCTGGAAATACAAACGTGTTCTGAATGAAATTCTTGGAAAGAAACATTCATTGGAATTTATAATGAATTCAAACCTGGAATTATATTACTGTGGTTCAACAAATGATTGTTGGAACGGCAACAATCTACAAGCTACCACAGAAACATCAACACCCTCGGCTTTGGATTTATTTATTCAGAAATTTAATTACTAGGACACGTGTCTGTAATTCTAGGATTATTTGGGATTTAATTCATAACATCATAAGTTCCTTTTAATTACAGTTTCACCTTGTATTTATCGCTCCGGTGACCATGTGGTTAGATAGTCCGCCTCGGATGCGGGAGGTCGTGGGTTCGATCCCCGGCCGAGTCATACCAAAGACTTACAAAAATGGTACTAACAGCTGCCTCGCTTGGCTCTCAGCATTAAGAGGTTAGTGTTAGAACTGGTCGGCTTGGTGTCAGGATCATTTGATTGGGTGGGATATCATGTTACATGTCTGCAGCATGATGCCCCAGTGAAAGACATCACTATAAACTGCCACATTGCAGGCATCGTAGCAATATGACTGAAAAATTATTAAAGCTACGTTAAAAATCCAAATCACATCACATCAAACAACACTTTGTATTCTAGGGAGTCAATTATTTGTTGAACTTTACAATGCTTATTGTTTTTAATTGTTTTCTGTTATTTAAGGTAAGAGCATAAACTTGTAACACAGCTCTTCCTTCTTCGTCGTCTTCCGTTTCCTCCTCTAAACCATCATCCTGAAGGTCTTCATAACATCGTTAAGAATTAATCTTCAAATATATTTTATATTAAATAAAATGTAAGAACTGGATACTTGCCAATTGTTTTAATTAATCAAAACTGCTACAGCAAGGTAACAAAACTCTGTATGTGCCTTGTATCTTGCTATTATCTGCTATGATGTGACCTTTAAAATTAGGATAAATCAAACATGTGAAAATGGTGAGCTATAATGAATATTTGCATATAGTTTCATCATTATAGTTCCTGAAGGGAAGAAAACTAATATCAGATACATAAAACAAATTAGAAATAAATTTTTGTTTGCCGTACAAGACATTCTGTATAGCTATGATACATATCTGGGTTTCTTGGCATCCGTCCGTCTACGGGAGACGATGGCGTAGCTCCAAAGTAAGCTTTTGTCTATCCTTCTTTCTAGCTTTCTTTTCAGCTTGTTTTATTCTTCTCTCTTCCTCTGCGTTTTGAACTCCCTGCCTGACAGCTAGGCGCCAGCTGGAACGGTTGTTTGCACAGCTCTCCCAGTCGTTGACATTGATGTTTGCCGTCTTCATATCCTTCTTGCAAACATCTTTGTAGCGCAGATGTGGTCGTCCAGTTGGTCGTGCACCTTCTGCTAACTCCCCATATAACAGGTCCTTGGGAATGCGACCTGGGTCCATTCTTTTGACATGGCCAAGCCAGCGAAGGCGCCTCTCGCTCAGAATGGAGAACATGCTGTTCATGTTGGCGCGTTCTAGAACCTCTGTGTTGGGTACTTTGTCCTGCCACTGGATGTGCAGAATGCGCCGCAGACATCTCAGGTGGAAGCTGTTGAGGTTCCTCTCGTGTCTTGCATAGGTGGTCCATGTTTCGCTGCTGTAGAGAAGTGAGCTGAGCACGCACGCTTGGTAGACACGCAGTTTGGTCTTCTCTGTAAGGTTGGGGTTGTTCCAGACTCTCTGGTCAAGTCTGGCCATCGCTGCTGCTGCCTTGGCAATCCTGCCGTTCACCTCAGAATCAATGGAGAGTGAGATGGAGATGTTAGACCCGAGGTATGTGAAGTTCTCTACAACTTCCAAGTTGCACCCATCGATGGTGACAGAGGGAGGGGAGTCTGAGTCCTGCGCCATGACGTTCGTTTTCTTCAAACTGATGGTCAGTCCAAATTCCTTACAAGCATGGGAGAGGCGGCATACCAGCAGCTGAAGTCCATCTTCCGTGTGTGATGTCAAGGCTGCATCGTCGGCGAAGAGCAATTCACGGATGAGTACCTCTGTGACTTTAGTCTTAGCACGGAGACAGGCGATGTTGAACAGCTTGCCGTCAGCCCTGGTATGGATGTACACTCCCTCGCTGCAGTGCTTGAATGCATACTGGAGAAGCATGGAGAAGAAGATGGCTAAGAGCGTCGGCGCAAGGACACAGCCTTGTTTGACTCCGCTAATAACTTGGAATGCTTCAGATGTTGCGCCATTGAAGCACACTGTGCTGTGCATGTTCTCGTGGAACGACATGATGACAGCAAGCAGACGTGGGGGGCAGCCGATCTTCTGCAGGAGTCTAAAGAGTCCACTCCGACTAACCAGGTCAAACGCCTTCGTCAGGTCTATGAAGGCAATGTAGAGGGGCATCTGCTGCTCGCGACAGTTCTCCTGCAGCTGACGTAGTGAGAAGATCATGTCTACAGTTGACCTGCCAGCTCGAAATCCACACTGGGACTCTGGGTAGACGCTGGAGGCTAGGATTTGCAAGCGCGCCAAGGCAACACGGGCGAAAGCCTTTCCAACGATGCTGAGGAGGGAGATGCCCCGATAGTTGTTGCAGTCGCTACGGTCTCCTTTGTTTTTGTACAAAGTGACGATGTTGGCGTCACGCATGTCCTGTGGGATGTATCCCTGTTCCCAGCAAAGGCAGAGGAGTGTGTGTAGGGGCTGGAGCAGTGCTGGTTTTCCGCTCTTGAGGACTTCAGGCGGAATGCCGTCGCTTCCAGGAGCCTTCCCACAGGCAAGGCAATCGATGGCTTTTCCGAGGTCTTCCAGGGTGGGCTGTGTGTCTAGCTCCTCCATGACAGGCAGGTCTGGAATGTCGTCCAGGGCAGTGCCAGTGACATTGTTTTGGGTTGCATATAGCTCAAGATTGTACTCAACCCATTGCTGCAGTTTTTTCCCTGGTCTGTGATGACTTCGTCCGTCTTGGACTTGAGGGGGGCGGTCTTGTAGCTGCGGGGGGGTGGGGGCCTGTCGCCTTTTTGATACCCTCATACATTTCTCTTGTATCCCCGGTGTCAGCAGCTGTCTGTATGCTGCTGCAAAGGTTCAGTCAGTAGGTGTTGGCACAGCGGCGGGCAGTCTTTTGGGCATTGTTCCTTGCAATCCTGAGGGCTTATAGTGTTCTGGGGCTAGGTGGAGCCTTGTATGCCAGGAGGGCTGTGATGGCTGAATTATATACAGAGTCACGGATATGGGACCACTTGGAGTCAATGGTGTCATCAGGTGTCACTTTGGTGAGGGCATCCTTCAGTTTGCTGATGAACTGCTGTGTTTTCTCTGGGTTGCTTGAATGGTCCGTGTCACAATCGGCACTGTGGTAGCTGCGGGTGAGGAGGACACTGGCCAGTTCTGCACGCCTGGTGATGACGAGGTCTAGGTGGTGCCAGTGGCGTGAACGTGGATGTCTCCACGACACCTGGTGGATCTACTTGCATTTGAAGAAAGTGTTGGTCATACATAGGCTGTGGGAGCAGCACATCTCCAGCAGTCGCTGACCATTCTCGTTGATCTTGCCCCTTCCGTAAAAGCCGAGACAGGTGGACCAGGCCTCATGGTCAGCTTCCACTCTAGCATTGAAGTCTCCTAGTAAGTAAAGGCTTTCATTGTTGGGGATACTGGATATTGCCTGATCCAGAGCCTCATAAAACTTGTCGTTCTCCTCGTAGGTGGAGCAGAGCGTTGGGGCATACACGCTGCAGATGTTGACCGGGCCTAAGGATGTTGACAGCCGGAGGGCAAGGATTCTCTAAGTACCTGATGATGGAGGTTCAATGAAGGCGATTAGCGTGTTCTTTACGGCAAAGCCTACACCATGCTGCCTAGGTTCATCCGATGGCTTCTTCTGCCAAAAAAAGCGTAATTGGCTTCCCTGATGGTACCGCTGTCAGCCAGTCGGGTCTCCTGTAGGCAGGCAATGTCGATGTTCAGTCAGGAGAGTTCTCTGTCAATGACGGCAGTCTTTCGTGCATCGTCGATCTGCTGTATGTCAGCGGTCAATCCAGGACACATGGTCCTGATGTTCCAGGTTGCAAGACGAAGAGTCGGAGTCTTCTTATTTCTTTTTTTAGTCTTTCCTGGTGCGGAGTTTTGTGGCCCACTTGTCGAGATGGTTCTCTAAGCTCCACGCACCCAATGAAGCAGGCAGGCCTTTGCGGGCAGCACCTTACTGACTGGGGGCTGCCCAGCTTGAGGCGGGCGGTAACTGTCCAGTGAGACCTGGTGATCTCTCCCACCGTCAGAAGTAACCCCTGGCGCCAAGCTCTACGCCAATCGAGCTTTGACTTAGAACCGGTAAACTGCTACTTCTCGTGTTGTGCCGACGCCGTACGACGACGCTGGAATGTCCTCTCCAGTGGAGCTATGAAGCCTGGGCAGGGTGGCATGGAGAATCAGCTGTTGTCCATGCAGCAGATCCACCCTCTCCACGCAGCTGGTGTGCCCAAGGGAACGACGAATGCCGATACAGGTTGGCACCAACGGAGTCGCAGGAGTTGCCGGAATGACATTGAAGTCAATGTCAGACCGCTTTAGGGACTCCATCTCCGGATTTTCTGTCGGGGTTTACTCCCTTAGCCTTTCCCATGAGTGGGTATAGCCACAAGGCAGTAGAGGTTTGGAATCGGAGTTTTCCTTCTCCTAGATGAGCTACCATCCAAGGTTTACGAGTCCCATCTACCCGAAGCAACTGGTTTTAAGGCGCCAGTGGACCGCCTTCACCCTTCTCTTGTTAGTAGAAAACATGGTCTGCCGGGATTCAAATCTAAGCCACTCGCGAAGGCCAGGAGCTGGATTATAGTTGACAGAGGCAGTCAGAGACGCAAGCCGTATGGGGCAATTTTTGGAGGATTGGGGCGTTTGTCTCCCACTCCCACCCCAGGCAATGTCAACCTTAGACCACATCTGGATTTAATATCCGTAAAAAGACATGAATGGACAAACACTACTGCAGAGTAATCAGAAAGACTTTGGATAGCTCAATGACAACATCATCCTTCCAGCTATTTTTAACAATAATGAGAAATACTGGTTTGCAATGGGAAGAAAAAATGAATGATTCATATGCAAAACGAGGTAAGTAAAAACCAATTAACTGGAATTTTAGCAAGCTTAATGTCATGTATACCTATACTTTGTGCATTACATCATTTCATTATTTGGAGGACCATTTATCAAGCCCAAGGTTGATATCATCCAAGGAGTCAGGATAATCAGTATTTGGTTGCATCAACAACCCATTCACGTTTTTACTATGCGACATAAGTTACAAGTATTATAAGAAACTGCTACTAGGGTACCAGTCAGTCATACCATGTAGGGCATCACCCCTGATACATACTGGTGGAGGGTCCAAGTACTGCCTGAACAACCACTGATTTATAGCATAACCTATCGGCAGTCAACAACAAGGACAAGATTTTAAGAATCTATCATACTAGTCAGCCCATATTAATAAAACTGCTCAGATTTGATTCTATTTGTGTTAATCATAGAAACTTTACTATGTTGCCTTTCTTCTAATAGAAGTATATACGGAGAAATTTAAAGTAGTTTTGAGTTTCAGAATGTGTTGACTATCATTTCTGTAGCTTAAGGAGTTATGGAAGAAGAGATATGCCCAATATGTTTGAACTAAGGGTACATTTTCTTTTAACAAAATGAGTGTCTAATAACTTTCAGTGGTCAAAACATTTTGAAAAACGAAAATACTTGAAAAAACGAAAATACGTTATTTTGTCTGGATATACTTCCACAAGGAAAAAGGCCTCATGTTAACTACAGTATGAATAAAGCAATTAGACAATGGAACATGTTATACAGCGGAAATTGTTCAGGAAATGTGTGTCATATCGCTACGATGTCTGCAGTGAGACAGTGAATAGTGTTGTCTAGCACTGGGGCATCATACTTCAGACATGCAGCATCATGCCCCACCCAGTCACACATCACCGGCCTTAGCGAACTTGGGGCCCGATTATGATCTTTCTTTTTCGGGGCGTCCTGGATTTATGTGGAGACCTCTTTGAACAT
This sequence comes from Sinohyriopsis cumingii, assembly GCA_028554795.2. NCBI lineage: Eukaryota > Metazoa > Mollusca > Bivalvia > Unionida > Unionidae > Sinohyriopsis > Sinohyriopsis cumingii. Next base: position 188,010,869 of record CM068824.1, on the reverse strand, counting down.
GACATTTGGAAATAAACTTTAAAACAAGTTTTATATGATATTGGACTTAAAAACTTTTACATGATATTGAACTTAAAATCAGTCCGATTGGCCGGGATTCGAATCCACGAGCTGCCACATCCGAGGCGGATACTCTAACTACTAGGCCACCGGCACGGTTTGTTCAGGAAGAAAGACAACGACCACCCTTAATCTCACTGTACATATCAGGGGCGACATCTTACACAGTAGGGCTAGGGTACCAGTATTATGTTGCTCAGATAGCAACCTTAATACTATAGTAGTGAATCATTAATTTCTATTTTTTAAAACAGTCATGTAGACAATGCCTCTAAAATTCAATTCTTTACTGACCACTTAACGGGGCCTTCATTGGGACAACCACTCAACGGGGCCTTCAATTGAACAGCCACTTAATTGAGCCCTCAATGAGACAACTAACTAACGGGGCCTTCAATGGGACAACAACTTAATGGGGCCCTAAATGGGACAACCACTTAACGGGCCTTCAACGAGACAACTACTTTACGGGGCCTTCAGTGGGACAACCACTTAACGGGGCCCTCAATGGGACAACAATTTAACTGGGCCTTCAATGAGACAACCACTTTAAGGGGCCCTAAATGGGACAACCACTTAACGGGGCCTTCAATGGAACAACTATTTAACTAGGCCTTCAAAGGGACAACAAATTAATTCCTGAACATCATTTAAGATTCAGATAAAGGTAGCAATAATAAAACATTAAATACTACATATGTAATAGAATTTATGCACTATTAATTTGGTTTTACAGAAAGTCTGGATAAAGAATCTCAAGGTAGAAATAATCATTTTACTGTTATGACAATGCATACCCTCGTTTTCTCATAGAGGCAGGGTTCTCAATAGATTTCCAGACTAAAATGTCATTTGATAATTGTTGTAATTGCAAAATCTCAAAGGTATTTTGTTATATGTCTTCTGTATAATTTTCGATATTGCAGCTACATTAATGTGCTTTATATATGAGACATCATAGTCTAAAAATATCAGATACTATACTATAACATCATCATCCTACCCCATTTTGATGATGCACTGTTTTGACCCAATGTCATAAACTTTCAGTTCTCTAGAGAATGAATCTCTAAATGACTAACAAGTTACTTGCAATAAAAGATCCATTTCACTAATTACCCTGCTTTGAATCAGTAAAGTTCTCATCAAAGTCCTTAGTAACTATCTCGATGAGGCAAACCAATCTCTGCCTAAAACAGTCAGCTACTAAACATGTGATGACAATGTGACAGCCAGTGGACACCTACATCAGTAACACTGTTCAGAATACTGTAATGAATTCTCAAGTTCCACGAGGAGCTCTTGTAACCGATATTTTGAGGTGGCTCTTTTTTTACCGTAATATGTACATATTTACAAGAAACCAGTACTTTTATCATACATTTCATAGTTGTATCAGCGTCCTTTACATTTATTTTATATCAAAATGCTTTGGTTTTAAATCAGACGATAAGCAATTCTACTTTAAAAGTAAAATTTCAATAATTTTTTTAAGAGAATCTTGATATTTAACTTGATCTGACCTACATAATTTAGTTCATTGAAGATAAAGGTAAGAATGATAATAAATTGAAATTAAAGTCTTCTCCTCCAATTTTGTCTTTTGTTGTTGTTGTTGTGGGGTTTATCACCATTTTTCAGCACACGACATGCCGGGAAGAACCCGGGAAAAACCTTGGGAAGAACCACCGACCCACGAGAAGCTACTGGCAAGCTTTCTCACATACACTTTGTCTTTTGTTTACGATTATTTGAACTTCTCGAGAAATGAGTTATGATGGATGCATTGGTCATTAGTGTATTAAAAACTTTTCATATGCTAAATCTGATAGGCCTTAGCAGGTAAGCACTTTTATTATAATACCATCATGATTTTCCCCAAATTGTATTATTTGTGATTTCGAGATAAAATCTATAACCCAATCAAGATTATTATAAATATAAGAAAACATTTCGGAATGCTAAAGTGAGGTCTTTGTGGCCTCATTATCCTTGTAAATTTGAGTTTTCTTCGTACTACTGTTGTTACTCTAAAACATCATTTTCTACTGGAACATATATTACAACGGTGTTACGGGAAGTAGTAGACTTGAGTGAAGGTGTGAAATGCGACAAATCTTAATTGGGTAGTTTGGGAGCCATATATGTATGGATGACATCACCAAGATTTGTATGTGGGAACCATATATTTATGGAGCAGCAGAGAGGGAGAACAGACCATATGATTCCGACAAACAAATAAAACAAACAAAAAAAAAATCTCGTAGAAAGGTCCAGATTTTTACAAATAAACGTTTCCTTGAGATGATTTTATTTTTTGTTGAAACCAACCCCATCAATAAAACCCGAGCTTGAAAAGGTAGCTGAAAAATAAAGTACTCTACGTGTTTATTTATTTTTTTGTTTAATTACTGGACGACCAACGTTGGTAGGCGCCCTCTCTGCTGCTATATTAATTAAAAATTTTTATCAAGACCCACACGATATCTTGTTCTTGGATCATGTAAATTTATTGTTATAAATCCATGCGGAGTAGCTTGCGCTTGTGAGAAGAAATCGCTGAATTTAATTATATCCATGTCACCACCACACCAAGTTTGATGAATATTTCGCAGCGTGTGTGTGTCTGCACCATTAAACACAACTAAAATGTTGCAGTTGTCTCTAATCACCTTCGGAATTTGTGTATATCGTTGAGTAACATAGATCACATCTGTATTTTTATGTCTACCTCGGGAAAATATTCTAGCTGAATTTGATTGTTTATCTAGCATCACATCGTCGTATACAACTAAATTATTGATAAATCCGTCTAAAACATCCACGGACGGTGCTTCATCAATATCGGTTATAAACTCTATAACATCATTACCTTCATCCAGTAATCGCGCGTTTTCACTGAAATCTTTAAGTACATCATAACATCGTTGATCACTCAGCGGATGGTGCTACTAAACATAATTTATCCCATTTCAACCATCTCATTATCAGATTAAGTAATAACTGCGTCTTACCCGATCCAGATGGTCCTATGATAATCATTCTGATGGAATTCGGCAGCGCAGGGTGGTGTTTAACTGGTTCTCGTTTTCTTGTCGCTGAGAAATCAATTATATCCATATATATTATATCATGAATTTATATTGTTTACGCTGTAGAGTTAAAACTCCAACTGTTGATTTAGCTACGGTTACAACAAAAATAAAAAAATAGCGTATGGTGGAAAATGTTCTGTGTGCGGTAGGAAGAAATTTTCATTTTTACCTAATAAGCGCGGTGGTGATATTGCTAATTTGATGTCAAAGTTTCCAGGTACTCCATGGGCTAAATACAGCGGAGAAAAACATCTACCAGGATATAATTATTGTGGTCCTGGTACCAGACTTGATATCAGGCTCGATAATCAAGATCAACCAAAACCAGGCGAGGAACCAATAAACGCTATTGATCGAGCTTGTCACGCTCATGATGTTGCGTATAAAAGTAAAAATCTACAAGATAGACATATTGCGGATGTGAAATTAATTCACGCGCTAGATTCTATAAAAAATAAAAATATCAAAGAAAAATTAGCTAATTGGTTAGTAAGATCCGCGATGAAAAGTAAATTAGCGCTTGGGGCTGGTAATATATAAATGGAATCAATTTATTATTCACCAAGAGGATACTGGAGAGGCAAAGCAGCAATTGGTAAACTTGCTGATGCAGCACCGGTTAAACATTCTACTGCTAAAACGTGGTTATCTAAACAAGCAATATGGCAAATTTATCTACCACCACCGAAACAAATTCAGTACGCGTATTTCGATGTCAGTGTTCCTAATGAAGTTCATCAAGTAGATATTCTGTTTTTACCGCATGATACTGTGCGTGGAAAAACGTACAAGTAGGCGTTAACCGTAGTTGATGTTGCAAGTAAATATAAAGAAGCAGAACCGTTATCGACGAAAGCATCATCTGAAGTAGCCGATGCGTTTGAACGAATTTATCAACGAGGTGGTCTGCGATGGCCACAGCTACTACAGGTTGATCCTGGTAAGGAATTTCTTGGCCCAGTATCATCGTTGATGAAACAACATAATACCAAAATACGACGAGGTCATACTGCAATTCACCCTGATCAGGCAATTGTTGAGCGATTTAATCGAACACTCGCTGAGCGGTTATTTGGATATCAATACGCGAAGGAATTTATTCAGGATAAAAGATCTCGCGAATGGGTTGCAAGATTACCAAGCGTGATAGCTGCATTAAATAGCGAGATCACACGAACAACCAACATGAAACCCATTAGCGCAGTCACAAAAAAATATACCAACACAACGAAAAGATGTTGAAAAACAGAAAATATTGGGTGATGTTACAGTCAGATATTTATATGAGCCTGGTGAACTTGAAGGTGGTAAAGCGAGAGCGACTGATCCTATTTGGAGTGTTACCACACACAAAATATCCACCGTGACAAGATCCTCAGGTAGACCTGCAATCTACAGATTAGATTCGGCTGCTCCTCAACGTGGATTTACACGTGAACAACTACAAATAATCCCCACGGATGCACAACTACCACCGCGATCACTTAACTAGCACCCCGACGTCGATTACATTCGAGACAGGTCAGCATGGTATTTTCTCGTGTATGACCGCGACTATTATCTTTTCTTTCTACGGTAAATTGTCTTGAATCATTACTCGAATACCGCCATAACATTATACAATTGCAACTTGTGCAATGATTATTCTGCTGCTGTTTTAACTCAATAATAAATTCAACATCAAGATCAAAGTCACGTTTATTTTTTTTATCAGATTGTTTGTATCCGATTAATTTTTTTCTTATTATATCATCATCGATGATGTTAAATTTATCAACGATTTCAGGAATTATAATTCTCCGTAATTGAGATATCTTTCTCACCCTCGATACCGCTAAATAGACTAAATTTGACCACTCGATGTGATCGTCTACAATCCAGACTAGTGTATCAGAAATAGTTAATCCCGGAGACGAGTGGATCGTCATAGCGTATCCCAACACCCATGGAGATTTGTCAGCGTGTAGTGCATCTTCGACTACACTGATATCAACGGCGACAATATCATTTAATACAAGATTCTGTTTTTCAGTCTGTCCTGGAATATCAACATTAATATTCTGTTTTCGTGTATCTGATGTTCTGTAACATAACGGTACGGGTAATTCTGAATATTTTTCTTTATGTAGTTGAAATAACTGCTGTTGTAAATCGTCTCTGATTATTTTTCGGCTTGCTACGATCAAATCGCTGGGTCTCCATAAATTAAAAAATTCACCCAAAGAGGTCTCTGAGATCACTCCGCGTATTATTTCACACTGAATTTTGTTTGATTGTAATCTGATTAATTTTTTAAACTCCTTCAAATTTGCATCGAGAGCTCTATGATCATCATCTATTTCTTCGTAATAATCAACGAAATATTTTAACCAATCATGTGGAGATGGTCCAACAAAAGGCGGCGGTTGACCATGATCATCACACATTATTATAGCGGTATTTTTCGTCAACAACCAATCAAGAAACATTTTTAATGTATCCAATGACACCGTACATATCTCATCCCAAATAATTATTTTAGATATATATTTTTCTCCCATTCGTTCAGGAGTCCATGCGTCCCCGTGCCACCGAAAGAAACTATGATACGTGCAAGATTGTACTTGCCGTTGTTTCATCTCGCGTGCAAGTCTATGTGTGGGTGTCAGCACGATCATATCTAAATTTCTAAAAACATTAATTGCTCGAGTCGTTTTGCCGCATCCTCCAGGTCCATTGAGATATACTGTCTTATATCTGGTTATTGGATCACTCACCGGCGGCGCTTTCGACATTTCTGATATTTTATTACCCTCACGATAAAAATCTCTCATTGGAACATCTGCTGATTCTGTGTAATTGTGTAATATTTATTTTTTTATTCTCCATGAACCCATCGTTCATCATTACTTGTAAATTTCATAACAGATTCTAAATATTTACTCGAAATATAAAACGAATCTGTTGCGACTCTGACTGCGGTCTTGGGAAATCTATTAATCATCGATAATAAATTTATGGAAACATAAGCCAACATGGAAGATCTTAGATGAGTATACTGTGGGGAGACGTCATTTATGTAACTAACGATCGTGCCCAATTTTGTTCCGTCGGATAAATAAACACCTTCTCGATTTACAAATATATTTCTCGCTGTTGTATCAGCGATTATAAAATCGTACTCGGCATCATCTAAAATTAATCGTGCGTGATGTCTTTTATGATCATATGCACCACCTTGAGTAAATTTACGTATAATTTTTCTACTGAGATCTTTTGCGGTTTTGAGTTTAATCTCGAGAATTTTAGGAGCTTCTTTGATAATATCATCTTCGGAAACATTAGGACATTTTTCCTTAAACTCGCTAATAACTTCATCGGCGCTGATATAATCTGGCATGGGCAACCAAACTTCGGTCTGTGCATGATATGATATAATCGCCTCACTGACCACCAACGATGTCAGTATCGCACAATCTAGCATATATCGTAATAAAACTATAGGTGCCCAACGTTTTTCACAAAAATGTCTGCCAAACCAAACATAACAAATCTTGTGAAGATTTTCGTTAAACTCGAATGATTCAATACAAGCAAATCCAGTCAGATCAAAATCAGGTAATGGTCCATTAATTGCCACTCGCGTCATCTCGTTTGTGGGGTGACCGAATCTTTTAAAGTATACAGAACAATCTCCGTATCCTAGGAAACTTCCTGGATAACATGCAACCATATCAACCGAAATAACATCATTGTAATTATATTTGGTATTCCATAATCCGCCATGTCCGTATTCGACGCAACTTGCGCGTACATCCTCGAGCAAATCAAATCGTGTTGGTTTCCATGAATTTCGTTCTCTAGCGAAATGAGCCGCAACAGATGGAACGGTAAAGCAATTAGTTAGGAATTTGTCAGTATTTTCCGCGTGTTTGCACTCTAAAAACTTTTCCGCGAGATTTTTCATCTCGTCATGGAAAGATTCTGTTCGATATATTTCACCCTTTGGTCTAACAAACTGATCAAATTCACCTTCCTCATTACTTTTAAATAACCATACCGATACAGGATCGTTTTTACTTATTTCGTTGATAAAATCAAACATGTCTGCCCCAGAATTATCTGGGGGGTAAAATCTAACAGTTCGATCACGTGGAAATATTGTTACTGCGCTAGTCCATGCGTGTGCGTTATGATCAATAATATTTATTGAAGCTCCTTTCGATTTATATTTCGATTCGTACAGTACCTCTCCCGTTATTGTTGATACTGCTATTGGAAATTTTAATATTTTTCCTAACTCAGCAACATCTTTTATTGCAGCACCGGTATCCTTAACTGAATCAGCCCACGAGTTTATTTTTTTACGTCTTAAATCAGTTAATCCATTTCCACGCATCGCGTTTGTAAAGTGTTCTATTACTCGTTCGGCTACACAATTTAACCTTGAAAATTTCATGGGTGCCAGTTTATCAACGTTGGTTTTTTTTATTTATCTCATAAATTCCATAAATAACCGCTGTTACAGGATACGCTCGCTCATAATACGGTTTGTCAATACCCGTCAATAGACCCGGTCTGGAATTTTTACTTAATATGACAGTTTTATTATTACCAAGGACAGGATCATATTTGTCACGGATAATCCAACTACCTGTTTCTGTTAATATAATAAATTTTACTTTGAAGAAATATTTTTGATTGCCCTCGTATTCAGTGATGTAGTTAATGATAGTTGCCGCTCGCTTGTCATTTATTGTGGCGTCCTTGACAGTATTGCGAATAATCTTGAACGTTGACCATGTGTGAGATGTACCATCTGTGTAAAATTCTTTCTTGGCGTCGTGAATTTTCGAGATCAGACTTTTATTTTTCGGATCAACCAGATCTCGTACTGGCAAGTCAGAAGATAATCTGTCGAGGTTGAATTTATCTTTAACAGGCCTAGTTTGGGATAATTTCTCAAACTCGTTCATATAATTAAAACAAATATTTAAATAAAAAATATTATATATACAATGTCTCAATGCAGATGGTTGATGATCGGTTCAGTAAATCGATGCAACAAATCCTGTAGAGGTGAATTTTGTTGGATGCACTTACAGGGCATACGGCGGGGGAGTCTAGGACCAATACCATGTCTGCAGTGTGGTATTGGAGTGCGAGGCAAAACAAAATTATGTGGAAAGTGCGGGGGAAAACGGTTCAGAGAGCTTAAAAGATATTATGACAAAAAAAAATAATAATGGTGAAAACGCTATAAAATCCGTGGAGGACTATATATCAAGATTTCAGACAAACAATGATTTAAACAAATAATATTATTATAATGGAGCAAAATATATTTGTCCCACATCCCACAATAACAAACTATAAATCAGTTCGTAATGGCATGATTAGAAATTGCATGTTGAAGAGACCGGTTGGTACTGTTTCTAATACTGGCTATCTTAGATTCACTGTTGGGAAGAAAAGGTATCTATGTCATCGATTTACGTACGAGTGTTTCTTCGGAGTGATCAAAGACGATCTTGTTGTTGATCATGTTGACGGAGATCCTCAAAATAATAGTTTATCCAACCTTCGTGTTGTCACGCAAAGCGTGAACTCTGCATGTGGTAATACTGGAAGATGTAAAACAGTTTCTAGAAGGGCGGTAAATTCCACAAACACAGAAACTGGCAAAGTAATTATATTTCGTTCGATATGTTCTGCTGCGAAATACTTTGATATTCACCCGTATTCAGTACAAAAAGTAGCAGAAAATATATATAAAACCGCTTTCTCGAAAAAATATAAGCAGGAAATCATCTTTCAGTATCAATAATTTTCATCACCACATTGAATTATATTATTATTTGAGGAGACCCAGTATTGTTTAATCGTATACTACTGAATTTTTGATTATGCAAGAGGGAGATTACTTTGTAATATATAGTTTTCTTCGTAGATTTTTGATTTTTTATGATCGTAATTAGTCAGTTTAACTAATTACGTCTTAATTAATTACTCGTAGAAGCATATTTATGGTTTTTAAATATTTCCCATCATACAACATTACGAGAAATCAGGGCAATTTTGCAACCGCTGTTATTGATCCGCAGGTAGCTGTATATGCTGCATTTACAATCAGCTTAGAAACCGTTGTTATGGTGTACAGGTGTATTTCACAATCCGTTATTGATTTCGCAGGTATTTGCAGTCTGCATAATACAGATATATTCAGAAAGCGCTGTTATAATTCAGAAACCGTTATTTTAATGCAGGAGTAGTTATTTAAATGTAGAAATTATTATTATTCAGAAACCGCTATTTCAGTGTAAATATATTTGAAATTAGTTCCTTAGTTATATATTAACTTCCGAAACATATGTTTCTAACAAGATTCAATGGCTCAATCAGTATCGTATTGGACTGTGACGCTCGCGGTCCAGGATCGAATCCCCATGGCTGACGACTTGTCGGTGGTGTACGCATAATTGCGACTTTTATAATTAATTGGGGCCCCGCCAGCCCCTCTCCGCTGTCAGAACACCATCCTATCATGTCAAACGTGGTAGATACATGTTTTTGTATTTCCCACGGGTTGATTATATGGTGGGTGGGTGTTCTGTTGAGCGGAGAAAATGGCCTCATTTCATTCATTACATCTCATTACATCTCATTACATTACATCTCATTTCATTCATTACATCTCATTACATACTTAATGAACCTGCTAAAAGACTCGAATAGAGGTTCCATTTCATAATATATGTTTGTGCCGTCATTCATTGCATAATGAACCTGCTAAAAGACTCGAATAGAGATTCCATTTCATAATATATGTTTGTGCCGTCATTCATTGCATAATGAACCTGCTAAAAGACTCGAATAGAGGTTCCATTTCATAATATATGTTTGTGCCGTCCATGCATAATCTAAGCTCGCTAAAGACTCGATATGGGCTCTTCATTCATTAAATGTTCTGTGTGCCTGGTGAACTTGGTAGAATGCGATGGCAATCTGCGAGTTCTTGGCTGTGCTGTCCTTGAAACATCCCGACGAACTCGCCAAAGACTCGATAGGGGTTCTGTAGGGATAATTTTTTTTATTTTAAAGATTTATATATTATATAATGAACCATGAAAATATCAATGACATTATTTCTGTTATTAAAAAACTAGAAGAAAACGGAATTAATATATCTGATGAACTAAATCCTGAAAAAATAATATCTGATTTTGAAACGTTAGAAGAGGTTAAGAATGAAAGTAAGTACGTTCTATCATCTCAATATAAGTTCATAAAGCGGATTCAGGCAGCTATGTTTCAGTCACTGGCTATGGTGAGCGATGATCAAGTAAATAAATTTGTTCCTCTTTCTGTCGCAGTAGAAAAGGTCAGATCGGGATTATCCAGCGAGTATCAAACGAAAAAGACAATCAGTACCCGCATAAGATACTTAAGAAAAATTATGTCAGCGGGTAACGACCAAAACAACTCTGTCTGAATTGTTATTTATTTATTCTGAACTATTTTATTTATTCTGAGATTATATTTATTCTGAAATATTATATTTATTCTGAGATTATATTTATTCTGAAATATTATATTTATTCTGAGATATTATATATATTCTGAGATTATATTTATTCTGAAATATTATATTTATTATGAAATATTTTATTTTTTTCTGAAATTGATGGGTTAGTTGGTACTCAGATTTATGTAAAATGATCAAAATTGCAAATTTGTTGGGTTAGTTGGTACTCAGATTTATGTAAAATGATCAAATTTGCAAATTTGATGGGTTAGTTGGTACTCAGATTTATGTAAAATGATCAAAATTGCAAATTTGATTGGTTAGTTGGTACTCAGATTTATTATATTTATTCTGAGATTATATTTATTCTGAAATATTATATATTTATTCTGAGATTGATGGGTTAGTTGGTACTCAGATTTATTATTTATTTTATTTTCTGAATTATCCATCAGATGGGGAGGGCTTGATTCTCTAATTGATTTCAATTGAATAAAATATCAAAACCAGTAAAAAATTACAAAAAATCAGTAAAATTAGCTCAAATATCAGTAAAATTATCTCAAAAAATATGTTATTTTTTTACTGATTTACTGGTTTTTACTGGTTTTGATATTTTATTCAATTGAAATCAATTAGAGAATCAAGCAACTTACCCCTACGATCTAATGGACAAAATCACCCAAAATGGGTAAAATACCCATCAAAAACACGAAATTTGTTGATTTTTCACTGAAATTCAGAAAAAATATTTCTGATAAAATAAAATAAAATAAAATAAAATATTTCTTAATCCGCTCCTTATTTTATTCATTCTGGAATATTATTTTTTTAATGCAGGAATGTGCATAATTTAGAATCTGATCTCTGCCACAAATGATCTCGATAATATGTTTTTTACGGAGCTCATCTAACTGTTCTTGTGTTAATAAGAAATCCTCACTTCCGTATTCATCAATAACTAAATTAACGTTAAATTGCTCCATGTTTTGTGAAAACGCTGTTCTGATGGCGTTTTCAAGTACTTCTTTGTCGTGTATAAAAACCCTCACGTGCTGGTACATTATATAATATTTACTTGATTAATTAAGATTTCACATACAGATTTTTTATCACAAGTTCTTCTCCACGTATGTCAATTAAGCGATTGAGGTGGTCTGTGAGCTTAAAATTTATTCGTGTTAACATATTATTGTGACACCGCAGATAAACAGGATTAGTTGGTTCTTGCACGATTAAACTTCCGGGGGAAACTTGTGGTGTAAATGTATATAAAATATATCCTTGTTGAGCCTGATTTGATCTTCCGAGATCTATTTGATAGCTGCCATCGATTACGTCACAAACCAGATTGACCACGATCGTGCTAGTTATATTAACGATTCCTGGAGAAACGTGTCTGCCGCTGCCATGTTGATCATTATAATGTCTGAGAACAGTTGCTAGTGGTGCTAGTTTTCTCCATGCGTCGAGTATTTTAGGATAAAACTTATCAATGACATCATTGACAGATTTTCTTAATTTATCTGGATTATAATCAGGAAACTTAAACGTTACAATGTCAGCTTCGGATATTTTGTATTTGGTTGCGAAAAATCTTCTATGATCGCCCGATGATTAAAAAACCAGGTTTATGATTCTATTATGAAAATATTCAATGGTATCAGCTATATTATTTAAAATTTCTACTCGTTTAATAATTTCTTCACGCGTAGATGTCAAATCAGACAAATATTCTCGAAAACTATTACGTAAATTGTCTAGTTGTTCTTCGTGATCTGAATTTATAATACTGATGACATTATTGATATTTATATCGTAAAATGAATTACCACCATCAACGTTGTGTAAGAGCCAATAGTACTCACCAATATTATTGACACGAAATTGATCCCGTTTATCCCATACACGTTTTTCTATGTTCCACCAGAAACTTGTATAATTCATTTTAATATTATGATGAAAACTTTTCGATGATGTAAAATCATCCCGAGTTGGTTCTGGTGGTCCTTCATACACCGGGGGAATTTCAGGCCAACCTAGTACGGATCTTATCGTGGATTGATAAATATCAACGACGTAATCGGGAGAATGTATCTCAACCGTCGAAGATAGCGTCGGTTCATGAACGTTAATTGATATTTTTGCTTCGTTTCCGGTTATTGATTTTATTCTACGCTGAAATTCCTCACTGATATCTTCAGTCTCATAACTACCAGTGGGTATTCCAACATCTATCCAGTCAGGAGTACCAACTGGCTTGTTCTTGTTAGCAAATACAAGCACATTATTTGCTGGTGTACCATTAAATGATTTTGATCTGATATTTGGCCAGCTGTAATATACCCGTAATTGAGCTAACGCTATTTCTTTGACTGGAATTGCAGTAGGAAAATTAATACTAAATTCAGGATCAGATGAACTTCCCGAGATCATCGTTATCCTTGGCGGAGTTGTGTTAGTCACGATCTGCTGCAGTAATTCTGTCATTATTAATATTTGTATCTTTAATACCGATACCTTCGTCGTATATTTTAGTCATCATTGAAAACTCGAAATCAGATATAATTCCATCACTGAGACTCGCTGATAACAACGAGGATAATTTCGAGTATGCTACCGTCGCTGTGTGTAATTTTATTATGTAATCGGATAATTTTTCGTTCGTGCAAGTACATATTTTTTTTTGCGATGATATTAAGCACACCTGCAATCGTTGTTGCCGCTGAAATACAAATAGTTACAGCTACTGGTGCCATCATTGTCACCGCTGATAATATAACACCCGTTCCAGCAACTTGATCTTTTAGCACCGCCTGCCATTCACGCGCTTGATTGTACCTGTATTGTGCACCGTCCATATATTTTTATGCAGTAACCAATTGAGGTGTTTCAGCTACAAATTCCAAACACCACCAGTAAGATGTTGCGGTTAATTTCTTATCAGCTGCTTCCATAATAAATATTTCTTCGGTTCCGCTATTTAATATAATAGATACAACCCCGGAAAACCTGTCGGTGGAATGACGCCATGGAAACGTTGTAAATATTTCAAATCGCGCAGCACTGAACACGGACAACCTGTACACGCCAGTGACTGTTGCGGTATATTTGATAGTATTGTTTTGCTGCGACCATGTTGCAAATCCCGATGATACTGTGTATACGATGTTTGTGATATGTCCGGGAGTTATTCCGGTTGGAATTTTAATCAAGTTGGTTTTGTTGACGATCTCAGGAATCCCCGCTACGACGTTTTGCTGTGTTTGTTCGATCGTGTCAATGTTGGTCTTGATATCTTGCTGTGTTTGTTTGATCGTGTCAATGTTGGTTTTGATATCAACGAGTTTTATGTCAACGGAGTGCGGAGAACCAAAAAAATCTTTTTTTATGGTTTCTGCGAAATCTTGCAAAAGCGCCCACGTGAACATCATACTCAGCCCGTAACGTGGATAATTTATTATCTACGGTACCATAGCTAATGTCAACATACTTTTTCGTTGCAGCATCTTCACCGGATGTTGGATCTCTTAAAACTACTATTTTGTTTCCGTTCATGCTGAGTTCACCCGTCATTGTGTCGCCGGTGTTTTTCACGCGATTAGCAACGCTTCTTGTAATTTCATCTCTGATGGTTGCAAACGACATACTTGAATCCCTGATTCTGCCGCCGTCAGTAAACACAGGAATGTTATCTGTAACTGCACCGAGTACTCGTCGAACTATATCATTCCATCTGATATTGCTCGTTTTTAGTTTACCATATCGATCTTGAAAAATAACAACCTCATCTGGGTCAACTCCAGCCAGGTTCATAATATCAGCGAGGTCATCTTTAGTCGCGTACTTCGACAGATCAACGTCGCCGGATGTTCTCTTAACACGTGAGAATCTTCTTCCGTAAATATCAACCATTATAATAAGACCTGTTGTTTAAAACGCTTTACGCGCAACGAATCGGTTACTTGTATAATCATGCACGACTTTATGTGGTGGTTTGGATGATTTTAATATAGCGTCGAGTACATTAATTACTTCACGGCCGCATATTGGCGGATCTGTCATTGTTTGTGTGGGTAGCGTTGAATACCAAACTTTACAACCAGAGGTTCTTGCGTGGAGTGGTGCGACATACTTGATAAATTCAACGGGTGGAGCTAACCCGTACGAATCAAAATAAACGATTCCACGTGGATCAACCGCGTATGATACCCAATGAGTACCGGGTCCTGAATTTGAGTCTAGATTAATAATACCCGTTTCGATTTTATTCGGTTGTTTCGGTAATTGATCTCGCATAAAAACACCTCTAAAGGCTTTTATTTTTAATTTTTTAGCGGCATCAAGTAAATCAAAATTTGATGCTGGAGTATCTAACGTGGAAGCCTCAGACCTCTTCCCCAGCGAGATCCGGGTAATCTTAGACCGCGTCCCTTTCTTTGTATCCATTTCCTGTTGCTTTCTTTAGAGCCATTCCAGCAGCGGTTCCAACAGCACCTAACGCGGCTGCTTTTGCTATGGCTGGAGCAGCAACAGCTATTAACGCTGGAATAGCCGCAAGAAGTGGAAATATACCACCGGTTTTAACCATGTCTTTGATGGCGCTCGGGGAAAGATGAAATTGAACTCCGGTTTTTGATTCTAGGGCTTTATTGAAATGTTTAATCTGATTATTTGTCAACGATAATTTGTTTGGACCACCACCAATCTGATCTCGTTTTAGTGATATTTTAGTTCCGCATTTGTTGGCGGTTTTTGATTGAAGCTTTTTTACCTGACCAGGAGTCAGAGTAACATTAACATGACCATACGACATTTTTATATAAAATATATTTTTCTAAATAACACGATTAAATATTTTCCACTGGTGCATCAACGACCCTCATTCGACCACTACCGCCTTCAAGTAACATGGCTTTATCGCTAAGTATGACCGCGATTGCTCTATAAGGACCATGAACAACCGGTGGACCAGCCGCGATTTGTGGCAGGGCATTAACACGAGCTCGAAAGTGTATATCAACGACAGATTGTTTGGATAAATCAAGATGTTCCAATGAAAAATAATAGATCGGATATAATGTTGTAAAATCTAGTTGTGATATTTGCAAACCAGTATCTATATTTTGATCACGTCCCATGAATGACATTAAACGATGATATGCACGCGCTACATGATTTTGATCAAAATTTAACAATATATCTTCAGCTGGTTCTTGATGTCCATTTATCCGTAAGGAAACTTCATTAACTTCAAGATTGTCAAATATCATATGTGAACGTTCTTGATTATTCGTCCGAGCATTATCTTGCAGCGCAATAAAAATATGTCGTGGTGCAGAAACACCTTGCTGTGATGCTATATGCCATGTAAATAAACCAACAACAGAACTTTGAATAGCATCTGTGGTTACTGTTAACCATGATAGCAATGATTTACCGCCTTGATCCATAAAAGAGAGTAATTTTTGTTCTTCAGTAATAGATGGAGTCATTACTGGCATCCACAATGAAAGCTTCTATATATTTACTTTACCATCAGCAACACCAGCACCTCGCCAGATTGCATCATTATCATCACCTTTTCTTACGAGCACAATTGTGTGTTTAGCTCCAAAGATGACCTTTCTAACATTTCTGCAAAATCCAAAGATGTGAGATAATGGAATTGCACACGAAAAATTTCTATTATTTCCTGACAACGCTGCTTGGCGTGTTGCAAATCCTAGGTTGAAAGTCGCGCTATCACCCTTTACAATATCAAAAGCAGCACCTGGTCTGACTGCGTGTTCAAAATCAACTGGTTGTGGATCAACTGCAGTATTTTGTGGTGTTAGTATTTTAGCATACCTGATATGATCAGCGTTGTTGGTAATATCCTTGGCAAAAATCATTGTTGGACCGGCTGATCTTGTAAAGTCGTTAGAATATCTCGCTAGACCAATTATTGTTGTGGCAACATCAACATCTTTCTGAATTGATTCAATATTTTTTCCGTCAATCATGTATGTGGCGCTATCAAACAACGCCATAATCCCGTTGTTGACAAAACCAACACGTAAATTAACAGCATATGGCGTATTAGCTACAACATTCGTTACAAGTCTATCTTCTACTTCAATAAACGCCTCAGCGGGCAAGAAATATCTACTTGTATCATGAACCTGTAATTCGATTCTCCCCCGCTGATTTGGTTGTCTTGCGTCATAAGAATAAAACTGATAATCACGTATAGATTCATACTTAAGGACAGGTGCCTCCATATCAAATGCTGGGTCTGATTCGCGCTTGAACATTTTTATTATAGTTACCATTTTTCAAATGATGATCATCGTCGATGAAGACCGCTTCCTGCTATTAAATTTGCTGTTATATTTTTTTCTGCGTCTTCAGATATCGCCGCTAGTTTTTGATTTGCAGCCTGATTTATTATTCTGCTGACATCTGCTGGCATAATTTCAGTACTTGGTAATTTTACTGGTGGTTGTGATTTTCGTCGCAATAATCGTGCTAGTCTTTCTTTGATCGCCGAGAACGCCTTACCAGCAACATTGACAATTGCACCAGGCGCTTTATCACGAACAATATCGATAGCTTTCATCAATAATTGTTTTGCAACAGGTACTGCTTTTGGGGCTATCCTTGTAAATAATCCCTGAATAACATCACCAAGTCCATCTCCGTAAGTAGCTCTGTAGATTGGTAATCGTGAGTTTACCGCTCTGACCTGCATGGGTTTACGATGATTATTATGTATGATCATCTTATTTTTATTTACCATTTATCTAACAACTAGTCATCAGCAAGTTCATCGATAAGTTCTCGGTAAACGCCAATATCCATGATACCACCTTGAAATAATCGCCAACAAATATCAGATGCTTCATTAATTATTTCTGGTGAATTATTTCCGGCACGTTTTCCTCCTATGAGAACCTCTAACCATGACACATCATTAATGATATCAGGACAAATAAAATTATCTCCCAGACCACTGCCAGTAGCTCCTTCGTCTGATTTCTTAGATGGTGTCGCTCTAAACATTTCTTTAAGTTTCGACACCAGCGGCGAATAAGAAGATTGTTTTTGTTCTGTTTGTTGCAGAGGTGGAGGAAGCTGATGCTGGGAGAGTTGTTCTTGTTCTAGTTGTTTCAGTCCCCCTCTAAGTTTTTCTACTTCTTCTTTCATAATTTCATATTTTTGACCTCTAGCTTGTTTTTTGTTGTAATATACGCGATATATATATTTAATAAGATTATCATCATTTACTTTTTCATGACGGGGTTTTAAAATACTAGATTTATTAAATATGCTATTTAATATTACCTCGGGTAATTGTTCTTCTTTAGTATTTATAATTTCTTCAACAACTCCTTCCCTAAATTTTGAAATCAATTCCACGTTTACTTCTACTAGTTCGGGTTTAGGTGCATGCTCTTTTTGCACGTCGGCGACTTCAGTACGAAGTTTTCCAATTTCTTCAAGTATTTCCTCACCAACAGGTGGAGGTTGAGCCGCAGCTATTTCCCTGGCTATGCCAGGTGGAAGATCTCGTAAAATCTTTTTTGTCTGTTTAGTTCTTCTTGCTATTTTTTCGGTTTGTTCTGCTGTTTGTTTTGATACCGGAAGAACATCCTCTTTGATGACTGTTGTAACTTTCTCAGTAGCTGCAGTGACGGGCTTAAACAGTTTTTTAGTGTCCTCTTCGTACTCAACTCGTGCTTCTTGCCGCGCTTGTAGATTTTTTCTAAATGAATCTCGCACGGGAAGAAAATTTTTAATTGCTTCTAATCGTTCTCGTGCTATTCTTGCAGTATGAGATTCTGGATGTATCCTTATTTTTAACATTACAATCTTTTAATTAATATAGCAGCAGAGAGGGCGCCTACCAACGTTGGTCGTCCAGTAATTAAACAAAAATATAAATAAACACGTAGAGTACTTTATTTTTCAGCTACCTTTTCAAGCTAGGGTTTTATTGATGGGGTTGGTTTCAAGAAAAAATAAAATCATCTCAAGGAAACGTTTATTTGTAAAAATCTGGACCTTTCTACGAGATTTTATTTTTTTTTGTTTGTTTTATTTGTTTGTCGGAATCATATGGTCTGTTCGCCCTGTCTGCTGCTTATGGTCAAACGTCACCTAGCTCTGTGTGAGGTTACCATATATTTACGGCACAAGGCAGTGACGTCCTCTGATGTCCAATCTAGGCCAACTATTAATCGTGTGCTAATAATAGCAGTGGGACAGCACATGTAATAGTCCATTAGCTTTGAATCATTATAACAAAACATCAGTGACACAAATATTACAACAGGACTTATTTGCCCAAGAAACTGTTGTCAACACTGTATGTTGATGTAAGCAATATGGTGGCTACTAATTATAGTTGCAGTCTCACAGCTGACTCATAGACACCTGCCGCTAATTAAAGTATATATGTATGGGATAGTCCTAAGTAGAATAAAGTTCGTTAGGGCTTTGTGTGGAAGTGTATTGGTATAAATAGCAATATGCAGAATTTTCCAAATTTGAGAATTAATTTTCTGCAGGAATATAAGTTTTGATGTGAAAGTTTTCGTGCATATCACGTGCTGACATGGCCATCCCATTTAGTAAAAACATCGAGTTCCACTAAATCGAGCTTAATATATAGTCTGAATATATCTCCTCTTTCGCTTATACCACACCCTTTCAATTAAAAAAACAATAAGCACAAAAGAAACCAAAGATGTTCAGAACTTAATCAGTTAATTTGCTGATTTATAATTTCAAACCTGGTTATGTCCGGGGGGTGGGGGTGGGCTAACACAATTATCATCTGCGCGTTTCACTCCAAACGAAGTTTTGAGTGCAAAAGATGACCACGCTTGCCAGTCATTCCCAGTTCCTGGACAAGTCCATTTTCGGCGATGGGTGTATGCAGGACTATACACGTATGTAACGTAGAAGGAAAATACTATGTCGTCTGCTTCCGATATTTATTTACTATGTCCAATCAAGCAAAAGAAATGGATGACAACTAAAAATTTGCCTTTCCCATGGATTTAACAAGCCGTGTAATTTCAATATTCATGTGTGCAAAGAGATAAAACTAAACTCCCAACGTTACAGTAATTTACGGAAGTATCAGGAAGTTGCCGAATAGGAAGAACTACGTCACAATGTTGACTGATGAAAAGAGACTCGCCCATAATGTACGCAATATGCCGCCGTGAGAGTATGAAAAGACCGTTAAGCATGAAATATGAATAGGATGCTAATGTTATTGCCTCACTGGTCACAGTCGGGTTAGAAATTCAATGAATGAAATGACTAAGTTATCTGTACTGTTTATCACATTAAGGATTTCCGTTATTGAAATCGGTGGCGGAAGTTTGTTTATTAACGAGTCTGTCATGTAGAAAGCCGCTTCGTATATTGAGGGATACATTGTATCATCAAGAGTGAGAATTGTGCTAGCTTGAAAGGGACTAATCATTTATTTTTCTGGGCACCGAGGTATTCCATTTTCCTTTCCTTGCCTATCTGACTTGTTTAATTTTCTTTTTTTTTGTTACAAAAAAAGAAGAATATTCTTCTTCTATTATAAAGTCCATTTTGCTCTGCTTTTCTATTACTCTAAACATTCAAATTGGAAAGGAAATGGACGAGAGAGAGAGACAGAGAGAGAGAGAGAGAGAGAGAGAGAGAGAGAGAGAGAGAGAGAGAGAAAGACAGAGAGAGAGGTATATAGAGAAAGATACAGAGAGAGACAGACTGATCCATTTGTTAATTAACCAACTCTTATGACATCAATGTGAAATGCTTGTGACATGGAAATCTAATAATCAAGACCTTCGCACAGGGGCTCGTATCGTTGCTTACAATTTAACTGTTAGTCATACATTAGTATAAAATAATAATATTATTTTTTACTATGTGTATGACTGATAGTTAAATATGATCAATGATACAAGCCCCTGTGTAACAAGTTCATTGATGGAACGGGATACAAGCAAGTTGTCACAAATGATAACAAATGAAAGAACGAACAGCTGTTTTTGGACGAATATAATAAACAACTTTATTAAGACTCTTTTTGTTTCTTACCAGTTTGATCCAGTGCGTCTTGCCATCTTCTGAGAGTTAGGTGTGTTAAGTTTTAAAGAATAAAATCCATGTACACACCAAATCACGCGCCAAAAGCACCGCAATATGTCAGTCGCACCGGTCTTAAAATATCGTACTTTCTGCTGGAATCACCAGTTTACCATTATTACAATTTTGTTACTTTTAAATCACTAATAATACTAGTAATTATTTGTATGAGTCGTATGTATCGGTATAGGAAATGTACAGTGACACTGCACATAAGCGATGTTCTTACTGGATGATAAACAATCAGAAGTCACATGCCTGACATTATAACTGTCTGTCAAACATTACCGACTTTGTGAGAAGTTTCACAATAACACGAATTTCATCTCTTATGATCATTCTCAACAAGTTTCCGAAGTATCATTTCGAGGTCTGGTGTGTAAGTTCTCACAATGTAGTCACGTCCCAAAATGTTTGTATGCATCCCAAATAAGGCCCTCGCAAGTGTATTAAAACACACACACATATCACACACAAACACAAGACACACACACACACTCCAAACGTGATGTGTTAGCTTAGAATGTAAAAGAAGGTAAAATTTCACAAAATAGATTACCCTTCAACCACAATAAATACTATCCATCACATCAACTATACCATTTAACACCCCATAAGCACACTATCCCAAAGTCTTGTGTTTTAGCTTAGAATGTAAACGACGAAGATGAAATCTCACAAAAAGACTATCTCTTACACAACGAAAAGTACTATCCATCACACTACTATGCTATCAAGCATATCATACTCATTATCCATAAAGGTCACGTGTTCGCTTAAAATGTAAGAGAAGGGGATGAAATCTCACAAAATATACTATCCCTCACACCACCAAAACACTATCCACCAAACCACTATATCATCCAGCATCCCTATTCTATTCAACATCCCACAAAATACTCTCGCATACCTTATAAACTGCTCCATGTACTCAAGGCACTCTAAAATGACGAACAAAACTTTTACCCCTTACATCCTCCTGATAAATAAGCATACAGATTTCCTCTCCTAAAGGCTTAACCTAATTGCTACTCAGTCACTACCTTTAATTAATAATGAAGAACACCTTCATACAATGGAATTATAGCGGACTTTAAACTAATTAAAATGACACTCTTCTGTTGTTATGTGAAAATGCAGCGCTATATCAGCTGGAAACCTTTTTAAAGATACAGAACTCATCTGACTTAAAAATTACACCTTTTATAATACGTACTCTAAAATGTTGACAGGGCTTCAGGAGGAGCTTCGGTTGCTGTTAGCGATAGGTCCCCTCGTAACGGCGATCTTTCAAAAATAAACTCACAAGCTATTCCTGCAAACGTCACACTGCAACATGTTATTGCGTTTTTATAATTGTATTTATATGCCACAAAGTATCAACTTACTACCAACTGAATTAGATAGCCTCACACAACAGATCCACACCCCATTTGTCCTGCTAGGGATTTCAATGCCCATAATACTCGACCATTTTAGTTTGGGAACCTATGACAGCTTTGAACAAGGCCCATGATACATCCGCTGGAAATTTGTTACCAGATTTTGAAACACCTACCAGAACCTTATTAATCTATTTGGAAACTTTCAATGATATGTTGACCATTGGTAATATACCAAAAATTTGGAAAGAATCAACAGTAATATCTATTCCCAAACCAGGTAAGGATAGTACAGATCCTACCAACACACCGTCACATTGCTTTGACGAGATGGGTGTGCGAAACAATGAAACAATGATCAATGCAAGGCATGTTTGGTACTTGGAGACTGATAATTTAATATATCGTTTTCAAAGTGGATTCCGATTATCGTTTCCAAAGTGGATTCCGATTATCGTTTCCAAAGTGGATTCCGATATTTCGGTAGTGCCAATACTCATTTGAAATGCTTTGATCAAGAAAGAATATCAAGAAGCCGTCAACTTCGCTTTAGAAAAGGCCTATGATACAACATGAAGGTATGGAAAAATGAATGACCTGCACGATATGAGTATAAAATGCCGTCTGCCCTCTTATTTATAGAACTTTCTCTCGAACAGAGAATTCAATGTACAAGTGGGTCACCCACTCTGATAAGTACGAGCAAGAGATAGGTGTACCACATGACAGTGTTTTATCTTTAACACTTTTCAACATATACAAATATTAGGATTACAAAGTGCTGGGCTACTGGTGTGGATTCCTCCCTGTTTGTTGATGATTTCCCAATATGTAATAGATCGAAGCACATGCACACAATTGATAGACGACTGCAACAAAATATATAAAAAAATTAAAATTGTGCCAATGACAACGGTTCAAAATTAAAAAATAGTATGATTACATTTCTGTCAGTTACGAAGATATCACGATGATCCTAAACTCACGCTGGATGGAACAACTATACCAATTGTTGAGGAAACAAATGTGTTACATATTGTCTTTGACAGAATGCTCAAATTTATTCCACACATAAATAACATGAAAGCAAAACGCTTCAAATCTATCTTTATCCTCAAAGC
Organism: Sinohyriopsis cumingii; assembly: GCA_028554795.2. Taxonomy (NCBI): domain Eukaryota; kingdom Metazoa; phylum Mollusca; class Bivalvia; order Unionida; family Unionidae; genus Sinohyriopsis; species Sinohyriopsis cumingii. The sequence goes on along the minus strand of CM068824.1, from coordinate 187,987,567 downwards.
TATCTTGTTCCTCAAAGCAGTAGCGCTCACTTACTGGAGTGGGGGGGGGGGGCTGATAGAAATGTCGTTCTCAAGAACCTTTGTCAGATCGAAACTGGACTATCATTGTGTTGGTTCATCCAGAAAATCATACTTAAAATTGCTTGACCCAATTCACCATTAAGAAATACGACTCGCCCTGGGAGCATTTAGTACATCAAAGATCTTTTAGCTGAAGAGAATGAGCCATCTCTGTCACATCGAAAAGAAACCTTATCTATACAATATGCCCTCAAACAATGACCCAACCCCAGAAGAAACCTTATCTATACAATACGCCATCAAACTAAGACATAACCCTACAAGAAATCTTATCTATACACTATGCCCTCAAACAAAGACCCAACCCTATAAGAAACCTTATCTATACAATACGCCATCAAACTAAGACATAAACCTATAAGAAATCTTATCTATACACTATGCTCTCAAACAAAGACCCAACCCTATAAGAAACCTTATCTATACAATACGCCATCAAACTAAGACATAAACCTATAAGAAATCTTATCTATACACTATGCTCTCAAACAAAGACCCAACCCTATAAGAAGTCTTATATATACAATATGCCCTCAAACTAAGACCCAACTCTGTAAGAAACCTTATCTATACAACATGCCCTCAAACAAAGACCCAACCCTATAAGAAGTCTTATATATACAATATGCCCTCAAACTAAGACCCAACCCTGTAAGAAATCTTATATATACAATATGCCCTCAAACTAAGACCCAACCCTATAAGAAGTCTTATATATACAATATGCCCTCAAACTAAGACCCAACTCTGTAAGAAACCTTATCTATACAACATGCCCTCAAACAAAGACCCAACCCTATAAGAAGTCTTATATATACAATATGCCCTCAAACTAAGACCCAACCCTGTAAGAAATCTTATATATACAATATGCCCTCAAACTAAGACCCAACCCTATAAGAAGTCTTATCTATACAATATGCCCTCAAACTAAGACCCAACACTGTAAGAAATCTTATCTATACAATATGCCCTCAAATTTAGACCTAACCCTATAAACCCTGCTAAAATGGACATATCTCTAAAACCATCTAATTTTAAAACACCATGCGCTGAATTTAAACAAAAATGTCAAAAAGTCTTTATTTAGTAAGTGGCATATATTAGGGATTGACTCTGTGAATAATAAGTTATAAGCGATCAAACAAGCCTTAAACGATTGGGCTCTTTGATATAGATCAATTCGTAGGTACGAGGTAGTCATTACAAGAAATAAAATAGTTCATACTCGTATAACCCACTCCTAAAAGGTGGATACCCGCCTGCGAAACATTTTATGACATAAAAGACATAACATTTTAGAAATGGACGATTTATATAGCGCTTGTTAAGGACTCAGATCAAGGGTGTCAGAACAAATATACGTCTACAACATCAGATTATAACTTGGAATCAAGTACTGCTTTTATGATTAGGTTCTCCATTCATGACCACCCATGTTCTAAAATAATTTAGATATAAGTAAGTGGCTAAACTATTTCTTATAGCTCGTAAGAAGACAGCAAACTCAACGAAAATTAAATTACAAAAGAGACTACCATTTGAGAAGAGAAAATCAAAATATATGTTCTACAGGAACTAAAATGGTATGAGACATTATTAGTGGAATTTCTGGCCAAAATATGGGGATAGTGTAAGATCTAGGACAAAACGAATCAAATGTGGGGAACGGGTTTTAAACTATTTATGTAATTTGGAAAATAGAATATATACAAGTAAGATGATGAAGTAGAACATGTACACTAAATGAGCTAGAAATTTTAACCGAAACTCAATTACACTATGAAAAATGTTTTCACACTGTAGACCCATTTGATCCTGAATCTTTAATAAATTGTATAGCCATCCCCAAATTGGATACTACACAAAGAATTCAACCAAAGGCCCACTTACACTATCAGAGCAACAGTATTAAATGCACGCCTAATAATAAGAATCCAGGATCAGATGGATTTACAATCGAGTTCTTTAAAGTCTTTTGGAGAGATATTGTCCTGCGTCAGTAGTAAATAGGGATACCCTAGCGACAACGAAATTAGCATTACAGACCCCCTTGGGACAATCTGGCGACAAGGGAAAATTAACATGGGAGAAAAATCGTGGGGCAATCTGGCGACCAGGGAAATTAACATGGAGAAAAAATCGTGGGATTGTTGAGCGACAAGGGAAATGAACATGGAGAAAAATCGTGGGACTGTTGAGCGACAAAGCAATTTAAACAGGGTGGGACTGTATAGCGTCAAGGGAAATTGAACATGGGATTTTTTTTTTAAAAAAAAATAAAAATAAAAAAAGGAGTAGGCAATTGAAAATCATTCTCTTTTCGAGAAATGTGGGTGGCCCTGAAAAGGGCCTTTGGGTTTCTTCTGCTTCTAATTTCTTCTTTTTCTCCACCAACTCCTTATTTTTTCTCCTACACTCTTTCTCTTCTTTTCTTTCTTTTTTTCTCCTCCTCTTCCTTCTTCTTCTCCTCCTCTTCTTTCTTCTTCTTCTCATTTTCTTCTTCTTTTTCAATTTTTTCATTCCATTCTCTTATCCTTATCCTTTCCTCTTCATCCTCCTTCTCCTCCTTTATTTCTTTCATCACACCACTTATCATGTCCTTTACTTTTCTTAAGTTATTAATCTCCATCTTTACTCGATGGGGACTATAAGAATAGTGGTCTTCATTTAGTCTCACTAGCATTTGTTCCATCATGCCCAAATTGTCCAGGACGTCTTGCAATGTTTGCATTTTATCCAGGTGGTTTGAAGCCATCTTCTCTGTAGAATGGTTTGAACGACGAATACTGTGGGTTCTTATACGACAAGCGCGGACGTGATGGAAAACATCCCCCTAAGACATAAAAATGATCTTACCTAGATCATGACCAAACAACGCGCGGACATGAAGGAAAACATCCCCTACTTTTCTCATTTCATATGATCTACTATCCACATACGTGAACCATCAATAAACAATCCCCAAATCTACTATTTACACACGCAAATCATTAAAACGAAATCCATAATCTACTATCCACACAATCGTACGTGAGCGTTTACAAAAACCCAAACTATACTCTCCACATACGCTAAGAAACAATTAACAAACCCATAATCTACTATTCACACAAACTTACTTGAGCCGTTACAAACACAAACACACAAACACAAACACTCACACTATTAAAAAAAGAGTTAGTGTTTATATTCACACTACTCTACCTACACACATTGGCAAATCGATGGTTATTTCTTTTCTAGAGTATTGGGTAGCCCTGAAAAGGGCTGGTTTTTTTGGAACTTCATGGACACCTGGTTAATGATGGCACCTTCCAGGCCTGGCGCCACATACACATCTTGTTCCCCAGTTGCTTTTTACTTTTTTTGGGGAGAGAGCAGAGGGAGGATAAATAACTTCAGAATCCCAATTTTCTGTCTCTGGGATTCTGAAATTTCTTCTTCTTCTCTCCTTTTCCTCCTCTTCTTTGTTTCTTCTCTCCTCCTCCTCTTCTTTGTATCTTCTCTCCGCCTCTTCTTTGTATTTTCTCTCCTCCTCTTCTTCGTTTCTTCTTTCCTCCTCCTCTCTCATCCTTCCCTCTTCCACAATGGCCTCCGCGGCTAGTTCGTTCAACAGGCGCCTGGCATATTCCAGATGCACATGAAGTTCCAACAGTTTCGCTAGTCTGGTGTTCATTCTGATGTTGATCAATCAACAAGGGTAGCTGGGTTGCCGAACGAGTTTCAATTTATACTAAAAGTGTGCGGACGTGAAGGAAAACATCCCCCTAAAAACATAAAATTGATCTTACCTAGATCATGACCAAAACAACGTGCGGACCTAAAAGAAACACTAACTCACTTTTTTATACTACCCATCATTATTCTAAAAACTTTTTTCATTGACCACTTCAATATACTATCCACATACGCAAAGCAATCCAATCAAACCCCCAAATCTACTCTCCCCACACCTCAAACACCAAAAAAACATCATCTTAATCTACTATCCACACCAACGTACGTGAGCGGTTACAAACACAAACACTCACACTATTAAAAAAAGACTTAGTGTTTATATTCACACTACTCTACCTACACACATTGGCAACTCGATGGTTATTTCTTTTCTAGAGTATTGGGTAACCCTGAAAAGGGTTTGTTTGCTATGGCAATCTTTTAGTTTCTAAGAATGCGATGTCCTCTGAGGATGGACTTTCTGGCGATAGGTCTGCTTCTTCGGAAAGAGAAGAAGAACTCTTTGGTGTCGATACGACAATCGACAAAGCCTCTGTCAGGTTCAGGTTGTTGTTGCTGTTGCTGCTGCTGTCTCTGAAGTCTGTACTTCTCTGTCCATTCTTCTTTCTCCCTGTTACTTCTTCTCTGAAGAGCTCTTCTATCAGGTCTTCAGTGACTTTTAACATTCTCACATTCTCTATCTCTTCTGGCTTCGGTATCAGACTGTGTCTGACCCTATGCAAATTCACGTAGGCTTCGTTTAGCTTAGCTAGTTTGGAGCACATCTTCGTAGGAGGATGAGTCGACAATGGATGGTTAGACTGGAAACTTCCCCGGTTATTAAAGTCAAAGCGCGGACGTGAAAGAAAACTTCCCTCCACGGTTTTCGAGCCGCAACGTTCAATGAGTGTCATGAGAGGGATAGTAAGAAATTAAAGAGCATCAATCAAACATTCTTATAGCCAAACAAAAGACAAAGGCATCTTTTTCAAAACACAACACTTTTATTCAAAAATCACTTAACACTAAACAACAACTCTAACATTTTTTTAACAATAATCCAACAATATAACATCAAACATTTTTTTCAAATCACAAAGATTTTTTTCAATTTACAGTCTACTTTAAACAGGGCTGACAACGTTGTGAATGAAATTGTGATTTCCACTATTGGAAGTCATTAGGCCATTGATGGACACTACGTTTCCTAGCTTGAGACAAAAGATAAGCATAATGGTCACAAAACCATCGATTTACTTTCACATCATTTCTTGAGGAAGAACGAGGATCAAAATGAGTCACTAAATGTTCTAAGGAATAGCCCAGGCTGCGATGATGCAGAAAATACACACAATATTGTCCACACACCAAGGAATCTGTGCCTTGTAATTTCACATTATTGAATCGGGTGGTTTGAGCATTACTTCTCATAAAGTCAATGATATCGTCTTCCAAAGGGGGCAATCCATACAAATCGAAATATTCCACACATCCTTCTTGAGGAAAGTAAACGGCTACCCAGTGGGTTCCTGGGAGATGACTGTCGTCCATGTTGATGACATAAGCTAGATGGTCTTGAGGTTTGCGATGAGGGAGTTCATCTTTAGCACAGACGACAGGATTCCAAGAAGCCGTATACGAACTGTGGTTCAAAAGGTAATAAAGTTCCCATGTATCCTTTTGTGTGGTTTTTTTCTTCACAGGTAATAATAAGTCGTCAATTCGATCCTGACTTTTTGCTTGAAAATGTCTGACAAATAACCGTTTCTTCGTTTCGTCTCCTCACTCTGATTCAGGAGAGCTTCGATACGATGGATCTCTTGAGTGGTTAATGGTGGACAAGAACGTTCACGCAAGTCTTTATACCACTGGTGCAACACGTCTTCGTCCTAGATGAGACTCCAAGCATCGTCCAGATACTCGTCCAATTTTTCTTCTTGACTCAACATCAGGCATTTATCGTGTTGAATTTGACTGGGATGATCGTTTTGACATCCATAGCAATTTTTCTTGATCAATTCCGTCATTTTTTTGACCAAGTGTTTGGCAAAACAGCAGACTAAATGGGCTTCTTGTTCTGGCCATCTTGACTTCATCATGAAATCTCCTTCGTCTTTGTCTTGGGATTCTTCTTAAACAGTTTCCTCACATTTCATCTCCAAAGTTTCTCCACTAGGTAAAGAGGGATAACAGTCTTCCATCGTTTCTAGTAATCTAGAATGACTTCTCTCAAACTGTTGATTTCTATGGTATTATCGAATTCTGCATACAGGAGGACGTTCACCGTCTCTTTCAGTGCATCTGCAAACTGAAGTTCCACACGAATCTGGCCAGATTTTATAGGGTGGAAATGTCCCTCGTCGCTGCCTTGGTCTGGAGTGAAATCGAAAGCCCACAAAGCGTAGCCTCCTGCGTAATCCTCGTACGTAATACCGTGACTGGTGTTGGTTCCTAACTGACCGGTAGCTTCGTACAGGGACAAGTACGATCTCAAGTAATTCTTCTTGTCAAAGTTAGGTTCGAAAGTTCGGGTACACAAGGTCTTGCCATCGCGACTGACTTCGATCTTGGACACGTCAAAGTGTTTAAAGTAGAAAGGATTTTTAGCCAAAGCTCCCTTGAAAACTGCATTCTCAACGATACCAAGGATCAAACGTTTGGGTAACTGTCCTTGGAACAGATGATCTTCGATCATGGATCGCAGGCCCGTAGGAATGGTGAAAGTTTTCACTTCCACGCGTCGTATGGGATACTTGGCGGTCGTTCTGCTCAACGTCTGACTGATGTCGTTACCCACTTTAGGTAACACTTCCACGCGTCGTACGTAGAGCCTGGCTTCCTCGATGACAGTTTTGCAAGCACTAGTACCTATCAAATGGAAAGCGGCACTGCTACGATTCAGTCTCAGGCGGAGATTCACTCCGTTCAGCAAATACCTTTATTGTAACCACATGTCCAAATGCAAACGATCCATCAGTTCTAAACTATTTCCACTTTTGATTCTGTCTCTTCGTTCTACAAATCCCGCATTGTGTTCTTTGGTAGCATTAGTTTCGAATTCTTCAAACTGGCTTTCATCGTCAGCTTCCCATACCACACAGGCATTGAGATGAGTGTTCTTGGCGTCTATTCCGTACGTCAAGAGATTTTCCAGGTACGCTCGATAAGGGTAAGTATCCATGCTGCTGCTGACCAGTTTGTTATTTAAGTACAAGTCCACTCCACTGAACAAGGAATGCATGAAATTGTTGACGGGAGCTATTACCTCATCGCCATCTAGGGGCGAATTGTCCTCATCGACAACTTTGACTTTCAAGTACAAGTAACTGCTATTCAGATCGATGTAATCTTCGGGCTGTCCTTTGATTTCAAACTCGATGGGAGCTGAGGCTGTCAATGAGGAGAAGGGGTGAAATTCCACCCACTAGGATTCTTGCATCGTCATCATCGTGGGGGGCATGGCAAACAGATCCTGTTCCGACTTGGAACAAGCGCAAGACTCTCGGTACATCATTTTGTTCTGTTCTTTCTCAATAATCGAAAACGTCTAAGTCTCGAACGGTTCTTCTTTTCTTGGTCTTTCTCGCTTTAGACTTGTGAAGTCTGGTGAAAGGGTGTTTTCTTCGTCGTCTCTTTCTGCCTTGTCCTTGCTGAATGCCTGACTCGGTAGCGTGCAGGGCATTTATAGGTGTGTCTCGTCGGCCCAAAAGGTCTTTGCCCGTTTGCAGCAAGACATTTTTGCCAGCCCTTATGAAGGCTTCTTTAGGGTTTTGCTTGTCGATGATGACATTTTGGAGAAATTCTTTGCCTTGCGTCAGTGCCGCATCTTTCAAGGCGTGCAATCCGCGTGTCACCATCGGTTTCAACATCGGGGCCACCGAACGAAAAGCCGATTTTAACATATCTCCTAAACCGTGTCCTCGCTGTCGTGCAACCCCTCGGTACACTGGATACATGACTTACGAGTCGTGAGAGAACCGTTTTCGAAAATGGAGTTTCACCGTGACTTATCCTTTGGTGAATGGAATATTTTGTCCCAAATCTCCTTTTATAGTAATGTTGACCGTGTCCAAATACGACTTGCTGACAGGCAAATAGTGAGGATGTACAAATTCGCGGTGGACGTGGTAAGTGTTTCCACCTTCCTCGTCAGCGTTCGTGGCAGAATCCACTTTGAAAGGAATGATACGCAGTAACGGTACGGAGGTGTGTCCCACCACGTTGTACTCCACCACATCGGAATACACGAACATCAAATTCAGTCCTTGATTCAGTTCCACTGGGGTACGAAATAACTTCTTAAAAGACTCGTTGTCGTAAACGATGGGTAATTCGTTTTCCTTCATCATGGTCATTCTAATGTTCATGTCTCCGCCCAACATGTGAAACAATTCAGGACAAAATAAGAAAGACATGATTTTGCCCCCCTCAGGAAATTTCATCAGGAAGCGACGAGCTGTTTTGTGGTATTCCGGGGTGACACTTTTTCTGACATGCTCCAAAGCTTTCAGAAACACGCCATTAAACCTGGTGACTATGGTGCTGACCAAATGTTGACCACTAAAATAATAGCCTGGAGGAAAGAACAAGTGATAGGTGGTGTACTTTTGATTTTGTGTACGGGATTTCTTGTCATATTTGACATTGGTATCCAACCACTGTTGCATTTGCTCGTCATGAACTTCCACATCAAATTTATTTTGATTGGGAAGGACATTGAGGACTTGGGTCGGGTGAATCATTTCTACTAAAACCACTTCCCAATGGGCTTCGTGATCTAAGGTGATAGCCTGAGGAAATTTGGCCGTGTAACAGCACAACGTGTTGTGGGGAAACACCTCCATGGAACTGTCACTGGGTAAGGTTAAGTAAAATTGGTTCTGCTGACTCATAATTCCAGAGTTCTGTGGCTGTCCGAGGGGTTACTGGACGTCAGAGGCGTGTCTCCCCCCAAAATGGGGTTGTTGTTGTTCGAGTGGTGACTGGCACTGGCACTGGACACAAGGTTCCCGTGGTTCCCGTTCGAGGAGAATTTCAGGGAGGGATTAGGAAGCAGGTAACCGATGAAACTGCTCAATAAAATGGTCCACAATTGTTTGTCTCCTTGTTGCAAACTCAAATTGGCGATGGCTGCCCCGATAACACAATACACCACGAAGATTTGGCAGAAAAAGACGATTTGCGTTTTAGGCACACGTTCTCCACACCACACCCACAAGGGTTGTTTTTGTAAATCTTGCACAGAAGAACTAGGTGAAGGAGTGGTCAACGTAGCTGCGTCTGTGTGAAAGGGCATGATGGTCACTTCTTTTTATAGTCGATGACTTGCGAAGCCTCGTTCCAAGAATCAAAACTGGGTGGATATCCTTTCCAACGTACTTTGACTTCTTTGACACGTCGTTTGCCCACTTTACGGGTTCTGCGTTCGAGAATGCTTTAGATGTCGTACACGTCGTCTTCTTTTTTGGTGACACGTTGTAACTCGGGCAAATAAAACGTTCCTTTGAGCACTTCTCCGTTCATGTCTTCCAATTTATAGACGGCAGGATGACGGCCATGCACTCGTCCAGTGACACGAAACAATTCGGTCGTCCAGTTGGGTAAGTAACCTTTGTCGAAAGTGCGTTTGGTTTTGCCAATGCGCACCCAATCTCCTAGGGCCAAGTCTCCACTTTTCTCGGGGACAGCCCTCGTCGGGGACGTACCAAACAGGCGCTCAAACACCAACACTTCGTTGTCGGGAGTCACGTCTTGCGGGGCACGTCCGATGCTTCGATGGTAAGATTGGTTGTACGCTTGCACCAGGTTAGGTGAGATGTCGATGTACTTCAGAGTGTGGTGATGCGTAAAATATTTCCACATGCGTTCTTTCAAAGTTCGTTGAAAACGTTACACGATGCTGGCTTTGGTTTCGGGATTCTCGGTGGTAAAAAAATGAATGTCACGTTTCTTTAATTCTTTTTGGAAAGCTTGGTTCAGAAATTCGGTGCCTTTGTCCGTTTGCCATCGAAGAGGGTGACGACCGCTTTGTTTCAACACCCGTTGCAGGGCTCGCAGAAACTCGCTGTTCGATTTGGAAGTGAAGGGCACGACCCAGGCAAATTTCGAAAAGACGTCGATGACACAAAACAAATATTTGTAGCCACGATTGTAGCTGGCCAAATGAGAGACATCGGCTAAATCGGCTTGCCATTGATGATCGATGCCTTCCACTCGGGTGCGACTTCTGGCAAACTTGCGTCGAATGGGTTTGTGTGAAGTGTAGGTAGCTTGTTCTTGTAACCATCGTTGCACTTGAGGTAAACGGAGACTTTTCAGTCGAGTTTTGGCAGCACGATACAATTTTTGAACTCCTGTGTAACCTGCAGGATGCGAGGGATCGTAGTAAATGCTGGCTAAGACTTTTTCCATTTTTTTGTGTTGGTTGGTGTGTTAATAAGGCACACACTCTTGGAAGAGGCTACTCTTTTTCTCTTGGGGTATTTTCTTGGATTGCAAGGCGTTGCGTGTGCGGCCAGCAATAGGTGTCGAAGAGGAGAAGGATGTTTGAGCGGGGGATATCGGTTCTTGTTTCACTTCTGTCTTCACTTCTGTCTTCACTTTCTTTTTCTCTTGTGATGAAGAAGGGGTGGCCATCATCTTTTTAATCCATCCAATTCTGGAGGTAGGTGGTGTTGTTAACTTACGTACTTTTTCTGGTGGAGTTTGAAACCCTTCCTCTTCTTCTTTTCCTTTTTCTGTCTTGGTCACGGGTACTGGTACTGGTACTGGTGATGGTGCTGGACTTTTCATCAAGGTCTTAAAATCTTTCAGAGTGGGTAGAGCTGTTTCGTCTAAAGCTTTCTGGTGAAAGAGTTGCAGTCGTTGCAAGAGTTGACCGTACTTTTGCGATTTTTCTGTTTCGGACAAATCTTGGCGATCCATCAAGGACTGCAATTCGTGTTGTAACTGGGACATCTCGCTCAAATGGGGATTGGGAGGTAAATGCGGGGTGCGTTGTTCTTGCCACCGATGGTATTCCATCCATCGTTTGTAAGGCACTAAAGCTAGTTTTCGTCCTTCCATGGGGTTGTCAGGGTCGATTCTGAGATCTTGGGACTTCCGAGGCCTTTTTATCTTGCTCCCACCAGTCCTCCCAACATGGTTCCCAAGACTCCTTTCAGTATGGGGCCTAACAAGAGAGGTAAAATGCCTCCACGTTGGACCAACATCTTCTTTTTTTGACGAATGGGAATTTTCTTTTGAACCATTTGGCGAAGAACGTGACGATGTTTGCCTAAGCATTGTTTCTGGTGTTTGGACAAAGGGATCGTGCCTTTCAATACGTTCAAACAACATTCGCACACGGTATCGATGACCTCTTTGGAGGCTGTTTGAATGAGTTTTTTTCGTAGGGGTGGAGAAGCTTTGGACAGGACAGATAACATGTCCCCATGTTTGGCTAAACGTGTTGGCAGTCCTTTCCTTTTCTTTCCTTGGGGTTTTCTGGAGGGTGACATCTTTGAGTCTTCAGGAGCACCAAAAAAAACACTGATACCCGACTTGGTCACAGGCCTTTTTTATACTGGAACGCGTCGCCACTGATTGTCTTTACGTCGTATTAGTTTGAGGACAGGCATGACACGTCGTGCAGGGGTACGTAACGGACTAAATCGAGCCAGTTCTTGCTTGGACAAATCCAGCAAACTTTGTAACATGCCCGATCTTTCTTGAACTTTGATTTTGGGAGAAGGTACTTTGTGAGCAGCAGCCACTGCCACTAAATTGGAAGGTCCTGCCACTGGGGAAGTTCTTTTGGGGGTCATCAACGGAGAAGTTCTTGGTGTGATCAACGTCTCCAAGTACTCTTCAGTTCTGGGTGTCATTAACGGAGAAGTGGACAAACGTGAAGCTGCCGGAGACGCAGTCACCGCCGTGGCAGGTCGTGGTTTGCGGGTGTAAGGTTGCGTCTTGGCCGAAGTGCCTCTCTTGCGACTAGTTTTCTGTGGACTTTTCTTTTTCTGGGGGCTTCTTTTCTTTTTCCGGGGTGGTGGTGGTGTCTGGTCAGAGGAGGGTCCTGCCACTGGAGAAGTTCTCCTTGGGGACCTGGTCTTTTTCTGCTTGGGGCTTCGTTGGACTTTTGTCTTGGGGATAACTTTGGGGGCATTAGGATCCCATCTTAAGAGTGAGCGAATGATGACCCCTCCTAGAGTACCGCTCCCTCCAGGTTTCAAAATGATTTGTTTTTTGGTTTGAGTGTCGATGCGGGGATCGGCCAGTTGGACCAAAGCGACTTTGTTTCGATCGAAAAAGCGTTGGGTTTGATGAGGAATCTGAATGATTCCTTGGAGTAATTGACGTGCTCTCACCGTGAACCATCGTAAGACTTCTTTGAGACTAGCTTCTAAGACACGAGCTCGTGTTTGTGGATCTTTTTCTCGACTGATGCCATACAAGGCACGAATCAATTTGACGGGAAGATGCGACTGAAGGGACGTCATGTTCGCACTGAGAGTGAGACAGACGAAAAAGTGTCTGAGGTTTTTATAGATTTTTTATGTGGAGTGAAATGAAGTCGAGGACGGAGACGTGTACAGGACAGGCCCTCCGTCTTGGCACCAGTGGTGAAACAAGTGGGTACGAAATCGCAAATCCTCGGGAGTCGTAGGTTTCAAATCGACGAGTAAATAGGCGTGTGGAGTTTGAGTGGCATCGTCGTACGCCTGAGTCAACCAAGGCGTTCCTAACTGTTTGGCTAAGACTTGCACTTGCGATTTATCTCGAGGGCTTTTAAACAAGACCACGTAATGCGCATTGAGACTGATGGTGCGATGGGCTTTACTTTGTTGAAACAAATTTTGGGTGATGTAAACGACACTGGCATTACGGTGATGCCCTTTGCGCGTGAACCACAGTTTAATTTCTTCTTCGTCTTCTCCTAACATGTCGTCGAAAATGACCAAATGGCTTAGACGGGAGTCAGAGACGATGCCATCGTCTTCTTAGGAATGCCTTCCACAAACACGATGGAATCGCCTTGACTTTCTCGCAAGAGGCTGTACTCCGATTGCCACTCTTTGTAACACCACACGATTCGTTGAGGGGGTCGATCGATCAAATGGTGTTTATGTTCGATCAAACGTTTGACGAATTCGGTTTTGCCTGAACCGCTAGGTCCAGCAATGAGCATGTTAAAGGGATGGCGAAGATACAAAGCCTCCCAACTGGCACGATCTAAGTGTTCGTCGATGACTTTGACAGTAGAGGAAGAGGGAGCAGAGACAGTAGAGGTAGCCATGGTGTGAGAAATGTCACTTGTGACACGAAAAACAAACAAGACAAGAGTTTATATACTTTTTCAGAACACGTTTATTGAATGTTTTTTTCAAACATGAATACGAAAGACAAAAAATACATAAAAGCCAAAGGCTTAAGTACAAGAATAAAAGGCACATGATAACCATGAACGTGGAATAAACACAAGTGTCTGTACAACATGTTTTGGGTAAAGTTCTAACCAGTTCTATAGTAGGGGTAAGGTCACACAAGTGTCCTCCCGAAAGGGTCTTTCAGGCCTGTCCACGACAGTCCTGTCCTGGGTGACGGGTTCTTCTGGCACCGTCACTAACACAGTTTGAAAAGTAACTTTTTTCCTTGAATAACTCTCGTGCATACTGGGCCACCTCTTGTGTCCAAGCCTCAAAACCCTGGTCTCGGTGATGTCCAACATTTGACTCCTAACCAATCTGGTTTCTTCTTCGTCAACGACATGGTAAGTTACTTCAATGAACAATGAACTATCGATCTTGCCTAGGGTTCCTTTTTATATACAGACCAATACCGACGTGACCGTACGGTAAGGTGAAGTGATTGGGAAGTCGCACTCGCTTCTGGTATACAATTTGATAGACTTTTTCCAAGGGTCGACTGACGATGTGGTGAGTGGGTAAACGTACAATCTTGTTCGGTTGATAGGTGGTCACTTTAAAGTTTCCATCCTCTCCCGATTGCAAGGCTTCTTTCAATACGCCAAAGTTGACCACTCGACTGGTACGATGATTCAGAGTCAGTCCTTTCACTTTGCACATCGTGTGCACTTCTCCTTGTTTGTCCCGGTATTCGTAGCCGTAATTTTTGGGACCACCACTGACGAAACTTAGAATCTTGTCGTCGGGATGCTCGTCTGTCCAGGCTCCTAAACGGTCTCCTTCGATGTCAGGGTGCTGTTGAATCGGGTGATGGATGTAAATGCAACTGTCCGTGTCAAAGTACAGGACGCGTTCTTCTAACAGTTCTAAAGCTTCGTACAATTTTAAGCGAGCATGAGCTGTCACATAAGCCGCAATGATGACATTTCCAAAAGGGTCGTCTTGTACAAAGTCCAGATCTTCTTCGTAATTGACCAAGATCAAATCCTCTCGAACGACGTCCACGTGTTTCATGTATTTGGTTTTGTCGTGAATCATCTGGAAGTAGCGGGAAGGTTCTGTCAAATATTCCGTCTTGGGTAAACACGGTCGTTGTGCCATTTTACCCCACAAGCAATTTAACATCACTTTGGCAAACGATCGCCTGCCTTCGTTTTTTTCGATGTGGTCTAAAGAGATGCCTTCTTGTGCGTAGTATTTCTCTTTGAATTGTATTTGGTCTTCGGGAGTGTGACACCAGGAAGGATAGCCTCTGGCTTCTTGTTTCAGTTTCAAAAAGGCATCCACGTAGTCGGCGAAAATGCCTTTCTGAGTAGGGTCACCCTTTTTGTACTGTTGTGTCTTGGGAAAGTGGCAAATTTCGTACACTTCTAACAGTTGGTATCCCATGTCCAGAGCTTTGAACAATTCCACGCTGACCCAGGTTCCCGTCAAGGCACGTTCTTCCTGGCTGTGATGGCAAGGTTGGTCCTGGTTGCACGTTTCGGCACAAGTACGGCACAAGGGAAACATCAGTTTGCCTTGACAATGGTGAGGTAAGACGGGATGGTATAGGCTCGTGGGAGGCAAAACTTTACACTTGATCAAGCCTTCGTATTGTCGAATGTTTTTCAGGTCGATGTGTTCCGTGAACAATTGCGGGTGCCCTACAGGAAAGCGACAATATTTGCACACGTAGGGATACAGCGAACACACGTCCAAGTATTTGATTTCTTCTCCTTTCTCTTCGTCGGCTTGGTACAGCAAACAGGTGGCATTGGTCCTTCCTCCGTACAAACTATCCCTCGGGTTCAGGGGGTCCATCAGCTTGTAACTTTCCACGAGGCGTTTAAACTCGGGATCGGTTTTCATACGGCGATCGTACTCGTGTTCCCACATTTCCACCACTTGGTATCCTTCCTGTTCCAACTTTAGGCGCCGCTGACAAGTGTCCTGGTACAAGTCTTCCATGGTTCGTTGTAAAAACTGATTTTTAGTGCTACGATCAGGGTAACAGACGGGACATCCGTGAAATAAGCAACCGTTAAACTCGTACACGATCTTGGGGTTTTCTAAGTCCCAGCCATCGACCGAATACGTTCCGATGGCCTTTTCACCCCCTCCGTTGCGGGCATGCTGATACCATTTTTCTTCCTTGTCGCACAGGTAATGTAACCAGCGTAGGGCTTTGACCGAGTATTGACGTTTCACATAGTTGGTCGTTTGTGGGCTGATGACAGCCACGCTGTTTTCAGGCATGAATCGTTGTCTGTACACTAAGGAACACGCTTTGGCAATGGTGCAAGCTTCTTTCAAAGGATCGACCCCTCCGTGTTCCATGAACAGTTCTCGAAATTTTCCACAGCAACGTCGTAAAATGTCCACGTCGGAACGACAATACTTTAGCATTTCTTCCTGAAAGTCGAAAGGGTCCGAGGCGTGAGCGTGGTACCAAGCGTAGAAAGCTTCTCGTTGTTCGGTACGCATGTTGTCGGGGTCGTAATAGTGAGCCTCAGGTAAATGGGGTAGAACGGCGTGTTGATTGGCTTCCGTATTGAAAAAGTGTGGAAAGTACCCTTTAGTAGAAATTGTGAGCCATCACCGTGGTATGACGATGACAATCTCCGTAACGTTTGATATCATCTTGGCTCCACGTCTTGTCGATGGGGTCTAAAACCCATTGGGCAAAATCGGCTAACGTGTTCGGTCCCCGAAAGATTTTTTCACGCCCTCCGGGAATCTTGCTACAGTGAGGGCAATGACTGAAGATAGGTTCTTGAATGCACTTCTCGCACGCTCGATGAGGAATGTGAATACCGGTCTCTTGCATGCATTTGAAATCGAAAAAGACGAAATTGCCTTTGTTCTTGTGACAGTCCTCTTTCTCTGGTGGAGGTTGGTATTTTTGCACGTAGCATTGGTGTTCCACGTCCACGATGTGGTGACAAATGTGACATTTTTTCTTTCCTCGACATACGTGTGCCTTGGCAGTATTGGTACATATGCCTTGTACACACGTAGGGTACAATCTCAGGAGTTGACAAGCACATTTCTGCTGTGAACCTTGCGTCTTCAGATGTTGTTGGTAACAGGTAGGGCTGACAAACGTGCGCAGACAAGTTGAACAAGGCACTGGTCCTTCGCTCAGACAGGGTGAAGAGGCCAAACATCCTGAACATTTCAATCCACAATGCTTGTGTTTGCTCTCGATTATTATAACGATAGTCACATTTCTCACAGTAATAACCGTATCCCAGGAATGCAGTGATACTAGTAATGGTATCGAAATGGTCATCGTGATAATAGACATGAATGTATTTTCCGTCCTTAAAATCTTGGCCTCGAAACAACAGAGGTCCGCACATTTCTTGAGGGTACACTTCCAAGGTGTATCGTGTAGCTAGGGCATCTTGCAATTTTTGCATCTCAGGAATACCACAGGGTGTGTCTTTGGACAGTCCGGCTTGTTGTAACAGGAGTTCTGCTTCATTTCGTTGTTTGGCTCGGTCCGATCGTTGAATAGTTTTCCAGGTTCTTTTCCATTCTACCGTGTCGTTCTTGTTGGCATAGGTTCGTCCCACCACGATGGCACGGGCTAAACACATCTGGTCTTGAGGGTTGTTAATTCGGACGAGACTTGTTCTGGTGTTGCGAAGGTCGTCCACCAATAACATGTTTTTGCGTCCAGTCCCTTGAGGAGGAGAGACGTGGGTCATGTCCAGTGTGTCTTTTCCATCAGTGATGTCAAACTGGTCATTAGATTCTTGCACGTGTTGAATCTTGTCCATGACTTTGGAAGCGGTCAATTCTGCAGGGGTGCTAAACTCGATCCAAACAGGGGATTTCAAACCGTCGTGTTGTATGGAAAGTCTCAAGCGATCGGTTTCTTTGGGTTGACATTTTCGCTTGAGTGCGGTGAGCAAAGAATCCCACACCCCAGTGATGAACACTTCTGCTTTCTCTAACGGCACTTAAGCCTTGAAATCTTTAAACTTCACCGTGTATTTGTAAGCCGTGGTTCTAAATTTTCTAGAGGAGCGTTTTTCCGTCTGTCGAATGGAATAGTATTTTTCAGGGTTGACTAAGGGTGGCGAACTTGGTTTAAAGGGTTCAAATTCTGGTTCACTCATGTCCTCTTCAAAATCACTGGCATGAATTTGTGCCAAGACTTCAGCTCTGGTACGAGGCGATAGATCACGATTCTGCCTCTTACTTTCTTCTTCTTCTTTCTTCTCGAATGAATAGGATCGTTTCATCTTGAGTGAAAAACGTCAAATGACTCAAGTTTAAACACCATGGACTAATTTATAGTAATGGCAGACCAGCGTATATAAAAGGGTGTGTGTCTTGTCCTTTCACTATTCATTTCACTCTCTAACCGAGCACAACGATGGAAGAGACTAGCCAAATCGAAAGTTTCATCAGAGCTTTGCGAGCGGTCATTAGAAAATTCTCTTCAGACCAGCCCACGGACTAATCTCCTTCCTTTCGAGATAAAAGTCAAGATACTTGCTATATCTGTCAGAAGAAAGGGCATTGGTCTTCAGAGTGTCCAGACCGTCAAAATAAAAAAGGGGCTAGAAAAGACAAAAGTAAAGATACCTGTTATTACTGTCAAGAAAAAGGACATTGGTCTCCAGATTGCCCAAAAAAGAAACAAGAGGAGTCAGAAGAAAAGAGGGATTCTTCAGAAGAAGAGAGGGATTCTTCAGAGGAAGAGAGGGATTCTTCAGAGGAAGAAGAGGAAGAAAGAAGACAATTCTATTTAGAAGAGGGAAAGAAAAAGAAACAGGAGAAGAAAAGAAGAAGGGAAGAAAGTGAGGAGGAAGAAGAGGAAAAGACGGTGAAGAAATTTAAAAAACAGAGAGAGTAAACAATGAGACAGAAGAAGTTAATGAACTTTTTAAAGTGTTCTGTTGTGAATTGTGAATTGGATTGTAACAATGGATAAAAGAATAAATTAATTATATAAGGTAAGTGTCTTTGAGTTTTGATTTTAAAATAAGAACGTACACTCACGCACTCATACACAAACACGTACTATAGGGTAAAATGTTTTTTTTTAGTTATTGGGAAATTAAACTGTATCGCTTTTCAAGAAATGTGGGTGGCCCTGAAAAGGTCCTTTTTTTGTTGTAGGGGTAAGTTTAAGCTATCAACTTTAACTGTCTTAAGCCTTTGCCACGGCCAAGGCCTACTTCTGGACTGCGTAATGTTGATGATGATGATGATTGGGTTGAAATCACTAAGGGTGGTACGGTAGGCTTAGTCACAGGGTTGACGTGTTTAGCTCGGGAAGGTCGTATTCTCTTCGGTCGTAATAAAGAAGTCTGATACATTTGTCTCAGACTTCTTAACTCCGCTAAAATGTCCAACAGTACCGTGACCGTTTGATTTTCACCCTCTTGTTTCTTTGCTGCTACTTCTTCTTGTTGTTGTTTTTTTCTTACCTCTTCTTCTGGCTGTTGTTGCTGTAGGAAGAAAGCTTGTTCCGCTTCCTTTTGTCGTTGTATAAATTTCTCCAATTCTTCTTTCTGTCTCTGTCTAAAATTCTCCACTTGCGGTAATGAAGAAGGTAACGAAGGTTCCGGAACAAATTCTTGCGAAGTAAGAAAATCCTCAAAATCCCAATTTACCTCTTCTGAAAGTAAGTCCGGGTTCCCTTGGGCGGTCTCCCCTGCTGGTGCACCCCAATGGATCGTTTTCTGAGTTTCCGTCATGTTGAATCACTGTCGCATCGATTGACTGCACACAGGCGCTAGCGAATCTATATAGACCACGTGACGTCACAAACTGCTCTCTTTGGATTGGATGCGGGCTGACTGAATTTTGTAACGCGTGTTCGGATTGGTGAATGAACTCAATCCGTTTCAATCCTTCCTCTACCTATAAATAAGCGCAGTTCACTGCATTGATTCACCTGTTCCCACCGCCTCAAGATGTGGACCACAGTTGAATCATCCACCCTTGTGTCTTCAATGATGTTTAGCACGGACATGCTCATGTATGTCCGGTCCAAGTGGACTGTTGTTGATAGGACAGATACTAGTCTATGGATGAGAAGAGTTTACATAGAAAGACAAGGATGTCTCAAGAGCGTACTTGTGTATGGACCTGCAGTTAGAAGGAGTTTAAGAAGAAGAAGAAGATGTGACAGATGCCATCTATGTTAATATTAATATTAATATTAACATAAACCCAAAGTCCCTTTTCAGGGCCACCCACATTTCTCGAAAAGAGAATGACTTTCAATTGCCTACCCCTTTTTTATTTTTTTTTAATTTTTTTTTTAAAAAAAAAATCCCATGTTCAATTTCCCTTGACGCTATACAGTCCCACCCTGTTTAAATTCCTTTGTCGCTCAACAGTCCCACGATTTTTCTCCATGTTCATTTCCCTTGTCGCCAGATATATATATATATATATATATATATATATATATATATATATATATATATATATATATACTCCGCAAAATCAATGCTACTTTCACATGAAACATGTTAATAATCGAAAATAGTCAACTGAATTCATTAAAATAAAAGCCATTTATCTCTAACAAATTTAAAGTAAACATACCGAAGGATTCTCGAGAGACCTGCGTAGTTTTGTTTATCAAATATTGCAAACAAAGCAATCTACCTCGTTATTTTAAATTGTATTGCGCCATTGACAACACAGTGCGAAATTTAATTCAGTGCTTTATGTAAGGATATTGTACTGGTATTGTAATTGGTGCTGTTTTGGTGATCTGAAAATAAACATTGGCTTCCACGGAGGTCATGGGAACAGATTGATTGGTATTTATAAAAGCGACTGTGCTTATCAACGTATGTGCCTTTCAAATATTTTGTAACTAAAGAATCATAAACTATGCCTTTGCCTTCCTTCAGGGGGATATTGTTTTTCTACGTCAATACCGGATATAGTTCTGCGTGTGATACCAAAACATGATATTGTAACGAGTGGCGACGCCACGAGCACCCCACCCCCACCCCTGTTTGTAAATTCACCACCCTTTCATAGCCTGATCATATCAATACACGTGACTTAAGAAAGCGGTAGGATTAGGTGACAAAATCTGTCACAGTAACTTACATTTTTGTCATATCGGAATTTATTTTACCCCATCTGAGAACAATGTAAGTCCGACTGAGCAATTCATCACAACAAGTTTTTATCGTTGTTATCATGGAAGTAAGGGGGAATAGCTTCAGCGAGACGCTAACGGCATATGGTAAAATTTCATTATCAATGATTAATTTCCATATCTGAAACGTAAGTTTCTTTCTATTTATTTGTTCTAGCTCACAAGGGACTCTTTTATGTTGCTGCAGGTACAGCTATTTTAGGCGCACAAAATCAAGTGTCGAATATAAGTCTAATATTTTTACATGTGAAAATATCACAATATGAAATATATATGAAAATTCGTTCGCCACTGAGTTTCTATA
This sequence comes from Sinohyriopsis cumingii, assembly GCA_028554795.2. Lineage (NCBI taxonomy): Eukaryota > Metazoa > Mollusca > Bivalvia > Unionida > Unionidae > Sinohyriopsis > Sinohyriopsis cumingii. The sequence goes on along the minus strand of CM068824.1, from coordinate 187,966,926 downwards.
TTTCACACTAAAGTACATACACTTAGCGATTTTAGGGGTGAAACAGGAACATATTAATTTGCTAGTCAACATATAGGTATCTTTTCTCATGTTCAATTTGTACTGCTATATAGTCCACTCGAATATTCCAGTAGTTTTTACTGCAGTCGAATTGTGCTTTTGTTTTTTCATTTGCATTTGCATGTGCATGTTGAATTAATCCTGGAAAACTGAATAGATATAAATTATCAGATCATTAGAGATCAGGAAAGGTTGAGGTTGGAAAGTAGTATATGGGGTCACCATAGCATCAAGGGGACTTACCATGCAAAAACAGTCGATGCACTCTGGCGTCAAGGGGAATTTAACATGGGAAATTTTAACATGGATGGAACTGTAGAGCGTCAAGGGGAATTGAACATGGAAATTGAACAGGACCGGTACTTTAACGTCAATGGGACTTTAACGTTAAAATATGGGGTTTGCACTTTGTCGTCAATGGAAATTGAACATGGGAATGTCACCTGGATGTCAATGGGAATTGAACTTTGGGTGACGTCATGAGGTTTATAGGGTCAAAACATTTTATAGGGATTTTAATGTATTTGTAAGGACAAAGGGTAGATAGGGACAAACATACAAATACACATTTAAACACACAGCAAAGACGACAGAAATGTTCTAAAACAAACCTCACAGAGAGAATAGAGGCTCAAAAAAGAAAAGTCTATTGTATGGGTTCAAAACATTTATTCAAGTATATACATGGGCTCTCTGGCCTGTGCTTTGGTCTAAGCACTATCCATGTAATACATAAACATTTCTACATCAAACAAACCTATTTACTAGTTATTTAGTTCTTGGCTCTAGTAAACCTGTTTACATTTAATGTTCATTTATAAGAAAAAGCTAACACAAAACAAGTAACATGCAATCAAATAGGACAAAGTTCATGTTTCTCTCTCTCTGTTCGTCTCACACGTTGTTAAAAATCTGGTCAGCTAGCACTTGTGTCCCAGCGTAGATATTTCCCATCACTTAATCCGTTTCATTCATAAATCGGCTGTTATATCCATCGTGCTAGGTACACTTATCAGTAAGCATATCAAGTGCAGTCATCGTAAACTTCCCATGGAGGTACAATGTATACCATATGAATGGTTACTTTTCCTTCGTTGATGTCAAATTTTCCTCTCATCGAGTGCACGTCTTCAATAGCCCTCAAAAGTTTGGACGAAGTTATTTCTGCAGGTGTGCTAAATCCGAGACATACAGGTGAGTTCAAACTGTCGCGATACATAGATAGGCTCAAACGACCTCGATCTTTGACTTGGCAATGACATTTGAGTTCCTCTAACAGTGAGTCAAGTAGGTCCGTAATGAAACCTGCTACTTCCTCGGCTGAAATGTCAGACGCGAAGTCTCTAAATTTCACCGTGTAGGTGTAAGTTGTCGTTCTAAATTTTCTTGAGGTCGCTGTCTGAGTCATTTGGATGCTAAAATACTCATGTAGGTCTACTGAATCCTTTCCCTTCTTGGACGCACTTTGCTGTGACGGTATGGTAGTGAAAGAGGTCAGTGATGTTTGTTCCTTCTCTTTTTCATCTGCGTAGAGTGATTCATCTTTCTCGTTGCTTGTCCTCGCAATGAAGTGTCGTTCTTGGAAGTCTTCCCTTTTTATACTGGGTGATATCAGTATGTCCATAAGGTAAAGTTTTGTGGTCTGGAAGTTTCACTGGTTGCACGTAATTTGTCATGGCGTTAGTACATAAATAACTAAGATGTGTTACTGCATTGGTGATGTGATAGTGAGGCAAAGAATCACACCCGAGTTTCTCGTTGGACTTGAGTCTTACGCTCTATACTTGCTGTTTGAAGGGATTCATTTTTTCTCAATTGGTCTTAGTAGTGACAATGAACTGTTGGTCTTGGACGTTGTCCTTTTTTATATGCTGACCAATATTGATGTGACCGTACGGCAAAGTAAAGTGGTTGGGAAGTCGCACTCGCTTCTGGTACACGATTTGATAGACTTTTTCCAAGGGTCGACTGACGATGTGGTGAGTGGGTAAACGTACAATCTTGTTCGGCTGGTAGGTGGTCACTTTAAAGTTTGCATCCTCTCCAGACTGCAAGGCTTCTTTCAATACGCCAAAGTTGACCACGCGACTGGTACGATAATTCAGAGTCAATCCTTTCACTTTACACTCTGTGTGCAGTTCTCTTTGTGGGTCCCGGTATTCGTAGCCGTAATTTTTAGGACCGCCACTCGCGAAACTTAGAATCTTGTCGTCAGGATGTTCGTCTGTCCAGGCTCCTAAACGGTCTTCGATGTTAGGGTGTTGCTGACCCGGTCGATCGATATAGATGCAACTGTCCGTGTCAAAGTACAGGACGCGATTCCCTAACAGTTCTAAAGCTTCGTACAATTCTAAGCGAGCATGAGCTGTCACGTAAGCCGCAATGATGACATTTCCAAATGGGTCGGCTTGTACAAAGTCCAGATCTTCTTCGTAATTGACCAAGATCAAATCCTCGCGAACGACGTCCACGTGTTTGATGAATTTGGTTTTGTCGTGAATCATCTGGAAGTAGCGGGAAGGTTCTGTCAAATATTCCGTCTTGGGTAAACACGGTCGTTGTGCCATTTTTCCCCACAAGCAATTTAACATCACTTTGGCAAACGATCGCCTGCCTTCGTTTTTCTCTATGTGGTCTAAAGTGATGCCTTATATAAATCAAAAGTGATGCCTTATATAAATCAAAACTACAATGAGAGAGAGAGAGAGAGAGAGAGAGAGAGAGAGAGAGAGAGAGAGAGAGATCATGTATTCCTACTTGAAAAATATGACGACACGTACGTTTGTTTTTATGGCACATTTTCCTTATGAAAGTTTCAAAGAAACACTCATTCCACTTACATAAGATAAGATAAGAATTCTTTATTTCAGACTACATAGTCTATACATCTAAATTAAAATATAGATATAAAGTAAAATCATTGAAAACATAAAAGAACATATAGAACATAACACAATCACATCCATAGAAAAAATACACCCTTTACAAAAAATATCACAAGAGTGAACTGAAGACGCATGTAATTAAAGAGTGACCACAGAAAAGTACATCCAAACAAGTCGTGCTATATTTCGTAACATGACTAACATAATTTCCATGAGCCGCTCATGGCGTGATCATTTGTGTTTTAGTTTTATTGTTTGTGAAGTGACTAATGGTCAGGTACAGAAGAAACGTGTCTGATCATCTCACGGTGCGAATAACAAGTGAAACCAATTTGAAGCTAAGGCGGTGGAAAATATCGACTGACCAATGAAGTCACTTACAATGTGTAACACATTGTTTGGTTGTAAATTCAGGGCAAGTAGAGTAGCGACCAGCCGCAGAATACAAAAACACGTCCGATCTTGTCGCTGTGCAAAAAGGTACTGAAGTCAATTCGAAGCGAAAGCGGTAAGAAAATAAGAATAGCCAATGAAATCGTTTATGATGAGTGATGCATTGGGGTTTTATTAAAGGTAGTGTGACAAAATAATACCAACGCAAGTGTGCTATTACCATTGCAGTGCAGACAGATTGGAGTGTAAACGTACAAACCCTTTGTTGCGTATTGTACCATTTCTTCTTGCCACGTCAAATATTAAACGGCAGTAGTGAATGGGGTCACCCTAGGGACAATGGGACTTAGCATTAAAAACACCCCTGGGTCACTCTAGGGACAATGGAAATTTAACATGGAGAAAAACGCTGGGTCACTCTAGGGACAATGGAAATTTAACATGGAGACAAACGGTGGGTCACTCTAGGGACAATGGGAATTTAACATAGAGTTTGGGCTTGTCTAGGGACAAGGGAAATTAACATGAGGAATAGAGTTTGGACTTGTCTAGGGAGAAGGGGAATGGAACAGGGGACTATAGTGTGGGTCTGTCTAGGGACAATGGAAATTTAACATGGGGAATAGATCGTGAGACTGTTTAGGGACAATGGGAAATTTAACATGGGGAATAGATCGTGGGACTGTCTAGGGACAATGGGAAATTTAACATTACGGAAACCCCTGGGGGATATAGCCTCAAGGGAATTTAACATATGGAAATTGAACATGGTGGATCTGTATAGCGTCAAGGGGAATTGAACATGGTGGGACTATCTAGGGACAATGATGGTAGAGGGTCAAACACAACAGAGACAGAAACATACATACAATAGTACAAGCGTGGGATTTATATATAAAGCATTACGAAGACCTGAAATCTTGCTGGGGTGTTCAAAAATTTGCATAATTGTAATGATGCTATAAATAGCTATAATCAAGGAAATGCTCAGCGACAAAATGGATGTGACTAAAAGTAACGTTAAAATGACGAAATTGTCCCAGAATTTAAAGGAAAATAAACATATCCCCGAAAATTAAGTTACAATGGTTTAGACTAAAATGGATAAAATTAGTAACTACTTACAATATCAACTTCTGTGACGATCGTGGATAAATACCTATGTATCTATAATCAGCTGAAATTCCTATGAAATCCCACTATCCATTTATAGCTCCAACTTGTGGGTTTTTCCTTTGGAAAATCCCACTATCTTTTTATAGCCTCAGCTTGAGTGACGTTCCTGTTTATGAATTCTAGTACATATGTATAGCTACAAAATGTGGAAATCCCCAAGTCGATATTTATAGTCTCAAAATTTCCAGCGTCAGTGACGTCACTGTACTGAACACTAGGGGATAAATGGCAACAGTGTTGCAAGTGGCTGACCTGAATACGCGCTACTGTAGGTAGGTAGGTAGAGTGTATCTGATAGGGATAAAGTGAGTTTTATAGGGACAAACAGAGACCAACACACACACACACACACAGACAACATACGCGAGCAGACTCAGACACACACACACACACACACACACACACACACACAGAGGGAAGAGGAAAAAACAAACCCCAAATATACTATCCACACTTGGGAGGAAAAAAAAACAACCAAATATACGATCTACACAACGTACGCGAACACACACACACACACACACACACACACACACACTATAAAATTGATAAAATTAGTAACTACTTACAATATCAACTTCTGTGACGATCGTGGATAAATCCCTATGTATCTATAATCAGCTGAAATTCCTATGAAATCCCACTATCTATTTATAGCTCCAACATGTGGGTTTTTCCTTTGGAAAATCCCACTATCTTTTTATAGCCTCAGCTTGAGTGACGTTCCTGTTTATGAATTCTAGTATATATGTATAGCTACAAAATGTGGAAATCCCCAAGTCGATATTTATAGTCTCAAAATTTCCAGCGTCAGTGACGTCACTGTACTGAACACTAGGGGATAAATGGCAACAGTGTTGCAAGTGGCTGACCTGAATACGCGCTACTGTAGGTAGGTAGGTAGAGTGTATCTGATAGGGATAAAGTGAGTTTTATAGGGACAAACAGAGACCAATACACACAACATACGCGCGCAGACACACGCACACACAACACACACACACACACACACACACACACACAGGGAAGAGGAAAAAACAAACCCCAAATATACTATCAACACAGAGGGGAGATAATACAAACCCCAAATAAACTATCCACACAAACGTACGCGAACGCATCCAAACCCCAAATATACTATCCACACAAGGTCGCTAACGCATACAAACCCCAAATATACTATCCACACTCGGGAGGAAGAAAAAGAAAAACAACCAAATATACGATCTACACAACGTACGCTAACACACACACACACACACACACACACACACACACACACACACACGCGCGCACACCACAGAGGGAAGAAGAAAACCATTATACACTATCCACACGAAGTGAAGAAATAACCCTTTATATATATACTATCAACAGAGAGTGAAGAAAATAACCCATTATATTCCATCAACACAGAGTGAAGAAGAAAAAGTTTTTTGAAAGCACCTAAGCCCTCACCTGCAATGACCAACTCTGCCAAACACCTACACCCCACCCCCACCCCCACTCCCAACACTACAAAACCCATTTAACCCGTTATTTTATGGCATCAGTGTGTGCTTTAGGAAACATCAAGACACAAAATGATGGACGAATAGACTGACTATTGTTTACGGACTTGCATGCCTAAAGAGCGTGCGTGAAGGAAAACATCCTTCCATTTCAATTCTAACTAAAACATGATCCAGAGGGATAGAGAGAGGTGAAAGAGCACAATTTCATAAAGTGTGAGTAAAAACAAAACACGCCATCCTTATTATACAATGTCAAGACCAAGAGACACTTACGTTTTCTTTCTGGTCTATTCTCTTTTAGAAGGTAGTATGAAATTTCACATCAGGGCCAACGCATCGGCTCACATTGTCAATCCCTCTTCTCTGTTTCGTCTTGTTTCTGTTTCTTCTCTTTTCTCGTAGGGCACTCTGAATTCCAGTGTCCTTTCTCCTGACAACGATATTAGGTATCTTGACTTTTGTCTCTCTTTCTTAGACGAAGCAGGTATTTTGGAGACAAATACCCATTTACCTTTGCAGATATAGCAAACTTCATTAGCACACACTTTCGTATGACTCTCATCAAATCAACGACCAAAAGAGTAAGTTTTGTTGCCACTTTCGCCTGTGAATTATGCCTTCGTATGACTTTTAGCAAATATTTGACCAGCAGGTCGATCTCTGCTGACTCTTCCATCTTTTTGATCGTTTGAGAGTGGAATGAATACTCTGACGCTAAGACACTCTCCTTATATAAAGGAAATGCTGTGTATGAAACCTAGTCAAATCTAATTTTGCAATAAGATGAAACGATTTCATTGAGGAAGTAAAAGGCAATGATGTACCGTATCGCCTCACACAGAACCTGAAGTGTTAGCTCAGATCCGTGTCAGCGATTTCGAAGACGACATAACTGAGCTTTCATCAATGCTCTCCATTTATGCCACAAAACCACGAGTCCTGATTCACGCCAAAAGAAATTTCGTTCGGTCCATAAAAAAGAGTGTTACATCTGAGAAACGCAAAAACGAACTTCCAGGAAACTGAGAACGACGGCTTACACCTACAACGTGAAATGTATGAGTTCAAGTAGTGCGTAAAACTTAGTCAAATTAAATTTTTATAGTCAAGACGAAACGATCTCTTTTCGAAGAAGAAAGCAGACACCAAGCGACAATGGCGATCCGTGTCACACAACACTTTTCAAAATGTATATGATCAGAGGTTTGTTCTAGCGATCTGCACGGTTAAATTAAATGTTGATGTATTTTGTAATAAGACGGACACAATGTCCATGGGATCGCCCATGGAACCATTGTTCGTGCATTAGTTTAATTTTTTAAAATATTTTTTTATATAAATCGCCTATAGGATAGACCCAGTAAAGCATGGCCATTCTCGTCACTGTGTGAATAGCTACTCAAGTCAATTCGAAGTGAACGCGGTAAGAAAATAAGTATAGCCAATGAAATGGCTTACAACGGGTGATGCATTGTTTTGTTCTAGGACTGTGTGGCATAATAATCCCTATGTTCTTGCGTTGTTACCATTACAGTGCAGACAGACTGAAATGTGAACTTACAAGCCCTCTTTGTGTGTGTTGTACCATTTCTTCTTACCACATCAAAATACTGAGCGTCACAGTATTGGTTCGCGTTTTCAAGCTGACCATTTTTTTATATCTCACTTAAACATTTTAACATAAACACACACACATCGGTAAAGTCAGAACAGATGTGTTACAGTATTGAGGGGCATGTTATCTTTTTTTTTTCAAACTAATAAATTTGGGGTTTGTATGAAGTAAAGAACCGAAAGTACAGTGAAACTCAAGGATGATGACCCAATCTGTCTGTCTATTGATGCGTGTATTTACTTAAGAAGAAATATGACCTCTAAAACACAAAGAGATACGGCAAGCATGATTAGAATGAACATAACGATGTTTTCCTTCACGCCCGTGTAATTTAGAGCTTCAATCCTCTTTGAAGACAAACTTGGTCTCCTTTTGTAGGGCTTGAAATAATAAAAAACCTGAAAAAACACTAGAAAGCCTTAAATCTTCTATCAAAAAGAAATGCATAAAAAAATTAAAGATTAACGATAACTAACCAATGAAACCGAATTTAACAAAGGCAGTGACATGTGAAGAAATGGCTCTCACTTTGGAAAGGTAGGCGAACGTACTCTGTCAATGCACCATCAACTTGAAAAGAAATTATAAACAGAGAGAAACCTGAATTCAGAATTCAGTTTTTTTTTTCTTCAAAATTGTTTCGTTTCTTTTTTCTTTTCTTTTGGAACAAATCTAAGCACTAATATAGAGTGGAAAAGGGAAAATGCACATACAAGCTTTGATATTTCTGAAAAAAATGAGGGGATATTCCTAACGTTCATAATCACCTATATATGCTTGGACTTGTCTGTGACTTATCCACAAAACAAGATGTACATATTTCTGGTCAAGCTGCAAGTGTGTGCGTGTTTTTGAAAATGGTAAAAATTGGATATACAATTTTCTCGTGACACTTATAAAGTGAAGAGTCTGTGCAAGTGTCAAAAGCCAAAGTCATATAAGTTTTGTATTTTGTACGGCTTGTAAAGATTTCCACTTTAGAAAATGTGAAGTATCACAAGTTATTATCACAAACAGAAGTGGAACATAGGGGCTTGCAAGAAAGAAAATAACCCAGACAGTTGGTGTCATCAAGAGTGCTAGAGACGGTACCCGAACTTGCTTGCTTGCTTACTTGAATTAAAGTGATTTTCGCTCTAATGGAGCATATATCACTGGTTTAATAACGCACCGCGTGATTTTTAATTACTCCTGGGGAAGGAAAGAGAGCCTCATCCCCAGGCTTTTATGTACTCACAGACTACTTTTAAATTTAGCCACTCAGGTGTAGGACTAACTAGTCCTTAACAACCTGACTGAAAGGCTTTAAACATGAGTGGGAATAGTCTCACCACACACTCATTTTTCTGTCCGAGCGTGGTAAAGGAGGAAAAAAGGTGCTCAAAAAGACAGCCATGGGTGTTAAGTACTCAACAGAACGCTAGCCCGTACTTATTTCAAATCAAGTCCCGTTTTTGCTAATAGACAATAAAAAGTACCAATAACATAGATGGCATCTGTCACATCTTCTTCTTCTTCTTAAACTCCTTCTAACTGCAGGTCCATACACAAGTACCCTCTTGAGACATCCTTGTCTTTCTATGTAAACTCTTCTCATCCATAGACTAGTATCTGTCCTATCAACAACAGTCCACTTGGACCGAACATACATGAGCATGTCCGTGCTAAACATCATTGAAGACACAAGGGTGGATGATTCAACTGTGTGTTTAAATGTGTATTTGTATGTTTGTCCCTATCTACCCTTTGTCCTTACAAATACATTAAAATCCCTATAAAATGTTTTGACCCTATAAACCTCATGACGTCACCCAAAGTTCAATTCCCATTGACATCCAGGTGACATTCCCATGTTCAATTTCCATTGACGACAAAGTGCAAACCCCATATTTTAACGTTAAAGTCCCATTGACGTTAAAGTACCGGTCCTGTTCAATTTCCATGTTCAATTCCCCTTGACGCTCTACAGTTCCATCCATGTTAAAATTTCCCATGTTAAATTCCCCTTGACGCCAGAGTGCATCGACTGTTTTTGCATGGTAAGTCCCCTTGACGCTAGGGTGACCCCATATACTACTTTGGAATCTGTTCCATTAAATGACATCATTTTGCTTATTGCACAGTATAAACGTTTAGCAATTGTGCTATATTTTTACCGTTCAATAAATACGATATACACGTCACCGTTCTGAAGTAAGATCAACAGTAGAGTCCCTTTGATTAAAATGAAAAGTTTATTGTTAAAAGGAATCATCAATGATCATAACCTATAGGAGGGGTACTGCGAATGTTCTGAATATTTTGTTTTAACATTTTTGTTTGTTGATTCTGTCAATTCCTTTAATGCCAAACTATAGACAAAATTATGTTATAACATTTTTGTTTGTTGATTCTGTCAATTCCTTTAATGCCAAACTATAGACAAAATTATGTTGTAACATTTTTGTTTGTTGATTCTGTCAATTCCTTTAATGCCAAACTATAGACAAAATTATGTTACAACATTTTTGTTTGTTGACTCTGTCAATTCCTTTAATGCCAAACTAAAATTATGTTTTTAAAATGATCTAAATATGTATATGCAGTGAGCAGGACACCTGTGGACATTTGTGTGATGTAGCTTAGTTAAACAGCAGTGACGTAAAAATGGCGTTGTAGGAGTAACCATTCTTGCAGTGAGAGAAGAGCATACTGTAAAATACGGACGGTCGTATGGTACTGTCTGACTGATATCATAGCCCACTTAGAAAACGTTTACGGTCCTGTCTGACTGATATCATAGCCCACTTAGAAAACGTTTACGGTCCTGTCTGACTGATATCATAGCCCACTTATAAAAAGTTTATGGCACTGTCTGACTGATATCATAGCCCACTTAGAAAAAGTTTATGGCACTGTCTGACTGATATCATAGCCCACTTAGAAAAAGTTTATGGTACTGTCTGATTGATATCATAGCCCACTTAGAAAACGTTTATGGTACTGTCTGACTGATATCATAGCCCACTTATAAAACGTTTATGGCACTGTCTGACTGATATCATAGCCCACTTTGAAAAAGTTTACGGTACTGTCTGACTGATATCATAGCCCACTTAGAAAAAGTTTACGGTAAAATATTCTCTGTCGTGTCCTATACTTTAATGTGGTTTCCTCGTTTTAAGGAGACTCACGAATCTACCGAGGAAGGGGGATGTTCTGAAAGATCGCAGTCTGCAATTGGTGAGGGAGAAGTGGCTGCTGTAAAGGGGCCACTGATTTTATTGCGCCATCGCTCGGTAACATGATGGGGTTCAAGTTTTTTTATTATTATGTTGTTGAAAATAAAATGACCTCAGAGGTCAATATTTATATTGCCCCAGCATACTATTCTTATGCTCAATAACGCTGATGAAAATTTAACTTACATAATGTTATCGTAACAAATTATTTAATAAATCACGTAAATTATTTGTATTGGTAACTCGATGAACCCTTTTGAAGTTATTAAACATTTAAACATTTCTTGTGAAAGTAAGCAATTCTGTTAAAATCCTAAAACTCTCGTTAAATCTTAAACTAATAATTTATTTACTGTTTTCAAGTTCATATATCATTATTCTACGTAGCAATATTATCTAAAATATTATATTTTTTCAGCTTGTGCTTTTTTTTCTCCAAAAGTTGACAAATATACCCACCTAATGTTGAGGTTTCTAATACAATATGCTGTAAGGCTAGAAGAGCCATCAAAATCTACATTTCTCCTATGCCTCACATTTTATAAATTTCTCATTTAGAAACTATGGAAAAAAGATGATAGCTTAGCTTTCTAACAGATACTTTGTGTTGATCTGTCTGATCGGCTTGACACTTTGTTGACTAAGTTGTTTTATGTGACAAAAAGGTATTACGTTTTACACGTGCTTCATTTTCTTATCTTTTTGCAAGTTAATTACAAGCACATATGTATTTTGAAACGGTAGATGGTAAAAAAGTTCCTCGTCAGGATATTGTGCTAAGCATTGGATGGATTGAGCATAATAAAGGATATTCTGAAAATTAGAATTTTGCTTGGAAGATTTTGTTATTCCTGCCACTAGACTGGTTGCAATGAAATTCTTTTAGGCGATATTCTCGATGTGGATCAGCAATAAGAAATAATTTTAATATTGACCCTATTCGTAATATAACCAATCAGAAGCTGTTCATTCGGATATCTGATTGATTCGGTGTTGATCCATATTGCTCCCATCATTACACTGAGCTAATGTTATGATGAACGATGCACTTATCACAACTTAGCAGAGCAAAATTTATTCAATATATTATTAAAGATATCGTTTAATGACTACATTATGAGTTCAGACCCTACATCGAGGATAACGTGCAAGTAAGTCGAATATTTCCACCTACCGCAAACTGAAGTCTTACCGGCATGCTAAATATATGAATTGCCCTGCCTGGTTGAGTTTGATTGTTGGCATTCTACGTTATCTTTTAACATAGTCAATGCCCATAATACCCTTTCGTTGGGACGCAGCTGAATATTAATTAGGCCTTAGCTGAGAGTAGTTGTAAGTTTTCGGGATCATTCTTCATCATAGTTGAATCCCCCAAATTTTTAACATATACAGTTTCATATCAACAAATAATGTCTTTTAGCGTTTTGTTTAAAGGGAATCAAGGTACCATAATAATTTACCCCCTTAGCTCTCGCATTATAAAGTCAACACATTGTAGATAATTCACATACTGTTTCTTGTCTATCACCTACTTGAATTGTAACGAAGGGATATTCTTATGAAAGCAGACTGTGATAATAACTGCTAATGGGAGCTTGTCAAATGGACTTTAATAAACATGTTCTCGCAATACATCAACACATGTTCACTGTGAACGCATTACTATTTTCTGAAAGCATACTTATAAAATGTTGTACATATTAGCAAACTGACAAACGATTTTGTTTGTCTTTCTCTAGTTTCATTTGTGGTTAAGAAATAAAATTAGCGACAATATGAATTACATGCGAAATTAATTCCGGGAATAACTTTTTCTTAAAGAATTAAGCCTGTACAAAAATACTAAACTCTGGAACCAAGGTCTTCGGGTATGATTGTATTGCAACCAAATGCCGTGAACGCCATGGCGTTGATGGGACTGTGACTATTATCAAAATTGTATGCCATTCTGTATGGGTCATTGTATTATTTGCCCTATTCACTTTCATTTCTGCATAATAAATGTCTTCATTATTACTGCATTAAAACCAAATTTTGTATGCTGGTTGACCTGATATTGCTAAGACAACTGCTCAGTTCCATTGCTGACATAATGTGCATAATCATTCCACATCGTCATCCATTAGCAGTTTGGCATATACGGCCATCAATGTCCAACTGATTATATCTATGTGCAGTATAACATATTCGTTCCTGTCAAACACCCATATTAAACGTTCCCTTTGTTCTATGCCAACGCGGTATTTAAAATGTCAAATAAACTTTTATTTCGCCTCAATTTTATATGTGCACACGTTTTGTTCTGTGGTTAAAACTTACATAGTCAAGGTGGTCTCCCTTTGTTAAGTATGATATTTAGGTCCCTCTGATCTTTCACAAACCGAAATATTTATTAAATGAATCTTTAATTTGTTCCTATGATTCTGTTTAAAACATGCATACTCATATGTATCAAATAATTTCTAATTTAAAACACATTAAATTTGGCTTCTAAACATTTTTATGGCATGTGTGCATCGATTATGCAAGTCTAGATTTTGATCACATAAGAATTAACAATAATATTTGTATTTGTTGGTGGAGGAAAGCAAAAGTAAAAAGTATATTTCTAAAGTTTTTCTCTTCATGGCAATGCTATACACTACAAATGAGTTTTTGAAGGTTGTTTCAAGTTATGTTGATTCCATTAATAATCTAATTGTCAAATACGCAATCTAAGCATATGTACATGATGATGAGGTCACCACTCGTAAAATTTTGCTAATATGAACATGTCGCTGTACAAAATGTGCATGTTATGAGGTATTCACTCGAAAAATGTCTAATTTGAGCATTTTTGTTATTAGCAGGCTGCTCTGGGGCTCAAGAGCGATAATATAAATTAGTTTTAGTGTATGCGACAGTGTTTGAAAATCACCCACTGCGCCAGTTGCCCCTTGGTATATCTTGTTTTATAGCAACCCGATGTTTTTGCTATAAATTAAACGTAATGACGTTGTCATGACCTTTCTCTAAAGCTACATGGCAAATAGCGAGTGCATTCGTTTATTTGACTTAAATAAATAAACTATATCTCTATTTAAGTAATAACCTAACATTCCTGGATAAATACATTTTTAACTACACACTATATTTCTGTTTGTGTTCACTAATTTATGAAAAGAAATCAGCTATACAATAATGCACAGTAAACCACGCTATTAATGCAAATTTAGGTCCTCGCCAAGCTTAATGGTAAACATTGACTCCGACAACCTTCCGCTTACTTTCTATACACTCTTTTTTAAATTAAAAGTAATTTAAACAACAAATATATGATGAACATCTAACATTATTTTATACGTACAAAGTGGATGCATCCATTTCGTCGTAGTTTACTTACTTTCGTTTTGGCTATTTTCTCTCCTATGCACAACGGCTGACAGGTATTGATCATCCGTTTGTATCTAGTTCTTCGATCGGCATATGTTTCAACAATTTGCTTCATTTGATGTAGCCTAGCTTTGTCAATACACAATCTGTGATATCGTGCTTATAAGCAATGTAGTTTTCTTCTATTGTACATGCTACGCAAAATATGTAAATTATTTCCCTGTTAATAGTCGTCAGAGCGTATTTCGTCGAGTAATTATATTTATTGGTCAAGAAATATTTCCATATCAATCCAAGAAATGTTAATTCACATATGCATGCCTACAAGCGTAAAATCATATTAGTTGAGTTTAGCTATACTGACTGGATAAATGTCTTAAAATGCTAATCATCTAACACAGTAACGTAATTTGTTATATAATATGTCGACTGGAATATAATTTTCACTTTTAACGCGATGAACCTTCACGTCAAATAAACGTATGTTAAAAATCTAGATGTTAAAATATTACAGTGTCTTATTACTAGCATGTGAAATTCAATTTTATTCTACAACGGTCAACAACACATACACATAAGTAGTGTTAAGAGTTTCATTTTCTTTCGACTACATCATTGAAGATTAGTTCCACCAATGAATTTATATCCGAATTCTACGTTAGGAAGTGACTCTAATCAAGGAAATTTCCATACAAGACGTCCTTTCTCTAGCAAGTCCTTGCCTGGAGTATTTACAATTCAGGTTCCTATCCCTCATAAAAATCCTAAATCCATCTTCGTACAACATACGTAACACTTTCAAGTCCTCCGAACTCCCCCTCCCGTGCAATTCAATCTGCATCTGCTTCACAGAGCGTAGCGTTCCGGAGTGCACCATCTGAGGTATGGTAATCCATTCGGAACCTTCTATGTCAATTTTCAAAATGTCTATTGTTCTCTGAAAGAATAGCGATTGCAAAGAATCAAAAGATTAAATACGAGACAAAAACGTAGAAATAAACAGAATTAAAAACAGCCTTATAACATGACAGTGTACCTCAAATATGCTATGTATGTTAATGTAGGACCAGTTTATTATGGGGATAAAAATACACTAGGTTAGCCTGAAAAGCAGGTCTGACATCAATTATTAAATGGTGACACATTCCAAGGTTATATCATCTTGTCTGCAATAAATTTTGTTCTATGTTTGCAATACAGGCAGTACAATATAGAGGTCAAAAGGTGACGGTAACAAATAAAAGAACAATGGCGACTCAAAACTTTGTACTTTGTGATCATTTTTATCTAAATTGTAAATTTTGTGATGCTAATCAAAATAATCACAACGTTTCATTGGTGCAATGAGACATACAAATTAAGAATCATAGTTATTATTTGTATTTAGCAGTAATAGGTAATTACATATGTTATAAAATGTTGAGGTTGTAAAAACAGAATTATTAACAAACCGATAATACTTTTATCAGTTTTATCTGTTTTCACATGTGTAATAATACAATGTATATAATTTGTCCTATGCGATATTGACGCTAATTCAAGCGTTACAGATAACTTAAGTGCGCATTAATTTTCTTTTGGGATAATATATAGAACATATACCTCGGTGTGATTGAGATCGCGCCGTATTTGTTCTAAGGTTCTCATTTTCCACTGATCTGATAATACCTCATTTTCCACACCAAGGCCAGTCATGTAGAATGTTATATCCTTAGCATATGTGTATGTTTCATCTTTATCACGCATGCTGAAATGATATAAATATATTTAGATCTATATATTATATATTTCATAATGATATACTGAAATATATTAGTTTGTGAAAATTTATTTCGCCACACAACTTTTGGAACTACTTTCTTTACCCATTTAGAATTATAAATGTTCTTAAATATGTTATATCAAGTTGTTACGTATAAATAAATCAATAAAAGACTTAATAGGTAAACTCATAATTATCAAAGTCTGGCGATTAAAGAAGTTACACTCTGAAGTCTGTTCGATACAACCGCTCTGAGATGTTGTTGTAACAGCGCACACAACCCTAACAATTTTCACTGCATAAATCCGCGCGAGAAATGAGTTAACGAAATGATCATCTTTCATTTTAGTACGCAATGGTCATTACTTGGACAAGATACACAATGTGAAGGATTACATATATGAGATATATTCGTTAAACGTTGCTTTTCTAAAATTGTTCCTAAATGTATAGTAATGAAACCTCTAATCCCAGTCGCAAATAGTGGAGAACAATCTATACAAATCAACGGTTTTCCCCTAAAATATGTAACAAAAAGAAAATATACGCTGTATTTAGGATAATGTAAGGAAATATTTCATTCATGAAATGTAAACATTTTGTATTATCGCTCGCAACTGAGCTATTCGCGACAATATTTTACTCCCATTTTACGAATCTAAGGTCATGAACTTAGTAATATAAAAGATCGAAAACCAACACGTTTTGTAAAATTCGAAACACAATCTACTTCCCTAGAATACAAATTGAAATTTTCAAAACAAAGATCTTATTGCGTTGCAAATTAAATCCAAAATAGCTCAGTCCTAATGAATAAAGTTGTAATTAAATGTCACTGGTGTTCTAGATAAGAGTCATTACTGAAGGCTTAGATGTGCCTGTAGTCTTAAATGTACCAATGGATTTGTAGCCTGATGTATGACGAATTTACTAACAGTCTTCTGAGTAATCAAAATAATATAATCCAGTTGTTCTTGTCTGAATTCACTATATTTCTAAATGAATGTGTCTGCCCAAGAATATTATTGAAGACCGCTTTGCATATTTCCAGGGAATAAAAATTTGAGTAAATCTTTATCCAATTCAAATACTGAATAAACCAATCAAAATAATTGTGCTTCTAGATCTTACAGCAAGAACGAGAAAGCCCTCGAATAAACAAGATTATATCAAAATATAAAACAATACCGAAGTGATAGGTTGTTGTTGTTGTTGTTATAGGGTTTAACGTCATTTTTCAGCACACGATAGGCTATACATGGCGGACAGTATTAATGGTGGAGGAAGAACCCGGGAAAAACCCGGAAAGAACCACCGACCCACGAGAAGCTACTGGCAAGCTTATTCACAAACCCACATTGGATGAATCCGAGACTCGAACCAACGCAGACCAAGGTGAGATGGCAGTGATCCGTAACGGAGAGCGCTTTAGACCACTCGGCCACTCGGGACTTTAGACCACTCGGCCACTCGGGGTCCTGATAGGATGCAGAATACAAGTTAATCTCTAGTACAGTATGTTAAAAAAAATTATAATAAGAAAGTTGGTAAACATCAGATAGGCTATATATATATATATATATATATATATATATATAGTATAGTCGACATTCTACTGGAGACATAGACAATGTAATTCCAAATGATAAAGGGTTCCTCAGAGAAAATACTGCATTCAAAGAAAGTCGGGGACTTTGCACCAGGTTGGACTGCACTACTACTTTTAATTTACTTAGTACAATCAAGTTTTTTAATCACTGACCGCTTATGAATTCGCCTAAGCCTTGGCCTTTCCAATCGTATGTTTAATTTTTATAATTCCAAAAATACATTTAGTCGTTCTCTTATTTAACGATAGAGCGCAATGTTTCCAACAAAATGTTTAAATTGAATAAGAAATCACAATTTAACTTCCTCCAAAATAATGTTGGCAAAGTATCTATGCAATTTCACTAACCTACAATTGGCAATGGACAAAACTAGCCTTTGCCAGCTTAGCTAGGGGTTTCTATCCTCACATTCACGCCATTCCCTATTGTCCATATTATAGGAGCTTAGTGTAGCCGAAAATCAGAGAATAAATACGTCACCTACAGGATTTCAATCGGCTTTGCAAGTGTAATGAGTTCATGTTAAGACAAGAAATGCGATAAAATATTTGGATCTAAATTAAATACGAAAGCACTGTCAGAATTTCGTATCTGAGGCTTTGGTGAAATTAGTATTTTAGGACCAATTTTAGATTATGGAGTGTCATTTGCGTTCTAAACGTCTACAATGGTCCCAAAACAGTGCAAGCGCATTTGAGCAAAAATGTTTGGAGGCATGGACCCTCGTTGCAAAACAATATCCGAAAAGGTCGGCACTATGAAAGTGTCGCACTAAACTTTGTGCCTTTATAGCAAGGGCAGACACCAAGAAAAGACATTTTTTTTTTCAAGCGCATCAGCCACATCCCACACCAATAACAATTATTAATAGGTTATACGCCATTTTATCAAACGAAATTGCTGCCTTTGTAATTCACAGTATGTTACTATCAAATAGTTTTCTGAAATCTCAGCCATAATGTCAAGTATAAATAGCTAGTCTCCGAAAGCCGGTACATCTGTTATCTTTACCATCCTAACTCTTTTCCACAGAAACCTATAGATACCCAGAACTTCTAATTCCCTAACATCTGACAAATTCTTTGGGGATTCTGAATGCACCAGAGTACTAATTTCACCTAACGCAGGCATCTTGATTAACTCCTTCAACTACTAACGTTCTCAGTTAACAATAGTTACCATGACTTTTCATGCATAATTTCGCAGAAGCGGGGCCTCTCTGGAACAACAGACGTTTCCCAATGCAAAAGTTTTCGTTCAACTTGTAAACTACTGTTCTTTGATGAACGCAGGAAAATGAACAACCCAAACTCTCTTCATCCAAATCCTTGAAGAATGCAAGTTCCTTTGAGAAACTGACAACATACATTGGACGGTGGAGATAGAGGCTATATTCACGCAGCAGTGGTGCAGGTTTTATAGATTTGCAATCCAAACTCAGAACGCGTGCGGTAAATATTTCCCAAAGTCATCAAGGTTAAGTTTAAAAAGATCTCAAGTTTATGCCAGCACTGAACAATATAAATACTTTGAAAGGGAATAACAAAGAAGTTGAAAAGCATTTGTCTGTAAAATATCATTTCACCTATTTGACAACTAAAACAAACAAGATAAGCAGGCCCTTGAATCCAAATTCAAATTACAATGAGGATGGCAACCTTCTTATATACCGGAGGATATAAAGAACTTCATTTCTAACATTATAAATAAATTCATGGCTGACGTTTTCATTCATAATTCAAATCTCACTTGCATCGTAACTTAGGACGTGAAAAAATATATCCGAAAAAGAAATACTTGGTAATAAAGAGGGACGATAAGAGAAATGTTATCGTTGTCATAGACTGAGATTAGTACATTCTGGAAGCGGATAGAAAATGACATTATTTCGAGTATTATGATATTTCTTTCCAAAACCCAACTTAATCATGATATGCATTGGCTATTTACGTGTAAGGGGATGTTGGGACAACTTGAGTCCGAATAATTCAAGAACGAGGTATTTTTATTTTGTTCCTAAACTTCACAAGCTTCTGGAGAGTTTGAATATATCTGTGGGGCTCCTCCAGGTATACCATTGTTTCAGAAGCTTCAAGTGAGACTGGGCGTTTTGCTATAAATTTTATTTAAACTCTTTGGTTCCGAAACAATTTTATATTGTTATGAATATTTAATATGTTTTGTAATTAGATTTTTTTCTCCATGAATATATCATATGCATTAGTGTATTATGACATTGACCTTGTCTAAAATCAAATTCATTGTCTACCTGTGCAATATCTTTAAGTTTGGTAAGCAAATAATGCATAGCTATTTGCCATAAGGGTGTGGGTTAAATATTAGGATTATTATTTTGGTTTGAGTCAAGAACATTATGTTTACCATGTTCTTTATAATAACTTTTGTGACAGATTTTATTTTGTAAACAGCCAAGAGTGTTGTAGGATGAAAGGATACAATAAATAGACACAGTATTTCCTTAAAAATGCTAATTGTGATATAATTCAGGAGGAGGGGTTAATAATATATTTAACTTGAGAAAGTAGTCATTCCTGCAATAACATACGAAGCAGAAATCAGTCTTATTGTTGTATTAGTTGTTTCATTTCGGTGTAATTTAATTATTCAAATTCTATTCACTGGAAATACAATCTGCTCTTTTATAATATTCTTAGACGAAGACATTAACTTTCAGTCTTATTGTTGTATTAGTTGTTTCATTTCGGTGTAATTTAATTATTCAAATTCTTTTCCCTGGAAATACAATCTGCTCTTTTATAATATTCTTAGACGAAGACATTAACTTTGATCATAATATTTTGATTAATTGGAAGGTGTTGTAACATGACCATATTTCATACTAGTGGTGCATTAATGCATTCAAGACTACAGGCACATCAACACCACAGCACTGGATCTTATTTCCAACATCACTGGAATTTAATTAGAAATTCATTAAGACTGATGATAGAACGTTCTGGACTATTTGGCATTTAATTCTTAATATCGTTAGTTCTATTAAAATGTTCACTTTATTTTCCAGGGAAATACATTTTTTGTTGAATTTTACAAAACTTGCTAGTTTTCGGTCTTTTCTTGTTGTTGTTGTTGTTGTTGTGGGGGTTAATGCCATTTTTAGCACACGATAGGCTATGTATGGCGGCCAGTATTAATAGTGGAGGAAGAACCCGGGAAAGCCCCGGGAAGAACCACTGACCCACGAGAAGCTGCTGGCAAGCTTTCTCACATACCCACCGGTCTTTTCTAGTACTTAGTTTGAGACCATAGAATCGATATAAGAATCGTAATAATATAACAAAAATACAAACGGTTTTCTGGGAAAGATATACATAAAATTAAAACTGCTGAAACATTATTTTCTGATTACAACATATATCGATAGCCTTTATGCTAACATCGACCATGATCATGGTTTTGATACTGTTACAAAGGCAATGCTTCAAAAAATCCGATTCCTAATCGACTTGATGAGGAAATGTACAACTTACTGTATATAAATTACAAAAATTACCTTGATAGAATCCTCTGTTTAAATTATTGTTGCACTTTAAAAGGCACGAATAACGAAGTTTACATTTTAATTGATACTTTTGAAACCATTTCCATACTTGTGGTATTAAAGCATATCCTGATACATATTGACCAGTGCAATGGTCCTAGTTCAGTGCAATGGTCCTAGTTCAGTGCAATGGTCATAGAGAAAAAGAATGTCCTTATAGCATTGTGTAGCTGCATAAAACCAACCTCGGGTCGAAACAAAATACTTCGCATCCAAATATTCTGGCAGCATCTTCGTCAAAATCCCATGCATTGTTGATTCTGGAAAGATAATATAATAACTCTAACAATAATAGATATATTAAATGAAGAAGTACAAGACATACCAGAAGATCCATACGTGAATATCTATGGTTTCGGGTTTGTGCTCTCTACGATGGAGAAAGAACTCTAGGTTAAATAATTATCATTATCAGTTGGTATCAGATGAACATCATTGAAAGCTACGTCAGTGCAGACCCAACTTAAAATACTGTATCGTAGCAACGAAGTCAATTTCTTAATTAGGA
This sequence comes from Sinohyriopsis cumingii, assembly GCA_028554795.2. Taxonomy (NCBI): domain Eukaryota; kingdom Metazoa; phylum Mollusca; class Bivalvia; order Unionida; family Unionidae; genus Sinohyriopsis; species Sinohyriopsis cumingii. The sequence continues at coordinate 187,945,227 of CM068824.1, read as the reverse complement.
TATTCGCCATTACAAAGTTAATCTTCATATTTTGATACGTTTCAAGTCTAGGAAAAAAAGAGGTACAATGGGTTGTAGATACATAGGGATTTATAAATGCAGTAAGATGATTTTTTTGTTGTTTAGTGTATGCAATCGGACTGAACGGTTTTTGCTTTTCAGTGATGTTTACGAAATTTTTCTTGCACGATAACGAGTATGTCAATTGCTGAAATTTGCATTTACTTTTACATTTATATTTACTTCATTCCGTTTTCTATGTGAAGCTTAATCAATGTTTAATTTCATTGAATAATAAACACTTCGATGGAAATCAATGCAGAAACATAAAAACACAGAGTACCATCAGAGAAATCATCAATCGTTATATATTATAGGACAAACCATTTAAATACATTGAAACAATAAGCTTTAGAAATTGCAGATATGAATTGCGTCATATCTTGTAAATTGTAATTGTAAATTGTAAATCACTGTAAATTATCGGCAGGTGACCTCAATTAAACGTATTTGTGTTTTGAGAGAGTATTATGCATAACACTTACCCAAACGAATACACTAGACAGGGAGGTCTGGGACGGTACGGTTCGTCTGCACACACCTCCTTACCTCCATCTTCTATCTTTCCAATCCGGACTACTCTCTGACATAAAGCCTGAATCGTATTGATGTAACTGATAAAAAGAAAGAAATGGCAACAAACAGGCTAAATTGTATTGAATTATTTATATATGTCGCAGCTGTGCATGTGTCATTTCATTATACTAATCTCTATCGCAGCAAAGCGAAACATCGGTTAAACTGATGATGTAAGTATTAAAACAATCAGATAAAAACAAAATAAAGCAAAGCCAAATACAAATGGACATTTACAAGGATGCGTTAAATACTTCAACATAAAATTTCTATTTTGTTGTCAATGTTGTTATCCACTTCCATTCTTTGTGGCAACATAGTTTAATTTCTTTCCTATACAATCAGCTTAAAGAAGCAACACTTTAGAGCAATTAACTAGAAATAGCGTAGCTTTATAAGTATAATGGTATTCTGATCAAATCTGGACCCAAGAAATCATTATATGTTATCGTAATAGGAAACAAATTAACAGACAACCGTCTTTATCATTGGAAATATTTCATTCTTGTTATGCATTATACTTTATAGAGCGTATTATTTGATGTATATTCATCTATAATGTGCACTTCTCATATATACGTACTCCCAAAATAGATCTTCCACTTTGGTCTCCGTCATGTTATCCAACTCAACGTCAGATGGAATCTTCACAGGAAAATCTCTGACTATACCAACGCTAGGAACCACATGCTTCCCTGACGTATTCTTTTCATCTGAGACCTTTTGATAACAAAGAAACATACACGAATCACCGTGTCTAATTTTGATAATACATAACAACTATCCGACTCAACGTTATACGAAATCATCAATCATTCTTTAACACTTTCGTAGATTTAGAAGGTGAGGTGAATTTCACTGATAAAAAACCAACAAAAGAAGGACTGTTACTCACGAGATATCACGCTCAAATGTAGATTGTTAAATACATGTGTACACTAAAACATCGGCAAGCATAAATACATTAAACAAGATATAAGATATTTAATAAAGATGATAATGTCTTGATTAATTCGAACATCAGAAGTTACAAAATTCCTGAACTTTGAGAATTCCTTCAATTCATTTAGCAAACTTGTAAAACACCAAAATGCTTCAAATCAATTGAACTTTTAATCAATTGAACCTTTAGCAAACTTGTAAAGCTCCCAAATGCTTCAAATCAATTAAACTTTTAATCAATTGAACCTTATAACTTGTAAAGCTCCCAAATGCTTCAAATCAATTGAACTTTTAATCAATTGAACCTTATAACTTGTAAAGCTCCCAAATGCTTCAAATCAATTGAACTTTTAATCAATTGAACCTTTAGCAAACTTGTAAAGCTCCCAAATGCTTCAAATCAATTGAACTTTTAATCAATTGAACCTTTAGCAAACTTGTAAAGCTCCCAAATGCTTCAAATCAATTGAACTTTTAATCATTTGAACCTTTAGCAAACTTGTAAAACACCAAATGCTTCAAATCAATTAAACGTTTAATCAATTGAACCTTTAGCAAACTTGTAAAGCTCCCAAATGCTTCAAATCAATTGAACTTTTAATCAATTATACTTTAGAAAACTTGTAAAGCTCCCAAATGCTTCAAATCAATTAAACTTTTAATCAATTGAACCTTTAGCAAACTTGTAAAACACCAAATGCTTCAAATCAATTGAACTTTTAATCAATTGAACCTTTAGCAAACTTGTAAAGCTCTCAAATGCTTCAAATCAATTAAACTTTTAATCAATTGAACCTTTAGCAAACTTGTAAAACACCAAATGCTTCAAATCAATTGAACTTTTAATCAATTGAACCTTTATCAAACTTGTAAAGCTCCCAAATGCTTCAAATCAATTGAACTTTTAATCAATTAAACTTTAGCAAGCTTGCAAAGCCCCCAAATGCTTCAAATCAATTGAACTTTTAATCAATTAAACTTTAGCAAACTTGTAAAACACCAAATGCTTCAAATCAATTGAACTTTTAATCAATTGAACCTTTATCAAACTTGTAAAGCTCCCAAATGCTTCAAATCAATTGAACTTTTAATCAGTTGAACCTTTAGCAAACTTGTAAAGCTCCCAAATGCTTCAAATCAATTGAACTTTTAATCAATTAAACTTTAGCAAGCTTGTAAAGCCCCCAAATGCTTCAAATCAATTGAACTTTTAATCAATTGAACCTTTAGCAAACCTGTAAAGCTCCCAAATGCTTCAAATCAATTGAACTTTTAATCATTTGAACCTTTAGCAAACTTGTTAGGCTCCCAAATGCTTCAAATCAATTGAACTTTTAATCATTTGAACCTTTAGCAAACTTGTAAAACACCAAATGCTTCAAATCAATTGAACTTTTAATCAATTGAACCTTTAGCAAACTTGTAAAGCTCCCAAATGCTTCAAATCAATCGAACTTTTAATCAGTTGAACCTTTAACAAACTTGTAAAGCTCCCAAATGCTTCAAATCAATTGAACTTTTAATCAATTGAACCTTTAGCAAACTTGTAAAGCTCCCAAATGCTTCAAATCAATTGAACTTTTGATTAATTAAAGTTTAGCAAACTTGTAAAGCCCCCAAATGCTTCAAAGCAATTGAACTTTTAATCAATTGAACCTTTAGCAAACTTGTAAAGCTCCCAAATGCTTCAAATCAATTGAACTTTTAATCAATTGAACCTTTAGCAAACCTGTAAAGCTCCCAAATGCTTCAAATCAATTGAACTTTTAATCAATTGAACCTTTAGCAAACTTGTAAAGCTCCCAAATGCTTCAAATCAATTAAACTTTTAATCAATTGAACCTTTAGCAAACTTGTAAAGCTCCCAAATGCTTCAAATCAATTAAACTTTTAATTATTTATATATTTTAACTTCCCCAGCTTTAGTTCAACAAAATCCACTGATGTCCAACGTATTATAAGCAAAACAATGTCATATCTCAATGATAGAAAGAATGAAATAGTTATTGAAATTGCGACGATGACAAGGAATCAGCAACTAAAACTATCATAAAATTGTTTATTGTGGAATAAACAAAATGCCATTGTTCATATCAACACCAATTTAATGTTCTTACTTGGCATTCATCACCCTAGGCGTCAAGCAATATCCCGAAATGAAACGAACGAGCTTTAGATTGGTACAATCTTTTCTTGTCTTGAAATATTTCGCACCTCAATTTTTTAGTCTTCAATACATGTAGGAACTTTAACATTCAGTTAGGTTTAACTGTGGTCTTTCATTTATCTCCCGTTCCTTAGCAACATATATATCTCCCGTTCCTTAGCAACATATACGAACTTAATAAATAAGTTATTTTGTATATTTGAACGAATCCTTTTATCTAACTCGAAGAACTTGTTGCCCGACCAGTTTGTTAGGTAATTCTAACTCGAAGAACTTGTTGCCCGACCAGTTTGTTAGGTAATTCTAACTCGAAGAACTTGTTGCCCGACCAGTTTGTTAGGTAATATAATTATTAAACTAATCATTAAATCGAGAATGACCAGAACATTCAATGTTGATAATCATCTTAGTAAATTGCACTATTAAGCTTCCGTTTTTAATGGGATCAAATGTTTTAAGGTGTTTCACTGCTCACCTAGAAACATTTGTTTAATCTAATATATTTATTCTTCAAGAGACATCATGCCACTACAACTACCTCCTATTCAATATTTTACAGATTTTCAACAGACATAGCAGGATTTGATATCTTTTATCCAAAGTTAACATTTTCTCTGACGTTTGAATTTGTTCACAGTGTAATGACCACTATGTCTTGCCAACCATTTCATTGTAAAAAGGCTTCCCAAATTGTTGATCAAAATCATGCAAAGAAAAACTTGCCATTTGTAAATCATTCAAAATGTATAACCAAGAAAATGATGGTTTCACGTGAGATAAAAATACAAGTGGTTGTAGATTCGTTAATATTGAAAAATACAAATAAAATAATTATACGGAGATTATTAAGTGGCAGTTAAAATGAAATAACTGGTACGCCTTTAGCAACATACTGCAAACGTTGGCAGGACAAACCAATAAATACAACTTGGTCAACACTAGATCAGCTGCAATATCATATTTATTGTTGGTGTAATTTTCCTGGTGGCACTATCATCTGTATTGCATACATTTCTTAATAAGTTGAATGATTTACACAGTTGAAAGATTGCATGAAATCAAGTGATATTTTATTACTGGCTTTAATCTATGAAGTTAGTGTTTGCCTTATTAGCACTGAGCATTATCCTGAAAACTAAAAAGAATAAACAAGAACAGAACATAAATTGATGCCATATAAAAAGTGTACTAGATCTTTTATTTTCTATTCATTTCTTTCTTTTGACAATAATTCTAACAACTGTTGTTATTCCAAGAGTATCTTTGTTCATTGTATAATAAAATCCTTCATGGAAATAAGAGAAGAGAAGATAGAAAATATCTTTAATTACGAAATTTTAGGTTCTCTTTGCTTCCACTTTGTGTTCTGATATATATTTTTGGATCACATTGCATTGTGTAGTTTTCAGCATTGTTGCAATTCAGTGAGACCCAGCTTGATATATCTTTATGTTACAATGGTTGGATTCTTCCGTAATTTCAGCAACAACGATTTTATGGCATATTCTGCATTCTGTTTTGTACTGCACTGGATAAGTTTGGATTTACATTATTTGTTTCTTGCTAGGAGCAAAACTCAGCTCGCCGTGCATGCTATTGATACATCTTTCATTAATGCGTTGATTTTAGAATCTTATTATCTTCTAAAACTCACTGTTGTCATGCATCAATGCATCGAGCTTCCCACATGCGTTATTTTAATACCATAGTGTTTTCAGCTGGTTAATAACCTTTAAAACCGCTCCCGTGGTTTAGTGGTTAGAGCCTCCGCCTCTCAAGCGGGAGATCATGGGTTCGAACCCCAGCCGAGTCATACAAAAGGCGTATAAATGGTACTAATAGCTGCCTCGCTGTGCGCTGAGCATTAAGAGGTTAGTGTCAGGACTGGTCGGTATGTTGTCAGGATAATGTGACTGGGTGGGATATGGTGCTATATGTCTTCAACATATTTTTAACTTTTCATATGCCATTTTCTTTGTCGTATGGAAATAACTGTTGTTTATAAAATATGCCCTATACATCAATCAGTTCGAGTCTTCGAGCATTTCACTTAAATTGGCTGAATTTAAATATTTCCTTCGTAAAATTATGAGTTCACTTTACAAATGCTGCTTGTACATCAAATTCACTGATTCGCCCATTTCAGATTTACTAATTGCAACATTATTAGTTATCATGTTAAAGGGATAGATTTGAAAATATATTTGATTTCGATTTCTCCCCTTCATCTGCATCCGACAGAGTCACGTCTATTGAACATGGGTAAGTGTAAACATTCACATCAAGTAGCTTTTGGTAAAACGTCAAAGTATTCCTGGTCTCAGGGAATAATACCCACATTTTTGTATTTATGGTGTTATTAAATATTTCTCATACAGATGCATTTTATATAAGTTGAAAAATATTCACTTTTTCTTTCCTGCAATAAGCCATTTCCTTCATAAAAATGTGTTTGCTTTAGGTTTTCCTTACCTATCTATTTTTCGAAACGTATTATGCGTGTTATATCTTTCATCTTATTCAGCCCATGAGTACATTGATTGGGCAATCCATCTTTTTAAAAATCTATGTATATAAACTTTTATTTTTTTCATGTTATTGCATGAAAACATTGTTTGTCTTTCCACTGGTAATCCGCTGGAATAAGAAAACTCTTTTTTATGGATATCATCTCGATTACTCGTGTAAACAGTACATATATTGTTAACTATTAATTTATTCTGATTCTATTTTTTCCAGATTAAATTATTCTCACAGATGAGCAGTGATATTACTTCAGTCAATTATACCCAAGAAGGCTGTCTTAAATATGCTCTTCGTCAGTCGTATCTTAGGAAACATTGGAACACCATTTAAAACGGAATTACGTCATCTATAGAATACAATACACTTGATAATAGTATTTGCTATTAACAAACCTGCACGAATCCATTTACAAATTGTAGCATTTGCAATGTTTATTTTTTAATATTTTGTGTTGACTATATTTGACTCTATAACAGATACTGAAGATATTTGTCTGTTATCAACAAATCAATACATGTTTTTGGCAGAATCGTTTTAGACGGGCCTTGTAAATTTAGCTTGTACTGTCAATTTAGCTGAATACAAATTTGTACAATATAGTCTCATTATATATCCTCGTTTGTTTGTAAACCCCCCCCCACCGATTTCAATAACGAAAACGTTTCATGTGATAAAAAGTGCACATAACTAAGTCAACTGAATTATTGATTTATAATTTCTAACCTGACTGTGACCAGAATGGAACTAATACTGGCATCCCCATCACCTTTCATGCTTAACGGATTTTCCATACTAACACGGCGCCATATTGCATACACTATGGGTTAGTTTATTTCCATCCGACAACATAACGACGTAGTTTATTCTATTCGGTAACTGCCGGATAATTCCGTAAATTACAAGAACGTTGAGAGTTTTGGAATTATATCCCTTGGCCTTTGCACACACGAACATAAAAATTAAACAGCTTGTTAAATGAAAGTCAAATTTTTTTGTTGTCATTTTATTCAACATTGTAAGTATCGGAAGCAGACGACATATATGTATGTGTCGTGCACACACGCCTTTGCTGAAAATGGACTTGTTCAGGAACTGGAAATGGATCTCAACCATGTCCGTCTATTATATTGAAAACTTCCGTTAAGCATGAAACGCGCAGACGATGACGGTGTTAGGGCCACTCTACTCACAGTCAGGTTAGAAATTATAAATCAATGACTAAGTTCCTTGCACTTTTATCACATTAAAGTTTTCCATTATTGAAATTGGTGGGGGGGGTACAAACAAACGGGGATATGTAATGAGACTATAATACTGATCCGATTTTCGCTTCATGCCTTCATCATACAGTATAGATTCAATCATTGACTATCCTACTTTAAGCTACTTATCTTAATGCTATTATCATTAAATATAACATGAATATCGGCAACTGTTCCAAAGCTTTGTAAACTGTCTTTATATAAATTTCGAAACAAAAGCCTCGACATTTATATCGTCACAGCCATTTGCGGATTTTTGTGAATGCATGGACACTTTGGATTATATATCTGTGATACATCAATACTGTTGGCACATTGGGAGATTCAAATTTAGAAGTCATTTGGAACTCAATACATTTTGATTTGCGATAGAATTTTAAGACTATTTGGTATTTAATATACAATATTATAAGTTACTTTAAAATTTTCACTTTTATTCACGGGAAATAAGTTAGTTGTAGAATTTTACAAAACTAGTTGATTTCGGTTTTCTTCTATTGCTAAAGACAATAGCGTTTTAGCAGTACTGATAGCGTTTTAGCAATACTGATAGCGTTTTAGCAGTACTGATAGCGTTTTAGCAATACTGATAGCGTTTTAGCAGTACTGATAGCGTTTTAGCAATACTGATAGCGTTTTAGCAATAGCGTTTAAGCAATACTGATAGCGTTTCTTTGATCTCAATCTCAAGAAAAACATGTACCATCATTTTAAAAACGCTTCAGTTGAATTGAATGTATAATATTTGCCATTATTTATGTTTTGTAACACGTCTGTCATTGGCATCATTAGACAGAAATATTGTTTGTTCCTACATGAGATGGTAATGCCCAAGTCAACAATATTCCTGATTAAAATAGTATTCTAATTTTATCGGCATCTATAAAACAAAATGACTGTATTTATAAAACTTTGATTCCGATGCTATATTCACATTATTACTTGGTATATGTTTTACAGCACTCTTACTATGACGAAAATTATCTAACATCTTTACCTCGGTTTTTATGCCAGCTTCTTGGTTTTTAAGTCAGTCATCTAAGTCAATGAATGGGTTTCCACTGAGCGCTCATACATATCTATGTGTGATTTTAAATATGTATTTTTTATTGCATCATTAATTTCCTGTCTGATTTGGTATACATGAAAGATGTTATGGGTTATTTTTTTTTCCATTGGTACATTAAGTAGCAAAGTTTACATTTTTATTATTGTAAATAACATATTTAGTTAAATCTTTAAATATTTTGCTTGCAAGTGCCTTGAATACTTACACTCTAACATAGATGTAAATTCTGACCAAAGTGACCACTTTAAATGTGAAGAAAGTTCTGACCAAATTATTCATTCTAACAGTGATGAAAATTCTGACCAAAGTGCCCACTCTATCAGTGATGAAAATTCTGACCAAAGTGCCCACTCTAACAGTGATGAAAATTCTGACCAAAGTACTCATTCTAACACTGATGAAAATTCCGACCAAAGTGCCCACTCTAACAGTGATGAAAATTCTGACCAAAGTGCCCACTCTAACAGTGATGAAATTCTGATCAAAGTACTCATTCTAACACTGATGAAAATTCTGACCAAAGTGCCCATTCTAACATTGATGAAAATTCTGACCAAAGTCCTCATTCTAACATTGATGAAATATTCTGACCAAAGTGTCCATTCTAACAGTGATGAAAATTCTGATCAAAGTCCTCATTCTAACATTGATGAAAATTCTGACCAAAGTGCCCATTCTAACATTGATGAAAATTCTGACCAAGTCCTCATTCTAACATTGATGAAAATTCTGACCAAAGTGCCCATTCTAACATTGATGAAAATTCTGACCAAAGTACTCACTCTAATAGTGATGAAAATTCTGACCAAAGTGCCCACTCTAACAGTGATGAAAATTCTGACCAAAGTGCCCACTCTAACAGTGATGAAAATTCTGACCAAAGTGCCCACTCTAACATTGATGAAAATTCTGACCAAAGTGCCCACTCTAACATTGATGAAAATTCTGACCAAAGTGCCCACTCTAACAGTGATGAAAATTCATACCAAAGTGCCCACTCTAACAGTGATGAAAATTATGACCAAAGGGCCCACTCTAACAGTGATGAAAATTCTGACCAAAGTGCCCATTCTAGCAGTGATGAAAATTCTGACCAAAGTACTCATTCTAACATTGATGAAAATTCTGACCAAAGTCCGCATTCTAACAGTGATGAAAATTCTGACCAAAGTGACCCCTCTAACGTTGATGAAAATTCTGACCAAAGTGCCCACTCTAACATTGAAGAAAATTCTGACTAAAAGTACCCACTCTAACATTGATGAAAATTCTGACCAAAGTGCCAATTCCAACATTGATGAAAATTCTGAACAAAGTGCCCACTCTAACATTGATGAAAATTCTGACCAACCTGCCCACTCTAACAGTGATGAAAATTCTGACCAAAGTGCCCATTCTAACATTGATGAAAATTCTGACCAAAGTGTCCACTCTAACAGTGATGAAAATTCTGACCAAAGTGCCCACTCTAACACTGATGAAAATTCTGACCAAAGTACTCATTCTAACACTGATGAAAATTCTGACCAAAGTACTAATTCTAACACTGATGAAAAGTTTGACCAAAGTTCCTATTCTAACATTGATGAAAAATCTGACCAAAGTGCCCACTCCAACAGTGATGAAAATTCTGACCAAAGTACCCACTCTAACATTGATGAAAATCTTGACCAAAGTGCCCACTCTAACAGTGATGGAAATTCTGACCAAAGTGCCCATTCTAACAGTGAAGAAAATTCTGACCAAAGTGCCCACTCTAACAGTGATGAAAATTCTGACCAAAGTGCCCACTCTAACAGTGACGAAAATTCTGACCAAAGTGCCCACTCTATCAGTGATGAAAATTCTGACCAAAGTGACCACTCTAACAGTGATGAAAATTCTGACCAAAGTGTCCACTCTAACAGTGATGGAAATTCTGACCAAAGTACGCACTCTAACAGTGATGAAAATTCTGACCAAAGTGCCCACTCTAACACTGATGAAAATTCTTACCAAAGTGTCCACTCTAACAGTGATGAAAATTCTGACCAAAGTGCCCACTCTAACATTGATTAAAATTCTGACCAAAGTACTCATTCTAACACTGATGAAAATTCTGACCAAAGTACTAATTCTAACACTGATGAAAAGGTTGACCAAAGTTTCCATTCTAACATTGATGAAAATTTTGACCAAAGTACCCACTCCAACAGTGATGAAAATTCTGACCAAAGTACCCACTCTAACGTTGATGAAAATTCTGACCAAAGTGCCCACTCTAACAGTGATGAAATTTCTGACCAAAGTGCCCATTCTAACATTGAAGAAAATTCTGACCAAAGTGTCCACTCTAACAGTGATGAAAATTCTGACGAAAGTGCCCACTCTAACAGTGACGAAAATTCTGACCAAAGTGCCCACTCTATCAGTGATGAAAATTCTGACCAAAGTGCCCACTCTAACAGTGATGCAAATTCTGACCAAAGTGTCCATACTAACATTGAAGAAAATTCTGACAAAAGTGCCCATTCTAACATTGATGAGAAGTCTGACCAAAGTGCCCATTCAAACAGTGATGAAAATTCTGACCAAAGTGCCCACTCTAACAATGATGAAAATTCTGACCAAAGTGTCCACTCTAACATTGATGAAAATTCTGACCAAGGTGCCCCCTCTAACACTGATGAAAATTCTGACCAAAGTGCCCATTTTAACATTGATGGAAATTCTGACCAAAGTGCCCACTCTAACAGTGATGATAATTCTGACCAAAGTGCCCACTCTAACACTGATGAAGATTCTGACCAAAGTGCCCACCCTAACAGTAATGAAAATTCTGACCAAAGTGCCCACTCTAACATTAATGAAAATTCTGACCAAAGTGCCCACTCTAACAGTGATGAAAATTCTGACCAAAGTGCCCACTCTAACAGTGATGAAAATTCTGACCAAAGTGCCCATTCTGACATTGATGAAAATTCTGACCAAAGTGCCCATTCTAACATTGATGAAAATTCTGACCAAAGTGCCTATTCTAACATTGATAAAAATTCTGACAAAGTGTCCACTCTAACAGTGATGAAAATTCTGACCAAAGTGCCCACTCTAACAGTGATGGAAATTCTGACCAAAGTGCCCACTCTAACAGTAATGAAAATTCTGACCAAAGTACTCATTCTAACAGTGATGAAAATTCTGACCAAAGTGTCTACTCTAACAGTGATAAAATTTCTGACCAACGTGCCCACTCTAACAATGATGAAAATTCTGACCAAAGTGCCCCCTCTAACAGTAATGAAAATTCTGACCAAAGTACTCATTCTAACATTGATGAAAATTCTGACCAAAGTACTAATTCTAACATTGATGAAAATTTTGACCAAAGTGCCCATTCTAATATTGATGAAAATTTTGACCAAAGTGCCCACTTTAACAGTGATGAAAATTCTGACCAAAGTGCCCACTCTAACAGTGATGAAAATTCTGACCAAAGTGCCCACTCTAACTGTGATGAAAATTCAGACCAAAGTGCCCACTCTAACAGTGATGAAGATTCTGACCAAAGTGCCCACTCTAACATTGATAAAAATTCTTACCAAAGTACTCATTCTAACATTGATGAAAATTCTGACCAAAGTACTAATTCTAACACTGATGAAAATTTTGACCAAAGTACTTATTCTAACATTGAAGAAAATTCTGACCAAAGTGCCCACTCTAACAGTGATGATAATTCTGACCAAAGTGTCCACTCTAACAGTGATGAAAATTCTGACCAAAGTGCCCTCTCTGACAGTAATGAAAATTCTGACGAAAGTGCCCACTCTAACAGTGGTGAAAATTCTGACCAAAGTGTCCATTCTGACATTGATGAAAATTCTGACCAAAGTGCCCATTCTAACAGTGATGAAAATTCTGACCAAAGTGCCCACTCTAACAGAGATGGAAATTCTGACCAAAGTGCCCATTCTAACATTGATGAAAATTTTGACCAAAGTGCCTATTCTAACATTGATGAAAATTCTGACCAAAGTGCCCATTCTAACATTGATGAAAATTCTGACCAAAGTGCCCGTTTTACAGTTCATTTGTAATGAGCATGAGGCATATATATTTGAACTAACGAACTTTTCCCACCACCACCAGAAAGGTATGTGCGGTCGGGAAACGCTTATTGCAGACCTGTTTTTACTATCATCTATAAAAAATGAAACTGCCAAATTAGCATTATTTTAGAACATTTTGTGTTGGTTGCCATAGTGACACGCGTTCTTTTTTGCATATGTCCCACATGATGTGCTTTCATTCTGATTTGCTAATGTGCTTCTTTGTACTCATGGCAACTATGGCTCAAGTTGTCTCAGTCTATACTTGTAATGCATGGATTGTGTTTTGTTTTCTTTGACTGTATCAGGCGGCACGTATTTATTCAATCCCACACTATATCGGTTCCTACCTCAAATCTTTTGACTTCTTAGTTCTTATCATGGGTTCACATATGATCTTCCTCACGTGATTCTTTCTTGTCATGCATTTGAGTTATATCTATCTCTCCTTGTATAGCGTATTTGACTCTATAAACATTGAGACGGCTCTAATATATGTAGCCAGCAAAATTAACCTCTCGTTAAAACCTAACGGCAGTTATTTTGATACACCTAAACCTAGCGGACGCATACGCTTCAAACTTAACGTACTGATCCCGACCATCTTAAATCAGTCCGGTTTGGTGACTTATCGATGCTACAAACATAGAATGACATCTTATCATCTCCTTTTTTTATTAATATTTCAGATAGCAAGATAGTATGTGCGCTCTTAAAAATATAAGTTTTCTTATTGAAGATAATTATGAATAGTCTTACAGCGCCACTGAATATTGATTTTTGCAAAGTAACATTCCCCTGGTCTTTCTAACCAGAACAAATCGATTTTTGTTAAATAGCACTCTGCTATTATGGTTTCAGTAAATATCAATCTTGTTATTTTAATTTTATTATATACCTATATTAGTGGCTTGGTGTGTTTTCGCTAACGCGCCTGGGTAGTAGTTAAATGAAAGTAATGAAATTCGAATTTCTCGATCAATTTATTTCATTTAAATCTCACCACGAGTCAATACTTAAGTTTAACCTAATACATGTAATATATTATATGTAAATGTTTTAGACATTCCTCGGGTTTGTTATGATCAATTCAAAATAATCTTGAAGACAGTCAATTCTCAATCTTTGTTTTTACCGAATTTATTTCTAGTGTATAAGCTTTCCCAGAATATTACTTAGTACATCAATGTCAAATAGAGCCTTCGATAACTCAATAAATCGAAAGTGATTAAATCAGTTCACTTACAACCTGTTTAACACTTTTACTCTAGGGGTTCCCGTTTACATGTGCAAACCGTTTTATATTCAATTCCTAAGCAGGAGATACATTCAATGAGACGTATCGTTGGAACCCAAGTCACTCCCGCGTTTTACGCTGGTTACGAAAAGTGTACATAGTATACATTATGAGGCAGTTAAAAAAGGACTAATTGCAGCAACAAGGCACGTGTCTGTATTATGTCTCTACATATATACATGGGGATGTATGCGCTCATACATAGTAATTAAAACAGTATAATAAAGTGGCCTGATTTCATTAATTATTTTGCTGCTCTTTAAAACAGAATGCCGTAAATTAGATACAGATTTTATTATCACTTTTATTTATAAATATTAATATTATTTTCCTATTGAACCCTTTGGTGACGATGACCCTTGTGAATTCAGATACCCCTCCGGTGGTCTATTGGTTAGAGCGTCCGCCTCGGATGCGGGAGGTCGTGGTTTCAATCCCCGGCCGAGTCATACCAAAGACTTATAAAAATGATACTAACATCTGCCTCGCTTGGCGCTCAGCATTAAGACGTTAGTGTTAAGATTGGTTGGCCTGGTGTCAGGATAATGTGACTAGGTGGGACATCATGGTACATGTCTGCGGCATGATGCCCCAGTGCTAGACATCGCTATAAACTGCCACACTGCAGACATTGTAGCGATATCACTGAAAATTGTTAAAGCTACGTGAAAAATCCAAATCACAAACACGCACACACACATTAATTTAGAGGTTCAATATGTATAGTTATCCTGGACAAGAACGATAATGTTGTAGATGATATAACATTATTCTCTTTTTACAAATATTACATTTCTCGACGTCATTTCCAGCAGATTTATTTTTGCTGTTGGCTAACTTCTTTTAATATATGGGAGTATTTCCTATCTAGGATGATGTTTATCAAGAACAATACATACTTCGGTAGTAGTTACAAAAAAAAAACAATGTTCCGAGCATCCTTTGTTCAAGACAGTTTCATCATACCATTTGTTCTGGTATTGATTTCACGTATTGGCTTGCAATGAAATTGTATGCAGTAGATGACCAAAAAAAGAAACGTATATTCTTGCTTTTCCTATCTCAGATCAATTATGCAACAAATTAAAATTACATCTTTAGGGGTTATATGGACTTAGCATTCTCGAAACAGGACAAAGAACCGAATGTAGCCAAATTGACAGGATTAATAACTAAACTTGTTATTTTGATTATTCAAATGTTGTCATGATAATTTATTTCATTGCTAGAAAAGATCTATGTTGTTAAGAATTTGGCAGTCGATGAGTTATATATTATTTACCTTGTGCGTTGACTTTGGCAATACAGGGTTGCTGAAATACTGAAAGAGAGATATAAATACAAATGTGTCTTTAGAATTAGGACATATCAAAAATATAATTTTATAAAGTTTAATAAAATAGTATTCCCTGTAGAACTATTTGACAGGGATTATGTGATATGCAGACGAGCATGAAAAACTGAACCCATTTACTGATTATCCATTGTCATGTTTGCAACTTTTAGTTGAAATAAAAACGAATATAAAATTCAAATGACTGCTTCAATTGCAATCATTGAACGTTTATTTTAATAAAGGATTTATATGGCAATAATGATAATAAATACAAACCTTTTTGTATACGTATTCACACAAATACATGGTAGCATTTCCTTGTATCTCTGTACTCCATTCATATTGATAAATCTAATTTCACACATGTGAAATTCACCCGAGCAAAATATCTTACTTTCAGCTCAATTTGCTCAGACTACATGCGATGCTGAGCGATGAAAACTCCTCCCTTTCATCCAAACTACCCATCTGTAAACTACTATAGTTTGACCTTTTTAAGAGATATCGGATAAATAAGCCCGAAAAAAGAGAAACAAATGTTGGAAATATACCAGGAACACAGTTTGGCAGGTTGCATGTACTCATACAGAAGTTAATATCTAAGTCAGTAGCGGAAGAAAACACACACTTGGCTCAAGCTGTTAATATTTACATTGTTGTGCTTGAAGGCATTGTTAGGTTGTTATGCTCTCTTAACAGTTTAAACTTAATCATAATGGCAAAGATTGATTTCATGCAGAGAAGAGACATTGTGTTACAATCTCGACTAGATATTTCAAGCATGATGCAAGTTAATCCTGCATTCTTCACATCCACACTCGTTATCAAAAGCTACAGTGGTTAGCGTGACATTATCCTGGACCAAATGGTGTGGGTTCTAATTAAGCCAAGAAAATACATGTAGATTTCATCTTAGATAGAATAAAAGGCTCATTTGCATAGTTATAACTCTCTTTGACTGCATGATTCCACTGCCTTGGCACATCCTTCTGGAAGGAAAGTAGAACCAGTTACGTTGGATCTAAATAGGGATCATTTGGGTCTGTGACTGAAATGCCCAACAAAGCAAATTAATATATAGTGCTAACAAAAAAGAACACTTGTAAAGTCATCAAGGATTAAACGAATTTCATAATGCATAATGGATAATGGAAAGTCGATAAAGGACCAGTATAAAAGCCAAGGGAGAAGATAAAGGAATAAAATTTAATTTCTGATTGTCACCATCATGGTCCCAACCACCACAAACACCATATGTATCATCATTCAAAGTTGAGGAAAATTCCATAAACTTGATATCCAATGAAGTCAAGGTGATATGTGTGATTTTCATCCCATACAAACTGTATATTCCATATATTCTTTATTTTTACCACATTTCTTACTCTTACATTCCCTGTAATTTCATAGTGTTTCTATTAAATATATATTGTAAGTGACTATGGACAGAGTTGTGTATGCAGGATTAAAAGACAATAATGACATCGCGTGCTCTTTATACTACGGATTAGACCATCATCATCCCATCCTAATAGTCTACTACAACATTTATCTTCTTCTTCTTTGTATTATTATTATTATTATCATTATTATTATTATTATTATTATTATTAGTAGTAGTAGTAGTAGTGGTAGTAGTAGTAGTGTTGCAGCTGAGCACAGTTATTGTTACAACTGCTTGTGTAAAGTTGGAAAAGCGGTTTTGTTACTTTTGTTGTGATTCTACTGATAATAACTCTGGCTGACTGATGTGTTAAATATATAAGGTCACTGTGGTATATTCATTGTAAATTCAAATATCATTCGTTCTTTGCGGATTTGATTGTTGTTTTTTTTTGTTGCTCTAGAGTACATGTACTAAGACTGTTTAAGGAAGTAATATTTTCTTCTCATCAATATGATGTATATGCAGTTGTATGCTCTGGCTTAGGACATATTGCTTTCAAATGGCTAAAACGCTTTCACTAAACACACTAATATGAAGAATGTAAAATTGTCACAGTGTGCTTGTATGAAAGAAAAGCATGTGCCATTCAATCTGTAATAATTTTACTATGCTATTCTAATGAAATATGAAATACATTAGAGTTAACTGCATATCTCTTTGTAGGTATTTGTTTTTATTTCGTAAAGATTTATGTTGCATATAAAAACAAAATGCAACGACGTTTAACTTTATCAATAGTTTCCTGTGTATACTGCTTAAAAGTAAACACTATACTTTGCATTTACAGAACGTACGTACTAAGTTATATATTTTGTATATCATTAAGTAATGACTAAGTGAACACCTGATTTGGAAAGTTTTCATCGAATAGAGAGTATTATATATACATTTATTATATGCTCATTTCTTTTCTCCGTTAACATTACATTGTCTGAATCGTTTAGTATTTTACGATATTGAACTCGCGCGTACTTCATATTGCACTCATAAATGAATTACTTTCTATTGTAAACAAACAAAAGAAACAGACGCCAGCACTTTTAATTTGTAAACTCGCGTAGTAGGCGTTTTATGTTTTGGTTGATAAAATTTGTTTCTGAATGAACTAAAGCAGATGTTTCGTGGACTGCCACGTACGAGCTGCTTTGCTACATTCAGCGTTAACATTTTGATACAGTGTTTCGGATTTAGGCAGGCGATAGATGCCAGATTTCAAATATGCTGGGTACCAACAAGTAACATGCAAGTGACAAAGCATAAACTGTCTTCTTTAGCTGGTAATAAAAATGGCAAAAACTATAATTGCAGTTTTACGTCATGAATTTCGTCAAAATGTACTATCTTCGTTCTGTTAATCCGAATTACATGAGTCATATCACGGGTTCTCAAGCTTGATTACACATTTTGAAATTTGACTTTAATTTCGACTATATTCCAAGTGCAATTACATCCTGTTTACTGCACTCAAAATGAAATAAACATCATATTCCATAGCTTCTTTTAGGTAATTGCAATTGAAAGACTTCATATTTTCCCCACATTATAGTTTCCAATATTCAACGAGAGAACAGAAACACACTTGTATATATCAACACGCTGCTCCGTCGCCGTTGAAATCCATTCAGTAATCACGACAATTCGTAGAATCGACAAAAATACCAAATCTATTAATTCCAGATCAAAGAGAAATATTTTTGCAACTCGCATTTAATCACAACATGACTCAAAATTTAAATTATAGATAGAGCAAAAAGCCATTATTTTTTTTAAAGTTGTGTCTAGCGCACGACTAAGTTCAAATTAATCTGGGCGTAGGTATGTGCGCATTAATAATGTTGTTAAGTATTGATGAATCTGCGCTTGTGTATTTAGTTTGGAGTACGGCAATCATTCAGTTACTTTGTTTCTTGTAGTGTATTTTTTTAAATACATAATTAAGCTTTTGATAGAATAACAAAATGAGCATATAATGAAAGGTTACTGCATTTGTATGGGAAAATATGAACTTGTTTTGTCGTGCAGTACTTCCATCAGAAAAACTCGTTCATATCTTCCCATACAAATGCAGTAACCTATAAATGTCTGAACACAAACTTATTTTGTTATCTATTGAGTATAAATATTTAGTGCAGTTACGCAACCTATTTATTGGAAATCTGTATAATTGGCAAAAGCGTTCTATATAATGGATATCTGTATAATTGGTAAAGCGTTCTATATACTGGATATCTTTATAATTGATAAAGCGTTCTGTATAATGGATATCTTTATAATTGGTAAAGCGTTCTGTATAATGGATATCTTTATAATTGGGAAATCGTTCTATATACTGGATATCTGTATAATTGATAAAACGTTCTAAATGCTGGATATCTGTATAATTGATAAAGCGTTCTATATACTGGATATCTGTATAATTGATAAAGCGTTCTATATACTGGATATGTGTATAATTGATAAAGCGTTCTATGTACTGGATATCGGTTTAAAGCGTTTTCAAACAATGTTGAATAACATGCTAAGCAAATTTACCTTTCCAATGACGTCGATATTTTTCGTCCTCTCCAGGATGAGCCAAACTCCAACAATACAGACGGCAAAAGTACAGCAGATCCAAAGACACATATTTGGTTGCTTCCAACGACAGATGGACATTTTCGTTTTGCTGATGAGCTTTTGAACTCGGAAGGGCAGTTCAGTGATCTGTAAACAAAGATTACATAGTGCGTCATTCATTAGTATTCAATTTCAGATGGAAACCATCACAAATAGCTGCCCTTTTAATGTGTTTGCCTTTCACAGTCCTTACAACAATGACATCTAAACTCCAGCCAGGAATCGAATTTGTTGTTGTACTTTGCTTAATCAACTGACAGTCAAATCGAAGATGATCATCCTCCATCTATCTGTTCATAAACTGCAATACAAGTATAATCAAATTAATGCTAATTTTGTTGGTCTGTACCCAGGATCTACAACCAACGCAATTGTCTACAAGAAAAAATTGTTTTTGTTTTTCAATTTCTATTTTATACAGCATACTTTGTGTTGACTTAACACATTTCAGAGAGGTGAAAGAAGCGTTCTCAATAGTTTAGCATGAAAGCAGTACTACCGGTATCAAAAGATTGTTGACATACATAAAGATCATTTAGCATTAAATATTTTCTCGTCGTTTTTATACCGAAACATCGGTCAATCGGAGACTACTGATACAGGAAGGAACCTTAGTTAAGACAACTTGTCTATGATGATAAGCTTAGTTGCTTACACGAATACCAATCAAGTATGGGAAGTAATTTGACGAACTCGTTCTCAAAGCCGAAGTTCTTGAAGTGCATCTCTCCACTGAAGAAAACTAAAGAGTATTACATAAAAACCAGTATCAAAGAGTACGAAATGATTTTGAAAAATAATGAGTTTTTAATACGAAAATGCAAACGGTTCAAGAGAAAATGAAGAAACTACAATGTACATGCTATTCCAGGGGAAAAAAGAATGAACATCCAAAGACATCACTAGATGGAAACAAATGTTACGTACGAGAAATAAAAACATGGCTACTAAAATTTGCGCAGTGTCCTTATCAGAGCAATAAACAATATTTATATACATCCAATTAAATATACGAATTCGATTCGAACTACAGGCTGACACGGGACACAAAGTGAATGATTTAAAGCTATTTATTAAGGTTATGAGCAAAATTATATGCAATGAAAATGACAAGTGATTATGCAATCACTAGCCTATTAATACTGTCTTGCCACAGCCAGAGAAGACAGAGTCATCGCGCCACGTACACAAACCAACTTTGCATTTTGCAGGGCAAACATTTACCATGTACAATATAAACGTGTCCATAAAACCTTCAATGGTAAGAATACCACTAAAATATTAAAGTGAGTGGCCATAAGAGGACTTGTACGCCAAAAATAGATGAAGCAAAATCCAGTACGCCATTAGTACCCTGAATATATGGAGAGTTGTTATTTCATAACTTGTTTTGACATTTGACAATCCGGAACAGCATATGCATTGTTGTAGAGAGAGATATCTTATCTGTATTAGCGTCCAGACCTTGTCTTCCCGAAGGGAAGAAAAGGATTAAATTCGTTACATGCTGTCAGTCAGTTGTTTTACGACCGTCATCCCATAACACAATAGTAGTGAATGGGGTCGATATAGGGTCTATGGGAATTAGCATTAAAAAACACCCTGGGTCGATATAGGGTCTATGTAAATTTAACATGGACAAAATCCCTGGGTCGATATAGGGTCTATGAGGAATTAGCATTACAGACCTCCCTGGGTCTGTATAGGGTCTATGTAAATTTAACATTAATCACCCTGGGTCTGTATAGGGTCTATGTAAATTTAACATTAATCACCCTGGGTCTGTATAGGGTCTATGTAAATTTAACATGGACAAAAAACCCCTGGGTCTGTATCGGGTCTATGTAAAATTGAAACAGGGAGGGTCTCTATTTTTTTTTTTAAAAAAAAATAAATAACAAAGGGGTAGGCAATGGAAAGGCTATCTCTTTTCGAGAAATATGGCTGGCCCTGAAAAGGGCCTTTGGGTTTATGTTAATGTATTCATTAACATAAAGGGCACCCTACTGGTCTTCTTCTTGTTCTTAGGCTGCGTCTCACTGTTGGCCCGTAAATTAGCACTCTTTTCAGGCATCCTTGTCTTTCGACGTAGATCCTACGTATCCACAGGCTGGTGTTTGTCCTGTGGACAACGGTCCACTTGGATCGGACATACATGAGCATTTCTGTCCTAAACAACTTGGAAGACATAAGGGTGGATGACTCAACTGTAGTCCACATCTTGAAGCGACGAGAACAGGTGAATCAATGCACTGAACTGCGCTTATTTATAGGCAGAGGTAGGATTGAAACGGATTGAGTTCATTCACCAATCCGAACACGCGTTACAGAATTCAGTCAGCCCGCATCCAATCCGAAGAGAGCAGTCTGTGACGTCACGTAGTCTATATAGATTCGCTAGCGCTTGTGTGCAGTCAATCTATGCGACAGTGATTCAACATGACGGAAACTCAGAAAACGATCCATTGGGGTGCACCAGCAGGGGAGACCGCCCAAGGGAACCCGGACTTACTTTCAGAAGAGGTGAATTGGGATTTTGTGGATTTTCTCTCCTCGCAAGAATTTGTTCCGGAACCTTCGTTACCTTCTTCATTACCGCAAGTGGAGAATTTTAGACAGAGACAGAAAGAAGAATTGGAGAAATTTATACAACGACAAAAGGAAGCGGAACAGGCTTTTCTCCTACAGCAACAGCAACAAGAAGAAGAGGTAAGAAAAAAACAACAGCAGCAACAGCAAGAAGAAGTAGCAGCAAAGAAACAACAGGGTGAAAATCAAACGGTTACGGTACTGTTGGACATTTTAGCGGAGTTAAGAAGTCTGAAACAAATGTATCAGACTTCTTTATCACGACCGAAGAGAATACGACCTTCCCGAGCTAAACACGTCAACCCTGTGACTAAGCCTACCGTACCACCCTTAGTGATTTCAACCCAATCATTATCATCATCATCAACATTACGCAGTCCAGAAGTAGGCCTTGGCCGTGGCAAAGGCATAAGGCAGTTAAAGTTGATTGCTTAAACTCACCCCTTCACCATGAAGAAAAAAGGCCCTTTTCAGGGCCACCCACATTTCTCGAAAAGAAATACAATTTCAATTTGCCAATAACTCAAAAAATAAACCCCACCCATTTTACCCTTATAGTACGTGTCTGTGTATGAGTGCGTGAGTGTACGTTCTTATTTTAAAATCAAAACTCAAAGACACTTACCTTATATCATTCATTTATTCTTTAATCCATTTTTTTACAATCCAATTCACAATTCACAACACAACACTTTAATAAAAAGTTCATTGACTTCTTCTTTCTCCTTGTTTAGTCTCTCTGTTTTTTGAATTTCTTCACCGTCTTTTCCTCATTTTCTTCCCTTCTTCTTTTCTTCTTCTCCTGTTTCTTTGCCTCTTGTAAATAGAATTGTCTTTTTTCTTCCTCTTCTTCCTCTGAAGAATCCCTCTCTTCTTCCGAAGAATCCCTCTCTTCTTCTGAAGAATCCTTCTTTTCTTCTGACTCCTCTTGTTTCTTTTTTGGGCAATCTGGAGACCAATGTCCTTTTTCTTTACAATAATAACAGGTATCTTGACTTTTGTCTTTTTTAGTCCCTGTTTTTGTTCTTTTTTGACGGTCTGGACACTCTGAAGACCAATGCCCTTTCTTCTGACAGATATAGCAAGTATCTTGACTTTTATCTCGAAAGGAAGGAGAGTAGTCCGTAGGCTGGTCTGAAGAGAATTTTCTAATGACCCCTCGCAAAGCTCTGACGAAACGTTCCATCTGGTTAGTCTCTTCCATCGTTGTGCTCGGCTTGAGAGTGAAATGAATAGTGAAAGGATAAGACACACACCCTTTTATATACGCTGGTCTGCTATGACTATAAAGTAGCTCATGGTGTTTGAACTTGAGTCATTTGACTTTTTGCTTTCAAGATGAAACGATCCCATTCATTCGAGAAGAAAGAAGAAGAAAGTAAGAGGCAGAAACGTGATCTATCGCCTCGTACCAGGGCTGAAATCTTGGCACAAATTCATGCCAGTGATTTTGAAGAGGACATGAGTGAACCAGAATCCGAACCCTCTAAACCAAGTTCACCACCCTTAGTCAACCCTGAAAAATACTATTCCATTCGAGAGACGGAAAAGCGCTCCTCTAGAAAATTTAGAACCACGGCTTACAAATACACGGTGAAGTTTAAAGATTTCAAGTCCGAAGTACCGTTAGAGAAAGCAGAAGGGTTCATCACCGGAGTGTGGGATTCTCTGCTCACTGCACTCAAGCGACAATGTCAACCCAAAGAAGACGACCGCTTGAGACTTTCCATACAACACGACGGTTTGAAATCCCCTGTTTGGATCGAGTTTAGCACCCCTGCAGAATTGACCGTTTCCAAAGTCATGGACAAGATTCAACACGTGCAACAATCTAATGACCAGTTTGACATCACCGATAGAAAAGCCACATTGGACATGACCCACGTCTCTCTACTCCTCATGGGACCGGACGCAAAAAGATGTTATTGGTGAACGACCTTCGCAGCATTAAGTGTAGCCTTGTCCAAATTCACAATCCTCATGACCAGATGTGTTTAGCCCGTGCCATCGTGGTGGGACGAACCTATGCCAACAAGAACGACACGGTAGAATGGAAAAGAGACTGGGAGAACATTCGACAATCGGACCGAGCCAAACAACGAAGTGAAGCAGAACTCCTGTTACGACAAGCTGGCATGTCCAAAGACACACCCTGTGGCATTCCTGAGATGCAAAAATTGCAAGATGCCCTAGCTCCATGATACACCTTGAAAGTGCACCCTCAAGAAGTGCGCGGGTCTTTGTTGTTTCGAGGGCAAGATTTTAAGGACGGAAAATACATTCATGTTTATCATCACGATGAACATTTCGATACCATTACCAGTATCACCGGATTCCTGGGATATGTTTATTATTGTGAGAAATGTGACTATGGTTATAATAATCGAGAGCAACACAAACATTGTGGATGGAAATGCTCAGGATGTTTGGCCTCTCCACCCTGTCTGAGCGAAGAACTAGTGCCTTGTTCAACTTGTCTGCGCACGTTTGTCAGCCCTACCTGTTACCAACAACATTTGAAGACGCAAGGTTCACAGAAGAAATGCGCTTGTCAACTGCTGAGATTGTGCCCCGCGTGTGGACAAGGCATACGTACCAATAGTGTCAAGGCACACGCATGTTCAGGAAAGAAAAAATGTCACATTTGTCACCACATCGTGGACTTGGAACACCAATGTTACGTGCAAAAATACCAACCCCCACCAGAGAAAGAGGACGGTCACAAGAAGAAAGGCAATTTCATCTTTTTCGATTTCGAATGCATGCAAGAGACTGGCATTCACATTCCTAATTTCTGCGTGGCTCATCGAGCGTGCGAGAAGTGTATTCAAGAACCTATCTTCAGTCATTGCCCTCACTGCAGCAAAATTCCTGGAGGGCGTGAAAAAATCTTTCGAGGACCAAAGACGCTAGACGATTTTGCCAAATGGGTCTTAGACCCCATCGACAAGACATGGAGCCAAGAGGACATCGAACATTACCGAGATTGTCATCGCCATGCCACAGTGATGGCTCACAATTTCTCCGGATACGATGGACAGTTTCTTTTGAGGTACTATACGGAACATGGCACCGAACGTCCTAAAGTGACTTTGAACGGAGCCAAAATCATTTTCATGCAAGTGGGACAAGTGCAGTTTAAAGATTCGATGAGTTACTTGGCCATGCCTTTGAGTCGAATGCCTAAAACGTTTGGAATGACAGAAATGGCTAAAGGGTACTTTCCACACTTTTTCAATACGGAAGCCAATCAACATGCCGTTCTACCCCATTTACCTGAGGCTCACTATTACGACCCCGACAACATGCGTACCGAACAACGAGAAGCTTTCTACGCTTGGTACCAGGCTCACGCCTCGGACCCTTTCGACTTTCAGGAAGAAATGCTAAAGTATTGTCGTTCCGACGTGGACATTTTACGACGTTGCTGTGGAAAATTTCGAGAACTGTTCATGGAACACGGAGGGGTCGATCCTTTGAAAGAAGCTTGCACCATTGCCAAAGCGTGTTCCTTAGTGTATCGACAACGATTCATGCCTGAAAACACCGTGGCTGTCATCAGTCCTCAAACGACCCACTATGTCAAACGTCAATACTCGGTCAAAGCCCTACGTTGGTTACATTACTTGTGCGACAAGGAAGACAAGTGGATTCAGCATGCCCGCAACGGAGGGGGTGAAAAGACCATCGGAACGTATTCGGTCGATGGTTGGGACTTAGAAAACCCAAGATCGTGTACGAGTTTAACGGTTGCTTATTTCACGGATGTCCCGTCTGTTACCCTGACCGTGGCACTAAAAATCAGTTTTTGAAACGAACCATGGAAGACTTGTACCAGGACACTTGTCAGCGGCGCCTAAAGTTAGAACAGCAAGGATACCAAGTGGTGGAAATGTGGGAACACGAGTACGATTACCGTATGAAAACCGATCCCGAGTTTAAACGCCTCGTGGAAAGTTACCAGTTCATGGACCCGCTGAACCCGAGGGATAGTTTGTACGGAGGAAGGACCAATGCCACCTGTTTGCTGTACCAAGCCGACGAAGAGAAAGGAGAAGAAATCAAATACTTGGACGTGTGTTCGCTGTATCCCTACGTGTGCAAATATTGTCGCTTTCCTGTAGGGCACCCGCAATTGCTGACGGAACACATCGACCTGAAAAACATTCGACAATACGAAGGCTTGATCAAGTGCAAAGTTTTGCCTCCCACGAACCTCTACCATCCCGTCTTACCTCACCATTGTCAAGGCAAACTGATGTTTCCCTTGTGCCGTACTTGTGCCGAAACGTGCAACCAAGACCAAGCTTGTCAGCACAGCCAGGAAGAACGGGCCTTGACGGGAACCTGGGTCAGCGTAGAATTGTTCAAAGCTCTAGACATGGGATACCAACTGTTAGAAGTGTACGAAATTTGTCACTTTCCCAAGACACAACAATACCGCAAGGGTGACCCTACTCAGAAAGGCATTTTCGCAGACTACGTGGATGCCTTTCTGAAACTGAAGCAAGAAGCCAGCGGCTATCCTTCCTGGTGTCACACTCCCGAAGACCAAATAAAATTCAAAGAGAAATACTACGAACAAGAAGGCATCACTTTAGACCACATCGAGAAAAACGAAGGCAGGCGATCGTTTGCCAAAGTGATGTTAAATTGCTTGTGGGGTAAAATGGCACAACGACCGTGTTTACCCAAGACGGAATATTTGACAGAACCTTCCCGCTACTTCCAGATGATTCACGACAAAACCAAATACATGAAACACGTGGACGTCGTTCGAGAGAATTTGATCTTGGTCAATTACGAAGAAGATCTGGACTTTGTACAAGACGACCCTTTTGGAAATGTCATCATTGCGGCTTACGTGACAGCTCATGCTCGCTTAAAATTGTACGAAGCTTTAGAACTGTTAGAAGAACGCGTCCTGTACTTTGACACGGACAGTTGTATTTACATCCATCACCCGATTCAACATCACCCTAACATCGAAGGAGACCGTTTAGGAGCCTGGACAGACGAGCATCCCGACGACAAGATTCTAAGTTTCGTCAGTGGCGGTCCCAAAAATTACGGCTACCAATACCGGGACAAACAAGGAGAAGTGCACACGACGTGCAAAGTGAAAGGACTGACTCTGAATTATCGTACCAGTCGAGTGGTCAACTTTGGGGTATTGAAAGAAGCCTTGCAATCGGGAGAGGATGGAAACTTTAAAGTGACCACCTACCAACCTAACAAAATTGTACGTTTACCCACTCACCACATCGTCAGTCGACCCTTGGAAAAAATCTATCAAATTGTATACCAGAAGCGAGTTCGACTTCCCAATCATTTCACCTTACCGTACGGTCACGTCGGTATTGGTCTGTATATAAAAAAGGAACCCTAGGCAAGATCGATAGTTCATTGTGACTACCAAGACCGAGCGAACAAGATGAATACTTTGAAAGAGACATCGTTCCAGTTTGGGGTTTGTAAAAAAGTTGTATCTTCCTCTAGTGTGACTAATATTGGATGGATAAGACCCAGACATTGCGACGGAAAATGTCCGGAAGGAAACTGCGATTGTCCATGTGGTTACCATTGTAATTGCGTAACGGAGTTTGCAGACGAGTGCGATTGTGAGCCTTGCGATGGATACGATGCTGTACCTTGTGACCTGAGCGATGCCGTAAAGCATCATGGGAACTTTAGTGCCCCTACCCCTATCATGGAAAGTGATGCTGTGCGTGTCAAACCTGTGGGATGCGAAAGCGATGCTGCTCGTCCTCTTAGACATTTTACCGGGTTTAAAGTGGAATGTTCACCTTCACGTCAAGCCCCGTACGGATGTCATCCAGCCCTGAGCAAACTCCTGTTCCTGTCACCCAACCCTCATCGAAACGAACCTGTGAAAAACGAATATTCGTTTCCTGTGCGTTTGTCGGAATACTGCGACTTTGAAAATCGTCTTCAATCGTTCAAAGGAAAATGGCCTAAATATCTGGGAGGACCGACCCCCGAAGAATTAGCCAGAGCCGGATTTTTCTACTTGGGCGAAGGAGATAAAGTCAAGTGCTTCAGTTGCGGTGTGTCACTTCACCACTGGGAACCGCAAGATTCGGTCTACGTAGAACATGCTCGATGGTCACCGAATTGTCATTACTTACCCTTAGTGGGACCGAGACATTGAAGTAACTTCTTACCATAATAATCTGTTCATGGATACTTTGCTAGAGAACATTCGTGCCTTGCCTGTGGAATTGAGAGAATGCATTTACCGAGAGCTGGTCAAAATACAAGTGAAACGTAAAGAACAATTGCATCCGTTACGTCACCGGTGTTTGAACCACTGGTACCTTCAGGCTATACAAGGACTGATTGAGTTGAAAGTGTTCCATTGGACAGACATTGATCAACGACCTCCTGGTTATAAAAAGGAATGGTTTGGTATTGACGATTCTATCTACTACATTGTAAACGTACTGCATCGAATTCCAGAGGAAGAGTTAACGAATTACCAACATCTTTCACGCAATGTCAACTTGGTGAAAGAGGAAACTTCTGAACGAATTGTAATGTGTAAATTAGTGGTGAAACGATTTAGATTCGACAATGAATTAAAACCATGTTTGTGCAAACAGTACATTTCTTGTGTCAGACCAAGGAGGATTTAGTATGACCTATTCATGGATACTTTGCTAGAGAACATTCGTGCCTTGCCTGTGGAATTGAGAGAATGCATTTACCGAGAGCTGGTCAAAATACAAGTCAAACGTAAAGAACAATTGCATCCGAGACGTCACCAGATCTTTAACCACTGGTACCTGAATGGTATAAGAGAACTGATTCGTCAGAAATTCTTTCAATGGTCAGACATTGTTCAAAACTTTGAGGTCGCTAATGATCGACATGTTCATAATTATGGTTACTTCGAGATTCACCTAGTGCAACGCATTGAGGAAGACAAGGTAAAGGATTACCAACATTTGTTACGTGGAATCTGCTTAGCGGAAGAGGAAACTTCTAAACGAACTCTGACGTTTCGGTTACAGTATGCAAGATTTAGATTCCCTACTGGAGAACGAAGATCTCTGGCTAGAAAGTACGTGTATTGCATCCAAAAAAAAGAGAATATAAAAACAGGCTGCCATGCCACGGTTTATGTCACATGTCATCCAACAGATTCCGTGGAAGGAACTCAATGACCATATTCAAACCGTGGATCATTACCATCAATTATTAAAAGAATTGTATCCATTCAATTTGGGACGACAAGTGGTGTGTGTCTTAGTGACTTGTTTTTGGGGATTTCGTTTACCAGCCGATTCTTTGTGGACTCTTTACGATCAGTACTTACCACCTCCATGGCCTTAAATGGTCACGAAAAACTCCTTTTGCTCAAAGCCTTGCGTTTTCATCTGGATACTTCTCAACCTCAACAGGAAAAAAAGATTCGTCAACTTCTAGCTACCCAAGACGTGTATGACGATGTGTGTGTAGCTTGTGACTTACATCCCCATTGGACAGATGTCCGTGCCTGGAAAGAATGGGGTTTTGAGGCTTGGACCCAAGAAGTGGCCCAGTATGCACGAGAGTTGTTCAAGGAAAAAAGTTACTTTTCAACCCGTGTTAGTGACGGTGCCAGAAGAACCCGTCACCCAGGACAGGACTGTCGTGGACAGGCCTGAAAGACCCTTTCGGGAGGACACTTGTGTGACCTTACCCCCTGTTGAACTGGTTAGAACATTACCCAAAACATGTGGTTGTTGTACAGACACTTGTGTTTATTCCACATTCATCGTTATCATGTGCCTTTTATCCTTGTACTTAAGCCTTTGGCTTTTATGTAATTTTGTCTTTCGTATTCATGTTTGAAAAAAAAAAAACATTCAATAAACGTGTTCTGAAAAAAGTATATAAACTCTTGTCTTGTTTGTTTTTCGTGTCACAAGTGACATTTCTCACACCATGGCTACCTCTACCGTCTCTGCTCCCTCTTCCTCTACTGTCAAAGTCATCGACGAACACTTAGATCGTGCCAGTTGGGAGGCTTTGTATCTTCGCCATCCCTTTAACATGCTCATTGCTGGACCTAGCGGTTCAGGCAAAACCGAATTCGTCAAACGTTTGATCGAACATAAACATCATTTGATCGATCGGCCCCCTCAACGGATCGTGTGGTGTTACAAAGAGTGGCAATCGGCGTACAGCCTCTTGCGAGAAAGTCAAGGCGATTCCATCGTGTTTGTGGAAGGCATTCCTAAAGAAGACGACGGCATCGTCTCTGACTCCCGTCAAACCCATTTGGTCATTTTCGACGACATGTTAGGAGAAGACGAAGAAGAAATTAAACTGTGGTTCACGCGCAAAGGGCATCACCGTAATGCCAGTGTCATTTACATCACCCAAAATTTGTTTCAACAAAGTAAAGCCCATCGCACCATCAGTCTCAATGCGCATTACGTGGTCTTGTTTAAAAGCCCTCGAGATAAATCGCAAGTGCAAGTCTTAGCCAAACAGTTAGGAACGCCTTGGCTGACGACGATGCCACTCAAACACCACACGCCTATTTACTCGTCGATTTGAAACCTACGACCCCCGAGGATTTGCGATTTCGTACCCACTTGTTTCACCACTGGTGCCAAGACGGAGGGCCTGTCCTGTACACGTCTCCGTCCTCGACTTCATTTCACTCCACATAAAAAAATCTATAAAAACCTCAGACCCTTTCTCGTTTGCCTCACACAGTGTGAACATGACGTCCCTTCAGTCGCATCTTCCCGTCAAATTGATTCGTGCCTTGTATGGCATCAGTCGAGAAAAAGATCCACAAACACGAGCTCGTGTCTTAGAAGCTAGTCTCAAAGAAGTCTTACGATGGTTCACGGTGACGGCACGTCAATTACTCCAAGGAATCATTCAGATTCCTCATCAAACCAAACGCTTTTTCGATCGAAACAAAGTCGCTTTGGTCCAACTGGCGATCCCCGCATCGACACTCAAACCAAAAAACAAATCATTTTGAAAGCTGGAGGGAGCGGTACTTTAGGAGGGGTCATCATTCGCTCACTCTTAAGATGGGATCCTAATGCCCCCAAAGTTATCCCCAAGACAAAAGTCCAACGAAGCCCCAAGAAGAAAAAGAAAAAGACCAGGTCCCCAAAAAGAACTTCTCCAGTGGCAGGACCCTCCTCTTACCAGACACCACCACCCCGGAAAAAGAAAAGAAGCCCCCAGAAAAAGAAACAGAGAAAAAGTCCTCAGAAAAAGAAAAGTCCACAGAAGAAAACGAGTCGCAAGAGAGGCACTTCGGCCAGGACACAACCTTACACTCGCAAACCACGACCTGCCACAGCGGTGACTGCGTCTCCGGCAGCCTCACGTTTATCCACTTCCCCGTTGATGTCACCAGGAACTGAAGAGTACTTGGAGACGTTGATCACACCAAGAACTTCTCCGTTGATGACCCCGAAAAGAACTTCCCCAGTGGCAGGACCCTCCAATTTAGTGGCAGTGGCTGCTGCTCACAAAGTACCTTCTCCCAAAATCAAAGTCCATGAAAGGTCGGGCATGTTACAAAGTTTACTGGATTTGTCCAAGCAAGAACTGGCTCGATTTAGTCCGTTACGTACCCCTGCACGACGTGTCATGCCTGTCCTCAAACTGATACGCCGTAAAGACAATCAGTGGCGACGCGTTCCAGTATAAAAAAGGCCTGTGACCGAGTAGGGTATCAGTGTTTTTAGGTGCTCCTAAAGACTCAACGATGTCACCCTCCAGAAAACCCCAAGGAAAGAAAAGGAAAGGACTGCCACCACGTTTAGCCAAACACGGGGACCTGTTATCTGTCCTGTCCAAAGCTTTTCCACCTTTACGAAAAAAACTCATTCAAACGGCCTCCAAAGAGGTCATCGATACCGTGTGCGAATGTTGTTTGAACGTTTTGAAAGGCACGATCCCTTTGTCCAAACACCAGAAACAATGCTTAAGCAAACATCGTCACGTTCTTCGCCAAATGGTTCGAAAGAAAATTCCCATTCGTCAAAAAAAGAAGATGTTAGTGCAACGTGGAGGCATTTTGCCTCTCTTGTTAGGCCCTATACTGAAAGGAGTCTTGGGAACCATGTTGGGAGGACTAGTCGGAGCAAGATAAAAAGGCCTTCGAAAGTCCCAAGATCTCAGAATCGACCCCTGACAACCCCATGGAAGGACGAAAACTAGCTTTAGTGACTTACAAACGATGGATGGAATACCATCGGTGGCAAGAACAACGCACCCCGCATTTACCTCCCAATCCCAATTTGAGCGAGATGTCCCAGTTACAACACGAATTGCAATCCTTGATGGATCGCCAAGATTTGTCCGAAACAGAAAAATCGCAAAAGTACGGTCAACTCTTGCAACGACTGCAACTCTTTCACCAGAAAGCTTTAGACGAAACAGCTCTACCCACTCTGAAAGATTTTAAGACCTTGATGAAAAGTCCAGCACCATCACCAGTACCAGTACCAGTACCAGTACCACCAGTACCCGTGACCAAGACAGAAAAAGGAGAAGAAGAAGAAGAAGGGTTTCAAACTCCATCAGAAAAAGTACGCAAGTTAACAACACCACCTACCTCCAGAATTGGATGGATTAAAAAGATGATGGCCACCCCTTCTTCCTCACAAGAGAAAAAGAAAGTGAAGACAGAAGTGAAGACAGAAGTGAAACAAGAACCGATATCCCCCGCTCAGACATCCTTCTCCTCTTCGACACCTATTGCCGGTCGCTCACGCAAAGCATTGCAATCCAAGAAAATACCCCAAGAGAAAAAGAGTAGCCTCTTCCAAGAGTGGGTGCCTTATTAAGACACCAATCAACACAAAAAAATGGAAAAAGTCTTAGCCAGCATTTACTACGATCCCTCGCATCCTGCAGGTTACGCAGGAGTTCAAAAATTGTATCGTGCTGCCAAAACGCGACTGAAAAGTCTCCGTTTACCTCAAGTGCAAAGATGGTTACAAGAACAAGCTACCTACACTTTACACAAACCCATTCGACGCAAGTTTGCCAGAAGTCGCACCCGAGTGGAAGGCATCGATCATCAATGGCAAGCCGATTTAGCCGATGTCTCTCATTTGGCCAGCTACAATCGTGGCTACAAATATTTGTTTTGTGTCATCGACGTCTTTTCCAAATTTGCCTGGGTCGTGCCTTTGACTTCCAAGTTAGTGAGAGCCCTGCAACGGGTGTTGAAACAAAGCGGCCGTCACCCTCTTCGATGGCAAACGGACAAAGGCACCGAATTTCTGAACCAAGCTTTCCAAAAAGAATTAAAGAAACGTGACATTCATTTTTTTACCACCGAGAATCCCGAAACCAAAGCCAGCATCGTGGAGCGTTTTCAACGCACTTTGAAAGAACGCATGTGGAAATATTTTACGCATCACCACACTCTGAAGTACATCGACATCTTACCGCACCTGGTGCAAGCGTACAACCAATCTTACCATCGAAGCATTGGACGTGCCCCGCAAGACGTGACTCCCGAGAACGAAGTGCTGGTGTTTGAGCGTCTGTTTGGTACGTCCCCGACGAGGGCTGTCCCCAAGAAAAGTGGAGAGTTGACCGTAGGAGATTGGGTGCGCCTTGGCAAAACCAAACGCACTTTTGACAAAGGTTACTTACCTAACTGGACGAGTGCATGGCCGTCATCCTGCCGTCTATAAATTGGAAGACATGAACGGAGAAGTGCTCAAAGGAACGTTTTATTTACCCGAGTTACAACGTGTCACCAAAAAAGAAGACGACGTGTACGACATCGAAAGTATTCTCGAACGCAGAACCCGTAAAGTGGGCAAACGACGTGTCAAAGAAGTCAAAGTACGTTGGAAAGGATATCCACCAAGTTTCGATTCTTGGATCGACGCTTCGCAAGTCATCGACTATAAAAAGAAGAAGTGACCATCATGCCCTTTCACACAGCAGACGCAGCTACGTCGACCACTCCTTCTTCACCTAGTTCTTCTGTGCAAGATTTACAAAAACAACCCTTGTGGGTGTGGTGTGGAGAACGTGTGCCTAAAACGCAAATCGTCTTTTTCTGCCAAATCTTCGTGGTGTATTGTGTCATCGGGGCAGCCATTGCCAATTTGAGTTTGCAGCAAGGAGACAAACAATTGTGGACCATTTTATTGAGCAGTTGCATCGGTTACCTGCTTCCCAATCCCTCCCTGAAATTCTCCTCGAACGGGAACGTTGTGTCCAGCGCCAGTGCCAGTCACCACTCCAACAACATCAACCACAACCAGAACCCCATTTTGGGCGGAGACACGCCTCTGACGTCCAGTAATATCCCCTCGGACAGCCACAGAACTCTGGAATTATGAGTCACGAAAACCAATTTTACTTAACCTTACCCAGTGACAGTTCCATGGAGGTGTTTCCCAACAACACGTTGTGCTGTTACACGGCCAAATTACCTCAAGCCATCCCGTTAGATCACGAAGCCCATTGGGAAGTGGCTTTAGTAGAAATGATTCACCCAACCCAAGTCCACAATGTCCTTCCCAATCAAAATTATTTTAAGGTGGAAGTTCATGACAAACAATTGCAAGATGAGTTGGATAAGATTGGCACATATAGCAATAGAACCTATGATGACAAAACTAAAACGTGGACCTACAACTTGTTCATTCTCTCAGGCTATTATTTCAGTGGTCATCATTTGGTCAGCTCCATAGCCTCCAGGTTTAATGGCGTGTTCCATAAAGCTTTGGGGAATGTCCAAAAAAGTGTCACCCTGGAATACCACAAAATAGCTCGTCGCTTTCTGATGAAATTTTCTGAGGGGTCCAAAAAATTCATGTCTTTCTTATTTTGTCCTGAATTGTTTGACATATTGGGCGGTGACACGGAGCTGAGGAAGATAGGAGAACAAAAAAGAAGCCCCGAATTACCAGTCATTCATGACAACGACTCTTTTGCCAAGTATTTTCGTTTCCCGGTAGAACTGAACCAAGGACTGAATTTGATCTTTGTGTATTCCGATGTGGTGGAATAAAACGTGGTGGGACACACCTCCGTGCCGTTACTGCGTGTCATTCCTTTCAAAGTGGATTCTGCCACAAACGCTGACGAGGAAGGTGGAAACACTTATCACGTCCACCGCGAATTTGTACATCCTCACTATTTACCTGTCAGCAAGTCGTATTTGGACACGGTCAACATTACTATAAAAGGAGATTTGGGACAAGATATTCCATTCACCAAAGGAAAAGTCACGGTGAAACTCCATTTTCGAAAACGGTTCTCTCACGACTCGTAAGTAAGTAAGTCATGTATCCAGTGTACCGAGGGGTGGCTCGACAGCGAGGACACGGTTTAGGAGACATGTTAAAATCGGCCTTTCGTTCGGTGGCCCCGGTGTTGAAACCGATGGTGACACGCGGATTGCACGCCTTGAAAGATGCGGCACTGACGCAAGGCAAAGAATTTCTCCAAAATGTCATCATCAACAAACAAAACCCTAAAGAAGCCTTCATGAGGGCTGGCAAAAATGTTTTGCTGCAAACGGGCAAAGACATTTTGGGCCGACGAGACACACCTATAAATGCCCTGCACGCTACCGAGTCTGGCATTCAGCAAGGACAAGGCAGAAAGAGACGACGAAGAAAACACCCTTTCACCAGACTTCAAGCTAGAAAGGCCAAGAAAAGAAGAACCGTTCGAGACTTAGACGTTTTCGATTATTGAAACACAGAAAAAAAATGATGCACCGAGAGTCTTGCGCTTGTTCCAAGACGGAACTGGATCTGTTTGCCATGCCCCCCACCATGATGACCATGCAAGAATCCCAATGGGTGGAATTTTACCCCGTCTCCTCACTGATCGATTCCGCTCCCATCGAGTTTGAAATCAAAGGACAACCCGAAGATTACACTGGACAACAAATTTTTACAAAAGTCATGTTACTGAAATAAAATTAGTCAATTCTTATTAATTTTTATGTGCTGAACACGAATATGACAGTCAAATTGAAAAATTGGCTCTAGTTTTTTTGTAATCTGCAAGAAATTAATGTTTACATAACGAAATGCATTCCAATAGTAAAAGGTCAACTGTAATAGCCTACCTATAAAAAATCAAGTCATTGACTACATCTTAGATTTCTTCGCCTGTCTCTTGTACAGCTGTTCGGGAGCATCTCTGAGGAGTGTCCAGCAGTAGTCAGCCAGCATTGTAGTGGACCATTTTCCCTGGTATCTTTGTTCCATTGTTGCGATATCTTGATGAAAACGTTCGCCGTGTTCATCACTAACAATACCACAGTTGCTAGGAAAGAAATCCAAATGGGAATGAAGGAAGTGAATCTTTAGAGACATATTGCAGCCAAGTTTCTTATACTTCATCAACATGTCTTCTACTAGTTCCTTATAGTTTTCTGCCCTAACATTTCCGAGGAAGTTTGTAGAAACTAGGCCAAAAGCATTCCATGCTTGTTTCGCGTCACCTTCCAGCAAGTTGTTGAACCGGTCATCTTTGAAAAGCTCTCGAATCTGAGGACCCACAAAAACTCCCTCTTTAATCTTTGCTTCGCTGAGTCGAGGGAATTTTTCATGCAGGTATCGGAATGCTGGCAAAGTCCGGTCAATGGCTTTCACGAAGTTCTTCATCAAACCTAGTTTGATGTGAAGGGGTGGTAGCAAGATTTTCTGAGCCTCAACCAGAGCTGGGTGTTGGATATTCTTCTCTCCAATGGCTACATTCTGCCTGTGAGTCCATTCCTTCCTCATGTAGTGCATTTCCCTTGCTCGGCTATCCCACTCGCATAAGAAACACATGTATTTTGTATATCCTTGCTGCAGTCCCATTAAAAGGGCAACTACCTTCAAATCACCACAGAGGTGCCAGCTGTACTTGTTATACTCAATGGAATTCAGTAGCTGCCTTAAGTTATCGTATGTCTCTTTCATGTGGACAGCATACGCTACTGGAATAGATGGAAGAATGTTTCCATTGTGCAAAAGCACAGCCTTGAGACTCAGTTTCGAAGAGTCCACAAATAGTCTCCATTCTTGTGGGTCATGAGTGATTTTTAAAGCATTCATGAGGCCCTCAATATCGGAACAGAATATCAGATTACTTTCCTTTCTGAAGAAAGGCTCCAATTGCTGGTGGCGCTTTCGATATGCAGTAATTGTGACATCTTCTTCTAGAAGATTCCATTGTTGGAGTCTTGATCCTAGCAATTCTGCCTTGTTCTTTGATAAGTCCAAATCACGAATCAGGTCATTTAGTTCTTCCTGTGTTATTCTGTGTGGGGTTGATGATGCACCACAGTGAAAATCTGGATCACTGCATGCTGATGGACCAGGAGAAGAACAGGTCAACTCACCTTTGTCTTCGTCAGATGAATCAAGAGAATATTCTGCTGGAGGTTCTGGAATAGGAAGTCCCTCACCATGTGGAACTGGTCTCAATGCAGACGGAATGTTTGGGTAGACTATTCTCGACTTCTTTCGCTTCGTTATTCCGCCGGAAAGAGGAGGAACCAAGCAGAAGTAACAGTCATTTAGGTGGTTGCTTGGCTCTCTCCACACTATTGGGACTGCAAACGGCATTGATGACCTTTTGCAATTCAACCACTGTGAAAGCTGTGTTGTACATGTAGCACAGCATATATGCGGAGCCCAAGGCTTGTCTTGGTCACCAACCTTGCATCCGAAGTAAAGATGATATGCCTTCTTCACTTGAGAATTGATACTTTTCTTCTGGTTGGCAAATGTCACTTCCCCACAAATATAGCAAAAATTGTCCGCGGTATTAACACACTTTCGAGGCATTACTGTTCTTTATTGTACGTAAATGGATAAAATAATAAGTTTTATGTAACAGTAGCTTGAACTGTCTCGCACAACGTCTAAAATATTTTAAATGCTGAACCTATCTGATTGGGCTTTATATAGTACACTGCTTACGTCAGCTTCAGCAGCCGCCTGGCATTAGTATAATAGGCCTACACATGTATAGTACACTGCTGACGTCAACTTACTTCAGCAGCCGCATGGCATTAGTATTGCATTGCATCAGAAAATGATGCAATCAACTGTGGATGATGTGAGCATGATGGTATTATGCAATGTTGCATCATTATTCCGGATGTTGCTGCAGTCCTACTGGAGAAATTTACAAAGTGAAACATAGAAAATGAGGTATATGAATATCTTCAAAACGAGAGCCAATACAAATTTTTCACGGTTATATTCGTGTTCGGCACACCAAAATACTACAGATTAGGGCCTTTTCAAGTCAGTAATGATTTCACTGTTGACCAGTGTTACATCGATTTGAATAGCAGTTACTTGTACTTGAAAGTCCAAGTTCTAGATAAGGGAGGAGATACTATAAACGGCGAAGAGAAAGTACCTCCCATCAACAATTTCATGCATTCCTTGTTCAGCTCAGTGGACTTGTACTTGAACAACAAACTGGTTAGCAGCAGCATGGATACTTACCCTTATCGTGCCTACCTGGAAAATCTCTTGACGTACGGAATAGACGCCAAGATCACTCATCTCAATGCCTGCGTGCTATGGGAACCTGACGAAGCGGGCGAATTTGATAAAACAGGTCTTGAAGCTGACACAAAATTAAAAACAAGCACCAATGAGGGATTTGTAGAACGAAGAAACAGAATCAAAGATGGACAGAGTTTAGAACTGATGGATCGTTTGCATTTGGACATGTGGTTACAAGAGAAATATTTGCTGAACGGGGTCAATGTTCGCTTGAGACTGAATCGCAGC
Source organism: Sinohyriopsis cumingii (assembly GCA_028554795.2). NCBI lineage: Eukaryota > Metazoa > Mollusca > Bivalvia > Unionida > Unionidae > Sinohyriopsis > Sinohyriopsis cumingii. The sequence goes on along the minus strand of CM068824.1, from coordinate 187,906,480 downwards.
AGTGCCGCTTTCCATTTGTTGGCTGATGGTGATGCTACTACTGGTGGCAATCCCAAAAGCAAAATCCTAGAAGCCAAACTCTACGTACGACGCGTAGAAGTGTTACCCAAAGTAGGTAACGACATCAGTCAAACGTTGAGCAGAACGACCGCCAAGTATCCCATCCGACGCGTGGAAGTGAAAACGTTCACCATTCCCCGTAACAATCAATCCATAATCGAAGATCATCTGTTTCAAGGACAGTTACCCAAACGTTTGATCCTTGGTATAGTCGAGAATGAAACCTTCAACGGAGCCTTCGCTAAAAATCCTTTCAACTTTCATCACTTTGGCGTGTCCAAGATCGAAGTCAGTCGCGATGGCAAGACCTTGTGTACCCGATCTTTCGAACCCTTTGAACCTGACTTTGAGAAGAAGAATTACACTGGTCAACAGTGAAATCATTACTGACTTGAAAAGGCCCTAATCTGTAGTATTTTGGTGTGCCGAACACGAATATAACCGTGAAAAATTTGTATTGGCTCTCGTTTTGAAGATATTCATATACCTCATTTTCTATGTTTCACTTTGTAAATTTCTCCAGTAGGACTGCAGCAACATCCGGAATAATGATGCAACATTGCATAATACCATCATGCTCACATCATCCACAGTTGATTGCATCATTTTCTGATGCAATGCAATACTAATGCCATGCGGCTGCTGAAGTAAGTTGACGTCAGCAGTGTACTATACATGTGTAGGCCTATTATACTAATGCCAGGCGGCTGCTGAAGCTGACGTAAGCAGTGTACTATATAAAGCCCAATCAGATAGGTTCAGCATTTAAAATATTTTAGACGTTGTGCGAGACAGTTCAAGCTACTGTTACATAAAACTTATTATTTTATCCATTTACGTACAATAAAGAACAGTAATGCCTCGAAAGTGTGTTAATACCGCGGACAATTTTTGCTATATTTGTGGGGAAGTGACATTTGCCAACCAGAAGAAAAGTATCAATTCTCAAGTGAAGAAGGCATATCATCTTTACTTCGGATGCAAGGTTGGTGACCAAGACAAGCCTTGGGCTCCGCATATATGCTGTGCTACATGTACAACACAGCTTTCACAGTGGTTGAATTGCAAAAGGTCATCAATGCCGTTTGCAGTCCCAATAGTGTGGAGAGAGCCAAGCAACCACCTAAATGACTGTTACTTCTGCTTGGTTCCTCCTCTTTCCGGCGGAATAACGAAGCGAAAGAAGTCGAGAATAGTCTACCCAAACATTCCGTCTGCATTGAGACCAGTTCCACATGGTGAGGGACTTCCTATTCCAGAACCTCCAGCAGAATATTCTCTTGATTCATCTGACGAAGACAAAGGTGAGTTGACCTGTTCTTCTCCTGGTCCATCAGCATGCAGTGATCCAGATTTTCACTGTGGTGCATCATCAACCCCACACAGAATAACACAGGAAGAACTAAATGACCTGATTCGTGATTTGGACTTATCAAAGAACAAGGCAGAATTGCTAGGATCAAGACTCCAACAATGGAATCTTCTAGAAGAAGATGTCACAATTACTGCATATCGAAAGCGCCACCAGCAATTGGAGCCTTTCTTCAGAAAGGAAAGTAATCTGATATTCTGTTCCGATATTGAGGGCCTCATGAATGCTTTAAAAATCACTCATGACCCACAAGAATGGAGACTATTTGTGGACTCTTCGAAACTGAGTCTCAAGGCTGTGCTTTTGCACAATGGAAACATTCTTCCATCTATTCCAGTAGCGTATGCTGTCCACATGAAAGAGACATACGATAACTTAAGGCAGCTACTGAATTCCATTGAGTATAACAAGTACAGCTGGCACCTCTGTGGTGATTTGAAGGTAGTTGCCCTTTTAATGGGACTGCAGCAAGGATATACAAAATACATGTGTTTCTTATGCGAGTGGGATAGCCGAGCAAGGGAAATGCACTACATGAGGAAGGAATGGACTCACAGGCAGAATGTAGCCATTGGAGAGAAGAATATCCAACACCCAGCTCTGGTTGAGGCTCAGAAAATCTTGCTACCACCCCTTCACATCAAACTAGGTTTGATGAAGAACTTCGTGAAAGCCATTGACCGGACTTTGCCAGCATTCCGATACCTGCATGAAAAATTCCCTCGACTCAGCGAAGCAAAGATTAAAGAGGGAGTTTTTGTGGGTCCTCAGATTCGAGAGCTTTTCAAAGATGACCGGTTCAACAACTTGCTGGAAGGTGACGCGAAACAAGCATGGAATGCTTTTCGCCTAGTTTCTACAAACTTCCTCGGAAATGTTAGGGCAGAAAACTATAAGGAACTAGTAGAAGACATGTTGATGAAGTATAAGAAACTTGGCTGCAATATGTCTCTAAAGATTCACTTCCTTCATTCCCATTTGGATTTCTTTCCTAGCAACTGTGGTATTGTTAGTGATGAACACGGCGAACGTTTTCATCAAGATATCGCAACAATGGAACAAAGATACCAGGGAAAATGGTCCACTACAATGCTGGCTGACTACTGCTGGACACTCCTCAGAGATGCTCCCGAACAGCTGTACAAGAGACAGGCGAAGAAATCTAAGATGTAGTCAATGACTTGATTTTTTATAGGTAGGCTATTACAGTTGACCTTTTACTATTGGAATGCATTTCGTTATGTAAACATTAATTTCTTGCAGATTACAAAAAAACTAGAGCCAATTTTTCAATTTGACTGTCATATTCGTGTTCAGCACATAAAAATTAATAAGAATTGACTAATTTTATTTCAGTAACATGACTTTTGTAAAAATTTGTTGTCCAGTGTTACTTGAGGTCGTACTTGTCCCTGTACGAAGCCACTGGACAGTTAGGAACCAACACCAGTCACGGCATTACGTACGACGATTATGACGGAGGCTACGCTTTGTGGGCTTTCGATTTCACTCCAGACCAAGGCAGCGACGAGGGACATTTCCACCCTATAAAATCCGGCCAAATTCGTGTGGAACTTCAGTTTGCAAAGCCACTGGAACAGACAGTGAACGTCATCCTGTATGCAGAATTCGATAATACCATAGAAATCAACAGTTTGAGAGAAGTCATTCTAGATTACTAGAAATCATGGAAGACTGTTATCCCTCTTTACAAAGTGGAGAAACTTTGGAGATGAAATGTGAGGAGACCGTGGAAGGAGAAGAATCTCAAGATAAAGACGAAGAAGTTGTCATGATGAAGTCAAGATGGCCAGAACAAGAAGCCCATTTAGTCTCCTGTTTTGCCAAACACTGGGTCGACAAAATGACGGAATTGATCAAGAAAAATTGCTATGGATGTCAAAACGATCATCCCAGTCAAATTCAACACGATAAATGCATGATGTTGAGTCAAGAAGAAAAATTGGACGAGTATCTGGACGAAGCTTGGAGTCTCATCTCGAACAAAGACGTGTTGCACCAGTGGTATAAAGACTTGCGTGAACATTCTTGCCCACCATTAACCACTCAAGAGATCCATCGTATCGAAGCTCTCCTGAATCAGAGTGAGGAAACAGAACGAATAACCGTTTATTCGTCAGACATTTTCAAGCAAAAAGTCAGGATCGAATTGACGACTTATTATTACCTGTGAAGAAGAAAAAAAACACAAAACAATGGATACCTGGGAACTTTATTACCTTTTGAACCACAGTTCGTATACGTCTTCTTGGAATCCTGTCGTCTGTGCTAAAGATGAACTCCCTCATCGCAAACCTAAAGACCATCAAGCTTACGTGATCAACACGGACGACAGTCATCTCCCAGGAACCCACTGGGTAGCCGTCTACTTTCCTCAAGAAGGCTGTGTGGAATATTTCGATTCGTACGGATTGCCCCCTTTGGAAGACGATATCATCGACTTTATGAGAAGAAATGCTCAAACCACCCGATTCAATAATGTGAAATTACAAGGCACAGATTCCTTGGTGTGTGGACAGTACTGTGTGTATTTTCTGCATCATCGCAGCCTGGGCTATTCCTTAGAACATTTAGTGACTCATTTTGATCCTCGTTCTTCTTCAAGAAACGATCTGAAAGTAGATCGATGGTTCTGTGACCATTATGCTTATCTTTTGTCTCAAGCTAGGAAACGTAGTGTCCATCAATGGCCTAATGATTTCCAACAGTGGAAATCACAATTTCATTCACAACGTTGTCAGCCCTGTTCAAAGTGAACTGTAGATTGAGAAAAAAATGTTTGTGATTTGAAAAAAATTGTTTGATGTTATAGTGTTGGATTATTGTTAAAAATGTTGTTGTTTAGTGTTAAGTGATTTTTGAATAAAAAATGTTGTGTTTAGAAAAAAAATGCCTTTGTCTTTTGTTTAGCTATAAGAATGTTGGATTGATGCTCTTTCATTTCTTACTATCCCTCTCATGAACGTTGCGACTCGAAAACCGTGTGGGATGTTTTCCTTCACGTCCGCGCTTTGACTTTAAGAACTGGGGTTGTTCCCAGTCTAACCATCCATTGTCGACTCATCCTCCTAAGAAGATGTGCTCCAAACTAGCTAAGCTCAACGAAGCCTACGTGAATCTGCATAGGGTCAGACACAGTCTGATACCGAAGCCAGAAGAAATAGAGAATGTGAGAATGTTAAAAATCACTGAAGACCTGATAGAAGAGCTCTTCAGAGAAGAAATGAACAGGGAAAAAGAAGAATGGACAGAGAAGTACAGACTTCAGAGACAGCAGCAACAGCAGCAACAGCAACAACAGCAGCAACAACAACAGCAGCAACCTGAAGCTGACAGAGGCTTTGGCGATTGCCGTATCGACACCAAAGAGTTCTTCTTCTCTTTCCGAAGAAGCAGACCTATCCCCAGAAAGTCTATCCTCAGAGGACATCGCATTCTTAGAAACTAAAAAGAATGCCATAGCAAACAAAAAAACAGCCATTTTCAGGGCTACCCCAATACTCTAGAAAAGAAATAACGATCGATTTGCCAATGTGTGTAGGTATAGTAGTGTGAAAATAAACACTAACTCTTTTATAAAAAAAATGTGAGGGTATGTGTTTGTGTGTTTGTGTTTGTAAGAGCTAACGTAAGTTGGTGAGGATAGTAGATTAAAATAATGTTTTTTGGGTTTTTGAGGTGTATATTTGGAGTTAGGTTGGATTGTTTTGCGTATGTGGATAGTCTATTGAAGTGGTTTATAAAAAATTTTAAAATAGTGATGGGTAGCATAAAAATGTGAGTGAGTGTTTCTTTTAGGTCCGTGCGTTGTTGTTTTTTTTTTGGTCATGATCTAGGTAAGATGAATTTTATGTTATTAGGGGGATGTTTTCCATCACGTCCGCGCTTTCAGTATAAATTGAAACTCGCTGGGCAGTCCAGCTACCCTTGTTGATTGATCAACACAAGAATGAATAGCAGAATAGTGAAACTGTTAGAACTCCAGATGCACCTGGAATATGCCAGGCGCATAGTAAACGAACTATCAGCGGAGGCTATCATAGAAGAAGCAAGAATGAAGAAAGAAGAGGAGGAGAGAAGAGAGAGGGAAGAAGAGGAAAAGAAAAGAGAAGAGAGGATGTCGTTCAATATTCCCGAGACAGAGGATTGGGGTGTTGAAGCGAATCATCCTCCCTCTGCGCTCCCCAGAAGAAAGGTGAAAGAAGACTGGGGAAGAAGATGCGTGTGTGGCGCCAGGCCAGGACGGTGCAACCATTAGATAGGTGCATCAGGAGTTCAAAAAAAACCAACAGCCCTTTTCAGGGCTACCCCAATACTCTAGAAAAGAAATAACGATCGATTTGCCAATGTGTGTAGGTAGAGTAGTGTGAATATAAACACTAACTCTTTATTAATAGTGGAAGTGTATGTGTTTGTGTGTTTTTAAGAGCTCTGGTATGTTTGTGTGAATAGTAGATTATAGGTTTTTTTATTGTTTCTTAGCGCATGTGGAGAGTATAGTTTGGGTTTGATTATATGAAATGAGAAAAGTGGGGATGTTTTATTTTAAGTACGCGCGTTGATAGGCCATGATCTAGGTAAGATTAATTTTATGTTTTTAGGGGATGTTTTCCATCACGTCCGCGCTTTCACTATAATAACCCACCACGTTCGTCGTTCGAACCATTCTACGGAATAATAAAAACGAAGATGGTGGTTGCAAGTGACTTGTTCAACAATTTGGTACATATATACAACTGGATAATAGATGGTATCTATGTAGTGGAGAGACTGGAAAAAGAATGGAAGATAGCAGAGTACCTGGACTACACTAAATGTCTAAACATAGCAAAAGAAGTGATAGCAGGAATGATTGAAGAGGAGGAAAAAAGATTGAGAGGTATGATAAATCCCACCTATGTCAGAGTGGGAAGCCTAAAGGAAGCACTTGACAATGCAAGCAAAGTCAGGTGCTTTCTTGAAAAAATGTCACATGGGACAGAGTGCTCTTATGTGGAGAGAGGCCAGGAAAGACTGAGGAAAGGAGAGGAGTTGATGAGAAAAGTGATGGAGGTAGAAGTCAAGAAGATTAAAGAGAGATGGTATAAAGAAAGAAAAGAAGAAGAAAATAGAAAAAAAGGGATGAATTTGAAAAACTGAACACAAACTGGATGAAAATCCAAGGGAAGTTCCGGGCCATGGGCCACCCGGACTGGCTGCCGGAAACAGAAAAGAAAAAGAAGAAAGGAATGATGGACAAAATAAGAGGATGGTGGAAGAAGTTAAGAAGTTAAAAAGAAGAAGAAAAAAACCCAAAGGCCCTTTTCAGGGCCAGCCATATTTCTAGAAAAGAGATAGCCTTTCCATTGCCTACCCCTTTTTTATTTAGTTTTTTTTTTTTTTTTTAAAAAATAGAGACATCCCTGTTTCAATTTTACATAGACCCGATACAGACCCAGGGGTTTTTTGTCCATGTTAAATTTACATAGACCCTATACAGACCCAGGGTGATTAATGTTAAATTTACATAGACCCTATACAGACCCAGGGAGGTCTGTAATGCTAATTCCTCACCAGAGATAAGACAAGGAAAACGAGGAATGATTGAAAGACCAGAACATGAAAAGAAAAGAAAAACAAGTCGGAAATAAAGTTGAATTTTTCCTTTTTGATTTTGACTTTTAGGAAGAGACTGGAATCCAGATTCCTAACATTTGTGTGGATCTTGATCTACTGATAGTCTGGAATGTCTAGATAGTCTTAAATTTCATGGTGTATCGATAGTCTTGAATCTCATTTCTACCACAATGATGGAACCCAAAATGTCTTTGAAATAGTTCTCATTAATCCCAAAATAAGGTGTTGTCCAGAAATCAGAGCACTTTGTAATTCCAATGGATCAATGATATAGAGGTCGATTAAATCAAGATATCATTATTACCAAAGCGTGTAGATTAGTGTACCATATGACACTCATGCCCACGAATAACCTACCCATCATACCACCTCAGTGATATTAGTCTGTCAGTCCTCGACATTCATCCAAAGTTTACGGGTAACATTTTCGCCCTTTAAAACGAGGTTAACTTCGTGTGGGATTTCAGATTAAACTTGCCATCTAGAACACAATGAACGTGATATTGTAATACAGCTGGACATTTCATCATCTTCTGACAAGCAGACTCGACATCTCTCTCTCTGTCTCTCTCTCTGTCTCTGTCTGTCTGTCTGTCTGTCTGTCTGTCTCTCTCTCTCTCTCTCTCTCTATATATATATATATATATATGGTAAATATCCCAAACTCCCCACAAAAATCACATATCTATATCTCGTTCTCGGTCTCTCTTTTCTCTGTCTCTGTCACTGTATCGCTCTCTCTCTCTCTCTCTCTCTCTCTCTCTCTTATGATGTATATTTCATTTGCCTTGTTTTTGACCTTTGTTAATACATTTTCTGCTTTAGATAGTTGTAATTTGCACTTGACTTTGTCCAGAAGCAGGTTGACTGTTTTCTTGACTTGAGACATTGATAATGTTTTTGTTTTAGTAAAAAAATTATACAAAGCTAATATTTTCTCACTGAGTACGGGTTATATATAAGGAAAGTTGTTTATACAAGTAAACATTTTTCTTAGGGAAAGGCTCATGCTTATTGGAATTACCAGATAAAATACCATGTCTAACTGATGTTAGCTACATTCTGTATTAAAATTCCATTAAGACGTAGTATTTCCAGAAAATGCCAATTGTGATTATTTCAATTCTTTATCTAGAACTCATTAATTTGTGCTGTAAGATATTGGAGCCTTATTGTTGTGTTCAGTACTTGATTTGGAATAATTATTTATTCAAATTATTATTATCTGGGATCACAAAGTGCTCATTAATATTCTTGGACAGAGATGTTAGATTGAAATTCAAGCAAGGACACCTTGGATTATATTATTGTAATTCATCAAAAGACTTAAAATATCACAGGCTACTACAAGCAAATCAACACCTTCAGCGCTGGATCTTATTTCGAACACGATTGGAATTTAATTAGAACCATATTCATTACGATTGGTGATAAAATTCTTCAGACTATTTGGGATTTAATTCATAATATTGTAATTTCTTTTAAATGTTCATGTTGTATTGTATGAAATAAAAATTATTTGTTGAATTTTACAAAACCTGTTGGTTTTCGCTCGTTTATATTACTTAAAGTTCATAGAGTCCTAATTGTGTATTTTATATGGTCCCCCATCTCTGTATATATATATATATATATATATATATATATATATATATATATATATATATATATATATATATATATATATAAGCAATAATTATTCTTTCTATTACATATATACTAATCCCTGCTTGCAGAGATCCGGACTAAGCATTTTTCTCCATAATTTGCATTGCATCTAGCTTCCATCTTTCAGCTGACAATATTTTTTTTAATATTTATTTTTACTTTTTTTTATTATTATTGTTTTCATAATTTTAATTTATTTTTTATTTTTATTTTTATTTTTACATTCCATATTAATAGCTACATCAATCTAGTAATTTCTGTGTTACAAAATCGGTGATAAAATATATAGATATATTCTCTGAGTATGTATTTCATATAGTTTTAACATTAATGCCTGACCTATCCAGATTTCCAGTCGTGGCAATCAAATCATGACTAACATAATATTTTGTTTCTAAACAAGATAGAAATGACAAAAATGTAAACCTTCAAAAAATTTATTTCGTAAAGTAGTATCTACGGCTTAGTCATCCTAAGCCCACCCACGTGACTCCATTGTATGTTGCATTAAAGCAAGTATTCAGTCTGATAGAAATGTCGGTATGTTTGAAAACGTTGAAACTTAATGTAACATAATGGTAAAACTCATCGAAAAATACTTTCATTCAAATAAAGCGTATCTAACACAATTAATTATAACCTTACAGTTTCTCTCACCGTCATCCTCCCCTCAACTCACACATTATGGCTGAAATCGACAGTACTGCATACCGATACTTTCAACAAACACCCATATCTTCTTCGACTGACAAAGTTGTGACTAGTACAACGAACACGCAGGTGGGACACAGCTGGAAATAACTGGTTGAATGTTGTTTCCTTATTGACAAAATATTTTTTAATTATTTCTCTACTGATATTGGTCATTTGATGGTGCGTGCCTGGATGGAACATCATGGGAATCAAGGAACCAGGCTGTCTCTATGCGCTGGCTGGTCCGTCAGCTTATCAGTTCTCTCTCTCTCTCTCTCTCTCTCTCTCTCCGCAATTGATTTAGCTTTACAGTTTTGCCATTTCTATCTTGGGGAGCAAAAAAATATTTTGCTAGTTGGGGTGTGATACCCAGGGACTGAAAATCTGGATAGGTCAAATGTTAATATTAATAATACTTTAGATACATAGCCACTGACTGACTATATGGATAGGTCATGTGTTAATATTAATAATACTTTAGATACATAGCCACTGACTGACTATATGGATAGGTCAAGTATTAATATTAATAATACTTTAGATACATAGCCACTGACTGACTATATGGATAGGTCAAGTATTAATATTAATAATACTTTAGATACATAGCCACTGACTGACTATATGGATAGGTCAAGTATTAATATTAATAATACTTTAGATACATAGCCACTGACTGACTATATGGATAGGTCATGTGTTAATATTAATAATACTTTAGATACATAGCCACTGACTGACTTTATGGATAGGTCAAGTGTTAATATTAATAATACTTTAGATACATAGCCACTGACTGACTATATGGATAGGTCAAGTATTAATATTAATAATACTTTAGATACATAGCCACTGACTGACTATATGGATAGGTCAAGTATTAATATTAATAATACTTTAGATACATAGCCACTGACTGACTATATGGATAGGTCAAGTATTAATATTAATAATACTTTAGATACATAGCCACTGACTGACTATATGGATAGGTCAAGTGTTAATATTAATAATACTTTAGATACATAGCCACTGACTGACTATATGGATAGGTCAAGTATTAATATTAATAATACTTTAGATACATAGCCACTGACTGACTATATGGATAGGTCAAGTGTTAATATTAATAATACTTTAGATACATAGCCACTGACTGACTATATGGATAGGTCATGTGTTAATATTAATAATACTTTAGATACATAGCCACTGACTGACTATATGGATAGGTCAAGTATTAATATTAATAATACTTTAGATACATAGCCACTGACTGACTTTATGGATAGGTCAAGTGTTAATATTAATAATACTTTAGATACATAGCCACTGACTGACTATATGGATAGGTCAAGTGTTAATATTAATAATACTTTAGATACATAGCCACTGACTGACTATATGGATAGGTCAAGTATTAATATTAATAATACTTTAGATACATAGCCACTGACTGACTATATGGATAGGTCAAGTATTAATATTAATAATACTTTAGATACATAGCCACTGACTGACTTTATGGATAGGTCAAGTGTTAATATTAATAATACTTTAGATACATAGCCACTGACTGACTATATGGATAGGTCATGTGTTAATATTAATAATACTTTAGATACATAGCCACTGACTGACTATATGGATAGGTCAAGTATTAATATTAATAATACTTTAGATACATAGCCACTGACTGACTTTATGGATAGGTCAAGTGTTAATATTAATAATACTTTAGATACATAGCCACTGACTGACTATATGGATAGGTCATGTGTTAATATTAATAATACTTTAGATACATAGCCACTGACTGACTATATGGATAGGTCATGTGTTAATATTAATAATACTTTAGATACATAGCCACTGACTGACTATATGGATAGGTCAAGTGTTAATATTAATAATACTTTAGATACATAGCCACTGACTGACTATATGGATAGGTCAAGTATTAATATTAATAATACTTTAGATACATAGCCACTGACTGACTATATGGATAGGTCAAGTATTAATATTAATAATACTTTAGATACATAGCCACTGACTGACTATATGGATAGGTCAAGTATTAATATTAATAATACTTTAGATACATAGCCACTGACTGACTATATGGATAGGTCAAGTGTTAATATTAATAATACTTTAGATACATAGCCACTGACTGACTATATGGATAGGTCATGTGTTAATATTAATAATGCTTTAGATACATAGCCACTGACTGACTATATGGATAGGTCAAGTATTAATATTAATAATACTTTAGATACATAGCCACTGACTGACTTTATGGATAGGTCAAGTATTAATATTAATAATACTTTAGATACATAGCCACTGACTGACTATATGGATAGGTCAAGTATTAATATTAATAATACTTTAGATACATAGCCACTGACTGACTATATGGATAGGTCAAGTGTTAATATTAATAATACTTTAGATACATAGCCACTGACTGACTATATGGATAGGTCAAGTATTAATATTAATAATACTTTAGATACATAGCCACTGACTGACTATATGGATAGGTCAAGTGTTAATATTAATAATACTTTAGATACATAGCCACTGACTGACTATATGGATAGGTCAAGTATTAATATTAATAATACTTTAGATACATAGCCACTGACTGACTATATGGATAGGTCATGTGTTAATATTAATAATACTTTAGATACATAGCCACTGACTGACTTTATGGATAGGTCAAGTGTTAATATTAATAATACTTTAGATACATAGCCACTGACTGACTATATGGATAGGTCATGTGTTAATATTAATAATACTTTAGATACATAGCCACTGACTGACTTTATGGATAGGTCAAGTGTTAATATTAATAATACTTTAGATACATAGCCACTGACTGACTATATGGATAGGTCAAGTATTAATATTAATAATACTTTAGATACATAGCCACTGACTGACTATATGGATAGGTCAAGTATTAATATTAATAATACTTTAGATACATAGCCACTGACTGACTATATGGATAGGTCAAGTGTTAATATTAATAATACTTTAGATACATAGCCACTGACTGACTATATGGATAGGTCAAGTATTAATATTAATAATACTTTAGATACATAGCCACTGACTGACTATATGGATAGGTCAAGTGTTAATATTAATAATACTTTAGATACATAGCCACTGACTGACTATATGGATAGGTCAAGTATTAATATTAATAATACTTTAGATACATAGCCACTGACTGACTATATGGATAGGTCAAGTGTTAATATTAATAATACTTTAGATACATAGCCACTGACTGACTATATGGATAGGTCATGTGTTAATATTAATAATACTTTAGATACATAGCCACTGACTGACTATATGGATAGGTCAAGTATTAATATTAATAATACTTTAGATACATAGCCACTGACTGACTATATGGATAGGTCAAGTGTTAATATTAATAATACTTTAGATACATAGCCACTGACTGACTATATGGATAGGTCATGTGTTAATATTAATAATACTTTAGATACATATCCACTGACTGACTATATGGATAGGTCAAGTATTAATATTAATAATACTTTAGATACATAGCCACTGACTGACTATATGGATAGGTCAAGTGTTAATATTAATAATACTTTAGATACATAGCCACTGACTGACTATATGGATAGGTCAAGTATTAATATTAATAATACTTTAGATACATAGCCACTGACTGACTATATGGATAGGTCAAGTATTAATATTAATAATACTTTAGATACATAGCCACTGACTGACTTTATGGATAGGTCAAGTGTTAATATTAATAATACTTTAGATACATAGCCACTGACTGACTATATGGATAGGTCATGTGTTAATATTAATAATACTTTAGATACATAGCCACTGACTGACTATATGGATAGGTCAAGTATTAATATTAATAATACTTTAGATACATAGCCACTGACTGACTATATGGATAGGTCAAGTGTTAATATTAATAATACTTTAGATACATAGCCACTGACTGACTATATGGATAGGTCAAGTATTAATATTAATAATACTTTAGATACATAGCCACTGACTGACTATATGGATAGGTCAAGTGTTAATATTAATAATACTTTAGATACATAGCCACTGACTGACTATATGGATAGGTCAAGTATTAATATTAATAATACTTTAGATACATAGCCACTGACTGACTATATGGATAGGTCAAGTGTTAATATTAATAATACTTTAGATACATAGCCACTGACTGACTATATGGATAGGTCATGTGTTAATATTAATAATACTTTAGATACATAGCCACTGACTGACTATATGGATAGGTCAAGTATTAATATTAATAATACTTTAGATACATAGCCACTGACTGACTTTATGGATAGGTCAAGTGTTAATATTAATAATACTTTAGATACATAGCCACTGACTGACTATATGGATAGGTCAAGTATTAATATTAATAATACTTTAGATACATAGCCACTGACTGACTATATGGATAGGTCAAGTATTAATATTAATAATACTTTAGATACATAGCCACTGACTGACTTTATGGATAGGTCAAGTGTTAATATTAATAATACTTTAGATACATAGCCACTGACTGACTATATGGATAGGTCATGTGTTAATATTAATAATACTTTAGATACATAGCCACTGACTGACTATATGGATAGGTCATGTGTTAATATTAATAATACTTTAGATACATAGCCACTGACTGACTATATGGATAGGTCAAGTATTAATATTAATAATACTTTAGATACATAGCCACTGACTGACTATATGGATAGGTCAAGTATTAATATTAATAATACTTTAGATACATAGCCACTGACTGACTATATGGATAGGTCATGTGTTAATATTAATAATACTTTAGATACATAGCCACTGACTGACTATATGGATAGGTCATGTGTTAATATTAATAATACTTTAGATTGTTGTTGTTGTTTTGGGGCTTAACGCAATTTTTCAGCACACGATAGGCTATACATGGCGGCCAGTATTAATGGTGGAGGAAGAACCCGGGAAAACCCCGGAAAGAACCACCAACCCACGAGAAGCTACTGGCAAGCTTTCTCACATACCCACATTAGCTGAATCCTAGACTCGAACCGCCGCAGACAGAGGTGAGATGGCAGTGATCCGTAACGGAGAGCACTTTAGACCACTCGGCCACTCGGGGCCCCAATACTTTAGATACATAGCCACTGACTGACTATATGGATAGGTCAAGTGTTAATATTAATAATACTTTAGATACATACTCAGAAAATAGAGCTTACTGTTTAATAACCAATTGTTTTTCAAAAAGAAATTATTATATTGTGTATTTTATCAATGAAGCCACCTAGGTTTAGTGAAGACTGTGTATTATATTAATTAAGCCACCTAGGTTTAGTGCAGACTGTGTATTATATTAATGAAGCCACCTAGGTTTAGTGAAGACTGTGTATTATATTAATTAAGCCACCTAGGTTTAGTGCAGACTGTGTATTATATTAATGAAGCCACCTAGGTTTAGTGCAGACTGTGTATTATATTAATGAAGCCACCTAGGTTTCGTACAGACTGTGTATTATATTAATTAAGCCACCTAGGTTTAGTGCAGACAGTGTATTATATTAATAAAGCCACCTAGGTTTCGTACAGACTTTGTATTATATTAATGAATCCACATAGGTTTAGTGCAGACTGTGCAACCTAGGTTTAGTGCAGACTGTGCCACCTAGGTTTCGTACAGACTGTGTATTATATTAATGAAGCCACCTAGGTTTCGTACAGACTGTAATATATTAATGAATCCACATAGGTTTAGTGCAGACTGTGTATTATATTACTGAAGCCATCTAGGTTTAGTGCAGACAGTAAAAAATGCAATGTTGTTATTATTCACTATTACTCTAAAGCCTTTGAGTGGCGATCAATATCAGTTTCATCATCATTCATCTGCAGCTTGTTACATGTCATAGATGACATCACATCGGAAATGCACCTCTCTACGCCTTGGATGGTAAACTCAACTACAGCTGGGAGCTAGATTTGTAAATTTGAGTGTTACACTGGACAACAAATTTTTACAAAAGTCATGTTACTGAAATAAAATTAGTCAATTCTTATCAATTTTTATGTGCTGAACACGAATATGACAGTCAAATTGAAAAATTGGCTCTAGTTTTTTTGTAATCTGCAAGAAATTAATGTTTACATAACGAAATGCATTCCAATAGTAAAAGGTCAACTGTAATAGCCTACCTATAAAAAATCAAGTCATTGACTACATCTTAGATTTCTTCGCCTGTCTCTTGTACAGCTGTTCGGGAGCATCTCTGAGGAGTGTCCAGCAGTAGTCAGCCAGCATTGTAGTGGACCATTTTCCCTGGTATCTTTGTTCCATTGTTGCGATATCTTGATGAAAACGTTCGCCGTGTTCATCACTAACAATACCACAGTTGCTAGGAAAGAAATCCAAATGGGAATGAAGGAAGTGAATCATTAGAGACATATTGCAGCCAAGTTTCTTATGCTTCATCAACATGTCTTCTACTAGTTCCTTATAGTTTTCTGCCCTAACTATTCCGAGGAAGTTTGTAGAAACTAGGCGAAAAGCATTCCATGCTTGTTTCGCGTCACCTTCCAGCAAGTTGTTGAACCGGTCATCTTTGAAAAGCTCTCGAATCTGAGGACCCACAAAAACTCCCTCTTTAATCTTTGCTTCGCTGAGTCGAGGGAATTTTTCATGCAGGTATCGGAATGCTGGCAAAGTTCGGTCAATGGCTTTCACGAAGTTCTTCATCAAACCTAGTTTGATGTGAAGGGGTGGTAGCAAGATTTTCTGAGCCTCAACCAGAGCTGGGTGTTGGATATTCTTCTCTCCAATGGCTACATTCTGCCTGTGAGTCCATTCCTTCCTCATGTAGTGCATTTCCCTTGCTCGGCTATCCCACTCGCATAAGAAACACATGTATTTTGTATATCCTTGCTGCAGTCCCATTAAAAGGGCAACTACCTTCAAATCACCACAGAGGTGCCAGCTGTACTTGTTATACTCAATGGAATTCAGTAGCTGCCTTAAGTTATCGTGTCTCTTTCATGTGGACAGCATACGCTACTGGAATAGATGGAAGAATGTTTCCATTGTGCAAAAGCACAGCCTTGAGACTCAGTTTCGAAGAGTCCACAAATAGTCTCCATTCTTGTGGGTCATGAGTGATTTTTAAAGCATTCATGAGGCCCTCAATATCGGAACAGAATATCAGATTACTTTCCTTTCTGAAGAAAGGCTCCAATTGCTGGTGGCGCTTTCGATAAGCAGTAATTGTGACATCTTCTTCTAGAAGATTCCATTGTTGGAGTCTTGATCCTAGCAATTCTGCCTTGTTCTTTGATAAGTCCAAATACGAATCAGGTCATTTAGTTCTTCCTGTGTTATTCTGTGTGGGGTTGATGATGCACCACAGTGAAAATCTGGATCACTGCATGCTGATGGACCAGGAGAAGAACAGGTCGACTCACCTTTGTCTTCGTCAGATGAATCAAGAGAATATTCTGCTGGAGGTTCTGGAATAGGAAGTCCCTCACCATGTGGAACTGGTCTCAATGCAGACGAAATGTTTGGGTAGACTATTCTCGACTTCTTTCGCTTCGTTATTCCGCCGGAAAGAGGAGGAACCAAGCAGAAGTAACAGTCATTTAGGTGGTTGCTTGGCTCTCTCCACACTATTGGGACTGCAAACGGCATTGATGACCTTTTGCAATTCAACCACTGTGAAAGCTGTGTTGTACATGTAGCACAGCATATATGCGGAGCCCAAGGCTTGTCTTGATCACCAACCTTGCATCCGAAGTAAAGATGATATGCCTTCTTCACTTGAGAATTGATACTTTTCTTCTGGTTGGCAAATGTCACTTCCCCACAAATATAGCAAAAATTGTCCGCCGTATTAACACACTTTCGAGGCATTACTTTTCTTTATTGTACGTAAATGGATAAAATAATAAGTTTTATGTAACAGTAGCTTGAACTGTCTCGCACAACGTCTAAAATATTTTAAATGCTGAACCTATCTGATTGGGCTTTATATAGTACACTGCTTACGTCAGCTTCAGCAGCCGCCTGGCATTAGTATAATAGGCCTACACATGTATAGTACACTGCTGACGTCAACTTACTTCAGCAGCCGCATGGCATTAGTATTGCATTGCATCAGAAAATGATGCAATCAACTGTGGATGATGTGAGCATGATGGTATTATGCAATGTTACATCATTATTCCGGATGTTGCTGCAGTCCTACTGGAGAAATTTACACAGTGAAACATAGAAAATGAGGTATATGAATATCTTCAAAACGAGAGCCAATACAAATTTTTCACGGTTATATTCGTGTTCGGCACACCAAAATACTACAGATTAGGGCCTTTTCAAGTCAGTAATGATTTCACTGTTGACCAGTGTTATCAGCGTACAGTTCTTGAGACGCCGGACGTCGCTTATTGATCACTACCCCCCACCAAAAAAAACAAAAAAAAAATAATAGCTATCAATGCACAATGCCTGCCAAAATATATATTTTATCATCGTATTGATATTGCATTTTCGAGCTCAATGCTATCAAATTACATGAATCAAATGCACAATTTAGCAGATCTGACAATTTACCTATACAAACGATGCTAATAAAGCATTACACAGGCTATTTTCGTTGTATTTGTTACAATTGTGTCTATAAAAGAAGTGCCAAGTATTGCTTTAATGTTAAGATGTGTGACTTGTGGCGGGGGTACGTACGTCATTATCTCAATGAAATGTTGCCTAAGTGGTCATTTATCTAGAGTTTAGGATAAAATCTGCTCATAAATACCACGTTTCAGCTGACAAAAGCTCTATGCAAAGACAGCATGAAACTGGGTTATTTTTATATTTGGACATACAGACTTTGGGTTGCGGAAATATAAGAGAAAGGTAGAGCTGGTTACACTTTACAGGTAAAATCTGGTACGTATTAACAGCGAATTCACGTTCGATAAAAATGTCAATATATTTGACAATGACTTTCTCTTTAATTTATACATTGGTCAGACTAATGCAGATGTTATTCGTAATCTAGAGTGAGACCAAATGCAAGAGTGGTGATGTTTGTCATGGAGTCCGTCGTTAGTTATCCATACATGTATATACTAACGTCAATCCGACTCTTCTCCTTTTACCTCATGTTTTTTTTTTAAATTATGTTTTTATTTTTATTTTTTATAATTCCGTGTTGAAATTACTCACTATGGCACTAAGGACACCAATACAAAGTTTATAAATATAGTTTTCTTACCTAACCTTCGTAAAATCCTTAAAGTTTGCGAGAGTCGCTGTCAACTGACGTGACAAGTATGGTTTTCAGTTATTAGAATTCCTGAAGATAGTTATGTAAATACATGCATTGCACAACTTTTTCTGAAATATTTGATATCTCTGCTTCCAAGTGTGTATGTACGTGATAAGTAATGATTAATTTGACGTTATCATTTCTGCACGAATTTATCATCAAAAAATTGGTCCTTCATATCCATGAATGAATAAGGATATGATTCACATCGATTTTATTTCAGACAGAACCATTAGATTTAAATAGCTTTGAAAAAACTGGATTGTGGGGTAGGGGTTCCAAGTTCACTCCCTTAAAATTAAGTTTCTCAGGGTCTCCGCCTGGGGATCCATCCAATAGACCCCTACTACTTATACAGACCGTATCTCCACCAACCGATATTTTTCGATACGGAGATAGTTACTCCGGACAGGATCCAATTGTTTAATTTATGTGGTGAGTTACAAGGATTTTTTTTTTTTTTTTTGGGGGGGGGGGGGGGAGGCGGCTGGAATATTTATTTTTGCATCTCAAACTCTTTTTCAATATAATGACTATAAAAATTTAATTTTAATGAATCTGAGCAAGACTACTTTTTAAAATATGTCATCTCCTGAAATGTCTTCCCCCAAAATGCTCCAAAATCCCAAGCCGATCTGGTCTGATCGTAATCTGCCTTTAAATCTGATAGGAGTATATGCTCTTAAAATAAGTAACAGAAGAGAGTGAAAACGACAAGCTTAGTAAAATTTAACAAATAACTTATTTCCAAAGAGCACATAGTGAAAAATGAAAAAGAAAATCTTGCTGTATTCCGGATTAAATCCAAATTTAATCCAAGAATTATAAACACGTGTCATATAAATGAAAAGTTCTAAGTGAATCCCAGTTCAAATCCGGGTGAATTCAACATGGAAGGCGATGATGTCTGTAATAAAATGTCAAAGTACAGGTGTGTCAACAGTCTCTTGTTGAATCACAAAAATATTATTCCAGTTTTTAATTCAGTATAAATTTCAGTGAAAGTCTTTGTCCACTTTTGTATTTCCAGGGAAAACATAACTTGAATTC
The DNA here is from genome assembly GCA_028554795.2 of Sinohyriopsis cumingii. Classification (NCBI taxonomy): domain Eukaryota; kingdom Metazoa; phylum Mollusca; class Bivalvia; order Unionida; family Unionidae; genus Sinohyriopsis; species Sinohyriopsis cumingii. The sequence goes on along the minus strand of CM068824.1, from coordinate 187,886,575 downwards.
AATAATTTGAATAAAATAAAATTAAGCCCAAACTGGACACAACTACAATGTAACGTGTCAAGTGTGTTAAGCCCAATTGACAAACTTTTATAAAAACATCAGTTATACGACTAATTAAGACGCAAAACAGATTCCCGGATGAGGGTCAAAAGTTTATTCTTCTGGAAAAAAAGAAGTTTGCTACCACTTGGCATATGATAAATATCTTGTAGTCCAGATATGACCTTGACTCAATGATTCTTACTCTGAGATAGATTTAAAAAACAATTGTTTACTTGAATAATAATTTGGTTAATAAGCTCATCTACATAGATTATAATGAAGCTATGTTTAGTTGTTTACAAAAACATTCAATCAGGTCCAGCAGATATGAATTCAATTTTGGACAAGGTCAAGTCCAGTGAACAATGTTACAATACAATAACATGTAATGAAAAAAAAATAATTAAAACTAACAAACAATTAAATTAGATATACGTAACAAATCATTATCTCAATAATCAAGCGAAATCAGGTAGTTATAAGTGCCCATATATGCACATAATAAGACCCATTTTCAATATAACTGCGACAGCTATAACCTCATTAATAGTATATGCAGACTTCAACCTGCTGTTGAAGATAAGGCGAAATGCATGCAGATAAATACGATTCCCACTCGTGAACAAATGTTTATCCATTCAGGATAATCATCCGCAAGTGTTAAATTCAACCCACACACTACCAGTACAACTCCCAATTTAGCCGACCAAGTATAAAATACTAACCTACAAAATATAGATAAATGAAAAATGGAAACAAAACACGTATCTAACTCACCTGATTAAATAAATCCACTGTAACTTCAGGTTCCCAGACAACCCATGGCGCGCCTATATTTTAAATGTCAGCCTAGCCCATTTTCATGAAAGTTTCTTATTACTCTTCGTAAGGTCTTTTGTCAAAAGTTCAAAGATTATCTTACGAATTTCGCAAGGTGTACCTTGAGATGTTTCACTTAGGTATCGTAGGGATGTCTTTGCACATATAGATCTTATAAACTACCGAAATATTTCACAAAGTTATCATAGTAATGTCGTTATACAAGTAGATCTAATAAAGGATTTTAAAACTTATTACTTTGGTTTTATATTGTTAACTGGAATAGTCAGTTTTCATAAAAGCATAAGACTATTTATAAGTTTGTTTCATTTGCAAAATATGACTGAAATGTTTCCAAAATTATAAATATTAACCATTATATTTACTGCCAACATGAAATGTAATTCTTTATATATACATATATATATATATATATATATATATATATATATATATATATATATATATATATATATATATATATATATATATATATATATATATATTGTTGCAAGTATTTCTTAACTTTTTTATTGCATATAATATAACAAACTGACAGCTAACAGTGCAAAACTAGTATCTAACTAGCCAGAATGCTTTTGGCTCTTAATGTGTATGTTTCAAAGGCAAATACAAAACATAGACATGACAAATAAATAAAACAGAAAACCGTTGTGTTCGCAAAACTTTACATGACTATTTCTACAGGAATTAAGCCTTTACCTTTATTATGGTTCGACTAGTTTATTTCAACATGTTATCAACAATTAAAGATGTTAGAGTTATGAACATGCAGTTAAACACCATTGCAAACCCATCTCCTACTTCATCTCTCCTAGGATTAAAAAAGCATCAATAACAACTGTGGACGTGGCGAGGAAAACGTGTTACTTAAATCAAATCGTCTTTTGTTACCACGTGTTTGCGGAGTGTTTGTGTCTCTGACACAGAGAATGTATATATTCTTACTATATTCCAGTCAGTAAATTGTATTTTCACAGTGTGAACTAAGTATAAAATGTGATGTAAGATAATATATCTACGAAAAGTCAGCGTCAAACTATACTTTAGAAAACGGTTTTAATTGAATTGCAACGGACGTGTCATGTGTGTCGAAGAATAGTTCCAGAACAAAACACTTGTATTCGGACATGTGTTAAAATCAGCATTTGTACGGTGACACCGATGTTGAAACTTATGGTCACTCGGGCGTTGAATAATTTGAAAGACACGAACTTTGCAAAATGAGAAACATTCTCCCAAAAGTTCTCAATTTAACAAAGTCACAAAGAGGCATTTATAAAATTTGCAAAAATAATGAGTTGATTCAGGCAGGAACAGAATTCCCATATTACGGAGACACCTCTATGATTTCACTTTACACTCCTGTCGAAGACAGTTGCTCCTCTTCTACGCCACATGAAGGACAAGACAAAAAGAGACACTAAAAGCCCTAAAAACCTCATATAAACTACCGGAAAAGGAATCTGAAAAGAAGAAGGGTAAAACATATGGATGCTTTTCATTACTAACTAAAATGATACACAAAAATTCTTGACTGTTCCCAAAAAGAACTCGATATGTTTGCCAGGCCACGGCGAGACAAGAATCCCAGTAAGTAGAAAGTCATTTAGAAAGTCATTTCGTATTGTCTTTGACAGGCAGCACCAAGTGAGTGACCAATATCGATTTTGACATAACTCGCAAGCCATGTCTTCTTTGTTGAAATCAACAGACACAGAAACAATGACATCGATCTATTTCTGAGTTACTTGTCCTTGATAGTCAAAAATTGTCAATGCTGATGACACCACCCAGGTGCCAACGACAGAGCAGGTCCCGTCGACAATGTCGTGCATTTGTCATCAGCAGCATGGGCATTTACCTTTACCAAGATTACCTTACGAATCCATTGAAGAACGGAAAATAAGCCAGGAACAATTATCTTAATGCATTGGTGGTGTCGAAACCTGACACAGAGAATGCCTCAAAGACACAGAGTTTGCAGAAGCTAACAATCCTCGCAATGTTGGATTTAACGACCACTAACATAAAATCAGACAAGGACGTAGTTAGAAAAGATGGGTCATTAACTCTTGGACATGCAGTTGCAAAATAAGTGTTTGTCGAATGGTATGTGCATCTGAGAATAAAATATGAAGTTACAAAAGAATCATCGGAGAAGCCAGACCATACGTGCGACTTGTGGAAGTCTTACTTTATGTCATAAAATACATCTCACAGGATCTGACTATAACAAGGGCCAAATATCCTCTACTATGTATTGAAGGCACAATTTTTTTTTAAAACTCTCCCCAAACGCTGATCCAAGATCGAAGATCATTACTTCCAAGGTCAATTACCTATTGCTTTGCACTTTGTCATCGTCAGAAATTATACGCTCAATGGGACTTTGATCAAATCCATTTTTAGTTACAACGTTATAAAGGGTCCAAGATAGACGTTACCTGAGACGATCAAGACTAACCTAACTTTACCCAGAATAAATTACTTCAGATCATATTCACTCAATTTAAAGCCACAAGACAATTACAACCCAATACTACTCACGGACTTTTGTATGTCGATTATGCAGGAAGATACGATGGATATCTTCGCCCTATAAATGAGGTCACTTTCGGTCAACACTTGCCTCGAGCACGCAATGAACTTGATATTGTAAGAGAAATTAAAACAAAACAAGAGACACCAAGGCATGGATGTAGGCAAATATGATATGTTTTATCCAGAAGAGCAACAGCAAAAAACGAAGAAGAGAAAGGGAACACACAGTCATGATGTCACTACGACCAGAACAAAACAAAAATAAATGTGTTATTTTGCACGCAGCTTGGCTGAAAGAATCACACTATTGAATAAAGAACATCGTTATGGTTGTCAAATCGATCATTCTAGTCAATTGTTGCCCAAGTGTTTGATGACGAATCAAGAAGAAGTGTTTGAAGAGTATCTGGAAGAAGCATGGGTACAAATCGAAAAAACAAAGATCTCAAAAGAGTAGTATAACAACTCGAGTGACCATTCCTACCTCCATTCAATTCGTTCTGAAACTTATCGGAGCTCAGCTCTCCGTTCATCGACTTACTTAACCGATTATTTTAAAGAAAAAGCCACGTGTGAACACATTACTTATCATTACTTGTGAAAATAAAATCTTTCAAAATCATTACCTTCTCACCGGCACAGCTTCTTGTAGTCCTTTGGTGCTTGTCAAAGCTGAACTTTAATATCAAAATTCTAAAGATGTGTGACGTCATTTCATTAGTACTGATGACTTGTTATCACCCAGGAACCCACTGAGAAGGAATACTATCAAACATTATTGTTCGTCCTATTTTCCGTAACTTTGCACATCGTATGATCATATTTTGTTTTATAGTTCTTTTATTGCTCTAGTTCAAAGACGTCTTTTGTATATGCAAACTGATATTTTTCTATTTCAGTTAATCCAACATTGTCAGATAGAGAAATTCCAGATTTGCTGTCACCGGATATTTGCATATATATATATATATATATATATATATATATATATATATATATATATATATATATATATATATATAAAAAGATATATATATATATGGTTGCATAAATTTCTGTGATTTGCGGGACCGGCTTACGTCCACATTCTTCTGTTAACAGAGGTGAGTGTATTTACTCCTATAAATTAATATTTAAACTATCCTTGTGTACAAGGTGAATTCCTTGCTATAGGTATACCGACAACCACTCATCTCATGCCTTCTATCAATTGACTAATCCCCATTGTTTTTTCATTGTGTTTCTTCTTGCTTCTGGTATAAGGCTATTTTTTCGCCGCATGATATGCTGTATTTGGCGTAACAAGTCCTGTGGGGTAAATAAGCAATATTTAGACAGACGTGATCTGTTATATCCAAATGATGGTTTTAGTATAAACACAATTAAGTTCCTAAAGGCGGTGTAAGGGAAAATTACCACGATCTCAGCCAATAATTAGAGAGAATACTGCGCAAGACTATCACGAGCTTATCTGGACCAATCGGAACCTCATCTTGCCATTAGCAATAATACGAAACTGAACACACCATACGTAAAGTGTAGCGACTATGTGATCGATAGAATTCAAGACGTTACTGCAAATGAAATCAAAATATATCTGTATTCTTCAAAGTGAATTATCATACTGCTGAATAACACCAAATGAAAGTGATTCATACTATTGACGCTCACAGAAGAAGAGATAGCAGGAAGTCAAAAAGAGTATGCATTGTTTGTGCGTTAATTAATTTGTGTTAAAACAGTTAAAAAGACAATGATGATTACGGTATTTTCACTGAAGCATTTGAAACGTAGATATAAACCTGTAGTGAAAATGGTATCAACATCTTTCTTAAAAATATGTTTCTACTTTTTTCCTACCTTTCATAAAGTTAAGAAAGATTTTAAACAGGTTCTTGGCTATCAAACGATTTGTGACGCAAGCTGGGACCAGGATATTGGTATTCTTATGTTACGTGTTTAGGCTATAATAAACAGTAACACAAGAAAGAGTGAAAACAAGTTTTGAAAAATATAATGATTTATTACCCTGGGAAAATTCTGTTAAAATGAAAAAATATGAAATGATGGTTTTATAAAATCAAATAAAAAAATAATCCATATGGAGAGGAAATTTTCTAAAAAAGACTGAACGTATTAATTTCCAACAGTTGTAATACAACAGCTGCATAACAAGATTGACTGGAGGGCATGCTCGGCCGGCATGTGAACAACCTACACGCTCCGCCGACACACAGCTTTTTGTATAGGCAGGCAGGCAGGACATTTGGCTTGCATTGTATTATTGACAGTGTATTCATTTTTTAGTTTGTAACAACTGCTCTGGTCTTATTGCAGGAGTAGAAATACAAATCGGATACCCATATAGCTATTGAAGCCCTGTGAATAATTTGACAAAAGAGACCGTTGAGGGCATACATGGAATATATCCGAATAAGAAATACTGATAAAACGAAATAAGCATCTAAAGCCAACTGTAAATATTGTAATGAAGCTTACAAAACATCAAGGCAACACAAACAAATGTTCTTGTTTTATGATAACAAAACTGTGAAAAAGTCCACAAAAATTAACGAAAGTAATCAAGACTATTAGATATAAAGGAGAAGAATGGTATAAATTTCTTCTTTATTATTATAGTCCATATGATGTCATGTTGAACTGTAATGCATGCACCGAACCACGGATTGAAAAGATTATTTATCAAAGTTATAAATGAAACGTGAGATTTAATTTCTTCCATCATATCATATATTCCGTTTGTCTCTGATTTTTCTTAATCAAATACGGAGCTCTTTAAGGCGAGATGCATAAAATCTGTTTCAGGACATTATCGTGCAAATAGTATACCAGAGCATATCAATCGAATTTTTTTTTTATTATTGCAGCCACATTCAATGTTACGGAGTAACTCTGATCATGGAAACCTCCATACAAATGGTCCTTTGTCTAACAAATCGTGTACTATAATATTTACAATTCAGGTTCCTATCCCTCATGAAAATCCTAAATCCATCTTCGTACAACATTCGTAACACTTTCAAGTTATCTATAGTTCCCTTCCCGTGCAATTCTATCTGCATCTGCTTCACAGAGCGTAGCGTTCCGGAGTGCACCATCTGGGGTATGGTAGTCCATTCGGAACCTTCTATGTCAATTTTTATAATGTGTATTGTTCTCTGAAATTAAAGCAATTAAAAGCAATCATAATAATACAATAACCGAAACATTAAAAGATCCCAAAGAACTAATTACAAATATGATTATTACCATTGTGGTATCTTCTAAATATAAGGTTTTCCCAACAAACAAGATTTTAACAAAGCGTGCAACCATTACGATCAATTAAACCTGAAAAATAGTCGAGGCATCAAACTCATATTCAGATTACAAGCATCTTGGTAACAAATGTTGTTTTATGTTTACAAACTGGTCGGCATTTCAATAAAGGAAATGCACTGATTAACAAATGCGTTCTTTATTTCTGTGATTTTCTGTGTCATGTCTAGTAATTGTGTGCTTTGCGATCTTACCAAGTTAAGAAGAAAATTCCACTTGTGCAATGAAAATAATTTTATTTAAATTATCGTTCAATGTGATTAGTATTTGAACATATATTGAAATGATCTATTTTATAATGGTATCCATTATATTAAAGGACTGATTTATTGCATTAGAGAATATACCTCTGTGTGATTCAGATCATTTCGTATTTGTTCCAAAGTTCTCATTTTCCACTGATTTTGTAGGACCTCATTTTTATCACCAAGGCCGATCATGTGGAATGTGATATCATTAGTATACTTGTAGGTCTCACCTTTGTCACGCATGCTAAAATGAAGGAAGTATAGGCATACTAAACAAATTAAAATATAAAATATTATATCAAAATACGCATACAACTTTGTCAATAGGAAATGCATCCACCGGTATTGATTCATCTTCTAATACTGCTAAATTCCTTCTGTGTCTCACTGACGAAGTGTAAGTGATAAATAAAACAAACTTTAACTAGTACTAGTTGATGAAATTATAACCACTAGAACATTAACTGAAATTTAGAATGAATCTTTTTTAATTGTCTGAAAGTCATGCAGAACTGGCCACACAATGAGTATAAAAAAGAAAGAATGGCCACACAATGAATAGAAAGAAAGAATGGCCACACAATGAATAGAAAGAAAGAATGGCCACACAATGAATAGAAAGAAAGAATGGCCACACAATGAGTAGAAAGAAAGAATGGCCACACAATGAATAGAAAGAAAGAATGGCCACACAATGAATAGAAAGAAAGAATGACATACAAAAGAATATTTATATTCAATATATAGGCATGTACATGTTACCTTCAGTATGTATATATATCAGAGACAAAGACATGCAGATAAAGAGACAGACAAACATTTCGGCAGACAGACAAAAGTAGAGAAAGACAGAGAGAGGAGAGTCAGTAACAGCGCTAAGAAGATATCATGTTGACTAGACATTTTAAAAACTAATGTTTAATATCAACGTCTTCATTCAGTGGAAAATATATTAAGTATGTAATTTTCCACAATGAAATAGCATTGACATAAAAATGTGCTCGTTTTTGGATGTACTACTCAATGATAAGACAGAAGGTGCTAAAATATATTTTGTTTATAATGCACGATTAGAGAACTTTCACATTGTTGTCTACCCTGAGCAATTATTTTATCCGAGAAAACATAGAAAGACAGTATACTGCATTTAAGTGGGCATTGTTCTAGTGAACTCCATCCAGGAAACGAGAGAAATGAATAATATGTTTTATAGGAATGTTAATTTTTAGCAAATATACTTACAAACAAAAGGTACGATGATGTTAAAAGTTAAAAAATATTAAAATTATGATCTTCACAGAGAGAGACGGAGAGATAATCATGTATAAAATTGCTGAAAACATCGTTTGAGACCCTCTAACTTCATGACCATAATTGTCATATGAAACAAATCAAATAATCGTCAGCAATGTGTTCGAAATGGCCATATCAACTTAACAACAACTTTGTGCTTTAAGATTTTCTGACGATTGTTTGTAATAAATATTAACCTTTACTAGTAGGTCTTAATATTATAACAAATGTGCAACGAAAAGGACGAAAACAAACCCCATAAATGTACAAATAAGCGGGCACTGTACCATTTGTTTGTAAGTATATTTGCTACAAATTAACATTCCTATAAAACATATTATTCATTTCACTCGTTAAAGACTAGACATAGCATTATTGAATAAAATGATCAATAAACATACGACGAAACAAAAAATGAGAGTAAGAAAAGGGAGACAAGTAACAGTATTATGAAATATATGATTTCAATGAGGAACAAGAATAAAAAAGATCATAAATAAATGATAATTAAAAGAAAGTAAGATTATAAAATCTAACAGAAAACTTTCTTTATTCACAAAACGACACTTCATTTCGCAATTAATATTTGAATTGTTGGTGACACCAGGAAGAGAAATACAGTTGCCACGTGTAAATTACGACAATGAACATATGTTACTTTCTTTTGCAATACGGGTTTTACTGAGTGCTTTGTTTCACAGAGCAATAAACCAATTCCTTACTAAGAGGTGACCTTCAGACGGACACAAAATACACCTCTTCAACACAGGTGACAAAATATTCATCTGAGTAATTCGTGTTCCTAGAGACATTGAAACAAGTCTTTATTTTATATAATCTACCATATGTGTTGGTTTTACGTTGCCGGAGTGTTAAGTTTTTTCAATTTTCTACTTTATTTTATTCTTGCATATGTTTTGAACACACGGTAAATCAAAACGTGTTTCGTCTGTGATAAATTATACACCAGCGTCTGTCATTACAGTTTCTGCACGAAGTAAATTGTGTCAATGTTTCCAAAAAAAACTTTAAAACATTGAAAAATGTGATTGTTCTCTCCTAACATATTATTTGTGACCTCTCCAGCAGCCGATAGGTTTACCCTTCATGTGAAAATTCGCAAGTTCGTGAGTCCCTTGAAGAATCCTTCGCATACGTTCAGAGAACGGGAAAGTCATCTATTACGAAACAATAACCCTGTCCATTTATTGTATATAATTAGTTCTTTTTTCCTGTTTTATAGATGTGCTTTAAATAAGACAAAAGGATGACAACAATAACAACAATCGTCCTGTTTGTTGCACACTCGCAGCCGTTTTAAGAATGACGTCACTATCCAAGGGAAACGGAGAAACACTCACAAGAAAAAGTTGCGGATAAAGCATCACATTTCTTACCGTGGAAAAAGACAAATAATTTTACACATAACCCACCTCGGATCGAAACTAAAAACCTGGCATCCAAACATTCTCGCCGCATCTTCGTCGAAATCCCACTGAAAATTGATACTGAAAGGAAAAGAACTATAATAATAGCATGATCAGCTACAAGCTGGAAGGGTGACGAACCCATTTTACCAGCTAGGGAATGTTATATATGGTCACTCAAAAAAGAACTAGCATCCCGAGAGTCATTAGAACAGTCCGTGTCTTCCGTTGATCGCCTGTTGTATCTTGCAATAGCTTCTCGCGTCGGTGCGGAACATCATAGAGATAGGATTACCTTATTAGGAGTATCCCAGTCATCAAAACCGAAAGATACATGTCTTTAAAATGATGCCACGAATTATTATTATTTGTCCTTGCAAACATAAAAAACACAGACGCTGTTTTATGATTTATATCTACAAAACCTAATAAGCATAGCCTTTAGAGTAAGATGGATTGTGTATGTTGGTTTTAAGGGAACTTGTAACACGTTATTCCCTATATCATGCCAAGGAATTGGCATCTAAGTGCCTTTCACAGGGACCAAAGAGAGAAAGCATACCCAGTCTGGCATGGGTATGTAAAGAATTTGCGACTCTTGGATTACGATATTTATTCTCTACCGCTCTGTCTTTAGGAATTGAGACAGGTATTTAATCAGGTTCACATGTAAAATTAAACTTGTATCACTTGATATATATATATATATATATATATATATATATATATATATATATATATATATATATATATATATATATATTACGTTCTGTGATGATGGGAAATAAACATAATTTTATGTTTTTCAACTGCTGACATGTAAAAGGTTTTAGAAAATGACTAGATGAAATGTCCTGTTCACGATCAAACCATGGCGACTTTTATAATTGTAAATCAGGTTGTTTTCGTCACCTTACAAGAGGATTGTTAAAAATCCTTTAATGGGCCGTCCGATTACGTTTCCTAACTTCATGTCACAATAGAAGCATTCTGCATTCTAGGTATAGGTTATATTGATACCCGAAGATTGGAGTATATAATTTGCAAATTTCGTTTCGTTAACAGATTGTGTTAAATACTGCATTCTAAAGACGGAATTTCGTTATGCATTAGTCCACTGTAGCGGCTTGATTACGAATTAAACAATAAATTGTGACACCTACCCAAATGAGTAAACCAGGCAGGGTGGTCTGGGTAGGAATGGCTCGTCAGTACACACCTCCTTACCTCCGTCCTCTATCTTTCCTACTCGCACTATTCTCTGACATAACACCTGAACAGTATTAATATAACTGGAAAAAGAAATATCCATAAACGATGAAAGTTAATATTGTATTTCTTAAGGGTTGATGTAGACGACGATGACATGTATTCAAAGAAATTTTAACGTTAGAAGCAGTACCGCCTCAGGCTGATGTTTTGTTATTCTTCTGAGAAAAACCTGCTGATTATTAAAATAGTCATAATAGGTCGAAATAATACAGTGCTCTTAACCCAAGCTAATGCCTCGAGTAGTGCAGCGGTCATGGATATCTATGTTTTTATAACTCCTGGTACATGATTTTGTCTAATGTTTTGTGATCTGTATTAATGGCTTAAGTTTTCGTGATTATCAAGCTAGATTTCGTATGTGCATCGGTTCTATTTTAAGATATTAACGAATTGAAAATTGCATAGGATCTATAAATAGATGCTTACGTACATCTTGATAGTTACATATAATAGAATATTTAGTTAATATATTTATAAGATTCGGTATTTTTCCCATTTCACAGAAGGAGGATTAAAATATTTTCCCCTGGATGGGTTTAATCACATGAATAGATATTTTAAAACATTAGATTGAGTAGAAAGATCTGTCACGTGGAGTGTATTGCGACATATAGTCGTATTATAATTTAGAACGCGTATAGAAAGAGCAATCACATTCATTCCTTTTTTGAGTCATTCTTTTTCCTTTTATTCCTCTTGGAACATCAAGTAAGCAGAAGTGTTTTATGTTGCACTTAGATATTATTTGAGATTAAAAACCACATTTGTTTGGATTGTTCAGTGGAAATAGAAAGTGCTCAATGGACTATAACAATTATTTGGAAATACTGTGAATTGTCCAAAGGCGTTTTGGACAAAGCCACAATTCTTGACATACCAATTCATTTTCGGTTTTAAAATTTCATAGAAATTATCATTTTTTTACTTTAATAGAACTTTTCAGGATTATGCTGGATTCATTTCATAAAATTGCAAGTTCCTCTCACGTTTCATTCATAACTTTGACAATTTAATTATTGATTAAGTTTTACAAAACTTGTTCGTTTTGCTTTTTTCTGTTACTTAGTTTACAACCCCAGAAATGACTCACGATACTAATTATTTGTATAAAATGGAAACAGACTAGACAACAAATTAGATCAAAAAGATAATGTTATGGTTTACAGGGTCGTGACTGGTTGATAGATAAAGGTAAATGTTAGTTAAATTAATCCTTGAGAGTTTATTCTATTTATAAAGGAAGCAATACATAAATTATTATTTTCCAAGTACAGCCCTTTTAACGATTTGAGTATGGTACGATTTAAACCGAAGGTAAAAGTAGATCTTGACGATGCAGGATTTGATACACCTTTCGTACAAGTATATTTAAAAAAATACATTGGTTCTTAAGGTTTTTCTGCACAAAGAAGCTTGCATCATGGATAAGGCTCTACTGAGTGTTATAGGTTTGTTCACGCACAATTAGAACGTTAAAATATTGAATATTTAATTTCATGGTGTTTCCATAGGGTCACTACCGGAGGTAAATTAGTGCTTTCAGTCCTGAAGTTCACATATGTTTAAACTTTGCTATTTGTAATCAGCCTTACCTCCAGTAAAGATCCTCCACTTGGTTATCCGTCAGGTTATGCAGTTCAGCATCAGAAGGAATCTTTCCTGTCATATTACCCGTCATATCGAAGCTACGATCTACAAATCCCACTGTCATGTGTTCTTCCTTTGAAACCTTTTCAGAAGAAAGAAAACAATTCGACCGATATTTCAGTATGCAAATGTTTTTCATATAAACTGTATTACGTTCACAAGTTTACGAAAATATTAACCTTGCTGGACAATTATGGCAGAATTTGGAGGTAAGATGGACATAATAGATCGCTAGAAATTACAAAGTCCTTTCATGAAATTCAGTTCACATTCCGCAACGTATGACTTAGGAACTAAATAAAGAAACATAATTGAATAACAGAAGTTCTGAAAGCTATTGGGCAACTATAATCTCAGTTGAAAAATGCAATGCGAGCAGCTCGTTGCATAAAATATCATTAAACTATTTCCATGTCTTTTCAGTGACATATATACATGTGTAAGAGTTCCATATTTTTACTAAACATTTTTTTCCCCACAGACAATACTAATAGAAGATAGCAAAAGCCGAATAATGAGCTTATTTGTTATTTATAATAAATTATATCATAAAACTTTCTAGGAGGAAAATAAAGAATCCAAAAAGTGGCCCAGTCTACCTTTTTATAGGATCCTATCCCTCATGATTTGTCAATACGTAAACTAGATTTTTTAACACAACATGATATTTAAAGGGTATTGGAAACGTCGTATTTAGCTCTATAAATATCATATTGTTCCTACTATTAAGGCAATGAGATTCAATACGATGGAAGGTCATATATTGGATATTTTGAACGAACCGGGCAAGTCCATTCGCTGCATTTTAAATCTCACCACTCCTATATGTCATCAATGACATACAAAATAAATGTCTATTTTAATCTGCAAGTTATGTGAGTTTATTACTTTAAATGTTTGGAAAACTAGAGAAAAATGTTGGGAAAATTGAGCGGTTACATATTAGTTTTATTTTTGCTGAGAAACCTTGTCCCACTGCTTTTGTAAGCATTCTGTGTGAAGGAGACGTGAATACAAAATCATATGTATGTACCTTTACGACATTGCAAAATATGTTCTTTAATCTGAAATGAATAATTTATATTATTTAACAGTTTTGACCTTTAGCAAAAAAGGGCTTCATATGAACTACATTCTCCTTGACACCATGCATTATAAAATTACAAAAATATATATGGGTTGGTTGATAACATATATAACGTTCGCTACGGGAAAGGTAAAAACTATCAATTGTCAATATACATTGTTTAAAACGATAAACCTGTTGTGCCTAATTTACACCTGCCACCTAGATGAAAAAGGCAATGCTTCTAGCCTGGGGCTAATTTTCAATCTTTTTGTACCCTTGATATTTACTCCTCAAAAGACCTATCGGAACCAAATGTTCACACAGATGCCCTGAATGGTGTTACGAAACTGTGGTCCGAGCGAGGTAACAGAAAAGAGTGAAAAACCAACAACGTTTGTATAAAATTATATAAAGTTCTAAGACTAGTATTGTCAGGATGTAGATCCAATGTTCATTTATAGAAAATTATAAGTTGTAAACAGATAAAATAAGCAACTAAAGTTATAATAAAAAAACATGGAAACATCAAGTGCAATTGATTCTTCAATGGGAAGTTGCAATATCCTAGATCCAGACCCAAATACATATGTCAGCCTTTATTGATAATAATTCTAATAATTAATCCACACACCTAGAGAAATATTAACCATGCATTATTTGTTTACACATTTAAAGCCAACTTCAATGTCCGTTGTCAGGTAAACAGTGAACTTGACTTTGGACAAAGTCAAATCCAAAATTAAATAAACAAAACACTATTAGTAATACTATACAATTTTAATATGGTAATGTTGTCACAGACACATGGATTTGTGAATATTTAAACAGGAATGACAAAGTTAATCCTACAAGTCAAATACAAAATTACATCAAATGTAAACACGTACCGCTGGTGCAAGAGTGTGCATTTCGTATTTTCAAATAACTGCATAAAATGTAGTAGTAAAACAAACAGGTAAGTATATTGTTAAGTTTGTGTCTTTAATTGAAAGTGAAAGGTGTAAGATGAATGATATGCACATTCAGAAGTTCATGACACTGTTTAATAATGTTTAAATTCTTAGCAGTGTAATATAACTTATTTTTTTATCTTTATTTACCAGAATCAAATAGCGGAAGTAAAAGTGAATACATTGACTTTAGCAGGCCATGTACACTTTTTCGAATTTTGGTTTAGGAAATAAAAACGAAATGATGGTTTTCGACAATAGGTTCGGCCAGTGCAAAATGATATTACGTTATGTTAATACATAATGGTAAAACTAGTTCTGATTTAAGATATACCAAATTGTCAAGAGGAAATAATTAGTAACCATAAAATATCTATTTTGAAAACGTTACGGACATGTAATGATCTATATTTGTCAAAAGAAATTATTTTCTTGTAAAGATGCAACTATAATCTTTAGTTGATAACATGTTGCAAGCAAGAAACAAGACTTTTGTTGCATTATTTTCATTTTACCTGTACAGTTTCATCAAAATGAAAAGTGGAAACACATAAAGGACTACAAACATATACACGGACAAGGATATTTGCTACACGATGTTTAAGAAGCATTTTTATATACGACTAATTACGCATTTGATACCAACGATGACATTACTAAATATATCATGATAAAAAGTAACAATATAAAAAGAATAATGTTCCACTGAATTGTTCCAAGAGTTAAGATCCTTCATTGACTTTCAGAAAATTATTTACCCTGAGTCATGGAAAATGATTATTACTCACGTACGCATATAAATACCTCAGGCTGAAACGCATCAAGGCCCTAAACTTTCAGAATCAATATTGTAAAACATTTTGCTTTAGAAATGAATAAACAGTTTCTACTAGTAAATATTTGTAAAGACAAACATAGTATTGTTTGCCTAAATTGGTTTTGATGTAAAAAGACGACTTATTTTCGCTCTTAACCAAAAAACTTTGATGAGCCTAATATTGTCACATGTGTTTTGTGTGTGTGTGTGTGTGGTTTCTATATACTCTGTGCAGTTGAAAGATTTACTCTATGTAGACTCACTGTTTTATTAATTTTATTAACCAGCCGGATTTATTTGGGATGGCAGCAGTTGTTTTGTCTTGTTTAAGACAATATTGAGGAATATGCCATGAAAACTGTCACATACCACTGCGATGATTTTTTCGCGTGTTTCCTTCAAAGTGAGCAAAATTCCAACCAGAGACATTGCAAAAAGGCCGCAGACCAAAATGTAACTTTTTGACGGCTTCCAAGCTGAGTGCATCGTGGTCTTTTAACTGGTTAAATACGTTATGTTCTCCACCTTCCTGCAGCATCCACTGATATTAAGCAGTGAACAACATCGAGCACAGTCATGTGTATTCAACTTAATCACCTTCCTTAAAGTGACACTGCAATCTGGAAAAATGCAAAAATTTCAAAATAAAGCGGATATGGAAATATAATGAACAGTAAACACACGAGCAAAATTTGTAAAGCACATTTCAAGCTATGGATTATGAAGAGAGGTAATTTATAGGCAAATTGCCTATTCGCAAATTTGATGGCGACACAAAGGAGGACCGTGGAGTCAAAATAAATTGAACATTTTAATAAAACAGATAATAAATGTGTTTTTTTCATGACCACATTGATTGTATATTTATAAGGACGTAATGATACGCTAATTTTGAATGTAAAATGTTCCTGTATTCATTTAGTGGGTTATTTTATTATATATCATATAATTGTATACTTAAGTGTATAATATAGAGACTTAATGGCGAAATAAAATTCATATTTGTTTTCATTCCCATATTTTCAAATGTAAAAATATATCCTTATAATTGCACATGTGGAAAGATAAGATTTCCCACCATGCCATGCCACTAGGCCACCGGAGCGGTCGAGATATAAATAAAGTAAATCTCTTTTTATAAGGGCTGTAAATGCTGAAACAACATTTGCTGGAAAGAAATATCTTTTACACACACACACACACACACACACACACACACACACACACACACGTTGTTTAAAAGAAAGTTTACTTTTATTACAATTAATAAATTAAATTATTAAATTTGCCTGTGTTGACATTTTCAAAATTATGATGTATTTATTTACATCCATTTTAACCTCTTTTAACATTGATTATTAACTTAAGATACCGTCAACTTGCTTTTAAAATATATATTTAAAAAAAATATATTTTTTTTCTATGACATCACCAAAAATGGTAATATTGATTGAGTTTGACACAGATGTATTTGGCCTTGAAAAAAGAAAGATTGTCATTAGTGCTCTGCAGTTTCACATTCATTTATTCGTTCATTCATTCATTCATTCATTCATTCATTCATTCATTCATTCATTCATTCATTCATAATTTAACCGCAATTAAATTGTTTGATACATATCTGACAAACAAGACAAAAAAACTGAAAAAATAAATACAAAGATTGACTTTAATGATTATACAGTTAATAAAACCTAAACGGATTAATACAATCATATCGAACGGACTAATAGAATGATATCGAACGGACTAATACAATCATGTCGAACGGACTAATACAATTATATCGAACGGACTAATACAATCATATCGAACGGACTAATAGAATCATCTCGAACGGACTAATACAATTATATCGAACGGACTAATACAATCATATCGAACGGACTAATACAATTATATCGAACGGACTAATACAATCATCTCGAACGGACTAATACAATTATATCGAACGGACTAATACAATCATATCGAACGGACTAATGCAATCATATCGAACTGACTAATACAATCATCTCGAACGGATTAATACAATCATATCGAACGGACTAATACAATCATATCGAACGGACTAATACAATCATATCGAACGGACGGACTAAAACAATCATATCAAACGGACTGATACAAACTGATGAATATGTATAATATATCTGGAAACGTACACATAAACCAAATACATCACGTTGTTAATGTGTGTATCAACAGGGATTATTCACGATGCGAATTTACGTTTATCTGTATTATGGACATTTCCCTGCACTCTCAGGTCTGACGTTTTCATATCATCAATTTAGTAGCGAATACAACAGCATGTGCCTCATGTTGGATTCTTCCATCAAAGCAAATGAAGAAAACTAGAACATGTTGTTTGAGATGAAATTAGTAGGTTAGTGTTGCGCTTAAAGCAAATACAAATATATTCTCGATATCAAAACAATGAAGTCCAAAGAAATAATCAGGAGCCTGTTAAGTTGAGTTTCATCCAGGGTTTTATTCAGGGGGAAGCCCGAATAATTTCAGCAGCCGGAACTCACCAATATTATTTCTGAGCTCCGCGTGTGCATTCGAATTGCAGTGTTTTCCGAGAAAGAGGAGTTTAAGTCTATCTGTATCGGCTGTTATTCTTATCAGCTCAAGCGTAGGCTAGCACATATCAAGCTTATTTCGTTCTTGGATTCGCCGATGTTTTCTGCAGCAAAATGCTGAAGTTTTTTTTAAGTTAACAGAGATTTAAGTTTTGCAACTCATTCCAAATTTTCCAAACAAACAATAGTCTTGGATTCACAACTTTCTTCTTTAAAGGCAGATGTCATGGGGTTAAGCTTTGGAGTACTAATTCCCAGATTTGCAAGGCCAAAAAGGGTATTCTGGCCTTTTCTTCAGGCGTTACCTGTGCAATCGGAAGAATGACGTGATTATCTTGTAATCTACCAAAGTCAGTTGCCGAATCGTTTCCTTTATGAATGTGTCACCAGTTGCAGAGACAACATGTGGTTTGAATCTCTCCTCTTTCCAAATGCATCAGTGCATGATTTTTGTGTATTTATTTCGTTGCGCCATTTTAGTACCGGCAATTATAACAAATATCTTACTTAGATTTCAGGAAAATCATCTGCAAGCGTAGGACAGCAGCATTGTAAACTGCCTGTTTTACAATCTAGATTGCTTTTGCACAGCTTATGGAGCAACGCATCTGTGAATACCAGTGTAACCTGTGGACTCACTGTCTGATCTCAAATCGCTGGTATTTGTTTACTGGCACACGTTGTACATTTATATACGTATCCCCAATTATCCTCCAGGTGATGTTGCATTTGTTTCCAATACTGAAGAGTTATTTTTTTATAAAAGAGAATTGCATCATGCCAAGCAGTATATAATAAACTATTTTTGTTGTCGAGGAAAGAAGCATATGTAAAACATTATCAGAGTTGTAAGGGTTTAAAAAGATGTGACGCAACTTAACCTCTTTTTGGAATCCCGTGATGTTGTGAATTTATTAAACCGAATTTTGTTTGTGTCCTAAATATTGTTTATTTTCGATTGTACAGTTTTCTAGTAGGTTAAACATTACTGGCAATGAGGATATAGTCGGTAACTATTAGAACCAGCTTTACTTTCCCAGCTACCTTCATAAATTGACACAAAGAGGCATTGTCTCCATGCATCTGATACACATTCATATTTCAAAATTAAATAAGTTGCACATTGCTTTACTGAATGGTGTGCCACCATACATGACAATACGTTTTTGGCCACCTAGGTTTAAAGAACATTGGACCGTTCCTGTAGGGGCCACGAGTGGCCGAGTGGTCCAAAGCGCCTCCGTTATGGATCACTGCCATCTCACCTCTGTCTGCGCCGGTTCGAGTCTCGGATTCAGCCAATGTGGGTATGTGAGAAAGCTTGCCAGTAGCTTCTCGTGGATCGGTGGTTCTTTCCGGGGTTTTACCGGGTTCTTCCTCCACCATTAATACTGGCCGCCATGTATAGCCTATCGTGTGCTGAAAAATGGCGTTTAACCCCACAACAACAACAACCGTTCCTGTATAATCATCAACAGTTTTGTGTGCCACCGTACACGACGATACGTTTTTGGCCACCTACGTTTAAAGAGCATTGGACCGTTCCTGTATAATCATCAACAAGTTAGTTTTCCCATAGGTATATTTCTTTCCTCGAATATCGTTGGATGTTAGAAACCGCTTGATCTACAGCATTGTGGAAATTGTTGTCAAAATAATATATATATATATATATATATATATATATATATATATATATATATATATATATATATATATATACCTATATATATATATATATATATATATATATATATATATATATATATATATATATATATATATATATATATATATATATATATATATCATAAAAGATTAGGGATCTGCAAAACGATTTGGAAAATTTACATGGAGAAATGTTTGAAGCTAGGCAAGAGAATACGTTTTTAACAGAAGTAGTCGATAAGCTCGAGACAGATAACAAAATAATCAGAGAGAAAAGTAAAGGAATACGTGTTACGAATGCATTAGATGATGACAGGCCATTATACCCAAAATGAAAATGGTATGTATAAAGACTTTTTATTAACTGACCAAAACGATTTTAGGACATATCAGAATCGTCTTCTTGAGGCTATTTTGAATTAGAAGGTACATAATTGTATCACTTTGTGATCTGTTTCGCCCGATAATTAGATTTTGCGTAGATATCTGAGTTGGTTCAGTCACTTTTTTAAAATTAAACCCACACATGTCCGTTCCAGCTGTATAGACTTTGCAAATAACTCTTGTTTATAAGAAATCTTAATTTATCCTGGAAATTTATTGTTGAGTGGCTTGTGTAAGGAAGTTAAATTATGCAGCATATTGTCACATCGTATATTTCTTTATGTATTTATAACGGATACACATAGACTGGTAGATTACAAACATGATTATAACCTACAATAATCTTTTCTGGCGCCTTGTGCGCAACGTTAGCTGTTGACTATTAGGATTAATACAGATTAAATGATATAAGTTGACTGAAGTAAGTACATTTAAAGTGGAAGCATGTTGGTGCATTAAAATGCTTCCCATGTGGAAAGTAAATAAATGTCAAAAATATTGATACAAATGGTCATTATTGCTTAGATCAATAATATATTTTTTTATAAAAATGCACCGTGCTCCACTTTCCAAAATGAAGCGAACTTTGACCTTGACTGATTTTTTTCCTTGTAATTAATATGCCCCCTACTTTAATTGCCTCTCGCTTCTTCTGCGTTAACATTTTCAGATCTTTTTCCTGTCTGGTAATTCAGAGTATCCATTAGAGTATATTGCTAGGCGGTTTAGCGTGCCATAGTCAACCTTACAGATCTGACTAGAGTATATTGCTAGGCGGTTTGGCGTGCCATAGTCAACCTTACAGACCTGACTAGAGTATATTGCTGAGCGGTTTGGCGTGCCATAGTCAATCTTACAGATCTGACTAGAGTACATTGATAGGCGGTTTGGCGTGCCATAGTCAGCCTTACAGATCTGACCAGAGTATATTGCTAGGCCGTTTGGCGTGCCATAGTCGACCTTACAGATCTGACTAGAGTACATTGATAGGCGGTTTGGCGTGCCATAGTCAGCCTTACAGATCTGACCAGAGTATATTGCTAGGCCGTTTGGCGTGCCATAGTCGACCTTACAGATCTGACTAGAGTATATTGATAGGCGGTTTGGCGTGCCATAGTCAATCTTACAGATCTGACTAGAGTACATTGATAGGCGGTTTGGCGTGCCATAGTCAGCCTTACAGATCTGACCAGAGTATATTGCTAGGCCGTTTGGCGTGCCATAGTCGACCTTACAGATCTGACTAGAGTGTATTGCTAGGCGGTTTGGCGTGCCATAGTCAACCTTACAGATCTGACTAGAGTATATTGCTAGGCGTTTTAGCGTGCCAAGTCAACCCTTACAGATCTGACTAGAGTATATTGCTAGGCGGTTTGGCGTGCCATAGTAAACCATTACAGATCTGACTAGAGTATATTGCTGAGCGGTTTGGCGTGCCATAGTCAACCTTACAGATCTGACTAGAGTATATTGATAGGCGGTTTTGGCGTGCCATAGTCAACAATTACAGAGCTGACTAGAGTATATTGCTAGGTGGTTTAGCGTGCCAAAGTCAACCTTACAGGTCTGACTAGAGTATATTGCTAGGCGGTTTGGCGTGCCATAGTCAACCCTACAGATCTGACTAAGGGAAATGTATCCCTCGATTCTAGCTCAGGTCCACATAGAATTTTCAGTAATAATGAAGAGCGTCAACTGGTAAATCATCTCAAGTTCATGGCTGAGATCAGATATGGATACACTAAGGTAAATGTGCATTATCTTGCAGCAGACTATTCAGTTTCTTGTGGAAAGAAAGATTAGAGTGAAAGACCATTGAGCGATTGCATGTTTTTTGGATTTATGCTGCGAACATAATGTACTTCAGGCGAAGTACAAAAACGCTATTTAAGGACCTACCGATCATATTTTTGCAGTCAGCAGTTTAAGAGAAAGTCCAGAAAGCATATTGAATATTGATGAAATTGTGATCAACACTGAGCATTCCCTTCCAAGAACTGTGTGTGGCAAGCATACTCAGGCACAGTCAGTGGCATAATAAAGATCACACTGTGTAACCATCATTGAGTGTGACAATACGATTGGAAGCCACGTACCGCCATACGTTGTATTCACCAGGAAGAAGTAGAATGGTCAGTATTGAGGAGTCGCTCATCCAGGATTGTTGGTCAGATACCAGATAGTGGTTGGTCCAACTCAACCATGCTTCAGAATTACATCATCATCCTCCTATTCAAAGAATAGTGGAATATCTGATAGAAATAATTCACTGCCCACACTCATATTGTATGATAGTCATAATTCTTATATATCTATAACACTTCTTGACTGGGCGAAGAAAAAAAAAATGTCATTATTTTTGTCTTGCCACTTCACACAAGCCATATCAAATCAATTTACAATGTTGAATGTCAGCTGTTCTTGCAGAAGAACTCAAGCCAACAAGTAACAAGACATTACAAATATTACCTGGAAACCTTACTTGAAGGCAACGTATCCTGAAAAGTTAACTTCTGCTTTTGGAAAAGTCTGAATTTATCCGTTCTCAAACAAGAAAATTTATGATTTACAGTTAGCACCATCAACCATTTACAATGTGGAGAATGAAGCAAGTCAAGAAAAAAAAAAATATTTCAGAAACCTCTAAACCAACAGTTCGAGATTTTAAATACTAAAGATATTATGTAAGTCAGAGAACGATTAAGATCCACGATGTTTCTTTAAGAAGTGAATCATAACTAAAGTTGTCCGAAAAAACAAAAAATTTTCACCTTTTTTTGCTGGTAGTCTGGCGAAGAAGAAGAACGTCACTAACATGCAACAATAATCAACTTCAAAACTTGGCAAACAAGCACTGAATTTAAGAGACAAATTCGAAAGTTTAAGTTCTAAGAGTGTCTGAAATCATCTTTCTCATTAGTGAAGTCTGTAAAGTGCAGACTTAGTGAGTGGCAGAATAACACATACTTTTTTCAAAGAAATCTTGTACAGTATACGAATCACACATACTTTTTCAAAGAAATCTTGTACAACAGATCCTGAAATTTCGAAGACATTACCTATGATTAAAATCCTTTCCTCTACTCAACCAAGTTCCATTGCATATGGTGTTGATGATTAATACGAAGAAAAAAATTAAGGAGAGTAAAGACAGCTGACCTATATCTGACAATGACTTTTCAAACCGCCTTGTATGTCGCAAGCATCAGCCCCTGCACATAAAGGTTGTATTAACCTGGTCATTGTTAAATGGGCACAATGTGACAACTGCCAAAACTGGACACAGCCCTCTTTTTGTTGTGAAACAGCAGTTGTAGGGCGACATAACTCATTTCTTTTGCTCAAATTATAGCTAAAATTCATACAAAGTTGTCCATATTTTCTTTTAATGTGTACTGTTGTTATTCATGGATTTCAAGTTAAATTATTTGTGTGTGTTCCATTTAATCATTATATTCTTTCGTGTTTGTGCAAATATTCAGCCAGTGAAAGGTGGACATTATTTATTATAGGTAAGTTGCAATTTGTGTTTATTATCATGCGTAAATTAGGCAAATACCGCGATAAAATAGAGTTGTTTCCCGATGGTACGTAAATCTCGGTCAGCAACCGTATGCGGTTTTTTTTTTACATTTATGGGCTTTGATTGACATTTTTTTTTTAATGAATAAATATAGGGAAAGTCATTGAAGCTTCACAAATTATAACCATGCATCAACAACAACACGGTTTTAATAAGTAGCAATAACAACATTGAATACCGCGATAATACAGCGTTCAGGGCTGTGTAACACTGTATTGCCACATTACAATTTATATTGTACTGGCATGCTTGCATGAATTCTATTATCGTTTTCAATATTTTTTTAAATGGTTAGTATTTTGTCTTTAAATGCCAGTGAACTAGAAAATTTACAAAAAGGAACAGATATGTTTGAATTAGCTAGAAGAGAAATATGTCCCATATACTGTTTAAAATATTCTCACTTCACTGAAACAACAAAAACCATATGTTGAAATAGAATGATTGTTGTTTTGGGTTTAATGCCATTTTTCAGAGCACGATATTGTATAAATGTCTAACTGGTGAAGGTAGAACCCGGGAAATCCAACGTAAGAACCACTAACCCACGGGAAGGTAGCGGACAGAGGTGAGATTGAAGGCATCGGTAAAGAAACGCGCATAAAACCGCTCGGTCACCCGGGTCCCAGAAACTGAGTGGGGATGTAACTTTTTATGTTTTAAAGACAGCAGATGTCGCAGCATGACAATACCCGTCGCAATAATATCAATTTTGAGTTTCAAGATCCATTAAGAATAGCAAAGAAAACACAGATGTTCTTGATACGGGAGCTGAGAATCAGCAAATAGCGGGTATTATGCCTTATATGAATTCCTCAAATAACAATTCTCCAACAATTAATTTTTATTCAACTGAGTTATCAAAGAGTATGAAAATCATACCCCTATCATTTGTGCACACAGGAATTTGTTCAAAATTGTGATTTAGAGGCATATAACTACAAAACAGTAAATATCTCGAAAGCAGGAGACGAGAGTACTGGATCTGACAAAAGAATTGCATCTCTGTGATCAGTGGAGAATTTATAATCCCGAGATTAGAAAGTAGACAAGGACTCAGACAATTGTTTTAAAATGGCACGTTTAGTTTCTGTCCTGATAAATGAAGAAATATTAAGTTTTATTGATAGTAAGATTATACAATATGTCCCTCCTATAGGTCTGACCATTTCCCATCGATATTCACCTTTCAATTTACACAATTTAAAAAGAGACCAGGTTTCTGGAAATTAATGATTCGGCGCTGAAATACCAAGTATACGTAAAAAAGGTAAAGAAGAAAGAAAGAAAAAAGAAATACAAATTTTCTGTATATTACTACTACTACTACTGCTACAATAGCAACATCATGATCATCATCATCATTATCATCATCATCAACAACAACTAATAATAATAATAATAATAATAATAATAATTATCATAATCAAAAGAATTATAATAATGTTGCGGATGGTCAATTATTATTCAAAATCTTTTATCAGAAATCTGCGCCCTCACTATAAAACAGTCTTCTTATAGAAAAAGTGAAAAGAAAAAGAACACGAATTGTTGATTGAAATTGAGCATTTGGAAAGTGTTTAAAAACATTTTTCAGCCTAAGCAGTTTTTCGGTGTATTTAACAATTCGGCAATTTTGGCTCGAAGAAATAAGATACGATAAGTACAAGGAACAATTGTACGATCAAATAGTAAATCGATAAAAGAAAGAGAAAAAACGAAACACATTTTTGCAACTTGAAAAAAAAAGTCATTATATGAATAAAGCAATTAAAAAGTGACAGGTAAATGAGGGCAAGTAATCAATGATCAATTTAAAACTTTGAATGAGATTTAAAAATGTTCTATGATTACATTTATAGCAGACAGGATGATAAAATAAGTATTAAAATATGTTCTATGATTACTTTTATAGCAGACAGGATGACAAAATAAGTATTAAAAAATATATGATATACTTGGAAAATTTCAGGTTCCTAAATTAACGCAAAGAGGAATTGTAAAAAAAAAACAAGAAGAAGTAACTCTTTCGCAAGCTTCACAGATGGATTTAATATTTTCCTCAGTTGATTTAGGACAGTTAGTAAATATTTCAGTCCATCCAAAAATCAAAAGACATTGTCTATCTATAATACGGGTAAGGGCGGGATTATTACATTATTGCCAAAGGACAGAAAAAGGACGGACTTTTTAAAAAAAATTAAAACCAATTACTTTATTAAATATTTCCTACGAAATAACAGAGAGAAAATATTTGCCAAATTATATATATATGAAAGTCAAAAAGGCTTTGTCAAAGGTAGGTATATGAGGGAAGGTAGTCAGACTGATACATGATATCATGTGCTTTACAAAAGAAAAGAATCATCAATGGTATTATTGTACATGTTGATTTTGAATAATCCTTTAACTGTCTGTTGGAGATTTATGCAATAAATTCTTTTCTTTTTAATGTGAATGAACAACTTAAAAACACAGAGAGAGAGAGAGATAGATAGATAGATAGATAGATAGATAGATTGTGTTGTTGTTGTTGTGGGGTTTAACGCCATTTTTCAGAACACGATAGGCTATATATAGCGGCTAGTATTAATGGTGGAGGAAGAACCCGGGAAAACCCCGGAAAGAACCACCGACCCACGAGAAGCTACTGGCAAGCTTTCTCACATACCCACATTGGCCGAATCCGAGACCCGAATCCATGCAGATAGATAGATAGATAGATAGATAGATAGATAGATAGATCGATAGATAGATAGATGGAATCAAACAAGTGTGATTTAAAGTTTATTTTTATCGCATTTTGTATGATAGACGTGGTTGCTTTCATGGGGACAATATCTCTCTCATTTGGTTTTTTTTGTAGCAGAAAAAAAAAAACCGATTCAAATAGGTGAATTAAAGAAAGCCGAGACAGACATGCACATATTTAGGATTTCGCTGGGTTTCTAATTCCTCCTTATTAGTATTTGATATTCTGAAAAGTACTATTGAAAACAAAATACTAGTTACACAAAAACGTTTAGGTGAATGGAATCGAAACAAATGAACAACATATAGGAAAATTATTGCTCTGAATCGGATAACCTTATCTAAATTGACACATTTATTTTTAACACTGCCAGATTCAACAGCAAGAGTTCTAAAAAAATTTGAATTTTTAATAAAAAAAATTGTGGAATAACGGTCCTGACAAAATAAGTAGAACAACACTTAAATTGTTAATAAATTTGAGTGTTGGGGGAGGGAGATTTTTAACGTAGCTTTTAACAACCTTACTACTATCGGTACGATGTGTAAAGAGTGGCAGTTTCAAGTACTGTGGCATCATGCCGCACACATGTAGTATAATGTCCCACCTAGTTACATTATCCTGGGACCAGGTCCTAACACTAACCTCTTAATGCTGAGCGCCAAGCGAAGTAGCTAATATCATTTTTATGTCTTTGATATGACTCGGCCGGGATTCGAACCCGCGACCTCCCCCACAGGCCATCTGAACGGTGATTAATAAGTTAGGAGAACATCTAGCATATTTTACAAAATCTTTAAAAATATTTTGGATACTGCTTAATCGTTCTGAATGGAGCAAAATATAATTCATCGCTTGATCAATAAATATGAGTTGTCGTATTACACTGTTTTCAATTAAATGATTTGCAAAGATTCAAAACTTTAAAGATTCATTTTCGAAGGATGTACCTTTAACATGGGAAGAATTTATCACATTCGAAAAAGATGCAGATTTTTTGAAATATTTCATACAAAGGTGTATTGAATTATAAAAATATAACGATACTAGACCAACTTTATATCAGTCGTGGAAAATTATATAACATTTCCCTGATGGACAACGTTTATATTTATGATAAGAATCTTTCGTATGACTTTTTCAACCCAGATTACACAGTTGTATGATATTCTAAGTGCAGTCAGGATACAACTAAAATCAATTACATTTGCAAAATAAGAAACTGCATCCTGGAAGAATACTGAAGTCTCACTCAGGAATCGACAATGACAAAGCCCAAAATATATATTTTAAAAAAAACGATAAAAATTGGTGTAGTAAGATATATTCGATTCCGTACAAAATTATTTTGGGCACAACATTTTGGTGAGCACAATTTAGAATTAAGCTCAACATACTTGCTACAAATAGTTTCATATCCAAAATTGGTTCTGTATCTGATAACGGGTGTTTTCTCTTTAATATCAGAGAAGAAACGACGAAACATTTATTCTGCAACTGTGTTACTGTGAAAATAATTTACCAGTAAAGTTTTGAAAATCTAGTATTATTACTAGCACATTATTTAGATTTATTATTTCAGAATTTTTTTTTAACCTTGATATATATATATATATATATATAGAGAGAGAGAGAGAGAGAGAGAGAGAGAGAATATATGTGTAGTATGTACGCTGTATCAATGATATAGCACGAAATGTTAAAATTTTTCATTAAAAGGAAACGGCTAGACGAGTTTCTTTTTAATGAAAAATTTATCCAAGCAGTGGTATATCAATGATACAGCGTACATACTATACATATCTTTTATTTATATCACATGCAGATACATAGGTTTGCCATTTGAATGGAGTTAGGTTGACGAGGGGCGTCTGTGTATTGACTGGGTGAGTGAACTCACATCCTTGCCGAGTGTGTCCGCTACAAAATGTATTTCTCTCTTTTTGTGCCTATTCATAATCACCTTTTCATATTGATAAGTTGATTGTTTTCATTTTTGAATTTCTATTTTTATTCACACTGATTAAATAAATGTAAGTTACACTTATGATTTAGACATGAAAGATGGTTTTAATGAATAAAGTAGAGTACTATGTCTACAGACATTGATTCTTGAATACTGGACACTTATCAATGCAATGACTTACAGGCGCAAGGAAATGAGCGTGGAATAGAATCTAGGCGAAACGACGAACCAACAAGCGGTAATTAAAATATTTTAATATGTTTAAAGTTGATCTAAGTCATTATTGTGCTTTAATTAACATTACTAGTGACCATAAGTTTCTCTCTCTCTCTCTCTCTCTCTCTCTCTCTCTCTGATCGGTTTGACTTTAAATTAACCATCATTCTTCATAGGTCCAGAGACGTTGTGGTATTACATAAACGAAAATTCTCTATTCTCGTCTTTTCGTGGATTTTCGCCCTTATCTTCATCCGATGGTCAACAAAGAGAGAGAGAGAGAGAGAGAGAGAGAGAGAGAGAGAGAGAGACGGAGAGGGGGTGGCCTTTAGATATTTTCATATTTAAATAATCATATTCGAGTTTTAGAATCTTTTAATAGGTTTAGGAAACAACAACAAACATCAGCATAGCCTTAAATACACTATATATGTATTTCCCGTAACCAAGATATTTTCTTTACTGCGTCGACCTGAAATTGCAACTTTGTATCATTGATTATATAAACATTTTAGATAGGTCCCAAGGGAAGTGTAAACACACCGTTATAAAGAACGATAGTGTAGGGATATTGTAGGTTACTTGGTGCAATTTCAATTTCAATTTTTTTTAGAACCAGGCCCAATTTCTTTTCTCTCTCATTCCAGATTTCTGCATATTTGTCCCTTGTGCGTGAGAGGGAAGGTGGACACGGAAAAAGAAGGGATTGACATTAAATTGTGTACCATATTATATTCATTTAGAAAACTGGGATTATTACTACTTTATATTATAATTTTCATATCTCACTAAGGATTAATGAGTAGAAATTCATCATTGATCTATAGGAATAGACCCCTATGTGTGTGTGTGTGTGTGTGTGTGTGTTAATTGCCTGACAAATATATACTACCAAGGGACCAGTTACCGCCACTTTATCCAAGCTTCTCAACGCGTTCTTAATAATCAGAAATATTTGAAAGTTGTAATTCTATCCAATTAATCTCAACCTATTTTACGAATATTTCAAAAGAAAAATGTAATGAAAAACTTACAGTCATGCCTTACAGAATATCGTAAAGTAACCATAATAACGAGTCCCTTCTTTCGCAGTGACAGTACCAGTTACCGCCAGTACCGTTATTGACGATCAGAAATTGAGATATGATTTATTTCTGCATAATAACAACAACAAATTCATATTTCTTGCCGCAGAATTCACTTTCTTCAAAAGGAAAATTCTACTTCACGTACAATTAGCAACCAAAGCAACCGATAGTCAGCACCTCGGTAGTTTTGACGGAAACCGACATTACGAATCGCGCATGCGTCACAATGACGACTAGCATCATAATAGGGTTTGTATCAAAACCTTATTTTATTTAAAACTTAAAGTCGATATCGTATACAACACTTACACTTCAGTAATTATTTGCTTTGTACGTATAACTTCTTAAAAACTTAATCTTTTCTTCATCATTTAAGAATTACATCTTCATTATCAGTTATTGGAAAGCTTAAAACAGCTTTATATATATATATATATATATATATATATATATATATATATATATATATATAGAGAGAGAGAGAGAGAGAGAGAGAGAGAGAGAGAGAGAGGGTTGTATACATTTGTAGGTTGCACATACCTATAAATCCTATATTCCAAAGGCTCCCTCTCTTTCCTCCAGTAGTTTACAAACAAGTTAACAAAAAGCAACAAATGAACATTAAAATTAACATTTAAATTGTCAATTAAAACATGTATTAAATGTGCATTTCCTTCAATTTAATTTGATTTTGAAGATCAATAGGTACAAATAAAGTAAGTTTCGTCAACATTTTCCTCATCTGTTAAACCAACACAGGCCAGGTGGTACCATTTCTCACATAAGTCACAGCAAATCCAATTTATATTTGACTCATCATCAATAGTAGGTGGTTCGGCCTTGTTACATATCCCACATACATAGTTCTTTTTTTTCTTGCTTGATGATTTTCTCCCCTTTCCATAGTATTTTCCTTTATATTCTTTCTCTACTTCTCTCTATTTCTTTCTTTCCTCTCTTTGTATTTTCCTGCATTCAATCTCTTTTCTTCTTCTTTCTTCTTCTTCAGGTTTGTTAAGAAGATGCTGATAAAATTTATCACTAGTTATCACTCTTGCCTCAGTGATGCATCTTCTTTTTGCTGTTTGGGGCTTTGCAGGTACTGGGGGGAAAAGATCAGACAAAGCTTCGGGAATAATGCCTTCCTTCACTAATGGATTACCACCTAAGTAAGATCCACACTTGTCACAAGAATAATTGGATGCATATGATGAAGTTGTAATCAAAGATGTTGAAGGTTTTGCTTCTATACATGTGGAAGTATTCAGATCTGGATATTTTAATGCGACAGTTTGGGATGATGTCAATGGGAACTGGCTAGAGTTGACTTTGTAGATGAACTGTGATGGCATAACTTGCGTTTTGTCAATTGCATCTGGATTCAGAGGATAAAGCCAGACTTCTTAAAACTATCCTTAATTTTGTCTGGAGAGCACACATTATCAATTGCATACGACAAAATTACTGGAAACTTAGCTTTGTTGATAGTTTGATGCTGATTGATGAATTCAAGATTCAGAGCTATGGAATTGAATTTCATCTTTAGAGGCCCCATGATTCCAACATCTAAAGGTTGCAAAATGTGTGTACTGTGTGGAGGAAGTCCAATCAGCTCAATATGGTTTTCTCTGGCCAGCTACATCCAGGTTGATATGGCTGTCATGGCTATCCATAACCAGTAACACTGGGCGATCTTTCCCACAATTTGGAATGAACAGGTCTTTAAACCTTGTCAGAAAAAGATAGCTGTCCATGTATCCAGACTCTGATGTTCCAAACAGCCAGTTACCTGGAACACCATCTTTATAGGCTGTATGGGGGAAAGATTTTTCAAAAATTAGAAACGTGGGAAGGACTCTACCATATGCAGCAATACAAATGTGGGCAGTGATATGTCCAGATGATAACAGAGCTTGCTGATATGTGTGATGGCCCTTCACGCCAATGACTTTTTGTCGTGGCTTCTCCCTTCCGCTCCAACCAGTCTCATCGCAATTAAATATTCTGCTTGGGTCCTTTTCTAGGCCAAGTTTCTTTGTGGTGTCCATCAAAGGGCAAAATAACTGTTCATGACATTTTCATTAAACATGCGTGACCTCCCCCTATCAAGTCGTTCTGGTTCTCTCTCTCTGAGTTCTGGATGTCGGCTGAAAAACTTTCTAAACTATTTATCTGAGGGACCTTTCTCGGAGCTGAATAGAGATGTTCTTTCATTTTTCTTCATAATGGATATGATATACCGTCTAGCAATATCCCTTGTCATTGGGAAACCTTGCTGTAGCATATACTTCATGTATGATACTAACGCATCTTCTTCTGTTGCATCCAGCATTCTGTTTGGTCCAGGGACATGTTTCAAATATCGACCTTTCAGGGCATCTTCGATTGTCTTCCTTGGAATATTGTATTCCCTGGAGGCCTGACTACATATGAGCTGTAACTTCTTCACAGACGAGACGGCAGACAATAGATCTTCTTGGAGATACTTTAAACGCTTTGCCATTTTTCTACAATAATTATTAATTAATTCAATGTAGTGTTTCATTTGTAAATCACATTATATATATATATATATATATATATATATATATATATATATATATATATATATATATATATATATATTAATGAGGGAGGGGGTTGGGGGCTATCAATCACTATTCTATTTCATTCAAAGGTGAGATATTTTTGTGATGACAAGACCATGCTGCATTTTATTTATTTACTTTCATTAAATAAGTATTAAACAATATCAACAGTTATATAAATTATAGTGTAGGGTTTGATATATATATATATATATATATATATATATATAGAGAGAGAGAGAGAGAGAGAGAGAGAGAGAGAGAGAGAGAGTGGTGTGTGATAATAAATGGGAAGCAAAAATTAATAATAAGCTGGTGTTTTGTTACGGTTACATCCCTTTTAAAATAGATAGTTTTGAGATGACCCCTATACTAGGAATAACTCATGACCCGAGTTACATTCGTATAGGAACGCTGTACTACATCATGTGTTGGTGCGGCCATAGTAGTGTAAGTTCGAGAGATCATTTGGTGTGTATATTATAAACAATGACTTTCAAGTGGATATTTTATTCTTGGAGGATACATTTATGGATGAATAAAAGTTTTTAAAACATTTCAATAGAAATATCGTCTGCATGGATCTGAGGCCCCATATCCAATTCTTTTGTCATAGAGCTTACGTACATACCTAAAGTGACATTGATGGGGAAAAATTACCCCCTCCCCATGATGTTTACATAATCGAATTTTGGTCACTGGAGTTCACCAGTAATATTTTTCTTACTGGAATGAAGGAAACTGGCCTTGCAAAATTATCTTTATGCAGGAACGTAAAAAAAAACGCACGTGAGCGCGAGAAATATGACGTTGGCGGTAAGTGGTCGCTGGCGGTATCTGGTCCCCATGCAGTATCACTTATAATTAAAAATACTTAAAAATATTTTTTTAAAAATTATATTTTTGCAAATTTTGTGGCGCCTTCTACAACATTCCAAACTTAATTCGTAGTCATTACAATACTAATAACAAAGTCTTAAGTGAGTTTTAATGTAACATTTGTTTATAACTTTGCTCCGCAAGACCAAAGTTTGAAAAGCCTAGCGGTCGTGTGAGTTTCTCACGTCGCAACGTACGTTTACGCATATACACTGCTGTCGTGCTATTCTGCGCACTTAAGGTTTCCGTCACTAACACTGTCACCATACGCATGCAAAACTCGACAAAATGACGAAAATAAAATAACAAAGTGCTTACCGTTTGAAAATCGGCTATTGTCACTAGATCATTCAGTTCAAAATGATACTAATTGTGGACACATTTCTTGACTCACGATATGTCGGCCTATGACTTTAAAACAATGTAACGTTTTTGCATCTGGTCACGGAAATGCTTGGCATTACATTGCACTATTTCCGTCAGCATCTCAACATAAGCAGTAAGTCAGAGTTATAGCTTTTCCTCGAATAATTTAACATAAAACTCAGTAAATGACATGAGATTTTAATCAAACTAAACCGATTTTTTAAAACAAAAACCCAACAAATTAGTATCATTTCAACATCTTTTAAAATTCGGCATCTTATACATGACCATATCACATTTAAGACTTCATGGAAGGATTCAACAATTTTCATTGTACTGAATCAACTGAAGATAGGACAAGTAAAACGATCTCTATGAGCGACAGATGCCACATGCGTACAGCATCTGAGATGAACCCAGCCATCACATTTAGCACATTTTGCCCAGTTAAGTATCTCGACTCTTCCAGATCTTCCAAATCCTTTTGGTGAAAACAAATTGCATACACAACATACATCATCGTCATTTTCATCATTATGATCTGTGGCACTATCATAAATTGTCATTGTTCCTGGCTCTTGACTCTCAATTATCTCTATTTCTCTAAATGTACGAATGATTGTCTTCCCATTTGATTCTTTTATTTTTCTTTCTGATGGTTCCTTACTTTTTCACACTGGCTATGATTTTTTTTTTGTTCCAATCATTTGCTTACTTTCTTTCTTTGCAGCATGGGGCTCACCTATCTTTTACATAAATACTGCTTTATTAATTGCAGTTGTGGTTGTGGTTGTGCTTATGGGATTTAACGCCGTTTTTCAGCACACGATAGGCTATGTATGGCGGCCAGTAAAAACGGTGGAGGAAGAACCCGGGAAAACCCCGGGAAGATCCACCGACCCACGAATAGCTACTGGCAAGCCTTCTCACACACCCACATTGGCCGAATCATAGACTCGAACCCACGCAGACAGAGGTGAGATGGCACTGATCCGTAACGGAGAGCGCTTTAGACCACTCCGCCACTCGAGGCCCCAGTAATTGCAGTACCGCTGGCTGGAATAATATAATTCCTTTTTCTTTCGGGACATATGCTTAAAAAAGAATTCACTTTTTCCTCAATGCTGGTGAGAAGCAATATTATACTTCTCATATTAGCTCTCTCTTTCCGACATTTCGGGGTTGTTTCTTGTTTTGTTTCCATGAACGTTTGTGACACTGCCTGGTGATTAAATGGTACTATCCCCGTCTTACGAAAGACACTCATTAGATTGGGTACAGTAACAGCTGATAAGTACGAACTCTGTATTAATGTGTGCAGGTCATACCTTGTGATTTAACGCCCAATTTCGGAATGTGTTAGCATGTGACATTCTGTGTACAAGGCAGTCTTGAAGGGGCTAAAAATCCCAACTTCAAGTGGTTGCAACTGATGGCTGCTATGAGGTGGCAACACAAACCTATGAATATTATTCTGGCGAGCCTTCTCAATCAAATTTAATGTAATATGGGCTGCATAGCCATTATACAATAGGAGGCATGGTCTGGTCGTAACATGTAGCATGACATGGTTTTCAAACAAATCCACACATGTTTCAGATGCTGGTGTTTCTGCAACCTTTGTCTGTGGTAAACATCCGGCTGTTAGTTCCGGAGTGAGTCTTTTGCCTTTATATATGACATATGGTGGAATGGTTTCACCAAGAGCGCTGCTTGCGACTATCACTGTTGTTGTGGCACTTCGACCAGCCATTACCGCAACAGGTTTGTATAATCTAGCTGTGACTATTTTTTGGTGGGTTGTGATCAAATGTTATTCCGGTCTCATCCACATTACATATATGTTGAGGTTTATATTTTAGATGACACTTTTCTAAAATATTTTCTAGTTCTTTAAAATAGATTTCGATGTACTTGTCACTGGTGCTGCGAAGTCTGTGAATGTCCCTCTGTTTGGGCCTCTTTACTGTCAACTCCGGAAACCTTTATAAAAATCCATAATATCAATCCTTGTGAGGTTTGTATTTCATGCCAGTAGCTTTAGCTATGTTTGCTGCTATGTCAATAACGTGCCACCTGCATTACCCATGCCCGTTTCTGGTCATTTTCTTGCAGTGCTGAGCCTGAGCCAACTTTATCTCCTCAGCTGTAGATTGGATGACCTACTTTCTGTTTGAACAAGTCAGGTTTATGTATCCTGGAACGCAGTGTTGATTCCAACACACCACACAATCTTGCTGCTTTCCTAATTGCATCACCTATTCCCTGCACACGATTGAAAGCATTTAGTAAGGAACTTCCTTTATTAGGGTTAGTCATATCTAAAACGAAGAAAATGCACAAAAAATATCAACCATTGTGTGATAATGGAACTTTGAAATAATTCATTTTAAATTACTTAATTGAAGAGTTACATCAATGAATTTGATTTAATGGGTTTAGAACGTCTCATTTAATGAGCAATACAATTTACTGTAGAACTTTGAAACAGACTATATGCCCGGGAAATTAGTTTGGAGAATCTTGCTTGAACGCCGTACAAGCAAGATGAAACGCTGGTAAGCAGACGATGAAGTATGTGTGTGACAACTTTCTGCAAAATGGGATTACGATGCAGTATTGTTGTAAGATAAACATTTCTACCTTTTTAATTCTGAATATATGTATATTATTCTAAAAATAAATATTAAAGTTCAATAGATCTTCCTCAAAGGGGGTGTATTATTATAGATTCTGGGTCACAAGTTCAAGAGGGACTTCCTGTTGACATCTAGAAGGCAAATTTTTATATGCATTCCGGCAGGAAATGAGGGATACTTTGTTTAGTTTTACTTACCTAAGTTAATGGACGATTGTTTCTTGTTGATACAATCTGGATTTTCGTCCCAAACCAACACGTGCTCAGATGTTTACGTAACTGACGTATCGTTGCGCAGAATTACCCGACTCGCAGAATCTTGTGCTACTTTATTCGTGTTCTTTAATACATGGGTCAACTATAAAAGGGATATTTACAACGGACGGCAACGAAGATGACGATACAATGACCGAAACAATATCGGGCAAAAAATGCATTGACCTACTGAATGAATCATATGTATTTTTTAAGAAGATAGGGTGCATGCGTGTGTGTGTGTGTGTGTGTGTGTGTGTGTGAGAGAGAGAGAGAGAGAGAGAGAGAGAGATCGTCTTGCTAGAAAATTCGATGAATAAATATAATTTAACTTACTTGTTAAAGAAATCGGCTAAGCCATAACCAGACTTCTTTAGTTATATGTGTTCTTAAATGTCCTCGCGCTGTCGTTTTCTACGACAACTTGGCATAGTCCACCACTATAGACGAGAAGGTAAAGTATTACAGTTTATGCAATCCTTTGTATCAGCTACAAACTACAGTACTTTTTTAGCATTCATTGCAATAGTAAGGACATTTTTCCAGTTTGCTTTCCTATTTGTTTTCTTCAATTTTTTGCACTTAAAGACCAAAATCTGAAGAAAAAAAAAAGAAAAAAAATCCTTAGTGCTGTAATACCCCGACCTTATTTATGGGCTCATCAAAACTTGAAACAAAATTACATTCTATACAGTGAGGCATGATTTATATCCATTTTGTTAGTTTGGGGGATGGTCTCAAAATGTTCTCTCTCTCTCTCTCTCTCTCTCTCCCTCTCTCTCTCTCACACACACACACACACACTATTTCTCAACACAGCATTAAGTTTAATTAACGACCATATCTGTTTCATATTTTTAGCTCTATCACAAAATAAAGCTTAAAATCTTTATTTATTTAATCATATGTTAATGTAAAGAAATAAAATTCGATGAACTACAATGATTTTGTCTACAATTATTAGCAAATGAGTAGTTTCATCTACTGTCTATTTTATCAACTATAGTCTAAAAGTCCTGAAATGTTTATCACATCACTTAAATTTAAGAAAATATGTTTGTTTTGGAAAACAGGTATTCTCTCCACTGATGAAAGTGATCAGAGTGATCAACATAAACTAAATAGCATTTAAGTGTTCTCGAAGCCATGGGTATATATATATATATATATATATATATATATATATATATATATATATATACTACGCGGAAATTTGGATTGAGAAAAAAAAGATTTAAGGTTGGACGAAAACCTTGAAATTGAACTTACACAAAGTAATCTACAAGAATATGACTCGTCGTAATGGTGAGTATGCACTTTCCTTGGGATTTATTTGCAGTGTTAATATAATCAACGATACAAAGTTGCAAACCCTGTCGACATTGTACGGTAAATCTCTAGGTTTCGTGGTGCACATACTTTAATGTCTTGTTGTTGTTTCTTAAACCTATTATAATGTATGTATGTATGTATGTATGTATGTATGTATGTATATATATATATATATATATATATATATATATATATATATATATATATATATATATATATATATATATTTAGAGAGAGAGAGAGAGAGAGAGAGACAACCGAACTTCACACTTAACCTACGTCAGTCATAAGGGCATTTTGATTCACTCCAGCGCTAAAGTACTTCCGTACTTCTCTAGATTTGTTTGCCTGTCTCGAGAAGAATTTTATTAACAGTGGGCTAGAACCATTCAACGTGTACAAATTAGTGTTAGCTAGCTTTTTTCATGCAGAGGTAAATAACCTGATTTCATTTTTGTATTCATAAATAGATGACTTGATTAGATTTTCAGGTCATTACAGCAGTGTTTATACGCATAAACCGCACGAGACAGAATTTTTTTTAAAAATGCCATATTTATTTTTGTATTCAGATGAGCTATCAAATTTTCTGAAAACTCCATGAATTTGTTTATTTATTTATTGTTTTTTTTATTGTCAACCTTGTCAAAACTGTTAAAAGAGAACCACTTGACGTCGACAAAGAAAGGTAAATTTCTTTATCTGAATAAAGCCGAGACAATAATAAATATATCAGTAAAAATGGAAGTAGCATGCTCCTCGTCGATCTCTAGGAATGGAGGTTCTGTTGAAAAAGTTTGCTTGAAAAAATAATTATTTCAATTTTTTATTTTTAATAGTTTTTAAACACTCAAAAGTATGCACATTTTCCTGTTGATGGAAGCTTAAGTCATGAAAAAATGAATATTAAAATCAAAATACCAAATCTAAGCTCTAAGGATAAAAGAAAGAGTCAAGACCCACTGTTTCGAGATGTCTGATTGTCCCGGCTGAAAAATATACAATTTAATAATAACAGGAGACATTATATAATAATAATAATAATAATAATAATAATAATAATAATGCTTTATTTATAGAGGGTGACTCATTAGTCAAGGACTATTCTCCCTTGAGGCCCTCTTAAGGAGAGTATAACAATGCACATTATATGAAGATGGCAATAATTACTGTTTATTTTAACATGTTTAGTATTAAAATACTAAATTCCATTATCTGTTAGAAACACATACATGCTCATGATATCTTTTCTTAAATATTCTAATATTTTCAGCAGATTTTACATGTAGTGGAAGCTTATTCCACAGAACTGTACCAGAGTATTGAAAACTCTTTTTAAATTGCTCTGTTCTTGGTTTTGGTATTAGAATGTTTCCATGTGATATTGATCTCAACTGGTATTGTGCTGAAAAAGGCCTGAATAAGTCTTGAAGATACTCTGGTGCAGTTCCATGTAGACATTTATATAAAAGAACTGCCTTGTGAAAATCTATCCTGTCATATATTGTGAGCCATTTGAGTTCTGTAAATAATGCTTTTGAGGGATGATCAACAGATGCATCTAAAATTACACGTGCTGCTCGTTTCTGAAGTTTATAAATCCTGTCAAGCTCAGATTTGGCACAGTTTCCCCATACATTAGAACAATAATCCATTGTTGGAAGAATATATGACTTGTAGTATAGATTGCGAGTTTCCATAGGTAAATATTTCTTGATTCTGCTGAGAAGGGCAATTTTGGATGACAGTGTTTTACAAAGCTTCAAACAAGCTCCAAGACATTCAAACCTGATATAAAAATAAGGCAAGCAAATGCCAATTAAGTAGGGCACGGGAAGAGCAAAAATTCTTCTGCTGACAGCTAACAACTCGAAATAGAAGCCTGAGCAAACTGTAATTAAACTATCAATTGTTACTAGTCTTTGCTCTTAAAATAAGTAACAGAAAGGTGTGAAAGACAAAAGCTTTGTAAAATTTAACAAATAATTTAATATCCTAGAAAACTA
The DNA here is from genome assembly GCA_028554795.2 of Sinohyriopsis cumingii. Lineage (NCBI taxonomy): Eukaryota > Metazoa > Mollusca > Bivalvia > Unionida > Unionidae > Sinohyriopsis > Sinohyriopsis cumingii. The sequence continues at coordinate 187,846,778 of CM068824.1, read as the reverse complement.
AGTGAAAATGAGAAAAAACTTGCGTTATCGCGAATTAAGTCCCAAAATAACCCAAGAATTATAGACACAAGTCCTAATAATAAAAAGTCATGGATAAAACTCAGTTCAAGTCCCGAAGAGATCCTAAACTGAAAGCGATTACGTGTCTTTTATAGACTACGAAGTGCTGATGTGTCAAGCGTCTCTTATTGAATCACACTAATATAATTGTCTTTATCGCAGAATTTCACCAGTGCAATTTCGTATTTCCAGAGAAAATAATCACTTAAATTCAATAATTTGAAGAAAAATAAAATTCAACCCAGACTGGTCACAAAATAATACAACTTGAAGGTGCTTAATGTTAAAGCACGACTGACGAAATCCTCACAATCACTATATATATATATATATATAATATATATATATATATATATATATATATATATATATATATATATATAGTTCTTTCCTTGCACTTAGGTGAGAATTATCATTTTCTAAATAAAATAAACCCATTACCTAGTTAAAAGGTCAATCAGGCCAAGCAGAAATGAACTCAATTTTGAGCAAGGTCAAGTCCAGCATACCATGTTACATTACAATAACATGTAATGAAATAACAAAAATTAAAACCAGCAAACAAGCAATTACATTAAATAAACATAACACTTCCCCTCATAAAACGAAAGATTTACGCAATAATTTAAAAAAAAATACAGTTAGTCAAATACACGTGGTAAAAAGTAACATAGGATAAAATCTTATGAATGACACAAAGTATACAATAAACAATATATTTATATGCACGTGAAAGCGCACTCTGCTAATAAATTCTTTTCCTTTGAAGTGCCTGGTATCAATATTATATTCCTGCAAAAACAAACTCGATCTTAATAATCTCTGATTTTTGTTTTTATTTATCTTGCCGATGAAAGTAACGAGGTTGTGATTCACTAAACACAATAATCTGAGAAGGAGCTGAAAGTAAACTTAAAAGTGTTGTAACGCCAATATCAAAGCCAAACATGTCTTCTCCATTGTGGAATAATTTCCACGGAGATTGTTGTTGTTGTTGTTGGGTTTAACGCCATCGTTCAGCACAAGATAGGCTATACATGGCGGCCAGTATTAATGGTGGAGGAAGAACCCGGGACAACCCCAGAAAGAACCACCGACCCACGAGAGGGTGCTGGCAAACTTTTTGACATACCCACATTGGCTAAATCCGAGACTCGAACCGCCGCAGACAGAGGTGAGATGGTAGTGATCCGTAACGGTAAGCGCTTTAGACCACTCGGCCACTCGGGGCCCCTACATGGAGATTTTTTTAAAAAAAATTTCATTACATGTCAAAATAATGTAATTTTGTTTACTACGAATTGGATATTTTCCTGCAAATTCAGTTTGACCCGACTCTTTTCATAAACACCTAATAATAGAAACACCTAATAATAGAAGCACTGTTCCTATTTTGGTGACTTAGTTTCCAACCTTGATTCAGAAATCACTGAGACAAATAAACAACTTTCTATTTTATTTTATTCTCGGAGTAAAATGATCGATATTTATTGATATTTATCAATGTCATACCACGAACACATGAATTTTAGAGGTAAACAGCCTGTATTTCGCAATTCTGGGTTTTCTAAAATTGCGCAATATTCATATTTAATAGTGCTCTTTAGAGAGATATTTATCAGTTTGGTAATTTACCTTAGACACTGGAAAAGTGTTTGTTTGTGACCAGTTTGGAGTTGCATTTTATTTTGTATTCAAATTATTTGGATTCTCAAAGATTAATTTTTTTCATGGAAATATTTGAGTGCTCATACAGAATTCTTAAACAAAAATATTTCTCTAAATTTTATTTGGAAATACAAACACTGGATTATTATTATCTGTGGAATAACAAACAACTGTAAACATATCAGCGCTATACTGACTACAGTATACGTAATCGGCTTCCATTTTGGATTTTGCGTCGGGACTCGAACTTGAATTGATTTTAAGATTTCATTACTAGGACTTCTAAAATTTAATTCGTGGATTATTCTTGTATTATTTCTGGATTTGATTTCTTAAAACTTTAAGTTCTTATTTTCACATTTAACTTTGTTTTTCCAGGTAAATAAATAATTTGTTAATTTTTTCAAAACTTGTTGTTTTCACTATTTCATTTGTTAATGCTTATTAGAGCCTTAACAAGTAACATAAGACTAGACCAGATGTACTCGTGTTTATTAAATCTTGAAAAGTACTTGGCGAACCTTTCATCCCAATCGGCATCACTTTATATTGATAAAGTCTATCTGGAGTCACGAATGCCAAAACTTCCTTTGCCCTTTCCGTCAGTGGAATTGCCACAATAATTTCAGAAGGTCAAATTTGGTGACATACTTTTCATTTCCAATTTTATTAATATAGTCATCGATTCTTTGTAGCCGAAATGAATCCGTTTTAATCACACTGATCACCTTTTTGTAATCAGTGCACATGCGGAAAGTATTGTCTGACTTCAGAACAACTATAAACGGTGAACGCGTCACCTTTACACGGTTCTATGAAATCATTCTCCAACAAATACTGAATTTGTGTTTTCAAGCATTCCTGTTTCGAGAGGGTTCATCCTGGACGGGTGTTGTTTCGCAGGTGTGGGATTTACAGTTTAAACACATTGGTAGATTGTATTTGTTTCTTGTAGTAACATCTGGAAATAAGCGCTCATATTCAAGTAATAACTGTTTTAGTTCATTCTTTTTTTGTTTCTTCATATGCAAAAGTTCCTGGCCCAGCTTATTCATAATTTCTGAATTCCGAAGATGTTTTACTTCCAAAACAGCACATTCCGTTTGCATTTCTTCGATTAAATCCTCACTGAGGTGGGCCATGTACAACTAAATTAATTGCATGTTTAACCTGGTTATCTCTCTTAACATACACCTTTAACATATTTATATGGCGAAGTTGTTTTTAGTTTCGCCTCTCAAGGTCATTTATGATATATATTTAAAAATTTACTTTCTATCCAACTGTGTTGGGACATTAATACTTGGCTTAAAGATGATTTTATGGTAATGGCAAGAGAGCCAGAACTCTATCACCAGGCTGAAAATTCCTTTCCTTTGTATTTTTATCATACCTTAATTTCATTTTTGACTGAGTAGAGTGCATATTAGTTCCTGCAAACACTCAAGCCTTTAACAACTTATGCTTAAAATTGAAAACATAATCGAAAAGATTAACTTCTGTATCTTCATTAGAAAGAAGTTTATCTTTTAACAACTTCTATGGTCCACGCACAGTATGTCTAGAAACAAGTTCAAAGGGACTGAATACTAAAGATTCTTGAACCGATTCCTTAACGGCAACCAATAGTAATTGAATACCTTCATCACAATTTTCACCTGTATCAAAAAAATATGACCGAATCATATTTTTCAAAGTTTGATGAAGTCATTTTAAAGGAAGTTGGCTCTCGGGGTGATTGGCAGACGACTTGAATTGTTGTATGCCTAATTCGTACAAAACTTGCTGGAAAATTCCAGACATAATAGTTGACCCTTGATAAGATTGGACAGATTTGGGAAGGCAAATTGAGTAAAATACTTTATCAAAGCTTTTATTGTTTTAGTTGTAGTGCTCCTCAAAGAAATTGCCTCTGGAAATCTTGTTGAAGCACACATTATGGTCAACAAGTATTTGCTACCTGAATTGGTCTTAGGTAAGGGACCGACACAATCTACCAATATTCTGCTAAATGGTTCGTCAAATGCAGGAATATGTTGCAGATTATGCTTACGTGTCGTCTTATTGGTTTTTTCTACCATTTGACAAGTTTGACAAGATCTGTAGTATTTACAAATATCACTTTTAATCTTTGGCCAATAGAAGTGATTCAAGATCATGTGATTAGTCTTAGGTAAGGGACCTTTACCTAGATGACCAGCCAAAGGATTCAAGATCATGTGATTAATCTTAGGTAAGGGACCCTTACCTAGATAACCAACCAAAGGAGTTTCATGGGCCAAACTAAGAAGTTCCTTTCTGTTAGATTTCGGAACTACAGTTTGATAGTTGACTGACCACTCATTACCATCAGGTACCTCAAGAAGTCTCCATTTTTTATATACAAGAATTCCATTTTTAATGAAATAACAGGAACTTCAGTGGCTTCAGTTTCACTAATGGCCTTTTGAAACAAATATGAGATCTCAGAGGATCTTTTTCCTGTTAGACAACAAGTGATTGTCGTTTGTCACCCTGATTATGAATAAAGAGAATGAGTAGTTAACATAGGGTCATTGTGATCAATACATTTTGATGATCCAAACGAGGAATGAAAGTGACCTCGTCAAAAGCCTGAACAATACATGTTTCAGCTAAAATAAATACTTTCCTGGCAACGTCATTCTCAAGAGATTTCTTTGCAATAGCTCTAGTAAATGCACAAGCTGGTATATATCATGGAATTCTTTTTGAATGAGAACGACTTTCTGATCCAAACAAAGCTTGCCAGTTACAATTGGATTAAACACAACTTATCTCCAGCTAGAGCATTGCCTAGTAATAAATGAACTAGAAAAAGAATATACCGCTCCGACTGTCACGGGTCGTGAGACTTAGTCTGATGACAAATTTACACAATAGAGAGGAACATTAACAAAAGCGCACTCTATTCCCTGAATAAGAACACTCTCATTAGAAGGAGACTTCCCAGAAAAAGGCAAAGTACCTGACAATAAGAGACTCTGAGAAGCTCATGTGTCCCTGAAACTTAATAGTAATAGGACTGGCCGAATCATCAATGAGTGATACAGAACCCTTCGATATGAATGGTTCATAATTCTCCATAATAAAGTAAGACTGGGGTTTATTAGACCCAACTAATGTATTGCTTTCAATACATGACCGTGACCTTGACCTATTAGAAATAAAAGCATTTGGAATAGGTCTGTCTTGATTTTGTTATTTATTTTTTAATTTGTAGCAATCAGAAATAACGTGTCCCTTCTTGCAATAAGTAGGCGTAGGAAGAGATGAGGACTTCTGATCAATTATATCAGAAACTCGATTTCTAAACGTTGTGCCAGATTGAAAATTGGAAGGTCTCGTCTTAGGCTGAAATTATTTTTTTTTACCAGACGACTGCTGAGTGGAAGACTTACACAATAAACGTTATGAACTGAGGAATACTCGTCAACAGTAAAAGCATGCATTTTCTAAAATGTTGACTTTATGATCATCAAGATAAATCTCAACGTCAAAATTGACACAGTTCATGAACTCTTCAAGTAATACGAATTGTCTTAGAATTTCATAATCTTGATCGAACGTCTTGGCTAAGAACAACATATCAAATAACTGCTCTTTTTCTCTTGCAATTTCGACACGATTTTATCTAGCTTCATTTTTATAGTTCCTGAAGTTTTGCCGATATTCATCGAGGACAAACAACCATTTAAGATGCATTTCTTAACCAGGTCATAGTCGGCACTTTGTTGTACTGACAAGGAAGCATAGATGTCTAGGGCTTTGCCAAAACGTGCACTCTGTAATAATAGAGTCCAATGCTTTCTTGGCCATTTCGAATGTTCAGCAATTCTTTTCAAAATTAGGAAATAATTTATCTACTTTTTCTCTGAAAGGGAGTACTAACCAACTAATTTTCTTAGTAACATCAAAACTTGGATTTGCATGTAAAGTTGGGATGTGATTTTCATTTGCCAGCTCTAATTTGTTTAATCTAAATTGAAATTCTCATTCTTCCTTTTCTTTTAGCATTTTCATTTTTTTCTCTCTCTCTTTCTCCAATTCAGTTAGCATTTGTCTATCTCGCTCCTCTTCCTCCAATAGCACTTGTTTTTCTTCTTTCTGGAACTGAATTTGTTTCTCTCTCACATCTTTCTCAAATATAATTTTCCCCCAATCTTTCCTCCTTATCTAAGTGGATTCGCATTTTCTTCTCCTCTTTCTCCAATTGCATTCTCCTCTCTCTCTTTCCCGTCTTTCTAATGGGATTCGCTTCTCTCTCTTTCTGAAGTTTAAGCTTTCTTAACTCTAATTCCTTCTTATATTTTAAGTTTAATTCCTTTACTTTTATGTCAGAATCTGATACAGACGTACTAATCAAACCCAAAGTACATTTATCCAAAATACTCTTTTGCACCATAATGAAATATAACAAAGAATCCAAGGGGTTCACTTGACCAAGCAATGTCAAACCATGGTGCTATTCCATTAGAAGTCACAAGTTTCCCCTAATTCCAAGACCTCTCAACAAGACGTGTTGTAAACTGGAAAGTCCAACGTGTCCATCCTATAATAATTTTACTCTAATTAATACAAGACCGCAGATCTCACAACTTTCCAATTGTCTATCAACCGCACATCTGCATGGATTCTCTTCATTAACTTTCCGTAACTTAACCGTCAGCATTTCAAGCCGTAAAACTATACTTCTCAATCACCTAATACAGGGAACTACGCCACCTTACGCCAGTCACATCATGGTTTTAAGCCACAGTTCCGTGTAAAATTGCATCATATTTACCACCATGGCAACAATAAACGGCGCCTGAGACGACGGAAACAGTCACTTCTCGTTTATTCCATTCTGTAATTTACCAGTCTCTAATCATAAATACTGCACCTAGAGTCACACAAACAATGAACAAAACTAGATTTAATAGGGACTATTGAACGACAGGGACACTCATGCGGCTCTGACCTGAATTCGCCAAAAGTAAACCATGGCATCATGGAAACTCACTAACACTTCACACCTTGATGTTTGCTCCTAGTAACTGGTCAGTCATTACTGTCTGAGGAATATCTCACCAGGACCGACTTCTCATAACGAAACAAGAAATCACAATCATCTAAAATATCCTTAAAACGGAGCGCTATAAACAAATGCGCATAATCCAAAATGCATTACATAATTTACGCTTATGTTATATTATAGCATTTATATTACTTTTACACTTTCAAATTTGTTTTCTTGTAATTTTTTTAATAATGATTAATTAATATATATGGGAACTAATACAAGAGTCGTGAGATTAAAACCAGATAGAAGAATTGTTTGTTGTATCATTTCTTTATTCTAAAGGCTAAAGGAAAACACGGGACCGAGCATTCGGGAGAGGGGTGGGTGGCTGGGGTTTTATTTTTAGTTTCTTGTTTCTTTTACAGTAATATAGTTTATTGTTTTAGCTAATGTAACGAATGTAATTGGACTATTTTGATAACGATAATATCAGGAATATGTTTTTTCAGACAAATATTATGCCCCCCATTAATTTAGTGGTCAGTCCCTGAATATATATATATATATATATATATATATATATATATATATATATATATATATATATATATATATATATATACATACACATACACATACACACACACACAGATATATATATATATATATATATATATATATATATATATATATATATATATATATATATATATATAAGAGTTACATTTGGCGCTATATCGTGCCATATTTAATCACAACCTTCCGCTATTATTATTAATCTTTTTGCGCCACACAAGAGTATGCTGGATGAATGCTGGATGAATGTCTTCCCTAGCTCTTCACCAATGTGGTGGGTTTTGCTTTTCTATATTAATTTGATCAATGACAGCCACAGTGTCTCTAGTTTCGCATCCTTCTGGGTAGTATTATCCACATAGATTTGTTTATCACTTCCGGTTACTCAATACGGCTTGTAAGGCTATCGATTGTATCTCTGTGATCATTTCGCAATGCAATATGGTCACTGCTTTATCAGTGACTAACCGTTCTTAAGTCTGTGACAAACTCCGTCAGCTACCTGTGAGTTTCTATCAGAGACAGATAGCAGTTGTAAAAGAGTGGAAAACAAGACCACTGAAAATGTCTTCAATAAGGACATATTGCTCACCGATAATATATAACTGTAAAGAAAAACAATATTTGGCATAGTTGTTTGCTGCACTGAACTTGTTACATTTCCTTCTTATAAATGGGTAACCTTCAAGGCGATTGGGCAACGTTAGAGACCTGCTTATCACAATGGTTCTATATGAAGTCATTAAGTCTTATAAATGGGTAACCTTCAGGGCGATTGGGCAACGTTAGAGACCTGCTTATCACAATTGTTCTATATGAAGTCATCAAGTCTTATAAATGGGTAACCTTCAGGGCGATTGGACAACGTTAGAGACCTGCTTAACACAATTGTTCTATATAAGTCATTAAGTCTTCCCAACGGCTTAAAAGTTTCATGATTTGCGCAGCATACACACCCATCGGTTCCTTGTCAAATAATTTAACTATGGGAGCAATGCATGCCTGACATGGAATCTGGCAGTATCATGAGTAATAAATATTCTCATATTGTGAATCCCAATCTGTGGATAAAGGATAATCTTGACTATCCGCGTGTAAATAAAGTTCATTATCAGGTACATAATGTCAACTATGTGTAACATCATCGACTCTTTTCTGTTCTAGGCACATGCCCGATCTTTATCTCTTCTTCATAAAGACACTTGGTAATGCGATTCAGCAGCGTAAATCTAACGGGACTTGGGTCTGACATTTCTTGCGTTACGTGTTTAGGCTCAAATAAAAGGTAACCCAAGAAAGAGTGAAAACAACAAGTTTTGAAAAATTCAACAAATAATTTATTTTCCTGGAAAAACAAAGAACTTAAGGTTTTAAGAATCGAATCCAAAAATAATCCAAGACTAATCCACGAATTAAATTTTAGAAGTCCTACTAATGAAATGTTCTAATGAATTCAAGTTCGAGTCCCGACGAAGAATCCAATATGGAAGGCGATGACGTATGCTGTATCCTGAACAATGCTGTCATTTACAGTTTCTTGTAGAAACACAAGAAAAAACACAACAAATAACACTCCGTGTTGGAACTCCGAATAAAATGTTTAAGAAATGTCTTTGTTCAAGAATTTTGTATGAGCACACGTCTTTTTCCAGGAAATATTTTTTAATCCTTTTGAATCCAAATAATTCAAATAAACATTAAAATAACTCCAAACTGACATAACAAAATTACACCTTGACATCAAGTGTTTTAAGCTCAGACTGAGAATATTTCTCTAAAACACTGGTTATAGAGTAATTCTGAGGCGCAGAATGAGTGCCTTTATGAGGGTACATGATCATGTTTACATTACGTTCTCTCGCCATGGCCCTGACAAGAACGAATAATTTTACTCAAAGAATAAAATGAAAACAGTTGTTTACTTCAATAAAACTATTTACAAGCCTAGACTCACGTATTCAATACAGCCTCGATCTCATCCTTATTATTCCCACAATAAAAATTAAATAAATAAAAAACTTGTTCTAATTTTGAATTAAGGTCGGGAACTAGGTCAACCTTAGGTGTTTACAAATGAATCAGTCAAGTTCAAACTATTTTGTGAAAACTTTTCCAGATCACGCAAACAAGATTATATTATAATAGTATGTACAATAAAAAATAAAGTTTTAAAGCTGACAAACAAACAATAAGATTAAAATAAATATGCATTAAACCAGATATACGTAACACATTAAACGGGATTTAGGTCTGACATTGAACGGGACTTAGGTCTGACATTGAACGTTCTGAATCGTCCAGATTAGCAATTGATTTCTCAACTTTTAGAACTTTTTATTTGTTTGGCCAGCAACCTCTTAGAAAAAATGCCCACAAACTGTTACTGTTTTGTGATCGCTTTTATGTTGAGATAACTTAGAACAGTAACATACTCTTTAATTAAACTCACCTTTATTATGTGATACTATGAAGTAACCGGTTTGCGGCTGTACACTGAGCGTAATCAACTCCATTTAGAGTTCTTTTAGCATAGTCATGAGTCGTCTGCAAAACCGTGATTAAAGGGTATGCATTGACTCTGTATTTTCCCCACAGGAGCGTTCAGGTAGCGGTTTCCTACGGGACGTGTACATCAGGAAACACCTTCAGGATATTATTACTAATATCAACTCAAATGTTCCACGAGGCGCTGAAACAGACACATGACTTTAACGTTAGCCAACTGCACTATCATCACCCGTAAAACGCTTCAGTTTGGAGTGAGGGGCCCGAGTGGCCGAGTGGTTTAAAGCGCTCTCCGTTACGGATCACTGCCATCCCACCTCTGTCTGCGTGTGTTCGTGTCAAGGATTCGGCCAATGTGGGTATGTGAGAAAGCTCGCCAGTAGCTTCTCGTGGGTCGGTGGTTCTTCAAGGGGTTTTCCCAGGTTCTTCCTCCACCATCAATACTGGCCGCCATGCATCGCCTATCGTGTGCTGAAAATGGCATTAAACCCCACAACAACAACAACAGTGTGGAGTGCAGACAGAAAATATATGTTGAGGCAACAAAAAGTTCAAGGTTTCGACTTCTTTAAATTATTGTTACGATCTTCCCTACTCTTAGCCGAGCAGTTAAGATATTTAAGGTAATAGCAGGCCCGGCCTTAGGACAAGGCGAACGAAGCACCGCCTTGGGCGCTGCGCTTTCAGGCATTGCAATTTTGTTTGCTTGGGACCCGCGCTCATCGCTTGCTGCCTTGGGCCCGGCATACTGCCTTGGGCCCCGCACATCCTAGGGCCGGGCCTGGGTGATAGTCACTCAGGAGAGGAAGACAACAACGCAAAATAAACGAATAATATTTTTATTTTCTTTCCGCTTTTCCCTCCGCGAGCCTAAAACGCTCGGTGGGGTCATATGGAGACGTGCATTCCCATACTTTAATCTCTCTGACTCAGTGTTTGATATTCTCATAACGCTCGATGTACGTATGATAAAGCGGGTATCTTGCAGGAACACGATTTTACTTAAAATGGAATGCCAGTATATCTCAGTGAGTATGAGCCTTGTTCACTCTTGACAACATGTATCGCCCAAATTGTTAATTTGACTTTTTTGTGTGACAGTTATGACCAGATAAATCTTTCCTGTTTTAGAAAAGTAACTATATGCTTAAATCAATAAAATTGCCGTACAAAATTCATTTTTCTCAAAAGAATAAGCCATGTTCTCTCATTCCCTACCCGCGTCTCTCTCCTCCCATTCCCTACCCCGTCTCTCTCTTCCCAATCCCTACCCCCGTCTCTCTCCTCCCATTCCCTACCCACGTCTCTCTCTTCTCAATCCCTACCCCTGTCTCTCTCCTCCCATTCCATACCCCCGTCTCTCTCCTCCAATTCCCCACCCCGTCTCTCTCCTCCCAATCCCTATCCCCGTATCTCTCTTCCCAATCCCTACCCCCGTCTCTCTCCTCCCATTCCCTACCCACGTGTCTCTCTTCCCAATCCCTACCCCGTCTCTCTCCTCCCATTCCCTACCCCGTCTCTCTCCTCCCAATCCCTACCCCGTCTCTCTCCTCCCATTCCCTATCCCCGTCTCTCTATTCCACCGCTCTTTGATGAATAAAGGTACAAGTTGATCAGTATAGATTTTCTACATTTATTCCTATGTCCCAAATTGTGTGGCTTAAAGTCCTAAATATTTAGGGGCTAGCTGAAGAATCTGCCAATAATAATAATAATCTGCCACCATCACTCCATGTTCAGTATCCAGGAGAAGAGTGACCCGTTCTGTTCTTCAGACTATACACATCTTTAAAGGCCAGAAATACATTTGTGTTCAAATTGAGTAAGGAAAGCATGAACAGCATATGGGTCGTTTCAGTGACTTAAAATGTTTTGTTCATTGACTAATAGTCTAGTTCCCTAAAAAGTGCTATCTTTGCTTACCTCAAACAATTCAAGAAGACTAGGTCTAGACGATTTTGTTGGTAGCAATTCAGGTATGCTGAATTAGATGTTATCTCTACTGGGCGCTGCATATGTCAATCTTGCAGTGCACAACAAACATTCCAATTGCAGGTGGACAAATCCAATCACGATAAGTGTCAATGTTTACATGATTGCATTATTGCAGATATAGTTTAGTGGTCGCACAGAGTTTATCTGACACGATGCGTCACCACTGCAATTTCGTCAACATAACATATGCAATACAAACTCTTTATAACTCGAAGTTTTAATTTTCATGAATAGAAGAATGCATTCTGTCAACCAAATTAATTTCTTCTTTCACAAAGAAAGCTGCATATTTAAATAAGTTTGGAGGGCATGAGAGTTAAACAACCAGAATCCGATCGCAGCTAAACAGTCAATGCTACCGGGACAAACAGTCGATGCTACCGGGACAAACAGTAGATGCTGCCGGGACAAACATAACCCACAACATTTTCCGGACCAATAGTCCAGAGTTTGTACTCACTTAAAATATCTCCAAGTACTTGAGCACAAAGTGTTGGCTCCATAAAAATATTGATAATGAAGTGTTTAATATATATACATAATTCAATTGAGATGACAAAATCAAAGATCTAACTATTTTAGCATAACTAAAATCTGTCTGTATCTTGAGTATTTCAGAAATAATTATAAACCTTTAACCATAACGGTATTTTAGAAATTTCCAAAACTCGCCCACTTAACCTAGAACTGAGTAGTGTTGTCTATTTTTGCCTAGTACTAACGACAAATATACTTTTTTAAAAATATGATGACCGAATGAACAATTTCATAGAAGTTAAACAATACATAGAATAAGGACATTTGCATTAGGCTACACTGAGTAAATTTTAAAAAATCAACATTTTATCTCAAACGTATTTTGTTAGTAAAAGCGAAAGGTTAGGAAATGCAGAGTGGGAGAGTTTTTACGGTGTAGTGTCATTTGACCCATATGCGAGGATGTACGGTAGCCAACTTGCATTCCAATCTTTAAATTGTTACAAAATGAGAGTCGCATGTTAAAATCATTTATAGAGCTTAAAGGTTTCCTCGTGTTAAAATAAAGTGCATCGACGTGATGGAAAATAAAACTTTGATCTGATTTCATAGTTGTCGCATACTTTACGTCTTAATGTTAGGGACAGAGATGTGATAATATCCCTATTTGATATCCTTATGACCTTAGGACTTAATCTATTATGATAACATTGTTAAAATGTTGACCCGCTCTAATTGAAATTTCCTAATTCTGACACTAGTCTTGTAGGACTTCTCAGGGTTTCTCATATGTAAGCCTTAAAAACATTAATACATGTACCTTTAAGCTTGTAATTATTGTTTCCGGATGATAATTTAATGCAATTGTAAAGAAAAGGGACTGGCAACATTTCGAAATAAGCGTTATTTATTTATTGACGAAATTAAATTTCTTATGACATTTTTCATAATATTGACCATCGTATCAATTCATACGTGCAGTATAATTACGTGCTGCTCGTATAATGTTTGTGAGCAATAAGCAAAATCAAGCTGCGCATGGGCGCCAGCAAACAGGAAACAGTCCACCCCCCGCCCACCCCGTTCACCTCTAAACATGTTTTCATCTACCTCCGTAACATTTAATAGCTAATATGTCCCCCTCCCCCGAAAAAAATTGCGGCCGCCCTTGGAGCAGTATTATAGGGGATGTAGACTGTATCTGTCCATCCATCCATTTAGCTCTATACCCCTCCATCCATACCTACATGCATGTTACTAAATCCAAAATACTGGTGAGGATCGAATTTATGGTTTAGGATAAACCGACGATTTAATACGGATCAAATTTCATGGCGTCACAACGTTTACGTAACACCTAAGACAACAATATCAGTTTAGGTGGTAGGTTTAATTTCGTGCGTTCTGATTACTCACGATTTTACAGCACACACACACGCAAGCACACGCAAGCAAGCACGCACGCACACATAAACACACACATACATACATAAATACATATATACATACACGCACATACATACATAAATGCATACATACATACATACATACATACATACATACGTACGTACGTACGTACGTGCGTGCGTGCGTGCGTGCGTGCGTGTGTGCGTGCGTGCGTGCATGCATGCATACATACATACATACATACATACGTACGTAGGTACCTATCAAACACTTGGGTGAACTTGGCATGATAGTTCATGTTTCCCCCTATTTCCTAGGAACTCAAGATAAAATTCGTTGCCAACTGAAAGGTTCTTAAACAGGCAAATACTACAGAATTGCTACATAAATTTTCTGCAATCACCTAATTACCAAACATCACGAAACTCTTGTTTTACATTAGTATTATTAACCAGTAAGCCTTTCTGAGCCGAATATTAGTACATCATTCCTTGCAACACAAAACACGACCATACAAAGAATTATTTCTATCTCAAATTAATAAGCACTTATTCCTACAAAAATCCAGATAATTCCGCATGTTAAAAGTTTAGAGAGAGTCCATTTTACGAAACTAAGTTGTGGTGTCATATAGTATCGCGAATGCATTACATCATGACGTCAGCTCCTAGAAATTGGATAATTATTCGGATTGAGAAACATTTTATCAACATTGACTGCCCATAATCCGAAAATAATCATTAAAAAGTAACAAAACTCTAAATACAAACAGCACATACCCTAGACTTAAATGTAGACGTAAATACAAGCAGCACATACCCTAGACTTAAATGTAGACTTAAATACAAACAGCACATACCCTAGACTTAAATGTAGATGTAAATACAAACAGCAAAATCCTAGGCTTAAATGTAGAGGTAAATACAAACAGCACATACCCTAGACTTAAATGTAGACTTAAATACAAACAGCACATACCCTAGACTTAAATGTAGACGTAAATACAAACAGCACATACTGTAGACTTAAATGTAGACGTAAATGCAAACAGCACATACCCTAGACTAAAATGTAGACGTAAATACAAACAGCACATACCCTAGACTTAAATGTAGACTTAAATACAAACAGCACATACCCTAGACTTAAATGTGGATGTAAATACAAATAGCAAAATCCTAGGCTTAAATGTAGACGTAAGTGCAAACAGCACATACCCTAGACTTAAATGTAGACGTAAATACAAAAAAACTCACATACCTAGACTTAAATGTAGACGTAAATACAAAAAACATCACATACCCTATACTTAAATGTAGACGTAAATAACAGCACATACCCGCGACTTAAATGTAGACGTAAATAAAAATAGCACATACCCTTGACGTAAATGAATATGTAAGTGCAAATAACACACACCTTATGCTTATTGCATACCCTTTCGGAACAATCTTATTCCATACGTCATGTAAACAGCAACAAAAACATACGGTTAGCTTGTTTTGATTCCATTTTTGTATGAAGAAGAACGTCCAATGGCTTCGTTAAATGAATTATGTTATTCTCTATATCAGTGATGGATTTCCACTTGCATAAATCCAAGGTTGAAATTCTGCTGGACCTCAATTACACGGGAGTTTCAGCACTTTCTATCGCATTTCTGATGCTTTCAATTGTAGAAGGGGGATGATCTGCATGGACGGATCCATCCTTGTGAAACATCATAAACGAACCAGCAGATCTTGTATAATCTTCGCTGTATCTGGCGAATACAATATTCGTCATGACCTCTGTATGCACCTGGCACAAACAAAATGTTATTTTCGGCAACATGTATGAGATTATATTAAATTTTTGTACTATGCTAGAAGGTCCAATGAATATACACTGCTATGGTCACTAGTAGTGAAAGGGGTGAGATTAGCGTCAATGGGAATTAGCATTACAAACACCCCCTGGGCGAGATTAGCGTCAATGGAAATTTAACATTAACCACCCTGGGCGAGATTAGCGTCAATGGAAATTTAACATGGGCAAAAAACCCTGGGTAAGATTAGCGTCAATGGAATTTAACATTGGAGAAAGGAAAAAAAGGAAATATTGAGATTAGATTCAAAGGCATTCGAACAATGGAAAAAAAATATCGATTCTAGGGACAAAGGCAATTGAACATGGGGAATAGAGTTTGGGTCTGTCTAGGGACAAGGGGAATTGAACATGTTAGAAAAAAAAAACTACTTTAGGGACAAGGGGAATTGAACATGGGATTTTTTTTTTTTAAATTTTATAAAGGGGTAGGCAATTGAAAAGTCATTCTCTTTTCGAGAAATATGGCTGGCCCTGAAAAGGGCCTTTGGTTTCTTCTTCTTCTTCTGCTTCTATTTCTTCTTTTTCTCCACCAACTTCTTATTTTCTCACCTACACTCTTTTTCTTCTTTTTTTCTCCTCCTCTTCTTTCTTCTCTTCCTCCTCCTCTTCTTTCTTCCTCTTCTCATTTTCTTCTTCTTTTTCAATTTTTTCATTCCATTTTCGTATTCTTATCCTTTCCTCTTCATCCTCCTTCTCCTCCTTTATTTCCTTCATCACACCACTTATCATGTCCTTTGCTTTTCTTAAGTTGTTAATCTCCATTTTTACTCTATGCGGACTATAAGAATAGTGGTCTTCATTGAGTCGTACTAGCATTTGTTCTATCATGCCCAAATTGTCAAGGACGTCTTGCAATGTTTGAAATTTATCGAGGTAGTTCGAAGCCATCTTCTCTGTAGAATGGTTTGAACGACGAATACTGTGGGTTCTTATACGAAAAGCGTGGACGTGAAGGAA
The DNA here is from genome assembly GCA_028554795.2 of Sinohyriopsis cumingii. NCBI lineage: Eukaryota > Metazoa > Mollusca > Bivalvia > Unionida > Unionidae > Sinohyriopsis > Sinohyriopsis cumingii. The sequence goes on along the minus strand of CM068824.1, from coordinate 187,830,241 downwards.
AACATCACCCTAAAACATAAAATTGATATTACCTAGATCATGACCTAACATCGTGTGGACGTGAAAGAAAACATCCCCTACTTTTCTCATTTCATATAATATACTATCCACATAAGTGAAGCAACAATAAACAAACCCCAAATCTACTATTTACACACGCAAATCATTAAAACAAAATCCATAATCTACTATCCACACAATCGTACGTGAGCGGTTACAAAACCCAAACTATACTCTCCACATACGCTAAGAAACAATAAACAAAATCCATAATCTACTATCCACACAATCGTACGTGAGCGGTTACAAAACCCAAACTATACTCTCCACATACGCTAAGAAACAATAAACAAAATCCATAATCTACTATCCACACAATCGTACATGAGCGGTTACAAAACCCAAACTATACTCTCCACATACGCTAAGAAACAATAAACAAAATCCATAATCTACTATCCACACAATCGTACGTGAGCGGTTACAAAACCCAAACTATACTCTTCACATACGCTAAGAAACAATAAAGAAACCCATAATCTACCATTCACACAAACTTACGTGAGCAGTTACAAACACAAACACACAAACACATACCCTCGCACTATGAAAAAAGAGTTAGTGTTTATATTCACACTACTCTACCTACACACACACACACACACACACACACACATTGGCAAATTGATGGTTATTTCTTTTCTAGAGTATTGGGTAGCCCTGAAAAGGGCTGGGTTTTTTTGGAACTTCATGGACACCTGGTTAATGGTGGCACCTTCCAGGCCTGGCGCCACATACACATCTTGTTCCCCAGTTGCTTTTTACTTTTTTGGGGGAGAGAGCAGAGGCAGGATATGTGGCTTCAGAATCCCAATTTTCGGTTTCTGGGATTCTGAAATTTCTTCTTCTTTTCTCCTTTTCCTCGTCCTCTTCTTTGTATCTTCTCTCCTCCTCTTCTTTGTATCTTCTCTCCGCTTCTTTGTATCTTCTTTCCTCCTCTTCTTTGCATCTTCTCTCCTCCTCTTCTTTATTTCTTCTTTCCTCCTCCTCTCTCATCCTTCCTTCTTCCACAATGGCCTCCGCGGCCAGTTCGTTCAACAGGCGCCTGGCATATTCCAGATGAACATGAAGTTCCAACAGTTTCGCCAGTCTCGTGTTCATTCTGGTGTTGATCAATCAACAAGGGTAGCTGGACTGCCGAACGAGTTTCAATTTATACTAAAACTGCGGACGTGAAGGAAAACATCCCACTAAAAAACATAAAATTGATCTTACCTAGATCATGACAAAAAAACAACGCGCGGACCTAAAAGAAACACTCACTCACTTTTTTATACTACCCATTCCTATTCTAAAAATTTTTTCATTAATCACTCCAATATACTATTCACATACGCAAAGCAATTCAATCAAACCCCCCAAATCTACTCTCCCCACACCTCAAACAGCCAAAAAAAGAACATGATCTTAATCTACTATCCACACCAACGTACGTGAGATGTTACAAACACAAACACACAAACACATACCCTCACACTATAAAAAAGAGTTAGTGTTTATATTCACACTACTCTACCTACACACATTGGCAAATTGATTGTTATTTCTTTTCTAGAGTATTGGGGTAGCCCTGAAAAGGGCTATTTTTTTGTTTTTTGTTTGCTATGGCAATCTTTTAGTTTCTAAGAATGCGATGTCCTCTGAGGATAGACTTTCTGGCGATAGGTCTGCTTCTTCGGAAAGAGAAGAAGAACTCTTTGGTGTCGATACGACAATCGACAAAGCCTCTCTCAGGTTCAGGTTCCTGCTGCTGTTGCTGCTGCTGTTGTTGTTGTTGCTGTTGTCTCTGAAGTCTGTACTTCTCTGTCCATTCTTCTTTCTCCCTGTTCACTTCTACTCTGAAGAGTTCTTCTATCAAATCTTCAGTGACTTTTAGCATTCTCACATTCTCTATCTCTTCCGGCTTCGTTATCAGACTGTGTCTGACCCTATGCAAATTCACGTAGGCTTCGTTTAGCTTAGCTAGTTTGGAGCACATCTTCGTAGGAGGATGAGTCGACAATGGATGGTTAGACTGGAAACAACCCGGTTCTTAAAGTCAAAGCGCGGACGTGAAAGAAAACATCCCTCCACGGTTTTCGAGCCGCAATGTTCAATGAGTGTCATGAGAGGGATAGTAAGAAGTCAAAGAGCATGAATCAAACATTCTTATAGCCAAACAAATCACAAAGGCATTTTTTTCAAAACACATCATTTTTTATTCAAAAATCACTTAACACTAACCAACAACTCTAAAATTTTTAACAATAATCCAACAATATAACATCAAACATTTTTTTCAAGTTACACTCTACTTTAAACAGGGTTGGCAAAGTTGTGAATGAAATTGTGAGTTCCACTGTTGCAAGTCATTGAGTCATGGATGGACACTACGTTTCCTAGCTTAAGACAACAAAATAAGAATACTAGTAAAAAAATCAACGATTTACTTTCTCATCGTTTCTAGAAAAATCGCGATCAAAATAAGTCACTAAATGTTCTTTTGTTGATAATAAGTGATCAATTTCGATCTCGACTTTCTCTTTGAATTTGTCAAAGAGGGTTTTGATGTAATGGATGTCTCGAGTCGTTAATGGAGGACAGAAATGTTCACGCAAGTCTTTATACCACCAACGTAACACGTCTTTTTTAAACAGACTCCAAGCTTCGTCCAGATATTCGTTGAATTTTTCTTCCTGACTGATGTTTTGACATCCATAGTAATCATGCTTCATCCATGTCGTAATTGTGTCTGCCAGGTATGTAGCACAGTAGGAGACCAATTGCTGTTCTTGTTCTGGCCATCTCGACTTGATCACGATGTCCTTTTCGTCTTTGTGTTGGGATTCTCCTTCCACGGTCTCCTCACATTCCATCTTCAAAGCTTCTCCACTAGGTAAAGAGTGATAACAGTCTTCCATGGCTTCTAGTAATCTAGAATGACTTCTCTTAAACTGTTGATTTCTATGGTATTATCGAATTCTGCATACAGGATGACGTTCAACGTTACATCATCATCACCGATTCTGTTTCCGAACTGAATTTCCACACGAATCTGGCCGGATTTTATAGGGTGGAAATGTCCCTCGTCGCTGCCTTGGTCTTGAGTGAAATCAAAAGCCCACAAAGCATAGCCTCCGTCATAATCGTCGTACGTAATGCCGTGACTGGTGTTGGTTTCTAACTGTCCCGTGGCTTCGTACAAGGACAAGTACGATCTCAAGTAATTCTTCTTCTCAAAGTCAGGTTCGAAAGGTCGGGTACACAAGGTCTTGCCATCGCGACTGACTTCAATCTTGGACACGTTGAAGTGATGAAAGTTGAAAGGATTTTTAGTGATAGCTCCGTTGAAGGCTTCATTCGAGACCATACCAAGGATCAAACGTTTGGGTAGCTGTCCTTGGGACAGATGATCTTCGATCATGGATCGCTGTCCCCTAGGAATGGTGAAAGTTTTCACTTCTACGCGTCGGATCGGATACTTGGCGGTCGTTCTGCTCAACGTCTGACTGATGTCGTTACCTACTTTAGGTAACACTTCCACACGACGTACGTAGAGTCTGGCTTCTTGGATATTGGTTTTGTACTCGCCAGCATCAGCCAATAAATGGAAAGCGGTACTGCTCCGATTCAGTCTCAGGCGGACATCCACCCCGTTCAGCAAATATTTTTCTTGCAACCACATGTCCAAATGCAAACGATCCATCAGTTCTAAACTTTGGATGGGTCCTATGATTCTCTTTCTGTGTTCTACAAATCCCTCATTGGTGGTTGTTTTTGATTTGGGGTCAGCTGCAAGACCTGTTTTATCAAATTCGCCCGCTTCGTCAGGTTCCCATAGCACGCAGGCATTGAGATGAGTGTTCTTGGCGTCTATTCCGTATGTCAAGAGATTTTCCAGGTAGGCACGGTAAGGGTGAGTATCCATGCTGCTGCTAACCAGTTTGTTGTTCAAGTACAAGTCCACTGAGTTGAACAAGGAATGCATGAAATTGTTGACGGGAGCTACTGGCTCAGTGTCTATAGCATTTCCATCCTTATCTAGAACTTTGACTTTCAGGTACAAGTAACTGCTATTCAGATCGATGTAATCTTCGGGCTGTCCTTTGATTTCAAACTCGATGGGAGCGGAATCGGTCAATGAGGAGACGGGATGAAATTCCACCCATTGGGATTCTTGCATGGTCATCATGGTGGGGGGCATGGCAAACAGATCCAGTTCCGTCTTGGAACAGGCGCAAGACTCTCGGTGCATCATTTTTTTGTTGCAGTGTCTCAATAATCGAAAACGTCTAAGTCTCGAACGGTTCTTCTTTTCTTGGCCTTTCTAGCTTGAAGTCTGGTGAAAGGGTGTTTTCTTCGTCGTCTTTTTCTGCCTTGTCCTTGCTGAATGCTTGACTCGGTAGCGTGCAGGGCATTTATAGGTGTGTCTTGTCGGCCCAAAAGATCTTTACCCGTTTGCAGCAAGACATTTTTGCCTGCCCTCATGAAGGCTTCTTTAGGGTTTTGTTTGTCGATGATGACATTTTGGAGAAATTCTTTGCCTTGTGTCAGTGCCGCATCTTTCAAGGCGTGCAATCCGCGTGTCACCATCGGTTTCAACACCGGGGCCACCGAACGAAAGGTCGATTTTAACATATCTCCTAAACCGTGTCCTCGCTGTCGTGCAACCCCTCGATACACTGGATACATGACTTACGAGTCGTGAGAGAACCGTTTTCGAAAATGGAGTTTCACCGTGACTTTTCCTTTGGTGAATGGAATATTTTGTCCCAAATCTCCTTTTATAGCAATGTTGACCGTGTCCAAATACGACTTGCTGACAGGCAAATAATGAGGATGCACAAATTCCCGGTGGACGTGATCGGTGTTTCCACCTTCCTGGTCACTGGTCGTGGTACTATCCACTTTGAAAGGATTGACACGCAGTAACGGTACAGAGGTGTGTCCCACCACGTTATACTCCACCACATCGGAGTACACGAACATCAAATTCAGTCCTTGGTTCAGTTCTACAGGGAATCGAAAAAACTTGTAAAATTCCGTATTGCTGTTGATCTTCGGTTTAAAATTTGGAGCCATTTTTGTGTCTCCACCTAAAATATCAAACAAGTCACGATTAAAACTGATGGACAACGTTTGGGTATCCTGAAATTTCATCAGTAAGCGACGAGCCACTTTATGGTACTCCAGGGTAACACTTGTTTTGACTCTGTTCAGGGCTTTGCCAAAGGCGAACTCGAACCAGGAAGTAATGTTGTCCACCAAATGTTGGCCACTAAAATAAAACCCTGCCGGAAATTTCAAGGTGTAGATATTGAAGGGTGAATTGTTGGATGGTCTTGTGTCCCTTGAAAACCCGATGTCATTCATGGCTTCTTGTAATTGTTGGTTCATGATATCGACCTCAAAAGTGTTTTGCTTTTCGGTGATGTTTTGGATTTGTGTAGGGTGAATCATTTCTACTAAAGCCACTTCCCAATGGGCTTCGTGATCTAACTGGATGGCTTGAGGTAATTTAGCCGTGTAACAGCACAACGTGTTGTGGGGAAACACCTCCATGGAACTGTCACTGTGTAAGGATAAGTAAAATTGGTTTTCGTGACTCATAATTCCAGAGTTCTGTGGCTGTCCGAGGGGTTAGTGGATGTCAGAGGCGTGTCTCCGCCCAAAATGGGGTTCTGGTTGTGGTTGTTGTTGGAGTGGTGACTGGCACTGGCACTGGATACAAGGTTCCCGTGGTTCCCGTTCGAGGAGAATTTCAGGGAGGGATTGGGAAGCAGGTAACCGATGCAATTGCTCAATAAAATGGTCCACAATTGTTTGTCTCCTTGTTGCAAACTCAAATTGGCAATGGCTGCCCCGATGACACAATACACCACGAAGATTTGGCTGAAAAAGACGATTTGCGTTTTAGGCACACGTTCTCCACACCACACCCACAAGGGTTGTTTTTGTAAATCTTGCACAGAAAAAGTAGGTGAAGGAGGAGTGGTCGACGTAGCTACGTCTGTGTGAAAGGGCATGATGGTCACTTCTTTTTATAGTCGATGACTTGCGAAGCGTCGATCCAAGAATCAAAACTGGGCGGATATCCTTTCCAACGTACTTTGACTTCTTTGACACGTCGTTTGCCCACTTTACGGGTTCTGCTTTCGAGAATGCTTTCGATGTCGTACACGTCGTCTTCTTTTTTGGTGACACGTTGTAACTCGGGTAAATAAAACGTTCCTTTGAGCACTTCTCCGTTCATGTCTTCCAATTTATAGACGGCAGGATGACGGCCATGCACTCGTGCAGTGACGCGAAACAATTCGGTCGTCCAGTTAGGTAAGTAACCTTTGTCGAAAGTGCATTTGGTTTTGCCAATGCGCACCCAGTCTCCTACGGCCAACTCTCCACTTTTCTTGGGGACAGCCCTCGTCGGGGACGTACCGAACAGACGCTCAAACACCAACACTTCGTTGTCGGGAGTCACGTCTTGCGGGGCACGTCCGATGCTTCGATGGTAAGATTGGTTGTACGCTTGCACCAGGTGCGGTAAGATGTCGATGTACTTCAGAGTGTGGTGATGCGTAAAATATTTCCACATGCGTTCTTTCAAAGTGCGTTGAAAACGTTCCACGATGCTAGCTTTGGTTTCGGGATTCTGTTTCGGACAAATCTTGGCGATCCATTAAGGACTGCAATTCGTGTTGTAACTGGGACATCTCGCTCAAATGGGGATTGGGAGGTAAATGCGGGATGCGTTGTTCTTGCCACCGATGGTATTCCATCCATCGTTTGTAAGGCACTAAAGCTAGTTTTCGTCCTTCCATAGGGTTGTCAGGGGTCAATTCTGAGATCTTGGGACTTCCGAGGGCCTTTTTATCTTGCTCCCACCAGTCCTCCCAACATGGTTCCCAAGACTCCTTTCAGTATGGGGCCTAATAAGAGAGGCAAAATGCCTCCACGTTGGACCAACATCTTCTTCTTTTGACGAATGGGAATTTTCTTTCGAACCATTTGGCGAAGAACGTGACGATGTTTGCTTAAGCATTGTTTCTGGTGTTTGGACAAAGGGATCGTGCCTTTCAAAACGTTCAAACAACATTCGCACACGGTATCGATGACCTCTTTGGAGGCCGATTGAATGAGTTTTTTTCGTAGAGGTGAAGAAGCTTTGGACAGGACAGATAACATGTCCCCATGTTTGACTAAACGTGGTGGTAGTCCTTTTCTTTTCTTTCCTTGGGGTTTTCTGGAGGGTGACATCTTTGAGTCTTCAGGAGCACCAAAAAAAAACACTGATACCCCCGACTTGGTCACAGGTCTTTTTTATACTGGAACGCGTCTCCACTGATTCTCTTTACGGCGTATCAGTTTGAGGACAGGCATGACACGTCGTGGAGGGGTACGCAACGGACTAAATCGAGCCAGTTCTTGCTTGGACAAATCCAGTAAACTTTGTAACATACCCGATCTTTCATGGACTTTGATTTTGGGAGAAGGTACTTTGTGAGCAGCAGCCACTGCCACTAAATTGGAGGGTCCTGCCACTGGGGAAGTTCTTTTTGGGGTCATCAACGGAGAAGTTCTTGGTGTGATCAACGTCTCCAAGTACTCTTCAGTTCTTGGTGTCATCAACGGAGAAGTGGATGAACGTGAGGCTGCCGGAGATGCGGTCACCGCCGTGGCAGGTCGTGGTTTGCGGGTGTAAGGTTGCGTCCTGGCCGAAGTGCCTCTCTTGCGACTAGTTTTCTTCTGTGGACTTTTCTTTTTCTGGGGGCTTCTTTTCTTTTCCCGGGGTGGTGTCTGGTAAGAGGAGGGTCCCGCCACTGGAGAAGTTCTTCTTGGGGACCTGGTCTTTTTCTTTTTCTTCTTGGGGCTTCGTTGGACTTTTGTCTTGGGAATAACTTTGGGGGCATTAGGATCCCATCTTAAGAGTGAGCGAATGATGACCCCTCCTAGAGTACCACTCCGTCCAGGTTTCAAAATGATTTGTTTTTTGGTTTGAGTGTCGATGCGGGGATCGGCCAGTTGGACCAAAGCGACTTTGTTTCGATCGAAAAAGCGTTTGGTTTGATGAGGAATCTGAATGATTCCTTGGAGTATTTGACGTGACGTCACCGTGAACCATCGTAAGACTTCTTTGAGACTAGCTTCTAAGACACGAGCTCGTATTTGTGGATTTTTTTCTCGACTGATGCCATACAATGCACGAATCAATTTGACGGGAAGATGCGACTGAAGGGACGCCATGTTCGCACTGTGAGTGAGACAGACGAAAAAGAGTCTGAGGTTTTTATAGATTGTTTTTGTGGAGTGAAATGAAGTCGAGGACGGAGACGTATACAGGACAGGCCCTCCGTCTTGGCACCAGTGGTGAAACAAGTGGGTACGAAATCGCAAATCCTCGGGAGTCGTAGGTTTCAAATCGACGAGTAAATAGGCGTGTGGAGTTTGAGAGGCATCGTCGTACGCCTGAGTCAGCCAAGGCGTTCCTAACTGTTTGGCTAAGACTTGCACTTGCGATTTATCTCGAGGGCTTTTAAACAAGACCACGTAATGCGCATTGAGACTGATGGTGCGATGGGCTTTACTTTGTTGAAACAAATTTTCGGTGATGTAAACGACACTGGCATTACGGTGATGCCCTTTGCGCGTAAACCACAGTTTAATTTCTTCTTCGTATTCTACTAACATGTCGTCGAAAATGACCAAATGGGTTTGACGGGAGTCAGAGACGATGCCGTCGTCTTCTTTAGGAATGCCTTCCACAAACACGATAGAATCGCCTTGACTGTCTCGCAAGAGGCTGTACGCCGATTGCCACTCTTTGTAACACCACACGATCCGCTGAGGTCGTCGATCGATCAAATGATGTTTATGTTCGATCAAACGTTTGACAAATTCGGTTTTGCCTGAACCGCTAGGTCCAGCAATGAGCATGTTAAAGGGATGGCGAAGATACAAAGCCTCCCAACTGGCACGATCTAAGTGTTCGTCGATGACTTTGACAGTGGAGGAAGAGGGAGCAGAGACAGTAGAAGTAGCCATAGTGTCAGGAATGTCACTTGTGACGCGAAAACAAACAAGACAAGAGTTTATATACTTTTTTCAGAACACGTTTATTGAATGTTTCAAACATGAATACGAAAGACAAAAATACATAAAAGTCAAAGGCTTAAGTATAAGGATAAAAGGCACATGATAACCATCAACGTAGAATAAACACAAGTGTCTGTACAACATGTTTTGGGTAATGTTCTAACCAGTTCTATAGTAGGGGGTAAGGTCACACAAGTGTCCTCCCGAAAGGGTCTTTCAGGCCTGTCCACGACAGTCCCGTCCTGGGTGACGGGTTCTTCTGGCACCGTCACTAACACAGGTTGAAAAGTCGCAAGGCTCACAATCGCATTCCACTTCAGAAGCCCCACACTTGAATTGTGCCTGTCTAAACTTGTTTTGTGTCTCTCTGAAAGTATTCATCTTGTTCGCTCGGTCTTGGTAGTCACAATAAACTATCGATCTTGCCTAATGTTCCTTTTAATATACAGACCAATACCGACGTGTCCATACGGTAAGGTGAAATGATTGGGAAGTCGCACTCGCTTCTGGTACACGATTTGATAGACTTTTTCCAAGGGTCGACTGACAATGTGGTGAGTGGGTAAACGTACAATTTTGTTCGGTTGATAGGTGGTCACTTTAAAGTTTGCATCCTCTCCCGATTGCAAGGCTTCTTTCAATACCCCAAAGTTCACCACACGACTGGTACGATAATTCAGAGTCAATCCTTTCACTTTACACGTCGTGTGCAATTCTCCTTGTGGGTCCCGGTATTCGTAGCCGTAATTTTTGGGACCACCACTGACGAAACTTAGAATCTTGTCGTCGGGATGTTCGTCTGTCCAGGCTCCTAAACGGTCTCCTTCGATGTCAGGGTGCTGTTGACTCGGGTGATGGATGTAAATGCAGCTGTCCGTGTCAAAGTGCAGGACACGTTCTGACATGAGCTGTCACGTAAGCCGCAATGATGACATTTCCAAAGTGGTCGTCTTGTACAAAGTCCAGATCTTCTTCGGAATTGACCAAGATCAAATCCTAGCGAACGACGTCCACGTGTTTCATGTATTTGGTTTTGTCGTGAATCATCTGAAAGTAGCGGGAAGGTTCTGTCAAATATTCCGTCTTGGGTAAACACGGTCGTTGTGCCATTTTACCCCACAAGCAATTTAACATCACTTTGGCAAACGACCGCCTGCCTTCGTTTTTCTCGATGTGGTCTAAAGAGATGCCTTCTTGTTCATAGCATTTCTCTTTGAATGTCTTTTCGTCTTCGGAAGTGTGACACCAGGAAGGATAGCCGCTGGCTTCTTGCTTCAGTTTCAAAAAGGCATCCACGTAGTCGGCGAAAATGCCTTTCTGACTGGGGTCACCCTTGTGGTATTGTTGTGTCTTGGGAAAGTGGCAAATTTCGTACACTTCTAACAGTTGGTATCCCATGTCCAGAGCTTTGAACAATTCTACGCTGACCCAGGTTCCCGTCAAGGCACGTTCTTCCTGGGTGTGCTGACAAGGTTGGTCTTGGTTGCACGTTTCGGCACAAGTACGACACAATGGAAACATCAGGTTGCCTTGACAATGGTGAGGTAAGACGGGATGGTATAGGTTCGTGGGAGGCAAAACTTTACACTTGATCAAGCCTTCGTATTGTCGAATGTTTTTCAGGTCGATGTGTTCCGTGAACAATTGTGGGTGCCCTGCAGGAAAGGGACAATATTTGCACACGTAAGGATACAACGAACACACGTCCAAGTATTTGATTTATTCTCCTTTCTCTTCGTCGGCTTGGTACAGCAAACAGGTGGCATTGGTCCTTCCTCCGTACAAACTATCCCTCGGGTTTAAGGGGTCCATCAGCTTGTAACTTTCCACGGCACGTTTAAACTCGGGATCGGTTTTCATACGGTGATCGTACTCGTGTTCCCACATTTCCACCACTTGGTATCCTTGCTGTTCTAACTTTAGGCGTCGCTGACAAGTGTCCTGGTACAAGTCTTGCATGGTTCGTTGTAAAAACTGATTTTTAGTGCTACGATCAGGGTAACAGATGGGACATCCGTGAAATAAGCAACCGTTAAACTCGTACACGATCTTGGGGTTTTCTAAGTCCCAGCCATCGACCGAATACGTTCCGATGGTCTTTTCGCCTCCTCCGTTGCGGGCATGCTGAATCCATTTGTCTTCCTTGTCGCACAAGTAATGTAACCAACGTAGGGCTTTGACCGAGTATTGACGTTTGACATAGTGGGTCGTTTGAGGACTGATGACAGCCACGGTGTTTTCAGGCATGAATCGTTGTCGATACACTAAGGAACACGCTTTGGCAATGGTGCAAGCTTCTTTCAAAGGATCGACCCCTCCGTGTTCCATGAACAGTTCTCAAAATTTTCCACAGCAACGCCGTAAAATGTCCACGTCGGAACGACAATACTTTAGCATTTCTTCCTGAAAGTCGAAAGGGTCGGAGGCGTAAGTCTGGTACCAAGCGTAGAAAGCTTCTCGTTGTTCGGTACGTATGTTGTCGGGGTCGTAATAGTGAGCCTCAGGCAAATGGGGTAGAACGGCGTGTTGATTGGCTTCCGTATTGAAAAAGTGTGGAAAGTACCCTTTAGCCATTTCTGTCATTCCAAACGTTTTAGGCATTCGACTTAAAGGCATGGCCAAATAGCTCATCGAATCTTTAAACTGCACTTGTCCCACTTGCATGAAAATGATTTTGGCTCCGTTCAAAGTGACTTTAGGACGTTCGGTGCCTTGTTCCGTATAGTATCTGAGAAGAAACTGTCCATCGTATCCGGAGAAATTGTGAGCCATCACTGTGGCATGACGATGACAATCTCCGTAACGTTCGATGTCCTCTTGGCTCCACGTCTTGTCGATGTGATGTAAGACCCATTGGGCAAAATCGGCGAACCTGTTCGGTCCTCGAAAGATTTTTTCACGCCCTCCGGGAATCTTGCTACAGTGAGGGCAATGACTGAAGATAGGTTCTTGAATGCACTTCTCGCACGCTCGATGAGCCACGCAGAAATTAGGAATGTGAATGCCAGTCTCTTGCATGCATTCGAAATCGAAAAAGATGAAATTGCCTTTCTTCTTGTGACCGTCCTCTTTCTCTGGTGGGGGTTGGTATTTTTGCACGTAGCATTCGTGTTTCAAGTCCACGATGTGGTGACAAATGTGACATTTTTTCTTTCCTGAACATACGTGTGCCTTGGCATTATTGGTACGTAGGCCTTGTCGACACGTAGGGCACAGTCTCAGCAGTTGACAAGCACATTTCTGCTGTGAACCTTGCGTCTTCAGATGTTGTTGGTAACAGGCAGGGCTGACAAACGTGCGCAGACAAGCAGGACAATGTACTCTTTCTTGTCCTTCGCTCAGACAGGGTGGAGAGGCCAAACATCCTGGGCATTTCCATCCGCAATGTTTGTGTTGCTCTCGATTGTTATAGCCATAGTCACATTTCTCACAGTAATAACTGTATCCCAGGAATCCAGTGATAGTGGTAATGGTATCGAAATGGTCATCGTGATAATAGACATGAATGTATTTTCCGTCCTTAACGTCTTTCCCTCGAAACAACAGAGGCCCACGCACTTCTTGAGGGTGCACTTTCAAGGTGTAGCGTGGAGCTAGGACATCTTGCAATTTTTGCATTTCAGGAATGCCACAGGGTGTGTCTTTGGACAGGCCAGCTTGTTTCAACAGGAGTTCTGCTTCGTTTCGTTGTTTGGCTCGGTCCGATTGTTGAATAGTTTTCCAGGTTCTTTTCCATTCTGCCGTGTCGTTCTTGTTGGCACAGGTTCGTCCCACCACGATGGCTCGGGCTAAGCACATCTGGTCTTGAGGGTTGTTAATTTGGACGAGACTCTTTTTGGTGCTGCGAAGGTCGTTCACCAATAACACCTTATTGCGTTGTCCGGTCCCTTGAGGAGGAGAGACGTGGGCCATTTTCAGTGTGGCTTTACCATCGGTGATGTCAAACTGGTCATTAGATTGTTGTATCTTGTCCATGACTTTGGAATGGCTTTGTTCTGCGAGTCTGCTAAACTCGATCCAAACAGGGGATTTCAAGCTGTCGTGATCTATGGATAGTGTCAAGCGATCGTCTTCTTTGGGTTGACATTGTCGCTTGAGTGCGGTGAGCAAAGAATCCCACATCTCGGTGATAAACCCTTCTGCTTTCTCCAATGGTACGTCGGACTTGAAATCTTTAAACTTCACTGTGTAGGTGTAAGCCGTGGTTCTAAATTTTCTAGAGGAGCGCTTTTCCGTCTCTCGAATGGAATAGTACTTTTCAAGGTTAACTAAGGGTGGTGAACTTTGTTTAGAGGGTTCGGATTCTGGTTCACTCATGTCCTCTTCAAAATCACTGGCATGAATTTGTACCAAGACTTCAGCTCTGGTACGAGGCGATAGATCACGTTTCTGCCTCTTACTTTCTTCTTCTTCTTTCTTCTCGAATGAATAGGATCGTTTCATCTTGAGTGCAAAACGTCAAATGACTCAAGTTTAAACACCATAGACTAATTTATAGTCATGACAAACCAGCGTATATAAAAAGGGTGTGTGTCTTGTCCTTTCACTATTCATTTCACTCTCAAACCGAGGACAACGATGGAAGAGACTAGCCAAATCGAACGTTTCATCAGAGCTTTGCGAGGGGTCATTAGAAAATTCTCTTCAGACCAGCCGACGGACTACTCTCCTTCCTTTCGAGATAAAAGTCAAGATACTTGCTATATCTGTCAGAAGAAAGGGCATTGGTCTTCAGAGTGTCCAGACCGTCAAAAAAGAAAAAAAGGGGATAGAAAAGACAAAATTCAAGATACCTGTTATTATTGTCAAGAAAAAGGACATTGGTCTCAAGATTGCCCAAAAAAGAAACAAGAGGAGTCGGAAGAAAAGAGGGATTCTTCAGAAGAAGAGAGAGATTCTTCAGAGGAAGAAAGCAGCCAGGTAAAGAAAAAGAAACAGGAGAAGAAAAGAAGAAGGGAAGAAAGTGAGGAGGAAGAGGAGGAAAAGACTGTGACGGTGAAGAAATTGAAAAAAAACGAGAGAGTAAAAAAGAAAGAAACAGAAGAAGTGAATGCAATTTATAAAGTGTTCTGTTGTGAATTGTGAATTGGATTGTAACTATGGAGAAAAGAATACATTAATTATATAAGGTAAGTGTCTTTGAGTTTTGATTTTAAAATAAGAAGCTACACTCACGCACTCATACACAGACATGTACTATAAGGGTAAAATGGGTTTTTTTTGTTGTTGTTGATTTTTGAGTTATTGGCAAATTGAAAGGCTATCTCTTTTCGAGAGAAGTGGGTGGCCCTGAAAAGGGCCTTTTTATTTTGGTGTAGGGGGTGAGTTTAAGCAATCAACTTTAACTGCCTTAAGCCTTTGCCACGGCCGAGGCCTACTTCTGATGATTGGGTTGAATCACTAAGGGTGGTACGATAGGCTTAGTCACAGGGTTGGCATGTTTAGCTCGGGAAGGTCGTATTCTCTTCGGTCGTGATAAAGAAGTTTGATACATTTGTTTCAGACTTCTTAACTCCGCTAAAATGTCCAACAGTACCGTAGCCGTTTGATTTTCACCCTCTTGTTTCTTTGCTGCTACTTCTTCTTCTTCTTGTTTTTTTTTTACTTCTTCTTGTTGCTGTTGCTGTTGCTGTAGGAGAAAAGCTTGTTCCGCTTCCTTTTGTCGTTGCATAAATTTCTCCAATTCTTCTTTCTGTCTCTGTCTAAAATTCTCCACTTGCGGTAATGAAAAATGAGACGAAGGTTCCGGAACAAATTCTTGCGAGGTAAGAAAATCCACAAAATCCCAATGTACCTCTTCTGAAAGTAAGTCCGGGTTCCCTTGGGTGGTCTCCACTGCTGGTGCACCCCAATGGATCGTTTTCTGAGTTTCCGTCATGTTGAATCACTGTCGCATAGATTGACAGCACACAGGCGCTAGCGAATCTATATAGACCACATGACGTCACAGACTGCTCTCTTCGGATTGGATGCGGACTGACTGAATTTTGTAACGCGTGTTCGGATTGGTGAATGGACTCAATCCGTTTCAATCCTTCCTCTACCTATAAATAAGCGCAGTTCACTGCATTGATTCACCTGTTCTCGTCGCCTCACGATGTGGACCACAGTTGAATCATCCACCCTTGTGTCTTCCATGATGTTTAGGACGGACATGCTCATGTATGTCCTCCAAGTGGACTGTTGTTGATAGGACAGATGCTAGTCTATGGATGAGAAGAGTTTACATAGAAAGACAAGGATGCCTCAAGAGGGTACTTGTGTATGGACCTGCAGTTAGAAGGAGTTTAAGAAGAAGAAGAAGAAGATGTGACAGATGCCGTCTATGTTAATATTAATATTAACATAAACACAAAGGTCCTTTTCAGGGCCACCCACATTTCTCGAAAAGAGATAGCCTTTCGATTGCCTACCCCTTTATAACAAATTTAAAAAAAAAAATCCCATGTTCAATTCCCCTTGTCCCTAAAGTAGTTTTTTTTTTCTAACATGTTCAATTCCCCTTTGTCCCTAGACAAACCCACACTTTATTCCCATGTTCAATTCCCCTTGTCCCTAGACAGACCCAAACTCTATTTCCCATTTTCAATTGCCTTTGTCCCTAGAATCGATATTTTTTTCCATTGTTCGAATGCCTTTGACGCTAATCTCAATATTTCCTTTTTTTTCCTTTCTCCAATGTTAAATTCCATTGACGCTAATCTTACCCAGGGTTTTTTTGCCCATGTTAAATTTCCATTGACGCTAATCTCGCCCAGGGTGGTTAATGTTAAATTTCCATTGACGCTAATCTCCCCCAGGGGGTGTTTGTAATGCTAATTCCCATTGACGCTAATCTCACCCCTTTCACTACTGTCACTTACAGAAGTATTTATTTTGGTTTTTATAGCTCAAACTGCAAAATGTATAAATTATATCAGTTACGTTGTAATTTCCTTTCGGTAAATGACCACATTTCTGCAGACCATTAGACAGTCCACATGAAAATGTAGGAGGAGTTCTAAAGAATAGCCATTTTGTTTAATTCAGTAAAGTCAGCCCTCTGATACAAATTTATACAAGTCGATACATTGGTTGTTACCACTGATTATCTGCTGTACAATGGTAAAGTATAAATATGCTTCCATCGTTTCATGATTTTTTTTATCGTATGAAAATGACCCAGGTCGAATTAAACACGGATTGTCAAATTACATTATTGCCACCAAGTGAATAAATGATTAAAACATTTCGAGTTGTGATAATAATAATTATTTCTGCAGTCAACCTTCTCTGAAACTTCAATATAGCAAATAAATAGTTTGGTAAAATTGAAAAAAAAAAAGAAACGTTAAATAAATTTAAAAATTAAAAAGAAAAAACATCGTAAAGATCTTTACAAGATATTGCTAGAGAAATACAAATTTTCCAAATTAACGTTTGGAAGCAAAATGAGTTGGAATTCCTTATAATATTCAGCACGAAGTTGAATGATGTAAGGCTAAGGGCAATTCAACGTTCAAATATGCTCTTCGAGGATTTTACCTGGGTTGGCTACATTTTTCTATCTGATATATCTGTAAATGAGCTTTCTCAGTACACAATATAAATACGTGTGTGCCAATATATCAGATCACAATATAAATAGGTGTCTGCCACTATATCAGTACACAATATAATTACGTGTGTGCCAATATGACAGTACACAAAATAAATACGTGTGTGCCAACATATCAGTACACAATATAAACGTGTGTGCCAATATGAGAGTACACAATATAAATACGAGTGTGCCAATATATCAGTACACAATATAAATACATGTGTGCCAATATGACAGTACACAATATGAATATGTGTGTGCCAATATATCAGTACACAATATAAATACGTGTGTGCCAATATGACAGTACACAATATAAATACGCGTGTATCAGTACACAATATAAATACGTGTGTGCCACTATATCAGTACACAATATAAATACGAGTGTGCCACTATATCAGTACACAATATAAATACGTGTGTGCCACTATATCAGTACACAATATAAATACGTGTGTGCCAATATGACAGTACACAAAATAAATACGTGTGTGCCAATATATCAGTACACAATATAAATACGTGTGTGCCAATATATCAGTACACAATATAAATACGTGTGTGCCAGTATGTCAGTACACAATATAAATACATGTGTGCCAATATGACAGTACACAATATAAATATGTGTGTGCCAATATATCAGTACACAATATAAATACGTGTGTGCCAATATGACAGTACACAATATAAATACGTGTGTGCCACTATATCAGTAACAATATAAATAGGTGTGTGCCACTATATCAGTACACAATATAAATACTTGTGTGCCAATATGACAGTACACAAAATAAATACGTGTGTGCCAATATATCAGTACACAATATAAATACGCATGTGTCAATATATCAGTACACAATAAAAATACATATGTGCCAATATGACAGTACGCAATATAAATACGCGTGTATCAGTACACAGTATAAATACGTGTGTGCCAATATATCAGTACACAATATAAATACGTGTGTGCCAATATATGATTTAGCGCTCATTTTAGATTTGCTCTTCCCATGTCGGCTAATTGAAGCTCGTCTTTCCTGGAGAAATTCCCAATTCTTTCATCCATAATTTTTTTTTAAACCAGCAAATCACATCTTTCCTGGAGAAACTCGAGATATTTGTATCCAAATAAACGTATGGGAAACAAGCTGACATTGCTATAAAATGACAATACCGTGATATTTTCTTTTAGACAGTTATGTTCGGTTCCTTCATTTCTTTTGCGACATTCGTGTGACATTCTTCTCAGTACCATATTTGGTTAACGACCAGCCAACTGTGTGTTGTCTCCCCTCGAAGCGAACAAGTACGATTTTGGTTTAAGATTTTATTACGGGATAAGAACGCAACAAAATGGTGTATATGGGTGAATATTTTATACACAGTCTACACTCGATTTATCGCTACTTCTAATTATCGCCCACTAATATTATACCGATATCATTGAATTGGACTGCATGTATGGATGTTTACAACAGATAATATTAAGCGACAGTTTCGTCTGTAAACCAAGAAATAAATAAATAAGTAACCCTGATTTTAAAAACTGCAATTCTAATTTCAATTGGTAATGACCTGAATATTATTTGCACAATCCTTTCTAAAAAAAAACAACAACAGATTTTCCAGTCAATGGCCCACATCTTATGTACAGTTTCTCCAACTCTTGGTCGCCGCCCACTTGTTATCTATTTGTGTAGGAGAGCCGTGTTTAAAATTCCTCAATTATTGTGTAAATATGATAATCTCTCGAAAGATTTCTTTTTTTATTATCAGCCGATCATGGCCCTCTAAATCAGTATTTTCTCTATGTTATACTCACCTGTTTCTAGAATGGTAGCATTTTTTCCTTATAATTTATATCGCCAGTCCTATATCCAGCCTTGATTTACTTTTCAGACTGTTCTGTAGCAGTAGAATGCATGAGTATACAATACACATAGTTTTGCTTGTCAAAGATCAATCTTGTGAATATTATGATATACTGGAGGTCCATGTATATTAGTACCAACAAATGTGTGTGTGTATGGCAACGCCTACGTATTAACTTCATATGGGAAAAATCAGGAAAAAATGTGAGAATAAATCTGTATAATCAAGGGTCACCCTGCTTACCATTCCAATAGTAGTGAAGTGGGGCACCCTACGGACAATGGAAATTAGCATTACAGGGACCCCTGGGTCAATCTACGGACAATGGAAATTTAACATGGCGAAAAATCGTGGGTCAATCTACGGACAAGGGGAATTTAACATGGGAATAAATCGTGGGTCACTCTACGGACAAGGGGAATTTAACATGGGATTTTTTTTAAATTTAAAAAAAATTTTTTTTAAAAAAGGGTAGGCAATGGAAAGGCTATCTCTTTTCGAGAAATATGGCTGGCCCTGAAAAGGGCCTTTGGGTTTTTTCTTCTTTTAACTTCTTAACTTCTTCCACCATCCTCTTATTTTGTCCATCATTCCTTTCTTCTTTTTCTTTTCTGTTTCCGACAACCAGTCCGGGTGACCCATGGCTCGGAACTTCTCTTGGATTTTCATCCAGTTTGCATTTAGTTTCTCTAGTTCTTCCTTTTTCTTTCTATTTTCTTCTTCTTTTCTTTCCTTTGACCACTTTTCTTTGATCTTCTTGACCTCTTCGGTCAGCACATTCCTCATTACTTCTTCCGCTTTCTTAAGCTTGTCTAAGCCCCACTTCACAAAAGACCAATCTGTCCATTCCACAATGTCTTCTAAAAAACACCTTACACTTGTCACATAAACTATCGCTTCTTTCAACTTACCCACTTTCACATACGGTGGGTTAATTAAACCTCTGATTCTCTTCTCCTCATCCTCTATCATTTCTTTTACTATATCGATGGCTAAGTGGAGGCTGGTTACTTGTCTTGAGACGAAGTCTTTTGTCACTGCATGCCTCCATTCCTGTTCAAGCCTTTCTGCTACATTCAATCCATCCACCATCCAATACCAACTTCCCATAAGGTTGTTGTACAAAGCTGAAGCTGCTGGCATCTTCTTGTTTGCTTATTCCGTAGAATGGGCTCCAATGGCAAACACTGTTAGTTTTATACTTAAAGCGCGAACGTGAAGGAAAACATCCCCCTAAAAACATAAAATTGATATTACCTAGATCATGACCAAACAAAGCGCGTACGTGAAGGAAAACATCCCCCTACTTTCTCATTTCATATAATAAAACCCTAACTTTACTCTTCACATACGCTAAGAAACCCATAATCTACTATTCACACTAACATACCTGAGCTCTTACAAACACAAACACACTAACACACAAACTCATACCCTCACACTATCTTAAAAAAGAGTTAGTGTTTATATACACACTACTCTACCTACACACATTGGCAAATCTATCGTTATTTCTTTTCTAGAGTATTGGGTAGCCCTGAAAAGGGCTGTTTTTTTAAACTCCAGATGCACCTATCTAATGGTTGCACCGTCCTGGCCTTGCGCCGCACACGCATCTTCTTCCCCAGTCTTCTTTCACCTTTCTTCTGGGGAGCGCAGAGGGAGGATGATTCGCTTCAACACCCCAATCCTCTGTCTCGGGAATATTGAACGACATCCTCTCTTCTCTTTTCTTTTCTTCTTCCCTCTGTCTTCTCTCCTCTTCTTCCTTCTTTATTCTTGCTTCTTCTACTATAGCCTCCGCTGATAGTTCGTTTACTATCCGCCTGGCATATTCCAGGTGCATCTGGAGTTCTAACAGTTTCACTATTCTGCTAGTCATTCTTCTGGCTGTGTTGATCAATCAACAAGGGTAGCTGGACTGCCGAACGAGTTTCAATTTATACTGAAAGCGCGTACGTGAAGGAAAACATCCCCCTAATAACATAAAATTCATCTTACCTAGATCATGACCAAAAACAACAACAACGCGCGGACCTAAAAGAAACACTCGCTCACTTTTTTATGCTACCCATCACTATTTTAAAATTTTTTATAAATCACTTCAATTGACTATCCACATACGCAAGGCAATTCAATCTAACTCCAAATATACACCTCAAACACTAAGAAAAGATATCATTTTAATCTACTATCCACACCAACTTACTTGAGCTCTTACTAACACTAACACACCAACACATACCCTCAAAATTTTTAAGAAAGAGTTAGTGTTTATTTTCACACTACTCTACCTACACACACACATTGGCAAATCTATCGTTACTTCTTTTCTAGAGTATTGGGGTAGCCCTGAAAAGGGCTTTTTTTTTGTTTTTTTTGCTATGGCATTCTTTTTTAGTTTCTAAGAATGCGATGTCCTCTGAGGATAGACTTTCTGGCAATAGGTCTGCTTCTTCGGAAAGAGAAGAAGAATTCTTTGGTGTCGATACGACAATCGACAAAGCCTCTGTCAGCTTCAGGTTGTTGCTGCTGCTGTTGTTGTTGCTGCTGTTGTTGCTGTCTCTGAAGTCTGTACTTCTCTGTCCATTCTTCTTTCTCCTTGTTCATTTCTTCTTTGAAGAGCTCTTCTATCAGGTCTTCAGTGATTTTTAACATTCTCACATTCTCTATTTCTTCTGGCTTCGGTATCAGACTGTGTCTGACCCTATGCAAATTCACGTAGGCTTCGTTGAGCTTAGCTAGTTTGGAGCACATCTTCTTAGGAGGATGAGTCGACAATGGATGGCTAGACTGGGAACAACCCGGTTCTTAAAGTGAAAGCGCGGACGTGAAGGAAAACATCCCCCACACGGTTTTCGAGCCGCAACGTTCATGAGAGGGATAGTAAGAAATGAAAGAGCATCAATTCAACATTCTTATAGCTAAACAAAAGACAAAAGCATTTTTTCAAAACACAACATTTTTTATTCAAAAATCACTTAACACTAAACAACAACTCTAACATTTTTAACAATAATCCAACACTATAACATCAAATAATTTTTTCAAATCACAAACTTTTTTTCTCAATGGACAATTTACTTTAAACAGGGCTGACAACGTTGTGAATGAAATTGTGATTTCCACTGTTGGAAATCATTAGGCCATTGATGGACACTACGTTTCCTAGCTTGAGACAAAAGATAAGCATAATGGTCACAAAACCATCGATCTACTTTCACATCATTTCTAGCAGAAGAACGAGGATCGAAATGAGTCACTAAATGTTCTAAGGAATAGCCCAGGCTGCGATGATGCAGAAAATACACACAGTACTGTCCACACACCAAGGAATATGTGCCTTGTAATTTCACGTTATTGAATCGGGTGGTTTGAGCATTTCTTCTCATAAAGTCGATGATATCGTCTTCCAAAGGGGGCAATCCGTACGAATCGAAATATTCCACACATCCTTCTTGAGGAAAGTAGACGGCTACCCAGTGGGTTCCTGGGAGATGACTTTCGTCCGTGTTGATCACGTAAGCTTGATGGTCTTTAGGTTTGCGATGAGGGAGTTCATCTTTAGCACAGACGACAGGATTCCAAGAAGCCGTATACGAACTGTGGTTCAAAAGGTAATAAAGTTCCCAGGTATCCATTGATTTGTGTTTTTTTCTTCTTCACAGGTAATAATAAGTCGTCAATTCGATCCTGACTTTTTGCTTGAAAATGTCTGACGAATAAACGGTTATTCGTTCTGTTTCCTCACTCTGATTCAGGAGAGCTTCGATACGATGGATCTCTTGAGTGGTTAATGGTGGACAAGAATGTTCACGCAAGTCTTTATACCACTGGTGCAACACGTCTTTGTTTGAGATGAGACTCCAAGCTTCGTCCAGATACTCGTCCAATTTTTCTTCTTGACTCAACATCAGGCATTTATCGTGTTGAATTTGACTGGGATGATCGTTTTGACATCCATAACAATTTTTCTTGATCAATTCCGTCATTTTGTCGACCAAGTGTTTGGCAAAACAGGAGACTAAATGGGCTTCTTGTTCTGGCCATCTCGACTTCATCATGACAATTTCTTCGTCTTTGTCTTGGGATTCTCCTTCCACGGTCTCCTCACATTTCATGTCCAAAGTTTCTTCACTAGGTAAAGAGGGATAACAGTCTTCCATGGCTTCTAGTAATCTAGAATGACTTCTCTCAAACTGTTGATTTCTATCGTATTGTCAAATTCTGCATACAGGATCACGTTCAACGTTGGATCAGCAGGGTCTCGATTTGCAAACTGAATTTCCACACGAATCTGGCCAGATTTTATAGGGTGGAAATGTCCCTCGTCGCTGCCTTGGTCTGGAGTGAAATCAAAGGCCCACAAAGCATAGCCTCCTGCATAATCTTCGTACGTAATACCGTGACTGGTATTGGTTCCTAACTGTCCGGTGGCTTCGTACAGGGACAAGTACGATCTCAAGTAATTGTTCTGGGCAAAGTTAGGCTCAAAGGGTCGTGTACACAAGGTCTTGCCGTCACGACTGACTTCGATTTTGGACACGCTAGAGTGTCGAAACTCAAAAGGATTTTCGTTATGAAGTCCATTGAAAGCTGAATTCCTGACGATACCAACGATCAAACGCTTGGGTAACTGTCCTTGGAACAGATGATCTTCGATCATGGATCGCTGTCCAACAGGAATGGTGAACGTTTTCACTTCCACACGTCGTATGGGATACTTGGCGGTCGTTCTGCTCAACGTCTGACTGATGTCGTTTCCCACTTTAGGTAACACTTCCACACGGCGTACGTAAAGTCTGGCTTCTTGGATAACAGTTTTGTATTCGTTGGCATGGGCCATCAAATGGAAAGCGGCAGTGCTACGATTCAGTCTCAGGCGAATATCAACTCCGTTCAGTAAATACTTTTCTTGTAACCACATGTCCAAATGCAAACGATCCATCAGTTCTAAACTACGTCCTTGCAAAATTTTAGTTCTACGTGTGTTAAACCCCACATTGTGAGGATTGTCATCTTCTGTCAGGGCTGTGTCGCTAAACGTGCCTGCACCTGCCGTGTCAGGTTTCCATACCACGCAAGCATCCAGATGAGTATTCTTGGCTTCTTTTCCGTACGTCAAGAGATTTTCCAAGTAGGCACGATATGGGTAAGTATCCATGCTGCTGCTGACCAGTTTGTTATTCAAGTACAAGTCCACTTCGCTGAACAAGGAATGCATGAAATTGTTGACGGGCGCTACCCTATCATTGGCTCCAGGATTGGTGTTGTCAGTTTTGATCACTTTGACTTTCAAATACAGGTAACTGCTATTCAGATCGATGTAATCTTCGGGTTGTCCTTTGATTTCGAACTCGATGGGAGCGGAATCCGTCAAAGAGGAGACGGGATGAAATTCCACCCACTGGGATTCTTGCATCGTCATCATGGTGGGGGGCATGGCAAACATATCCAGTTCCGTCTTGGAACAAGCACATGACTCTCGGTGCATCATTTTTTTCTGTGTCTCAATAATCGAAAACGTCTAAGTCTCGAACGGTTCTTCTTTTCTTGGCTTTTCTAGCTTGAAGTCTGGTGAAAGGGTGTTTTCTTCGTCGTCTCTTTCTGCCTTGTCCTTGCTGAATGCCTGACTCGGTAGCGTGCAGGGCATTTATAGGTGTGTCTCGTCGGCCCAAAATGTCTTTACCCGTTTGCAGCAGGACATTTTTGCCTGCCCTCATGAAGGCTTCTTTAGGGTTTTGTTTGTCGATGATGACATTTTGGAGAAATTCTTTGCCTTGCGTCAGTTCCGCATCTTTCAAGGCGTGCAATCCGCGTGTCACCATCGGTTTCAACACCGGGGCCACCGAACGAAAGGCCGATTTTAACATGTCTCCTAAACCGTGTCCTCGCTGTCGTGCAACCCCTTGGTACACTGGATACATGACTTACTTACGAATCGTGAGAGAACCGTTTTCGAAAATGGAGTTTCACCGTGACTTTTCCTTTGGTGAATGGAATATTTTGTCCCAGATCTCCTTTTATAGTAATGTTGACCGTGTCCAAATACGACTTGCTGACTGGCAAATAGTGAGGATGGACAAATTCGCGGTGAACGTGGTAAGTGTTTCCACCTTCCTCGTCAGCGTTCGCGGCAGAATCCACTTTGAAAGGAATGACACGCAGTAACGGTACGGAGGTGTGTCCCACCACGTTATACTCCACCGCATCGGAGTACACGAACATCAAATTCAGTCCTTGGTTCAGTTCTACTGGGGTACGAAATAACTTGCTAAAAGACTCGTTGTCGTAAACGATGGGTAATTCGTTGTTCTTGAGTATGCTCATTCTCAGGTTCATGTCTCCGCCCAACATGTCAAACAATTCAGGACAAAATAAAATGGACATGATTTTACTCCGCTCAAATCTCATCGAGAAGCGACGAGCTACTTTGTGGTACTCCATGGTGACACTTATTTTGGCATGCTCCAAAGCTTTCCCAAACACGCCATTAAACTTGGCAGATATGACGTTGACCAAATGTTGACCACTGAAATAATAACCTGGGGGAATGAAAAAGTGGTAGGTCCATTTTTGAGTTTTCTCATTATAGATTTTATTGTCATACATGACTTTCTTATTCAACTCCTGTTGCAATGACTCGTCATGAACTTCCACATGAAAAAAATTTTGATTGGGAAGGACATTGAGGACTTGGGTCGGGTGAATGATTTCCACTAAAGCCACTTCCCAATGGGCTTCGTGATCTAAGGGGATGGCCTGAGGTAATTTGGCCGTGTAACAGCACAACGTGTTGTGGGGAAACACCTCCATGGAACTGTCACTGGGTAAGGTTAAGTAAAATTGGTTTTGGTGACTCATAATTCCAGAGTTCTGTGGCTGTCCGAGGGAATATTAGTGGATGTCAGAGGCGTGTCTCCGCCCAAAATGGGGTTCTGGTTGTGGTTGTTGGAGTGGTGACTGGCACTGGCACTGGACACAACGTTCCCGTTTGAGGAGAATTTCAGGGAGGGATTGGGAAGCAGGTAACCGATGCAACTGCTCAATAAAATGGTCCACAATTGTTTGTCTCCATGTTACAAACTCAAATTGGCGATGGCTGCCCCGATGACACAATACACCACGAAGATTTGGCAGAAAAAGACGATTTGCGTTTTAGGCACACGTTCTCCACACCACACCCACAAGGGTTGTTTTTGTAAATCTTGCACAGAAGAACTAGGGGAAGAAGGACTGGTCGACGTAGCTGCGTCTGCTGCTGTGTGAAAGGGCATGATGGTCACTTCTTCTTTTTATAGTCGATGACTTGCGAAGCGTCGATCCAAGAATCGAAACTGGGTGGATATCCTTTCCAACGTACTTTGACTTCTTTGACACGTCGTTTGCCCACTTTACGGGTTCTGCGTTCGAGAATGCTTTCGATGTTGTACACGTCGTCTTCTTTTTTGGTGACACGTTGTAACTCGGGCAAATAAAACGTTCCTTTGAGTACTTCTCCGTTCATGTCTTCCAATTTATAGACGGCAGGATGACGGCCATGCACTCGTCCAGTGACGCGAAACAATTCGGTCGTCCAGTTAGGTAAGTAACCTTTGTCGAAAGTGCGTTTGGTTTTGCCAATGCGCACCCAATCTCCTACGGCCAACTCTCCACTTTTCTTGGGGACAGCCCTCGTCGGGGACGTACCAAACAGGCGCTCAAACACCAGCACTTCGTTGTCGGGAGTCACGTCTTGCGGGGCACGTCCGATGCTTCGATGGTAAGATTGGTTGTACGCTTGCACCAGGTGCGGTAAGATGTCGATGTACTTCAGAGTGTGGTGATGCGTACAATATTTCCACATGCGTTCTTTCAAAGTGCGTTGAAAACGTTCCACGATGCTGGCTTTGGTTTCGGGATTCTCGGTGGTAAAAAAATGAATGTCACGTTTCTTTAATTCTTTTTGGAAAGCTTGGTTCAGAAATTCGGTGCCTTTGTCCGTTTGCCATCGAAGAGGGTGACGACCGCTTTGTTTCAACACCCGTTGCAGGGCTCGCACTAACTCGCTGCTCGATTTGGAAGTCAAGGGCACGACCCAGGCAAATTTGGAAAAGACGTCGATGACACAAAACAAATATTTGTAGCCGCGATTGTAGCTGGCCAAATGAGAGACATCGGCTAAATCGGCTTGCCATTGATGATCGATGCCTTCCACTCGGGTGCGACTTCTGGTAAACTTGCGTCGAATGGGTTTGTGTAAAGTGTAGGTAGCTTGTTCTTGTAACCATCGTTGCACTTGAGGTAAACGGAGACTTTTCAGTCGAGTTTTGGCAGCACGATACAATTTTTGAACTCCTGCGTAACCTGCAGGATGGGAGGGATCGTAGTAAATGCTGGCTAAGACTTTTTCCATTTTTTGTGTTGGTTGATGTGTTAATAAGGCACCCACTCTTGGAAGAGGCTACTCTTTTTCTCTTGGGGTATTTTCTCTTGGGGTATTTTCTTGGATTGCAAGGCTTTGCGTGTGCGACCGGCAATAGGTGTCGAAGAGGAGAAGGATGTCTGAGCGGGGGATATCGGTTCTTGTTTCACTTCTGTCTTCACTTCTGTCTTCACTTTCTTTTTCTCTTGTGAGGAAGAAGGGGTGGCCATCATCTTTTTAATCCATCCAATTCTGGAGGTAGGTGGTGTTGTTAACTTGCGTACTTTTTCTGGTGGAGTTTGAAACCCTTCCTCTTCTTCTCCTATTTCTGTCTTGGTCACGGGTACTGGTGGTACTGGTACTGGTACTGGTGATGGTGCTGGACTTTTCATCAAGGTCTTAAAATCTTTCAAAGTGGGTAGAGCTGTTTCGTCTAAAGCTTTCTGGTGAAAGAGTTGCAGTCGTTGCAAGAGTTGACCGTACTTTTGCGATTTTTCTGTTTCGGACAAATCTTGGCGATCCATCAAGGATTGCAGTTCGTGTTGTAACTGGGACATCTCGCTCAAATTGGGATTGGGAGGTAAATGCGGGGTGCGTTGTTCTTGCCAACGATGGTATTCCATCCATCGTTTGTAAGGCACTAAAGCTAGTTTTCGTCCTTCCATGGGGTTGTCAGGGATGAATTCTGAGATCTTGGGACTTCCGAAGGCCTTTTTATCTTGCTCCCATCAGTCCTCCCAACATGGTTCCCAAGACTCCTTTTAGTATGGGGCCTAACAAGAGAGGTAAAATGCCTCCACGTTGGACCAACATCTTCTTTTTTTGACGAATGGGAATTTTCTTTTGAACCATTTTCCGAAGAACGTGACGATGTTTGCCTAAGCATTGTTTCTGGTGTTTGGACAAAGGGATCGTGCCTTTCAAAACGTTCAAACAACATTCGCACACGGTATCGATGACCTCTTTGGAGGCCGTTTGAATGAGTTTTTTTCGTAGGGGTGGAGAAGCTTTGGACAGGACAGATAACAGGTCCCCATGTTTGGCTAAACGTGGTGGCAGTCCTTTCCTTTTTCTTCCTTGGGGTTTTCTGGAGGGTGACATTTTTTTTGCTTGTGGGTTCCGGGACATTCACCGAACAGACACTAACGTCGATGACTTAACGCACACCCTTTTATCTTTTTTTTTTGGGACTATCGCTTTGTCATAAAGGTGACAATGTTTTTCCCAAAATCACCAAGGAATCCTCCCCTTTGTTGACGCCTCTTTTTCTTGGAACGACTGTGTCTTTTCTTAGGGTAACGTCGATGCTTGGCTAAGCGCTTTGTCGGATGACGCGTCTGCCTTTGTCTCTTTCTTTTGTGGCTTCTTGGAGGTGACATCTTTTACAAGTTCACTGATACCCCCGACTTGGTCACAGGTCTTTTTATACTGGAACTCGTCGCCACTGATTGTCTTTACGTTTTATCAGTTTGAGGACAGGCATGACACGTCGTGCAGGGGTACGTAACGGACTAAATCGAGCCAGTTCTTGCTTGGACAAATCCAGTAAACTTTGTAACATGCCCGATCTTTCATGGACTTTGATTTTGGGAGAAGGTACTTTGTGAGCAGCAGCCACTGCCGCTAAATTGAAAGGTCCTGCCACTGGGGAAGTTCTTTTGGGGGTCATCAACGGAGAAGTTCTTGGTGTGATCAACGTCTCCAAGTACTCTTCAGTTCCTGGTGACATCAACGGAGAAGTGGACAAACGTGAGGCTGCCGGAGACGCAGTCACCGCTGTGGCAGGTCGTGGCTTGCGAGTGTAAGGTTGCGTCCTGGCCGAAGTGCCTCTCTTGCGACTAGTTTTCTTCTTCTGTGGACTTTTCTTTTTCTGGGGACTTTTTCTCTGTTTTTTTTCTGGGGGCTTCTTTTCTTTTTCCGGGGTGATGGTGGTGGTGTCTGGTAAGAGGAGGGTCCTGCCACTGGAGAAGTTATTCTTTTTGGGGACCTGGTCTTTTTCTTTTTCTTCTTGGGGCTTCGTTGGACTTTTGTCTTGGGGATAACTTTGGGGGCATTAGGATCCCATCTTAAGAGTGAGCGAATGATGACCCCTCCTAGAGTACCGCTCCCTCCAGGTTTCAAAATGATTTGTTTTTTGGTTTGAGTGTCGATGCGGGGATCGGCCAGTTGGACCAAAGCGACTTTGTTTCGATCGAAAAAGCGTTGGGTTTGATGAGGAATCTGAATGATTCCTTGGAGTAATTGACGTGCCGTCACCGTGAACCATCGTAAGACTTCTTTGAGACTAGCTTCTAAGACACGGGCTCGTGTTTGTGGATCTTTTTCTCGGCTGATGCCATACAAGGCACGAATCAATTTGACGGGAAGATGCGACTGAAGGGACGTCATGTTCACACTGTGTGAGACAGACGAAAAAGGGTCTGAGGTTTTTATAGATTTTTTTCATGGGTGGAGTGAAATGAAGTCGAGGACGGAGACGTGTACAGGACAGACCCTCCGTCTTGGCACCAGTGGTGAAACAAGTGGGTGCGAAATCGCAAATCCTCGGGGGTCGTAGGTTTCAAATCGACGAGTAAATAGGCGTGTGGAGTTTGAGTGGCATCGTCGTACGCCTGAGTCAGCCAAGGCGTTCCTAACTGTTTGGCTAAGACTTGCACTTGCGATTTATCTCGAGGACTTTTAAACAAGACCACGTAATGCGCATTGAGACTGATGGTGCGATGGGCTTTACTTTGTTGAAACAAATTTTGGGTGATGTAAACGACACTGGCATTACGGTGATGCCCTTTGCGCGTGAACCACAATTTAATTTCTTCTTCGTCTTCTCCTAACATGTCGTCGAAAATGACCAAATGGGTTAGACGGGAGTCAGAGACGATGCCATCGTCTTCTTTAGGAATGCCTTCCACAAACACGATGGAATCGCCTTGACTTTCTCGCAAGAGGTTGTACGCCGATTGCCACTCTTTGTAACACCACACGATCCGTTGAGGGGGCCGATCGATCAAATGATGTTTATGTTCGATCAAACGTTTGACGAATTCGGTTTTGCCTGAACCGCTAGGTCCAGCAATGAGCATGTTAAAGGGATGGCGAAGATACAAAGCCTCCCAACTGGCACGATCTAAGTGTTCGTCGATGACTTTGACAGTAGAGGAAGAGGGAGCAGAGACAGCAGAGGTAGCCATGGTGTGAGAAATGTCACTTGTGACACGAAAAAACAAACAAGACAAGAGTTTATATACTTTTTCAGAACACGTTTATTGAATGTTTTTTTTCAAATATGAACACGAAAGACAAAAATACATACAACCCAAATAGTGATGTACAGGAATATAAAACACAGCAAAGCGATCAAAGTGGAATATAAACAAGTGTCTGTACAACATGTTTTGGTTAACCAAGATGTCCTAGGGACAGTGTGTAATGTTCTTACAGTCTCTACATGAGGTATTGTCACACAAGTGTCCTCCCGGAATGACCTTTCAGGCATGTCCATGACAGTCCTGTCCTGAAGCGAGTGGTTGTTCTCGGTGACGGGTTCTTCTGGCACCGTCACTAACACGGGTTGAAAAGTAACTTTTTTCCTTGAACAACTCTTGTGCATACTGGGCCACTTCTTGGGTCCAAGCCTCAAAACCCCCCTTTTTCCAATCACGAACATCTGTCCAATGAGGGTGTAAGTCACAAGCTACACACACATCGTCATACACGTCTTGGGTCGCTAAAAGTTGACGAATCTTTTTTTCCTGTTGAGGTCGAGAAGTATCCAGATGAAAACGCAAGGCTTTGAGCAAAAGGAGTTTTTCGTGACCATTTAAGGCCATGGAGGTGGTAAGTACTGATCGTAAAGAGTCCACAAAGAATCGGCTGGTAAACGAAATCCCAGAAAACAAGTCACTAAGACACACACCACTTGTCGTCCAAAATTGATTGGATACAGTTCTTGTAATAATTGATGGTAATGATCCACGGTTTGAATATGGTCATTGAGTTCCTTCCACGGAATCTGTTGGATGACATGTGACATAAACCGTGGCATGGCAGCCTGTTTTTATATTCTCTTTTTTTCGGATGCAATAGACGTACTTTCTAGCCAGAGATCTTCGTTCTCCAGTAGGGAATCTAAATCTTGCATACTGTAACCGAAACGTGAGAGTTCGTTTAGGTGTTTCCTCTTCCTCTAAGTAGATTCCACGTAAAATATGTTTGTAATCCTTTAACTTGTCTTCTTCAATGCGTTGCACTAGGTGAATCTCGAAGTAACCATAATCATGAACATGTCGATCATTAGCGACCTCAAAGTGTTGAACAATGTCTGACCATTGAAAGAATTTCTGACGAATCAGTTCTCTTATACCATTCAGGTACCAGTGGTTAAAGATCTGGTGACGTAACGGATGCAATTGTTCTTTACGTTTGACTTGTATTTTGACCAGCTCTCGGTAAATGCGTTCTCTCAACTCCACAGGCAAAGCACGAATGTTCTCTAGCAAAGTATCCATGAATAGGTCATACTAAATCCTCTTTGGTCTGACACAAGAAATGTACTCTTTGCACAAACATGGTTTCACTTCAGTGTCAAATTTAAATCGTTGAGTCACTAATCTACACATGACAATTCGTTCAGAAGTTTCCTCTTTCACCAAGTTGACATTGTGTTCAAGATGTTGGTAATTCGTTAACTCTTCCTCTGGAATTCGATGCAGTACGTTTACAATGTAGTAGATAGAATCGTCCATACCGAACCATTCCTTTTTATAACCAGGAGGTCGTTGATCAATGTCTGTCCAATGGAACACTTTCAATTGAATCAATCCTTGTATAGCCTTCAGGTACCAGTGGTTCAAACACCGGTGACGTATCGGATGCAATTGTTCTTTACGTTTCACTTGTATTTTGACCAGTTCTCGATAAATGCGTTCTCTCAACTCCACAGGCAAAGCACGAATGTTCTCTTGTAAAGTATCCATGAACAGATGATTATGGTAAGAAGTTACTTCAATGTCTCGGTCCCACTAAGGGTAAGTAATGACAATTCGGTGACCATCGAGCATGTTCTACGTAGGCCGAATCTTGCGGTTCCCAGTGGTGAAGTGACACACCGCAACTGAAGCACTTGACTTTATCTCCTTCGCCCAAGTAGAAAAATCCGGCTCTGGCTAATTCTTCGGGGGTCGGTCCTCCCAGATACTTTGGCCATTTTCCTTTGAACGATTGAAGACGATTTTCAAAGTCGCAGTATTCCGACAAACGCACAGGAAACGAATATTCGTCTTTCACAGGTTCGTTTCGATGAGGGTTGAGTGACATAGGTAGGAGTTTGCTCAGGGCTGGATGACATCCGTAAGGGGGTAGACGTGAAGGTGGACATTCCCCTTTAAAACGAAACCCAGTAAAATGTCCAAGAGGACGAGCAGCATCACTTTCGCATCCCACAGGTCTGACACGCACAGCATCACTTTCCATGACAGGGGTAGGGGCACTAAAGTTCCCATGATGCTTTACGGCATCGCTCAGGTCACAAGGTACAGCATCGATCCCATCGCAAGGCTCACAATCGCACTCGTCTGCAAACTCCGTTACGCAATTACAATGGTAACCACATGGACAATCGCAGTTTCCTTCCGGACATTTTCCGTCGCAATGCATGGGTCTTATCCATCCAGTATTAGTCACACTAGAGGAAGATACAACTTTTTTACAATCCCCAAACTGAAACGATGTCTTTTTCAAAGTATTCATCTTGTTCCCTCGGTCTTGGTAGTCACAATGAACTATCGATCTTGACCATAGCCCCCTTTTTATACTAGTCTCAATGCAGTCTCCAACTTGTACATCTTTCCTTTTTCACGTTTTTTATGTCCTGTTCTGGAAGGTACCGTCTCTAAGGTACCGTCAACATTGTACCGTAGTGTAATGGGTGGAAAGGCCATAGAAAGGTAAGGGCAGTGCGGAGACCATCGAGTATGCTCCAGAATAGCTGAATCTTTATAGATACATAGATCCATTCGTAACTTCAGTCCGCAAGCGAAACACTGTACCTCGTATCCCAATCCTGACTCAGGTCCCAAGTAGACAAATCCTGTTCTAGCTAAAACATGCGAAGAAGGTAATCCTTCCCTATCCGTAGGCCATTTCTGAAACGTGTCCAATCGACGGGCACAATCACAATAGTCAGGTAAGAAGACTGGAAAATGGTAGGGTTTGAACTTGGAGTTCTCATCGGGTTTCTCACTCGATTCTTGCTGTGGCGAAGTCATCTTTCTGGTGGGGTAAATATCCTCTTACAACCAATGTTTTATACCAACGTGTCCATACGGTAAGGTGAAATGATTGGGAAGTCGAACTCGCTTCTGGTACACGATTTGATAGACTTTTTCCAAGGGCCGACTGACGATGTGGTGAGTGGGTAAACGTACAATCTTGTTCGGTTGGTGAGTGGTCACTTTAAAGTTTCCATCCTCTCCCGATTGCAAGGCTTCTTTCAATACCCCAAAGTTGACCACTCGACTGGTACGATAATTCAGAGTCAGTCCTTTCACTTTGCACGTCGTGTGCACTTCTCCTTGTTTGTCCCGGTATTCGTAGCCGTAATTTTTGGGACCGCCACTGACGAAACTTAGAATCTTGTCGTCGGGATGCTCGTCTGTCCAGGCTCCTAAACGGTCTCCTTCGATGTTAGGGTGATGTTGAATCGGGTGATGGATGTAAATGCAACTGTCCGTGTCAAAGTACAGGACGCGTTCTTCTAACAATTCTAAAGCTTCGTACAATTTTAAGCGAGCATGGGCTGTCACGTAAGCCGCAATGATGACATTTCCAAAAGGGTCGTCTTGTACAAAGTCCAGATCTTCTTCGTAATTGACCAAGATCAAATTCTCTCGAACGACGTCCACGTGTTTCATGTATTTGGTTTTGTCGTGAATCATCTGGAAGTAGCGGGAAGGTTCTGTCAAATATTCCGTCTTGGGTAAACACGGTCGTTGTGCCATTTTACCCCACAAGCAATTTAACATCACTTTGGCAAACGATCGCCTGCCTTCGTTTTTCTCGATGTGGTCTAAAGTGATGCCTTCTTGTTCGTAGTATTTCTCTTTGAATTGTATTTGGTCTTCGGGAGTGTGACACCAGGAAGGATAGCCGCTGGCTTCTTGCTTCAGTTTCAAAAAGGCATTCACGTAGTCTGCGAAAATGCCTTTCTGACTGGGATCACCCTTGTGGTATTGTTGTGTCTTGGGAAAGTGGCAAATTTCGTACACTTCTAACAGTTGGTATCCCATGTCCAGAGCTTTGAACAATTCTACGCTGACCCAGGTTCCCGTCAAGGCCCGTTCTTCCTGGCTGTGATGGCAAGGTTGATCTTGGTTGCACGTTTCGGCACAAGTACGGCACAAGGGAAACATCAGTTTGCCTTGACAATGGTGAGGTAAGACGGGATGGTATAGGTTCGTGGGAGGTAAAACTTTACACTTGATCAAGCCTTCGTATTGTCGAATGTTTTTCAGGTCGATGTGTTCCGTCAGCAATTGCGGGTGCCCTACAGGAAAGCGACAATATTTGCACACGTAGGGATACAGCGAACACACGTCCAAGTATTTGATTTCTTCTCCTTTCTCTTCGTCGGCTTGGTACAGCAAACAGGTGGCATTGGTCCTTCCTCCGTACAAACTATCCCTCGGGTTCAGCGGGTCCATGAACTGGTAACTTTCCACGAGACGTTTAAACTCGGGATCGGTTTTCATACGGTGATCGTACTCGTGTTCCCACATTTCCACCACTTGGTATCCTTCCTGTTCTAACTTTAGGCGTCGCTGACAAGTGTCCTGGTACAAGTCTTCCATGGTTCGTTGCAAAAACTGATTTTTAGTACCACGGTCAGGGTAACAGACCGGACATCCGTGAAATAAGCAACCGTTAAACTCGTACACGATCTTGGGGTTTTCTAAGTCCCAGCCATCGACCGAATATGTTCCGATGGTCTTTTCACCCCCTCCGTTGCGGGCATGCTGAATCCACTTGTCTTCCTTGTCGCACAAGTAATGTAACCAACGTAGGGCTTTGACCGAGTATTGACGTTTGACAAAGTGGGTCGTTTGAGGACTGATGACAGCCACGGTGTTTTCAGGCATGAATCGTTGTCGATACACTAAGGAACACGCTTTGGCAATGGTGCAAGCTTCTTTCAAAGGATCGACCCCTCCGTGTTCCATGAACAGTTCTCGAAATTTTCCACAGCAACGCCGTAAAATGTCCACGTCGGAACGACAATACTTTAGCATTTCTTCCTGAAAGTCGAAAGGGTCCGAAGCGTGAGCCTGGTACCAAGCGTAGAAAGCTTCTCGTTGTTCGGTACGCATGTTGTCGGGGTCGTAATAGTGAGCCTCAGGTAAATGGGGTAGAACGGCGTGTTGATTGGCTTCCGTATTGAAAAAGTGTGGAAAGTACCCTTTAGCCATTTCTGTCATTCCAAACGTTTTAGGCATTCGACTCAAAGGCATGGCCAAATAGCTCATCGAATCTTTAAACTGTACTTGTCCCACTTGCATGAAAATGATTTTGGCTCCGTTCAAAGTCACTTTAGGACGCTCGGTGCCTTGTTCCGTATAGTACCTCAAAAGAAACTGTCCATCGTATCCGGAGAAATTGTGAGCCATCACCGTGGCATGACGATGACAATCTCCGTAACGTTCGATGTCCTCTTGGCTCCACGTCTTGTCGATGGGGTCTAAGACCCATTGTGCAAAATCGGCTAACGTGTTCGGTCCCCGAAAGATTTTTTCACGTCCTCCAGGAATCTTGCTGCAGTGAGGGCAATGACTGAAGATAGGTTCTTGAATGCACTTCTCGCACGCTCGATGAGCCACGCAAAAATTAGGAATGTGAATGCCGGTCTCTTGCATGCATTCGAAATCGAAAAAGATGAAATTGCCTTTCTTCTTGTGACCGTCCTCTTTCTCTGGTGGGGGTTGGTATTTTTGCACGTAGCATTGGTGTTCCAAGTCCACGATGTGGTGACAAATGTGACATTTTTTCTTTCCTCGACATACGTGTGCCTTGGCATTATTGGTAAGTATGCCTTGTCCACACGTAGGGCACAATCTCAGCAGTTGACAAGCGCATTTCTTCTGTGAACCTTGCGTTTTCAGATGTTGTTGGTAACAGGTAGGGCTGACAAACGTGCGCAGACAAGTGGAACAAGGCACTGGTTCTTCGCTCAGACAGGGTGGAGAGGCCAAACATCCTGAGCATTTCCATCCACAATGTTTGTGTTGCTCTCGATTATTATAACCATAGTCACATTTCTCACAATAATAAACATATCCCAGGAATCCAGTGATACTGGTAATGGTATCGAAATGGTCATCGTGATGATAAAGGTGAATGTATTTTCCGTCCTTAAAGTCTTGGCCTCGAAACAACAGAGGTCCGCGCACTTCTTGAGGGTGCACTTTCAAGGTGTATCGTGGAGCTAGGACATCTTGCAATTTTTGCATCTCGGGAATGCCACAGGGTGTGTCTTTGGGCAGTCCGGCTTGTTGTAACAGGAGTTCTGCTTCGTTTCGTTGTTTGGCTCGATCGGAACGTTGAATAGTGTCCCAGGTTCTTTTCCATTCTACCGTGTCGTTCTTGTTGGCATAGGTTCGTCCCACCACGATGGCACGGGCTAAACACATCTGGTCATGAGGGTTGTTAATTCGGACGAGACTCGTTTTGGTGTTGCGAAGGTCGTCCACCAATAACATCTTTTTGCGTCCAGTCCCTTGAGGAGGAGAGACGTGGGTCATGTCCAGTGTGGCTTTACCATCGGTGATGTCAAACTGATCATTAGATTGTTGTACGTGTTGAATCTTGTCCATGACTTTGGAAGCAGTTAATTCTGCAGGGGTGCTAAACTCGATCCAAACAGGGGATTTCAAACCGTCGTGTTGTATGGAAAGTCTCAAGCGATCGTCTTCTTTGGGTTGACATTGTCGCTTGAGTGCAGTGAGCAAAGAATCCCACACCTCAGTGATGAACCCTTCTGCTTTCTCTAACGGCACTTCAGCCTTGAAATCTTTAAACTTCACCGTGTATTTGTAAGCCGTGGTTCTAAATTTTCTAGAGGAGCGCTTTTCCGTCTCTCGAATGGAATAGTACTTTTCAGGGTTAACTAAGGGTGGTGAACTTGGTTTAGAGGTTTCAAATTCTGGTTCACTCATGTCCTCTTCAAAATCACTGGCATGAATTTGTGCCAAGATCTCAGCCCTGGTACGAGGCGATAGATCACGTTTCTGCCTCTTACTTTCTTCTTTCTTCTCGAATGAATGGGATCGTTTCATCTTGAAAGCAAAAAGTCAAATGACTCAAGTTCAAACACCATAAACTACTTTATAGTCATAGCAGACCAGCGTATATAAAAGGGTGTGTGTCTTGTCCTTTCACTATTCATTTCACTCTCGAGCCGAGCACAACGATGGAAGAGACTGACCAGATGGAACGTTTCGTCAGAGCTTTGCGAGGGGTCATTAGAAAATTCTCTTCAGACCAGCCTACGGACTACTCTCCTTCCTTTAGAGATAAAAGTCAAGATACTTGCTATATCTGTCAGAAGAAAGGGCATTGGTCTTCAGAGTGTCCAGACCGTCAAAAAAGAAAAAAAGGGGCTAGAAGAGACAAAAGTCAAGATACCTGTTATCATTGTCAAGAAAAAGGACATTGGTCTCCAGATTGCCCCAAAAAGAAACAAGAGGAGTCAGAAGAAAAGAGGAATTCTTCAGAAGAAGAGAGAGATTCTTCAGAGGAAGAGAGGGATTCTTCTGAGGAAGAGAGGGATTCTTCTGAGGAAGAAAGAAGACAGGTGAAGAAAAAGAAACAGGAGAAAAAAAGAAGAAGGGAAGAAAGCGAGGAGGAAGAAGAGGAAAAGAGTGTGACGGTGAAGAAATTCAAAAAACGGAGAGACTAAACAAGGAGAAAAGAAGAAATTAATGAACTTTTAATTAAAGTGTTGTGTTATAAATTGTGAATTGGATTGTAAAAAATGGAGAAAAGAATAAATGAATGATATAAGGTAAGTGTCTTTGAGTTGTGATTTTAAAATAAGAAGCTACACTCACACACTCATACACAGACACGTACTAAAAGGGTAACATGGGTGAGTTTTTTTTTTTTTGAGTTATTGGCAAATTGAAATTGTATTTCTTTTCGAGAAATGTGGGTGGCCCTGAAAAGGGCCTTTTTTCTTCATGGTGTAGGGGTGAGTTTAAGCAATCAATTTTAACTGCCTTAAGCCTTTGCCACGGCCAAGGCCTACTTCTGGACTGCGTAATGTTGATGATGATGATTGGGTTGAAATCACTAAGGGTGGCAACGGTAGGCTTAGTCACAGGGTTGACATGTTTGGCTCGGGAAGGTCGTATTCTCTTCGGTCGTGATAAAGAAGTCTGATACATTTGTTTAAGACTTCTTAACTCCGCTAAAATGTCCAACAGTACCGTGACCGTTTGATTTTCACCCTCTTGTTTCTTTGCTGCTACTTCTTCTTGCTGTTGTTGCTGTTGTTTTTTTCTTACCTCTTCTTCTTGTTGCTGTTGCTGTAGGAGAAAAGTCTGTTCCGCTTCCTTTTGTCGTTGTATAAATTTCTCCAATTCTTCTTTCTGTCTCTGTCTAAAATTCTCCACTTGCGGTAATGAAGAAAGTAACGAAGGTTCCGGAACAAATTCTTGCGAGGAGAGAAAATCCACAAAATCCCAATTCACCTCTTCTGAAAGTAAGTCCGGGTTCCCTTGGGCAGTCTCCCCTGCTGGTGCACCCCACTGGATCGTTTTCTGAGTTTCCGTCATGTTGAATCACTGTCGCATAGATTGACTGCACACAAGCGCTAGCGAATCTATATTGACTACGTGACGTCACAGACTGCTCTCTTCGGATTGGATGCGAGCTGACTGAATTCTGTAACGCGTGTTAGGATTGGTAAATGAACTCAATCCGTTTCAATCCTTCCTCCGCCTATAAATAAGCGCCGTTCAATGCATTGATTCACCTGTTCTCGTCGCTTCAAGATGTGGACTACAGTTGAGTCATCCACCCTTGTGTCTTCCATGATGTTTCGGACAGACTTGCTCATGTATGTCCGATCGAAGTGGACCGTTGTCCACAGGACAAACACCAGCCTGTGGATACGTAGGATCTACGTCGAAAGACAAGGATGCCTGAAAAGAGTGCTGATGTACGGACCAACAGTAAGACGCAGCCTAAGGACAAGAAGAAGACCAATGCGGTGCCATTTATGTTAATGAATACATTAACATAAAAACCCAAAGGCCCTTTTCAGGGCCAGCCATATTTCTCGAAAAGAGATAGCCTTTCCATTGCCTACCCTTTTTTAAAAAAATTTTTTTTAAAATTTAAAAAAAATCCCATGTTAAATTCCCCTTGTCCGTAGAGTGACCCACGATTTATTCCCATGTTAAATTCCCCTTGTCCGTAGATTGACCCACGATTTTTCGCCATGTTAAATTTCCATTGTCCGTAGATTGACCCAGGGGTCCCTGTAATGCTAATTTCCATTGTCCGTAGGGTGCCCCACTTCACTACTTCCAATTTATTTTTCATCTATTTAGGATTGAAATACTCTTGCCATGCTGTCCATTAATGGAGTCAAAGGTCAATGCGAGCATCAATACGTATGTGCAGTACTTCAAATAACGAGCATCAAATTAAAAATATCACTTAAAATTCCTCTGGACGCATATAATGTAGTATTAAAGTAAGGTAGGCATAAAACTGTACAAATATTAAACATGTCTTCACTGACTGAAAGTGGTGGGACACCAAATCGTGAAATGTCATCAGCATTAAGCATGTTTTAGGGACCTAAGTGATCAAATCTGAACAAAATATATCAAATTACAGCTTGTAAATACTCAGTTAGTGACCATGAATGCTCTATAAATGGAAAACTATATAAAATGCATATATTAATTTCATAGATATTAACTAATTTGCAAAATGACCTAAGCAGCATGGGTAAAATCACAGACTTTAGCCCACCCCCATTAAGGCCGCAGTTATCATATCTGAAAATGTGTTTTTTAATTTCTCACCAACAATCTTAAAGACGGAAACAAAAGCAGTAACTTAACTGTACACAACACATTTGGAAACAATGAAACGTTGTCGTTCTCTGTTAGACACATGGCATTATTGAACTCCTATAATAAACCTACTGAAACTCCATATAATTAAAAATTCAAAAACTTTAACTCATAAATACTCATGACTATGCCGATATATTTCAGTATAGACCCATCTTTGAAACAAGCTTCTGTGTGAACAAAAAATTTTTTGGGTACTTTTATCTATGTGTTTAAGTAGCCCATCTTTCCGACGTAATTCTTGAAGAAAGAGGTTTAAACTTGCAATATTGAGTATTTCTAAGTCACGTCTGCAAAAATGCACCTAAATTACATCGATAGAACTTTGTCTTGTTTGAGCTGCACATAGGATAAGCCTTCCAAATACTCCGTTCACTACAATTTTCCTTTCCCTATCAGTCAATCATGATGCTCCAAATCCGTGTATGCTTTATTTAATGTTTAATGGTTCTTTTTTTCTCCATGTAATGAGTAACATAAGTTCAAAAATCTCACTTGATTTGTTAAATAGCACAGTAAGGGCATGATGATAAATCGTTGTTCCCCCACTTCACTCTAACGCTTGCAAATCCACCAATATCTTAAACTCGTTACGTAGTTTAGAAATGGTTTATAATGGTGACTGAGGGAACTGACGGCATATAGCCACACAGGCCTGCCTTACATGGTGTTGCATTGGTATTTTTCACCACGAAATAATTGATAACTGGCGAAGATGTTGCTTGATAGGAATAGTTGTTATATATTAGAAATAACAACTAGAAAAGAAAAGTTAGCGATGAAGCCGACTAAAATATTCTCCAAAGATTTAAAAAAAGATCGATCCATTTCTAGAAGTGCTGTTGCAGAATCGTACAAGCGTTAATAACATTTATATTAATGGCAAGTGAAGCGAACAACATTATTTGTATTGTTTACCATGCAGCATTACGTTCAACTCTTACAGTAAGTTGCAATATGTTTTTGAAGGGCATATTGAAATTAAAAATAGATTCCATAACTACCTAAACATAGGTAAAGAACTAATGATGCAATTATTAATTCCAATTTCTTTGAGTCCGTTTATGGTTTCATATCTATTATGCAATGGAAATTGCAAGACAAAGTAATAGTAAAATTATTTCTTTAAATTGGATTTATTTAATTAACGATAACAAAATTAATGTAGGCTACAAATTAATGGAATTTAAAATGATTTTGTGAAAGGACTACAATAATAAAAGGGTGTAAGAAAACGCATTCATCAGCATGTACGCTTTTGAACTTGTAGCGGCTATTTATGTTACATGTATTATTTTATAATTTTTATTTGAGTCATTTGGGTTAATGCCATATTTTAATTCTTTAATTCAATGACTAGCTTTTACTGTTAGAAAAATGCATGTATGTATTTTCTCCATTCATGGATCAAGGTCGAAATGCCACGTTCACGTAAACATCCTATGTTAAGTCTAATTCAGTGACTAGCTTTTACTGTTAGAAAAATGCATGTATGTAGTTTCTCCATTCATGGATCAAGGTCGAAATGCCACGTTCACGTGAACATCCTATTTTAAGTCTAATTTGGCCATGAGTGTTGAATGCATGTCATGTTAACATCATGTAATGCAGGAGAACATCTATACTCTAGATATGCAATGACCACCCGACTGCTGATTGGCTCAATTATAAAAATGTGAACTTGTCAAATGCGAGTATTTTACAATATGAAATAATTCAAAATGTCTGAATGTATATTCTATAAACTTAAAATTGCTGATTGTATACGTAGCACCTAGTCATATAAAGGAATCATATATGTACCTTTTCGTTCTTTAATTATGTTTTAGTCTTTTGGGGTCTATAACAGCATTCAGATTTGTATTTTTCGCGAAAATCATATATTCTAAACTTAAAAATCATATATTCTAAACTTAAAAAGTCATCTATTCTAAACTTAAAAAGCAACGTTTTTTTTTCCTTCAAACTAATTGTTCAATATTTATCTTAGATATGCAATAAATTCTCTATGTCATTTTAACCACGGATTTTACTGATGGAATGACTCCATCATTCCTTTTTAGTGTTATTCCACAGTGAAGAAATAATTAATCTCTAGTTAGCTTGTAAATTATTTGATTCATTATATTAAAAGTCATCTTGTAAATTGTTTGATTCGTCATCTCATAAATGAGGTTATTTTTTAAATGAAAAAGGTTTGTGTGTGTTTGTGTGTGTGTGTGTGTGTGTGTGTGTGTAATAAACAAATTATATCCTTGTGTCATATATCCAGCTGTGACGAGGTATCATCGCAAACGGTGGTACAATGTTGGAAGTTGGTGTCTTTAGAAAACTATACACATATTCAATAAGCTCAGTTTATTCCTTAAATATTTGTTGCCATCTGAATTACCCAATTAAATAAATTGTGCAAGATTTTTCTGAGTTATACTTGTTTTTATATATTCATTCTTATCCTTTAGTTATTTATGTGTTTTTTATTATTTACTTTTCATTCTTCAATTGGTTTTGTTTTCTTTGTTTGTTTATACGTTTAATCTAAAGGCCATAGTTTAAACAGTTTTAAAATTAGTTTTGTTCTTTGAACAAGCTGGTGCTCTGTGTCTACACACCACGGCTGTGCCTTTGCTAATGGTCTACATTCTGTGGTCTAACGAAATAGCCATAATACCCCAGGATGTTCT
Source organism: Sinohyriopsis cumingii (assembly GCA_028554795.2). Taxonomy (NCBI): domain Eukaryota; kingdom Metazoa; phylum Mollusca; class Bivalvia; order Unionida; family Unionidae; genus Sinohyriopsis; species Sinohyriopsis cumingii. The sequence continues at coordinate 187,787,425 of CM068824.1, read as the reverse complement.
GGTCTAGTGATTTTTATTCATGGGATTTATGCATTCTTGTCAATATAAGTAATTTTAAGACAAATGAAAATATTGGTGTATTATATTTCTTCTTTTTAAACATAAACTAGGATCTTTGCTGGTTTATATATTTTCAATGTTGGCTTGTAGTGTTCTTGAATTATGTCACGAGAAGATTTTAATGCAGAAAGCAACATTTTTAAATCATACTGTGCAACTAACTCAGAATGGTACAAACACAGCGTTTAAAACCAAAATGCATGAAAGAAGGAAACGAAGTCAATAACTGGAAGGTTTTTAAGCGTAAAGGAAAACCAACATATAATAAGAGCTTGACTTTTAAAAACATTACGGTAATAGTTTATACATTTCTGCTTGTAGTTCAGATACGTAACAAGTTTCATATTTGTATTTAAGAGGCTATTATACTGCTGAAATGGGGTGGGGGATGTCAATAACTTTGCTATTCTATTGTTAATATAAATATATAAATCAACCAAACTTCACACTCAAATTCACAATCGTTATATATAAATCTACCAAACTCCACCCTCTAGTTCACAATCGTTATATATCAATCTACCAAACTCCACCCTTTGCCTCACAAATCTTTATTAGACTTATACGTCATAGAAAACACAAAGGCTGAAACAGACATTCTCTTACTGATGGTACCTCGAATGTGGCACGCAACCTATATACTCTCCATCTGTGTGCCTATATTACAATTTCACCAACAAAATCTCATTTGTATTTGAAAGCAGACGGCTAAAAAGAAAACGTAACAGACAGACAAATATTTGACCTGACTTTGATAAGATACATGTGATGTGTTTATCTTTAACTTACTACTTTGTCTCTTCTTCGTTACCGAATCGCTTCGTTGACATAATGTAAAAAGAAATTGTAGTCAGATATTGTATTTCAAGCGCTTAATCGACCATTCTCATTAAACTTCTTTCCTGGTTTTAACTTTATCACTGACCCCATTAGTCTTTCTGTATTTGTGCCCATGTACGCATTTATATGTGCGTACTACTGTATACTTTGTCTATGCATCTGTTTGTCCCTGTGTTACATAATTTTTTTGAATGTTGTAATTACAGCTTGTTAATGAATATATGCTGATGAAGAGCCTATAAGGAAGAAAAAAAGAATTTGAAAGAAACATAGGGGCACAAAAAATTGGAATTGTAATCTTTTGAATTTAATGAATCTGTTGAACATGTTCCTGTCCAGGTTACTATGAAGGGGTCAAATGAAATTTCCAAGGTAGGTTTTTAGGATTCGTGCTTATCTTATCCATACTTCAATAAATCCCATAAAGCTGTAAGATTTACTTTGAACCTCAATTATCCCATGATTGAAGTTTATGGAAAACAATGTTAAGCTGTTTGGCAGTTTCTTAAGCGAAGAACGCGCATGACCATTTCTAACGCAGTATGTGAATGGTTCAGAATACACGATATATGAATTAGACGTTGCATTTAAAACACGAATACATTATTTCAAAACTGGGTCGTAAAACACTTTATCGAGCTGAGAATATGATTACAAATTCTGACGAAATAGAGTTTATCGACCCTTTGTTAGAAAATGAAAGGAAAATGTAAAACAAAATAATATTTACAATCATAACTATGATAGAGCTGACATATCTTTAACAGTCTATCAAAATATATATGTACCTATGTCCAGTATATATATATATATATATATATATATATATATATATATATATATATATATATATATATATATATATATATATATATAACCAATAAGACAAGTTGAACTGTTAACTGCTAAGAACAGAAACAACTATGCTCTCTGTGAGTGGACTGGATTTGACATTGGTAGGGAAACATCAAATATTTTATACTCAGTTTCTGAAACGGAAATCAACCGGCTTTCGTGCAAGATATATTGCTTTGCCACATGACCACAATTTAGGCAAACACAGGATTGATGCCCACTGCGTTTTACCTTGTCAGTTTTGAGTATGTTCTATGCATCAGGAGTAACCTGCAAACAAGCACATGTTTAAAGTAATGAGTCATATGAACATATATATATATATCAGTTTGTGCTTATTTTTCACGATTATTGATTATCGTTCATGAAGATACGTTACTTCATCCCCTCCTTTGCTTTTTTATATAATAATAAGATACGTACCTTCTCTAAGCTTGCGTCAAACCTAAATTCACATCAGCGTATCCATTTCAACAATGGAGCTCAGCAGTTCGGCCATTACTTTGTACGTGTCTGCTTCATGTAAACTACTTCAATGTCATGCAGCGTTATCGCAATGTCGATCGATACAAACCCTCTAACTAACCCATATTTAATCTAAAAGAGAGGTCCATGCTTTTAAATGTTATCTTTTTCATGGCCAAGTAGTATAATCTGAAATGGGCCCAACTTAGGGTTTAGGTGTGGAATAACACTGTTCTTAAAAGCAAATATTCCCTCTTGGTAAGTTCTTTGGGTCGCGAATTACTGTTGCGTCTTGTTGTCCTTGTGTCCACCCTGCATTGTACCGTACTTACCCTCTTATATTTGTAAGTATCTCTAAAGTCATATGCAATGACAGCATCCTTCTACACTACAATTGTCACTGCCTCTGTGTTGTTTCCTCGTGTTTTTCATAAGGGATTATAGTAATGACTTTAGGAAGATGGTATAGAATGTTAGACATGCACAAGTCTTTGCAATGTTTTTCTAGACTATCCTAACAAAGGTTAAATATGGGCATCAATCAACACAAAGGTGGTGTCGATGCTTTTTTTATTCAAGCATAAGTACTATAATAAGTTGCAGTATTTGCTTGTAAGCATTGTTTATTCATTTCGCTCCCTGGTCTATATCCAGTTAGAGGATGATATGTTATGTCCTCATGACCGTGGCGACATTTATTTGGCAAAAATAAATAATTAAACAAATTCATGTGATGAGGTAGGGACAATGGAATGGTGGCAGGTGATTTGCAATGATTTGATTCTGACAGCTTGTGTTTATTGGCTCCGTTAAAAACGTTGGGAAACTGCTTTGTTCTTGCGTCGCTGTAACTTTTTGTGTCAATAGTTATTAATTTCGCTATTGGTTAGCGTTTGCTTGTCCTCTTACGCTCAAACCTTGAGAATCCAGCGCCATTAAAGGGTATAGTCGTTAGTAGGGTTGGTGTCTTTTAATAAAACTACTTTTTATGTCATAACCTTCATTGCCTGGAAGAAATATCTCGACTTACTCCTACCTCAGTTGTCCTGTGTTTTGTGTTTTACGTCTGTTTGCTCTTTCATATTTGTGTTTCTCCATTGCAAAAGTGTCCCAGTTTCTTTTATCGTATTCACCCTGTTCAGGATTGTCACTCAGTCTCTTTTACCAATCTGAGATGAGTTATGAAACCGAAAAGCAGGGATGAATATCATTTGGCCAATATGTAATCTATTTTGGAAAATAAAACTCGTATTAGATTTTACGTTTCAACCCTATCAGTACTGGGAGTCGCAGCACCTTCTATCAAAAGAAGCAACTCTATTCTTTATTTCGCTTCTCTGATACGTCGTGAAATCTTGAATCTCTTCATCAAATCAGAGAATTGTAGGCAAGTATTAAATTTCAAATTGAGCTTCTCCGAGGACACTGTGACTTAAACAGTATCCTTAACTATATGGGAAAATAAAATACATTTTGAACGAGCATGACAAGGCATCTTTCGGACGAACAACAGCAACCAGTTTTCTAGATATCATTTAATGCAGATAAGTGCAAATCATGATTCCATTACAGAAGAAACAGTTAAGAAAAATAATAGATTGTTCAGCATAAAAACGCTTTCACAAAAGTGGAATGTCACTACTGTCATAAACGTGTTATCGCTTAACTTGTTTGAATCTGACCCAAGTCCTGTTTCCAAGGGTCTCAATTTTCGTCCAGAGGCCAAAATTCACAAGGTACAGGAACTGCAAGACGTCGCGAATTATGTACAGAGAGTGGGACTCAAGGAAACATTTAGTGACGATGCTGGAGAATCCAAAGTCGGTAATCGTGAGCCTTGTATGTTTAAATATTTAGCACAGTATGCGATTATGTTACAACCCCTAGCGTTTTTGCATTTCCTTTTGAAGTCATTGGCACTATATTGAATCGTTCGAACCTCTAAAGGATATATTTCAAGACATTGCTATGGTTGCGTACCGTAACCACAAACATCTGAAGGACCATCTGATACGTGCCAAGATATCTTAAAACAATACCACATATAAGGCACATACTGCTGTAAAAATAAGCGTTACCTAATTTGCGACGTATGCATGAGACCAAGATCCTTCAGAAATTCTACGACAGAAGTTAGCTTCTCTATCAATCAGAAGTCCAACTAAAACTGTAATTGACCTTCAAACATGCACTATCTGTGGTACTCAATACGTTGGCGAAACCGTTGAACATTAATGAGTAACTACAAGAACCACATTCGCAACAAAATGAATGCAAAACTCGACAACCATTTTTTCTCGACTGGGCATTCATAAATATGGTAAAATAATTGTATTACATTAGTACCGGAGACAGAATCGCGACCACAATTGAGAAAAGTTGGGATTTCGAAGATCCTTTTACATTCAGATTATCTAAAATTTGTATGGTTGTAGACTTCAGTACTCGACTATATACTGTATTTGACCAATGCCATTAGCATGATATAGATACTTTGAACGAGCAGGACGGAGATCAGTCTAATGCATTGGAAACAGTTATGATGTTCATCTGGTAGTGCAATAAACTGGATACACCTGAAAATGCCATATCGTTTATGTCAAAGTATTTATGACCTGGAAGGTTATACTATTCTTGTTGTTTGAAATGATTTTCATTTATTAGCTGCACGTAATTTTAATTGCCTATGAAAAACTTAAAATTAACCTGTCACCATTATGGTCCGCACAAACAGATGCTCGCCAACATTGTTTTCAAGAGCTCGTATTAGCTTTTTGTGACACAGATTGTGTTATCTAAGCTGGTCGGATTAGCAAGATTAAATGATTTCATATTTATGCTAGAAATACCGGTATTTGTTTTTATAGATTAACAAAACTAGGTAGCTAGACATGTTTCTACAACAGGAAGAAGAAAGACGGAAGAAAAGGGAAAGTATACTTAAAGCATTCCGTTGAGTCTAATGTTTCCATGCTTTCCTCTAGTTATGTGGCCTTAGAAACACCAGTGATTGACCTGTCAGAAAACATTATGTTCAGTTCTATTTGTACTTTAATCCCTCAATCAACCACTGACATAATAATATTTGCATAGACAGTTTTAAATTATTTTAAACGTGATATGGGAAATCAAAGTTTATATATACAGTAGCTACCGTTAGGTGGCATAATATGTGTGTGTATCTATCTATCTAGTTATATATGCTTAATCAATTGAATCCTTGCCCTGAATAGGTCCTACATATGTCATTTATATACTGCAGAACAAAATCTTACGCCAAGAAATCTAATCACCAAGGTGTGTGTGTAAATATTTATTTTCTTGCATTATGACAAGTATAGTTTAGTGGCCGACATAGTTTATCCGCCATTGAGGGGCGCCTCTACAGTTGTGACTGCATAACACGTGCAAATTTGAAATGTGCATTTCCTGCAGTTTTTCATCCAAGTTTCATATAGTCTGTCAAGACTGTATTCCGTCTTGATGCGGGGACGAAATGAAATAAATATACTAGTTAGAGTGCCGAGAATTCCTCTAAAAGCTTCAAAGTCGGCTCAATGGACGGCATCAACATTGAACAAACATTACACCCTATTATAATGGAACAAATGATAGTACCTGGACAATTAGAAAGCTGAAAACGGTTAATTAACCAACAATCATTGCATTTAATCAATTAAAATTGTTTTTGCATGCAAAGACATTGAGAAAACAAAACCTATGCATTTCAGTGTAGAGACATAATATGACTGGGTTGATGACGACAAGGATCAAAACGATATAGCAAACAAAAAATTATATGCATCTCTAACAATTTGAGATATATTTATTACCTTCAATTGTTACGGTGGTTTAGTATTTTTTTTAACCTTCCTCACTTTATACCAAAAAGAATATTACTGACTATATTTGTATAATACCGATAACCAGTATTCTTTTTAAGCATTACTAAAGAAGACAAACTAACCTATGATTTCAGACATATATTATATTGTTTACAGTGTCAAAGGTGTTTCCATCAGGTTAGAAGAAATCAGGTTTCATCATTTCCCCTTTTCTTGATAATAGAAGCTGGTAAAAGGCTGACTGATAAACTTTATATCGTTTTATATCACTTGACACATATGCAGTAGCGTGAATACATTCTAAACTGTAAATGTTTATAAAATTACAGTCACATACCAACATTATTTTGGGATGTTAAGATTGTCTTCGTGTTATAATAATATCTTTGGACGAGATCAGGTATTATGATCATGTCTAAGACTTTGATCGGATTTCATTATTTTTCGCAAACATTTCATTATAATATTCGAAACAGAATGATGATAACATCACTCTGTTATCTTTATGAATGAGTATCTTAACGAATACAATATTGTAATTAGTATTTCGAATACAATATTGTAATTAATATTTCGAATACAATATTGTAATTAATATTTCGAATACAATATTGTAATTAATATTTCGAATACAATATTGTAATTAATATTTCAAATACAATATTGTAATTAGTATTTCGAATACAATATTGTAATGAATATGTCGAATACAATATTGTAATTAATATGTTGAATACAATATTGTAATGAATATGTCGAATACAATATTGTAATTAATATGTCGAATACAATATTGTAATGAATATGTCGAATACAATATCGTAATTAATATGCCGAATACAATATTGTAATGAATATGTCGAATACAGTATTGTAATTAATATGTCGACGTGTCAATGAGAAATTCTCGAAGTCTAGACTGCTTTCTAATTTCATTCAGGTGTAAATAATTGAGACTAGAAGCATGCATACGATTCGTTTAATCTATTCTAATACTTTATTTTTTATTTATTTATTTCACAGCTGGCTTTTCTAATAACATTTTTCGTGATATTCCCGTTTTACGCATTCAAACATGAAATTAAGTTCCATGCTTTTGGTATAAAGTTATTGTACAATGTAAGATTGGATTATTCCACTGAAAAACTAGAAGTGTGAAATTAATAAAGAGTGCTTGAGTAAGTGCAGTTTGGCTTAGGTTTACAGCATTATAAATGGACTTCCGGTGCGGTAAAACAGGAATGAGTTGCAAATGTTCTATAACACTTTGAAAATATCTGGGCCAAAGTCATCGGAAACATCTCTAACACATAGTGCCGACAAAACCAAATCTAAAATTATCTATGAACGAGGAGGAAATTGATCGACTGCCCCAAGTGTTAAAAACATATCACTTTCTGATCATCCAGCGCTGATTAAAACCGAAAAAGCAATTGGCCTGCTGTCAAATGACGAAGCACCTGGAGTGGATGCTATATAATAAGAATTCTACATAGCCGCAGGCTCTCAGATGACAAATAGATCTAAGGTACTTTACCATAGAAATACACGGATGCATCCATTGTGCAAGCGGAAATGCAAATTTCAATCTCATTGTTATCAATAACCGGTATGCTCTCTATCACGCTTACTGATACCATCCGTTACTATGACACTGGGATTGACATCAGATACCGCACTGCTGGCAAGCTCTTCAGTCTGAAGGCAAATACTAAGATACAGGAAGTGACTTCTCGCGATCACCTGCCTGCTTAAGACTGTTACCTGAATGGCATATTTGTGACTGGCATGCAACAGAATTTGGAAAATGTCTCTTCAGCTTTTGACAAATTTCCTATCACATTCAGTATCATGAAAATGTCATTCACCAACCTGTACCTGGAGGGGCTACCGAGTGGCCGATTGGTCTAAAGCGCTCACCGTTACGGATCACTGCCATCTCACATCTGTCTGCGTGGGTATGATTCTCGGGATCGGCTAATCTGGGTACATGAGAAAGCTTGCCGGTAATTTATCCAGGATCTTAAGTTCTTTCCGGGGTTTTCCCACCTGTAATACTGGCCGCCATGTATAGCCAATCTTGTGCTGAAAACACCCTTATAAAAACAACAACAATCTGCACGGAGCTGCAGAGAAGGTGAACATGCCTTTTGCTGGAGCGTCATGTTTGGAGAAAGAAAGCTTCCTAAGAAAATGAAAATACAAGGTCAATAATGCCAAACCCAAGCCTCTAACTAACCGAGAGTTTCTCTACTTGGTTTAGTTTATTTTGTTTCTTTATTGTTGTTGTTAGTGTTTTTAAAAAGTATGCGCTCGTGTTTACCCAACGTGACGTTTCATTGAGGTCGCACCTCCTCTGCTGCTATAATTAAATCATTGTTATATCAATAATAGCACTGACATTTTTAGTCTTATACAGCTAGTGTAGGTCGAGAAAGATTAGAAGCAATCAAAATATTTTTTCCTGTTCGCAATTCTGTTAGGCGAAAACTACAAGAACGTCAAGCATCTTAGGTTGAATTAGCAGAAGGCACAGAACAATTATTTAAGCCTTTTACAGAAGTTACTGAAAAAGTTGCAGAAACAACTGAAAATCTAGCAAAAGGAATTAAAAAGACATATGAGCTTTTAAGAGATCTTCCAGCTGAAATAGCTGCTGCTCAACCACAACCGCAGCAACCTCCTCAATGACAAACTGAAGATCAACCACAAATCCCACCAAGACTTAGAACTGCCATCATAGATAACTTTACTCCTGAGGATATTGACGCCACCAAAGACCCAACCCAAATACTTCATATTTCCGCGTATGTATATCGTGAAAGAGAAAAATATGTAAAACCCGAATATGTTAAAACTTTAAATAGTATCGACTGGAGAAGAGATGTGCATCGAATTTATAATAATATTCCGCAAATCAGATATGCGGATGATGCTAATAATGTTGAAATTTTTAACCAGACATTAGATAAGTACATTAAAGAAATAACGCTATAAAGGGAACTACAGGAAAAGAACATGAAGTTGCAACTTGAAGAAACTAAACGACAAAAAAGCAAAGAGAAAAAGAATTGAGAATTGAAGAAGCTAGACGACGGAAGGAATTGCGTTTTTCACCAAATAGAGAGGGGGTGAAAGAAACAGTAAGTCAGGAAAGAGATGCTGGCGATGCTTCTTTTGGCGCTCCTGGAACTGGTTTTTCTTCCCTGACTAGACCAAAGGGAAGTGGTATTATTGCTTGTCCTAATAATGTTCTGTCTGACGTAGAACCACTAGAAATTCTAAGGGAAACATGCTTTAAATAATTCTCCAGAAATTATTAATGAAGCAACTGATATTTGTCGAAGATTATATACAGGCGGTATCATGGACATCGATGTTTATCGGTATCTTATCGATGAAATCATTGATAATTATCACAACGGTTAGATAAATAAATAAGACATATGATGATTGTACATGATGCTCAACGTGGACCTGTAATGGTCAGGGTGATACATTACCGATTACCTGCTTATAAATCGATTTATGGTGATGGACTCGGCGATGTTGTTCAAAATCTATTCAGAAGGTTTGCCCCAAGGACAATACCGATTGCAAAACAACTAGGAATGAAATCTATCGATGCTATTCGTGAAAATATCACTGTCACGATTGGTGATGTTGCTGGTAAAGCGTTATCGACAATCAAAAAGAGACTAGCACAATTCACAGCCACCAGTGAAACTGGCCAGCACTGTAGTTATGCCTGCGAATGTCAGTAACAGCATCAATCAAGCTGCAAATAAAATACAGCAGAGATGACTAGTGAAGCAGAAATTCCTATCCCAAAGAACGAGAAAAGAGTTTTGTATCGGGAGGTCGTCTTCGTTTCAGACGATAATAAATATTATAAAATGTTCAAGCTTATATCCGATCCAGCGTTCGATATGGACGCACCAGTCCTTAAAGATGAATCGGTACGCGATTATCAATTTTATTCTTATGACGCACGACAACCAAATCAGCGTAGAAAAATTGAATTACAAGTTCATGATACAAGTAGCTACTTTCTACCCGCTGAGGCTTTTATTGAGGTAGAAGGTGAAATTATAAAAACAGATGATACTTTATACGATGCTAATTATAGGATCGGTTTTGTCAATAATGGTATTATGGCGACGTTTGACAGTGCTACGTATATGATTGATGGAGCAAATATTGAAACGATTCAGAACGACTCTGATGTTGCTACAACAATAATAGGTTTATCAAGATACTCTGATACAAGATCAGCTGGTCGGACAATCATGTTCGCCAAAGATGATTCTAACGACACGATCATGATCAATGTATAATAGCATGACCCAAAACACTTTGCTAGAACCGCCAATGCTGATTTAGAAACTATTATATCTCCTAAACCATATTACAATCGAGGATCTACAAAACTTCGACTTGCCTTGAATGGTGATCTTATCAAATTTTCATGAGCAATTCCACTATTCCACATTTTGGAGTTTGAGGAAACGTTAGAAAAGTTATCTTTGGGGCTAAACACACGGCTGTGCTTGTCATAAAGGCCGGTGATAATATTACTATCTGGCGACCTCCAGGAGCTGATGCTGGTAAAGAAATGCTGACAAAACTTTCGTTATGGATGCCGGGAATGACTCCATCAATTGCTGAAGAAAGATTACTTTGTTATCTGGACTTTGGTGGTAAATCTTTGTTGTTATGGTTAACAATAGCCATTGATAGTGTTCAGTGCAACATTAATAGTTTATTTACATGGCTTATAGCATCCGGGCAAGGTGTTTCTGCACGAAGACATATCTTTATTGCTTTCCATAATTCTGAGCGATTAATCTCACATAATCATAGTCATATGATATTTGACAATATTAGAGTTAGTGAGGTTTTATTAAAAAGAGAACCATCTGAAGTTACATTATTGAATTTTGAAAATAATCATGTAGCACGTGCACATCATTGTTTCATGATAGTTATGGGACATGATCAAAATATAGATAATGGTTTGCAAATATCACATATAGATTTTATAAATCGATACAATAATCACAATAATGAGGACTTTATATAGCGCCTAATCTTTAGATGCTCTAAGCGCTTTACAGCATCAGACAACATCTATAACATAAAACAACATATAATATGATATTATTACAGAAAACAAACACCATGAAATTAGAAAACATAAAAACATGCTGTAAATATTTAAGGTGGGGAACAATATTAGGTCTTTAAGTTTGTTATTGAAGTCGAAATAACTGAGTTTAAGAACACTCTCGAATGTGATCACTGTGTATCCGATCTATTACTTCTCTTTTGGAACATCTTGATTTAAGTAGACAGTCTGTTGTTGATGTCCATTTTTGAGCTCGCCTGAATCCAGGTGCTGGTGTTAATTCCAGAGCAATTGCTGTTATACTCAGTGACAATTCGATGTTACTCGAAGGTGCTAGTGGACGCTCCAGTGGAAAATATGTAATATTTTCTGAACATGTAATTAAATCGCACATGATATTATAATGTATATCATAATGTTAGTGGACGTCTGATTCCTGGTCAGATTAAAAAGCTTCAATCGATATCAGAAAAGAACTGTGGAATGAAAATATCACTAAAGCGAGATCAGATCAATGGTAGTCAAAATAAACTATCATTGACTGAACGTCAAATCAAGGATTTCAATAACGCTAAACAATCAAAAACCGGTGTTAAACTCAAACTTTCTGCGAGCGCCATTAAAGACTCAATTAAAACCGGTGGCATATTTCCACTTCTTGCGGCGATACTGGCATTAATAGCCTCAGCGGCACCCGCTGTGCAAAAATACCTGGTTAGGTACCGTTGGAACCGCTGCTGGATGGGCATTAAAGAAAGTAACAGGACAAGGAATAAAAAAAGAAGGGGCTGCCTAAGATTACCAGGAAATCCTAATCGATAAGGAAAAGGTCTGAGACTTCCAGGAACAGTTCGTTAGTCTTTCCAATGTCAAATTATGATTTACTTGATGCTGTTAAAAAATTAAACATCAAAACTTTCAGAGGAGATTTTATGCGCGATCAGTTACCGCTGATACCAAACAATATGGAAACAGGTATTTTTAATCTCGATACTTGTACCGGCGTTGCCACTCATTGGGTGGCATACACAATTGATCCACGTGGAATTGTTTATTTTGTTTCGTATGGGTTGGCTCCACCAAAAGAATGTATGAATTACGTAAACACAATAAAATCTCCAGTCTGGTATTCAACATTACCAACATAGACAATAACCGATCCGACAATATGCGGCCGTGAAGTTATTTCTATACTTGACGCTATATCAAAATCAACGTTACCACCTCATAAAGTCGTGCACGATTATACAAGTAGACGATTTAAATAGATCTTAAAGTATAATGGTAGATATTTACGGAAGATCTTCTTCGTTCAAAGAAAAGAAAGAGAAAAAATTGACGACATTGCTTTATCAAATTACGCGCCTATAGATGAATTTGCCGATATGACGAACCTCTTTGATTTGACTGAGACGAAGTTGTTATTTTTCAGCATAAATACCGTGTTTTAAAGACGAGTAAATGTCAAATGGAATGACATAGTTTGTATAATTCTCGGGGCTACCACGAATAATATTACAGTATTTACTGACGGTGGTAGAATCAGAGACTATTGTTGCTATACCTTTACGATCCACCAGTGATAGAATTACAGGTAACTCAGCATCAATGGATATAAAATGGTTGTTTTAAGAGATCCAACATCTGCTGAAGATTCCTCAACAAAGAAATATGTAGACAATAACTATAATACGGTAGATACTAAATTAACCACGCTGTGAACTGAGTATAACGTTCACGTAAATATGTTTAAAAATCTGCTTAGAAACGTTCGTAAACTTAATGAAATCGTTGATGATTTCTTCGGATGTCCGTTGACTGTTGACATAAAACTCTCTGAAATTAACACAAAATTCGGCAATATTAAAACAGCTATATCAGATATTGAAACAATTAGAAAAAAACTCGATGTTGTAAGTGGAATTCCTGATATCGTTAAAACAATTAATTTAATTAAAGTTCCCCACAAGCAGATTACCAACATAGTATACACAGTGTCATCAGGATTCTCATTATGGTCACAGCAAAATAAAACTATCAAACATACGACAGAAGTCAATGGTGTGTATAGGCTGTCCGTGTTAAGTGGTGCAAAAATTATTATATTTACTACGTATCCTTGGCGTCATTCAACCGATATTTTTTTTTTGGAACCGTGTCTATTGTGTTAAATAAGGGTAACGAAGAATCATTTATGCTGGAATCATCTGATAAAAAATTAACCGCAGCGTCTTACTGGTGGTGCCTGGAATTTGTCGCTGAAACACCTCAATTGATTACTGAACAAAGTATAATTGCAATTCCTACTTCTGCCTCTGTTTAAAATACTCGTCGTAAGGAAGGAGAAGGCGGCGAAAGTGCTGGTACCGGAAGAAATTCTTGTGAAGGAGAGAGAAAATCCACTGGAGGTAGGACAGTTTTTGCTTTTGTAGCCACTGTTCTACCATCACTCCTCGTCTCCGTAGCCAGTGCTCCTGAATTCATTGTCATCGTAAATTCTGTCATGTTCTAACTCTGCCGGATTGATTCAGTGTGCACAGACGCTAGCACACCTATATAATGAATGTCAAAGGGACGTCACAACTAGCTCTTTTCGGTTTGGAAGACAGACTCTGCACTGTGACTGAATTTTATAACGCCTTTTAGGATTGGTGTAAAAAGTCAATTCATTTCGATCAGCTCTTCCACTATAACAAATCGTGGTTCATCTGATTCCCTACACATGTTCTCTTCACAAGATGTGGACTAAAGTAGAATCCTCTACCCTCCTATCGTCGATGATTTCAAGCGGGACAATACCATGTATGTCAAATCATCATAGGTTATCCCCAAGATCACCGACAAGGTCCTTTGGAAACGAAGGATTTATGTGGAGAGGCAACGCTGTCTGAAGAGAGTCTTAATCTACGGTCTAGATGTCAAAAGATGTTTGAGGAAGAGAAAAAGACCCGTGCAATGCACTCTATGTCAACTCTATGGTGTTAAAAACAAAACAACAAAGACTCATGTCAGGGCCACTCATATGTCCCTACAATATATATGTTCTCCTTTGCCGACATTGCTTTTTTGTATAGTTGTTTGTTTGATAAATTTATGTAGTTAAATCTATGCTTGTCTTTGTCTATGTCTCTATACATGTCTCTATGTATACGTCTCTAATATACTTGTCCCTCCCTAAAGTTGCGCGTATTTAGGTCAGCCACTTGCAACACTGTTACTAATTGCTTCACCCGATTCTGGTCAGCCATTTGCAACATTGTTGTCAATGTTTCCCCAGTCCTAATACAGTGTCGCTATACATTTCCTACGTAAAATTTCCTTTGTCCATGTAGTATCCCACCCATGCTAAATTATAATTGTCCGTATAGTACAACCTCCCAAATTTAACATAGAAGTCTATGTGTCCGTATATTATCCCCTATTACTACTCGCATTGTATTCTAGGGAAATAAATTATCTGTTGAATTTTAAAAAGTTTGTTGCTTCTCACTCTTTTCTATTACTTATTTTACGATCATAGAGTTGTAATATCAGGAATCGACAAGGATGCAGAGAAAATATATAATAATTTAAAAACGTCATTTCATCAGTGCCTCAAAGCTCGAGAAACCTCGTTCTTTTAATAAATTCAAACTTTCAAACTACAGAGACTGGTGGAATAAGGTTTATTCGATTACCTTCAAAATTATGTGGATATAAAATTTTGTAGGCTAAAGTTTAGATGTAAAATACAGACAACAAATAATTTCTTATGAAAAATTCGTTTTGTAATTGATATGCTCGCTCTGTAATGGTGAAGAAGAGACAATGAAACACTTATTTTGCATCTTTGTTGTTGTAAAACATTTCGGGTTGATGTTTTACATTTTTGTAAACTGAAATCCGAGTGGATTTCGAGATTTCTGAAAATATTATTTGAATGAAGATTTAAATAAATCCTGCTAGTCAAATGTTGCAAAACTACTGTTATTACTTTCAAAGTCATGTATATTTAGATCGAAAATTCTAAATAGAATCCAAGTCTGCTAGAGTTCTACTATCAATTGATATTTCCTTTTAGACATGGGAGATTCGAAAGTATACATGTTCTTTATAAAAATGGAATCATGTAAATAATGTTTTAAAGGGAAATTGAGTACCGGCTATGAAAGTGGAGCAATTCATCCCCTTGAATAATATATTTTCTGACGTGATCAATGATCTATCTATAACACTGTCATTTGCCCATCTGCGATTTTAGTTTCTGCTAGAGTTCTTAATATTTTGGAAATTACAATATCGGATGGAAGAGTGTTTTATCCTTGCAACTAGATTATATGGATGGCTATATTGACATTCATGCTACAAAAGTATATTGTATAGCTCGATTTCATGATGCAAGATGCACGTCTAAACAAATATCGTATCAAAATAAATTCCCCAAATATTCTAGGTTTGAAAGACTCAATTTAAATGTTATGATTCTTAATTGGGGATAAAGTGCAAGTAAAAGTTTATTTCAGTCTACAGGAAACTGCATACTAAATAATGGCATGAATATACTTTTGTGCAAACTGAATTTCACTTGTATGATTAAAAATTCATGCAATGAAAATCATGCTGAACGACATCTTTGCAATCGCCTTGAATATACTATGACAGGTTTCATATCTTGTTTTATACAAAATCGTATACAATGCTCTGAGTGATGTGCCAAGTTTGAAAGCATCTAGCATGATTTTGAAACATTTATGATTAGTTGAATTGCCTAACAATTGTGCAAGGTAATGATGATGATGAAAATATTAATTTTGCACTCATACACTTGAGTATTTTCATTGGAAACATTCATGTATTTAGTTTATTTATAGATGTAGCAAACTTTGTATAAATGCTAGTTTGATATCCCGGTCTTTACCGGTTATCGCTCAAATTATCAATTATAGTGTCCTTCCTTAGAATCCCATAATGTATTAAACACAGATTCAACAGAGTACAAAAAAATACCTAACATCATTAGTTTTGAAGGTTATGCTTGCCATTGTGTACTTAAGCCATTCATGCAAACCGAAACCGATGAATGCGCTCTATTTGAGCTCTTTATCCCAATTCGTTTGCAGCATCTTGCCAATGACTCCTCTTGATCTTTCACTTTTTCGCTTTTGGTCTGTACAATGTTCAAGAAACTTTGAATGACATTATACATTTCACCTTTATTTTTATATAGATTGTATTCCATGGCAAAAGGTTATATAATTAACTAGCTGATATATGGGTGCTGTCATAAAACTGATGGTCAAGTAAACCAGAGCTTTCGTAAACCCACACTTTTTTTGTTTTTATTTTCTTGTTTTTCATGCAAGAGGTGTGCCATATAAAAATCCGTGAATATTATATTGTCACTTGCTAAAGTTTATATTTATACAACTTTCTATCAAATGAATCAATGAGTCTTTCTGCTATGATTCAGTTTTAAGTTTGCTTCTTCATATATGTCAATATATTCCTAGTTTGGAAAAGGATTGTCTCTGTTTTATTTACCCTGTCTTGCTAATTTATGTAACCATGATACAAACCTTTAGTTTGATTATGCAAGAAAAAATTCAATATATATGATTTCACACGGAAAGCAACTCATCAGTAGTGTTTGTTTCTTATGAAAACTTCAAGGATAAAAAAGTGTTTGTAAAATGTTTATTTTTGTTCATGACTGTCACATGCAATATAAGCATACAGTAGCTTGAATTTACGTCAGACTCATTCATAACACAGCTGTGCGAAATCAGCAAACGAACAATAAAAGCATGCATCCGTTCTTACAGATATTCACTCTTAACAAGGGTGTTGTCGATAAACACATGGTCACTGTACAAACGTGTTCGTTATAAACAGATGCTCACGCTAAATATTTATATTATCATCATTGGTCTATTCTTATCAAATACTGTTTTTGTAGACATAAAATCAAAAGGAATAATGACAAATATATCAATTAGTTTTAAGTTTATGCCACAAAATTAAGAATCACAACTGCGGTAGCTGGAAAATTTTGCTATCTGTTTACCTCGGGTTCTATAACAAACGTATGTGATTGAAATAGGAAGGATATGAAATTGTATAGGAAATGAGTATTGTATTGATTTCTCTAACGTGATTAAATCGGCTGTCATCATTTGTTTCTTTCTATTTAATGACCTAACAATCCTTAATAAAATATGTTTTGTCTATCCACTGTTTGTCTGTTTATGCTGACTTATATATGAAACCAAATGAACTAAAAGGTAAAGATATATATACAGTCTACAAAAAAAGAACTGGTCAACGGAAACATTTGTAGTAAAACATTCAGTAATATATTTAACACCTGCATTCGACGTTAGGATGTGGTTCTAATCATGGAAACTTCCATACAAGAGGTATTTAGTCTACGAACTCCAGTAATAAAGTATTGACAAGCTAGATTCCTATCACTCATGAAGATCCTAAAACCATCTTCGTACAACACACGTAACACTTTCAAGTTATATGTAGTTCCCTTCCCGTGTAATTCTAGCTGCATCTGCTTCACAGAGCGTAGCGTACCAGACTGCACCATCTGGGGTATGGAAGTCCATTCAGATTCTTCAGTGTCCATTTTCAAAATATCGATTGTTCTCTGAAAGAAGAGCAATATCTAAGAATCGAAATAACATGTACAAGAGAGAACAAAGAAATAAACTAGCTTGAAACAAACAACCTATGCCATGTGCCTTAAACTCAACGTATAACAGTGAAGAATATACTAATAACATTGTCAAATAATAAACTCGTCATCAATTGTGATCGATATATTTCAATGTTTTCTTTTCCAGAATAAATTTCGCTCCATTCACATAAAATGTAATAAATAAATATGGTACAAAAGAGAATGGTAACTCAGGAAACACCTACGTATGCTCAGAAACTAAACTGTCGATCTGTGATGCTTTTAAATTCAAATTAATGTTTAAATTAGAACACTGAGAGGGAATGAAGTAATAACAAATCCTATCATATTCTGTCGGTAGTTTCAAGAAAATGAGCTGCATGAATTATTGTTCCTTGCTCAACCAAAATTAATTTTAATATAATTATATGTAATCTACTTTTAGATAAAAATATACGTTATAATGAAACTACTTCAGATTCAAGAATTACAGTTGATGTATGCGCGCATTTATTATTTGGGAAATGTACATACGATATACCTCGGTGTGATTGAGATCGCGCCGTAATTGTTCTAAGGTTCTCATTTTCCACTGATTCGGCAAGACCTCATTTCTTGCACCAAGGCCGATCATGTAGAATGTAATATTTGTAGCCTTCTTGTAGGTCACACCTTTGTGACGCATGCTGTAAGGATTGTATATATATATATATATATATATATATATATATATATATATATATATACCACATAAATTTATAATATCATGGAATTAAAAGTGTTGGTATAAAGCAAATTGATATACAGATTCTATTGGTATATCAAATATCAAATTGTGGTCCGCTTATGGCGCAATAACACGAATATATAAGCATTTTTGAAACTGCAGACCTTTAGATCAATGATGAATTTCCAATAATTAATCATTAATGACTTATGCAAATAACGAATAAAAGTATTATTAGCCTCCCTTTTGTATATAAATTTAACATGGCACACAATTTCATCCCAATCCTTTATTTTTTCCGTTCCCCTCTCCCCTAGCATTCATAAAGAGCAAAATGCGCAGAAATATAGAGTGAGGGAGAAAAAACATTTGGGCTGGATCAAAGCTAAAATTGAACTTCCATCAAGTAACCTACACGAATATGGTTCGTCATAACGATATGTCTTACACTTTCCTTGGGATCAATCTACAGTGTGGTACTATCAATGATACATAGTTACAATAGCCTGTCGTCACTATTAGTTAAATTTATTAGTTACGAGACACACATGTTGTAACTTATTTAATGTTGTATTGTTGGTGTCTGTTAAATCTATTATAATATTCTAAAAATCGATTATTATTAATTAGATATGAAAATGTCCAAACGGCGGCAGCTTCCCCTCGTCCATCTCTCTCTCTCTCTCTCTCTCTGGACCATCGTAGCAAGATATGGTTGAAAATTCATGAATATACGAGCGTTGGGAATTTTCGTGATTGTTGAAATATGTTTGTTTCTTGTGAGCCTCATTGTGATATGGTTAACTTTGTCCATGATTTTATTTTTAATAAAACGTTGTTTTTATGTCATACGGTTTTGAGCATGCAAACATATTTTAAGTACTAGAAGGCAATTTTTAACTCCTTGTAATTTCACCTGTAAGATATACTGCACCGTGACATGGTCCATTATGCCAATGTGTATCTATAATATTTCAAAGTTTATATTTTAACAATAGTCGAGATATAAAGCCTCTTAAATTTCTAATATAATTTAAGTTTGAATGCACAACAACCTCTTTAAAACAATCAATACTTGCTTTCAAACTGAGATGTATTTCATTTCAACTGAGATGCATTTAATTTCAACTAAGATGTATTTGATTTCAACTGAGATGCATTTGATTTCAAATGTGATGTATTTGATTTCAACTAAAATGAATTTGATTTCAACTGAGATGTTTTTGATTTCAACTGATATGCATTTGATTTCAACTGAGATGTATTTGATTTCAACTAAGATGTATTGGATTTCAAATGAAATGTATTTCATTTCAACTGAAATGTATTTGATTTCAACTGAGATGCATTTGATTTCAACTAAGATGTATTGGATTTCAAATGAGATTATTTGATTTCAACTAAAATGAATTTGATTTCAACTGAGATGTAATTGATTTAAACTAAGATGTATTGGATTTCAAATGAGATTATTTGATTTCAAATAAGATGTATTTGATTTCAACTGAGATGTCTTTGATTTTAAATGAGATGTATTTGATTTCAAATGAGATGTATTTGATTTCAACTAAGATGCATGTGATTTCAACTGAGTTGTATTTGATTTCAACTAAGATGTATTCTCTCTGTCAATACTCACTTATTAAATTAATACTTTTATCGTTTATACGAGAAGAAACTCCATTCTTTCTACCGTAGTATATTAGAGGCCGAACGAAACTAAATTTCTGGTTTCGGCCGGAAACGAAACCAGACCGAAAGTTAGAATTTACTTTTGGCCGAAACCGAAGCCGAAACCGAAAGTTTAACTACACCTTCGGGCGAAACCGAAACCGAAAGATATACCGAAGTTGCCGAACACAAGATTTATTAAACAGGCCTGTGTCATGATGCAAAGCTACACTTCAACAACTGAATAGGGTAACATGTCGACAACCATCAAGTTCATGATGCACTTATCAATTCGCTGAACTGCAACGTGGTCATCTGTCCAGACCATTCTGCTCTCAATCATCGATGTCAAGGACGTCTGCACAAAATTCGGTAATGCATGTTTAGTCGCTTTCTCTTCCATCATCATCTTTTTCTAGGCACGCTCTGCTCCGTCGTTCATGGACCTCTTGAGATACGTACCATGGAGCTTCTTATGGCAGCTGGCCAGATGACCTTTCAAGCCTGAAACTCTCTGAAGTCTTGGTTTATCGCTGCCAAGTGATAACAGTTTGTTGCATTCTTTGCACTGCGCCTTGCTTGCATCAGAATCGAATTTTTTGAAGTAATTCCACACTGCATTTCTCGACATTCTTTGCGGTGATTAACTAATCCGTTTATTATTAACTTCAATTTTTTACTTCACACATATTGATTCGCCACAGTTTAACTAACTGAAATTATTAATATTGTCAGACTTCGAAATCTCTGTATTCAACACACGAGTAGACTGAAATGCAACAGTGCCTAGAATTGCCTAGCGCCGACTGACCGGCCGACAAGCAGAGTAATAGACGCAGCACTAGAGTTGCATTCTGAAAGTTAAACTAGATCTTCGGCTGATGACTGAAAGTCAATATCAATTTCGGCCGAAACCGAAAGCAATCCGAAAGCTAACTTTCTGGCCTCGGCCGAAACAGAAACTATGCCGAAAGAGGCCATTTGCCAAATTTCGGCAACGAAACCGAAACCGAAACCGATTTTCGGTCGGTCTCTATAGTGTATAATATTTATAATTTATTACACGCTAATGGTGGCAGACAATGACACACCTTTTTCATTTATGCCTCTATGAACAATAAAAGCCCCGCTGTAGAATGTGAAATTGAATGGAAATATATCATTCCATAAACTTGCCGACCCCAGCAGTTCTACATTTGTTCCCTTAAATTGTTTTTATTTTGTATCATGGTCAATGGTTTTTACTTGGAGAAACATAAAGGAGAAAAAGCAACAACGAAAATAAGTACAAGCGCTGGTCCGGCTACACAATTTCGACATATGAATCTTTTTATGGTGGATGTTAAGAGAAATTTCGCAGAGAAATATTGCACAGGTTAATAAGCATTTGCGTTCTAGTCAACACTTTCATATCTGTAATGGCCTAAACACACTTAGGGCATACGTGGTCTTGGATGCGGTATGCGATGATCCCGCATGTTAACTATAACACAGGCACTTTTAGCGATCTGTAGTGAGAGCTATGCAAATTACCCATTTCAGTCACTGTATTCACTAAGTACTGCACATTAGCGAGGATCAGTCACCAATGCAAATTTTCCATACTTGTGTACTTTACTGTTCAATAATTTATTTTACATATTGACCGTTTCATACTTTTATTTTCAATGCAGTTTTATTCTACAGAAAACCTCTCTCCTAATAGCATGGTTAAGTAACATAAAACCAAAAGAAAAGACTTCACATCCAAATAGCCCAACGGCGTCTTCGTCAAAATCCCATGCATAATAGATTCTGAAATAATAATAATAATAATAATGATAATAATAATAATAATAAGAAGAAGAAGAAGAAGAAGAGTATGTGTATGTGTGATTTGGACTTTTAACGTAGCTTTTTTTCAGTCATATCGTTACGTTGTCTGCAGTGTGGCAATTTATAGTGATGTCTAGCACTGGGACATCATGCCGCAGACATGTGGCATGATGTCTCACCTAGTCACATTATCCTGACACCGGGCCAACGAGTCATAACACTAACCTCTTAATGCTGAGCGCCAAGCGAGGCAGCTCTTAGTACCATTTTTGTAAGTTTTTGGTATGACTTGCCCGGGATCGAACCCACAACCTACCGCATCCGAGGCAGCCGCTCTTGCCACTAGGCCACCTGAGAAGAAGAAGAAGAAGAAGAAGAAGAATTATATCGACATTAATATCTATGTCAATAATATTATTATTAAATGAAAGCGAACAGGAGCCATAGAAACCCATCATTATAGATCTCAGTTTTTAATATTTGTGTACTCCAGGATGAAACAAGAATTTGAGGTGAAATAATTATTATTTTCACATGTATCATGGTATCAGTTGAGCCTCTTTAAAAGTAAACCAGTGCAGAAACATCTTGCTATTCTGCATCGTCGCTTTGCAATCAACAGGACGATTTCCTAATTAAGGAGTTATGCATTTGTTATTTATTCTCAATATTTGAATACTTTGTGCTTCTAAATAGATATATAAATAAAACATGGACAATGGTGTCCCAACAAATCCAAGAATCGTACTTCTATGTCTTTCAGCGTGTATAAAAGTACTGAAAAGTCTGCAGCTTTTCAATTAGGTATTCATAATTGTTTTACAGAGATAATAAGCATGATTCTTGCAGACACTTGCTTACACTTTATTCAGCTTTACATGTTATGCTGTATAAGTATTTATTCCGATAATAACTTCAGTAAAGGAACAAAATGCAGAAAATGAAATCCACAGATCACGATAAGACACGGCAATACTTATACATTTCCGCAAGAAAGTTAAATCCATGGGATTAGTATACCTTAGATATACCATTTATTAGAAATTGCAGATAGAATTATAACATATCTGACATTAGAGGCAGTGTCACAATCTTCAGATGACAAAAGTTTTCTTTTTTTCTGAGAAAATATTATCGATAAAACATACCCAACTGAATACACTAGACAGGGTGGTATGGGACGGTACGGCTCGTCATACACACCTCTTTACCTCCGTCCTGTATGCTTCCAACCCGAACAATTCTTTGGCATAAGACCTGAACGGTATTGATATAGCTGAAAAAATGAAGGAAATAGCAACAAACATGTTGCATTAAAAGTAAAAAGTTTAAAATGTCGCGTTGATATATGTATACTTGTATATTTCTATAACAAAAATCTTTGCCACCGCTAAACAAATGTTGGTTGGGTCGAATATTCAATTATACTAATAATGAGATAAAGCAAAATAAAAAAGCAGAATAAATTTAGGCATTTACAAAGACCTCTCGGATGTTTGTACATAAAATTTATATTTCAAAGTCAATGATATTGTTCGCATCTCTTTCTCATTTGCCTAGTATAATGTCTATTCCCCATAGAAACTGCTCCAATGTCCACCCTGTCATAGTACTTAAAAAGAAATAGCTAGGTGACCCTGGAAAAGGCCTAATAAAAATTAAAACCGTTTTAATGTTTTGGATCAATGGTCTATATAGGTACCATGATTACACGAAAACAATTAGCAGAAAATCATCATGCTCCTCCGAAACATTTTCTTCTTTTTACCCCATATATCATCAATAGTCTATTACTTGATGCACTTTCGCATGTATTTGTCTATAATACAGTGTTCGCATATAAAATTACCTCCAATATAGATCTTTCAATTCTTTATCCGTCATATTATTCAGCTCAACATCAGATGGACTCTTCACAGGAATATCGTCCTTGAGACCGAATCTACGCATCACACAACAGTCTGACATATTCTCTTGATCTGGGAGCTTTAAGTGTGAAAGAACATATACAATGACGTACGTAACACAGTCCTACGTTTTGTTATTATTCATGTTAAAATTATCTGATTCATCACTTTTGGTACAGATGTATCGGTCCCTCAGTTTCATAGCTATAGCCTGAGTAAGTGGAGCAGTTAAGGACACGTCTAATTACCTGAGAGAATATCATCTACTCTGGACTTGATGAAGAATATCATGGCCACATTGTAGGGGTTGCCCTCGTACTGGCACAGCCAAGGCTTTCGTTGAATGGAAAAATATATCCTCAAGAATCATCACAGCAAAGGTTCAACTCCTCCATCATACCATGCATATTCCAACAAATGTTGCAGAAGAATTAACAAAACAAGAGTTCTCTGGAAGGCTGTAGAGTGCTATCAACCAGGTACCAAAAATAGACCTCAAAATCATAATCATTGACTTCAATTCAAAAGGGTGCACTGACAAATCAGGGAAAAAACTGACAATGGAAAAACACAGAAACTAGAATCGTGAACGAAAACAAAGTTTCAATGACTTCTGCGCTTTCAGTGACATTTTCAGGAAGTATCGTTTGTTCCGAGAAACCAATCCACAAAGCAACATTGTCTTCACCAGATGGGATAGTATAAAATCATACTGCCCATCTGGCCCTTGGCAGCGCAGTGGAGTAGCCTTCTAGATTTACGCGTTAAAATAAGAGATGCAGCATCCGATAAAGACCTGGTACAACTCGGAGCTACAAAAAGACAGGCCTCGTACAGATTTATACGTATAAACTCTGAAGTGCACCTACATCAATACAAAATTCAAGTGCCAGTTATCAACAGATACACATCACTCGGTTACCTGACACAAAATCATAACGACGACCACTGTAACAAACTAAGACAGCTGTAATATAATTCTTGTAGCACACTCATGGGTGAGAGAGAACAAGGAAACAAAGAATCACTAGCACCATACACCAGAGACCTAACGTTCATTGACGACGCAGAGCAAAGAAACGGCAGATTAATATATGAACAGATGAACAGGAAATAAACATCTCATTATAGGCAGGTAAAAAAAGGAAGTAAAAAATCGTCACGAAAGACAAAACGAAATATATGAATGGTATGGCCACCGAGGCAGAGACAGCGGCATGTAATACATGTATCAACAGGCTAGATTACATCACTCGCACACTTTCAGAGAAAACAGGGAACCGTTCTTAGGTAGTCAAATACAAAAGAAGGGAAGATTCTCAGGAAACTGGAGGAACAGCGACAACGCTGGAATAAATATTTCCAAACAATCTTCAACAGGCTGCTACCAACAAAAATACCTGGCGTGCCACAAGCAAAGTAACTGATCAGAGTAATCACTATCCCATGTCCAACTCGCACCTCTCAACGTTACTGGAAGCACTCAAAATGATTAGTCAGCAAGGCGAGATAGAATCCCATCAAACGCTTTTTAAGTTGACATTAAGGGGACAAAGCAAATGATGTAAGAACTACTCCTTAAAATCTGGGATAGTGAGCAATCCATTCAGAAATGAAGAGGTGATTTATGGTCAAAACTGCGAAAGAAAAGAAATACGGCTCAATCTAGAAATTGGTGAAGGATTATATTGACATTATTGTCCAGCAAAGGCGTTGCCAATATCATCTTCGAAAGACTGATGAATACTCTCCAAGTAAAACCGAGAGAAGAACAGGCAGATCGCATAACAACGTTGCGCATTATAATTGAACGATTCCTTGAATAGCAACCACCACATTATAGGAACTTTGAGGATGTTGGGAGGGCTTTCGATAGTGTGGACAGAAAGTAACTAAGAAGCTAATGCACCATTATGGATTCTCAGGTAAGGTCATACTTTTAATGCAGAAGTTACACGCCAATCTCGCTTATCATGTGATTCACAACGGAAAGTCTGAGGACATGTCAAGCCAAACTGGAATCATCCAGGGACGCCTCTTCCAGCCAAGGACCTTCATGATGGTCATATCAATGATAATGGAAAAAAAACAACAAATATAGACACGTTAACTAAACTACTTTGGAAACTCTGTAAGATTTGGACTTAGCAGATAAACCGGACTTGCAGTCTCACAATCACAGGTTAATACTTGTTGGCAATTATTTAGAAGGACTTAATTGTGCACACACTCCAAGAAAGCAAACAAGTTAAAATTCATAATAAGCAGCCAGGCAAAATCTTCTTCCAATGTTCTGGGCCTATAGGACGTCGAACAGTTTACCTATCTTGGAAAAAATGTCTCGACAGAACAAGGACAGACCAATACACCTAGAACACAATTGGGAAAACCAGTCAATCACGTAACACCTTGAAAGAGGCGCGGAGCTCATAATCCTTCCTTAGCCATAACAAGATCTGACTGTTCATGGCCAAAATGAAATCTGTCCCGTTCTACGGCTCGGAGATAAAGAGAGATACTACGTTAACCTGCAACAAACTGCTGTCCTTCGTGAACAGCAGAGAACAACCTTCAAATCGACTTGTGTACTACCATATGCCGGCCTTCTACCTACCAAGAACTCTACCGAAAAGAAAAGGTGGTGGATCGAGTATACTATGAGAATGTCGCCAAACAACATTGCTAGGCAGGCTTTACCATGGACCCCACAAAGCAAGAAAAATGTTGGCAAACCAAGTAAACCTTGGCGTAGTTATATTGATGATGAGATTAAGTCTGAACAAGGCGAGTTGAACTGAAATTACCATCATTGAAACGGGTCCATTTGCCGAGTAGTCATCAAACAAACTCCTACGAAGGAGAAGCGGGAAAAGAAGAGAAAAAGGTGTTGGTAGTATGAAGTTTATATATTTTATACACTTTAAAAGAATTGCAATTGTCACGAATATCTCAAACTTTATGTTTGTGTTTTGATATTTCAAATATCTTTCTTATTTATCTGCTGAAAATGCTAAATATTTGATTGAATACTTAGCAACCGTTAATACCATAAACACGTCACAATATCGTTTGGACGGTTGCTAAAGTTTTCCTTCATCGCACATTGGAAATGTGAGAAAAAAATGCTCAGCTCTTTTAACAAAGTTTTCCAAATTACAAGTGTGTACTTCAACGCGGTTGAGCTTTTATTAATTCATCTATTTATTTTGCTCTAGCTAAATAAAATGTCTAATGACATACAAAGTACTATATATACATGTTTGTGTGTATACTCAAGCAATCCAATTCCGCTTTATTCCTTTCTTCCCATACACTTTAGGGGATTTATAGCTTCGATGCATAGTATTACAACTGTACAATAGGGTCTGTGTTGTAAATGATATATAATATAATTTTCTGCTCATTTTGTAGTGTTGATCAATCAACAAGGGTAGCTAGACTGCCGAGAGATTTTTCAATTTATACGAAAAGCACGGACGTGAAGGAAAACATCCCCCTAAGACCCAAATCTTATATTACCTAGATCATCACTTAAAACGCGCGGACGTGAAGGAAAAAAATCTCCCTAAAACCAAACCTCATAATACCTAGATCATGACCCAAAACGCGCGGACCTAAAAGAAATGCTCACTTTTTTATACTACCCATCATTATTCTAAAAACATGTTGACAAGCCACTTAAAAAAATACTTATACACACACCCACACACACACTTTCGAAGCAAGATAAAGAAGTCATGTGCTTATACACGCACTTCTATTTTTTAATTTATTATATGCAATCGATTGTTGGTTCGTTTCTAGAGGTTGGGGTAGCCCTGAAAAGCGCTGTTTTGGTTTTGTTTGTGTGTGAACTTGAAGCTATGGCAATAGTTTAGGTTCTAAGATTGCGGCCTCCTCTGACGATAGGCTATCTCCCAGGATAAGGTCTGCTTCTTCGGAAAGAGAAGAAGAACTCTTTGGTATCGATACGACAGTCGACAAAGCCTCTATCAGGGTCAGGTTGCTGCTGCTGATGATGATGATGATGCTGTTGCTGCTCTCTCTGCTGTTTCTGAAGTCTGTACTTCTCTGTCCATTCTTCTTTCTCCCTGTTAATTTCTTCTCTGAAGAGCTCTTCTATCGGGTCTTCAGTGACCTTTAACATTCTCACATTCTCTATCTCTTCTGGCTTCGGTATCAGACTGTGTCTGACCCTATGCAAATTCACGTAGGCTTCGTTTAGCTTAGCTAGTCTGGAGCACATCTTCGTAGGAGGATAAGTCGATAATGGCTGGATAGACTTCTTCTTCAATTGAATTATTGAGGTGTGCGTCTGCAATAGACATGTACCTCTTGTGTATGGTGCCAAAGGCACCTTTTTGATTACTCCTGGGGGAAGGAATGGTGTCACATCCCCCAGGCATTTATGCACTCACGGAGTACTTATTGATTGTAGCCGTTAGATTGTAGAACTTTGTGTTCTTAACAACCTAAATGTAAGGCTCTTACATGAGTGGGAACAGTGAAAGCACGCACTCATGTTAGTAAAGTTTTGGTCTGCATTAAAACTGCCAAGCAGTATGTAACGTCCGCTACTACTGGTCGGCAGCGATGACGTCACAATAGGACACCTGGTCGTGTGGCAAGTGGAAATCGTTCCACATCTTGCCACGTGTACGAAATCCGAGCGTGGTGAAGGAGGAAAGGTGCTGGACAAGCCAGCCATGGATGTTGTGTACTTCTTGAAACGCTAGCCAGTACTTATTTCATATCAAGTCCAGTTTTCCTAATGGACAATAAAAATACCAATAATGTGTTAGCCACCTCTGCAATTGATCAAATAGGAAGAGTTATCAATTTTGAATAAATTTTAACGAACAAGTTGGATTTTTGTGTACAAAGTGTACTTTCAATATTCTAATCATTAAACCAATCGGTTAAGTCGGAATGACTTGTATAAGTTAAAATCACGCATGGATGTGATTAAAGTATAAGAATTTTTGACGGCGGTACCAAAAAAGGTCAAATTTGGTTTAAATAGAGTATTATCAAATACGGCTTTCTGCCAATTGAAAGCCGTGTACATTAAGGCAATGGTAGCAATCTTTTATTTCTTCCATCTTTTCTTCATAGATTGCTATCGTTCTAGAGCTGCAGTTAACCGGTGTAGGTAGCTGATGCGGTCCGAAGATTCTCGCATAAATCTTTCTGATATCCCCGGTGGACGGCCGGTAGACCTCCCCCCATTATAATTCTGCGGTTTCGATCTTTCATCGCTCAGCTGATTGTATAATTCCCCATAACACAGACAAGGTTTCAGCGGTACGCTTCTCACAGCTTGCCCTCCGTTGGTATACAGAGTTCAGGTGGAGTGCTTCCTTGAGCTACTTCCTTCCCGCACTCTCTGTCGGATGGCCGCCAGTTAAGAGCTACTACCTTCCTTCCCCTTCGCCGGTCATGTAGGTATATCAAATCAGCAACGTTGTTTTAGTGAAGGGCAGTAATTAAGCATTAGAGTATTTTACTCTACTAATTCCAGTGATGTGGGTACATTCTTTGTTCTGCACTCCTGACGCACGTGTTTATTGCTTTTCCCGCTCATTCACCGCTTCTAGTTTGCCGGTCCTGCTTCGTCGCTGTCCACTGCCTGAATGATGATGATCATGATGATCGCTGTTTAGACTTTTTGCTGTTGAGTTGAATTATAGAGGTTTTCGTCTACATTAGACATGTACCTCTTGCTTAAGTGCCAATGGCACCTTTTTGATTACTCCTGGGAGAAGGAATGGTGCCACATCCCCCAGGCATTTATGTACTCACGGAGAACTTCTTGATTGTAGCCGTTAGACTGTAGACGCATTATGTTCTGAACAACCTAAATGTAAGGCTCTTACATGAGTGGGAACAGTGAAAGCACGCACTCATGTTAATATACATTCAGTTTGCATTAAGTTCGCCCCAGGTGTCAACCCAAGCAGTATGTAACGTCCGCTACGATTGGTCAGCAGCGATGACGTCACATTAGGACACCTGGTCGTGTGGCAAGTGGAAATCGTTCCACATCTTGCCACGTGTACGAAATCCGAGCGTGGTAAAGGAGGAAAAGTGCTGGACAAGCCAGCCATGGATGTTGTGTACCTCCCGAAACGCCAGCCCGTACTTATTTCAAATCAAGTCCAGCTGTACCAATGGACAATAAAAATACCAATAATGTGTAAGCCACCTCTACAATTAATCAAATTTTAGAGTTGTCAATTTTGAATGAATTTTAACGAACAAGTTTGAATTTAGTGTACATAGTGTACTTTCAATTTTCTCATAAATAAACCAATCAGTTAAGTCATAATGACTTGTAGAAGTTAAAATCACGCATAGATGTAATTAAAAGTATAAAGAAGTTTGACGGCGGTACCAAATAAGGTCAAATTTGGTTTAAATATAGTATTATCAAATACGGCTTTCTGCCAAATGAAAGCCGTGTACATTAAGGCAATGGTAGCAATCATTTGTTTCTTCCATCTTTTCTTCATAGATTGCTATCGTTCTAGAGCTACAGGTTAACCGGTGTACGTAGCTGATGCGGTTTGAAGGTTCTCGCATAAATCTTTCTGGTATCCCCGGTGGACGGCCGGTAGATATCCCCCCATTAAGATTCTGCGATTTCGTTCTTTCTTTGCTCAGCTGGTTGTACAATTCCCCATAACACAGACAAGGTTTCAGCGGTACGCTTCTCACAGCTACCCTCTGTTGGTTTACAGGGTTCACGTGGAGTGCTTTCTCTAGCTACTTCCTCTCCGCACTCTCTGTCAGATGGCCGCCAGTTAAGAGCTGCTACCTTCTTTCCCCTTTGCCGGTCATGTAGGTATTTCAAAACAGCAACGTTGTTTTAGTGAAGGGCAGTTTTTAAGCATTAGAGTATTTTACTCTACTAATTCCAGTGCTGTGGGTACATTTTTTGTTCTGCACTCCGGACGCACGTGTTTATTGCTTTTCCCGCTCATTCACCGCTGCTGGTTTGCGGTCCTGCTCTGTCGCTGTCCACTGCCTGAATGGGGAATGTGACTGGTTAGACCTTTTTGTTGTTGCGTTGAATTATAGAGGTTTTCGTCTACATTAGACATGTACCTCTTGTTTATGGTGCCAATGGCACCTTTTTGATTACTCCTGGAGGAAGGTATGGTGCCACATCCCCCAGGCATTTATGTACTCACAGAGTACTTCTTGATTGTGGCCGTTAGATTGTAGAAACATTTTGTTCTTAACAACCAAAATGTAAGGCTCTTACATAAGTGGGAACAGTGAAAGCACGCACTCATGCTAGTAAAAATTCAGTCTGCATTAAAATTGCCCCAGGTGTCAACCCAAGCAGTATGTAACGTCCGCTGCGATTGGTCGGCAGCGATGACGTTACATTAGGACACCTGGTCGTGTGGAAAGTGGAAATCGTTCCACATCTTGCCACGTGTACGATATCCGAGCGTGGTGAAGGAGGAAAAGGCACTCGGCAAGCCAGCCATGGATGTTGTGTACTTCCTGAAACGCTAGCCCGTACTTCTTTCAAATTAAGTCCAGTTTTACTAATGGACAATAAAAATACCAATAATGTGTAAGCCACCTCTGCAATTAATCAAATAAAAGAGTTATCAATTTTGAATAATTTTTAACGTAAAAGATTGAATTTAGTGTACAAAGTAGTGTATAAATAGAATACCAATCGGTAAGTCAAAATGACTTATTGTAGCAGTTGTTTCACGCATAGGTATAGGTTTAGTCATGAATTTTGATGGCGGTACCAATATTATCCAATTTGTTTGTTGTATAAGTTAACCAAGAAGGGACACCTAGTCAAAATGGGTCCCTATGAAATTATAGGCAATCTGGTAGCCCTAAGAAGGGCTGTTTTACCCCTGAAATGTGCCGCGCCGCTCTTCCAATCGCACGATTTGTTCTGCTGTTCGCTTTTCATGTTTGATGATGTCCGGAAACAGGTAACCGTGGTGGGTGGCGCTGTATGCAGCGGCTTCGGTCAGTTGGCTGAGTGGGTATCCGATATAGGCCCGTCTGTAGTGTTGAGGGAGAACTCTAGTTTCGAAGCCCCATTGTGATGGTCTAGGTTGGATGGAGTCAAGGGACCGGAATGCTACATAGTGGACTGCTCTGACAAACTGTCCAGCAATTTCTGTGTTATGTAGCGGTAAGTCCAGTCCCATTTCCGTGTATTTTTCCAACAGGGGGTCAGTATCGTCTCCCATTGTTTCTGCTACCTCCGTTGCCCATTCTTCGATCGGTGAGCTTTGTTCTTCTTCAGTAGAAGTTGATACTTCAAGGTCAGCTGCAATGTCGTCGGCCGTTGTAGTGGTTTTTACTTCAGATATGATTGACTGGGGTGTCGGTGAGGGTGAGCCTACTTTAATAGCAGTAAGCTTTGTTAACAGTTCCGACAAGGTTATTGTTGATAAGACTTCTTTTGCAGCTGGGTCAGAGTCTTGGGCCCTGTTAATGTTAACCGTGGGTGCAGGTTCAACATTCAAGACTGTCGGCTGCTGTCTTGTAGTGGTTGTGGTACTCGCTGTGGTAGGACTGCTAACATTCTGGGTCTGCAATTACTGCTCCCTCTGTTGTTGCTGCTTTTTCTTCCCTCCACGACGAGTTCTGGGCCTAATCCTTTGTTCTTCTTTTTCTTTTTCCTCCCATATCAATAAGAGTGTTGTTCTCTTATGTTGAGCTCGTAAGCTCCAGCTGGAGGCTATCTTCAGACCTAGTCCGTGGATTGCGCTCAACGCCTGTTGTGGGATAAGTATTTCCGCCGCTAGCTCCATTGTTAGGTGTTACTCCTTCTGTGTTCGCTGCAGACTATGATGATGGATAGACTGGAGACTCCCCGGTTTTAAAGTCGAAGCGCGGACGTGAAGGAAAACATCCCTACACGATTTTCGAGTCGGAACGTTCAATGAGTGTTATGGGAGAGATAGAAAGAAGTCAAAGAGCATGAATCAGGATACCTATAGCCAAACAAACCACAAAGGCATTTTTTTTCAAAACACAACATTTTTATTCAAAATCACTTAACACTAACAAGTAACTATAACATTTTAACATCATCCATTCAATATAACATCAAACATTATTTTCAAATCACAAACATTTTTTCTCCAATAACACTTTACTTTAAACAAGGTTGACAACGTTGTGAATGAAATTGTGATTTCCACGGTTGGAAGTCATTAGGCCATTGATGGACACTACGTTTCCTAGCTTGAGACAAAAGATAATTATAATGGTCACAAGACCATCGATCTACTTTCACATCGTTTCTAGAAGAAGAACGAGGATCAAAGTGAGTCACTAAATGTTCTAAAAAATAGCCCAGACTGCGATGATGCAGAAAATACACACAATATTGTCCACACACCAAGGAATCTGTGCCTTGTAATTTCACATTATTGAATCGTGTAGTCTGAGCATTTCTTCTCATAAAGTCAATGATATCTTCTTCCAAAGGAGGTAGTCTATGCGAATCAAAATACTCCACACATCCTTCTTGAGGAAAGTAGACAGCTACCCAGTGGGTTCCTGGGAGATGACTGTTGTCCGTGTTCATCACATAAGCTTGATGGTCTTGAGGTTTGCTATGAGTGAGTTCATCTTTAGCACATACGACAGGATTCCAAGAAGCAGTATACAAACTGTGGTTCAAAAGATAATAAAGTTCCCATGTATCCATTTTTTGTGTTGTTGTTTTTTTTTTCTTCTTCATAGGTAATGATAAGTGATCAATTCGATCCTGACGTTTTGCTTGAAAATGTCTGACAAGTAAAAGGCGTTTAGCTCCGACTTCTTACTCTGGTCAAAGAGAGATTCGATGCGACGGCACTCCAGAGACGTTAATGGAGGAGAAGAATGTTTATCCAAGCCTTTATACCACTCATTCAACACTAATTCTATCTCGATGAGATCCCAAGCTTTGTCCAGATATTCGTCCAATTTTACTTCTTGACGCAACATCAGACATTTGTCGTGTTGAATTTGACTGGGATGATCGTTGTGACATCCATAGCACTCTTCCTTGATCAATTCTTTCATTTTATTTGCCAGGACTGTAGCAAAACAGGAGAATAAATGGGCTTCTTGTTCTGGCCTTCTTGACTTCATCATGATAACTTCTTCGTCTTGGGATTCTTCTTCTTCCACTGTCTCCTCACGTTCCATGTCTAAAGTTTCTTCACTAGGTAAAGAGGGATAACAGTCTTCCATAGCTTCTAATAGTCTAGAATGACTTCTCTCAAACTGTTGATTTCTATCGTATTGTCAAATTCTGCATACAGGAAGACGTTCACTGTGTCAGGTAGACGTTTAGTAAACTGAAGTTCCACTCGAATCTGACCGGATTTTATAGGGTGGAAATGTCCCTCGTCGCTGCCTTGGTCTGGAACGAAAAAGCAAGCCCACAAACCGTAGCCTCCTGTATAATCTTCGTACGATATGCCGTGACTGGTGTTGGTTCCTAACTGTCCGGTGGCTTCGTATAGGGACAAGTACGACCTCAGGTAATTCCTGTCACCAAACTTAGACTCAAAGGGTCAAGTACACAGTGTCTTGCCATCGCAACTGAATTCGATCTTGGCTACGTTGTACTGATGAAACAGGAAAGGATTTTCGTTGTAGACCCCGTTGAAGGCTGAATTCTTGACGATACCAATGATCAAACGCTTGGGTAACTGGCCTTGGAACAGATGATCTTCGATCATGGATCGCTGTCCAGCAGGAATAGTGAACGTTTTTACTTCATGCGTCGTATCGGATACTTGGCGGTCGTTCTGCTCAACGTGTGACTGATGTCGTTTCCCACTTTGGGTAACACTTCCACGCGTCGCACATAGAGCCTGGCTTCTTGGATGATGGTTTTGTACTCGTTAGCATGTGCCATGAAATGGAAAGCGGTACTGATACGATTCAGTCTCAGGCGAATATCCACTCCGTTCAGTAAATACTTTTCTTGTAACCACATGTCCAAATGCAAACGATCCATCAGTTCTAAACTACGTCCTTGCAGAATTTTATTTCTACGTGTATTAAACCCCACATTGTGAGGATCGTCATCTGCTGTGATGGCTGTATCGTTAAATGTTTTATCACCCGCTGTGTCAGGTTTCCATACCACGCAAGCATCCAGGTGAGTATTCTTGGCTTCTTTTCCGTACGTCAAGAGATTTTCCAGGTAGGCACGATAAGGGTAAGTATCCATGCTGCTGCTGACCAGTTTGTTATTCAAGTACAAGTCCACTTCGCTGAACAAGGAATGCATGAAATTGTTGACAGGAGTTTTCTAGCATCGCCTCCTGGATTGGTGTTCTCCATTTTGATCAATCTGACTTTCAAATACAGGCAACTGCTACTCAGATCGATGTAATCTTCTCGCTGACCTTTGATATCAAACTCGATGGGAGCTGAATCCGTTAAAGAGGAGACGGGATGAAATTCGACCCATTGGGATTCTTGCATCGTCATCATGGTGGGTCCCATGGCAAACAGATCCAGTTCCGACTTGGAACAAGCGCAAGACTCTAGGTGCATCATTTTTTCTCTGTCTCAAGACTTTAATAATCGAAAACGTCTAGGTCTCTTTGTCTTTCTAGCTTTACAAGTGTGAAGTCGACTGAAAGGGTGTTTTCTTCTTCGTCTCTTTCTGCCTTGTCCTTGCTGTCTCGTCAGGGCAGTTGGAATGCCTGACTCAGTAGGGTTCAGAGCATTTACAGGAGTTTCTCGTCGACCCAAAAGGTTGTTGCCTGTTTGCAACAAGACATTTTTGCCTGCTCTCAACAAAGCTTCTTTGGGGTTTTGTTTGTCGATGGTGACATTTTGGAGAAATTCTTTGCCGTGTGTCAATGCCGCATCTTTCAAGGCGTGCAATCCGCGTGTCAACATCGGTTTCAACACCGGAGCCACCGAACGAAAAGCCGATATTAACATATCTCCTAAACCGTGTCCTCGCTGTCGAGCAACCCCTCGGTACACTGGATACATGACTTTCAACTCGTTAGAGAACCGTTTTCGAAAATGGAGTTTCTCCGTGACTTTTCCTTTGGTAAATGGAATATTTTGTCTCAGATCTCCTTTTATAGCAATGTTGACCGTGTCCAAATACGACTTGCTGACAGGCAAATAGTGAGGATGTAGAAATTCACGGTGTACGTGATAAGTGTTTCCACCTTCCTTGTCAGTGACCGTGGCATAATCCACTTTGAACGGAATGACACGCAGTAACGGTACGGAGGTGTGTCCCACCACGTTGTACTCCACCACATCGGAGTACACAAAAATCAAATTCAGTCCTTGGTTCAGTTCTACCGGGGAACGAAATAACTTGGTAAAATAATCGTTGTCGGAAATGACTGGTAATTCGTTTTTCTTAATCATGTCCATTCTCATTTCCATGTCCCCGCCCAACATGTCAAACAATTCAGGACAAAATAAAATATACATGATTTTACCCCCTCAAATTTCATCAGGAAGCGACAAGCTGCCTTATGGTACTCTATGGTGACACTTTTTCTGACACTTTCCAAAGCTTTAAGAAACACGACATTAAATCTGGAGGTAATGGTGCTGACCAAATGACGAACAAGTGATAGGACCACGTTTGAGTTTTGTCGTCATAGGTTTTGTTATCATATTTGACATGGGTATTCAAGTACTTTTGCAAAGGTTCGTCATGAACTTCCACTGAAAAATAATTTTGATTTGGAAGGACATTGAGGACTTGGGAATCACCTCCGTGAACTGTCAATGGGTAAGGTTAAGTAAAATTGGTTGTTAATGTGACTCATAATTCCAGAGTTCTGTGGCTGTCCAAGGGGTTACTAGAAGTTAGAGGCGTGTCTCCACCCAAAATAGGGTTGTTGTTGTTGTTATTAGAGTGGTAACTGGCACTGGCACTGGACACAAGGTTCCCGTTGTTTCTGTTCGAAGTGAATTTCAGGGAGGGATTGGGAAGCAGGTAACCGATACAACTGCTCAATAAAATGGTCCACATTTGTTTGTCTCCTTGTTAAAAACTCAGATTGGCAATGGCTG
This sequence comes from Sinohyriopsis cumingii, assembly GCA_028554795.2. Classification (NCBI taxonomy): domain Eukaryota; kingdom Metazoa; phylum Mollusca; class Bivalvia; order Unionida; family Unionidae; genus Sinohyriopsis; species Sinohyriopsis cumingii. The sequence goes on along the minus strand of CM068824.1, from coordinate 187,750,392 downwards.
TCCCGTTGACACAATACACCACAAAGATTTGGCACAAAAAGACGATTTGCGTTTTAGGCACACGTTCTCCACACCACACCCACAAGGGTTGTTTCTGTAAATGTTGCAGAGAAGAACTGAGTGAAGGAGTGGTCGCCGTAGCTGCGTCTGTGTGAAAGGGCATGATGGTCACTTCTTTTTATAGTCGATGACTTGCGAAGCGTCGATCCAAGAATCAAAACTGGGTGGATATCCTTTCCAACGTACTTTGACTTCTCTGACACGTCGTTTACCCACTTTACGAGTACTGCGTTCGAGAATGCTTTCGATGTCGTACACGTCTTCTTTTTTGGTGACACGTTGTAACTCGGGCAAATAAAACGTTCCTTTGAGCACTTCTTCGTTCATGTCTTCCAATTTATAGACGGCAGGATGACGGCCATGCACTCGTCCAGTGACACGAAACAATTCGGTCGTCCAGTTAGGTAAGTAACCTTTGTCGAAAGTGCGTTTGGTTTTGCCAATGCGTACCCAATCTCCTACGGTCAACACTCCACTTTTCTTGGGGGCATCCCTCGTCGGGGACGTACCAAACAGGCGCTCAAACACCAGCACTTCGTTCTCGGGAGTCACCTCTTGTGCGGCACATCCAATGCTTCGATGGTAAGATTGGTTGTACGCTTGCACCAGGTGCGGTAAGATGTCAATGTACTTCAGAGTGTGGTGGTGCGTAAAATATTTCCACATGCGTTCTTTCAAAGTGCGTTGAAAACGTTCCACGATGCTAGTTTTGGTTTCAGGATTCTAGGTGGTAAAAAAATGAATGTCACGTTTCTTTAATTCTTTTTGGAAAGCTTGGTTCAGAAATTCGGTGCCTTTGTCCATTTGCCATCAAAGAGGGTGACGACCACTTTGTTTCAACACCCGTTGCAGGGCTCGCACTAACTCGTGGCTCGATTTGGAAGTCAAGGGCACGACCCAGGCAAATTTGGAAAAGACGTCGATGGCACAAAACAAATATTTGTAGCCGCTATTGTAGCTGGCCAAATGAGAGACATCGGCTAAACCGGCATGCCATTGATGATCGATGCCTTCCACTCGGGTGCGACTTTTGGAAAACTTGCGTCGAATGGGTTTGTGTAAAGTGTAGGTAGCTTGTTCTTGTAACCATCGTTGCACTTGAGGTAAACGGAGACTTTTCAGTCGCGTTTTTGGCAGCACGATACAATTTCTGAACTCTTGCGTAACCTGCAGGATGGGATGGATCGTAGTAAATGCAGGCTAAGACCTTGTCCATTTTTTTGTTTCTTAATAAGGCACCCGCTCTTCGAGGATGCTACTTTGGGCGGGACGAAAGGGTGGTTTGGAAACGGATTTACGTGTCCGATGGGCTACGAGAGTAGAAGTCGAAGGTAGTGGTGGAGTCGGTAATGGAATGGCTTTGGTCTTCTTTTCTTTTTTCACTTCTGGTTTCCCTTCTTTTTTTCTCACTTCTGTCGAAGGAGGAGTGGGCATCATCTTTTTTAACCCAAGCTTTCATTTGTTCTCGTTGGGGTGTGGGGGAAGTGGTCAATAGGGATGCTGCAATCTTACTAGAAATGGGACCTGCTGACGGTGTTTGAAACACTTCTCGTATCTCTTCTTCCTCAGGTCTTCGTTGGGTAGCGTCTCTGGTGACCCCTGGGACTGATAGTAGTGGTGGTGTGGGATGGACTTTTCATCAAGGTCTTAAAATCTTTCAGAGTGGGAAGAGCTGTTTCGTCTAAAGCTTTCTGGTGAAAGAGTTGCAGTCGTTGCAAGAGTTGACCGTACTTGTGCGATTTTTCTGTTTCGGACAAATCTTGGCGATCCATCAAGGACTGCAATTCGTGTTGTAACTGGGACATCTCAGTCAAATTGGGATTGGGAGGTAAATGTGAGGTGCGTTGTTCTTGCCAACGATGGTATTCCATCCATCGTTTGTAAGGCATTAAAGCTAGTTTTCGTCCTTCCATGGGATGTCAAGGGTCAATTCTTAGATCTTGGGACTTCAGAGGTCCTTTTTATCTTGCTCACACGAGTCCTCCCAACATGGTTCCCAAGACTCCTTTCAGTAATGGGTCTAACAAGAGTGGTAACATTCCTCCACGTTGGACCAACATCTTCTTCTTTTGGCGAAGGGGGATTTTCTTTTGAACCATTTGGCGAAGAACGTGACGATGTTTGCCTAAGCATTGTTTCTGGTGTTTGGACAATGGGATCGTGCCTTTCAACACGTTCAAACAACATTCGCACACGGTATCTATGGCCTCTTTGGAGGCTGTTTGAATGAACTTTTTTCGTAGTGGTGGAGAAGCTTTGGACGAGACAGATAACATGTCCCCATGTTTGACTAAACGAGGAGGCAGTCCTTTCCTTTTCTTTCCTTGGGGTTTGGAAGAGGGATGCTTTCTGGAGGGTGACATCTTTGAGTCTTCAGGACTCAACACTGATACCCCTACTTTTATCGCAGCCTTTTTATACTGGAACGCGTCGCCACTGATTGTCTTTACGTCGTATCAACTTGAGGACAGGCATGACACGTCGTGCAGGGGTACGCAACGGACTAAATCGAGCCAGTTCTTGCTTGGACAAATCCAGTAAACTCTGTAACATGCCCGATCTTTCTTGAACTTTGATTTTGGGAGCAGGTACTTTGTGATCAGCGGCCACTGCCACTAAATTGGATGGTCCTGCCACTGGGGAAGTTCTTGGTGACATCAGCGGAGAAGTTCTTTGTGTGATCAACGTCTCCAAGTACTTTTCAGTTCTTGGTATCATCAACGGAGAAGTGGATTAACCCGAGGCTGCCGGAGATGCGGTCACCGCCGTTGCAGGTCGTCGTTTGCAAGTGTAAGGTTGCGTCCTGGCCGAAGTGCCTCTCTTGCGACTAGTCAGTCAGTCAGTCAGTCATACATACATACATACATGCATACATACATACGCATACGCGCAAACAAGTATATATATATATATATATATGCATAAATACATGCGTCATATGAAGAAAAAAAAACTACATATAGAATTACACTGTTATAAGTTTTTCATTTCATTTTCGTTACTATCTCGAACTTAATGTTAAGCACATAACACTATAGACGTATTAACTTTTCGAAATATTATCATCATCAAGCAACTGTTAAAAGATTAGTGCCTTGCTCCGCCAAATGACATACATACATATATACATACATTCATGCATAAATGCATACATACATACATATATACATACAAACATACATACATACATGCATGCATGCATGCATACATACATACGAACCTACATACTACATAAGTAAGTACGGACATACATAAATACGTACACACATGTATGTATGTATGTATGTATGTATGACTTTCTTTATTTCCTCTTCAGAAGAGATTTCATTCAGTTAATTTTTTGTTAATACAGAAAAGATAGGAACATAGCTTGACATTAATGGACTTACAGTACACTGTATATATACATATATATACATACATACATGTGACTACATACATATGTATACATACACACATATATACATATATACACACAATGATATACACACACATATGCATACACATATACGCATATACACACATCTACACACATATACACATATGCATACATATACATATATATACATATACTTACATATATACACACACACACACACACACACACACATATATATATATATATATATATATATATATATATATATATATATATATATATATGTATATAATATCAAGGCTAAGTTAAAATGCAAAGTCCAACTTTTTCAATGATTTGTTTCCCTTGCATTGTGAATTAGTTTGACTTAGTCTTCTTTCACTGTGTCAGAAAATGGTATTACTTACCTATATGTATGTACGTATGTTTGTGTGTATGTATGTATGTATGGTTCCGTCATGTTGGCCTCTCGCTGCAATGGTCATAACTTTGCTATTGGTGAACCTATCTTCTGCACATTCTCCGATACAGCAGCCACCGATAACCGCATCCAAATACATGCAAGCATTCTAAAGCTATATGTATTCGAGCAAAGGTGTCGTAATGGTGCCAAAACGGAAACAATTACATTTGTCTGGCTATTTTCAACAGCTCTCACTAGAATCTGTCTAACTTAGACATCTATCATGCAATCTTCACATCCGGACCAACCCTGTACAGGTTTATCTCCGGCGCATACGTCAAAATATACAGCAACCTAATAACTTCACTCGGTATTAAGATAAGATTCCAGCAGACCCAGGGTAACACTATGGGAAATGACAAATATACATTTTTCTATAATACCACCAGAACCATTTTTATCATCTAGTTGCCTGTTTCTCGTTTTTCATGAGACCTATCCCACACAGTAAACTGCACGACGATAGTTTTGTCCGTTCTTACGTTATGGCCAGAAAATGTCGCTAATGATAAATGTATAGGGAAATCACATAAATATTTGTCCATCCCCAATCGCTACGACTGTATTTTGCTGCAGGGTGCCAAGAAATCGGGCTAGACGAAACACTTATTTCTGTGAAAAACCCCGTTCCAATAGCATTGCCCATTCCTCTGCAATCCAAAGAAAAGTGATGTTTCACCCCCACCCCTTAACATTACCAAGAGCACAAATCAACACCGTTCTCCGCAACCTGTCTACCGATGTTCCTTAGCCATGTACCAAAACATTGGGGTCGACGAGATACGTATTTGTTTTGGAAACATGATTCCAATCTCTTTATCCGTTCCTTTGCAACCTCCATTCAAGCGATTCTTTCATACGCTTCTGGTCACGCCTTCAAAATATTGATTTTCTTCAGGTTATGGGGTTTTCACTGCCAGACACTTCTCTTCAAGGCCGATCTACAGACATATTGCATGTCACTATAAACTTAAGTGTCGACGAGAAAACTTGCTTTAATCCTTTGTCGCGCACTTCTGACATGGACATTAAAAAATTACTTTTCTTCGTAGCACAGACAAACGGACAAGACGAATTCGATGTAGTTGACACCGCCAGACGTGTCTTGTCAAGATCGATACGTGGGTATTTAGTATAGCGAAATGGATACAATAGCTTTGAAGAAAATTCGATTTAAGCAAACTTCACACTTATATGACCCAGCGCGGCTAGAAATGATTTTATGGACCTCACAGACGAATGGACATATCGAATAGAACAGAAATGGCACTGGCAGATGCGCCACATCGAGCCCAATCTATTGACATATGACATTAGACATTACCTCCAGCATTCGTGGAAAAATAAATATTATTCGAAGTGTTCGTTTTAACGTTGGAGGTATTTTAATCTTTTAAAAAAAACGGTTTTCTTAATATTACGGGCTATCGGACAGGACGAATGAAGTTATATTTTTCCTCAGACGCTCCTCATCAAGCCCGATTTACCGGTATGTTGCACATGCTGATCGCTCCAGCAGTTTGGACAGGAAAAAAAACATCGCTTCTTGTTGGCGCTCCCATCCCATTTGGCTGCCAAAGGATTCTTACGAACGAACAAACAGGGCACATTCTCTATCATTTTCACTGCCAGAGTTGTCTCATCGAGGTCACTGTGTCTATGTGTTTAACTTTAAAATGTCGCTTGCATTTAGTTTAAAAAAAAAAGAACGTGACTCTTACTGCTCATAACCTATAACTAGTCTTATTCCGACGATCTTATTTATGTGAATTATTTACGATATTGTAATAATTTTTCCCAGCAATGTACAAGTGAAAACGCACTACTCAATGGTATCTTACACAATAAGATTGGATGATCAATTACTACGGAATGTTAATGTAAAATATCGAAATATAATGTCATTACATTATGATATAGGATGTTTGTTCATATATACTATTAGTAACCCTTTGTATACTACCCCCATGTCTCCCTAAATAAATAGAGTCGATGTTCAGCTACAATTTAACCTATATAATATAACATTAGAAGCAACAGTATTATACCAAATCACGGGTATACTAAGTGTATTAAACTGGCTATGAGTTTTTTATGGATGATTATGGCCTGTGCGCTGACCGATTTCTTTTATTCAAACGTTGTATGTGTGGGTCAAAAATTCATATTAAACACATATAACCACCGTTTCTCACAAGTTTGATATTTCAGCAGTCTAGATTGACCTATTTACAATATAAATCTGTAAAAATACATGCCGTGACTCTTCCCTTCCATAATTGTGAATGCAATTATCATTAGTAAAACAAATAACGTATTATTGAATAAATTGTTATTGAGCTATGACTAAATCTAAACAATCTAAATATCGACTTGACACAAAAGGTACCACCCATGGGGGTCACATACGTTGTCCCCGATATTACTGACAGTATTGTGCCATCTGTGACTGCCATGGTCAAGCTATCTCATGTGTGTCATTAATGTATTATTATTATTATTATTATTATCATCATTCGTTTAGAGGCTGGTGAAAAATATGGACATCATAAATTTAAATTGATGGTCTTTAGATTTAGTTAGTTGTGTTTGCAATTAAATTTGTATCATTTCGACCACATTAGTCAACCAACGCTAAGCAGTTTAAATCGATATATGCCAATATAAATCTGTGCATTACTTGTATTATTTACTTACGTTATTGTAATAGTATTTTCCAGTATGAGTGACATTGCCCTACTCAGTGGTATAGTGTGTGCATGCAAACATTTCTTTCCTGTACGAAAATCGCTGTACTTCATATTGTTAGTATATGCCTATACCCATGCTGTTTTGAAAACACGTATATTCATGCAACAATTATATATCTGAAGCCTAGGATTCATGTTATACAACAGTATATAACATGTTTAGTATTTTCTAGCATTATATAAGTGAAATTGCCATAATCAATGGTATTGTCTGTGCATGGGAAATTTTATCTCCCATACGAAAGTCGCTGTACTTCATATTGTTACTATACGCCTATACCCATGCTGTTTTGCGATGAAAACACGTATATTCATGCAACAATTATACATCTGAAGCCTAGGATTCATGTTATACAATAGTATATAACATCTTTAGTATTTTACTGTATTATATGAGTGAAATTGCCATAATGAATGGTATAGTCTGTGCATGGGAAATTTTATCTCCCATACGAAAGTCGCTGTACTTCATATTGTTACTATACGCTTATACCCAGGCTGTTTTGCGATGGTGACACGTATGTCCATGCAACAACTATATATTTGAAGCCCTGGAGTCATGCTATACAAAAGTATAGAATTTGTCCAGGTATGTTATTAAATGCATCTCCAACTTTCTGTCCGTGCGACTCATGCATACCGATTAAAAAATTTTGCGAAGTTACCGATTTTCACATCCAAGCTGCGTGCGTCTACCCATGCCTTTTTGTGATGGCACAGCATATTTCAATGTCACAACTATATATGTGAAGCTTAGAAATCAACCTATACAACAGTATATACTATATACATTTTAGCTGTGAAGCTTATAATTCAAGCTATACAACATCAAATACTATATGTAATTATCTTATTAAATACATTTTTAGTTGTCTGCTGTGCGATGATAACAGGTATATTCATGCAACGACTATAGATATGAAGCTTAGAATTCAACCTATACAACAGGAAATACTATATGTAATTATCTTATTAAATAAGTCCTTACGACTAGTGCATTCCTATACGAACGTTAACGATGTATGTGTATATGTATGTGCAGTCCTATACGAAAGTATACCATGTCTGTATGTATGTATGTATGTATGGATATATGTTTATTCTACGCAGGGGTATTACTAATATTTATGAACATACATTATAAAAAATAAATAACTTATAAATATACAAAAATCATATATCATATTAAAGAGAGCGGATCATTATATAGCGCTTTTCATTTAAAAAATCTAAGGCGATAAATCAGGGGACATTTTTAAGTAATACACGGATTAATACATACATACATACATACATACATACAAAAGGTAACACACTGTTCACATCCATGGGGGTCACAAACTTTGGTCCCGCTTTTACTCTGACAGAATTGTGCCATCATGGTCACGCAATCTCGTGTTTGTCATTAATTTATTATTATTATTATTATTATTATTCGTTTAAAAACTGGTGAAACATATGGAAGTAATACATTTAATTTGGTGGTCTTTAGATTTAATTATTATTTGGGTTTGCTTTTAGTTTAGTCGACCACTTTCTTTTAGTCTAACGTTTTATGTATTTGTAAATAAGTCACACTAATCACATAAACCACCGATTTTACCAAATTTGATATCAATGTTTTCATAAGATCCCATGATTTGTCGCCTTACATTTTTATAATGAAAGTCGCTATATAATGATCCTCTCTCTCTGATACGATATACGATTTTTGTATATTTATAAGATATTTACATTTGTGTTTCACCCCCGACGAGTTATGTAACTAATTGTGAATTATTTGTACACAACATAGCCTATTTATTTTAATAAATTATGCACTCATTATAGTAAAATCACCCCTGTACTAATCGTATAGTACTGCTTTACAGCTTTGTTACGTCGGATTTTGTCCTGCCATGAGGCCAAAGTCCGAAATGCAAACAGCATGGCTCAAAATGCCCTGTGCGTAATTCAACATATTCATTTAAATACAGCGGTTATGTTAATGTTATTAGCTTGCTGGTTATTAGTGAAAATTCCCTATCAAACCGTGTATATACTATATACAGCTTAGCTGTGAAGCTTATAATTCAAGCTATACAACATCAAAAATATTATATGTAATTATCTTATTAAATAAATCTTTAGTTGTCTGTCCGTGCGACTAGTGCATTCCTATACAAAAGTAAACCATGTATAAATGTATGGATGTTTAAGCAGTATAAATCGATATAGGCCAATATAAATTTGTACATTACGTGTATTAATTGCTTAAGTGACTGTAATAGTATTTTCCAGTATTATTTAAGCGAAATTGCCCTACTCAATGGTATAGTCTGTGCATGCGAAAATTTCTTTCCTGTACGAAAGTCGCTGTACTTCATGTTGATACTATATGCCTCTACCCATGCTGTTTTGCGATGAAAAACGTATATCCATGCAACAACTACATATTTGAAGCATAGAATGCATGCTATACAACCGTATATAACATTGTTAGGTATGTTATTAAATGCATCTCCATCTGTCTGTCCGTGTGACTCATGCATTTTAATAACAAACTACGAAGTTACAGATTTCACATTCAAGCTGTGTGCGTCTACCCATACCTTTTTGGGATGGTACAACATATTTCCATGTCAAAACTATAGATGTGAAACTTAGAAATCAAGCTATACAACATTATATACTATATGTAGTTATCTTATTAAATCACTATATGTTTGTCTGTCCTATATGAATGCTAGCTATCTTCATATTATTGATATATTCTCCTACACATGCTGTTTCGCGATGATAACACGTATATCCATGCAACGACTATAGATGTGAAGCTTAGAATTCAAGCTATACAACAGGAAATACTATACGTAATTCTCTTATTAAATAAATGTTTAGTTGTCTGTCCGTGCGACTAGTGCATTTATATACGAACGTTAACGATGTATGTATGCATGTATGTGCAGTCCTGTACGAAAGTTAACCATGTTTGTATGCATGTATGTATGTATGGATATATGTTTGTATGTTTGTAATATGTTTGTTTGCATGCATGTATGAGTGAATGTATGTATGTATGTATGTATGTATGTATGTATGTATGTATGTATCTATGTATGTATGTATCTATGTATCTATTTATGTATATATATTGGTCCAGCTATCTTTAGTGTTTTATATTAAAATATTATTATTATTATTATTTAATTCTATACGTTTAAGAACTGGTGAATAAAATTGGATTTAAATTGGTGATGTTTAGATTTATTTATTAATTGTGTTTGTTATTTTAAATTTTTTTTTTATTATTTCGACGACGTTAGCCAGCCAACGCTTATGTAATTACATAAGCATTGGCTGTTTCCGAAACTGACGATGAGGGCGTCCCGTCGATTCTAGTTTCATGTGGCCCTGAAAAGGACCGTTTGTTTAGCGGGGGTAAACTTAATTTAGGCACTTAAATGTGTCTGAACATGGCGACGGATATTGCAGTATAACCAGGAATTTCCCTTGTAATTTAAATGTTTTTTATCTGCTTTCCAGAATTTTGGCCGAAACTGTCTGTTATTACAAAACACGATTCGTTCGTTATCTTTCCATCTTGTTCCCAATACTTTGTTCAATTGATTTTTTCTGTCGACAATACTCGGAAACGGTTATACCCCTCGTTCTTTTTCGGGGTAGAATCGATCCCACAAGCACTTTCTTGATACTTATCTGTAGCAAGAAGTTGCAAATTCTATCAAAGTTGTTGGCAACAGAGATGTAAGAGGATGGAGAACATAAGTCGTTGCCTCCAATATGAACATAAACGTAATCGAACTTTTGTGAAAGTGGTCTATCCAAATATCTCCAAATTGTTTCCGTCGTACCACCACTGAAACCTTTAAATTCGGTGTCTACACCAGCTATATTTTCTGGGTACCTTGTGTAGTTCTCGTTGCAAAATCTACACAAATGCACAATGATGCTATGTCCCAATATTAATAGCTTTGCCATTTTAATAAATTATCAAAATGGTATGTTTCTAATCGCATTGAGGGTAGCGTAGTGCATATCATAGTAACCTAGCGTCAGTGGGTGGGCTACTCCTTTTATACAATTATCACGGAGCGGGGATTTGATCATACATTAACTCTGAGGCCTAATAATAAAACACACTAGCTATCTTGTCACTGGTTATTCCCCGTATGGGCGAACACGTGTATAATTTAAAGGTTGATGATGATGTTTATGATGATGCCAACGGTTAGTTGCCGAAGGTGGCAAAGTTATGTAATATAATTTCCAACGGCTGATAATCTCCCATCGCAATATTTATATATTATTTTACAGATGATTCAATTAGTAAATATATGATCTATATTCATTTTTGTCTATAGATTTATTTCATGTATGTATTGTAAAATTTATATGCAATCATTATTTCTAGTTATAAAAAACGCGACTCTTACTGCTGATATCTAATAACTAGTCTTATTCCGACGATCTTTATTTATATTAATTGTTTACGATATTGTAATAATTTTCCCCAGCAATATGCAAGTGAAAACGCCATACTCAATGGTATATTACACAATAAGATTGAATGATTAATTACTATGTAATGTTGATGCAAATTATCGACATTTAATGGCATTTCATTTTGATATATAATGTATGTTCTTAAATTATATTAATACCCCTGCATGTAATTGTTCGCTGTCTTCAATAGACGATGTTTCAGCTACATCTTAACTTATATAATATATTATTATAATTATTATGCACTCATTATATTAATATCAACCATGTGCTAATCGTATAGTGCTGCTATACAGCTGTGTTACTTCGGATTTTGTCCTGCCATGAGGCCCTTGTCCGACATACGGAAGCCAGACAGCATGGCTCATAATGCCCTGTGCGCTATTCAACATTTTCATTTAAATATAGCATTTATGTTAATGATAGTAGCCTTGTTGATTATTAAAGAAAAAATCCCTAACAATCCGTATGTTACTTAATAAGATCTCACGATTCACTGCATTAAATTGTTTCTGAAAAGTCGCTGTATAATAATTTCCTATCGTTGATATGAAATAGGGTTTTTGTATATTTTTAAGTTATTTATCTTTGTGTTTTACTCCTTGCCGAGTTCTATAACAAATTGGGACATACTTATACACAACATGGCCTATTTATTTTAATAAAGTATGCACTCATTATACTAAAATCACCCCTGTACTAATCGTATAGTACTTCTATACAGCTTTGTCACGTCGTATTTTGTCCTGCCATGAGGCCAAAATCCGAAATGCAAAAGACAGACAGCATGGCTCAAAATGCCCTGTGCGCTATTCAACATATTCATTTAAACACAGCGGTTATGTTAATGTTATTAGCTTGCTGGTTATTAGAGAAAAATCCCGATCAATCCGTGTTTTACATAAAAAGATCCCATGATTTATCGCCTTATATTTTTTAAATGAAAAGCGCTATATAATGATCCGCTCCCTTTGATATGATATATGATTTTTGTATATTTATAAGTTATTTATTTTTTATAATGTATGTTCATAAATATTAGTAATACCCCTGCGTATAATTAATTGTTCGCTGTCTTCAATAGCCAGAGGACATTTTAGCTACATTTTAACGTACATAAAATATTATTAGAACCAATAGTACTGTAACAAATCACGGGTATACTAAGTGCATAATACTGACAGTGAATTTTGCATCTAGGAGTATGGCATGTGCGGTGACCGATTTCTTTTATTCAAACGTTGTATGTGTGGGTCAAAAATTCATACAAATCACATATAACCACCGATTCTCACAAATTTGATATCAATGTATATATTTCTCAGCAGTCTAGATTGACCTATTTGCAATAAAAATCTGTAAAAATGCATGCCGTGTCTTTTCCTTTGCCTAATTGCAAATGTAATTATCATTAGTAAAACAAATAACGTATTATTGAATAAATTGTTCTTGAGCTATGACTAAATCGAAACAAACATCGACTTGAGACGAAAGGTACCACCCTGTTCCCATCCATGGGGCCACAAACTTGGGCCCGGCCATTCTCTGACAGTATTGTGCCATCTGTGGCTGCCATGGTCACGCTATCTCGTGTTTGTCATAAATTGATTATTATTATTATTATTATTATTATTCGCTTAGAAACTTGTGAAATATATGGACGTAATATAAATAAATTGGTAGTCTTTAGATTTAGTTATTCTTTGGGTTTGCTTTTAAATTTGTTTCATTTCGACTACGTTAGCCAACCAACGCTAAGCAGTCTAAATCGATATCTGCTATTTTAAATCTGTACATTACTTGCATTATTTACTTAAGTTATTGTAATAGTATTTTCCAGAATTATATGCGTGAAATTGCCTCACTGAATGGTATAGTCTGTGCATGCGATAGTTTCTTTCATATACGAAAGTCGCTGTACTTCATATTATAACTATAAGCCTCTACCCACGCTGTTTTGCGATGGTAAAACGTATATCCATGCAATAACTATCTATTTGAAGCCCAGGATTCATGCTATAGAACAGTATATAATATGTCTAGGTATGTTATTAAATGCATCTCCATCTTTCTGTTCGTGAGACTCATGAATTCAAATAAAAAGGAGTTGCGAAGTTACAGAGTTTCACATCCAAGCTGCGTGTGTCTACCCATGACGTTTTGTGATGGTACAGCTTATTTCCATGTCACAACTATAGACGTGAAGCTTAGAAATCAGGCTATAGAACATTTATATTACATTTTGTTATCTTATTAAATAAATCTCAGTTTGTCTGTCCTATATGAAAGTTAACTATCTTTATATTATTGCTATATTCTCCTACACATGCTGTTTTGCGATGGTAACACGTATATACATGCAACTACTATAGATGTGAAGCTTAGAATTCACGCTATACAACATGAAATACTATATGTAATTATCTTATTAAATAAAATTTAGTTGTCAGTCCTTGCGACTATTGCATTCCTATACGAACGTTAACCATGTTTATATGTATGGATGTATGTATGTATGGATATATGTTTGTATGTTTGTAATATGTTTGTTCGCATGCATGTATGTATGTATGTATGTATGTATTTTTGTATTAATCCCTGTATTACTTAAAAAGATCCCCTGATTTATCGCCTAACATTTTTTAAATGAAAAGCGCTATATAATGATCCGCTCTCTTGATATGATATATGGTTTTTGTATATTTATAAGTTATTTATTTTTTATAATGTATGTCATACATAGTAGCACTACCTCTGCGTATAATTAATTGTTCGCTGTCTTCAATAGTCAGATGACGTTTTAGCTACATTTTAACGTATATAAAATATTTTTAGAACCAACAGTTTTGTAACAAATCACGGGTATACTAAGTGTATTATATTCACCGTGAATTTTGCACGTGGGATTATAGCCTGTACGCTGACCGATTTCTTTTATTCAAAAGTTGTATGTGTGGGTCAAAAATTCATACAAATCACATATAACCACCGATTCTCACAAATTTGATATCTATGTATATATTTCTCAGCAGTCTGGATTGACATATTTACAATATAAATCTGTAAAAATGCATGCCGTGTCTCTTCCCTTGCCTAACTGCAAATGTAATTATCATTAGTAAAACAGATAACTTATTATTGAATAAATTTATATCGAGCTATGACTAAATCAAACTATCTAATCATCGACTTGAGACAAAATGTACCACCCTGTTCCCATCCATGGGGGATCACAAACTTTGGCCCCACTATTACAATGACAGGATTGTGCCATCTGTGGCTGCCTTGGTCACGATATCTCGTGTTTGTCATTAATTTATTATTATTATTATTATTATTATTATTCGTTTAAAAGCTGGTGAAACATATGGACATAATAAATTTAAATTGGTGGTCTTTATATTTAGTTATTAATTGTGTTTGCTATTACATTTGTTTCATTTCGATTACGTTAGCCAACTAACGCTAAGCAGTCTAAATCGATAGCAGCAGCGGGGGGTGGGGGTGGGGTGGGGGAGCGAGTCCTACAACTTTTAGAAGGTTCCAAATGCCGAAATAAGCCCTTTATGGTGGGCGAATCCTACAGGTTCCAAAATACCGTCAATGCCGAAATAAAACCGCGAGTAAACGCAATTGTCGCCGTCGTTGCTGCCCTTTGTTGTCGTTGCCCCCCCCCCCCCCCCCCCCCGCTGCTTCCTGCGTCCCTTTTCGAAAACTAAGGTCTTTATAGAGGTACGAAAAAAATATTTGCGTGTCTGTTGTCATAAATTAAAAATTTAATTTAACAATAATGGGCCAACATTGGAGAAGCACATTCCGCTAGATTAGCTCGAGAGCGACTAGAAGCAATAAAAAGTTTTCTTCCCGTGAGAGATTCTGTCAAACAAAAACTTCAAGCGCGGCAAGAATCACAAGTTGAATTTGCAACAGGCGCAGAACAATTATTTAAACCTGTTACGACAGCTACTGAGTTATCTACGGAGATCACAAGAAGAGCTCTACTAGGAGACGACAAGGGGGTTGGTATTCTTCCAACGCTAAAAGAAGCTGTTGTACAAGCTGAAAAGATTGCAAAAAGAACCAAACTAACAAAAGGTATTTTACGAGATCTTCCGATGGAAATCGCTACAGCTCAGTATTCACCTTCCGCCGAAGAAGGCATTGAAGTCACCGAAGCTGCTGCGCCCCGATCAGCAAAAAAAGGTGTTGAACTGACTGCAAAATTTGATCCGGCTTTTATTAAAGTCCTTAAGCAAACACCAGAAGCAAAATTACCTGAAGTGATATTAGCAAGTGTATATAACAAAGACAAATTTTTAGATCCGCAACATACCTCCGTGACTGATGAAAATTTTGTGAAATGGGTATATCGTGTATACTACGACAAAAAAGTCAAAACTAACGATCTAAAATATGCAAGACTTGTAAAGGAAATAAAAGCGCTCGATAGAGCTAGATATCTACATGATCCTCCACCTGCCTACTCGCCACCGCAGCAGAAGCTTCCTCCGCCGCAGCAACAGATAAAAAAAAACCTCCTTCACCACAGGAGCCTTCCTATCAACTTCCTCCGGTCACAGCAACAGATATAAAGAAAACAACTACAGTCTAAATCTATTCTTGATCAGATGATGGACTCACCTGCGTCATTTTATACCGATAAAACTCTTGATTTTATTAAAAATCGAAATAATTTAAAGTATCTTGTTACACATGGTTATAATGACAAGGAAACTTTCGGAAAAAATCCTAAACTCATGGAAAACCTTAATCCTGGGAGGTGGATGTCTACATTGTATTTTGCTTCCAAGGGATCTCCGGTTGACCCACAGGATCCTGAATACAAAGAATTCAAAAAAGAGGTTCTACAAAAATCTAAGGAAATGAAGGCCAAACAAGAATCTGAAAAAACTGGCAGTGGTTTGGGAATTACTTGTCC
Source organism: Sinohyriopsis cumingii (assembly GCA_028554795.2). Lineage (NCBI taxonomy): Eukaryota > Metazoa > Mollusca > Bivalvia > Unionida > Unionidae > Sinohyriopsis > Sinohyriopsis cumingii. The sequence continues at coordinate 187,734,295 of CM068824.1, read as the reverse complement.
TGATAATATCATCAATGGTGTATCACGGCTAGAAGTTCTCATCGGAGGAAAGCGAGCTGGAAATACCTCGCCGGAAATAATTAATGAAGCGGTTGATATCTGTCAGCGACTATTTCAAGGTGGTATCATGGATATTAGCATCTACCGAGAACTTATTGATGAACTTGTTGACAGAGATTAGATAAATAACTAATTAAATAAAATGATCGTACACAATTCTCATCGTAGACCGGTCATGGTCAGACTTGTAAACTCACGAGTACCCGTATATAGGATAACCTATGGAAATGGATTGAGTGATGTTGTTCGGGATTTATTCGCGGGGATGGCTCCTAAAGCAATACCGATCGTAAAACAATTATCGATGAAAGCCATTGATGTTATTAAAGATAAAGCTACTGGCGCTGTTGGTAGCGCTGCCGGTAAAGCATTCTTGGCAATCAAGGACAGACTAGCACGATTGATACGCAAACCTCAAAGAGGTTCGCCGGTAAAATTACCAGCCACCGCAGACATGCCTGCAAATGTCAGTAAAGTAATAAATGAAGCAGCAAATCAAAAACTAGCAGCGCTGATAAAACAAGGGGCTGAACAAATAAACACAAGTCTGGTGGCGGGAAGTGGTCTTCGTTTTAGACGATAACTTTTATAATAAAATGTTTAAACGGGAATCCGACCCAGCATTCGACATAGACGAACCGGTTCTTAAAAAAGAATCAGTGCGCGATTTTCAGTATTATTCTTATGATACGCGAGAACCAAATTGACGTGGACGAATTGAATTACAGGTTCAAGATACAAGTAGATATTTCTTGCCCGCTGAAGCATTTATTGAAGTAAAATGTGAAATTAAAAAATTAGATAACACAGACTACGCCGCGGGGGATACAATCGGTTTTGTCAATAACGGAATTATGGCCTTGTTTTGTAGCGCCATATATATGATTGATGGATAAAATATCGAATCGATTCAGAATGATGTCGATGTTGCCACAACGATAATTGGTCTAGCAAGATATTCTGACGACTTTACAAGATCAGCTGGTCCATCAGTGATGTTTGCCAAGGATAATTCTGATCATCCTAACAGTAATCAGTTTATTATTAGACGATCAAACAAACCGTGCTGCTCCTAATCCTGTTGATATTGACGTGGAAGACATGTTTATTAGCGCTAATACGCAATTTAATTTAGGTTTTGCAACGCGTAAACTAATGTTTGGGGGGGATAGTAGAAAATTTTCTTGTGCGATTCCACTGTTGCATATCTTTGGATTTTGCAGAGAGGTCAGAAAGGTAATTCTCGGAGCAAAACATACGGTTGTGCTTGTTAGAAAAGATAATGATAATGATGCTTTATGGCGATCTGCTGGTGACGCTGGTAAAGTATTAATAACAAAACTATCACTGTGGATGCCGGTAATGACTCCGGCAATTACTGAAGAACAGCGACTGCTTTCTTTTATGGATCAAGGTGGCAAATTGTTGTTATCGTGATTTACAACAACCACAGATAGTATTCAGAGTAATAATAATGGTTTATTTACATGGCATATAGCATCACAGCAGGGACTTTCCGCGCCGCGACATATTTTTATTGCTCTTCAGGATGCTGCACGAGTAAACTCACAAACACATAGTCATATGATATTTGACAAACTCGATGTCTCAGAAATTTCTTTAAGAATAAATGGGCATCAAGAACCATCTGAAAACATACTGTTAGATTTTGGTAATAAACATATTGCACGTGCATATCAACGCTTGACGAAATATCTAGGGCGTGATCTAAATATTGATACTGGTTTGCAAATATCACAATTGGATTTTATATCTCATTATCCAATCTATTACTTCTCGTTAAGCATCTTGATTTAACCAGACAATCTGTCGTTGATATTCACTTCCGGGCTAATGTGACAAGAGGAGCTATAGCTAATTACAGAGCAATCGCTGTTATACTTTCTGATAAGGCAATGTTAATGGAAGGTGCTGGCGGCTGAATGAGAACCGTTGATGCACCAGTGGAAAACATGTAGTTATCCGAAAACATGTAGACAATTAGATCAATCTCGTATTAAATAAAATGTCATACAGCTACGTTAATGTCACTCTGACTTCTGGTCAGGCGAAAAAATTACAATCGAAAAACGCGAGCACATGTGGGGCAACGATAACACTAAAAAATGATCAAATCGCTAATGGTGGTCCAAACAAGTTATCGCTGACTAAAACCCAACTAAAACATTTCAATAAAGCGAAGCAAGCGAAAACTGGAACTCAACTTGATTTCGCTCCAAAAGCCATCAAAGATATGGTTAAAACCGGTGGTATATTTCCTCTTCTTGCCGCAATGCCAGCACTGATATCTGCTGCTGCCCCAGCTGTCGCTAAGGCCGCCGCGTTAGGAGCTGTTAGAACCGCTGCTGGAATGGCATTAAAGAAAGCCACAGAGAAAGGATACCCAAAAAAAAGGACGCGGGTTAAGACTTCCAGGAACTCCGCCCTCATGGTACCCAAAACGGTTCTAAAAAGGTTTTACACCAATGTCAAATTTTGATTTGCTTGATGCTGTTAAACAATTAAATATAAAAAATTTCAGAGGCGTTTTTTATGCGAGATCAGTTACTACAACAACCCAATAAGCCAGAAACCGGAATTATTAATCTGGATAACAGCGATGGTCCAGGAACTCACTGGGTTGCTTACGTAAACGCGTTTTCAAGACTTCGTAGAAACTTTCAAAAAACTAATGAAACCGCGAGCGAATTCTTTGGTGATCCACTCACCGTAGGCATAAAACTTTCTGATATCAAAACTAACATTGACACGACCAAACAAACACAGCAGGATATCGTAAGTGGGATTCCTGATATCGTTAACAAAACCAGTTTGATTAAAATACCACCTGGAGTTACCCCCGGGCATATTACCAACATAGTATACACAGTATCATCTGGATTTGCAACATGGTCTAAACAAAACAACATCATCAAATATACAGCAACAGTCACTGGAGTGTACAGGCTGTCTGTTCAGTGCTGCAAAATTTGAAATTTTCACAACATACCCCTGACAAGTATTCCGGGGTTGTGACTATCATATTAAACAAGGAAACCGAAGAAACATTTATACTGAAATCCGCCGACAAGAAATTAACCGCAACATCTTACTGGTGGTGTTTGGAATTTGTAGCTGAAACACCTCAATTGTTTACTGCGTAATATAATAAATGGCATTAATGATGTCAACGATGGCAGCATCAACGACAACTCTAATGACAGAGTCATTAAATGCGCAACAATATAGATATGATCAAGTACGCGAATGGCAGTCAGAGTTAAAAAAAAATACCATCAACGAATGTACAATAAAAGTAAAAAAATACAAGCGCCGTGTAATCATCCTAGACACAATAGTGTATTCAGTATCCGCGATAGTTGCATCTACGGGAGTATTATTATCAGCGCTAACACCAGTGACAACTGCAATCTCAATCACAGTTACAGTTTCAACATCAACGACAATTGCAGGAGTTGCTAATATTAACGCGAAACAAATATCTTCAAGCGCGCTAACAAAATTGCACGAATATGAAAAGTTAAACAATGCGGCCACGAGCGCCTACTAGAAATTGTCGTCGTTGATATCATCAAGTCTCGACGATACAATAATATCAGATTCCGAATTTCGCTAATGGCAAAGATGTATGAAGACTACATCGGTCATTTGAAGCAACAAAAGATAAATAACAATGTCGGAATTACTTCAACAGATAGTCGAAAATACAGCCCAAAACTTTTTTCGATGACAGTAATCTCGACTAAACCAGAATTTAGTATTAATTTTCCAACTGCGATTTCAGTAAACGAGATAGCGTTAGCACAATTACGAGTATATCACAGTTGGCCCAATATCAGATCAAAATCGTTTGGTGGATTGCCAGCGAATAATTCGCTTGTGTTTGCAAATCAAAATAAACCCTATGGTACACCAGACTGGAACGTTATTGGGTTACCAACCGGGTCTTATCAAATCGAAGAAATCAATGAAAAATTGCAACGTCGAATAAAAAATATCACAGGAAAAGAATCTAAGATAACAATAACTGTTCGTGAGCCAACACTGTCTTCTGCCATCGAAATAAACTCTCCAGACTACGCCGTGGATATATATAATAGTTCGATCAGAACAGTGTTAGGATGGCCTGAAACTCCACCCGAGGCGCCACCGATATCATCAGAGCCTAAAAAGTCTGACTATGTCACTGATGCAAAATCGTATCATGGAATTTCCATATCGTACAAATCTTTTTTGGATGATGTGAAAAAATCAATATATCCAGCACTAACTGGTTATCTTACCTTTATTAATTATTAAGACACGCAAATATTCGCCTAGATGAAATTATTGAATATTTTAAAATTATTAATCAATAACACAAAACACAACTAGAGCGACTACGGCAGAGCTTCCAAGAACATCTTTTTGATATAACAATTTCACGCAGCGAAATCATCACGCGGATTGAGATATTAAATCAGCTTGTATACGACATGGAATACATTAATCGACGAGTAATTCAGGTAACAATTAATACTGGAGAGCCAGACCGCAAACAACAATTTTTAACTGCATATTCGCTAACAGAAGCCACTCTTCCAAATTTTAAATTTCCCGGGTATAACGTAAAGGAGCTAAAAAAAAAAAAAAACGTTACTGACCTCATCAATGAATTCTTTGATGACATACTCGCACAGGACAGAAAAACACTACCGGAGCCAACTGTCCTCAAATACAACAATAGCCCACAAGGAGAAGGCCGACATGTATCTCCGGGCATCGTAAATATAACCGAAGTGGTCGCGGTCAATCTTGTGTTTGATGTCATTGATGGCAGCTACGGCACAGACACGACAGTATCAAATCAAGTCCAGCAAGGATTTATTCTTTATTCATTCACCCCGAAGGAACCACCTGTATTTCTAATCGTGCAAGAGCCGATCAATCCAGTCTATCTACGATGTCATAATCCGTGGCTGACCAGAATAAATTTCAAACTAACAGACCAGTCTGGTCACCTTCTTGATTTGCGAAATGAAAAACTACATATTAATTTACTTGTGAAATCGTGAAACGATTTTCAATCCTAGAGACTTTCAGTCTTAGAAGGATTTTTGCGCACGAATATTTTATTTATATATATTTTATGCACGTTTTTCAGTAAAAGATATTGAAATCTGCAGGAAAATTGACTGATAATTAATCAAGCGAGTATTTTATAATGTACCACCGCGTAAAATGTTTCATACAGAACAAAGAACTTCTTGATGAAGCTGTCAAAACCGGAAAAGTTACCCCGGAAAAAATAATTGTTGACGAATACGGCACTGACGATTTTATACTGACTGATACGCAACCACAAAGACTAAGAAAAGATTATATTGTGATCGCGTATTGCAGCATACCTCAAATTTTAGAATATATACGCGTATTTTGATCTTAGATCTTTAAATCTATAGATTTATAAATATATACCACCACATAAATGTTTTCGTGTATGACAAACAAGCGCTTGAGCAAGCAGTTAGGGCTGTATTTACCCAAGATGAAATTAACGTTAAATTCATTATTGACGAATACGGAGACGAATATTTCTTGCTAACACAGCAACAGTTAGATAGTCTCAAACGCGAGCATATTATTTCAATTGTATGCGACCGAGATCAAATTCTCAATTATGCACACTCTTGCATTAAATTCGACCGACTAAGGGAAATATTATCTAACTCGGACTGATACAAGTCGCTTTGACTTTGTCACCTTGATAAAATCAAGGAAGTAAAAAAAAATATATCACTTCTTTTATTGCTTTCAATTTCATTTCCAAGTATTTGATTTCATTCTAGGTATTTATTTCCTTGATTTTATCAAGGTGATTTCATCTTGAAGATTTTATCTCAGTCTTACAGAGCCTTTCTAATGGCTTCTCGGCATCCTCGTGACAGAGTCAATGGCCGCATTCTTTCTGACCCATGTGACGTAGAGCTTTCTGCATCCAAGGTTACTGTTTATTTTTGGGGGCTCCAAAGCGAAAGTGAAACTGTCTGTGTACATACCCCGCAAGATCAAAATCCCAGGGGTAAAAAACACACACCCACGATTCGACGTGGAGGAGACACAAGGCCCCTGTTGGAGCCCCCATTTTATTATAAAATCCCAAATGGGCACCGTCGACAATATGTCCTTGACGAGACTCGAACCGCTGGCATTTAATAAAGTCGGGACGAGAGTCAAACGCTTTACCACTGTACCACGGTCTCATCTAATAATACAGGGTTTAAAAATTATCATATAGGTAACTACTGACAGACAGTTAACAAGTTCTGCTGAATAAGGTCTGAACTGGATTTTAAACATTAAATTTAAATTCTGAATTTAAGTTCTCAACAGGATTTTTGAAAATAACACTTACCTGTACTGACAAACGCGGAAGTGTTATAGACTGTGGCGCAGTGTGTATACAATTGGCTGTAAAAAATAAAACAACTGTATACCGCTCTGCTGCGCTGATAAATTTACCTGTAATGACATCTCAAGGAGTGTTGCGCAATCTCCCTGATGAAATCACCTTGACAAGGGGAGGGAACTAATTGCATGAGATATGCTTAACGGAGTTACCTCCCATTTACATTAAAAAGCTTCAGGATTTTAGTGAAGTAAATAATGAAAAACAATCCTTTGTTTATTATATTTTTTGAGATGGCAGATTTGTATATAATTTCTGCGACTGGTCGTACTGAAGGGCACAAATATCAAAATACTTGCTAGCTGAGTTCATCGATTGAAATATTATTTCTTCATTCGTATCTAAGTTTATGGATACAACTCTCTTGGCGCTCTTATTACTACGGCCAGTATTACCAGACTTACAATTTTGGCTTTGTGTTACAATTCTCAGATTGGATAAAGAATTTACGAGTTTGTTGTTGTTGATCTGATCGATCACAAGACCGTCTTGGATCACTAAGTTAAATACCTCGAACACGAAACGATGACAGAGATAATGTTTCTTTCCAACAGTAAACATTAAATAACCAGCATTATTAACAAAACCAACTGGTTTTTTCAACCGGCTATTTCTGACTATTCCCTCACGATTCGCTTCGTTATTCTTGATGATAGGATGTGAGACAAATTCTTGATTCATTTTATATAATAATGTATTTTTCTAAATTATAATTTATTTGAAAACTTAGTTATATAATCGCGCTCACATTTTAGCGCAACATCGTTATTTTTTTTTTGTTATAATATCTTTTAAGTTCACGGTATCTCTTTCCCCCGCAACTTGCACATAACTGTGTTTTACCCCTGACCCCAACACCACATCGCAGACACAGTATTGGTCCTAAACTCCCCCTTCGGATGCTTTGGGAATGTTCCCCGCAGAATTCTTTTCTGCAGGATTTGTTACAGTTACAGATCCAACTTTAAACCACTTGCACTGATTCATTATATACATAATATTTCTTATTTAAATGTTTGTCTTAAATATAATATGGAGGAGCTTGAAAGATTATCTGCAATCAAGCCCTGGAAAGCTTCTAGATTCGATCTTAACAGACTGACCTCTGACTCGCGGAGACGAGCCCTGACTGATCTGTTTGATATTATCAGAAATGCCAAAAAAGAATTTTGTAATGATGGAGCATCTCATGTATGGTCTACATTAAAAATTATACGCGACACCGAAGGTGTCGTTCACGAAGACATTGATGCTGTAATGACCGATGCACGAGTGAAAACGATTATCGATTATCTTAATCAGAAATATTTTTTCAGAATAAAATTTATTGTGCAAGCAGATTCCGATACGTGGATTATCCGTGATAAAAATGACCCTGTCCTTGATAATGGAAAAACCGTTCTGTTAAGCAAAGATTCCAAACCAGGAATGTTGACTGGGATTGATAAACCATATTACGCTCGAGCGTATCCTGTGACCGAGGTCATTTATGGAATCTATCCGATAAAAACACCAAAAATCAACAAACTTGCACCAATCAGATTCTCAAAGCTGAATTGTGTAGCCGAGCGAATAATGGAACATTTCAAAAATGCGATGCGCGGAAACGGTCTAATTGATCTAAGACGCTCCAAGATAGCAGCGTGGGCTGAAAAAGTCAAGGATACAGGAGCATCAATAAACGATGTTGCCGAGCTAGAAAAAGCACTAAGATTTCCCATAACCGTAACAACGATAACAGAGAAAGTATTATACAAATCGAAATATAATCGGAACGGAGCTCCAATAAATATCATTGATCATAACGTTCACGCTTAGACTAAAGCAGTTACGATATTTCCGCGGGATCGTGTTGTGAAATATTACTCGCCGAAGTTTTCCGGTAAAAATATGTTTGATTTTATTAAACAGATAAGCAAAGACGACAATGTGTCGGTGTGGTTGTTTAAAAGTTCCGAAGATGGCGAGTATGATCAATTTGTAAGATCTAACGGCGAATTATACCGGACGGAATCTCTGCAACAGGAAATGAAAAACCTCACACAGAGATATTCAGAAAACACTGAGAAGTTATTAACTAATTGTTTTACAGTTCCGAGTGTTGCCGCTCACGCCGTCAGAGAAAGAAATTCATGCAAGCCAACCCGAAGTGAGTTTCTCGAGGATATACAATTGAGTTGTGTCGAGTATGGACATGGCGGTTTGTGGAATACCAAGTATGACCACAAGGATATCATTTCCGTAGACACGATTGCGTGTTATCCGGGAAGCTTTCTTGGGATGGGCGAGTGTAGTGGATATTTTAAAAGATTTGGACATCCCACGAACTCGATGACGCGAGTTGCTATAAACGGTCCTTTACCCGATTTTGACTTGACAGGATTTGCTCGTGTGACGTCGTTTGCGCTAGCTGAAACACTTCATCCAATTTGTTATGTTTTGTTTGGCAGACATTTCTCAGAGAAACGTTAGACACCAATGGTGTTGTTGCGATATATACTTGACAGCCGAATACTGGTATCGTTGACGGTCAGTGAAGCAATCATATCATATCGACCGCAGACTTCGGTTTGGTTACCAACACCTGAGCGTATCAGTCTCGATGAAGTCATTGAGGAATATGCATGAGAGTGTCCAAATACTCCTATTGATGTCATTAACAATAACGCTCCTAATGTTCTTAAGATTAAACTCAGCAATAGTGAAAAAAAACAGCAAAAGATCTCGGACGAAGAATAATCGGTAAATTTACTCAAGGTGGCGCATATAATCATAAACGACATCACTCACAATTGATTATGGATGATGCTGAATTAAACTTTATAATTGCTGAAGCCGCTGCGAGAAATATATTTTGTAATCGGGAGGACGCTTTCTTGTCCGACAAAACACGGTTGGGCAGAATTGTAAGTTACATTAATGGAGAATCACCTCAATACACACATTTAAGATCTTCGATGCTGGCTTGTTTCTATAAATTCGCTATCAGTGATAAATGGATTCCCCGACACTGCAGTTAGAGTTGCAACGGATTCATTTTATATCGATAAAAGATATTCAGAATCACTAGCTCGTTTTACAAGCAACGATGAATCAAGGAGTTCGTGGAGAATAAAAAGGAAATGCTACATTGTTATTGTGAATCCGCTGATGTTGAAATTAAGGACAATTATTGCAAATCAGAATTATCAGAAATGTCTTCTGCACCGTCTGTGAATGATCCAATCACCAGACACAAAACCGTTTATTTGAACGGACCGGGAAGGTCTGGTAAGACAACTCGAGCGATTGAATTATTTCGAAATTCAGATATGATTGTGCTAACACCTACACACAGACTCGCCAGGGAGATGAAACAACGAGGAGTCAATTCTTGTACTTATCACAGCTTTTTCAAATACAGTGGTGGTGTGTGGACTCCAGATCGAATGGGAACAAAATATATTCCAAAAATTATAATTTGGGATGAAACATGTACGGTACTGTTAGATATATTAAAAATATTTCTTGATTGGCTATTAACAAAAAATACTGCAGTGATAATGTGTGGTGATCACGGTCAGCCACCACCTTTTGTTGGTCCATCTCCGCATTTATGTTTAAAAGATTTTATAGATTATTATGAAGAAGTGTATGATGATTAAAGATCTCTTGATTCAAAGTTGAAGGAATTTAAAACATTAATCAGATTACAACCGAATAAAATTCAATGTGAAATTATGCGTAAAATAATTTCAGAGACTTCAATGAGCGACCTTTGGAAAATGTGGAAACCAAACGATTTGATAGTGGCAAGTAGAAAGATAGTCAGAGACACACTTCAACAGCAGTTATTTCAATTACAACGGGAGAAATTTCCAATGTTGCCAGTGCCATTGTGTTATAGACCAGCTGATACGCTGTTACAGAATATAGATGTTGATATTCCTGGGAAAACGGAGAAACAGAATTTAGTATTAAATGATATTGTCACAGTTGATGTCAATGTTCTTGAAGATGCACTAAAAATGAACAAATCCCCGTGGACGCTAGGATACGCAATGACGATACATTCATCTCAAGGACTGACTATTTCTGATACAGTTGTTTGGATCGTTGATGATCGAATCGAGTGGTCAAACTTAGTTTACTTGTCAGTGTCTCGAGTCAGAAGATCTTCTCATTTGCGGAGAATTGTCTTGGAAGAGTCAATGGCTGATGATAACGATAAATGTCAAGTCGATATAATAAGAAAAAAACTCACCGGTTACAAGCAGAGTGACAAAAAAAAATAATCGCGATTTTGACCTCGATGTTGAATTTATCATGACACTGAAGCAACAGCAGAATAATCACTGTGCGAGCTGTAATTGTATAATGTTGTGGCAGTATTCGAGTAATAATCCAAGACAATTCACCGTAGACAGAAAAGATAATAGTCGCGGTCATACACGACAAAATGTGATGCTGACCTGTCTCGAGTGCAACCGGCGTAGGGGTGCTAGTTAAGTCATTTGTGGGGTAATTGTGTGTCCTCGGGAATTACTTGTAATTGTTCACGTGTGAATCCACGTTGTGAAGCAGTCGAATCCAGCCTGTAGATTGCTGGTCTACCAGTGGATCTAGTTATGTTAGATATCTCGTGTGTGGTGATGCTCCAGATAGGATCAGTCGCTCTTTTTTTTACCACCTTCAAGTTCACCTGGTTCATATAAATATCTTACAGTGACATCACCTAGTATTGGTTGCGCTGGAAAATCACGTCGTTGTGGTATATGTTTTTTGGTAATTGCGTTAATAGGTTTCATGTTGGTTGTTCGAGTTATTTCATTATTTAATGCAGTTATCACGCTTCGTAATCTTGCAACCCATTCGCGAGATCTCTTGTCCTGAATGAATTCCTTCGCGTACTGATATACAAATAACCGATCAAAAAGTGTTCGATTAAATCGTTCAACAATTGCCTGATCACGGTGAATTGCAGTATGCCCTCGTCTGATGTTGACATTATGTTGCTTCATCAGCGATGATAATGCGCCTTGAAATTCTTTGCCAGGATCATCTTGTAATAGATTTGGCCATCGCAGACCACCTCGTTGATAAATTCGTTCAAACGCAGAAGCAACCTCAGATGCTGTTTTAGTCGTTAACGGTTCTGCATCTTTGTATCTACTTGCAACATCAACTACAGTTAGCGCGTATTTATATGTTCGACGACGAATGGTATCATGTGGCAGAAATAATAATATATCAGCCTGATGAACTTCATTAGGAACACTAACATTAAAATGTGCAAAATGAATTTTTCTAGGACGCGGTAGATAAATTTGCCATATTGCCTGTTTGGATAACCAATCTGCTGCAGTATCACGTGTGACTTTTGCTGCACTGGCAAATTTACTAATTGCTGCGCTACCCCTCCAGTATCCTCTTGGGGAATAATAAATCGACTCCATTATAATTAATTATCAGCGCCTAATACAAGCTTAGATTTCATCGCGAACTTTATTAACCAACTGGCTAACCTTTCTTTGAGAGATTTATCAGTGATGAAATTTAGCGCGTGAATTAATTTCACATCCGCGAGATGTCTATCTTGTAGATTTTTACTTTTATAAGCTACATCATGGACATGGCATGCTTTATCGATAGCATTTATCGGATACTCACCGGGGTTTGGTCGATCTTGGTCATCAAGTCTGATATCGAGTCGGGTTCCAGGACCACAATAAATATATCCGGGTAGATGCTTTTCTCCTGGATATTTTGCCCACGGAGTTCCTGGAAGTTTTGCTAACTTGTCTGCGATGTCACCGCCTTGCTTTTTTTTTACTTGAAGCCCTTGACAGTGCTGATTTTGGTTTTGAAATCTGTGGTCGCACTGACATGGGAATAAATTTAAACTTTTTTGTACCGCATCGTTCACACTTGTCTGTAAGTGCTCGTCGATTATTTTTTTGTTGTAGTGGTTGTTATATCTGCAGTTGGAGTACGTGCTCTACATTTCACACAATATAAATCCATATTTATTTTATATTATATCTAATGGAAATTACCGACTTTTCCGCTACAAAACGACGTGAACCAGTTAAACATCATTGGATGCTACCAAATTCTATCCGAATGATAATCATGGGTCCATCCGGATCGGGTAAGACTCAGTTGTTGTTAAATCTGATAATGAAGTGGATGAAGTGGGATAACTTGTATTTGGTAGCTCCCAACGCAGACGATCAACGATGTTATAACGTGTTAAAAGATTTTAATGAAAACGCAAAATCATTAAACGACGGCGACAGCGTTGTGGAATTTATTACTGACATTGATGAATCACCGTCTGTGGCTGATCTTGACAGAGAAATTAACAACCTAGTTGTGTACAATGATGTAATGTTGGATAAACAATCAAATCCTGCCAGGATATTTTCACAAGGCAGGCACAAAAACACTGATGTAATTTATATAACCCAGCGATATACCCAAGTACCAAAAGTGATCAGAGATAACTGTAATCTTTTGTCAGTGTTTAACGGAGTTGATACACACACGTTACAAAATATTCATCAGACTTGGTGCAGCGGCGATATGGACTGTAATCAGTTCAAACATTTCTTTAGTCGTGCTCAGTCAACCCCATACGGGTTTATAACGATAAATTTACACGATCCTCGTACACGATATCGAGTCGGGTTAGATAAGATTTTTGGATAATTTTTCGTACCTCGATAAAGACCTTAGTTTTCGAAAAGGGACGCAGGAAGCAGCGGGGGGTGGGGGGGTTGGGGGGGGGGCAACGACAACAAAGGGCAGCAACGAAGGCGACAATTGCGTTTACTCGCGGTTTTATTTCGGCATTTGGAACCTTCTAAAAGTTGTAGGATTCGCCCCCCCCCCCCCCCGCTGCTATATCTGCCATTTTAAATCTGTACATTACTTGTATTATTTACTTAAGTTATTGTAATAGTATTTTCCAGTATTATATAAGTGACACTGCCCTAATCAATGGTATAATCTGTGCATGCGAACATTTCTCTCCCATACGAAAGTCACTGTACTTCATATTATTACTATATGTCTATGCCCATGCTGTTTTGCGATGGTAATACATATATCCATGCAACAACTATATATTTGAAGTCCAGGAGTCATGCTATACAAAAAGTACATTATCTTATTAAACGCGTCTCCATCTTTATATCCGTGCGATTCATGCATAAAATGCGAAGTTACAGATTTTCACATCTGAGCTGCGTGCTTCTACCCATGCCTTTTAGTGATGGTACACATTTGTAGTTCACATATTAAATTCTTATTCATTTGTCTGTTCGTGTGATTAGTGCATTCCTATAAAATCACTGCTTTAATAATCTACTTTTATTCATTTGTTTTTTGTGTGGAAAATTTGTCATACTAATCCCATGCAACAACCGCTTTTCACAAATTTGTTATCAATATATAGTATTCTGAGCAGTTGAGATCTCTATTTATCAATATAAATCATTACAATTGTAAATTTAAAAACTGGTTTATTTTTTATCCAATATCGCTTAGAGGTTTTAGCTATCAACAGCTGCATGGTATGTGAATATTTCCTTCCCTACTTGAGATTGTGACATGTTCTTAGATGATATTATTGTAAATTTCAAGCCAATAATTCAAGCTGTCCAACAATATAATACGTGTAGATCTCATTTTGTAACACTTTTTTATTTGTCTGTCGGTGCGCCGACCTATTTCTTTTATGCAAACTTTTATGTGTGGGTCGATTATACATACTAATCACATATAACCACCGATTCTCACAAATTTTATATCAATGTATGTATTCCTCAGCAGTCTAGATCTATTTGCAATATATATCGGTAAAAATGAATGCCGTGGTCTCTTCCCTTGCCTAATTGCGAATGTGATTATCATTAGTAATACAAATAACATATTACTGAATAAATTGTTATTGAGCTATGTGTAAATCTATACAATGTAAACACCGACTTAAGACAACAGGTTCCCATCCATGGGGGGTCACAAACGTTGGCCTCGCTATTACTTTGGCATGATTGCGACATCTGTGGTTGCCCTGGTCACGCTACCTTGAGCATCACCGAACTTCTGAATAACTGTTTGTTCGACGTAATAGCCCCCACCCCACCCCCAGCATCCAAATGTCATAGCAAAAAAATAGATGTATTCTGCCATACATCTTCAAAATTGGAGGTAATAAATTTAAATTGGTGGTCTTTAGATTTAGTTATTAATTGTATTTGCTATTAAAATTGTTTGATTTCGACTACGTTCCCCAACCAATGCTAAGCAATCTATATCGATATATGCCAATACAAATCTGTAAAAATGCAAACTAAAATAGTTGGTATTGTTTTAATTATAGAAAAGTCGCTTTGAGTAATCATTTTCACCGATTTACATAAGCATGGTATGTGATCTTCGCTTGCCTAATTGTGATTGTGACACATACTTAGATGGTATTCTATAGAATTCAAGCCTGTAAGTCAACCTATCGAACAGTATATAATATGGGTAAATCTCCCATTTAATAGGTTTTGATTTGTCTGTCAGTGTGCCGACCGCTTTCTTTTAGTCAACCGTTTTATGTATTTGTAAATAAGTCACACTAATCACATACAATCACCGATTTTAACAAATTTGATCTCAATGTTTTCATAAGATCCGATAATTTATCGCCTTATTTCTTTTAATGAAAAGTCGCTATATTATGATCCTCTCTCTGTGATATGATATAGGATTTTTGTAGGTTTATAAGCTATTTATATTTGCGTTTCGCTCCCCGACGAGTTCTGTAACTAATTGTGACGTACTTATACACAACCTGACCTATTTTTAAAAAATAAATGATGCACTCATTACAGTAAAATCACAACTTATTAATTTAATTAATTAATTAATTTATTATTATTATTATTATTATTATTATTCGCAGTAGCAGTAGTAGTACTGGTAATAGTAGTAATAATATAAATAAATTTACTACTAATATTAGTTGTAGTAATGGAAGTAATAATAGTAGTAGTAGCATTATTGCTAAATTGTGAAAATACTGCCCTGTGAAAGTTTTCACTAATATGGCTATCTCTTCGTCCCATGCCTCAACAAAGAAAGTATTATCTTATAATTTTGTAATGACCTAGGAGTTGTTCGTCAAACTAAAGACATCAACATAGGTCCGACATAAAACAATTGGTGCCTTCTTGTTCCAATCCCGGAGGGATAGTTAAGCGGAACATGAACATTTAGTCCCGTATCAACTCTGACATGATTGCAACATATTTGCTGGCCTTGGTCACGCTATCTTCACCAACACCGAACATCTGGATAGCTCTCTGTCCGAGAGAACTTCAAACCCAAATTTCTGTCCAACGTTAGACGTATTCTACGAAACATTTTCAAAAAAGTATGTATGTATGTATGTATGTATGTATGTATGTATGTATGTATGTTTGTTTAGCTATCTTTTGCGCTTGATATTAAATTATCAATATTATTAATTTATTCTATACGTTTAAAATCTGCTGAAAAAGATGGCATTTAAATTTGTAATGTGCGCTTTATTTATTGTGTGGTAACCAAGCGTCAGTTGGTGATGCTACCCCTTTTGATCAAATTTCACGTCGTTGTTGTTGTTGTTGTTGAGTTGCATTATAGAGGTGTGCGTCTGCAATAGACATGTACCTCTGTTTAATGATGCCACAGGCACCTTTTTGATTACTCCTGAGGGAAGGAATGGTGCCACATCCCCCAGGCATTTATGTTCTCAACGAGAACTTCTTGATTGTAGCCGTTAGATTGTAGAAGCATTATGTTCTTAACAATCTAGATGTAAGGCTCTTACATGAGTGGGAACAGTGAAAGCGCGCACTCATGTTAGTTTACATTCAGTCTGCATTAAGATCGCCCCAGGTGTCAACCCAAACAGTATGGAACGTCCGCTGCGATTGGTCGGCAGCGATGACGTCACATTAGGACACCTGGTCGTGTTGCAAGTGGAAATCGTTCCACATCTTGCCACGTGTACGAAATCCGAGCGTGGTGAAGGAGGAAAGGTGCTCGACAAGCCAGCCATGGATGTTGTTTACTTCCCGAAACGCCAGCCCGTACGTATTTCAAATTAAGTCCAGTTGTACTAATGGACAATAAAAATACCAATATTGTGTAAGCCACCTGTGCAATTTGTTCAAATCATACTAGTCTGTTAAATTTCCTATCCCTAACTGTTCTATCTAATCTAGTACGAGGTGTACATAAACGAATTCCCTATTTTTCCCTATTTAAAGTAATATGCCTAAGCGACATTTAAAAGTTTTGTCACTGTTAGGTTTTTGGTAGTTGTGAATTTTGAGAGGTGGTCCAATGGTTCAAATTTGTAAGTTTTTTGGTAAATTCAAGGAGGGAAACCAAGCCAATTTAGGTTTTCCTATTATATAAGAGGCAAATTTTTAGTCCTTAGAAAGGCTGTTTAGGTGGTGCACCTCTGAATGGTTCTCCACCCTGATTTATGAAGTTTCTTGGCGGTGAATATCGTCTCCGGGGGCGGTCTTTCGGAGGGCCTGATTCGATTAGGTCTTTTAGAATCCAGTCTTGCATTCGAACCTGGTATGCTATGTTTGGTGATTACAGATCGTGATGGACCCTCACAATGGTAGCGATCATGACTGCTAAGTTTAGTGGACATTCCTGGAGTAGTTCACCTCTCTTTTTGAAAGCAGTGTTTTTTTTTACTTTTGATTTACTCGGCTTGGTGATGGTGGTTGTTTCCTCTTCCCATTTGTTTAGTATAAGGGTGTTCAATTTTTCCAAAAAGAGAGCGGCTTCCTCTTTGTTGTACCAAATGTCAGTTAAACCATAATCCTCTGTGTATCCCCAGGCAATATGTCTGTTTGCCTCATACAGACTGTGTTTGCCCACCTTTGGGTCTGCTGGATTTGCTGGTTTGGGTGGAGATGTAGCTGGATTTGCAGACTCCGATTTGTCAGATAGGGTAGGTGATACGGATTGTAGAGGTGGTGGTGGCGGTGATGGAGTTAGTTTTAGCTTCTTCTTCGACTTCACAGTTTGAAGAATTGGTGTTACAGTTGTATTTCTAATGCTTTTCAACATAGGTGAAAGTTGTGGTGGTGGTGGGATTCCCCGACTGGTTCAAACTGCTGCTCTTCCATAATTGTCGTCATTGTAGAAGCTTCCTTGGCGGTCGCCGCCCTTTGTATTTGTTGTAGTTCATTGGTCTGGGTAGAGTTGGTAGTGGTGGTGGTTGTCCCAGTTAATAGGGGCGTCTTTTTCGGGTGAAGGTGACCTTTTGTTTCGTTCGGTCTCGTTAAAGGCGTGGTAGAGTGGCTAGTCGCCTGTTTCGGGTCGAGTTTCCTTCTCTGCCTACGTTGCCTATTATTACGTGAAGTCCGTTTAACGAAGTATGTCTTCCTTCTCGTCGATTAAATAGCCTCCCTCATTACTGGTTTCCCAGACAAGTAATAATGTTGTTCGTCTCGCTCAAGCTCGTAAGCTCCAATTAGTAGCCTGTTGAAGGCTCTAATGGCTCTCAGGGGACAGGGTCCAGTTTTTATGTACAAATTTAATGCCGCAATCAGCGACCTGGTATAAAAAATCATAAAAAATCAAATACACAAGTGAGGTCAAAAAGGTCCATATTTTTAGATACCTATATGAAAACAAAGCATAAGAATAGTATTCACTTGACCAGAGAAGTCAATGGCAGTTCACAGCAGAAGAGGTTTATGCACCCCAACCCCTATTTTATACCTGCATTTTTCACATCCAAATGCCATTTTTGACAGCATGTGGTGCTCACAGTGCAAACGCAAGCCCTTTTCCTGGATGAAAATTTTGAAAAACATTGTCTACTAAATAGTTTGATGCAATTCAGAATAGTTGTCATCCAAGCCGTTTTTGAGATACTCTAGTCGCCTTGAACCCACATGTCTACTGCTATGGGAGGCTAGCTCTTCTTCCTAGCCAACTATTGGTATTTCACTATCAACATACTGCAGAGCAACTATGGAAGGTGTACATGCCTGACATCAATTTCAAGAACAATACAAGCCCAAAACACCTAGTTCACAAATATATCCATAACTATAACCACTAAACAATAATAGCTGAAAAAGTCACACCATAGCCTTAAGTTAAGAAATTTGCCAGGGGCCAATTTACGAAACTGGACCCTGCCACCTCAGTGCCGGTGCGGGGATTACTGCGATAGCCGGCAGCCATTCTTTTTGTGACGCCTGACTCGCTTTGTGCGCTCTGTGCAGTACTGCTTTCCATCGCTGTCCTGTTATCTCTTGCTCTGTTCAGGTGGCAGGGTCCAGTTTCGTAAATTGGCCCCTGGCAAATTTCTTAACTTAAGGCTATGGTGTGACTTTTTCAGCTATTATTGTTTAGTATTGATAGATATGGATATATTTGTGAACTAGGTGTTTTGGGCTGGTGTTGTTCTTGAAAGTGATGTCAGTCACGTACACCTTCCATAGTTGCTCTGCAGTATGTTGATAGTGAAACACCAATAGTTAGCTAGGAAGAAGAGCTAGCCTCCCATAGCAGTAAACACGTGGGTTCAAGGCAACTAGAGTATCTCAAAAACGGCTTGGATGACAACTATTCTGAATTGCATCAAACTATTTAGTAGACAATGTTTTTCAAAATTTTCATCCAGGGAAAGGGCTTGCGTGTGCACTGTGAGCACCACATGCTGTCAAAAATGGCATTTGGATGTGAAAAATGCAGGTATAAAATAGGGGTTGGGGTGCATGATCCTCTTCTGCTGTGAACTGCCATTGACTTCTCTGGTCAAGTGAATACTATTCTTATGCTTTGTTTTAATATAGGTATCTAAAAATATGGACCTTTTTGACCTCACTTGTGTATTTGATTTTTTATGATTTTTTTATACTAGGTCACTGATTGCGGCATCAAATTTGTACATAAAAACTGGACCCTGCCCCCTTAAGGAAAATTGATCATTTTTTGATGGTGCAGCCAGCCACATCTATTATACTTTTCTGTTTCTTTGTGTATATTTAAATAATTTTTATGCGTTAGCTTTATTATATCTCCTTCCTTTTTCCATATATTACTTAGTGTTGTATGTGATGTTGTTTGGAGAGGGAGGTAACTGTGTTTTGTACCTCCATGTGAGAACTGTTTGCATCATGACAAAGTAGCATATTTTGGATATAACTTTCTAAATATGGGAACAAAATGGTAACCATAATGTATTGTCTTCCACTTTCTGTAGCTGTCAAGGTTTTGCACCTCTATTTTTATGAATAATATTCACATTTCAATACAGACACACCTAAACAATTGCATAGCATGTCAACATGTATTCTTTAAAGTAATTTAACTCCACAGGAGCAGATAGAATTCAGAGGAATCATACATAAACATACTGTTGTGAATATTGAATGTCACCAGTGGAACTTTCTTAGAAATAATGATGCATATGGCATATTACTTGCTGTATTTTGGTGAGAAGAATGAAAGTTTTAGCACACCGACATAGTTTCTACCTTCATGACCCCACTCTGAAGTTGACATAAGAGATTCATATCTCACACTTGGGTGATAATAGAAAATGTTTCAATGTTATGTATATATCTTGAAATTTCTAGGTTCAGTTAACAAAGGGGGAAAAGCTTAAAATTAAGTGGCAGCTTCATGGGTTTGACAATGCACATAGTTTCTCCTCTGAAAGTCTTATGTTTTCACTGAATGTTAAAAGTACATCAATATCACTTGTTTCTTTTCTTTTTGCAGGTGTCAGTTTGCATAGTAAGAGATTAGGATTAATCGGTTAGTCATGCTGAAAGAAACAATAGCTTCAATCTCATCCAGATACTCATTCTGATCTAAGTGCACAAGAGAGTGACTTTGACAGACAGACTTAGCTTCTGCAGGAGTTGTTTTATGGTACGTGCTTATCAAAAGCCAAGCCGGTGATATGCTTTTTTATCTTGAACTGGATTTTCCACTATTAATATTTGTTCTATACCTTATCTTATTATTTACTATGATTTTATAAACTCCAGAAAACATTAAAGTCAGTTGTAAGTAAACTGGTGCCTGAGAAGAAATTTCTCTGTTAAACTGTATTGAGTAATTTGTATATGTATGGTCAATTTCATTGGCTATGTATCAATGAATTTATTTGATATGTCACTCTTTGTAAGTTTTAGAGTCCTACACATCAGTATATCAATATTCCAGCATTGTCTAATGTTAATTGATTAAACTTTGACTTTTCCAGACTAGCTAGACTTGTGTTGCGATTACCCCCCCCCCCAATATTCACTTACACAACACTGATGTCGCTATTAGCATCTCCAGAATGATAATGAAAAGTTAGGAACCACTTCTTTTATATCAGTCTAAGAGTACTTCTAAAGCACATGATTTACTTAAATGTGTGATTTCTTTAAGTTTGCTAGAAGAGTTTAGAGAAATTTTTCACTTCTGTCACTGACACCTAACATATCATTTCTATTATTCCCTCCTAAAATTTATAACTTCCAGATCCCTTCTTGACATTCATGAAACATTGTAAAGGAATTTTGATTTTGTACTGATGCTATGGCGGTAAACAAAGACCAAGAGCATTGTAGGTTGCAAACAATTTGAAATCTTTCAAGAAATGCAGTCAGTCATAATTCACAATGTAAATAATGCAGTGTTTTTTGCCACAAAGAGGTAACTTTTTTTAAAAGCATAATACCATTTTCAGTTTTGTGCACAAAAAGTTTTCCTTTATGCCACTGTACTAGATAATGTCTAAATATGTGATATAAACACAACTTTTGACATAAACCATTTTCAGCCAAATCCTTAAGGTGGCAGGGTCCAGTTTCGTAAATTGGCCCCTGGCAAATTTCTTAACTTAAGGCTATGGTGTGACTTTTTCAGCTATTATTGTTTAGTATTGATAGATATGGATATATTTGTGAACTAGGTGTTTTGGGCTGGTGTTGTTCTTGAAATTGATGTCAGTCATGTACACCTTCCATAGTTGCTCTGCAGTATGTTGATAGTGAAACACCAATAGTTAGCTAGGAAGAAGAGCTAGCCTCCCATAGCAGTAAACACGTGGGTTCAAGGCAACTAGAGTATCTCAAAAACGGCTTGGATGACAACTATTCTGAATTGCATCAAACTATTTAGTAGACAATGTTTTTCAAAATTTTCATCCAGGGAAAGGGCTTGCGTGTGCACTGTGAGCACCACATGCTGTCAAAAATGGCATTTGGATGTGAAAAATGCAGGTATAAAATAGGGTTGGGGTGCATGATCCTCTTCTGCTGTGAACTGCCATTGACTTCTCTGGTCAAGTGAATACTATTCTTATGCTTTGTTTTAATATAGGTATCTAAAAATATGGACCTTTTTGACCTCACTTGTGTATTTGATTTTTTATGATTTTTTATACTAGGTCACTGATTGCGGCATTAAATTTGTACATAAAAATTGGACCCTGCCCCCTCAACGCGAATTGAAATTTCACGCGGGAATAGGATCATAAATTAACCGTGTAACCGAATGATACAACACACGTGCTTTCTTGCTATTGGTTAGTTGCTGGGACATTTTATTTTAATGCATTGTGTTAACCACGTACTTGATTGATATAAAAACTTATGTAAACAGTTGCTCTTTCCGATTTTCAATCGTATATGCTTTGGAATAATATCTTGAAAAGTAATCTTTCAAATCGTGTCTTTACGACATTACTTATCATTCTGACATTGAGAAGTTACAAGTTGTCTTCAAGAAATTTGCATAATTGTTCTGTGATCGAGATAATTTAGTGACATTATATTGATCAACTTAAGACACAACTGTGACTTTTTCCTGAGACAAATTCGAACATTATTTACACCCATTTGCAAGCATCAGATCGGTGAGTCACAATTATCTATTTTGTATTATTATTTAAAATTATACTCCATTAAAAATTATTACGATGTAATATTCGTATTATTATTCTTATTATTGGTATTATTATTATTAGTAGTAGTAGTAGTCGAAAATTACTACTAGAAGTACTGGTACTAGTAATAGTCTTAGGTTATAATAATATATACTATATCTATATCTATAAAAATCGAATAGTACTGCTTCGTTAGCTTCGTTAGCTCATAAAGCCATATGCGATATTTAACTTGTTTATTTAAATATAGTGTTTATGTTAATGATATTAGTCTTACTGGTTATTAGTGGAAAAAACCCTAACAATCCGTGTATTACTTAGTACGATCCGATCATGTATATCGTTAAATATTATAATTATTCGCAACATAATTATCCGGTCTCGTTAATATGATACAGGAGTTTTGTAACTAATTGGGACGTACTTATATACAACCTGGCACATATACTTTAATAATTTATGCACTCACTTTCTTAAAAAATCTCCGGTACTAATCGTATATTACTGATAAAAATGTACGCATCCATATTCGCTCAATTATCATTAAAATGATCACATTCCATTGAAATATTTTCAATTTCTGTACCTAATTAAGACCTACTTTTATACAACCTGGCATATTTAATTTGATAATTTATTTAATAACTTTATGATTATTATTAGTAGTAGCAGTAGTAGCAGTAGTAGTAGTTGTATCAATAGTTTTATTAATAGTAGTAGTATTAGTTGCAGTATTAGTAAATGGTGAAAATGTTGGATTTCACTACTATAGCTATCTCTCGCTGCATGCCAGCGGTCGCCTCTCGCTGGTTGAAAGTTTCGGCACTATCGCTGCTAGCGAGTGGTTGTTAACATTTCTAACTTTGTCTTCTTGGACCCATTAATCTGTAGCCGCTGAAAATTGTTTTCCTGCCGTTTGCGGTGGCATGTAGGGCCTCCGGAGTATTATGATTAAATTTGTTGTTTTAAACCAATTGTAAATATTATGGTTTTCAATATTTATTGTACATTATTATTATTATTATTATTATTATTATTATTATTATTATTAATAATAGTAGTAGTAGTAGTCTACAAGCACTACTAGTAGTACTATTACTGTTGACAGTAGTATTAGTCTTAGGTTATAGTCTATAATATATCTATAATAATCGTATAGTACAGGTTATTGGTGAAAAATTCCTAACAATCCGTATATTCCTTAATAAGATCCGATTATTTATCGCATTAAAATATTTATGAAAAGTCGCTGTATAATTAATATCTCTCGTTGATATGATATAGGGTTTTCTATGATTATAAGTTATTTATGTTTTTTGCTTTACTCCTTGCCGTGTTCTGTAACTAAGTTAGAATTACTTATATACAACTTAACATATTTATTTTAATAAATTATGCACTCACTATAATAGAATCACCACTGTACTAATCGCACAGTACTTCTATTCAGCTTTGTTACTTCTGATTTTATCCTGCCATGAGGCCAAAATCCGACATGCGCAAGACGGACAGCATGGCTCAAAATGCATTGTGCGCTTTTCAACATATTCATTTAAATGCAGCGGTTATGTTTTTGATATTAAATTGCTGGTTAGTAGTATAAAAGAATCCTAACAGTCCGTATATTACTTCGTAAGATCCCATGATTTATAGAATTACTTTCTTCGATGAAAACTCGCTATATAATGATCCGCTCTTTGACATTTATATAATTTTTTGTATATTTATAAGTTATTTATATTTATATTTTACTTCAGACAGCATGCCTCATAATGTTAATGATAATAGCATTGCAGGCTATTAGTGAAAAATTTCTAACAATCCCTGTATTACTTAATAAGATCTGATTATTATTTTGCAGTAAATATATTTACGAAAATTTGCTTATAATTATCGGCTCTCGTTAGTATGATATAGGATTTTTGTGAATTTATAAGTTAAATATCTTTGTTTTTTTCCCCCGCCGCTTTCTGCTTAACTGGAACTTACTTATGTACAACCTGTCATATTTGATTTAATAATTTATTCACTCATTTAATTATTATTATTATTATTAGTAGTAGTAGTAGTTGTATGAATAGTTTTATTAATAGTAGCAGTATTATGGTGAAAATGTTGGAATTAGAAAGATTTTACTACTGTATATATATATATATATATTCCACTAATCTTTACAGATAATTTAAGATCAAGTCCTTTTTGCAAGCATCATATCTGTAAGTTACATTTTATTTAAAACTTTACTCTGTTAATAAGTATTATAAGTTAATTTCTTGTCATTTTTCTTCTTCTTCTTAATATTAATATTAGTACTAATAGTAAGAAGAGTACCAACTCTTTGTATTATTATTAGTATTGTTATTTATATTTTATTATTATTATTATTATTATTGTTATTATTATTATTATTGCTGTTGTCATTATTATTATTATTATTATTATTATTATTGCTGTTGTCATTATTATTATTATTATTATTATTATTATTATTTTATGTTCATCATTTATAAATCTCCATCTTTAGCTGCATTGAAAAGTGTATTAAAATGAATTTTCAGCCCCTGTATGAGGCCAAATTAGACTTAACATTGAGTCAGCTTTCCTTTAGTCACGTTTTCTTTTTTCAACGACTGACTGTGCGATAGTGTTATTGACCACATTGTTAAAAAATGTCAGATATATGTATATATCGCCTTCATTTAGATGTATATACAACGATTATACCATATTTTGATACCCAACTATTATTTGCTTCCCCTACGTAGAATCATGGATACAACTAACAAGAATAACCGTACAAATAGCCCCGGAAGAAAAGGACCACATGGCGGTGAAGATACTAGTCTCCCTTCTAACTCAGGTCAATCAGACATTACATTTAGTAGGAGGAATGAGAACTGGAAACTGGAAGTGGTAACTGTAATTCATTTATTTTATTCCCTAATAACCGTTCCTCTATTGCGATATTTAAATTATTTCAATAGAATC
This sequence comes from Sinohyriopsis cumingii, assembly GCA_028554795.2. Lineage (NCBI taxonomy): Eukaryota > Metazoa > Mollusca > Bivalvia > Unionida > Unionidae > Sinohyriopsis > Sinohyriopsis cumingii. The sequence continues at coordinate 187,708,832 of CM068824.1, read as the reverse complement.
AATACGTTAGCCAGTGTATTCATATAATTTTAATAAACAATATATATTTATTAACGTCGTCTTCAAATATCATTGATATTATTTCTAACAGAATACTTGATATATAGATTTTATGATAAAATATCATACGCTGAATAAATGTTAGTACATATTTTGTATTCAATACGATGTAATATTTTGCGTTATACATTAAAGAACATGACGTTTTTGTTGTAGGGTTGCCACCTAAGTCAGAAGGGATGCATAGGACGTATGCAGAAGTAATCGCAACTTCGCGTTCTGCACCCCACGCTCCTCGTCACATCCCATATGACAAAGGAACATCACCTCCTCCAGTTGCCAGCCAGTCGGTTTGTAGACCTAAGGGAGTAAAATGTAATAAGGGTATAACGTATTATCTAACTAGAATGCAAAAAATCCCAAAACGCGCGAAAAAAATAATGGTACCTCTGACCACCATGTCTTCTTCTAATTCGAGCTCCTCGCCCGAATCTACCTCCGCAATCATGCCCTTTAGTTCCCCCTCTCCGTCCACCTATGTATCACCGATTTCTTTATCAAGACTTTCTCCTATCGAGAAAAATTGCACTCCATCGGAACAGATTCTAGAAAGCCAACCAAAGGACAATCGTATTGGGGATAGGTCCGACAACTCGTCGATGGCCACCTTGACACAACGCACAACGGTGGATCCGATAACAGAACCGGTTGACCATTCCAACAGTCCAGTTCAAGACACATCATTAGTCAAAGACTCGTTAGAAAAATACCCGGTTCAATCGGAACCGTTTCCCTCGGATCCAATAACCGTACCAGATGACACCTTTTCTAATGATATTGCTTCACAGAAAGATTGTTTGAACAAACATTTTATCCCTGAACCACATCCCTCACCAGTAAAAAACACAGATATGACTCCGACTTCGGAGAAGAAGGCAAGATTTGTTTGTCCTCGATGTTTCCAACAGGTGCAACGCATCGGTGAACATTTAAACTGGACCTGTTTGACCAACACCCAGGGCTACACGTCAGACGACTGTAAGCTATTGAAAAATGAGATGGCCGCCAGACGTGCAGCGCATAAAAACGCAGTTGTTAGAGTATTAGAATTAATGAACTCCATGTATTTCGAAGGGAATTCCTTTGTAGACTATTTGACCTATCTATTCGAGCGGTGCGGTGTTTCAGTCAATTGCGATCCAGAGACTATAACTAATAAGATACGATTAATGCCACCTTCGCAACACGAATGCTCCACACACACGTTGCCAATTACACCTGAAAACTTGCGATTACCGCCACATTCAAAAAACGAACGCTCCACACAAACGTCGCCAATTCTTCATGAAATGGTACCATCGCCAGTACCCTGTCCATCTTTGTTGGAGCCGTGCTCTGATGACGCCGGCAACCAATCGGTTTACGTTTCGCCAGCGTCACAAATGCGGCATAGAACAGTACCGTCGCCATTAATCAGTTCATCCTGGCAGGAACCGTTAGCAGCACCCTCTGTTAATGACGCGTCATCGGTCATCGAAATGGCATCATCAGAAAAGGATGAATCTATTTGCGATTTGAGTAAGTGCAACATGAACCCGGTTGTAGTACTTAAACGAATCCCAACCGAAAGAAAGTTGCAATTATCTGAGAGTAAGTTTCCAGCAGTGAAGAAATGTAAGTCAGACGAAACATCATCGGCGTCCACTATTGTTCTAAAAAATCAATCTAATTTTACTAGACCAATCAACATTCAAATATCAAAGTTAGGATTTTATCAAAAGTTCGAAACCGGTTGCTGTCCAACATTAGATAAATTTGATAAACATTTAGAGTTTACAATGTTCATCCCTAAAACAAGTTATCGTAATCAACTCGTTGCAAATGTGAATCGCATACTTAATCGTTTACATCCTGCATTCGAGAATCCTGATGTTCTAGCAAATACGGAAGCCATTAAAGAGTACTTTAACCTTTTACCAGCTTCCTTAGTTGCCAGTACTAAAGCTAATTATATAAAATCACTCGGACTGTTTCTTTCATTTTGTTCGCAGACGACATCAATTCGTGAACGCATAAACATTAATTGAAGCGTTGCCTTCCATTCGTGAATGCTTTGCCAGCATACGGGCCGGTTTGTCCAAGAGGACAAGTAGACGAATGGCTGAGAGACGAGCTACACAATTCCGCGGCGAACAAAAAAACCTGTTCTATAGAAGAAATCATTAATTGCGTAGACGTCTTAAGGAAACACTCGATTAAGTTTCTTGATAAGTCATCACGCCTATCGGATGGCAACTTGAAGTCTATCAACATTTATTTCAACGCGTTAATTACTTTAAAAAATGCTCATCGACCGTCCGTATTTATGAATATAATGATGGAAGAATTTGAGAAACCCGTTCGGATTAACATGTACAACAGCCAAGTCAAACTGAGCGTTGGCGTCTTTGAACATAAAACGGCTTCGACGCAATTAGCAACGGTATCATTTAATGAATCTGAATATGAAGAAATTAAAAAGTATATTGCGAATATACGAGTCAAGATTGCCACCACTAATAGTCCTAGGAACATATTTTTAAATCGTAATGGTAAGAAAATATACAACGCGTCATCGGACCTACGTACGAAGCAGATCGATCTCAGTCTCCCTCTTATAACATCTACACAAGCGAGACATTCTTATGAAACCAAGTCTTCAGAGATGTTAGAGCCTAATCAGCGCCAAGCTGTTGCGAGCTATCTTGCGCATAGCATAGGTACCGCCAACACCAACTACGTCGACATTACAGAGGAAACGATCAAGGGGATGGTTTCTGCAATGTCGGTATTACAAGATCCCCAATCATCGACGAGCCGGCCCGTACTACGGGACACCAAACCAGTGACAGTCATTGGACCAGCGACCAATGCAGCACCAGGGACCGCTCCTGCACCTGTTCCAGGACCATCGACCGATGATGCACCATCGACCGATGCTGCACAGATAGCAAAGCTTGACATTGGGCAACTGCCAAAAAAGGTAGATACTAAGAAAAGTATTTATAGGTCGATCATAGAGCGATTTGAAATATCAGCCGATATGGACTTACCATGCACGCGAGACATTCAGTACATAGCAAAACAAGTAACAGGAGGGTCCTCCTTACAAGCGAAAGATTTTAGAAAGATTCGCGATCGTTTGACCTACGAACACATGGTAAAACGCGCATTCGAGGTAGTGTCCTATTTCCCCCGGCTGAGACCAACCGATTCAGAAGTAGTACAATTTCTCGAGAAGAAGGGTTGGAACAACCAACACACAAAGTCGATGGTAGAGAAAAATTGGAATCCTTGTACTACTGAACACCAGGCGCCACATACCAATACACGATTAGAATCGCGTATTCGTAAAAAAATCGCGTTGCAAAATTGGCACAGCTCTGTTATCAACCATGGAGTCCTTCACACTAAGCATTATATCATCAAAGGCGAAATACTGTGCGATTATCACGATGATGTAATCTCGCACAAAGAAGGAATGAGACGGTATGACAGCTGCATGGATCACAAGTATAGGCAACATGTTTTTCTTCGCGCATCGTGATAAGAAATATTGCCTTGATGGCAACAAACCATGTAGTTGCCATCAACTGCCTTCCGAAAAAAATTAAAGGTAGGATGCTGGAGGACTCCATACAGGGCGCGAACGTCGTCCCTAGATTATATATGATAGATAACAGCCCCCATTTAATCTTCGAGGCTATCCACGACCTACCCGTAGGACGAAAGCTCTGTTTCGACTACAGTGCTCCAATCGTATTAAGCAGCGAAGGTGGCGCTAAAATAAAATGAATCCCAACTCGCAATTTTAAATTAATAGACGATTACATCTAAGAACCATACGCATATAATGATATATTTGAAAAGTCGATTTGTGACGTGATTATTCAGCACATATATGATATATTTCCAATAAAAAATATGTCCAACTTGAAACTAAACTATACGTACTCGTTTTTAAAGTTTAGATTTTATTTGGTCAAATATTGTATAAATGAAAAAAAATTATTATTTTTGCTGAGTATCCACGTCGATAAGCGACTATTCAATTTTTATGTACATGCCAAATATATTTCTTTTTCCATTTCTTTTTCTATTTTAAAACATAAGCCTAGCTAAAATTAACATTTCCATACGCGATTATATCTAGGAAATACCGCTTAGAATGATATATTTGAAAAGTCAATTTTTGACCTGATTACTCAGCAAATAAATTTTTGTATTCCTTTTTAAATTAATGTTGCAGATGATATAAAGTTATGCTCTATTTACAAATATTTTATTTCTGCTACGTCATTTCCAGCAGTTTTTATCTTTGCTGTTGGCTAATTTTTTTAATTGATGGGAGTATTTCATATATAGGACGATGTTTAGCAAGAACAATACATACTTTGGTAGTAAGTACAAAAACAATGTTCCTAGAATCTTTTGTTCAAGACAGTTTCTTCATATAATTTGTTTTGCTATTGATTTAACCTAATGGCTTGCAATTAAATTGTACACAGTAGATAATCAAAAAGAAGGAACGCATATTCTTGCGGTTCATATTTCAAATCAATTATGCAACAAATTTAAATTAAATCTTTAGGGATTATAAAGACTTAGCATACACGAAACAGGACAAAGAACGGAATATAGCCACATTGAGAGGATTGCTAACCAAACTTGGTATTTTGATTATTCAAATTTATTTCATTGCTCAGAAAGATCTATGTTGTTAAGAATTTGGCAGTCGATGAGTTATATATTATTTACCTTTTGCGTTGACTTTGGTAATACTGAGCTACTGAAATACTGAGAGAGAGATATAAATATAAATGTTTCTTTAAAATTAGGAAGATCTTGAGTACATATAAATAATATTACGACGGAGTTTTTTTTTAACAAAGTTTAATAAAATAGTATTCCACTTTGACTATTCGAGAGGGATTATGTGATAAGCAGATTTGCATGAAAAAATGAACCCATTTACTGATTATCCAATGTCACGTTTGCAATTTGATGTTGAAATAAAAACGAAAATAAAATTCCAATGACTGCTTCAATGCTATCATCAAACGTTTATTTTAGCAAAGAATTTTTATGGCGACTTTTTTGTACACGTATGCACACAAAGACATAGTAGCATTTCCTTGTATCTCTGTACTCCATTCATATTGATAAATCTAATTTCACAATGTGAAATTGATCTGAGCAAAATATCTTACTTCCTGTTCAACTTGCTCAGACTACATGCGATTCTGAGCGATGAAAACTCCTCCCTTTCATCCAAACTACCCACCTGTAAACTACTATAGTTTGACCTTTTTAAGAGATATGGGATAAATAAGCCCGAAAAAAGAAAAACAAATGTTGGAAATATACTAGGAACACAGTTTGGCAGGTTGCATGTACTCATACAGAAGTTAATATCTAAGTCAATGGCGGAAGAAAACACGCACTTGCCTCAAGCTGTTAATATTTACATTGTAGTGCTTTAGGGCATTGTTAGGTTTAAACTTAATCATAATGGCAAAGATTGATTTTATGCAGAGAAGAGACATTGTGTTGCAATCTGGACTAGGTATTTCAAGCATGATGCAAGCTAATCCTGCATTCTTCACATTCACACTCGTTATCAAAAGCTACAGTGGTTAGCGTGACATTATCCTGGACCAAATGGTGTGGGTTCTAATTAAGCCATCGGCGATAAAAGGAAATATATGTAGATTTCATCTTAGATAGAATAAAAGGCTCATTTGCATAGTTATAACTCTCTTTGACTGCATGATTCCACTACCTTGGCACATCCTTCTGGAAGGAAAGTAGAACCAGTTACGTTGGATCTAAATAGGGATCATTTGGGTCTGTGACTGAAATGCCCAACAAAGAAAATTAAAATATAGTGCAAACAAAAAAGAACACTTGTAAAGTCATCAAGGATTAAACGAATTTCATAATGCATAATGGATAATGGAAAGTCGATAAAGGACCAGTATAAAAACCAAGGGAGAAGATAGAGGAATAAAATTTTATTTTTTATCTTATCTATCATGGTCCCAACCACCACAAACGCCACGTGTATCATCATTTAAACTTGAGGAAAATTCCATAAACTTGATATCCAATGAAGTCAAGGTGATATGTGTGATTTTCATCCTATACAAACTGTATATTCCATTTTTACCACATTTCTTACTCTTACATTCCCTGTAACTTCATAGTGTTTCTATTAAATATTGTAAGTGGCCATGGATAGAGTTGTGTATGCAGGATTAAAAGACAATAATGACATCGCGTGCTCTTTATACTACGGATTAGACCATCATCATCCCATCCTAATAGTCTACTACAATTTTTATCTGTTTCTATTTCTTTTTCTTCTTCTTCTTCTTCTTAGTATTATTATTAGTAGTAGTAGTAGTAGTAGTTGTGTTGCAGCTGAGCACGTTTAGTGTTACAACTGCAAGTTTAAAGTTGGAAAAGCGGTTTTGTTACTTTTGTTGAGATTCTACTGATAAGAACTCTGGCTGACTGATGCGTTAAATATATAACGTCATTGTGGTATATTCATTGTAAATTCAAATATCATTCGTTCGTTGCGAATTTGATTGTTTTCTTGCTCTAGAGTACATGTACTAAGACTGTTTAAGGAAGTAATATTTTCTTCTCATCAATATGATGTATATGCAGTTGTATATTCTAGCTTAGGACATATTGCTTTCAAATGGCTAAAACGCTTTCACTAAACACACTAATATGAAGAATGTAAAATCGTCTCAATGTGCTAGTATGAAAGAAAAGCATGTGCCATTCAATCTGTAATAATTTTACTATGCTATTCTAATGAAATATGAAATACATTAGAGTTAACTGCATATCTCTTTGTAGGTATTTGTTTTTATTTCGTAAAGATTTATGTTGCATATAAAACAAAATGCAATGAGGTTTAACTTTATTAATAGTTTCCTGTGTATATTGCTTAAAAGTAAACACTGTACTTTGCATTTACAGAACGAACGTGCTAAGTTATATATTTTGTATATCATTAAATAATGACTAAGTGAACACCTGATTCGGAAAGTTTTCATCAAATAGATAGTATTATATATACATTTATTATATGCTCATTTCTTTTCTCCGTTAACATTACATTGTCTGAATCGTTTAGTATTTTACGATATTGAACTCGCGCGTACTTCATATTGCACTCATAAATGAACTACTTTCTATTGTAAGCAAACAAAAGAAACAGACGCCAGCACTTTTGATTTGTAAACAAATCATGTACACTCGCATAGTAGGCGTTTTACGTTTTGGTTGATAAAATTTGCTTCTCAATGATCTAAAGCAGATGTCTCGTGGACTGCCACATATCAGCTGCTTTGCTACATACCGCGTTAACTTTTTTGAAACAGAGTTTCGGATTTAGGCAGGCGATAGACGCCAGATTTCAAATATGCTGGTAATAAGAATGGCAAAAACTATACTTAACAGTTTTACATCCTGAATTTCCTCAAAATGTACTATCTTAGTTCTGCTAATCCGAATTACATGAGTCATATAACGGGTTCTCAAGCTTGATTACACATTTTGAAATTGTACTTTAATTTCGACTACATTCCAAGTGCAATTACTTCCTGCTTACTGCACTCAAAATGAAATAAACATTATATTCCATAGCTTCTTTTAGATAATTGCAACTGAAAGACTTCTTATTTTCCCCACATTATGATTTCAAATATTCAACGAGAGAACATAAAGACACTTGGAGATTCAACACGCTGTTCCGTCGCCGTTGAAATCCATTCAATAATCACGAAAATTCGTAGAATCGACAAAAATACCAAATCTATTAATTCCAGATCAAAGAGAAATATTTTTGCAATGCGCATTTATTCACAACATGACTCAAAATTGAAATTGTAGGTAGACCAAAAAGCCATTTTTTGGCGGGAACGTTATGTCTAGCGCGCGACAAATTCAAATTTATCTGGGCGGAGCTATGTGCGCATTAATAATATTGTTGTGTAATGATGAATCTGAGCTTGTGTATTTAGTTTGGAGTACGGCAATCATTCAGTTACTTTGTTTCGTGTAGTGTATTTTTTATATACATAATTCAGATTTTGATAGAATAAGAACATGAGCATGTAATAAAAGGTTACTGCATTTGTATGGGAAAACATGAACTCTTTTTGTCGTGCAGTATTTCCATCAGAAAAACTCGTTCATATTTTCCCCATACAAATGCAGTAACCTAAAAATATCTGAACTCACACTTATTTTGATAACTATTGCTTTCTTGTCAGTAGAAATATTTAGTGCAATTACGCAACCTATCTACTGGATATCTCTATAATTGATAAAGCGTTCTATATACTAGATATTTGTTTTAAGAGTTTTCAAACAATGTTGAATAACATGCTACGCAAATTTACCTTTCCAATGACTTCGATATTTTTCGTCCTCTCCAGGATGAGCCAAACTCCAACAATACAGACGGCAAAAGTACAGCAGATCCAAAGACACATATTTGGTTGCTTCCAACGACAGAGGGACATTTTCGTTTTGCTGATGAGTCACCATATAAACGTTTGAACTCGGAAGGGCGGTTCAGTGATCTGTAAACGAAGATCAAATAGTGCGTCATTCATTGGTATTCAATTTCAGATGGAAACCCTCACAAATAGCTACCCTTTTAATGTGTTTACTTTTCACAGTCCTTACAGCAATGTCATCTAAACTCCAGCCAGGAATCGAATTTGTTGTTGTACTCTGCTTAATCCTTTAACAGTCAAATCGAATATGATGTTGATTGCTTAATCCTTTAACGCAATTGTCTACTCTGTCTGTTTAAAATACAAGACAAATTTGTTTTTGTTTTTCAATTTCTATTTTATACAGCATACTTTGTGTTGACTTAACACATTTCAGAGAGGTGAAAGAAGCGTTCTCAATAGTTTAGCATGAAAGCAATACTACCGGTATCAAAAGATTACGCATATTGTTGACATACATAAAGATCATTTAGCATTAAATATTTTCTCGTCGTTTTTATACCGAAACATCGGTCAATCGGAGACTACTGATAAAGGAAGGAACCTTAGTTAAGACAACTTGTCTATGATCATACAGCCTTATTTGCTTACACGAATATCAATCAAGTATGGGAAGTAATTTGACGAACTAACTCTCAAAGCCGATGTTCCTGTATTGCATCTCTCCACTGAAGACAACCAAAGAGTATTACATAAAAAGCAGCATCAAAGAGTACGAAATGATTTTCAAAAATAATGAGTTTCTAATATGAAAATACAAATGGTGGAAAAAAGAATGTACATCTAAAGACATCACTAGATGGAAAGAAATGTTACATACGAGAACAAAAAATATAGCTACTAAAATTTGCACAGTGTCCTTATCAGAGCAATAAATAATATTTGTATACATCCCATTAAATATATGAATTCGATTCGAACTACAGGCTGACACGGGACACAAAGTGAATGATTTAAAGCTATTTATTAAGGTTATGAGCACAATTAAAGGCAATGAAAATGATAAGTGCTTATGCAATCACTAGCCTACTAATACTGTCTTGCCACAGCCAGAGAAGACAGTCATCGCGCCACGTACACAAACCAACTTTGCATTTTGCAGGGCAAACATTTACCATGTACAATATAAACGGGTCCATAAAACCTTCAATGGTAAGAATACCACTAAAATATTAAAGTGAGTGGCCATAAGAGGACTTGTACGCCAAATAGATGAAGCAAAATCCAGTACGCCATTAATACCCTGAATATATGGAGATTTAGTAGAGTTGTTATCTCAGAACTTGTTTTGACATTTGACAATCCGGAACAGCATATGCATTGTTGTACACACACACACACACACACACACACACACACACACACACATATATATATATATATATATATATATATATATATATATATATATATATATATATATATATATATATATATATATATATATATATATATATAATCTGTATTAGCGTCCAGACCTTGTCGTCCGGAAAGGAAGGAAAGGATTAAATTCGTTACATGCTGTCAGTCCAGTTGTTTTACGACTGTCATCCCATAACACAATCTGAACCAGATACATGAGTCTGCAAATTGTTGACAACGTGTTCTGTTTGTTGACATCATGTTCTTACCAATATTTAAATCGCAGGCTAGTGAGGTAAAGAAACGACATCTATTTTACGGCCAAGTCTACGAATTGGATCATCAGAGATAAGACAAGGAAAACGAAGAATGATTGAAAGACCAGAACAAGACAAGAAAAACAAGTGGGAAATAAAGTTGATTTTATACTTTTTGATTTTGACTTTTAGGAAGAGACTGGAATCCAGATTCCTAACATTTGGGTGGATCTTGATCTACTGATAGTCTGGAATGTCTAGATAGTCTTACATTTCATGGTGTAACGATAGTCTTGAATCTCATTTCTACCACAATGATGGAACCCAAAATGTCTTTGAAATAGTTCTCATTAATCCCAAAATAAGGTGTTGTCCAGAAATCAGAGCACTTTGTAATTCCAGTGAATAGATCAAGTAAATAATATGTAGCGTATGATGTCTGAACACAGCTATGAAAGCTTCAACATACCGATCTTACAACAGGAATTAATTCTTTGGGAATAAATTACCTTTATATATATATATATATATATATATATATATATATATATATATATATATATATATATATATATATATATATATATATATATATATGTGTGTGTGTGTGTGTGTGTGTGTGTATTATATTTCCCTTGCCCCACGCTGGAATAGTGTTTTCGGGAAGACTAATGGTAAATTCCACTAACTCGTACACAAGTTAAGACCTAAAACTCAAATGTCTGTCAACATTTTGTGTACGATTGTATAATCATAACAATAGTCAGAATGCAATAAATACACCCACAACCATCCATCACAGAGAAAAGGCAAGCATACAAAATAAATGAAATATATATGATATAGCACTATTAGACTCGTAGGAGGATTCCAGAGGAACATGAAAATGTATTTTTGTGGCTCATACGCCTTCATAATTTCCTGACAGGGTTTAAACTCAGCTGACAATAACTGAGTCGAAGATGAGGTACTTCATTACAAGAACGGTAAAAAAATACCCTATAACCATTGCTCATAATTTCTTGAGATATTGTTACACGCACACGGGTATTTACTTGACCGAGCGGTTGTCAAACCCTGGCGCGATTCTCGCTAGAAGTCATAAGTTTATCCCGACTTTCCAAAGACTTCCATACAACTTCAATTGTAAATTAGAAAGCCCGACGTGTCCATTCTACACCTAAATTTTCCTCTAATTAATGCAAGACCACAGATAAACCAAACTTCCAACTATCTATCAACCGCACCTCTGCGTGTAGTACTCCTTAACAATGGGAACTATTTTAACTCCGCCACCTTAGGCCAGTCAATGCATCCCTAACAATGGGAACTATTTTAACTTTGCCACCTTAGGCCAGTCAATGTATGCTTTCCAGGCACATTTCGCCAATATAACTGCACCATATTTGCCCACATGGCGACATAAACGGTGTCTGCCAAGTCCCTTTTTATTTATTCCCTTGTGTAATTTACCGGTTTAATACCGTAAGTACTGTCCTTGCAGTCACGCTACCAATGTATACCACTAGATTTTAATATGGGCTATTTTACGACAGGGAAATTCATTCGGTTTTGGTCGGAATTCACTACTAGCGAACCAGGACATCATGGAAACCACTAGCACTTCACTCCGTGACGTTTACTCCTAATAACTAGCTCATTATTTCGGGCTAGGAATATTTGCATGGCGCCGAATTCCAATAATCACACAAGTAATCACAAATCTAAGAATTGATTAAAACGGGGCGCTATAACCAAGTGCGCATACTCTAAATTTACTACAATATTTTAAAATATTATTCAGAATAAGGAATATAATTTCACCTAGACACCCTAAATGGAGTCAAACTTATATACATGCAGTTGGGGAAAGTACAGTCTAAAGAATCATTGGCTATGCCTCTGAGTAAATGCCTTAAACATTTGGAAATATAAAATTGGCAGAAACTTATTTTCCACATTTCTTCGGTAATAAAGCAAATCAGCACGTCGTGCGAAGCTCCATTACTACGACTCGACAGTATGGAACCAAACCAACGAGACATTTTTTAAACTTTTAACCGATCCTTCCGAATATGTTGAATAACATGGAAGAGATTGTGAGATAGAGTCGATATGTTGTGGGTATTATTTGATGTTACGTTGGAGAATTTGCAGCTATGTATGGATCAGTGGTATAGAGGTCGATTAAATCAAGATATCATTATTACCAAAGCGTGTAGATTAGTGTACCACATGACACTCATGCCCACGAATAACCTACCCATCATACCACCTCAGTGATATTAGTCTGTCAGTCCTCGACATTCATCCAAAGTTTACGGGTAACATTTTCGCCCTTTAAAATGAGGTTAACTTCGTGTGGGATTTCAGATTAAACTTGCCGTCTAGAACACAATGAACGTGATATTGTAATACAGCTGGACATTTCATCATCTTCTGACAAGCGGACTCGACATATCCCCCCTTTTCTCTCTCTCTCTCTCTCTCTCTCTCTCTCTCTCTGGTAAATATCCCAAACTCCCCACAAAAATCACATATCTATATCTCTCCTCATCGGTCTCTCTTTTCTCTGTCTCTGTCACTGTATCCACCTCTTTCTTTCTCTCTCTCTCTCTCTCTCTCTCTCTCTCTCTCTCTCTCTCTCTCTCTCTTATGATGTATATTTCATTTGGCTGGTTTTTGACCTTTTTTAATTCATTTTCTGCTATGGATAGTTGAATTTTGCACTTGACTTTGTCCAGAAGCAGGTTGACTGTCTTCTTGACTTGAGACATTGATGATGTTTTTATTTTAGTAAAAAAATTATACAAAGCTAATATTTTCTCACTGAGTGCGGGTTATATATAAGGAACGTTATTTATACAAGTAAACATTTTTATTAGGGAATTCCCCAATAAAATACCTTGTCTAACTGATGTTTGCTAAATTCTGTATGAAAATTCCATTAAGACATAGTATTTCCAGAAAATGGCAATTGTGACCTAATTCAATTTTTTATCTAGAAATCATTAATTTGTGCTGTAAGATATTGGAGCTTTATTGTTGTGTGCAGTACTTGATTTGGATAATTATTTATTCAAATTATTATTATCTGGGATCAGAAAGTGCTCGTTAATATTTTTGGACAGAGACATTCAATTGGAATTCAAGCAAGGACACCATGGCTTATATTATTGTAATTCATCTAAAGACTGTTAAAATATCACAGGCTACAACAAGCAAATCAACACCTTCAGCGCTGGATCTTATTTCGAACACCATTGGAATTTATTTAGAACTATATTCATTAGGACTGCTGATACAATTCTTCAGACTATTTGGGAGTTAATTCATAATATTGTAAGTTCTTTTAAATGTTCATGTTGTATTGTATGAAATATAAATTATGCGTTGAATTTTACAAAAAATGTTTAGTTTTCGCTCTTTTATATTACTTAAAGTTCATAAGAGTTCTAATTGTTTGTTTTATATGGTCCTCTCTCTCTCTCTCTGTTTATACATACATACATACATACATACATATATATATATATATATATATATATATATATATATATATATATATATATATTAAAAATTAAAAATAGCATAGGTTTAAAGTGTTTGCATAAAGCAATTTGATATACCAATACTGTTAGTTTATCAACGTGTTATCTGCCCATGGTCCATAAATATGCACATATATGTATAAACAATGTTTCAACAGTACGCTATCGCGTCTTTGCTGTTTAAAGCAATGATGAAATTCCACTGATAGTTGACGTAAAAAATGAACATTAATAATCCATATTTCTTAAATGCATTAAATATGGCAATTTGGTATGTGTGACAATCATTATTGCTACCATGTGTATCAGCGAAATTTTTGAAATTGTTTTAATGATTTTTTTTCCTTTTGGGCTATGTCATATAGGAAATAATTGTGGTTGTTTTTTTGTTTTTTTTTAAATAAACACGTGTTGGATGCTTTAAAGCAAGCAATAATTGTTCTTTCTATTACATATATACTAATCACTGCGTGCAGAGATCGGGACTAAGCATTATTCTCCATAATTTGCATTGCATCTAGCTTCCATCTTTCAGCTGACAATATTTTTTATATTTATTTTTACTTTTCTATATATATTATTTTCATATTTTAAATTTATCTTTTATTTTTATTTTTATTTTTACGTTCCATAGTTAATAGCTACATCAATCTAGTAATTTCTGTGTTACAAAATCGGTGATAAAAGATATAGATATATTCTCTGAGTATGTATTTCATATAGTATTAACATTAATGCATGACCTATCCAGATTTCCAGTCTTGGCAATCAAATCATAACTAACATAATATTTTGTTTCCAAACAAGATAGAAATGGTTAAACTGTAAATCTTCAAAAATTGTAATGTATTAAGTAGTATCTATGGCTTACCCAACCTAATCACACCCACGTGACTCCATTATATGTTGCATTAAAGCAAGTATTCAGTTTGATATAAATGTCGGTATATTCGAAAACATTGAAACATAATTTAACATAATGGTAAAACTCAATCGAAAAACACTTTCATTCAAATAAAGCATATCTAATACAATTAATCATAACCTTACAGTTTCTCTCACCGTCATCCTCCCCTCAACTCACCCATTATGGCTGAAATCGACAGTACAGCTTAATGATACTTTAAACAAACACCATATCTTCTTCGACTGACAAATTTGTGACTAGTACAACGAAAACGCAGGTGGAACACAGCTGGAAATAACTGGTTGAATGTTGTTTCTTTATTGCCAAAATATTTTTGAATTATTTTTCCACTGATATTGGTCATTCGACGGTGCGTGCCTGGATGGAACATCATGAGAGTCAAGGAACCAGGCTGTCTCTATGCGCTGGCTGGTCCGTCAGCTTATCAGTTCTCTCTCTCTCTCTCTCTCTCTCCGCAATTTATTTAGATTTACAGTTGTGCCATTTCCATCTTGGGTAGCAAATTGATATTTTGCTAGTTAGGGTGTGATACCCAGGGACTGAAAATCTGGATAGGTCAAATGTTAATATTAATAATACTTTAGATACATAGCCACTGACTGACTATATGGATAGGTCATGTGTTAATATTAATAATACTTTAGATACATAGCCACTGACTGACTATATGGATAGGTCAAGTATTAATATTAATAATACTTTAGATACATAGCCACTGACTGACTATATGGATAGGTCAAGTATTAATATTAATAATACTTTAGATACATAGCCACTGACTGACTATATGGATAGGTCAAATGTTAATATTAATAATACTTTAGATACATAGCCACTGACTGACTATATGGATAGGTCAAGTGTTAATATTAATAATACTTTAGATACATAGCCACTGACTGACTATATGGATAGGTCAAGTGTTAATATTAATAATACTTTAGATACATAGCCACTGACTGACTATATGGATAGGTCAAGTATTAATATTAATAATACTTTAGATACATAGCCACTGACTGACTATATGGATAGGTCAAGTGTTAATATTAATAATACTTTAGATACATAGCCACTGACTGACTATATGGATAGGTCAAGTATTAATATTAATAATACTTTAGATACATAGCCACTGACTGACTATATGGATAGGTCAAGTGTTAATATTAATAATACTTTAGATACATAGCCACTGACTGACTATATGGATAGGTCAAGTGTTAATATTAATAATACTTTAGATACATAGCCACTGACTGACTATATGGATAGGTCAAGTATTAATATTAATAATACTTTAGATACATAGCCACTGACTGACTATATGGATAGGTCAAGTATTAATATTAATAATACTTTAGATACATAGCCACTGACTGACTATATGGATAGGTCAAGTGTTAATATTAATAATACTTTAGATACATAGCCACTGACTGACTATATGGATAGGTCAAGTGTTAATATTAATAATACTTTAGATACATAGCCACTGACTGACTATATGGATAGGTCAAGTGTTAATATTAATAATACTTTAGATACATAGCCACTGACTGACTATATGGATAGGTCAAGTATTAATATTAATAATACTTTAGATACATAGCCACTGACTGACTATATGGATAGGTCAAGTATTAATATTAATAATACTTTAGATACATAGCCACTGACTGACTATATGGATAGGTCAAGTGTTAATATTAATAATACTTTAGATACATAGCCACTGACTGACTATATGGATAGGTCAAGTATTAATATTAATAATACTTTAGATACATAGCCACTGACTGACTATATGGATAGGTCAAGTGTTAATATTAATAATACTTATGATACATGCTCAGAAAAAAGAGTTTACTCTTTAATAACCAATTGTTTTTGACAAAGAAATTATTATATTAATGAAGCCACCAAGTTTTCATACAGACTGTGTATTATATTAATGAAGCCACCTAGGTTTAGTGCAGACTTTGTATTATATTAATGAAGCCACCTAGGTTTCGTACAGACTGTGTATTATACTAATGAAGCCACCTAGGTTTCGTACAGACTGTGTATTATATTAATGAAGCCACCTAGGTTTAGTGAAGACTGTGTATTATATTAATGAAGCCGCCTAGGTTTAGTGCAGACTGTGTATTTTATCAATGAAGCCACCTAGGTTTAGTGAAGACTGTGTATTATATTAATGAAGCCACCCAGGTTTAGTGAAGACTGTGTATTATATTAATGAAGCCACCTAGGTTTAGTGCAGTCTGTGTATTATATTAATGAAGACACCTAGGTTTCGTACAGACTGTGTATTATATTAATGAAGCCACCTAGGTTTCGTACAGACTGTGTATTATATTAATGAAGCCACCTAGGTTTAGTGCAGACTGTGTGTTATATTAATGAAGCCACCTAGGTTTAGTGCAGACTGTGTATTATATTAATGAAGCCACCTAGGTTTAGTGCAGACTGTGTATTATAAGTAGTAAATGGGGATACCCTAGCGACAATGGGAATTAGCATTACAAACACCCCTGGGACAATTTGGCGACAAGGGAAAATTAACATGGAGAAAAATCGTGGGACAATCTGGCGACAAGGGAAATTAACATGGGAATAAATCGTGGGTCACTCTAGCGACAAGGGGAATTTAACATGGAACTATAGTGTGGGTCTGTCTAGCGACAAGGGGAAATTAACATGGGAATAGAGTTTGAGTTTGTCTAGGGACAAGGGGAATTGAAAATGGGATTTTTTTTAAAATTTAAATTTAAATTTAAATTTAAAGAAAGGGGTAGGCAATGGAAAGGCTATCTCTTTTCGAGAAATATGGCTGGCCCTGAAAAGGGCCTTTGGGTTTTCTTCTTCTTCTGCTTCTAATTTCTTCTTTTTCTCCACCAAGTTCTTATTTTATCTCCAACACTCTTTCTCTTCTTCTCTTTCCTTTTCTCCTGCTCTTCTTTCTTCTTCTTCTCTTCCTCCTCTTCTTTCTTCCTCTTCTCATTTTCTTCTTCTTTTTCAATCTTTTCGTTCCATTTGCTTATTCTTATTCTTTCCTCTTCATCCTCCTTCTCCTCTTTTATCTCTTTCATGACACCACTAATCTTGTCCTTTACCTTATTTAAGTTATTAATTTCCATCTTTACACGATGGGGACTATAGGAATAATGGTCTTCAACCAGTCTTATTAACATCTGCTCCATCATTCCTAAGTTGTCTAAAACGTCTTGTAATGTTTGTATTTTGTCCATTTGGTTAGAAGCCATCTTCTTTTTTTATTCTTCGCAGAATGGTTTGAACGACGAATACTGTGGGTTCTTATACTTAAAGCGCGTACGTGAAGGAAAACATCCCCCTAAAACGTAAAATTGATCTTACCTAGATCATGACCAAACAACGCGCGAACGTGAAGGAAAACATCCCCCTACTTTTTCATTTTATATAATAAAACCCAAACTATACCTTCTCATTTCATATAATAAAAACCCAAACTATACTCTCCACATACGCTAAGAAACAATAAACAAAATCCATAATCTACTATCCACACAATCTTACGTGAGCGCTTACAAAACCCAAACTATACTCTTCACATACGCTAAGAACAATAAACAAATCCATAATCTACTATCCACACAATCGTACGTGAGCGCTTACAGAACCCTAACTATAGTCTTCACCTACGCTAAGAAACAATAAAGAAACCCATAATCTACTATTTCCACAAACATACCTTAGCTCTTACAAGCACCAACACACAAACACATACCCTCACACTATCTTAAAAAAGAGTTAGTGTTTATAATCACACTACTCTACCTACACACATTGGCAAATCGATCGTTATTTCTTTTCTAGAGTATTGGGTAGCCCTGAAAAGGGCTGTTTTATTTGGAACTTCATGGACACGTGGTTAATGGTGGCACCTTCCAGGCCTGGCGCCACATACACATCTTGTCCTCCAGTTACTTTTTACCTTTTTGGGGGAGAGAGCAGAGTCAGGATATGTCGCTTCAGAATCCCAATTTTCGCTCTCTGGGATTCTGAAATTTCTTCTTCTTCTCTCCTTTTCCTCCTCCTCCTCTTCTTTGTATCTTCTCTCCTCCTCTTTGTATCTTCTTTCCTCTTCTTCTTTATATCTTCTCTCCTCCTCTTCTTTGTTTCTTCTTTCCTCCTCCTCTCTTATCCTTCCCTCCTCCACAGTGGCTTCCGCGGCCAGTTCATTTAATATGCGCCTGGCATATTCCAGATGCACATGAAGTTCCAACAGTTTCTCCAGTCTCGTGTTCATTTTTGGTGTTGATCAATCAACAAGGGTAGCTGGACTGCCGAACGAGTTTCAATTTATAGTGAAAGCGCGGACGTGAAGGAAAACATCCCCTAAAAACATAAAATTGATCTTACCTACATCATGACCAAAAAACAACAACGCGCGGACCTAAAAGAAACACTCACTCACTTTTTATGCTACCCATCACTATTTTAAATTTTTTTTATAAATCACTTCAATAGACTATCCACATACGCAAAGCAATCCAATCTAACCCCAAATTTACACCTCAAACACAAAAAAAGACATCATTTTAATCTACTATCCATACCAACTTACTTAACCACTTACAAACACAAACACACAAACACATACACTCTCACTGTCAATAAAGAATTAGTGTTTATTTTCACACTACTCTACCTACACACATTGGCAAATCGATTGTTATTTCTTTTCTAGAGTATTGGGTAGCCCTGAAAAGGGCTGGTTTTTTTTGTTTGCTATGGCATTCTTTTTAGTTTCTAAGAATGCGATTTCCTCTGAGGATAGACTTTCTGGCGATAGGTCTGCTTCTTCGGAAAGAGAAGAAGAACTCTTTGGTGTCGATACGACAATCGACAAAGCCTCTGTAAGCTTCAGGTTGCTGCTGCTGCTCTTGTTGTTGTTGTTGCTGCTGTCTCTGAAGTCTGTACTTCTCTGTCCGTTCTTCTTTTTCCCTGTTCATTTCTTCTCTGAAGAGCTCTTCTATCAGGTCTTCAGTGATTTTTAACATTCTCACATTCTCTATTTCTTCTGGCTTTGGTATCAGACTGTGTCTGACCCTATGCAAATTCACGTAGGCTTCGTTGAGTTTAGCTAGTTTGGAGCACATCTTCTTAGGAGGATGATTCGACAATGGATGGTTAGACTGGAAACAACCCGGTTCTTAAAGTCAAAGCGCGGAGGTGAAGGAAAACATCCCCCACACGGTTTTTGAGTCGCAACGTTTAGTGAGTGTCATGAGAGGGATAGTAAGAAATGAAAGAGCATCAATCCAACATTCTTATAGCTAAACAAAAGAGAAAGGCATTTTTTTCAAAACACAACATTTTTTATTCAAAAATCACTTAACACTAAACAACAACTCTAACATTTTTAACAATAATCCAACAATATAACATCAAACAATTTTTTCAAAACACAACATTTTTTATTCAAAAATCACTTAACACTAAACAACAACTCTAACATTTTTTAACAACAATGCAACACTAAAAGTTTCTCCACTAGGTAAAGAGGGATAACAGTCTTCCATGGTTTCTAGTAATCTAGGATGACTTCTCTCAAACTGTTGATTTCTATGGTATTATCGAATTCTGCATACAGGATGACGTTCACCGTTTCATCAGGGTCTCGGTCTTTAAACTGAATTTCCACACGAATCTGGCCGGATTTTATAGGGTGGAAATGTCCCTCGTCGCTGCCTTGGTCTGGAGTGAAATCGAAAGCCCACAAAGAGTAGCCTCCTGCATAATCCTCGTACGTAATACCGTGACTAGTATTGGTTCCTAACTGTCTGGTGGCTTCGTACAAGGACAAATACGATCTCAAGTAATTCTTCTTTATAAAGTCAGGTTCGAAAGGTCGGGTACACAAGGTCTTGCCATCGCGACTGACTTCGATTTTGGACACGCCAAAGTGTTGAAAGTAGAAAGGATTTTTTTCGGCAGCTCCGTTGAAGGCTGTATTCTCGACGATACCAACGATCAAACGTTTGGGTAACTGTCCTTGGAACAGATGATCTTCGATCATGGATCGCTGTCCCTTGGGAATGGTGAAGGTTTTCACTTCCACGCGTCGTATGGGATACTTGGCGGTCGTTCTGCTCAACGTCTGACTGATGTCGTTTCCCACTTTAGGTAACACTTCCACACGGCGTACGTAGAGTCTGGCTTCTAGGATTTTGGTTTTGTAACCGTCACTATCAGCCATCAAATGGAAAGCGGCACTGCTACGATTCAGTCTCAGGCGGACATCCACCCCGTTCAGCAAATACTTTTCTTGCAACCACATGTCCAAATGCAAACGATCCAAACTTCTAAACTTGTGTCGGCTCCCGTGATTCTCTTTCTTCGTTCTACAACTCCATCATTGTTGTCTTTCTTTTCATCAGTTTCCAATATTTCAAGCTTGGTAGGTTCGTCAGCTTACCATACCACACAGGCATTGAGATGAGTGTTCTTGGCATCTATTCCGTACGTCAAGAGATTTTCCAGGTAGGCACGATAAGGGTAAGTATCCATGCTGCTACTGACCAGTTTGTTATTCAAATACAAGTCCACTCCACTGAACAAGGAATGCATGAAATTGTTGACGGGAGCTACTGCTTCATCGTCTATAGCACCTCCAGTCTTATCTAGAATTTTGACTTTCAGGTACAAGTAACTGCTATTCAGATCGATGTAATCTTCGGGCTGTCCTTTGATTTCAAACTCGATGGGAGCGGAATCGGTCAGTGAGGAGACGGGGTGAAATTCCACCCACTGGGATTCTTGCATCGTCATCATCGTGGGGGGCATGGCAAACAGATCCAGTTCCGTCTTGGAACAAGCGCAAGATTCTCGGTGCATCATTTTTTTTGGTCTCTTTTCTCAATAATCGAAAACGTCTAAGTCTCGAACGGTTCTTCTTTTCTTGGCCTTTCTCGCTTGAAGTCTGGTGAAAGGGTGTTTTCTTCGTCGTCTCTTTCTGCCTTGTCCTTGCTGAATGCCTGACTCGGTAGCGTGCAGGGCATTTATAGGTGTTTCTCGTTGGCCTAAAATGTCTTTGCCCGTTTGCAGCAAGACATTTTTGCCTGCCCTCATGAAGGCTTCTTTAGGGTTTTGTTTGTCGATGATGACATTTTGGAGAAATTCTTTGCCTTGCGTCAGTGCCGCATCATTCAAGGCGTGCAATCCGCGTGTCACCATCGGTTTCAACACCGGGGCCACTGAACGAAAGGCCGATTTTAACATATCTCCTAAGCCGTGTCCTCGCTGTCGAGCAACCCCTCGGTACACTGGATACATGACTTAAGAGTCGTGAGAAAACCGTTGTCGAAAATGGAGTTTCACCGTGACTTTTCCTTTGGTGAATGGAATATTTTGTCCCAGATCTCCTTTTATAGCAATGTTGACCGTTCAGTTCTACCGGGGCACGAAATAACTTGCTAAAAGACTCGTTGTCGTAAACGATGGGTAATTCGTTTTTCTTGATCATGGTCTTTCTCATGTCCATGTCTCCGCCCAACATGTCAAACAATTCAGGACAAAATAAAATGGACAGGATTTTACTCCGTTCAAATTTCATCGACGAGCTGCTTTGTGGTACTCCATGGTGACATTTTTGTTGACATGCTCCAAAGCTTTCAGAAACACGACATTAAACCTGGAGGTTATGGTGCTGACCAAATGTTGACCACTAAAATAATAGCCTGGGGGAATGAACAAGTGATAGGTGGTGTACTTTTGTGTACGGGTTTTCTTGTCATATTTGACATTGCTATCCATCCACTGTTGCATTTGCTCGTCATGAACTTCCACATCAAAAAAATTTTGATTGGGAAGGACATTGAGGACTTGGGTCGGGTGAATCATTTCTACTAAAGCCACTTCCCAATGGGCTTCGTGATCTAACTGGATGGCTTGAGGTAATTTGGCCGTGTAACAGCACAACGTGTTCTTGGGAAACACCTCCATGGAACTGTCACTGGGTAAGGTTAAGTAAAATTGGTTTTGGTGACTCATAATTCCAGAGTTCTGTGGCTGTCCGAGGGGTTACTGGACGTCAGAGGCGTGTCTCCGTCTAAAATGGGGTTCTGATTGTGGTTGAAGTGGTGACTGGCACTGGCACTGGACACAAGGTTCCCGGGGTTCCCGTTCGAGGAGAATTTCAGGGAGGGATTAGGAAGCAGGTAACCGATGCAACTGCTCAATAAAATGGTCCACAATTGTTTGTCTCCTTGTTGCAAACTCAGATTGGCGATGGCTGCCCCGATGACACAATACACCACGAAGATTTGGCAGAAAAAGACGATTTGCTGTTTTAGGCACACGTTCTCCACACCACACCCACAAGGGTTGTTTTTTTAAATCTTGCACAGAAGAACTAGGTGAAGGAGGAGTGGTCGACGTAGCTGCGTCTGCTGTGTGAAAGGGCATGATGGTCACTTCTTTTTATAGTCGATGACTTGCGAAGCGTCGATCCAAGAATCAAAACTGGGTGGATATCCTTTCCAACGTACTTTGACTTCTTTGACACGTCGTTTGCCCACTTTACGGGTTCTGCGTTCGAGAATGCTTTCGATGTCGTACACGTCGTCTTCTTTTTTGGTGACACGTTGTAACTCGGGCAAATAAAACGTTCCTTTGAGCACTTCTCCGTTCATGTCTTCCAATTTATAGACGGCAGGATGACGGCCATGCACTCGTCCAGTGACGCGAAACAATTCGGTCGTCCAGTTAGGTAAGTAACCTTTGTCGAAAGTGCGTTTGGTTTTGCCAATGCGCACCCAATCTCCTACGGTCAACTCTCCACTTTTCTTGGGGACAGCCCTCGTCGGGGACGTACCGAACAGACGCTCGAACACCATCACTTCGTTGTCGGGAGTCACGTCTTGCGGGGCACGTCCGATGCTTCGATGGTAAGATTGGTTGTACGCTTGCACCAGGTGCGGTAAGATGTCGATGTACTTCAGAGTGTGGTGATGCGTAAAATATTTCCACATGCGTTCTTTCAAAGTGCGTTGAAAACGTTCCACGATGCTGGCTTTGGTTTCGGGATTCTCGGTGGTAAAAAAATGAATGTCACGTTTCTTTAATTCTTTTTGGAAAGCTTGGTTCAGAAATTCGGTGCCTTTGTCCGTTTGCCATCGAAGAGGGTGACGACCGCTTTGTTTCAACACCCGTTGCAGGGCTCGCACTAACTCGCTGCTCGATTTGGAAGTCAAGGGTACGACCCAAGCAAATTTGGAAAAGACGTCGATGACACAAAACAAATATTTGTAGCCACGATTGTAGCTGGCCAAATGAGAGACATCGGCTAAATCGGCTTGCCATTGATGATCGATGCCTTCCACTCGGGTGCGACTTCTGGCAAACTTGCGTCGAATGGGTTTGTGTAAAGTGTAGGTAGCTTGTTCTTGTAACCATCGTTGCACTTGAGGTAAACGGAGACTTTTCAGTCGCGTTTTGGCAGCACGATACAATTTTTGAACTCCTGCGTAACCTGCAGGATGGGAGGGATCGTAGTAAATGCTGGCTAAGACTTTTTCCATTTTTTTTGTGTTGGTTGGTGTGTTAATAAGACACCCACTCTTGGAGGATGCTACTCTTTTTCTCTTGGGGTATTTTCTTGGATTGCAATGCTTTGCGTGTGCGGCCGGCAATAGGTGTCGAAGAGGAGGAGGATGTCTGAGCGGGGGATATCGGTTCTTGTTTCACTTCTGTCTTCACTTCTGTCTTCACTTTCTTTTTCTCTTGTGATGAAGAAGGGGTGGCCATCATCTTTTTAATCCATCCAATTCTGGAGGTAGGTGGTGTTGTTAACTTGCGTACTTTTTCTGGTGGAGTTTGAAACCCTTCCTCTTCTTTTTCTCCTTTTTCTGTCTTGGTCACTGGTACTGGTGGTACTGGTACTGGTACTGGTGATGGTGCTGGACTTTTCATCAAGGTCTTAAAGAGTTGACCGTACTTCTGCGATTTTTCTGTTTCGGACAAATCTTGGCGATCCATCAAGGACTGCAATTCGTGTTGTAACTGGGGCATCTCGCTCAAATGGGGATTGGGAGGTAAATGCGGGGTGCGTTGTTCTTGCCACCGATGGTATTCCATCCATCGTTTGTAAGGCACTAAAGCTAGTTTTCGTCCTTCCATGGGGTTGTCAGGGGTCGATTATGAGATCTTGGGACATCCGAGGGCCTTTTTATCTTGCTCCCACCAGTCCTCCCAACATGGTTCCCAAGACTCCTTTCAGTGTGGGGCCTAACAAGAGAGGTAAAATACCTCCACGTTGCACTAACATCTTCTTTTTTTGACGAATGGGAATTTTCTTTTGAACCATTTGGCGAAGAACGTGACGATGTATGCCTAAGCATTGTTTCTGGTGCTTGGACGAAGGGATCGTGCCTTTCAAAACGTTCAAACAACATTCGCACACGGTATCGATGACCTCTTTGGAGGCTGTTTGAATGAGTTTTTTCGTAGGGGTGGAGAAGCTTTGGACAGGACAGATAACATGTCCCCATGTTTGGCTAAACGTGGTGGCAGTCCTTTCCTTTTCTTTCCTTGGGGTTTTCTGGAGGGTGACATCTTTGAGTCTTCAGGAGCACCAAAAAACACTGATACCCGACTTGGTCACAGGCCTTTTTTATACTGGAACGCGTCGCCACTGATTGTCTTTACGTCGTATTAGTTTGAGGACAGGCATGACACGTCGTGCAGGGGTACGTAACGGACTAAATCGAGCCAGTTCTTGCTTGAACAAATCCAGCAAACTTTGTAACATGCCCGATGTTTCTTGAACTTTGATTTTGGGAGAAGGTACTTTGTGAGCAGCAGCCACTGCCACTAAATTGGAAGGTCCTGCCACTGGGGAAGTTCTTTTGGGGGTCATCAGCGGAGAAGTTCTTGGTGTGATCAACGTCTCCAAGTACTCTTCAGTTCTGGGTGTCATTAACGGAGAAGTGGACAAACGTGATGCTGCGGGAGACGCAGTCTCCGGTGTGGCAGGTCGTGGTTTGCGAGTGTAAGGTTGCGTCCTGGCCGAAGTGCCTCTCTTGCGTCTAGTTTTCTGTGGACTTTTCTTTTTCTGGGGGCTTCTTTTCTTTTTCCGGGGTGGTGGTGGTGTCTGGTCAGAGGAGGGTCCTGCCACTGGAGAAGTTCTCCTTTGGGACCTGGTCTTTCTCTTCTTGGGGCTTCGTTGGACTTTTGTCTTGGGGATAACTTTGGGGGCATTAGGATCCCATCTTAAGAGTGAGCGAATGATGACCCCTCCTAGAGTACCGCTCCCTCCAGGTTTCAAAATGATTTGTTTTTTGGTTTGAGTGTCGATGCGGGGATCGGCCAGTTGGACCAAAGCGACTTTGTTTCGATCGAAAAAGCGTTTGGTTTGATGAGGAATCTGAATGATTCCTTGGAGTAATTGACGTGCCGTCACCGTGAACGATCGTAAGACTTCTTTGAGACTAGCTTCTAAGACACGAGCTCGTGTTTGTGGATCTTTTTCTCGACTGATGCCATACAAGGCACGAATCAATTTGACGGGAAGATGCGACTGAAGGGACGTCATGTTCGCACTGAGAGTGAGACAGACGAGAAAGGGTCTGAGGTTTTTATAGATTTTTTTATGGGGAGTGAAATGAAGTCGAGGACGGAGACGTGTACAGGACAGGCCCTCCGTCTTGGCACCAGTGGTGAAACAAGTGGGTACGAAATTGCAAATCCTCGGGAGTCGTAGGTTTCAAATCGACGAGTAAATAGGCGTGTGGAGTTTGAGTGGCATCGTCGTACGCCTGAGTCAACCAAGGCGTTCCTAACTGTTTGGCTAAGACTTGCACTTGCGATTTATCTCGAGGGCTTTTAAACAAGACCACGTAATGCGCATTGAGACTGATGGTGCGATGTGCTTTACTTTGTTGAAACAAATTTTGGGTGATGTAAACGACACTGGCATTACGGTGATGCCCTTTGCGCGTGAACCACAGTTTAATTTCTTCTTCGTCTTCTCCTAACATGTCGTCGAAAATGACCAAATGGGTTAGACGGGAGTCAGAGACGATGCCATCGTCTTCTTTGGGAATGCCTTCCACAATGCCTTCCACAAACACGATGGAATCGCCTTGACTTTCTCGCAAGAGGCTGTACGCCGATTGCCACTCTTTGTAACACCACACGATTCGTTGAGGGGGTCGATCGATCAAATGATGTTTATGTTCGATCAAACGTTTGACAAATTCGGTTTTGCCTGAACCGCTAGGTCCGGCAATGAGCATGTTAAAGGGATGGCGAAGATACAAAGCCTCCCAACTGGCACGATCTAAGTGTTCGTCGATGACTTTGACAGTAGAGGAAGAGGGAGCAGAGACAGCAGAGGTAGCCATGGTGTGAGAAATGTCACTTGTGACACGAAAAACAAACAAGACAAGAGTTTATATACTTTTTCAGAACACGTTTATTGAATGTTTTTTTCAAACATGAATACGAAAGACAAAAATACATAAAAGCCAAAGGCTTAAGTACAAGAATAAAAGGCACATGATAACCATGAACGTGGAATAAACACAAGTGTCTGTACAACATGTTTTGGATAAAGTTCTAACCAGTTCTATAGTAGCGGTAAGGTCACACAAGTGTCCTCCCGAAAGGGTCTTCCAGGCCTGTCCACGACAGTCCTGTCCTGGGTGACGGGTTCTTCTGGCACCGTCACTAACACAGGTTGAAAAGTAACTTTTTTCCTTGAATAACTCTCGTGCATACTGGGCCACCTCTTGTGTCCAAGCCTCAAAACCCTGGTCTCGGTGATGTCCAACATTTGACTCCTAACCAATCTGGTTTCTTCTTCGTCAACGACATGGTAAGTTACTTAAATGAACAATGAACTATCGATCTTGCCTAGGGTTCCTTTTTATATACAGACCAATACCGACGTGACCGTACGGTAAGGTGAAGTGATTGGGAAGTCGCACTCGCTTCTGGTATACAATTTGATAGACTTTTTCCAAGGGTCGACTGACCATGTGGTGAGTGGGTAAACGTACAATCTTGTTCGGTTGATAGGTGGTCACTTTAAAGTTTCCATCCTCTCCCGATTGCAAGGCTTCTTTCAATACCCCAAAGTTGACCACTCGACTGGTACGATGATTCAGAGTCAGTCCTTTCACTTTGCACGTCGTGTGCACTTCTCCTTGTTTGTCCCGGTATTCGTAGCCGTAATTTTTGGGACCACCACTGACGAAACTTAGAATCTTGTCGTCGGGATGCTCGTCTGTCCAGGCTCCTAAACGGTCTCCTTCGATGTCAGGGTGCTGTTGAATCGGGTGATGGATGTAAATGCAACTGTCAGTGTCAAAGTACAGGACGCGTTCTTCTAACAGTTCTAAAGCTTCGTACAATTTTAAGCGAACATGAGCTGTCACGTAAGCCGCAATGATGACATTTCCAAAAGGGTCGTCTTGTACAAAGTCCAGATCTTCTTCGTAATTGACCAAGATCAAATCCTCTCGAACGACGTCCACGTGTTTCATGTATTTGGTTTTGTCGTGAATCATCTGGAAGTAGCGGGAAGGTTCTGTCAAATATTCCGTCTTGGGTAAACACGGTCGTTGTGCCATTTTACCCCACAAGCAATTTAACATCACTTTGGCAAACGATCGCCTGCCTTCGTTTTTTTCGATGTGGTCTAAAGAGATGCCTTCTTGTGCGTAGTATTTCTCTTTGAATTGTATTTGGTCTTCGGGAGTGTGACACCAGGAAGGATAGCCGCTGGCTTCTTGTTTCAGTTTCAAAAAGGCATCCACGTAGTCGGCGAAAATGCCTTTCTGAGTAGGGTCACCCTTGTGGTACTGTTGTGTCTTGGGAAAGTGGCAAATTTGGTATACTTCTAACAGTTGGTATCCCATGTCCAGAGCTTTGAACAATTCCACGCTGACCCAGGTTCCCGTCAAGGCACGTTCTTCCTGGCTGTGATGGCAAGGTTTGTCTTGGTTGCACGTTTCGGCACAAGTACGGCACAAGGGAAACATCAGTTTGCCTTGACAATGGTGAGGTAAGACGGGATGGTATAGGTTCGTGGGAGGCAAAACTTTACACTTGATCAAGCCTTCGTATTGTCGAATGTTTTTCAGGTCGATGTGTTCCGTGAACAATTGCGGGTGCCCTACAGGAAAGCGACAATATTTGCACACGTAGGGATACAGCGAACACACGTCCAAGTATTTGATTTCTTCTCCTTTCTCTTCGTCGGCTTGGTACAGCAAACAGGTGGCATTGGTCCTTCCTCCGTACAAACTATCCCTCGGGTTCAGCGGGTCCATGAACTGGTAACTTTCCACGAGGCGTTTAAACTCGGGATCGGTTTTCAAACGGTGATCGTACTCGTGTTCCCACATTTCCACCACTTGGTATCCTTGCTGTTCTAACTTTAGGCGTCGCTGACAAGTGTCCTGGTACAAGTCTTCCTTGGTTCGTTGCAAAAACTGATTTTTAGTGTCACGGTCAGGGTAACAGACGGTACATCCGTGAAATAAGCAACCGTTAAACTCGTACACGATCTTGGGGTTTTCTAAGTCCCAGCCATCTACCGAATACGTTCCGATGGTCTTTTCGCCTCCTCCGTTGCGGGCATGCTGAATCCATTTGTCTTCCTTGTCGCACAAGTAATGTAACCAACGTAGGGCTTTAACCGAGTATTGACGCTTGACATAGTGGGTCGTTTGAGGACTGATGACAGCCACGGTGTTTTCAGGCATGAATCGTTGGCGGTACACTAAGGAACACGCTTTGGCAATGGTGCAAGCTTCTTTCAAAGGATCGACTCCTCCGTGTTCCATGAACAGTTCTCGAAATTTTCCACAGCAACGTCGTAAAATGTCCACGTCGGAACGACAATACTTTAACATTTCTTCCTGAAAGTCGAAGGGGTCAGAGGCATGAGCCTGGTACCAAGCGTAGAAAGCATCTCGTTGTTCGGTACGCATGTTGTCGGGGTCGTAATAGTGATCCTCAGGTAAATGGGGTAGAACGGCGTGTTGATTGGCTTCCGTATTGAAAAAGTGTGGAAAGTACCCTTTAGCCATTTCTGTCATTCCAAACGTTTTAGGCATTCGACTGAAAGGCATGGCCAAGTAACTCATCGAATCTTTAAACTGTACTTGTCCCACTTGCATGAAAATGATTTTGGCTCCGTTCAAAGTCACTTTAGGACGTTCGGTGCCTTGTTCCTTATAGTATCTGAGAAGAAACTGTCCATCGTATCCGGAGAAATTGTGAGCCATCACCGTGGCATGACGATGACAATCTCCGTAACGTTCGATGTCCTCTTGGCTCCACGTCTTGTCGATGGGGTCTAAGACCCATTGGGCAAAATCGGCTAACGTGTTTGGTCCTCGAAAGATTTTTTCACGTCCTCCAGGAATCTTGCTGCAGTGAGGGCAATGACTGAAGATAGGTTCTTGAATGCACTTCTCGCACGCTCGATGAGCCACGCAGAAATTAGGAATGTGAATGCCGGTCTCTTGCATGCATTCGAAATCGGAAAAGATGAAATTGCCTTTCTTCTTGTGACCGTCCTCTTCCTCTGGTGGGGGTTGGTATTTTTGCACGTAACATTCGTGTTCCAAGTCCACGATGTGGTGACAAATGTGACATTTTTTCTTTCCTCGACATACGTGTGCCTTGGTACTATTGGTACGTATGCCTTGTCCACACGTAGGGCACAATCTCAGGAGTTGACAAGCACATTTCTTCTGTGAACCTTGTGTTTTCAAATGTTGCTGGTAACAGGTAGGGCTGACAAACGTGCGCAGACAAGTTGAACAAGGCACTGGTTCTTCGCTCAGACAGGGTGGAGAGGCCAAACATCCTGGGCATTTCCATCCACAAGACTTGTGTTGCTCTCGATTGTTATAACCATAATCACATTTCTCACAATAATAACCGTATCCCAGGAATCCAGTTATACTGGTAATGGTATCGAAATGTTCATCGTGATAATAGACATGAATGTATTTTCCGTCCTTAAAATCTTGGCCTCGAAACAACAGAGTTCCACGCATTTCTTGAGGGTGCACTTTCAAGGTGTAACGTGGAGCTAGGGCATCTTGCAATTTTTGCATCTCAGGAATGCCACAGGGTGTGTCTTTGGACAGTCCGGCTTGTTGTAACAGGAGTTCTGCTTCATTTCGTTGTTTGGCTCGATCGGATCGTTGAATAGTTTTCCAGGTTCTTTTCCATTCTACCGTGTCGTTCTTGTTGGCATAGGTTCGTCCCACCACGATGGCACGGGCTAAACACATCTGGTCTTGAGGGTTGTGAATTCGGACGAGACTTGTTTTGGTGTTGCGAAGGTTGTCCACCAATAACATCTTTTTGCGTCCTGTCCCTTGAGGAAGAGAGACCATTTTCAGTGTGGCTTTACCATCGGTGATGTCAAACTGGTCATTAGATTGTTGTACGTGTTGAATCTTGTCCATGATTTTGGAAGGGGTTAGTTCTGCGGGTCTGCTAAACTCGATCCAAACAGGGGATTTCAAACCGTCGTGATCTATGGATAGTGTCAAGCGATCGTCTTCTTTGGGTTGACATTGTCGCTTGAGTGCGGTGAGCAAAGAATCCCACATCTCGGTGATAAACCCTTCTGCTTTCTCCAAGGGTACGTCGGCCTTGAAATCTTTAAACTTCACCGTGTAGGTGTAAGCCGTGGTTCTAAATTTTCTAGAGGAGCGCCTTTCCGTCTCTCGAATGGAATAGTACTTTTCAGGGTTGACTAAGGGTGGTGAACTTGGTTTAGAGGGTTCGGATTCTGGTTCACTCATGTGCTCTTCAAAATCACTGGCATGAATTTGTGCCAAGATTTCAGCCCTGGTACGAGGCGATAGATCACGTTTCCGCCTCTTACTTTCTTCTTCTTCTTTCTTCTCGAATGAATAGGATCGTTTCATCTTGAGTGCAAAACGTCAAATGACTCAAGTTCAAACACCATAGACTAATTTATAGTCATTGCAAACCAGCGTATATA
Organism: Sinohyriopsis cumingii; assembly: GCA_028554795.2. Classification (NCBI taxonomy): domain Eukaryota; kingdom Metazoa; phylum Mollusca; class Bivalvia; order Unionida; family Unionidae; genus Sinohyriopsis; species Sinohyriopsis cumingii. The sequence continues at coordinate 187,677,126 of CM068824.1, read as the reverse complement.
AAAAGGGTGTGTCTTGTCCTTTCACTATTCATTTCACTCTCAAATCGAGGAGAACGATGGAAGAGACTAGCCAAATCGAACGTTTCGTCAGAGCTTTGCGAGGGGTCATTAGAAAATTCAGACCAGCCGACAGACTACTCTCCTTCCTTTCGAGATAAGAGTCAGGATACTTGCTATATCTGTCAGAAGAAAGGGCATTGGTCTTCAGAGTGTCCAGACCGTCAAAAAAGAAAAAAAAACAGGGGCTAAAAAAGACAAAAGTCAAGATACCTGTTATTATTGTAAAGAAAAAGGACATTGGTCTCCAGATTGCTCAAAAAAGAAACAAGAGGAGTCAGAAGAAAAGAAGGATTCTTCAGAAGAAGAGAGGGATTCTTCTGAAGAAGAGAGGGATTCTTCGAAAGAAGAGAGGGATTCTTCAGAGGAAGAAAGAAGACAATTCTATTTAAAAGAAGCAAAGAAACAGGAGAAGAAAAGAAGAAGGGAAGAAAATGAGGAAAAAACGGTGAAGAAATTTAAAAAACAGAGAGACTAAACAAGGAGAAAGAAGAAGTCAATGAACTTTTAATTAAAGTGTTGTGCTGTGAATTGGATTGTAAAAAATGGATAAAAGAATACATGAATGATATAAAGTAAGTGTCTTTGAGTTTTGATTTTAAAATAAGAAGCTACACTCACGCACTCATACACAGACACGTACTATAAGGGTAAAATGGGTGGGGTTTATTTTTGAGTTATTGGCAAATTGAAACTGTATTTCTTTTCGAGAAATGTGGGTGGCCCTGAAAAGGGCCTTTTTATTTTGGTGTAGGGGTGAGTTTAACCAATCAACTTTAACTGCCTTAAGCCTTTGCCACGGCCAAGGCCTACTTCTGATGATTGGGTTGAAATCACTAAGGGTGGTACGACAGGCTTAGTCACAGGGTTGGCGTGTTTAGCTCGGGAAGGTCGTATTCTCTTCGGTCGTGATAAAGAAGTCTGATACATTTGTTTCAGACTTCTTAACTCCGCTAAAATGTCCAACAGTACCGTAGCCGTTTGATTTTCACCCTCTTGTTTCTTTGCTGCTACTTCTTCTTGCTTTTGTTGCTGTTGTTTTTTTTTCTTAACTCTTCTTGTTGCTGTTGTTGTTGCTGTAGGAGAAAAGCTTGTTCCGCTTCCTTTTGTCGTTGCATAAATTTCTCCAATTCTTCTTTCTGTCTCTGTCTAAAATTCTCCACTTGCGGTAATGAAGAAGGTAACGAAGGTTCCGGAACAAATTCTTGCGAGGTAAGAAAATCCACAAAATTCCAGTGTACCTCTTCTGAAAGTAAGTCCGGGTTCCCTTGGGCAGTCTCCCCTGCTGGTGCGCCCCAATGGATCGTTTTCTGAGTTTCCGTCATGTTGAATCACTGTCGCATAGATTGACTGCACACAAGCGCTAACGAATCTATATAGACCACGTGACGTCACAGACTGCTTTCTTCGGATTGGATGCGAGCTGACTGAATTTTGTAACGCGTGTTCGGATTGGTGAATGAATTCAATCCGTTTCAATCCTTCCTGTACCTATAAATAAGCGCAGTTCACTGCATTGATTCACCTATTCTCGTCGCTTCAAGATGTGGACCACAGTTGTGTCATCCACCCTTGTGTCTTCCATGATGTTTAGGATGGACATGCTCATGTATATCAGGTCCAAGTGGACTGTTGTTGATGGGACAGATACTAGTCAATGGATGAGGAGAGTTTACATAGAAAGACAAGGATGTCTCAAGAGGGTACTTGTGTATGGACCGGCAGTTAGAAGGAGTTTAAGAAGAAGAAGAAGATGTGACAGATGCCATCTATGTTAATATTAATATTAACATAAACCCAAAGGCCCTTTTCAGGGCCAGCCATATTTCTCGAAAACAGATAGCCTTTCCATTGCCTACCCCTTTTTTAAATTTAAATTTAAATTTAAATTAAAAAAAAAATCCCATATTCAATTCCCCTTGTCCCTAGACAAACCCAAACTCTATTCCCATGTTAATTTCCCCTTGTCGCTAGACAGACCCACACTATAGTTCCATGTTAAATTCCCCTTGTCGCTAGAGTGACCCACGATTTATTCCCATGTTAATTTCCCTTGTCGCCAGATTGTCCCACGATTTTTCTCCATGTTAATTTTCCCTTGTCGCCAAATTGTCCCAGGGGTGTTTGTAATGCTAATTCCCATTGTCGCTAGGGTATCCCCATTTACTACTATTATACTAAAGAAGCCACCTAGGTTTCGTACAGACTGTGTATTATATTAATGAAGCCACCTAGGTTTAGTGCAGACCGTGTATTATATTAATGAAGCCACCTAGGTTTCGTACAGACTGTGTATTATATTAATGAAGCCACCTAGGTTTAGTGAAGACTGTGTATTATATTAATGAAGCCGCCTAGGTTTAGAGCAGACTGTGCATTTTATCAATGAAGCCACCTAGGTTTAGTGAAGACTGTGTATTATATTGATGAAGCCACCTAGGTTTAGTGAAGACTGTGTATTATATTAATGAAGCCACCTAGGTTTAGTGCAGACTGTATATTATATCAATGAAGCCACCTAGGTTTAGTGCAGACTGTGTATTATATTAATGAAGACACCTAGGTTTAGTGCAGACTGTGTGTTATATTAATGAAGCCACCTAGGTTTAGTGCAGACTGTGTATTATATTAATGAAGCCACCTAGGTTTAGTGCAGACTGTATATTATATTAATGAAGCCACCTAGGTTTCGTACAGACTGTGTATTATATTAATGAAGCCACCTAGGTTTCGTACAGACTGTGTATTATATTAATGAAGCCACCTAGGTTTAGTGAAGACTGTGTATTATATTAATGAAGCCACCTAGGTTTAGTGCAGACTGTATATTATGTTAATGAAGCCACCTAGGTTTCGTACAGACTGTGTATTATATTAATGAAGCCACCTAGGTTTAGTGCAGACTGTGTATTATATTAATGAAGCCACCTAAGTAGTGAAGGGGGATATTATAGCGTCAATGGGAATTAGCATTACAGACCCCCTTGGGAACATATAGCGTCAAGGGAAATTAACATGGAGAAAAATCGTGGGAACATATAGCGTCAAGGGAAATTAACATGGAGAAAAATCGTGGGAACATATAGCGTCAAGGGAAATTAACATGGAGAAAAATCGTGGGACAATATAGGGTCTATGGGAATTAACATGGACAAAAATCGTGGGACAATATAGGGTCTATGTAAATTTAACATGGTCAAAAACCCCTGGGACTATATAGGGTCTATGTAAAATTGAAACAGGGAGGGACTCTATTTTTTTTTTTTAAAATAAAAAATAAAATAAAAAAAGGGGTAGGCAATGGAAAGGCTATCTCTTTTCGAGAAATATGGCTGGCCCTGAAAAGGGCCTTTGGGTTTTCTTCTTCTTCTTCTAATTTCTTCTTTTCTTCCACCAAGTTCTTATTTTATCTCCTACACTCTTCTTCTCTTTCTTTTTTTTCTTCTCCTCCTCTTCTTTCTTCTTCTCTTCCTCCTCTTCTTTCTTCCTCTTTTCATTTTCTTCTTCTTTTTCAATTTTTTCGTTCCATTTGCGTATTCTTATTCTTTCCTCTTCATCCTCCTTCTCCTCCTTGATCTCTTTCATGACACCACTAATCTTGTCCTTTGCTTTTCTTAAGTTATTAATTTCCATCTTCACACGATGGGGACTATAGGAATAATGGTCTTCAACCAGTCTTATTAGCATCTGTTCCATTATTCCTAAGTTGTCTAAAACGTCTTGCAAGATTTGTATTTTGTCCATTTGGTTTGACGCCATCTTCTTTTTATTCTTTGCAGAATGGTTTGAACAACGAACACTGTGGGTTCTTATAGTGAAAGCGCGGACGTGAAGGAAAACATCCCCACTTTTCTCATTTCATGTAATATAACCCAAACTATACTCTCCACATACGCTAAGAAACAATAAAGAAACCCATAATCTACTATTCACACAAACTTACTTCATCATTTACAAACACAAACTCACAAACACATACACTTCCACTATTAATAAATAGTTAGTGTTTATATTCACACTACTCTACCTACACACATTGGCAAATCGATCGTTATTTCTTTTCTAGAGTATTGGGTAGCCCTGAAAAGGGCTGTTTTGTTTGGAACTTCATGGACACCTGGTTAATGGTGGCACCTTCCAGGCCTGGCGCCACATACACATCTTATCCCCCAGTTACTTTTTACCTTTTGGGGGGAGAGAGCAGAGGCAGGATATGTCGCTTCAGAATCCCAATTTTCGCTCTCTGGGATTTTGAAATTTCTTCTCTCCTTTTCCTCCTCCTCTTCTTTGTTTCTTCTTTCCTCTTTATATCTTCTTTCTTCTTCTTCTTCTTTATATCTTCTCTCCTCCTCTTCTTTGTTTCTTCTTTCCTCCTCCTCTCTTATCCTTCCCTCCTCGACAATGGCTTCCGCTGCCAGTTCATTTAATATGCGCCTGGCATATTCCAGATGCACATGAAGCTCCAACAGTTTCTCAAGTCTCGTGTTCATTTTTGGTGTTGATCAATCAACAAGGGTAGCTGGACTGCCGAACGAGTTTCAATTTATACTGAAAGCGCGGACGTGAAGGAAAACATCCCCCTAATAACATAAAATTCATCTTACCTAGATCATGACCAAAAAAAAGAACAACGCGCGGACCTAAAAGAAAGACTCACTCACTTTTTATGCTACCCATTACTATTTTAAAATTTTTTATAAATCACTTCAATAGACTATCCACATACTCAAATCAATCCAATCTAACCCCAAATATACACCTCAAACACTAAGAAAAGATATAATTTTAATCTACTATCCACACCAACTTACTTTAGCTCTTACTAACACAAACACACCAACACATACCCTCACATTTTTTAAAGCAAGAGTTAGTGTTTATTTTCACACTACTCTACCTACACACATTGGCAAATCGATCGTTATTTCTTTTCTAGAGTATTGGGGTAGCCCTGAAAAGGGCTGTTTTTTTTGTTTGCTATGGCATTCTTTTTTAGTTTCTAAGAATGCGATGTCCTCTGAGGATAGACTTTCTGGCAATAGGTCTGCTTCTTCGGAAAGAGAAGAAGAACTCTTTGGTGTCAATACGACAATCGACAAAGCCTCTGTCAGGTTCAGGTTGTTGCTGCTGTTGTTGTTGCTGCTGTTGCTGCTGTTTCTGAAGTCTGTACTTCTCTGTCCATTCTTCTTTTTCCCTGTTCACTTCTTCTCTGAAGAGCTCTTCTATTAGGTCTTCAGTGATTTTTAGCATTCTCACATTCTCTATTTCTTCTGGCTTTGGTATCAGACTGTGTCTGACCCTATGCAAATTCACGTAGGCTTCGTTGAGCTTAGCTAGTTTGGAGCACATCTTCTTAGGAGGATGAGTCGACAATGGATGGTTAGACTGGAAATAACCCCGGTTCTTAAAGTCAAAGCGCGGACGTGAAGGAAAACATCCCCCACACGGTTTTCGAGCCGCAACGTTTAGTGAGTGTCATGAGAGGGATAGTAAGAAATGAAAGAGCATCAATCCAACATTCTTATAGCTAAACAAACCACAAAGGCATTTTTTTCATAACACAACATTTTTTATTCAAAAATCACTTAACACTAAACAACAACAACAACAACTCTAACATTTTTTAACAATAATCCAACACTATAACATCAAACAATTTTTTTCAAATCACTAACATTTTTTTGTTCAAATACAAACTACTTTAAACAAGGCTGACAACGTTGTGAATTAAATCGTGATTTCCACTGTTGGAAATCATTAGGCCATTGATGGACACTACGTTTCCTAGCTTGAAACAAAAGATAAACATAATGGTCACAAAACCATCGATCTACTTTCACATCGTTTCTAGCAGAAGAACGAGAATCGAAATGAGTCACTAAATGTTCTAAGGAATAGCCCAGGCTGCGATGATGCAGAAAATACACACAATACTTTCCACACACCAATGAATCTGTGCCTTGTAATTTCACATTATTGAATCCGGTGATCTGAGCATTTCTTCTCATAAAGTCGATGATATCGTCTTCCAAAGGGGGTAATCCATAGGAATCGAAATATTCCACACATCCTTCTTGAGGAAAGTAGACGGCTACCCAGTGGGTTCCTGGGAGATGACTGTCGTCCGTGTTGATCACGTAAGCTTGATGGTCTTTAGGTTTGCGATGAGGAAGTTCATCTTTAGCACAGACGACAGGATTCCAAGAAGCCGTATACGAACTGTGGTTCAAAAGGTAATGAAGTTCCCAGGTATCCATGTTTTTTTCTTCTTCACAGGTAATAATAAGTCGTCAATTCGATCCTGACTTTTTGCTTGAAAATGTCTGACGAATAAACGGTTATTCGTTCTGTTTCCTCACTCTGATTCAGGAGAGCTTCGATACGATGGATCTCTTGAGTGGTTAATGGCGGACAAGAATGTTCACGCAAGTCTTTATACCACTGGTACAACATGTCTTTTTTCGAGATGAGACTCCAAGCTTCGTCCAGATACTCGTCCAATTTTTCTTCTTGACTCAACATCAGGCATTTATCGTGTTGAATTTGACTGGGATGATCGTTTTGACATCCATAACAATTTTTCTTGATCAATTCCGTCATTTTGTCGACCAAGTGTTTGGCAAAACAGGAGACTAAATGGGCTTCTTGTTCTGGCCATCTTGACTTCATCATGATTACTTCTTCTTTTTCCAGGGTCTCCTCACATTCCATGTCCAAAGTTTCTCCACTAGGTAATGAGGGATAACAGTCTTCCATGGCTTCTAGTAATCTAGAATGACTTCTCTCAAACTGTTGATTTCTATGGTATTATCGAATTCTGCATACAGGATGACGTTCACTGTCTCTTCCAGTGGCTTTGCAAACTGAAGTTCCACACGAATCTGGCCTGATTTTATAGGGTGGAAATGTCCCTCGTCTCTGCCTTGGTCTGGAGTGAAATCGAAAGCCCACAAAGCATAGCCTCATGCGTAATCCTCGTACGTAATGCCGTGACTGGTGTTGGTTCCTAACTGACCGGTGGCTTCGTACAGTTACAAGTACGATCTCAGGTAATTTTTGTTGGTAAAGTCAGGTTCGAAAGGTCGGGTACACAAGGTCTTGCCATCGCGACTGACTTGGATTTTCTTCACGTCGAAGTGTTGAAAGTTGAAAGGATTTTTACCCAAAGCTCCGTTGAAGGCTGAATTCGAGACCATACCAATGATTAAACGTTTGGGTAGCTGTCCTTGGAACAGATGATCTTCGATCATGGAATGATGTCCAACGGGAATGGTGAACGTTTTCACTTCCACGCGTCGTATGGGATACTTGGCGGTCGTTCTGCTCAACGTTTGACTGATGTCGTTACCTACTTTGGGTAACACTTCCACGCGTCGTACGTAGAGTTTGGCCTCTTCGATTTTGCTTTTAGGAGCCTTAGCATCCTCAGCCAACAAATGGAAAGCGGCACTGCTACGATTCAGTCTCAAGCGGACATTGACTCCGTTCAGCAAATATTTCTCTTGCAACCACATGTCCAAATGCAAACGATCCATCAGTTCTAAACTCTTCTTATCTAAGATTTTGAGTTCTCTTTGCTCAAAACCGTTATTGGTTCCATCTACAAGGTCGAACTTGCCCGCTTCGTCAGGTTCCCACAGCACACAAGCATTGAGATGGGTATCCTTGGCATCTATTCCGTACGTCAAGAGATTTTCCAGGTAGGCACGGTAAGGGTAAGTATCCATGCTGCTGCTGACCCGTTTGTTATTCAAGTACAAGTCCACTCCACTAAACAAGGAATGCATGAAATTGTTGACGGGAGCAATATTCTCAGTGTCATCTACTGCACCATCATCCTTATCTAGAACTTTGACTTTCAAGTACAAGTAACTGCTATTCAGATCGATGTAATCTTCGGGCTGTCCTTTGATTTCAAACTCGATGGGAGCTGAGGCTGTCAATGAGGAGACGGGATGAAATTCCACCTATTGAGATTCTTGCATCGTCATCATGGTGGGAGGCATGGCAAACAGATCCAGTTCCGTCTTGGAACAGGCGCAAGACTCGCGGTGCATCATTTTTCTCTGTGTCTCAATAATCGAAAACGTCTAAGTCTCGAACGGTTCTTCTTTTCTTAGCCTTTCTCACTTGAAGTCTGGTGAAAGGGTGTTTTCTTCGTCGTCTCTTTCTGCCTTGTCCTTGCTGAATGCCTGACTCGGTAGCGTGCAGAGCATTTATAGGTGTGTCTCGTCGGCCTAAAATGTCTTTGCCCGTTTGCAGCAAGACATTTTTGCCTGCCCTCATGAAGGCTTCTTTAGGGTTTTGTTTGTCGATGATGACATTTTGGAGAAATTCTTTGCCTTGCGTCAGTGCCGCATCTTTCAAGGCGTGCAATCCGTGTGTCACCATCGGTTTCAAGACTGGGGCCACCGAACGAAAGGCCGATTTTAACATGTCTCCTAAACCGTGTCCTCGCTGTCGTGCAACCCCTTGGTACACTGGATACATGACTTACTTACGAGTCGTGAGAAAACCGTTTTCGAAAATGGAGTTTCACCGTGACTTTTCCTTTGGTGAATGGAATATTTTGTCCTAAATCTCCTTTTATAGTAATGTTGACCGTGTCCAAATACGACTTGCTGACAGGTAAATAGTGAGGATGGACACATTCGCGGTGGACGTGGTAAGTGTTTCCACCTTCCTCGTCAGCGTTTGCGGCAGAATCCACTTTGAAAGGAATGACACGCAGTAACGGTACGGAGGTGTGTCCCACCACGTTATACTCCACCACATCGGAGTACACGAACATCAAATTCAGTCCTTGGTTCAGTTCTACCGGGGTACGAAAATACTTGGCAAAAGAATCGTTGTCAGAAATGACTGGTAATTCACCTTTTTCTTTTTCTACTTTCTTCCTCAGCTCCATGTCACCGCCCAACATGTCAAACAATTCAGGACAAAATAAGAAAGACATGATTTTAGGCCCCTCAGGAAATTTCATCAGGAAGCGAAGAGCTGTTTTGTGGTACTCCATGGTGACACTTTTTTTGACACTTTCCAAAGCTTTCAGAAACACACCATTAAACCTGGTGGCTATGGTGCTGACCAAATGTTGACCACTAAAATAATAGCCTGGGGGAATGAACAAGTGATAGGTGGTCCACTTTAGATTTGGTGTGCTACGGGTTTTCTTGTCATATTTGCTATGGGTATCCATCCACTGTTGCACTTGCTCGTCATGAACTTCCACATCAAATTTATTTTGATTGGGAAGGACATTGAGGACTTGGGTCGGGTGAATCATTTCTACCAAAGCCACTTCCCAATGGGCTTCGTGATCTAAGGGGATGGCTTGAGGTAATTTGGCCGTGTAACAGCACAACGTGTTGTGGGGAAACACCTCCATGGAACTGTCACTGGGTAAGGTTAAGTAAAATTGGTTTTGGTGACTCATAATTCCAGAGTTCTGTGGCTGTCCGAGGGGATATTACTGGACGTCAGAGGCGTGTCTCCGCCCAAAATGGGGTTCTGATTGTGGTTGAACTGGTGACTGGCACTGGCACTGGACACAAGGTTCCCAGGGTTCCCGTTCGAGGAAAATTTCAGGGAGGGATTTGGAAGCAGGTAACCGATGCAACTGCTCAATAAAATGGTCCACAATTGTTTGTCTCCTTGTTGCAAACTCAAATTGGCAATGGCTGCCCCGATGACACAATACACCACGAAGATTTGACAGAAAAAGACGATTTGCGTTTTAGGCACACGTTCTCCACACCACACCCACAAGGGTTGTTTTTGTAAATCTTGCACAGAAGAACTAGGTGAAGGAGGAGTGGTTGACGTAGCTGCGTCTGCTGTGTGAAAGGGCATGATGGTCACTTCTTCTTTTTATAGTCGATGACTTGCGATGCGTCGATCCAAGAATCGAAACTGGGTGGATATCCTTTCCAACGTACTTTGACTTCTTTGACACGTCGTTTGCCCACTTTACGGGTTCTGCGTTCGAGAATGCTTTCGATGTCGTACACGTCGTCTTCTTTTTTGGTGACACGTTGTAACTCGGGCAAATAAAACGTTCCTTTGAGCACTTCTCCGTTCATGTCTTCCAATTTATAGACGGCAGGATGACGGCCATGCACTCGTCCAGTGACGCGAAACAATTCGGTCGTCCAGTTAGGTAAGTAACCTTTGTCGAAAGTGCGTTTGGTTTTGCCAATGCGCACCCAATCTCCTACGGTCAACTCTCCACTTTTCTTGGGGACAGCCCTCGTCGGGGACGTACCGAACAGACGCTCGAACACCATCACTTCGTTGTCGGGAGTCACGTCTTGCGGGGCACGTCCGATGCTTCGATGGTAAGATTGGTTGTACGCTTGCACCAGGTGCGGTAAGATGTCGATGTACTTCAGAGTGTGGTGATGCGTAAAATATTTCCACATGCGTTCTTTCAAAGTGCGTTGAAAACGTTCCACGATGCTGGCTTTGGTTTCGGGATTCTCGGTGGTAAAAAAATGAATGTCACGTTTCTTTAATTCTTTTTGGAAAGCTTGGTTCAGAAATTCGGTACCTTTGTCCGTTTGCCATCGAAGAGGGTGACGACCGCTTTGTTTCAACACCCGTTGCAGGGCTCGCACTAACTCGCTGCTCGATTTGGAAGTCAAGGGCACGACCCAGGCAAATTTGGAAAAGACGTCGATGACACAAAACAAATATTTGTAGCCACGATTGTAGCTGGCCAAATGAGAGACATCGGCTAAATCGGCTTGCCATTGATGATCGATGCCTTCCACTCGGGTGCGACTTCTGGCAAACTTGCGTCGAATGGGTTTGTGTAAAGTGTAGGTAGCTTGTTCTTGTAACCATCGTTGCACTTGAGGTAAACGGAGACTTTTCAGTCGCGTTTTGGCAGCACGATACAATTTTTGAACTCCTGCGTAATCTGCAGGATCTGAGGGATCGTAGTAAATGCTGGCTAAGACTTTTTCCATTTTTTTGTGTTGGTTGCTGTGTTAATAAGGCACCCACTCTTGGAGGATGCTACTCTTTTTCTCTTGGGGTATTTTCTTGGATTGCAATGCTTTGCGTGTGCGACCGGCAATAGGTGTCGAAGAGGAGGAGGATGTCTGAGCGGGGGATATCGGTTCTTGTTTCACTTCTGTCTTCACTTCTGTCTTCACTTTCTTTTTCTCTTGTGATGAAGAAGGGGTGGCCATCATCTTTTTAATCCATCCAATTCTGGAGGTAGGTGGTGTTGTTAACTTGCGTACTTTTTCTGGTGAAGTTTGAAACCCTTCTTCTTCTTCTTTTCCTTTTTCTGTCTTGGTCACTGGTACTGGTACTGGTACTGGTGATGGTGCTGGACTTTTCATCAAGGTCTTAAAATCTTTCAGAGTGGGTAGAGCTGTTTCGTCTAAAGCTTTCTGGTGAAAGAGTTGCAGTCGTTGCAAGAGTTGAACGTACTTTTGCGATTTTTCTGTTTCGGACAAATTTTGGCGATCCATCAAGGACTGCAATTCGTGTTGTAACTGGGACATCTCGCTCAAATTGGGATTGGGAGGTAAATGCGGGGTGCGTTGTTCTTGCCACCGATGGTATTCCATCCATCGTTTGTAAGGCACTAAAGCTAGTTTTCGTCCTTCCATGGGGTTGTCAGGGGTCGATTCTGAGATCTTGGGATTTTCGAAGGCCTTTTTATCTTGCTCCCATCAGTCCTCCCAACATGGTTCCCAAGACTCCTTTCAGTATGGGGCCTAACAAGAGAGGCAAAATGCCTCCACGTTGCACTAACATCTTCTTTTTTTGACGAATGGGGACTTTTTTTCGAACCATTTGGCGAAGAACGTGACGATGTTTGCCTAAGCATTGTTTCTGGTGTTTGGACAAAGGGATCGTGCCTTTCAAAACGTTCAAACAACATTCGCACACGGTATCGATGACCTCTTTGGAGGCTGTTTGAATGAGTTTTTTTCGTAGGGGTGGAGAAGCTTTGGACAGTACAGATAACAGGTCCCCATGTTTGGCTAAACGTGGTGGCAGTCCTTTCCTTTTCTTTCCTTGGGGTTTTCTGGAGGGTGACATCTTTGAGTCTTTAGGAGCACCAAAAGAACACTGATACCCTACTTGGTCACAGGCCTTTTTTATACTGGAACACGTCGCCACTGATTGTCTTTACGGCGTATCAACTTCATGACAGGCATGACACGTCGTGCAGGGGTACGTAACGGACTAAATCGAGTCAGTTCTTGCTTGGACAAATCCAGTAAACTTTGTAACATGCCCGATCTTTCATGGACTTTGATTTTGGGAGAAGGTACTTTGTGAGCAGCAGCCACTGCCACTAAATTGGAGGGTCCTGCCACTGGGGAAGTTCTTTTGGGGGTCATCAACGGAGAAGTTCTTGGTGTGATTAACGTCTCCAAGTACTCTTCAGTTCTGGGTGTCATTAACGGAGAAGTGGATAAACGTGAGGCTGTCGGAGACACAGTCACCGCTGTGGCAGGTCGTGGTTTGCGAGTGTAAGGCTGCGTCCTGGCCGCAGTGCCTCTCTTGCGACTAGTTTTCTTCTGTGGACTTTTCTTTTTCTGAGGACTTTTTCTCTGTTTCTTTTTCTGGGGGCTTCTTTTCTTTTTCCGGGGTGGTGTCTGGTAAGAGGAGGGTCCCGCCACTGGAGAAGTTCTTCTCTTTGGGGACCTGGTCTTTTTCTTCTTGGGGCTTCGTTGAACTTTTGTCTTGGGGATAACTTTGGAGGCATTAGGATCCCATCTTAAGAGTGAGCGAATGATGACCCCTCCTAGAGTACCGCTCCCTCCAGGTTTCAAAATGATTTGCTTTTTGGTTTGAGTGTCGATGCGGGGATCGGCCAGTTGGACCAAAGCGACTTTGTTTCGATCGAAAAAGCGTTTGGTTTGATGAGGAATCTGAATGATTCCTTGGAGTAATTGACGTGCTGTCACCGTGAACCATCGTAAGACTTCTTTGAGACTAGCTTCTAAGACACGAGCTCGTGTTTGTGGATCTTTTTCTCGACTGATGCCATACAAGGCACGAATCAATTTGACGGGAAGATGCGACTGAAGGGACGTCATGTTCACACTGTGTGAGACAGACGAAAAGGGTCTGAGGTTTTTATAGATTTTTTGATGGGGAGTGAAATGAAGTCGAGGACGGAGACGTGTACAGGACAGGCCCTCCGTCTTGGCACCAGTGGTGAAACAAGTGGGTACGAAATCACAAATCCTCGGGAGTGGTAGGTTTCAAATCGACGAGTAAATAGGCGTGTGGCGTTTGAGTGGCATCGTCGTACGCCTGAGTCAGCGAAGGCGTTCCTAACTGTTTGGCTAAGACTTGCACTTGCGATTTATCTCGAGGGCTTTTAAACAAGACCACGTAATGTGTATTGAGACTGATGGTGCGATGGGCTTTACTTTGTTGAAACAAATTTTGGGTGATGTAAATGACACTGGCATTACGGTGATGCCCTTTGCGCGTGAACCACAATTTAATTTCTTCTTCGTCTTCTCCTAACATGTCGTCGAAAATGACCAAATGGGTTTGACGGGAGTCAGAGACGATGCCATCGTCTTCTTTAGGAATGCCTTCCACAAACACGATGGAATCGCCTTGACTTTCTCGCAAGAGGCTGTACGCTGATTGCCACTCTTTGTAACACCACACGATCCGTTGAGGGGGTCGATCGATCAAATGATGTTTATGTTCGATCAAACGTTTGACGAATTCGGTTTTGCCTGAACTGCTAGGTCCAGCAATGAGCATGTTAAAGGGATGGCGAAGATACAAAGCCTCCCAACTGGCACGATCTAAGTGTTCGTCGATGACTTTGACAGTAGAGGAAGAGGGAGCAGAGACAGCAGAGGTAGTCATGGTGTGAGAAATGTCACTTGTGACACGAAAAACAAACAAGACAAGAGTTTATATACTTTTTCAGAACACGTTTATTGAATGTTTTTTTTTTCAAACATGAATACGAAAGACAAAAATACATAAAAGCCAAAGGCTTAAGTACAAGGATAAAAGGCACATGATAACTATGAACGTGGAATAAACACAAGTGTCTGTACAACATGTTTTGGGTAATGTTCTAACCAGTTCTATAGTAGGGGGTAAGGTCACACAAGTGTCCTCCCGAAAGGGTCTTTCAGGCCTGTCCACAACTGTCCTGTCCTGGGTGACGGGTTCTTCTGGCACCGTCACTAACACGGGTTGAAAAGTAACTTTTTTCCTTGAACAACTCTCGTGCATACTGGGCCACTTCTTGGGTCCAAGCCTCAAAACCCCATTCTTTCCAGGCACGGACATCTGTCCAATGGGGATGTAAGTCACAAGCTACACACACATCGTCATACACGTCTTGGGTAGCTAAAAGTTGACGAATCTTTTTTTCCTGTTGAGGTCGAGAAGTATCCAGATGAAACCGCAAGGCTTTGAGCAAAAGGAGTTTTTCGTGACCATTTAAGGCCATGGAGGTGATAATTACTGATCGTAAAGAGTCCACAAAGAATCGGCTGGTAAACGAAATCCCAGAAAACAAGTCACTAAGACACACACCACTTGTCGTCCCAAATTGAATGGATACAGTTCTTGTAATAATCGATGGTAATGATCCACAGTTTGAATATGGTCATTGAGTTCCTTCCACGGAATCTGTTGGATGACATGTGACATAAACCGTGGCATGGCAGCCTGTTTTTATATTCTCTTTTTTTCGGATGCAATACACGTACTTTCTAGCCAGAGATCTTCGTTCTCCAGTAGCGAATCTAAATCTTGCATACTGTAACCGAAACGTCAGAGTTCGTTTAGGTGTTTCCTCTTCCTCTAAGTAGATTCCACGTAACAAATGTTTGTAATCCTTTAACTTGTCTTCCTCAATGCGTTGCACTAGGTGAATCTCGAAGTAACCATAATCATGAACATGTCGATCATTAGCGACCTCAAAGTTTTGAACAATGTCTGACCATTGAAAGAATTTCTGACGAATCAGTTCTCTTATACCATTCAGGTACTAGTGGTTAAAGATCTGGTGACGTATCGGATGCAATTGTTCTTTACGTTTCACTTGTATTTTCAACAGCTCTTGGTAAATCCTTTCTCTCAATTCCACAGGCAAAGCACGAATGTTCTCTTGTAAAGTACTCATGAATAGGTCAGTCTGTACAATTCACAAAAGTAATCCACATAGTGAGTAATTTCTGACCACTGCCATTCAGGGTAACGTCCAAGAATGTCACTGAACTCTTTTGATGTAAACGGTCTAAAGCGATATAATAGGATGAATGCACCCTTGACCCAAAGAAATCTAACACACTGGTTGACTTTTTTCACTTTCCTCTTATGAATTTCTCGACACAAAAGTTCTACAGTGACCCATTGAGATTTCACTCTGGCAAACCCCTGCCAAACTTCCTTGTAAATCTTCTCTTGCAGTTCTTTAGGTAATGATTCAATATCGTTTTTGAAATGAAGTTTAAATACTGGTCTCGGTGATGTCCAACATTTGACTCCTAGCCAATCTGGTTTCTTCTTCGTCAACGACATGGTAAGTTACTTCAATGTCTCGGTCCCACTAAGGGTAAGTAATGACAATTCGGTGACCATCGAGCATGTTCTACGTAGGCCGAATCTTGCGGTTCCCAGTGGTGAAGTGACACACCGCAACTGAAGCACTTGACTTTATCTCCTTCGCCCAAGTAGAAAAATCCGGCTCTGGCTAATTCTTCGGGGGTCGGTCCTCCCAGATACTTTGGCCATTTTCCTTTGAACGATTGAAGATGATTTTCAAAGTCGCAGTATTCCGACAAACGCACAGGGAACGAATATTCGTCTTTCACAGGTTCGTTTCGATGAGGGTTGAGTGACATTGGTAGGAGTTTGCTCAGGGCTGGATGACATCCGTAGGGGGGTAGACGTGAAGGTGAACATTCCCCTTTAAAACGAAACCCAGTAAAATGTCCAAGAGGACGAGCGGCATCACTTTCGCATCCCTCAGGTTTGACACGCACAGCATCCCTTTCCATGATAGGAGTAGGGACACTAAAGTTCCCATGATGCTTTACGGCATCGCTCAGGTCACAACGTACAGCATCGTACCCATCGCAAGGCTCACAATCGCACTCGTCTGCAAACTCCGTTACGCAATTACAATGGTAACCACATGGACAATCGCAGTTTCCTTCCGGACATTTTCCGTCGCAATGCCTGGGTCTTATCCATCCAATATTAGTCACACTAGAGGAAGATACAACTTTTTTACAATCCCCAAACTGGAACGATGTCTCTTTCAAAGTATTCATCTTGTTCGCTCGATCTTGGTAGTCACAATGAACTATCGATCTTGACCATCCCCCTTTTTATACTAGTCGCAATGCAGTCTCCAGCTTGTACATCTTTCCTTTTTTACGTTTTTTATGTCCTGTTCTGGAAGGTACCGTCTCTAAGGTACCGTCAACATTGTACCGTAGTGCGATGGGTGGAAAGGCCATAGAAAGGTAAGGGCAGTGCGGAGACCATCGAGTATGTTCCAGAATAGCTGAATCTTTATAGATACATAGATCCATTCGTAACTTCAGTCCACAAGCGAAACACTGTACCTCGTATCCCAATCCTGACTCAGGTCCCAAGTAGACAAATCCTGTTCTAGCTAAAACATGCGAAGAAGGTAATCCTTCCCTGTCCGTAGGCCATTTCTGAAACGTGTCCAATCGACGGGCACAATCACAATAGTCAGGTAAGAAGACTAGAAAATGGTAGGGTTTGAACTTGGAGTTCTCATTGGGTTTCTCACTCGATTCTTGCTGTGGCGAAGTCATCTTTCTGGTGGGTGACTATCCTCTTACAACCAATGTTTTATACCAACGTGTCCATACGGTAAGGTGAAATGATTGGGAAGTCGCACTCGCTTCTGGTACACGATTTGATAGACTTTTTCCAAGGGCCGACTGACGATCTGGTGAGTGGGTAAACGTACAATCTTGTTGGGTTGATAGGTGGTCACTTTAAAGTTTCCATCCTCTCCCGATTGCAAGGCTTCTTTCAATACCCCAAAGTTGACCACTCGACTGGTACGATAATTCAGAGTCAGTCCTTTCACTTTGCACGTCGTGTGCACTTCTCCTTGTTTGTCGGTATTCGTAGCCGTAATTTTTGGGACCACCACTGACGAAACTTAGAATCTTGTCGTCGGGATGCTCGTCTGTCCAGGCTCCTAAACGGTCTCCTTCGATGTTAGAGTGATGTTGAATCGGGTGATGGATGTAAATGCAACTGTCCGTGTCAAAGTACAGGACGCGTTCTTCTAACAGTTCTAAAGCTTCGTACAATTTTAAGCGAGCATGGGCTGTCACGTAAGCCGCAATGATGACATTTCCAAAAGGGTCGTCTTGTACAAAGTCCAGATCTTCTTCGTAATTGACCAAGATCAAATTCTCTCGAACGACGTCCACGTGTTTCATGTATTTGGTTATGTCGTGAATCATCTGGAAGTAGCGGGAAGGTTCTGTCAAATATTCCGTCTTGGGTAAACACGGTCGTTGTGCCATTTTACCCCACAAGCAATTTAACATCACTTTGGCAAAAGATCGCCTGCCTTCGTTTTTCTCGATGTGGTCTAAAGTGATGCCTTCTTGTTCGTAGTATTTCTCTTTGAATTTTATTTGGTCTTCGGGAGTGTGACACCAGGACGGATAGCCGCTGGCTTCTTGCTTCAGTTTCAAAAAGGCATCCACGTAGTCAGCGAAAATGCCTTTCTGACTAGGATCACCCTTGCGGTACTGTTGTGTCTTGGGAAAGTGGCAAATTTCGTACACTTCTAACAGTTGGTATCCCATGTCCAGAGCTTTGAACAATTCCACGCTGACCCAGGTTCCCGTCAAGGCCCGTTCTTCCTGGCTGTGATGGCAAGGTTTGTCTTGGTTGCACGTTTCGGCACAAGTACGGCACAAGGGAAACATCAGTTTGCCTTGACAATGGTGAGGTAAGACGGGATGGTATAGGTTCGTGGGAGGCAAAACTTTACACTTGATCAAGCCTTCGTATTGTCGAATGTTTTTCAGGTCGATGTGTTCCGTTAACAATTGCGGGTGCCCTACAGGAAAGCGACAATATTTGCACACGTAGGGATACAGCGAACACACGTCCAAGTATTTGATTTCTTCTCCTTTCTCTTCGTCGGCTTGGTACAGCAAACAGGTGGCATTGGTCCTTCCTCCGTACAAACTATCCCTTGGGTTCAGCGGGTCCATGAACTGGTAACTTTCCACGAGGCGTTTAAACTCGGGATCGGTTTTCAAACGGTGATCGTACTCGTGTTCCCACATTTCCACCACTTGGTATCCTTCCTGTTCTAACTTTAGGCGACGCTGACAAGTGTCCTGGTACAAGTCTTCCATGGTTCGTTGCAAAAACTGATTTTTGGTGCCACGGTCAGGGTAACAGACGGGACATCCGTGAAATAAGCAACCGTTAAACTCGTACACGATCTTGGGGTTTTCTAAGTCCCAGCCATCTACCGAATACGTTCCGATGGTCTTTTCGCCCCCTCCGCTGCGGGCATGCTGAATCCACTTGTCTTCCTTGTCGCACAAGTAATGTAACCAACGTAGGGCTTTGACCGAGTATTGACGTTTGACATAGTGGGTCGTTTGAGGACTGATGACAGCCACGGTGTTTTCAGGCATGAATCGTTGGCGGTACACTAAGGAACACGCTTTGGCAATGGTGCAAGCTTCTTTCAAAGGATCGACCCCTCCGTGTTCCATGAACAGTTCTCGAAATTTTCCACAGCAACGCCGTAAAATGTCCACGTCGGAACGACAATACTTTAGCATTTCTTCCTGAAAGTCGAAAGGGTCCGAGGCGTGAGCCAGGTACCAAGCGTAGAAAGCTTCTCGTTGTTCGGTACGCATGTTGTCGGGGTCGTAATAGTGAGCCTCAGGTAAATGGGGTAGAACGGCGTGTTGATTGGCTTCCGTATTGAAAAAGTGTGGAAAGTTCCCTTTAGCCATTTCTGTCATTCCAAACGTTTTAGGCATTAGACTCAAAGGCATGGCCGAGTAACTCATCGAATCTTTAAACTGTACTTGTCCCACTTGCATGAAAATGATTTTGGCTCCGTTCAAAGTCACTTTAGGACGCTCGGTGCCTTGTTCCGTATAGTACCTCAAAAGAAACTGTCCATCGTATCCGGAGAAATTGTGAGCCATCACCGTGGCATGACGATGACAATCTCCGTAACGTTCGATGTCCTCTTGGCTCCACGTCTTGTCGACGGGGTCTAAGACCCATTGGGCAAAATCGGCTAACGTGTTCGGCCCCCGAAAGATTTTTTCACGCCCTCCGGGAATCTTGCTGCAGTGAGGGCAATGACTGAAGATAGGTTCTTGAATGCACTTCTCGCACGCTCGATGAGCCACGCAGAAATTAGGAATGTGAATGCCGGTCTCTTGCATGCATTCGAAATCGAAAAAGATGAAATTGCCTTTCTTCTTGTGACCGTCCTCTTTCTCTGGTGGGGGTTGGTATTTTTGCACGTAACATTGGTGTTCCAAGTCCACGATGTGGTGACAAATGTGACATTTTTTCTTTCCTGAACATGCGTGTGCCTTGGTATTATTGGTACGTATGACTTGTTCACACGTAGAGCACAATCTCAGCAGTTGACAATCGCATTTCTTCTGTGAACCTTGCGTCTTCAAATGTTGTTGGTAACAGGTAGGGCTGACAAACGTGCGCAGACAAGTTGAACAAGGCACTGGTTCTTCGCTCAGACAGGGTGAAGAGGCCAAACATCCTGGGCATTTCCATCCACAATGCTTGTGTTGCTCTCGATTATTATAACCATGGTCACATTTCTCACAGTAATAACCGTATCCCAGGAATCCGGTGATGCTGGTAATGGTATCGAAATGGTCATCGTGATGATAAACGTGAATGTATTTTCCGTCCTTAAAATCATGCCCTCGAAACAACAGAGACCCGGGCACTTCTTGAGGATGCACTTTCAAGGTGTAGCGTGGAGCTAGAACATCTTGCAATTTTTGCATTTCAGGAATGCCACAGGGTGTGTCTTTGGACAGGCCAGCTTGTTGCAACAGGAGTTCTGCTTCGTTTCGTTGTTTGGCTCGGTCCGATTGTTGAATAGTTTTCCAGGCTCTTTTCCATTCTGCCGTGTCGTTCTTGTTGGCATAGGTTCGTCCCACCACGATGGCACGGGCTAAACACATCTGGTCATGAGGATTGTGAATTTGGACAAGGCTACGCTTAATGCTGCGAAGGTCGTTCACCAATAACATCTTTTTGCGTCCGGTCCCTTGAGGAGGAGAGACGTGGGTCATGTCCAATGTGGCTTTTCCATCGGTGATGTCAAACTGGTCATTAGATTGTTGCACGTGTTGAATCTTGTCCATGACTTTGGAAGCGGTCAATTCTGCAGGGGTGCTAAACTCGATCCAAACAAGGGATTTCAAACCGTCGTGTTGTATGGAAAGTCTCAAGCGATCGTCTTCTTTGGGTTGACATTGTCGCTTGAGTGCAGTGAGCAGAGAATCCCACACTCCGGTGATGAACCCTTCTGCTTTCTCTAACGGTACTTCGGACTTGAAATCTTTAAACTTCACCGTGTATTTGTAAGCCGTGGTTCTAAATTTTCTAGAGGAGCGCTTTTCCGTCTCTCGAATGTGATATTACTTTTCAGGGCTGACTAAGGGTGGTGAACTTGGTTTAGAGGTTTCAAATTCTGGTTCACTCATGTCCTCTTCAAAATCACTGGCATGAATTTGTGCCAAGATTTCAGCCCTGGTTCGAGGCGATAGATCACGTTTCTGCCTCTTACTTTCTTCTTCTTTCTTCTCGAATGAATTTGATCGTTTCATCTTGAAAGCAAAAAGTCAAATGACTCAAGTTCAAACACCATGATCTTCTTTATAGTCATAGCAGACCAGCGTATATAAAAGGGTGTGTGTCTTGTCCTTTCACTATTCATTTCACTCTCAAGCCGAGCACAACGATGGAAGAGACTAACCAGATGGAACGTTTCGTCAGAGCTTTGCGAGGGGTCATTAGAAAATTCTCTTCAGACCAGCCTACGGACTACTCTCCTTCCTTTAGAGATAAAAGTCAAGATACTTGCTATATCTGTCAGAAGAAAGGGCATTGGTCTTCAGAGTGTCCAGACCGTCAAAAAAGAACAAAAACAGGGACTAAAAAAGACAAAAGTCAAGATACCTGTTATTATTGTAAAGAAAAAGGACATTGGTCTCCAGATTGCCCAAAAAAGAAACAAGAGGAGTCAGAAGAAAAAAAGGATTCTTCAGAAGAAGAGAGGGATTCTTCGGAAGAAGAGAGGGATTCTTCAGAGGAAAAAGAGGAAGAAAGAAGACAATTCTATTTACAAGAGGCAAAGAAACAGGAGAAGAAAAGAAGAAGGGAAGAAAATGAGGAAAAGACGGTGAAGAAATTCAAAAAACAGAGAGACTAAACAAGGAGAAAGAAGAAGTCAATAAACTTTTTATTAAAGTGTTGTGTTGTGAATTGTGAATTGGATTGTAAAAAATGGATAAAAGAATAAATTGATGATATAAGGTAAGTGTCTTTGAGTTTTGATTTTAAAATAAGAACGTACACTCACGCACTCATACACAGACACGTACTATAAGGTAAAATGGGTGGGTTATTTTTTGAGTTATTGGCAAATTGAAATTGTATTTCTTTTCGAGAAATGTGGGTGGTCCTGAAAAGGGCCTTTTTTCTTCATGGTGAAGGGGTGAGTTTAAGCAATCAACTTTAACTGCCTTATGCCTTTGCCACAGCCAAGGCCTACTTCTGGACTGCGTAATGTTGATGATGATGATAATGATTGGGTTGAAATCACTAAGGGTGGTACGGTAGGCTTAGTCACAGGGTTGACGTGTTTAGCTCGGGAAGGTCGTATTCTCTTCGGTCGTGATAAAGAAGTCTGATACATTTGTTTCAGACTTCTTAACTCCGCTAAAATGTCCAACAGTACCGTGACCGTTTGATTCTCACCCTCTTGTTTCTTTGCTGCTACTTCTTCTTGCTGTTGCTGCTGTTGTTTTTTTCTTACCTCTTCATCTTGTTGCTGTTGCTGTAGGAGAAAAGCCTGTTCCGCTTCCTTTTGTCGTTGTATAAATTTCTCCAATTCTTCTTTCTGTCTCTGTCTAAAATTCTCCACTTGCGGTAATGAAGAAGGTAACGAAGGTTCCGGAACAAATTCTTGCGAGGAGAGAAAATCCACAAAATCCCAATTCACCTCTTCTGAAAGTAAGTCCGGGTTCCCTTGGGCGGTCTCCGCTGCTGGTGCACCCCATTGGATCGTTTTCTGAGTTTCCGTCATGTTGAATCACTGTCGCATAGATTGACTGCACACAAGCGCTAGCAGATCTATATTGACTACGTGACGTCACAGACTGCTCTCTTCGGATTGGATGCGGCTGGCTGAATTTTGTAACGCGTGTTCGGATTGGTGAATGAACTCAATCCGTTTCAATCCTACCTGTACCTATAAATAAGCGCCGTTGACTGCATTGATTCACCTGTTCTCGTCGCTTCAAGATGTGGACCACAGTTGAGTCATCCACCCTTGTGTCTTCCATGATGTTTCGGACAGACTTGCTCATGTATGTCCGATCGAAGTGGACCGTTGTCCACAGGACAAACACCAGCCTGTGGATACGTAGGATCTACGTTGAAAGACAAGGATGCCTAAAAAGAGTGCTGATTTACGGACCAACAGTGAGACGTAGCCTAAGGACAAGAAGAAGACCAATGCGGTGCCATTTATGTTAATAAATAGATTAACATAAAACCCAAAGGCCCTTTTCAGGGCCAGCCATATTTCTCGAAAAGAGATAGCCTTTCCATTGCCTACCCCTTTTTTTATTTTATTTTTTATTTAAAAAAAAAAAATAGAGTCCCTCCCTGTTTCAATTTTACATAGACCCTATATAGTCCCAGGGGTTTTTGACCATGTTAAATTTACATAGACCCTATATTGTCCCACGATTTTTGTCCATGTTAATTCCCATAGACCCTATATTGTCCCACGATTTTTCTCCATGTTAATTTCCCTTGACGCTATATGTTCCCAAGGGGGTCTGTAATGCTAATTCCCATTGACGCTATAATATCCCCCTTCACTACTCACCTAGGTTTAGTGCAGACTGTGCATTATATTAATGAAGCCACCTAGGTTTCGTACAGACTGTGTATTATATTAATGAAGCCACCCAGGTTTAGTGCAGACTGTGTATTTTATTAATGAAGCCACCTAGGTTTCGTACAGACTGTAAAAAATGCAATATTGCTATTATTCGCTACTACTCTAAGTCTTTGCGTGGCGATCAATATTAGTTTCATCATCATTCATCTGCAGCTTGTTATTTGTCATCGATGACTTCACATCGGAAATGCAGCTCTGTACGCCTTGGATGGTAAACTTAACTACAGCTGGGAACTAGATTTGTAAATTTGAGTGTTATCAGCGTACAGTTGGTGACACGCCGGATGTCGCTTATTGATCACACAAAAAGCACTACACCACCTCCCCCCAAACAAAAACAACATACAACTCCCCCCCCCCCAAAAAAAAAAAACAACAACCAAAACACAACGAGTGATAGCTATCAATGCACAATGCCTGCCAAATGAAGTATTTTATCATCGTATTGATATTGCATTTTTGAGCTCGATGCAATCAAATTACATGAATCAATTGCACAATTTAGCCGATCCGACAACTTACCGATACAAACGATGCTAATAAAGCATTACACAGGCTATTTTCGTTGTATTTGTTGCAATTATGTCTATAAACGAAGTGCCAAGTATTGCTTTATAGTTAAGATGTGTGACTTGTGGAGGGGTACGTACGTCATTATCTCAATGAAATGTTGCCTAAGTGGTCATTTATCTAGAGTTAAGGATGAGATCTGCGCATAAATACCACGTTTCAGCTGACAAAAGCTCTATGCAAAGACTGAGAAACTGGGTTATTGTTATATTTGGACATACATACTTGGGGTTGAGGAAATATAAGAAAAAGATAGAGCTGGTTACACCGTACAGGTCAAAGCTGATACGTATAAATAGATGTAAGCTCTATTAGCGAATTCACGTACGATAAAAATGTCAATATATTTGACAATGACTTCCTCTTAATTTAGACATTGATCAGACTAATGCAAAGGTTCATCGTAATCTAGAGTGCGACCAAATGCAAGAGGGTGATGTTTGCCATGGTGTCCGTCTTTAGTTATCTATACATGTATATACATACGTCAATCCGAATCTTCTCCTTTTACCTCATGTTTTTTTTAAATTGTTTTTTTTTAAAATAATAATTACATGTTGAAATTACTCACTATGGCACTAAGGTCACCAATATAAAGTTTATTAATATAGTTTTCTTACCTAACCTTCGTAAAATCCTTAAAGTTTGTGAGAGTTGCTGTCAACTGACGTGACAAGTATGGTTTTCAGTTATTAGAAATCCAGAAGATAGTTATGTAAATACATGCATTGCACAGTTTTATCTGAAATATTTAATATCTCTGCTTACAAGTGTGTATGTACGTGATAAGTAATGATTAATTTGACGTTATCATTTCTGCACGAATTTTCATGCAAAAAATTGGCCGTTCATATCCGTATATGACTGAGGATATGATTCACATAGATTTTATTTCAGACAGAACCATTATATTTAAATAGCTTTGCCCCAGAAAAAAAAACTGGATTGTGAGGTAGGGGTTCCAAGTTCACTCCCTTAAAATAAAGTTTCTCAGGGTCTTCTCCTGGGGTTCCATCCAATAGACCCCTTGTTACTTATACAGATCGTATCTCCCCCAATCCATATTTTTGGATACGTAGATAGTTACTCCGGACAGGATCCAATTATTTAATTTACGTGGTGAGCTACCAGGATTTTGTTGAGGTGGAATATTTATTTTTGCACCTCAAACTCTTTTTAAATATAATGACTATACAAAATTAATTTTAATGAATCTGAGCAAGACTATTTTTTAACATATTTTAGCTACTGAAATGTCTTCCCCCAAAATGCTCCAAAATCCCTACTCGATCAACTTCTGGTCTGATTGTCATCTACTTTTATAATCTCATAGGGGTATAAGCTCTTAAAACAAGTAACAGAAGAGAGTAAAATTTAACAAATAACTTATTTCCCAAGAATACATCGTGAAAAATGAGAAAGAAAAACTTACGGTATTCCGGATTAAATCCATAATTAATCCAAGAATTATAAACAAGCTTCATATCAATGAAAAGTTTTAAGTGAATCCCAGCTCAGATCCGGGTGAAATTCAAGATGGAAGGCGATGGTGTCTGTAATAACCTACAAAGTACAGATGTGTCAACAGTCTCTTGGTGAATCACAGAAAATATTATTCCAGTTTTTAATTCAGTATAAATTTCAGTGAAAGTCTTTGTCCACTCTTGTATTTCCAGTGAAAAACATCACTTGAATTCAATAATTTGAATAAAATAAAATTAAGCCCAAGCTGGACACAACATACTACAACGTAACGTGTCAAGTGTGTTAAGCCCAATTGACAAACTTTTATCAAAACATCGGTTATACGACTAATTAAAACGCAAAACAGATTCCAGATGAGGGTCAATAGTTTATTCTTCTGGAAAAAAAGAAGTTTGCTACCACTTGGCACATGATAAATGTCTCGTAGTCCAGATATGACCTTGATTCAATGATTCTTACTCTGAGATAGATTTTTAAAAAAATTGTTTACTTGAATAATAATTTGGTTAATAAGCTCATCTACATAGATTATAATGAAGCTATGTTTAGTTGTTTACAAAAACATTCAATCAGGTCCAGCAGATATGAATTCAATTTTGGACAAGGTCAAGTCCAGTGAACAATGTTACATTACAATAACATGTAATGAAAAAAATATAATTAAAACTAACAAACAATTAAATTAAATATACGTAACAAATCATTAGCTCAATAATCAAGCGAAATCAGGTAGTTGTAAGTGCCCATATTTGCACATAATAAGACCCATTTTCAATATACTGCGACAGATATAACCTCATTAATAGTATATGCAGACTTCAACCTGATGTTGAAGATAAGGCGAAATGCATGCAGATAAATACGATTCCCACTCGTGAACAGATGTTTATCCATTCATGATAATCATCCGCAAGTGTTAAATTCACCCTATACAGTACCAGTACAACTCCCAATTTAGGCGACTAAGTATAAAATAATAACATACACAATATAGATAAATGAAAAATGGAAACAAAACACGTATCTAACTCACCTGATTAAATAAATCCACTGTAACTTCAGGTTCCCAGACAACCCATGGCGCGCCTATATTTTAAATGTCAGCCTAGCCCATTTTCATGAAAGTTTCTTATTACTCTTCGTAAGGTCTTTTGTCAAAAGTTCAAAGATTATCTTACGAATTTCGCAAAGTGTACCTTGAGATGTTTCACTTAGGTATCGTAGGGATGTCTTTGCACATATAGATCTTATAAACTACCGAAATATTTCAAAAAGATATCATAGTAAAGTCGTTATACAAGTAGATCTAATAAAGGATTTTAAAACTTATTACTTTGGTTTTATATTGTTAACTGGAACAGTCAATGTTCATAAAAGCATCAGACTATTTGAAAGTTTGTTTCATTTGCAAAATATGACTGAGATTTTTCCGAAATTATAAGTATTAACCATTATATTTACTGCCAACATGAAATGTAATTCTTTATATATACATGTATATATAAAATTAAGCCTTTACCTTTATTATGGTTCGACTAGTTTATTTCAACATGTTATCAACAATTAAAGATGTTAGAGTTATGAACATGCCGTTAAACACCATTGCAAACCCATCTCCTACTTCATCTCTCCTAGGATTAAAGAAGCACCAATAACAATTGTGGACGTGGCGAGGAAAACGTGTTACTTCAATCAAATCGTTTTTTGTTACCACATGTTTGCGTAGTGTTTGTGTCTCTGGCACAAAGAATTTATATATCCTTACTATATTCCAGTCAGTAAATTGTATTTTCACAGTGTGAACTAAGTATAAAATGTGATGTAAGATAATATATCTACGAAAAATCAGCGTCAAACTATACTTTAGAAAACGATTTTAATTTTATTGCAACGGATGTATCATGTGTGCCGAAGAATAGTTCAAGAACAAAACACTTGTATTTGGATATATGTTAAAATCAGCATCTGTACGGTAACACCAATATTGAAACTTATTTCTTAGTATCTTGTCCTTGAGAGTCAAAAATTGTCAATGACGATAACACCGCCCAGGTGACAAGGAATGAGCGGGTCCCGTCGACAATTTCGGTCATTTGTCATCAGCAGCATGGGCATTTACCGTTACCAAGATTACCTTACGAATCCATTGACGAACGAAAAATAAGCCAAGAACAATTATCGTAATGCATTGGTGGTGTCGAAACCTGACACAGAGAATGCTTCAAATACACAGAGTTTGCAGAAGCTGACAATCCTCGCAATGTTGGATTGTTAAGACCACTAACATAAAATCAGACAAGGATGTAGTTAGAAAAGATGGGTCATTTACACTTGGACATGCAGTTGCTGTATTCGGCGTAACAAGTCTTATGGGATAAATAAGCAATATTTAGACAGATTCGATCTTTTATATCCAAATGATGGTTTTAGTACATAAAAAAAATTAAGGTCCTAAAGGCGGTGTAAGGGAAAATTACCACGATCTCAGCCAATAATTAGAGAGAATACTGCACAAAACTATCACGAGCTTACCAATCGGAACCTCATCTTAACATTATCAATAATACGAAACTGCACACATCATACGTAAAGTGTAGCGACTATGTGATCGATAGAATTCAAGACGTTACTGCAAATGAAATCAAAATATATCTGTATTCTTTAAAGTAAATGATCATACTGCTGAATAACGCCAAATTAAAGTGATTCATACTATTGACGCCCACAGAAGAAGAGATAGCAGGAAGTCAAAAAAATATGTATTGTTTGTGCGTTAATTAATTTGTGTTAAAACAGTTAAAAAGACAATGATGATTACGGTATTTTCACTGAAGCATTTGAAACGTAGATGTAAACCTGTAGTGAAAATGGTATTAACATCTTTATTAAAAATATGCATCTACTTTCTTCCTACCTTTCATAAAGTTAAGAAAGATTTTAAATAGGTTCTTGGCTATCAAACGATTTGTGACACAAGCTGGGACCAGGATTTTGGTATTCTTATGTTACGTGTTTAGGCTCGAATAAACAGTAACACAAGAAAGAGTGAAAACAACAAGTTTAAAAAAAAAATAATAATTTATTACCTTGGGAAACGTCTGTAAAAATGAAAAAATATGAAAATATGGTTTTGTAAAATCAAATAAATAAATAATCAAAGAATAATCCACAAATAAAATGTTAGAAGTCCTAATATAAAATGTTCTACTGATTTCAAGTTCGAGTCCCGACGAAGAACCCAAGATGGAAGATGATAACGTATGCTGTAACTTGTAGTGTTGAAATCTAGAGTTCCTTGTAGAAACAAAAATGTCACTAGAGTTTTGGAAATCCGAATGAACTTTTATAGGAGCTGTCTTTGTTCAAGATTTTCACATGAGCACACGTATTTTCCTTGCAAAAAAAGAATTAATCCTTTTGAATCCAAGTAATTTGCAAAAACTCCAAACAGCACAACATACACCTTCCAGTGTAAATAAAAAGCCCAACGGAGAATATCTCTCCCAAAACAAAGGTTATATCGTATTCTAAAACGCAAAAGCGGGGTCATGTGATCATATTCCAGAACCTCGTCGAAATTATTTACTTGTCAAAAATTACTTACACCAAGGGTGACCCTTACGAAAACCAATCAGTTACAAAGATTTATCTAATATTCCAAAATACCAATAAAATTACCAAATTATGTATACTCCATGTTTAATGTATATTTTGTACATTTTTGACATGAATAAAATAAATGTTACTAAAATTCATCAAATTCACTTTGTATACCCCCCGCCATGTGTGTGTTCACGTTCACCTGCAAATCAGCCTTCAGTAGTAACGCAATTGATTCACCTCCGTCTATTTTGATAAATCACACTAAAAATGGCAGTTAAATCTTCAGAGAGAGAGAGAGAGAGAGAGAGAGAGATGAAGGGTATTAAAGAACTATATGGTTAGTATCAGTGGCAAGTCAGGCACATTTATGAATTGGAGATCTGCTTGAACTACATTCTATTTGCTTTTCCCGTGTCACCCTCTTTGTAACTGTGATATAATGGCCGTGCTTTCAATATTCGGACATATATTTCCTATTATAGAGCTATAATTTCTTTTTATAAACCGACATCAAGTTAAAATCATAAAAGCTTCCTATCTCTTTGACGTAAATAATCAATATGTAGCGGACATGTTCATAAAAAGACTGAACGTATTAATTTCCAGCAGTTATAATACAACAACTGCATAACAACATTGACTGGAGGGCGAACTCGGCCGGCATGTGAACAACCAACATGCCCCGCCAATACACAGCTTCCTGTAGTCAATCTTAACTCCATAGCAAATGTTTGTATGTGTATATGCATGTGGTGTAAATAAAACATGTAGAATATTGCAATGTTTCTTTTATGGGCCTCTCCTTCTCTCTGTATATGTATATATATATATATATATATATATATATATATATATATATATATATATATATATATATATATATATATTATAAAGTTGTATGCTCTTCAAAACAGTAACAAGAAAAGAATGAAGACAACATGCTTTGTGAAATTTAACAAATAATTTATTTCCCTAGGAAAACAAGGTAGAAATGGGAAAAAGAACTTACAGTTTTACAAATCAAATTCAAAAATAATCCAAGAATAAAAAATAGGTGTTCTAGAAAATAAAAGTCCTAAATGAATCTGAGTTGGAGTCCTAATAAAATATCCAAGATGGAGGACGATGACATACGCAATAGTCAGTTTTGTCCTGATGTGTCAACAGTTCCTTGTTGAACCATGGAAATTATTGTTCCAGTTTTGAAATCCGAATAAAATTTCTATAAATGTCCTTGTCCAATAATTCTGTATGAACACTTCAATATTTCCAGGGAAAAGAATAAATAGTTCATAAAATAGAATTTCAACTCAAACTGGTCACAAATAACACTTTTAAGTGTCAATTGTTTATAGCCCAACTGACTAAATTTTCTTTACAAAAGGGTTTAAGATGCAAAACAGATTCCAGTATGAGGGTCACGTGATCATGTTTTTGGAACAAGATAAAAGCTTTTTATGTGCCTGACATCACGTACTCTAAGTTTTGCATGACTAAAACAAATAATTTTACTCTGAGAAAGGATTATAAAAAGTTGTTTACTTCATCTCTTACTGATTCTGAATAAAGGTCATGAGCTAGGTCAGCATTAGATAGAAAGTTTCTATTATTAGAAAATTCCAAAGAATGTATATTGCTCCTACAGCAGAATTCAGAACTACTCGTCCACAAAGTGTATAACAGAGGTTACAAAAATAATCGAACTGCAAGTTAAATAAACCTATTCAACAAATCTTTCCAGAAGTGAAACTAAAGTAGCAAGATTCGATCATCAATGGCAAGCTGATTTGGCCGATGTCCCTCATACAGTTTCATACAACCGAGGTTGAAAGCAATATCAGAGTTAGTGCAATCATATTGTCTTAAAACAAAGTGGTCGCAAAACTCTACGATGGCAAATAGACAAAGTCACAGAACATCTAAACAAGCTTTTCAAAACATATGCAAAACACAAACGATTGTATCCACTACTGAAAAGTCTTAAATGTCACAGATTGGACTAATGGAAGTTTGGACTT
The DNA here is from genome assembly GCA_028554795.2 of Sinohyriopsis cumingii. Lineage (NCBI taxonomy): Eukaryota > Metazoa > Mollusca > Bivalvia > Unionida > Unionidae > Sinohyriopsis > Sinohyriopsis cumingii. Next base: position 187,646,160 of record CM068824.1, on the reverse strand, counting down.
CTTCTTTTGTAGAACACAGAGAACACTCATACACAACCTAAGATGCTTTAATTATATGATTGTGATGAGGCGAAAAAGAAACTTAAATTGTTTACCATCTAGTGCCTTGACACTCTAGACTGTCCTCGAATGGCTTCTCTCTCAATGTTGACTTCGAATAACTTTCTCACTGCATGTGTGAGTCCTCTAACGGCTTCTTGACTGTAAATATATGCTTTTAATCACTCCCTGGCTAACACAATCTATCTTTTACAGTTTCATAACCCGGCTTTAAATAGCCAGGGTTGGTAGACGCTGCAAGACGATTGTCGTCTTGAGTCATACTATAAAGTTATTTACACTATATGTGAGCATAACACTGAATGACTTTTACATACAGTGCCTTCGTGCTCTGTTTCATAAAATTGATCCTTATATATCGTCTACAATTATTTATTATCTCTTACTGCATTAAATTAAGGGCAACCTAGCATTTTATGAATGCAAAACAATGAAAATATGAAATAGTTACGTTTCCGCTGATCCATACAAATAGGTCACAACGTAACAGCATAGTATAGTCAACGCAATAACGTTGCACACTTGGATAAATTAAAATAAATATATTTTATTGATAAGCATAATAGAGCGTAGCGTTTACAAATTGACATGTAACATAAATACGTAAGTAGTGAAAATACAATCGAATATAATGAGTTGTATAAATATAGAACATAATCTTCAAGAATAAATCTTACTATACATACCATCTACAAAATCTTTACATCCCACAAGTAAAATAAACTGTATGCATCTACAATACATTTCCCGATATTATTCAAGACTTTAAAACATTTTCATACCTTAATCTTGCAGCGTTAAATGTCCAGGTTTTATTTCCTGCCCGAAGTAATCATACATATGATTTCCCAAGTTTTACCTTGCATATGGTGGCTTTATATAGACCGTTGGTTAGATATCACGAGGTGCACAATCTTCCAGCCTGTTGAGAATTATTATGCCACTATCACAGTCATATTGCTGACATGGGTTTATAGTCTACATTCACCTTCGGATCATACATTTTTCCCAAAGTCGACTTCATATAATAGTTTTCTTGTGTTTGCAATATTGAAAATCTAATCTTTTTTAATGCATAAATAAAATAAGTGAATAATCTAAAGACAGTTTGTACCATTAAATGTAAGTCAATGTCGTGAGTCGTTACCAAAGACCATTGAAAGGATGTCGAATATTTACATTACACATCAACATGCTCTCAAATGTATAGTCGTTTTACCACGTTTTTAAAAATCTTACATTTAATCATACCTGAAAGGTTGTCGATTATATAGAACTTCAAAGTCTAGAAGAAAGAAACATTCTTAAGGACAGGAGATTGAGTTTTCTTTGGACATTTGAACTACTTTTAAAGAATTCTAATTTAATGAACTGGACGACAGAATTGTTTTGTGTCACATGACAATTGTGTGGACGTAACCAAATTGTCTACCAAGTCGAAGATATGAACCGAAAAATGTTGAAAGGAACACCTTACTGGCTTGAGTTAAAATGAATGACCATAAAAGACAACGACATTAAAGATGTCAAAGGCATTCTCGATTGAAGGACACGTCAAGTTGGAAAACATTGTATCCAGTAAGTTTAATTCCGTTAGAAAGGCTAACAACCCAGCAGCATTATATGTCATCTACTATTAATAGAAGTAGAAGATTCAAACATACCTTTAAACACTGTTGCGTCCCCTACTCAGAATTCAACAAAAACCGCACAATCACTTTGGTGTGGTGTGCATACCATATTCCTAAAAATGAAAAGGTCTTTGGATCATAAATCTTTATGATGCATTGAAGCAATTAAGCAGCGATTTGAAAATTGAGTTTGCTTCATGGAGATATACAACTGTGGACTATTTAACTCAGTGTATTGGATGTCAGCTTTCAACTCCTACACTGTAATATTATGATAGTCATAACGTTAACCATGCCGACACAACTAAAAACTCTTCCAGTCACAGTACAAATCAGCTACAATTCTTGGCACATCAAATACCCTTTGACATCAAGTAATTCCTCGGGAACAAAATCATAGAAAAGAATCAGATTTATTTAACATTTCCATGTCACAGTTGTATGCCTTTATTTTTCAGCAATATATGGTTTCACAGCCATATTACATCAGTCTATACAATTAGATGACCAAGCTCATTCGACAGTGTCTTTTTTAACAATCATTCACCCAGTCAAGTATGGAGCATCATCGAGGATCAAATCTATTTCGTCCTAGAAATCATCAACTAACAAGTTCAAGAAATGTCGGAATGTAATGATGCTGGCTTTTACGAAAGCACAATATCCAGCGACAGCGCATCTCCGATTAGATATTTACACCTTGAGAATTCCTATTGGATATTATTGTAACGCTCGCCAACCCTTCGAAACGATTTTATCCCTTTTCAACGATTATTTTGGCAGTGTACTGAATAAAACTCACTGACGAATACTGATTAATTACCATCTACCTTCTCGTCGTCTCAAACTGGACTTTTCCGACAGCCAAACACTGTCGTTCACCTTTTGCATGAGTTTCTTGGTGGTAACATAGCTCTTCCTGCTACCAAAGACATCAACAACAACCAATTTGTCAGGTACTTTTGACCCGCTATCGAACTGAATGAAGGACTGAATATGATGCATGTATGCTAAGATTTTGTCAAATACAAGAAACTACGAAACGCTGCCGCTACGATGCTGTCCCTTTTGCATGAGTTTCTTGGTGGTAACATAGCTCTTCCTGCTACCAAAGACATCAACAACAACCAATTTGTCAGGTACTTTTGACCCGCTATCGAACTGAATGAAGGACTGAATATGATGCATGTATGCTAAGATTTTGTCAAATACAAGAAACTACGAAACGCTGCCGCTACGTTGCTGTCAGTTATTCATTTTGAAGAAGATTTTGACAGAAACATCGTAAGATGATGGCAGAAACATATATCATTTAATAAGAATAGTGCATCCTCTTTAACTTCCTTGTCCGTAAATCGTATATTGATAGTGTGAATAATAGTATTAATGGAGATCTTGAACGAAATGCTACATTCTCTAAAGGGAACGTAAGAGTGAAACTACATTTTCTAGCAAGATTCTCCCATGATTTATAACGGATGCATCCCCTATACTGAAGAGTAGCAATGACATGATTTGGGTAATATGATGAAATCAGTTTTTGAACGGTAGCAGTCATCTTGCAGTATACGGGTACTAGAGGATTCTATGCTTTAAGCTGGCTGAATGCAACAAAAAGAATTTCTCCAAAACCTGGTAATGGACCAACAAAGTCCCACACAATCATTGATCAAGTTGGAGGGAGAATACGTTTTTAATCAGACAGAAAATAAACTCTTCGGTTGCCAAAATATTTCCGATACATTCATTTCACACTCCTGGCGAAGGCAACAATTTTTCCTCTATGCCAAAGCAAGGACTAGAAAGAAAGATATTTCATAAACTCTTATGAAGCATACACATGACCAGATGAATGGTCTGAAGTTTGGAATCCAGGAGCCGATGAAATAGCGGCTGACGTCAACAATTTCATGCATTCGTTGTTCAGTGAAGTGGATTTGTACTTGAACAACAAAGTGGTCAGCAGTATCTAGGACATTTTTTAACCCTACCTAGCTTAATTTGACAGTCTCTTGACGGACGGAAAATAAATAAATAACTCACATCTGCAGGTATTAGTGGTGTAAAAACCTAACACCCTTCATGGACATAGAGTTGACAGAAGCTATACATCTTCACAATGTTAGACTGAACGATCTCCAAAAGATGGCAAGTATTCTCGAATAGTGTGGTGTTACGTATCAGACTTATTTAATAAAGTGTCATGCTCCATTTGATAATAAATGCTAAATAGTATAAAACAAACACCAAAATAAGCCAGACTGACGTGTGTAGTACAGCAGTGTTACTTAAAGTTGTAAAGGGTCTCAGTAAGGCTCTGACGAAAACAGTAGCCAAGTATCCTATACGTGGATTGGAAGTCGAAACCTTCACCATTGCCTCTGAACTCAGATCCACTATAAAAAATTCAGGCCTTCCATGGTCAACTACCTAAAACCTAGTTCACTTAATTTGTCAGAAAGTCTTCCCTCAACGGAACTATTGATCAGACTCCTAGGGAGTTCCAACAAATCAACGTTTCAAGGATAAATGTCATCCGCGACGGTCAGACCTTGTTTATTTGACGACTGAGACCTTACATGAATTAAGAATCAAAAGCACCCACGGAACTTCAGTTGCATTTGCCTACGAGAACATGATCTTATATCCATGATTTGACAAACCTCTGGACATCAACAGTCTGAGACTATAAAGACTAAAGAGGGAGCAAAAAGTCACGTGATCATATTCCAGAACCTCGTCGTAGACGAAGATTTAAGTTTTCTATCCTATTCACAGGCCTAACTCCAATTGTAAATGTTAAGAAAACAGAAAGCATTGTCTTGATGTCATGCTGGCCAAACAGGAAGGACACTCAAAGTCTTGTTTTGGTTGCCACTTTCCTGAAAGTTTATACACTACGATCATGAGCAGAAAACATTGTTGTGGTTTTCTACCGATCATCTTTGTTCAAATCAACACTACAAAACTAAACTCTCTCGCAACAGAGTACCGAGGATTTCAGCTCATAACCGTACTTGACATATCTTGATTTTTAAAAAATAAAGAGTGGAACTCATTACTTATCATCACCCTTAAAATGAATACCTGGTAAATTCATTGCGTTCTGACCCACAGTTAATGAACAGATTCATGGAACCATGTGGTATATGCCACGGTTGATCGTTCTTTCAGACAATGCAATAATGTGAGATTGCAACGATAAAATTCGATAGACTGTTGACAATGCTGATGTATTTTCGCAATCAACGCAGTCTCGGATTCCCATTTGAATGTGCACTGCCTTGTTCTGTAAGTGATTATTTGCGCAACGATGCAAAAATAGGAGGTAGTTTTGTGAACATTATAGATGCTTTTTTCAGTTCAAGAACGTGTCCATAATGATAATGTACTAGATTATTGGAAGTCTAGTGTTACTCTACAATATTGTCAACATGTAAATATGTTCATGTTTAGCATTTACATTTGGAATTTGTCAGTTGTGCATGAAGAGGAATTGTCCAGACGTAATCCAACAAATTCAATCCCTGCTGATGTTTGAGATAGCTGGCCTTAGTTTAAAAATGGTTATTTTGAAGACACGAAACTCCTGATCGTTTCATTTAAAACAAAAATTTGTTTTGACGTGCTCTTCCACTTTCTTGCTATCAGTGTTTTTAATTTCTTTATAAGGACGTTTACTTTCCCGTCCGCGTCTCCAGTTTTGAGAAGTCGTTTCATTCACGTATGTGCCTTTAGTGTATGAAGCGGTGCGTTCAGCATTCACGCCATGCATTGTTGCCCAGACAACTCATAATAAATTTAGCCAGCCATTGCAAGTAGGACAATGGAGCCTTGTTCCATGTAGAAGGAGTTGAACCCATCCTGGGCAGAGCAAAAGAGTATTATCGAAACACAAGACATATCGAAAGGAGGATAATCTACTTTATATTCGGGAAAGAACTGAAAAGAGAACTATTAAATGAAAAAGTACAGATAATTAATTGGGCAAAGTAGAAAGGAAAGAGGGCACGGGAGCAAGAGAAATGGGAAAGGGAATGTTCTAGCCATAATCAAACCTGAGAACTGGTCAAGAATGGTGTAGCAAACCTATGAAGAAGCATGAAAACAGTTGCAGTTGCCCTTGGTTCCGCACGTTAAGAATGGGGAGTTGGAGGCAGTTTAACCTAATTTTAGGATATCGGTCTCGGTCTGCAGGTGCAAGGACTTAGACCATATGTGCGCTTGCTGCCGAGCCCGGTCTGTGACGTGAAATTGTCGGTAAACGTTGATAAGATAAACTAGTTGAAAGATAATAAAGTTAAAAGGCTTAAATCCTGTAGAAACAGCCATGTAAAGTTTTGCAAACATAACCCTTCTTCTGTTTTATTTGTTTGTCTTGTCTATGTTTTGTATTTGCCTTTGAAAAAGACTCCTTAAGGAGTCGAAAGCGTTCAGGCTAGTTTAATACTAGTTTTGCACTGTCCGTTTTCTGTTTATTGCATTTATCTTAATCTATTCCTGACACCGTGAGCCCTTGCTGGATCCAGTGCACAAGGAAGGATTGTCATATATATATACACACACACACACAATATATATATATATATATATATATATATATATATATATATATATATATATATATATATATATATATATATATATATATATGATACATATGGTTGTCTGTCAATAGTTTGTAGTTGTAACGCGGGCCATAAACCCAAGGTACTAACGATAGTCCAGGGGACTAATACCAGCTGCACATACTTGTATTGATTGTCAATGCCCAGCAAATGTTTATATGGTTATAGAGTGGAGATCGCAATGTTTTACAAATCAATTCCAGTGGTCTAGTGCTACATCAGGATTTGTCTTTTGATGTTTGTTAAGAGTTAATAATGCTTTTCAGTGCCTATCTCAATAGTTTCCTGGTTTTTAAGGACGGACTCAGGGGCAAATGGGTTTTACACATTTGAGTTCCGTTAATATGCCTGAAACAAATATACCTATGGCTGTCATTCCACACACAAAACTGTTGTTCTAATATAACGTGGCAGTAAATACACTTTCTTACATGTCAACTTGTTCCTATGTCCTAAGATTAAAGTTGGAAATACGATGGAAGCAAGAAAAAAATGCGTGTTGCGTCAGTTTACGCCAAGGTGAAAGTATTTGGCCAAGTACTGTGAACCATGATGACGCATTCACAGGCGATCATGATGACACAATCCAAACAAAGCATTATGACTGTCCCATTGCTTTTCTAACCTGTTAAAAATGAATACATTTCTTCCTCGGAAATCTGGCATTACCAGCAAATGAAAATGAGGTCGTTTTTCGTACAAGGTCCTATTTCAAAGCAAGAGATTCAGTATTAGATAGAAATGGTCCACTACATTGTTACGACAGCAAAGACATTAGATATTTCTTCTATGCTTCTAACAAGAGTTGTGTTTTGTTGATGATTGGGATTAAAGTAACTTTTCAGCACACGAAAGGCGATAAACAGCGGCCTGTACATTTCCTGGAGGAAGAACCCGGGAAAACACCATCGACCCACGGGGAACTACTGGGAAACTTTCTCACATGTCTACATTTGCAGAGACTGAGACTCGAACCAACGCGGAGAGTGGTAAAGTGACAGTGATCAATTATGGCGAGCGCTTTAGACCACTCGGCCACCCTGGGCCCCTTATTAACTATCTATTCGAAGCCCATATTTAATGTGGTTATAATTTAGGGACATTGTCGTAAAATATTTATCTGGTGTACTCCACTCCAGGATCTACTTCCGGTATTATAATAATAATAATGCTGACCACATAATTGGTAACACTGGACAACAAATTTTTACAAAAGTCATGTTACTGAAATAAAATTAGTCAATTCTTATCAATTTTTATGTGCTGAACACGAATATGACAGTCAAATTGCAAAATTGGCTCTAGTTTTTTTGTAATCTGCAAGAAATTAATGTTTACATAACGAAATGCATTCCAATGGTAAAAGGTCAACTGTAATAGCCTACCTATAAAAAATCAAGTCATTGACTACATCTTAGATTTCTTCGCCTGTCTCTTGTACAGCTGTTCGGGAGCATCTCTGAGGAGTGTCCAGCAGTAGTCAGCCAGCATTGTAGTGGACCATTTTCCCTGGTATCTTTGTTCCATTGTTGCGATATCTTGATGAAAACGTTCGCCGTGTTCATCACTAACAATACCACAGTTGCTAGGAAAGAAATCCAAATGGGAATGAAGGAAGTGAATCTTTAGAGACATATTGCAGCCAAGTTTCTTATACTTCATCAACATGTCTTCTACTAGTTCCTTATAGTTTTCTGCCCTAACATTTCCGAGGAAGTTTGTAGAAACTAGGCGAAAAGCATTCCATGCTTGTTTCGCGTCACCTTCCAGCAAGTTGTTGAACCGGTCATCTTTGAAAAGCTCTCGAATCTGAGGACCCACAAAAACTCCCTCTTTAATCTTTGCTTCGCTGAGTCGAGGGAATTTTTCATGCAGGTATCGGAATGCTGGCAAAGTCCGGTCAATGGCTTTCACGAAGTTCTTCATCAAACCTAGTTTGATGTGAAGGGGTGGTAGCAAGATTTTCTGAGCCTCAACCAGAGCTGGGTGTTGGATATTCTTCTCTCCAATGGCTACATTCTGCCTGTGAGTCCATTCCTTCCTCATGTAGTGCATTTCCCTTGCTCGGCTATCCCACTCGCATAAGAAACACATGTATTTTGTATATCCTTGCTGCAGTCCCATTAAAAGGGCAACTACCTTCAAATCACCACAGAGGTGCCAGCTGTACTTGTTATACTCAATGGAATTCAGTAGCTGCCTTAAGTTATCGTATGTCTCTTTCATGTGGACAGCATACGCTACTGGAATAGATGGAAGAATGTTTCCATTGTGCAAAAGCACAGCCTTGAGACTCAGTTTCGAAGAGTCCACAAATAGTCTCCATTCTTGTGGGTCATGAGTGATTTTTAAAGCATTCATGAGGCCCTCAATATCGGAACAGAATATCAGATTACTTTCCTTTCTGAAGAAAGGCTCCAATTGCTGGTGGCACTTTCGATATGCAGTAATTGTGACATCTTCTTCTAGAAGATTCCATTGTTGGAGTCTTGATCCTAGCAATTCTGCCTTGTTCTTTGATAAGTCCAAATCACGAATCAGGTCATTTAGTTCTTCCTGTGTTATTCTGTGTGGGGTTGATGATGCACCACAGTGAAAATCTGGATCACTGCATGCTGATGGACCAGGAGAAGAACAGGTCGACTCACCTTTGTCTTCGTCAGATGAATCAAGAGAATATTCTGCTGGAGGTTCTGGAATAGGAAGTCCCTCACCATGTGGAACTGGTCTCAATGCAGACGGAATGTTTGGGTAGACTATTCTCGACTTCTTTCGCTTCGTTATTCCGCCGGAAAGAGGAGGAACCAAGCAGAAGTAACAGTCATTTAGGTGGTTGCTTGGCTCTCTCCACACCATTGGGACTGCAAACGGCATTGATGACCTTTTGCAATTCAACCACTGTGAAAGCTGTGTTGTACATGTAGCACAGCATATATGCGGAGCCCAAGGCTTGTCTTGGTCACCAACCTTGCATCCGAAGTAAAGATGATATGCCTTCTTCACTTGAGAATTGATACTTTTCTTCTGGTTGGCAAATGTCACTTCCCCACAAATATAGCAAAAATTATCCGCGGTATTAACACACTTTCGAGGCATTACTGTTCTTTATTGTACGTAAATGGATAAAATAATAAGTTTTATGTAACAGTAGCTTGAACTGTCTCGCACAACGTCTAAAATATTTTAAATGCTGAACCTATCTGATTGGGCTTTATATAGTACACTGCTTACGTCAGCTTCAGCAGCCGTCTGGCATTAGTATAATAGGCCTACACATGTATAGTACACTGCTGACGTCAACTTACTTCAGCAGCCGCATGGCATTAGTATTGCATTGCATCAGAAAATGATGCAATCAACTGTGGATGATGTGAGCATGATGGTATTATGCAATGTTACATCATTATTCCGGATGTTGCTGCAGTCCTACTGGAGAAACTTACACAGTGAAACATAGAAAATGAGGTATATGAATATCTTCAAAACGAGAGCCAATACAAATTTTTCACGGTTATATTCGTGTTCGGCACACCAAAATACTACAGATTAGGGCCTTTTCAAGTCAGTAATGATTTCACTGTTGACCAGTGTAATCATGTTACCAAAACATTTTCTGTTCAGCACTCATCGCCCATACCAAGTTCTTGGATCTAGTTTTTCTATAGTGCCTGTCATGTCCTTGAAACCATTACTGTGTTTCCTGTTCATACATTTGTACCTGAATATTGCTCCAAAAGAGTTTATTCTTATTTCATACAATATTGTATAGTTTCATTACAATTAAGTTACTAGATACCTATTTTTCGCTGTTTCACCTAGTAAAACTGAGTATTACGCACATATACAATGAGCGCTGTGATGTGTTTCTGTCTTGCCAGTCATGAACACTGTGATGTGCTTCTGTCTTGCCAGTCATGAACACTATGATGTGCTTCTGTCTTGCCAGACATGAACACTGTGATGTGCTTCTGTCATGCCAGTCATGAACACTGTGATGTGCTTCTGTCTTGCCACTCATGAACACTGTGTCATGAGTAATTATGCGAAGATCCCCTGCATTCGTGAGTAATTTTCCCTATTTTTCAAACCTTTTTATGCCAGAGTTCAATTAAAATCTTCTTGTGTAAGACATATTGTCACAAAATTAATTGATTCGCACAATTGAACATTTATATTGATGGATACTATCTCTTATAACAGCCATTCAATTGTAAAATATTAAACCTTACAGTAGTTCATGTTTTTGTAATTGAAAATGAGCAAGATAATGCTTAAATACGTCGTTTCTATAACAGAAGGCCAATGTACGGGATCCAACTTCACAAATGTTTGTTTATAAAAAACATTCTAGTGGGAATAATGTAGAATAGGTTCTCAAAATAATTAATGCTTAAAGGCAGGCAGGACAGTTAGCTTGCATCGTAATATTGACAATGTATTCATCTTTTAGTTTGTAACAACTGCTCTGATCATATTTACAGGAGTAGAAATACAAATCGGGTACCCATATAGCTATTGAAGCCCTGGGAATAATTTGACAAAATAAACCGTTGAGGGCATACATGGAATATATCCGAAAAAGAAATATTGATAAAATGAAATAAGCATCTAAAGCCAACTGTAAATATTTTAATGAAGCTTACAAAACATCAAGGCAACACAAACAAATGTTCTTGTTTTATGATAACAAAACTGTGAAAAAGGTCCACAAAAATGAACGAAAGCAATCAAGACTATTAGATATAAAGAAGAAGAATGGTATAAATTTCTTCTTTATTATTATAGTCCATATGATGTCATGTTGAACTGTAATGCATGCACCGAACCACGGATTGAAAAGATTATTTATCAAAGTTATAAATGAAACGTGAGATTGAATTTCTTCCATCATATCATATATTCCGTTTGTCTCTGATTTTTCTTAATCAAATACGGAACTCTTGAAGGCGAGATGCATAATTTCTCAGTTTCAGGACATTATCGTGCAAATAGTATACCAGAGCATATCAATCGAAATTTGTTTTTGTTTTTTTTTATATTGGAGCCACATTCAATGTTACGTAGTAACTCTGATCATGGAAACCTCCATACAACTGGTCCTTTGTCTAACAAATCGTGTACTATAATATTTACAATTCAGGTTCCTATCCCTCATGAAAATCCTAAAACCATCTTCGTACAACATACGTAACACTTTCAAGTTATCTGTAGTTCCCTTCCCGTGCAATTCTATCTGCATTTGCTTAACAGAGCGTAGCGTTCCGGAGTGCACCATCTGGGGTATGGTAGTCCATTCGGAACCTTCTATGTCAATTTTCAAAATGTGTATTGTTCTCTGAAATTAAAGCAATTAAACGCAATCGTAATAATACAATAACCGAAAAATTAAAAGATCCCTAAGAACTAATTACAAATATGATTATTACCATTGTGGTATCTTCTAAATATAAGGTTTTTCCAAATAACAAGATTTTAACAAAGTGTGCAAACATTAGGATCGATTAAACCCGACAATAGTGGAGGCATCAATCGTCCAGAAACTATCATATTCAGATTATAAACATCTTGGTAACAAATGTTGTTTTATGTTTACAAATTGGTCGGCATTTCAATAAAGGAAATGCACTGATTAACAAATGCGTTCTTTATTTCTGTGATTTTCTCTGTCATGTCTAGTAACTGTGTGCTTTGCGAATTATCAATTTAAAAAGAAAATTCCACTTGTGCAATGAAAATAATTTTATTTAAATTATCATTCAATGTGATTAGTATTTGAACATATTTTGAAATGATCTATTTTATAATGGTATCCATTATATTAAAGGACTGATTGATTGCATTAGAGAATATTGACATACCTCTGTGTGATTCAGATCATTTCGTATTTGTTCCAAAATTTTCATTTTCCACTGATTTTGTAAGACTTCGTTTTTCGCACCAAGGCCGACCATGTGGAATGTGATATCATTAGTATACTTGTAGGTCTCACCTTTGTCACGCATGCTAAAATGAAGGAAATATAGGAATACTCAAAGAAATTAAAATATAAAATATCAAAGTACGCATACAACTTTGTCAATAGGAAATGCATCCACCGGTATTGATTCATCTTCTAATACCTTCTGGGACTATAGTATGTGTCTTACTGACGAAGTGTCAATGATAAATAAAACAAACTTTAACGAGTACTGGTTGATGAAATTATAACTACTTTAACATAGACTGAAATTTAAAATGAGTCATTTTTAAATGTCTGACCGTCATGCAAAACTGGCCACACAATGAATAGAAAGAAAGAATGGCCACACAATGAATAAAAATAAAGAATGGCCACACAATGAATAAAAATAAAGAATGGCCACACAATGAAAAGAAAGAAAGGATGGCCACACAATGAATAGAAGGAAAGAATGGCATACAAAAGAATGTTTATATTCAATATATAGGTATGTACGTAATACCTTCAGAATGTATATATATATATATATATATATATATATATATATATATATATATATATATATATATCAGAGACAAAGACATGCAGAAATAGAGACATACAAACAGACAGACAGAAGTAGAGAAAGACAGAGAAGGGAGAGTCAGTAACAGAGATAAGAAGATATCATGTTGACTAGCTATTTTAAAAAATATCAACGTCTTCATTCAGTGGAAAATATATTAAGTATGTAATTTTCCACAATGAAATAGCATTGACATAAAAAAATGTGCTTGTTTTTGGGATGCACTACACTATGATAAGACAGAAGATGCTAAAATATATTTTGTTTATAATGCACGAATAGAGAACTTTCACATTGTTGTCTACCCTGAGCAATTATTTTGTCTGAGAAAACATGAAAAGACAGTATACTGCATTTAAGTGGGATTTGTTCTAGTGAACTCCATCGAGGAAACGAGAGAAATGAATAATATGTTTTATAGGAATGTTAATTTTTAGCAAATATACTTACAAACAAAAGGTACAATGATGCTAAAAGTGCATCGAAATGTTCATTAATTGACATTTACTTGAGCAAAGAAAAACATATAGATTTCGTTTTGCTTGCATGTACATAGTTTTAACGATCTGAGATAAACGAGTTTTCTTTTTATGTTAATTATATCGAATGAAAATCTATTGAAATAATTATCGACCACTCATTATATCAATGATAGGACTTTTCGTACAGCAAAGTTGCAAAGAATTGTTTTTCGTTATTGTCAATATTATTTCAATTTTTAAACATACCTTCTAATCATTAATAATCAATCAAGTCAAAATAAATGATATTAAAATTATGATCTTCACAGAGAGAGAGGGAGAGATAATCATGTGTAAAATTGCTGAAAACATCGTTTGAGATCCTCTACCATCATGATCATAATTGTCATATGAAACAAATCAAATAATCGTCAGCAATGTGTTCGAGATGGCATTTCAACTTATTAACAACTTTGTGCTTTAAGATTTTCTGACGATTGTTTGTAATAAATATTAGCCTTTACTAGTAGGTCTTCATATTATAACAAATGTGCAACCAAACGGACGAAAAGAACCATAAATATACAAATAAGTGGGCACGTTAAAGACTAGACATGGCATTATTGAATAAAATGATCAATAAACATACGACGAAACAATAAATGAGTGTACGAAAATGGAGACAAGTAACAGGATTATGAAATATATGATTTCAATAAGGAACAATAATAAACAAGATAAATAAATGATAATTAAAAGAATGTAAGATTATAAAATCTAACAGAAAACTTTCTTTATTCACAAAACGACACTTCATTTCGCAATTAATAATTGAAGTGTTGGTGACACCAGGAAGAGAAATACAGTTGCCACGTGTAAATTACGACAATGAACATATGTTACTTTCTTTTGGAATACGGGTTTATTGAGTGCTTTGTTTCACAGAGCAATAAACCAATTCCTTACTAAGAAGTGACCTTCAGACGGACACTAAATACGCCTCTTCAACAATAGGTGACAAAATATTCTTCTGAGTAATTTGTGTTCTTAGAGACATTGAAACAAGTCTTTATTTTATATAATCTACCAAATGTGTTGGGTTTTACGTTGCTGGAGTGTTAAGTTTTACACAGGTAAATCAAAACTTGTTTCGTCTGTGATAAATTGTACACCAGCGTCTGTCATTACATTTTCTGCACGAAGTAAATTGTGTCAATGTTTCAAAAATAACTTTAAAACATTGTAAAATGTGATTGTTCTTTCCTAACATTTTATTTGTGACCTCACCAGCAGCTGATAGGTTTACCCTTCATGTGAAAATTCGCAAGTTCGTGAGTCCCAAGAAGAATCCTTCGCATACGTTCAGAGAACGTGAAAGTCATATATTACGAAACAACAACCCTGTCCATTTATTGTATATAATTAGTTCTTTTTTCCTGTTTTATAGATGTGCTTTAAATAAGACAAAAGGATAACAACAATAACAACAATCGTCCTGTTTGTTGTACACTCGCAGCCGTTTTAATAATGACGTCACTATTCAAGGGAAACTGAGAAACACTTACAAGAAAAAGTTGCGGATAAAGCATCACATTTCTTACCGTGGAAAAAGACACATAATTTTACACATAACCCACCTCGGATCAAAACTAAAAACCTCGCATCCAAACATTCTCGCTGCATCTTCGTCGAAATCCCAGTGAAAATTGATACTGAAAGGAAAATCAGTATAATAATAGCAAGATCAGCTACAAGCTGGAAGAGTGACGAACCCATTTTACCAGCTAGGGAATGTTATATATGGTCACTCAAAAAAGAACTAGCATCCCAAGAGTCATTAGAACCGTCCGTGTCTTCCGTTTATCGCCTGTTGCATCTTGCAATAGCTTCTCGCGTCGGTGCGGAACATCATAGAGATACGATTACCTTATTAGGAGTATCCCAGTCATCAAAACCGAAAGATACATGTCTTTAAAATGATGCCACGAATTATTATTATTTGTTCTTGCAAACACAAAAAAACACAGACGCTGTTTTATGATTTATATCTACAAAACCTAATAAGCATAGCCTTTAGAGTAAGTTGGATTGTGTATATTGGTTTTAAGGGAACTTTTAACACGTTATTCCCAATATCATGCCAAGGAATTGGCAGCTAAGTGCCTTTCACAAGGACCAAAGAGAGAAAGCATACCCAGCCTGGCATGGGTATGTAAATAATTTGCGACTGTTGGATTACGATATTTATTCTCTACCGACTCAGGCAGTTCTGTATTTAGGAATTGAGACAGGTATTTAATCAGGTTCACATGTAAAATTAAACTTGTATCACTTGATATATATATATATATATATATATATTACGTTCTGTGATGATGGGAAATCAACATAAATTTATGTTTTTCAACTGCTGACATGTAAAAGGTTTAGAAAATGCAATTCCAAATGACTGAATGAAATTTCCTGTTCACTATCAAACCATGGCGACTTTTATAATTGTAAATCAGGTTGTTTTCGTCACCTTACAAGAGGATTGTTAAAAATCCTTAAAGGGCCATCCGATTACGTTTCTTAACTTCATGTCACAATAAAAGCATTCTGCTTTCTAGGTATAGGTTACATTGATACCCGAAGATTGGAGTATATATATTTGCAAATATAAATGTCGTGTCGTTAACATATTGTGTTAAATACTGCATTCTAAAGACGGAATTTCATTATGCATTAGTCCACTGTAGCGGCTTGATTACGAATTAAACAATGAATTGTGACACCTACCCAAATGAGTACACCAGGCAGGGTGGTCTGGGTAGGAATGGCTCGTCAGCACACACCTCCTTACCTCCGTCCTCTATCTTTCCTACTCGTACTATTCTCTGACATAACACCTGAACAGTATTAATATAACTGGAAAAAGAAATAACCATAAACGATAAAAGTTAATATTGTATTTCTTAAGAGTTGATGTAGACGACGATGACATGTATTCAAAGAAATTTTAACGTTGTACAGCGACGCAGTAGATGCGCCGATTATACGATTGTCAGGACAGATAGTTAAAATAAAGTTCACTACAGGAAACAGTTCAGATAACATAAACAACAGTGTAATATTTACTAAAACTTTTTGTATATTCGTACAGGCTCACTTTTGCTGATTACGTCCTGTCTCAGTATAGTGAAAGTGTAACCTAAAGATTTTTCTATAATAACATACGGAGGCAGCGATTCGAAGCAGTACCGCCTCCTGCTGATGGTTTGTTATTCTTCTGAGAAAAGCCTGCTGGTTATTAAAATAGTCATAATATGGCGAAATTATACAGTGTTCTTTACCCAAGCTAATGCCTCGAGTAGTGCAGCGGCCATGTATATCTTTATTTTATAACTCCTGGTACATGATTTTGTCTAATGTTTTGTGATCTGTATTAATGGCTGTAAGTTTTGGTGATTATCAAGCTAGATTTCGTATGTGCATCGGTTCTATTTTAAGATATTAACGAATTTAAAATTGCACAGGATCTATAAATAGATGCTTACGTACATATTGATAGTTACATATAATAGAATATTTAGTTAATATATTTATAAGATTCGTTTTTTTTCCCATTTCACAGAAGAAGGATTAAATTATTTTCTTCTGGAAGGGTTTAATCACATGAATAGATATTGAGTAGAAAGATGTCACGTGGGGTATATTGCGACATATAGTCGTATTGCAATTTAGAACGTGTAGATAAAGAGAGAACTGAGCGATCACATTCATTCTTTTTTGAGTCATTCTTTTTTCTTTTATTCCTCTTTTAACATCAAGTAAGCAGAATTCTTTTATGTTGTACTTAGGTATTATTTGAGATTAAAAACCACATTTGTTTGGATTGTTCAAAGGAGTTTTGGACAAAGCCACGATTCTTGACATACCAGTACATTTCCGGTTTTAAAATTTCACAGAAATTATCAATTTTTTAAAACTTTAATGGAACTTTTCAGGATTATACTGGATTCACTTCATAATACTGCAAGTTCCTCTCACGTTTCATTCATAACTGTGATAATTTAATTATTGGTTAAGTTTTACAGAACTTGTTCGTTTTGCTTTTTTTTATGTTACTTAGTTTACAACCCCAGAAATGACTCACGATACTAATTATATGAAAAAAATGGAACTAGGCTAGACAACAAATTAGATCAAAATTATAATGTCATGGTTTACATGGTCGTTGCCGGATTGATAGAGAAAAGTAACTGTTATTTAAATTATTCCTTGAGAGTTTATTCTATTTATAAATGAAGCAATACATAAATTATTCTGTTGCAAGTTCAGCCCTTTTAACGATTTGAGTATTGTACGATTTAAACTGAAGATAAAAGTAGATCTTGACGATGCAGAATTGGATACACCTTTCATACAAGTATATTTTAAAAAATGCATTGGTTCTTAAGGTTTTCTGCACAAAGAAAAAGCTTACATCATGGATAGGTCTCTACTGAGTGATATAGGTTTTGTTCACGCACAATTAGAACGTTAAAGTATTGAATGTTTAATATCAAGGTGTTTCCATAGGGTCACTACTGGAGTTAAATTAGTGCTGTCAGTCCTGAAGTTCACATATATGTATAAACTTTGCTATTTGTAATCAGCCTTACCTCCAGTAAAAATCCTTCACTTCGTTATCCGTCAGGTTATGCAGTTCAGCATCTGATGGAATCTTTCCTGTCATTTTACCTATCATATCGAAGCTACGATCTACAAATCCCACTGTCATGTGTTCTTCCTTTGAAACCTTTTCAGAAGAAAGAAAATAATTCGCCCGATATTTCAGTATGTAAATGTTTTCCATATAAACTGTATTACGTTCACAAGTTTACGAAAATATTAACCTTGTTGGACAATTATGGCAGAATTTGGAGGTAAGATGGACATAATAGATCGCTGGAAGTTACAAAGTCTTTTTATGAAATTCAGTTCACATTCTGCAACGTATGACTTAGGAAGTAAATAAAGGAACATAATTGAATAACAGAAGTTCGGAAAGCTATTGGGCAACTGTAATCTCAGTTGAAAAAATGAAATGCGAGCAGCTCGTTGCATAAAATATCATTAAACTATTTCCATGTCTTTTCAATGACATATATACACGTGTAAGAGTTCCATATTTCAACTAAATATTTTTTCCCCAGACAATACTAATTGAAGATAGCAAAAACTGAATAATGAGCTTATTTGTTATTTATAATAAATTATATCATAAAACTTTCTAGGAGGAAAATACAAAATCTTAAAAGTGGCCAAGTCTACCTTTTTATAGGATCCTATCACTCATGATGTGTCAATACGTCAACTAGTTTTTTTTAACACAACATGATACTTAAAGGGTACAATTTCCTATTTAGCTCTATAAATAACATATTGTTCCTACTATTAAGGCAATGAGATTCAGTACGATGGAAGGTCATATATTGGATATTTTGAACGAACCGGGCAAGTCCATTCGCTGCATTTTAAATCTCACCACTCCTATATGTCATCAATGACATACGAAATAAATGTATATTTTTAACTGCAAGTTATGTGAGTTTATTACTTTAAATTTTGGGAAAACCGGAGAAAAAATATTGGAAAATTGAGCGGTTACGTAGTTTTATTTTTGCTGAGAAACCTTGTCCCAATGCTCTTGTAAACATTTTGTGTGAAGGAGACGCGAATGCAAAATTATATGTATATACCTTTTAATCTGATATGAATAATGTATATTATTTAACAGTTTTGACTTTAGCAACCAAGGTCAGCATGTGAACGACATTGTCCTTGATATCATGCATTATAAAATTACAAAATTATATACGGGTTGGTTGATCACATTTATAACGCTCGCTAAGGGAAAAGGTAAAAACTATCCATTGTCAATATGCATTGGTTAAAACAATAACCCTGCTGTGCCTAACGTATACCTGCCACCTAGATGAAAAAGGCAATGTTTCTAGCCTCGGGCTAATTTTCAATCTTATTGTACTCTTGATATTTACTCCTAAAACGACCTTTTGGAAGCCACACAGACGCCTTGAAGGGTGTTCCGACTCTGTGGTCCTAACTAGGCAACAGAAAAGAGTGAAAAACCAACAACTTTTGTAAAATTTAACAAATAATTTATTTTCCTAAACGAGAAAATGAAAAATTAAAAATAACAAAATCCTAAATAGTCCTAAACGTTCTATTACTAGTCCAAAAGTATAAATTATTCCACATGAATTCCGGTGGTAATCAGACTGAAGTTAAATCTATTGTTCTGTTGTGTCATTAACCTTAATGTATCACAATACTATAATTCAAAATGTATTTAAATGAATACATAGTAATTCCCATGCAGCTTCTAAACCTGAAAGTCTGATAACTTTGTAATTCAATGAATAATAGAAATAATTTAAAATAACCTTCTCACAGCCATATAACGACTCTAAGGTTGATACTAATGCCAGGAATATCTAACTTTCAATAAATTATCCCTTTTATAAAACACCAAGACGCAATGCAGAACATACCGTATTCATTTTAGGTCAATGCGACCCGTGAACAACATCATGTCCTTGAATGAATTTTGAGCAGCCAAATAATCATGAATATGGTCAGCTGAATTTTCCAAAGGGGGGGGGGGATGCAATGACCTCAACCCATCTCACCAATATATTTTCTTTGATGAAAAGGACATATGCTTATCTTGCAGTTATAATGTGTTTACTAAAATGATGACTTCATTACAAAGTTAAAATCCACAATGTACAAAGTTACTTATTTAATATATTATTTACTAAATGACACTTCCGGTTTAAAAATTTCATTGAAATTATTTTTAAACTTTAATTGAACTTTTCAGGATTATACTGGATTCACTTCATAATACTGCAAGTTCCTCTCACGTTTCACTCATAACTGTGATAATTTAATTATTGGCAATTAACACCAAAATTTTTTTTAGATATACCTAACAAGGGAGAAGTAAAATGTTTTTAATCAAAGATCTGGGTTTACAAATCCTAGGTCTCAGTTTACCAATCAGAGCTGTCTGTCCGTTTACTAATCCGAGAATTCGATTTACTAATATAAAATCTCGATTAACCAAATCAAGATCTCAGCCAAACCTAGTTCTCGGTCTAGTTAACCGAAACCACATATTAGAAATATAAAAGTGATATGCGTTGTATCAAGATTTCCATATAAAACATTTTAGATGTATTTTATTATAGAGCTGATTAGTTCTTTTTTTTACTTCAACTGAACACGAGATAACAGCATATTTTTATTCATGGTTGTAAATTGTAGTGATAATGTTTAGTAAGATTTAATCTACGTGACTAGAGTCAGTTTAGGAATATTAAGAGCGTTAAATAACATAGGATCTATAAAAAGAATCTTACGTATGTAATAAAAATTACTAATAGTAATCTTAAGGATAAAACGTTTTGACGAATTTGGTCGGAAACTCAGTAACAAAAAGAGCAAACACCGACAAGTTTGAAAAATTCAAATAAATAATTTATTTCCCAAGATTACAGAGTGAAACTTTAAAATGAACTTGGTATTGCAAATTTAATCCCGAATTATCCAAAGGGTTTTATCGCCAGTCATAATGAATACCTTTCTAATCAATCTCGAGCAGTGTTCGAAATAAGATCCATTGCTGAAGGTGTTGAAGGTAATTAATTGAATGTACTAATGTACCAGTGACCTGTTGTGTGATGATGTGCTAACAGTCTTCCTATTAATGACAATAATAAAATCCGAGATGCCCTCGCCTTAAGTCAGTATAATTCCAAATTAATGTTTCTGTCCAAGGAAACTACTGAGCACTTTCTAATTCCATAGAATAATTGTTTCAATAAGTAAATCGACGCAGATCTTAAACTGAATACATCAATACAAATAACTTTGCTTCTGATGTTATGACTTACTGGTGGCCTAGTGGTTAGAGCGTCCGCCTCGGATGCGGAAGGTAGTGGGTTAGAACTCGAATCATACCAAAGAGTTATAAAACTGGTCGGCCTGGCGTCAGGATAATGTAACTGGGTGGGACATGATGCTACATGTCTGCGATATGATGCTGCAGTGCTAGTCATCACTAAAAACTGCCACACTGCAGACATCATAGCGATATGACTGAAAAACTTGTAAAGCTACGTTAAAAGTTCTAAACACACACATACTCTTCTGATGTTGCCGCAAAAACTAATAGTTTTTCAAGAAAACAAGATTATATAAAATTCTAAGAATAGTATAGCTAGGATGTAGGTCCAATGTTCATTTATAGAAAATTCTAAGATGTAAATAGATAAAAGAAAAAGTAACAATAGTTATAATAAAAACATGGGAAACATCAAGTGCAATTGATTCTTCAATGGGAAGTTCCAATATCCTCGATTCAGACCCAAATACACGTCAACCTTTATTGATAATAATTCTAACAATTAATCCACACACCTTGAGAATTATTAACTATGCATTATTTATTTACACATTTAAAGCCAACATCAATGTCCGTTGTCAGGTAAACAGTGAACTTGACTTTGGACAAGGTTAAGTCCAAAATTAAATAAACAAAACACTATTAGTAACACTATACAATATTACTATGGTAATGTTGTCACAGACAGTCAGTGGATTTGTGAATATTTAAACAGGAATGACGAAGTTAATCCTACAAGTCAAATAAAAAAGGTACATAAAATGCAAAAACATACCGCTGGTACGAGAGTGTCAATTTCATATTTTCATATAATTGCATATAATGTAATAGGAAAACTAACAGGCAAGTATATTTTTAAGTTAGTGTCTTTAATTGAAGGTGAAAGGTGTAAGAGGAATAATATGCACATTTAGAAGTTCATGACACTGTTTAACAATGTTTAAATTCTTAGCAGTGTAATATAACTTTAATTTTTAATTTTATTTACCAGAATCAAATAGCGGAAATAAAAGTGAATACAGGCCCTGGACACTTTTTCGAATTTTTGTTTAGGAAATAAAAACGAAAATGCTGGTTTAAGGCAATAGGTTTGGCCAGTGCAAAATGATATTACGTTATGTTAATACATAATGGTAAAACTATTTCTGATTTAAGATATACAAAATTGTCAAGAGGAAATAATTAGTAATCGTACAATATCTGTTTTGAAAACGTTACGGACATGTAATGATCTATATTTGTCACAAAGAAATCGTTTTCCTGTAAAGATGCAACTATAATCTTTAGTTGATAACATGTTGCAAGCAAGAAACAAGGCTTTTGTTGCATTATTTTCATTTTACCTGTACAGTTTCATCAAAAGGAAAAGTGGAAACACATAAAGGACTACAAACATATACACAGACAGGGATCTTTGCTACTCGATGTTTAAGAAGCATTTTTATATACGACTAATTACGCATTTGATACCAACGAGGACATTACTAAATATATCATGATAAAAAGTAACAATATAAAAAGAATGATGTTCCACAGAATTGTTCCACGAGTTAAAATCCTTCACTGACTTTCAGAAAATTATTTACCCTGAGTCATGGAAAATGATTATTACTCACGTACGCATATAAATACCTCAGGCTCAAACGCATCAAGGCCCTAAACTTTCAGAATCAATATCGTAAAACATTTTGCTTTAGAAATGAATAAACAGTTTCTACTAGTAAATATTTGTAAAGACAAACATAGTATTGTTTGACTAAAATTGGTTTTGATGTAAAAAGACGACTTATTTTCGCTCTTAACCAAAAAACTTGATGAACCTAATATTGTCACATGTGTTTTGTGTGTGTGTGTGTGAGTGTGGTTTCTATATACTCTGTGCAATGGAAAGATTTACTCTATGTAGACTCACTGTTTTTTTTTATATTTTATTAACCAGCCGGATTTATTTGCGATGGCAGCAGTTGTTTTGTCTTGTGTAAGACAATATTGAGGAATATGCCATGAAAAATGTCACATACCATTTCGATGATTGTTTCGCGTGTCCCCTTCAAAGTGAGCAAAATTCCAACCAGAGACATTGCAAAAAGGCCGCAGACCAAAATGTAACTTTTTGATGGCTTCCAAGCTGAGTGCATCATGGTCTTTTAGCTGGTTAAATGCGTTATATTCTCCACCTTCCTGCAGCATCCACTGATATTAAGCAGTGAACAACATCGAGCACAGTCATGTGTATTCAACTTAATCACCTTCCTTAAAGTGACACTGCAATCTGGAAAAATGCAAAAATTTCAAAATAAAGTGGATATGGAAATATAATGAACAGTAAACACACGAGCAAAATCTGTAAAACACATTTCAAGCTATGGATTATGAAGAAAGGTAATTTATAGGCAAATTGCCTATTCGCAAATTTGATGGCGACACAAAGGAGGACCGTGGAGTCAAAATAAATTGAACATTTTAATAAAACAGATAATAAATGTGTTTTTTTTTTCATGACCACATTGATTGTATATTGATAAGGACGTAATGATACGCTAATTTTGAATGTAAAATATTCCTGTATTCATTTAGTGGGTTATTCTAGTATATATCATATAATTGTATATTTAAGTGTATAATATAGAGACTTAATAGCGAAATAATATTCATATTTGTTTTCATTCCATTATTTTCACTAAAAAAATATATCTTATAATTGCACACGTAAAAATATCAGATTTTCCACCATGCCATGCCACTAGGCCACCGGAGCGATCGAGATATAAATAAAGTAAATCCCATTTTACAGGGACTGTAAATGCTGAAGCAACATTTGATGGAAAGAAGTATCTTTTCTACACACACACACACACACACACACACAAACACACTCGCGTTGTTTTAAAGAAAGTTTACTTTTAATACAATTAATAAATGAAATTATTAAATTTGCCTGTGTTGACATTTTCAAAATTATGACGTATTTATTTACAACCATTTTAACCTCTTTTAACATTAATTATAAACTTAAGGTACCGTCAACTTGCTTTCAAAATATATATTTTTTTGTAAAAATCTATATCTTTTTTATGACAACACCAAAAATGGTAAGTTTGACACAGATGTATTTGGCCTTGAAAAAAAGAAAGATTATCAGTGCTTTGCAGTTTCACATTCATTCATTCATTCATTCATTCATTCACTTGTTTATCAGCAAGGAAATTGTCTGATACATATCTGACAAACAAGACCAAAATAACTGAAAATATAAATACAAAGATTGACTTCAATGATTATACAGTTAATAAAACCTGAACGGACTAATGCAATCATATCGAACGGACTAATGCAATCATATCGAACGGACTAATACAATCATATCGAACGGACTAATACAATCATATCGAACGGATTAATACAATCATATCGAACGGACTAATACAATCATATCGAACGGACGGACTAATACAATCATATCGAACGGACGGACTAATACAGTCATATCGAACGGACTAATTCAATCATATCGAACGGACTAATACAATCATATCGAACGGACTAATAAAATCATATCGAACGGACTAATGCAATCATATCGAAAGGAATAATACAATCATATCGAACGGATTAATACAATCATAATGAACTGACTAATACAAACTGATAAATATTTATACTATATCTGGAAACGCACACATAAAACAAATACATCATGTTGTAAATGTGTTTATGAACAGGGATTATTCACGATGCGAATTTCTGTAATATGGGAATTTCCCTGCATTATCAATTTAGAAAGGAATACAACATCAGGTGCCTCATGTTGGATTCTTCCATTAGAGCAAATGAAGAAAACTAGAACATGTTGTTTGAGATGCAATCAGTAGATTAGTGTTGCGCTTAACGCAAATAAAAATATATTCTCGATATCAAAACAATGAAGTCCAAAGAAATAATAAGGAGCCTGTTAAGTTGAGTTTCATCCAGGGGTGTTTCAGGGGTAAGCCCGAATAATTTCAGCAGCTGGAACTCACCAATATCCTTTCGGAGCTCCACGTTTGCCTTCGAATCCGTTGCATATTGCACGATTTGGGACGGTAAAGTGTTTTCCGAGAAAGAGGAGTTTCAGTCGCTCTGTCTCGGCTGCTATTCTTATCAGCGCATTCGTAGGCTTGCACATAGCCAGGTTATTTCGTTCTTGGATTCGCGGATGTTTTCTGCAGCAAAATGTTGATTTTTTTTAGTTCCCAGAGATTTAAATTGTGCAGTTTTCTGGCCTTTTCTTCGGGCGTTATTTGTGCAATCGGAAGAATGACGTGATTTACTTGTAATCACCCAAAGTGAGTTGCTGGATCGTTTCTTTTATGAATGTGTCACCAGTAGCAGAGACAACATGTGGTTTGAATCTCTCCTCTTTCCAAATACATCAGTATATGATTGTTGTGCATTTATTTTGTTGCGCCATTTTAGTCACCTTTCGGCAATTATAACAAATATCTTAGACTTCAGGAAGATCATCTGCAAGCGTAGGACAGCAGCATTGTAAACTGCATGTTTTACAATCTAGAATGCTTCTGAACAGCTTACGGAGCAACCCATTTGTGAATACCAGTCCAACCTGTGGACTCATTGTCTGATCGCAAATCACTGGTATTTGTTTACTGCCGCACGTTGTACATGTATATACCCAATTATCCTCCAGGCGATGTTGCATTTGGTTCCAATGATCTTTTATTATTTTTTTATATTTTTTTGTAAATTATTTTTTTTAAAATTTTTTTAATAAAAAGAGAATTGCATCATGCCAAGCAGTATATAATAAACTATTTTGTTGTCGAGGAAAGAAGTATACGTAAAATATTATCAGAGTTGTAAGGGTGAAAAAAGATGTGAGGCAACTTAACCTTTGCTTGCAATCCCGTGTTGTTATGAATTTATTAAACCGAATGTTGTTTGTGTCCTAAATATTGTTTATTTTCGATTGCACACTTTTCTAGTAGATTATACATTACTGTCAATGGGGATACGGTCGGTAACTATTATAACCAGCTTTACTTTCCCAGCTACCTTCATAAATCGACACAAAGAGACATGCGTCGGTTATATATTCATATTTCAAAATTAAATGAGTCGTAGATAGCTTTACTGAATGGTGTGCCACCGTACACGACGATACGTTTTTGGCCACCTAGGTTTAAAGAGCATTGGACCGTTCCTGTATAATCATCAAGTTATTTTTCCCATATGTATATTTTTTCCTCGAATATCGTTGGACGTTAGAAACCACTTGATCTACCGCATTGTGGAAACTGTTGTAAAAATAATTTTATCATCAGGTGTGTACAAGTCAATGAAGTAATAGGCAGATGCTTGTGTGTGTGTGTGTGTGTGTGTGTGTGTGTGTGATTTGGATTTTTGACGTGGTTTTAGCAATTTTTGCGTGATATCGCTACAATGTTAGTACCATTTTATGTCTTTGGTATGATTTGGAAGGGTTCAAACCCGCGACCTCCCGCATCCGAAGCAAACGATCTATGGGTCAGATAAGGTTCAACAAACTACGTTAACAGTTTTTTTTTAAATATTAAAACACACACAAGTCCGTTTCAGCTGTATAGACTGTGCAAATAACTCTTGTTTATCAGAACTCTTAATTTATCATGGAAATTTAGTCGGCTTGTGTAAAAGAATTAAATTATGCAGCATATTGTCACATCGTATATATTTCTTTATGTATTTATAAAGGATACACACAGACTGGTAAATTACAAACATGAATATAACCTACAATTATCTTTTTTGGCGCCTTATGCGCAACGTTAGCTGTTGACTATTGGGATTAATACAGATTAAATGATATAAGTTGACTGAAGTAAGTACATTTACAGCGGAAGCATGTTGGTGCATTAAAATGCTTCCCATGTGGAAAGTAAATATATGTCAAAAATATTCATGAAAATGGTCATTATTGCTTATATCAATAATAGCTTTTTGTATAAAAATGCACCGTGCTTCACTTTCCAAACTGAAGCGAACTTTGAACTTAACTGATTTTTTTTTCCTTGTAATCTATTTACTCACTACTTTAATTGCCTCTCGTTTCTTTGGTGTTAACATTTTCAGATCTTTTTCCTGTGTGGTAGGGTATTCATTAGAGTATATTGCTAGGCGGTTTAGCGTGCCATAGTCAACTTTACAGATCTGACTGGAGTATATTACTAGGCGGTTCGGCGTGCCATAGTCAACCTTACAGATCTGACTAGAGTATATTACTAGGCGGTTTGGCGTGCCATAGTCAACCTTACAAATCTTACTAAGGGAAATGTAGGCCTGGATTCCATCCCAGGTCCATATAGAATTTTCAGTGATAATGAAGAGCATCAACTGGTAAATCATCTCAAGTACATGGCTGAGATCAGATATGGATACACTAAAGTAAATGTGCAGTACCTTGCAGCAGACTATGCAGTTTCTTGTGGAAAGAAAGATCAGAGTGAAAGACCGTTGAACGATTGCGTTTTTTTTTTTTTTTTTGTGATCTATGCTGCGAGCATAAAGTACTTCAAGCGAAGTACAAAAACGGTATTTAAGGAGCTACCGACCATATTTGTTGTCAACAATTTAAGAGAAAGGCCAGAAAGCATATTGAATATTGATGAAATTTGGATCAACACTGAGCATTCCCTTCCAAGAATTGTGTGTGGCAAGCATGCTCAGGCACAGTCAGTGGCATAATAAAGATCACACTGTGTAACCATCATTGAGTGTGACAATACGATTGGAAGCCACGTACCGCCATACGTTGTATTCACCGGGAAGAAGTAGAATGGTCAGTATTGAGGAGTCGCTCATCCAGGATTGTTGGTCAGATACCAGATAGTGGTTGGTCCAACTCAACCATACTTCAGAATTACATCATCATCCTCCTATTCAAAGAATAGTGGAATATCTGATCAACAATAATCAACTCCAAGACTTGGCAAACAAACAATGAATTTAAGAGACAAATTCGAAAGTTTAAGTTCTAAGAGTGTCTGAAATCATCTTTCTCATTAGTGAAGTCTGTAAAGTGCAGACTTAGTGAGTGGCAGAATAACACATACTTTTTTCAAAGAAATATTGTACAGGATACGAATAACACATACTTTTTTCAAAGAAATCTTGTACAGTATACGAATAACACATACTTTTTCAAAGAAATCTTGTACAACAGATCCTGAAATTTCGAAGACATTACCCCTATGATTAAAATCCTTTCCTGTACTCAACCAAGTTCCACTGCATATGGTGTAGATGATTAATATGAAGAAAAAAATTAGGGAGAGTCAAGACAGCTGACCTATATCTGACAATGACTTTTCAAACTGCCTTGTATGTCGCAAGCATCAGCCCCTGCACATAAAGGTTGTATTAACCTGGTCATTGTTAAATGGGCACAATGTGACAACTGCCAAAACTGGACACAGCCCTCTTTTTGTTGTGAAACAGCAGTTGTAGGGCGACATAACTCATTTCTTTTGCTCAAATTATAGCTAAAATTCATACAAAGTTGTCCATATTTTCTTTTAATGTGTACTGTTGTTATTTTAAGTTAAATTATTTGTGTGTGTTCCATTTAATCATTATATTCTTTCGTGTTTGTGCAAATATTCAGCCGGTGAAAGGTGGATATTATTTATTATAGGCAAGTTGCAATTTGTGTTTATTATCATGCCTAAATTAGGCAAATACCGCGATAAAATAGAGTTGTTTCCCGATGGTACGTTAATCTCGGTCATCAACCGTATGCGGTTTTATTTACATTTATGCGCTTTGATTGACATTTTTTTTTTTAAATGAATAAATATAAGGAAAGTCATAGAAGCTTCACAAATTATAACCATGCATCAACAACAACACGGTTTTAATAAGTAGCAATAACAACATTGAATACCGCGATAATACAGCGTTCAGCGTGTAACACTTTATTGCCACATTACAATTCATATTGTATCGGCATGTTTGCATGAATTCTATTATCGTTTTCAATATTTTTTGATAATGGTTAGTATTTTGTCTTTAAATGCCAGTGTACTAGAAAACAGACAAAATGGAACAGATATGTTTGAATTAGCTAGAAGAAAAATATGTCCCATATACTGTTTAAAATATTCTCATTTTACTGAAACAACAAAAACCATATGTTGAAATAGAATGATTGTTGTTTTGGGTTTAACGCCATTTTTCAGAGCACGATATTGCATAAATGTCTAACTGGTAGAGGTAGAACCCGGGAAATCCCACGTAAGAACCACTAACCCACGGGAAGGTAGCGGACAGAGGTGAGATGGAAGGCATCGGTAAAGAAACGCGCATAAGACCGCTCGGTCACCCGGGTCCCAGAAACTGAGTGGGGATGTAACTTTTTATTTTTTAAATACAGCAGATTTCGCAGCATGGCAATACCCTTCGCAATAATATCAATTTTGAGTTTCAAGACTCTTTAGGTATAGCAAAGAAAACATAGTTGTTCTTGATAGGGAAGCTGAGAATCAGCAGATAGCGGGTATTATGCCTTATATGAATTCCTCAAATAACAATTCTCCAACAATTAATTTTTATTCAACTGAGTTATCAAAGAGTAGCAAAATCATACCCCTATCATTTGCGCACACAGGAATTTGTTCAAAATTGTGATTTAGAGGCATATAACTACAAAACAGTAAATATCTCGAAAGCAGGAGACGAGAGTACTGGATCTGACAAAAGAATTGCATCTCTGTGATCAGTGGAGAGTTTATAATCCTGAGATTAGAAAGTAGACAAGGACTCAGGCAATTCTTTTAAAAATGGCACGTTTAGATTCTATCCCGATAAATGAAGAAATATTAAGTTTTATTGATAGTGAGATTATACAATACGTCCCTCCTATAGGTCTGACCATTTCCCATCGATATTCACCTTTCAATTTACACAATTTAACAAGAGACCAGGTTTCTGGAAATTTGATGATTCGGCGCTGAAATACCAAGTATATGTAAGAAAGGTAAAGAAGAAGAAGAAAAAAAAAGAAATACCAATTTGCCGTATATTACTACTACTACTACTACTACTGCTACATCATCATCATCATCATCATCATCAACAACAACAACAACAACTAATAATAATAATAATAATAATAATAATAATTATCATAATCAAACGAAATATAATAATGTTGCGGATGGTCAATTATTATACAAAATCTTTTATCAGAAATCTGAGCCCTCACGTTAGAACATTCTTCTAATAGGAAAAGCGAAAAGAAAAAGAACATGAATTGTTGATTGAAATTGAACATTTGGAAAATGTTTTTTAAAAAAATTTCATCCTAAGCAGTTTTTCGGTGTACTTTACAATTCGGCAATTTTGGCTCGAAGAAATAAGATACGATAAGTACAAGGAACAATTTTACGATCAAATAGGAAATCGATAAAAGAAAGAGAAAAAACTACACACATATTTAAAACTTGAAAAAAAAAGTCATTATATGAATAAACAATTAAAAAGTGACAGGTAAATGAGGGCAAGTAATCAATGATCAATTCAAAACTTTGAATGAGATTTAAAAATGTTCTATGATTACATTTTTAGCAGACAGGATGATAAAATAAGTATTAAAATATGTCCTATGATTACATTTATAGCAGACAGGATGATAAAATAAGTATTAAAATATGTCCTATGATTACATTTATAGCAGACAGGATGATAAAAAAAGTATTAAAATATGTCCTATGATTACATTTATAGCAGTAAGGATGATAAAATAAGTATTAAAATATGTCCTATGATTACTTTTATAGCAAACAGGATGATAAAATAAGTATTAAAATATGTCCTATGATTATATTTATAGCAGTAAGGATGATAAAATAAGTATTAAAATATGTCCTATGATTACATTTATAGCAGACAGGATGATAAAATAAGTATTAAAATATGTCCTATGATTACATTTATAGCAGACAGGATGATAAAATAAGTATTAAAATATGTCCTATGATTACATTTATAGCAGACAGGATGATAAAATAAGTATTAAAATATGTCCTATGATTACATTTATAGCAGACAGGATGATAAAATAAGTATTAAAATATGTCCTATGATTACTTTTATAGCAGTAAGGATGATAAAATAAGTATTAAAATATGTCCTATGATTACATTTATAGCAGACAGGATGATAAAATAAGTATTAAAATATGTCCCATGATTACATTTATAGCAGTAAGGATGATAAGTATTAAAATATGTCCTATGATTACATTTATAGCAGACAGGATGATAAAATAAGTATTAAAATATGTCCTATGATTACATTTATAGCAGTAAGGATGATAAAATAAGTATTAAAATATGTCCTATGATTACATTTATAGCAGACAGGATGATAAAATAAGTATTAAAATAAGTCCTATGATTACATTTATACCAGACAGGATGATAAAATAAGTATTAAAATGTGTCCTATGATTACATTTATAGCAGTAAGGATGATAAGTATTAAAATATGTCCTATGATTACATTTACAGCAAACAGGATGATAAAATAAGTATTAAAATATGTCTTATGATTACATTTATAGCAGACAGGATGATAAAATAAGTATTAAAATGTGTCCTATGATTACATTTATAGCAGTAAGGATGATAAAATAAGTATTAAAATGTCCTATGATTACATTTATAGCAGACAGGATGATAAAATAAGTATTAAAATATGTCCTATGATTACATTTATAGCAGTAAGGATGATAAAATAAGTATTAAAATATGTCCTATGATTACATTTATAGCAGACAGGATGATAAAATAAGTATTAAAATATGTCCTATGATTACATTTATAGCAGTAAGGATGATAAAATAAGTATTAAAATATGTCCTATGATTACATTTATAGCAGACAGGATGATAAAATAAGTATTAAAATATGTCCTATGATTACATTTATAGCAGTAAGGATGATAAAATAAGTATTAAAATATGTCCTATGATTACATTTATAGCAGACAGGATGATAAAATAAGTATTAAAATATGTCCTATGATTACATTTATAGCAGACAGGATGATAAAATAAGTATTAAAATATGTCCTATGATTACATTTATAGCAGACAGGATGATAAAATAAGTATTAAAATATGTCCTATGATTACATTTATAGCAGTAAGGATGATAAAATAAGTATTAAAATATGTCCTATGATTACATTTATAGCAGACAGGATGATAAAATAAGTATTAAAATGTGTCCTATGATTACTTTTATAGCAGTAAGGATGATAAAATAAGTATTAAAATATGTCCTATGATTACATTTATAGCAGACAGGATGATAAAATAAGTATTAAAATATGTCCTATGATTACATTTATAGCAGTAAGGATGATAAAATAAGTATTAAAATATGTCCTATGATTACATTTATAGCAGACAGGATGATAAAATAAGTATTAAAATATGTCCTATGATTACATTTATAGCAGACAGGATGATAAAATGAGTATTAAAATATGTCCTATGATTACATTTATAGCAGACAGGATGATAAAATAAGTATTAAAATATGTCCTATGATTACATTTATAGCAGACAGGATGATAAAATAAGTATTAAAATATGTCCTATGATTACATTTATACCAGACAGGATGATAAAATAAGTATGTCTTATGATTACATTTATAGCAGACAGGATGATAAAATAAGTATTAAAATATGTCCTATGATTACATTTATAGCAGACAGGATGATAAAATAAGTATTAAAATGTGTCCTATGATTACATTTATAGCAGACAGGATGATAAAAAAAGTATTAAAATATGTCCTATGATTACATTTATAGCAGTAAGGATGATAAAATAAGTATTAAAATATGTCCTATGATTACTTTTATAGCAAACAGGATGATAAAATAAGTATTAAAATATGTCCTATGATTACATTTATAGCAGTAAGGATGATAAAATAAGTATTAAAATATGTCCTATGATTACATTTATAGCAGTAAGGATGATAAAATAAGTATTAAAATATGTCCTATGATTACATTTATAGCAGACAGGATGATAAAATAAGTATTAAAATATGTCCCATGATTACATTTATAGCAGTAAGGATGATAAGTATTAAAATATGTCCTATGATTACATTTATAGCAGACAGGATGATAAAATAAGTATTAAAATATGTCCTATGATTACATTTATAGCAGTAAGGATGATAAAATAAGTATTAAAATATGTCCTATGATTACATTTATAGCAGACAGGATGATAAAATAAGTATTAAAATATGTCCTATGATTACATTTATACCAGACAGGATGATAAAATAAGTATTAAAATGTGTCCTATGATTACATTTATAGCAGTAAGGATGATAAGTATTAAAATATGTCCTATGATTACATTTTTAGCAGACAGGATGATAAAATAAGTATTAAAATATGTCCTATGATTACATTTACAGCAAACAGGATGATAAAATAAGTATTAAAATATGTCCTATGATTACATTTATAGCAGACAGGATGATAAAATAAGTATTAAAATATGTCCTATGATTACATTTATAGCAGTAAGGATGATAAAATAAGTATTAAAATATGTCCTATGATTACATTTATAGCAGACAGGATGATAAAATAAGTATTAAAATATGTCCTATGATTACATTTATAGCAGACAGGATGATAAAATAAGTATTAAAATATGTCCTATGATTACATTTATAGCAGACAGGATGATAAAATAAGTATTAAAATATGTCCTATGATTACATTTATAGCAGACAGGATGATAAAATAAGTATTAAAATATGTCCTATGATTACATTTATAGCAGACAGGATGATAAAATAAGTATTAAAATATGTCCTATGATTACATTTATAGCAGACAGGATGATAAAATAAGTATTAAAATATGTCCTATGATTACATTTATAGCAGACAGGATGATAAAATAAGTATTAAAATATGTCCTATGATTACATTTATAGCAGTAAGGATGATAAAATAAGTATTAAAATATGTCCTATGATTACATTTATAGCAGACAGGATGATAAAATAAGTATTAAAATATGTCCTATGATTACATTTATAGCAGACAGGATGATAAAATAAGTATTAAAATATGTCCTATGATTACATTTATACCAGACAGGATGATAAAATAAGTATGTCTTATGATTACATTTATAGCAGACAGGATGATAAAATAAGTATTAAAATATGTCCTATGATTACATTTATAGCAGACAGGATGATAAAATAAGTATTAAAATATGTCCTATGATTACATTTATAGCAGACAGGATGATAAAATAAGTATTAAAATATGTCCTATGATTACATTTATAGCAGACAGGATGATAAAATAAGTATTAGATATGTCCTATGATTACATTTTTACCAGACAAGATGATAAAATAACTTAAGTATTAAAAAATATATGATATACTTGGAAAATTTCAGGTTCCTAAATTAACACAAAGGGGAATTGTAAAAAATTGAAGACGAAGTAATTCTTTCGCAAGCTTCACAATTGGATTTTATACATTTTTCTCAAACGATTTAGGACAGCTAATAAATGTTTCAGTCCATCGAAAAATCAAAAGACATAGTCTATCTGTGATACGGGTAAGGGCGGGATTATTACATTATTGCCAAAGGATAAAAAAAGGACGGAATTTTGTAAAAATTGAAACCTATTGCTTTGTTAAATATTTCCTACGAAATAACAGAGAAAAAATATTTGCCAAAATTATATATATGAAAGTCAAAAAGGCTTTATGAAAGGTAGGTAAATGGGGGAAGGTAGTCAAACTGATACATGATATCATGTGCTTTACAAAAGAAAAGAATCATCAAGGGTATTATTTTACATGTTGATTTTGAATAATCCTTTGACTGTCTGTTGGAGATTTATACAATAAATTATTTTCTTTTTGATGTGAATGAACAACTTAAAAACACAGACAGACATAGATAGATAGATAGATTTGTGTTGTTGTTGTTGTAGGGTTTAACGCCATTTTTCAGCACACGATAGGCTATTTATGGTGGTCAGTATTAATAGTGGAGAAAGAACCCGGGAAAACCCCGGAAAGAACCACCGACCCACGAGAAGCTACTGGCAAGCTCTCCCACATACCCACATTGGCCGAATCCGAGACTCGAACCCACGCAGATAGATAGGTAGGTAGATAGATAGATAGATAGATAGATAGATAGATAGATAGATTCAAACAAGTGTGATTAAAAGTTTATTTTTATAGCATTTTGTATAATAGACGTGGTTGCTTTCATTGGGACAATATATCTCTCATTTGTTTTTTTTGTTTTTTTGTATCAGAAAAATAAACCGATTACAATAGGTGAATTAAAGAAATCCGGGACAGATATGTACACGTTTAGGATTTCATTGGGTTTCTAATTCCTCCTTATTAGTTGCTGATGTTCTGAAAATTACTATTGAAAACAAAACACTAGTTACACAAAAACGTTTAGGTGAATGGAATCGAAGAAAATGAACAACATATGGGAAAATTATTGCTAAGAATCTGATAACCTTATCTAAATTGACACATTTATTCTTAACACTGCTAGATTCAACAGAAAGAGTTCTAAAAAGATCTGAATTTAAAAAAAAAATGTTATGTGGAATAACGGTCTTGATCAAATAAGTAGAACAATACTTAAATTGTTAATAAATCTGAGTGTTGGGGGCAGGGAGATTTTTAACGTAGCTTTTAACAACTTTACTCATATTGGTACGATGTGTAAAGCGTGGCAGTTTCAAATACTGTGGCATCATGCCGCACACATGTAGCATAATGTCCCACCTAGTTACATTATCCTGGGACCAGGTCCCAACACTAATCTCTTAATGCTGAGCGCCAAGCGAAGTAGCTAATATCATTTTGATGTCTTTGACATGACTCGGCCGGGATTCGAACCCGCGATCTCACGCACATGCCTTCTGAACGGTGATTAATAAGTTAGGAGAACATCTAGTATATTTTACAAAATCTTTAAAAATATTTTGGATACTGTTTAATCGTTCTGAATGGAGCAAAATATAATTCATCGCTTGATCAACAAATATGAGTTGTCGTATTACACTGTTTTCAATTAAATGATTTGCAATGATTCAAAACTTTAAAGATTCATTTTCGAAGGATGTACCTTTAACATGGGAAGAATTTATCACATTCGAAAAAGATGCAGATTTTTTTTGAAATATTTCATACAAAGGCGTATTGAATTATAAAAATATAACGATACAAAACCAAGAAGAATAATGAAGTCCCACTCAGGAATCGACAATGACAAAGCCCAAGATATAAAAAACAAACGATAAAAATTGGTGTAGTAAGATATATTCCATTCAGTACACAATTATTTTGGGCAGAACATTTTGGTGAGCACAGTTTAGAATTAAGCTCAGCATACTTGCTACAAATAGTTTCCTATCCAAAATTGGTTCTGTATATGATAACGGGCGTTTTCTCTTTAATATCGGAGAAGAAACGACGAAACATTTATTTTGCAACTGTGTTACTGTGAAAAGTATTTACCAGTAAAGTTTTGGAAATCTAGTATTATTACTAGCAAATTATTTAGATTTATTATTTTTTTAAAAATTGCCAAGCCTGCAAGAGCTCTACGTTAATTTGATCGTTCATTCTAAATTGGAAGCTAATAAGTTTAATTTGGGGAATCCAAAAGTGCAACAGTTATTAGCTAAAGGGAATCATCTGAAAACATTATTTTTGTTGTAAAATAGAACAACAAATATAAACGCGGAGTAGCTTATATCCGCGAATAATTTCATATTTTTTGTTAATTTGATCACTCAATGAAGTTTTAATCTTTATATATATATATATATATATATATATATATATATATATAGAGAGAGAGAGAGAGAGAGAGAGAGAGAGAGAGAGAGAGAGAGAATATGTGTAGTATGTACGCTGGATATATATATATATATATATATATATATGGAGAGAGAGAGAGAGAGAATATGTGTAGTATGTACGCTGGATCAATGATATAGCAAGAGATGAATAAAGTTTTCATTAAAAATAAACAAGGCTAAACGAGTTTCTTTTTAATGAAAAATTTATCCAACCAGTGGTATATCATTGATACAGCGTACATACTATACATATATTTGATTTATATCACATGCAAATACATAGGTTTACCATTTGAATGGAGTTAGATTGACGAGGGGCGTCTGTGTTTTGACTGGGTGAGTGAACTCAAATCCTTGCCGAGTGTGTCCGCTATAAAATGTAGTTCTGTATTTTTGTGCCTATTCACAATCACCTTTTCATACTGATAAGTTGATTGTTTTCATTTTTGGGTTTCTCTTTTTATTCACATTGATTAAATAAACGTAAGTTACACTTATGATTTATACATGAAAGATGGCTTTCATGAAGAAATTTAAGCACTAGACCTACAGGCACATTGATTCTTGAATACTGAATGCTCATCAATGCAAGCTGATCGAAGTCATTATTGTGCTTTAATTAACATTACCAAAGACCATAAATCTCTCTCTCTCTCTCTCTCTCTCTCTCTCTCTCTTATCGGTTTGACTTAACATTAACCATCATTCTTCATAGGTCCAGAGACGTTGTGGTATTACATAAGAGAAAATTCTCTATTTTCGTCTTATCATGGATTTTCGCCCTTATCTTGATATGATGGTCAACAGAGAGAGAGAGAGAGAGAGAGAGAGAGAGAGGGAGGGGGGGTTGGAGGGAGGGAGAGGGGCGGCCTTTAGATATTTTAGAAATTCAAATACCTAATTTAGATTGGATTAAAGTGTGGAAACACTGTAGAGAAATAAAAGAACCAAATAAATATGGTAATATTTATCTCTATCTTCATAATGCATGGTGGACACAAGAACACGCATATAGAAGAAACATAATACACTCTTTACCAAAATGTTTATTATGTAATACTGCTACAGATAGGAAAGAACACACAATATTAGAATGTATACATTTAAATAATGAGAGAACTGAAGTAATAAATCAAATAACCGACAAATTAGGTAACTTTAATCTACTAAACCTACTATATACAGCATATATTAACGATTTTAAAAAAATACCAAATAGTTATTAATTTCATTTACTATGCAATCAGTGAAAGAAATAGTAAAATATGGAGCCTTGAAGCTGAATAATATCTGGAAAGCCAAATGGCTAGTTAAAAAAACATACCAGATATTAACATTAATTAACATTAATTCTTCTTTTAAAATAAGAAATCTTCCGCCTGGAGAGCCTATAGGCTAGTGAAAACACACCAGGAGAGAGAGAAGAACGTGTTTGCTTGCAAACAAGGAACTAATATTATAAAACCCAAGTGACTACCACGTGACCGCTCTATAATGAGGAACAAACAGATATTATCTTCTAACATACATGAAGTATACTACGACTGCGGATAAAGTCTGTCCGCCGTTGTAGCTTCATTGACCAGGACAAAATAAATCAACAACCAGGTATAGCGGATTTGACCTACATCAAAACAAGCTGTGGCGGGGCTCCAAGAGGGACAGATCATATCTGATTCTTTAACAAGACCCCTCAGGACTCTTTCACATCCAACTCAAGCAAAACAAATATGATTGAAAACAAAATCTTAATTTACCATCCTATATGAAGAATTAATAGAGGGATCCAAACAGGAGATCATCACGATTCCCAAAAAGGGCCTGCAGAAATCCCTCTGCTAAAATAAATGGAAAAAACAATTCCTGTAATTGAACTTAAATTCAAAATTCAAATTATAAATAAGGGCGGAATGCCATGTGAGAAATCATATAAGTGACACCCGAAAGGGACTCATAATTGCTCC